>OV656872.1:113442195-114760542 GCA_927399465.1 Sarcophaga caerulescens | reverse complement strand
TGCACAAGATATAAAAAATACATCTTTAGAGTCTATGATTAGGGTAAAACAAGTCTAACATGAACTTCTTTAGGAAATTTCGCGACCTAAGGAAGTGATTGGTTGAGAGTTCGCTCCTTAACTGTGTCTTGGACAGAACTAGTAGACTCTATGAATTTGGGAAATGCTTTGCAATGAATATAAATGTCGTAATGAAGTCGCTGTAGTCTAGTAGGTAATGCGTTGGCGTATTAGACGCGAGACCACGGTTCAAACACCAGGTCAGACATCTCGAACATAACGAATTATGAAAAAATATATCTTCGGCAATTTCCTCTCAGAAGGTTTCTGGCAAAAAAAATCTGAGAGTAAAAAAAAATTGCCATGAAAAGTTTCACCAAAATCTGTCGTCCGGAATCGACTTTAAACTCATGTCCCAAATATAAATGGTGTGAGAAGTTCGGTCGTAATCTTTACTAATGGGTTGTAATGACCAATTATGTATGTAAGCATCTTGTGTAATAGGGAAGCTGCATACTCTTTTAAAACAGGGACTACTCTGTGGTATACAGATGAGGCAAGAACAGATCTTAGAACAGAACATGAACTTTTGGTCCCACAATAAAAAATTCCAACCAATTCCAAAAGGACCACAAATACCATAAATATTGCGTACTAAAAAGTATCCAAAACACCTAAATACTCTGTAATATTTTAAAATGAATTCTTTTATAATTAATTGACATCATTGAAATGTCATTAATTTTAATTAAATATACTATCACTTGAAACCATTCAGATATTCAACAGAAAATGCTTTTTTATGTTTTTTTTTTTTGTTTTTTCCATCAAATTAAACCCAACAGCATAATTTTCCTGTCAATTTCGATGCTATATTATTATTTTTTTTTTGTTTTCTTTTTTATTACATTACAACTGCCACTACATTTTCGATTGTTTAATTTTTTTTATAAACTTTTATTAAAAAAAAAAAACATTGCCTAGAGCCAGCAGTTCGTAGGTTTCTGATTTGGTTTCGGTAATCATACGTAATTGTAATCGTTTATGAACATAATGAACGTCAAGCACGTTTTAATCATAATGAAATGATAAAATACTCATTAAAAGACAATAACAACAACAACAAAAAATATGACAAAATACTTATTGAATGCAATTTAAATTAAATGTGCAACACAGCAACATAAATTATAACAAATGAAAAAAAAAAGAGGAAAATTAAAAAAACAAAAAGGAAAGAAACAAGACCCCCAGACAATTTATGGCAAAATCTGACAGCAACGATATAATTTTGCAAAAATAAATGAGAAAAAACACACGTTAAATTTCGACCTTAAAATGTAGGTGGCTTAATGAAATATTTTCATAGACTGTCCGTCGTCTATTTTGTCCGTAAATTAATTTAAATGATTGAAATATGGCATCAATTTAGCGCACATTCAAACCATATGTGTCTCCGTCCGTCTGTTCGCGATTCATTTGCTCGGTGACTGTTGTCACAATTTAGAATTTATCATACAATAATAATGAATGTGATAAACGTCAGTATGGCAATCAAATGTTTTTTTTGCGAATTAATAAAAATAGATTCAATGAAAATAAAATCGTCAAATGAAATTTAATTCAATTATTTCATGTGATAAACAAGCACAGAGCAGTTAAGCAAATTTGAAACGATGATTTTAAAATATTGAATTAATTTAATCGAAAACAAAATTAAAATTAAATTTTATTGTAATTCGTCTAAATTTATTCTATAAGGTACTTTTTGAATCCCTTTTTTTGGTACCTTTTTGCATAAATTTTTCTGCCATTAAAGAAAAGTATTATGGCGACATTCGTGATGCCATTGCCGAGATACGACTCGATACACTAGAAAAAGTGGACGATAATTGGTCCAGTCGTATGAGGTAATGTGAGGCCGGCCGCAGCAGTCATATGACTGAAATAATATTTCATTTCTAATTGGAACAATTGCACTTGACAAACAAAAAAAAAAATTGGAAAAATTTCAATCCATTTTTTATGGCCCACCCTATAAAATATTATACGACAGAGAAGATAGAGAGGTAGGCAAAGAGGCTTCTCAAGCCAGACGTAAGCATTTACAAAATAATTATAGTAAGAGAAGATTTGGTCTTGCATCACATTATCCGGTTGTAATCAGCAAGTGTTCACCGGCTTTTTGATGGGGGCTTTTAGACTCAGATAACGGTTGCTCAGGATGAAAGTTGATTCAAGCCAAGTTGATTTTGGGCGGACGAGAACGAATAACCAAAACAAGTACCTGAATAGAAAACACCCGAGTGTTGGAGACAAGTACTAAGCAGGGACCTTTCCTTACTGGCACAGCACAGCATCATCGATGAGGCAACTGGATTTCGGGAGGAATGGAGAAACTTTATGTAAAGGCGTAAGTGGCGGGACCTACAATTTAAAGTCGACCCCGAACGACAGATTTTTGAGAAACTTTACATGGCAATTTTTTTATTTACTCTCAGAGTTTTTGCCAGAAGTCTGCGGAGAGGAAGACGACAAAAAAATTATTTTCATATTTCGTTTCGTTGGATATGTGTGACCTGGGGTTTTCACCGTGGTCTCACGTCTACTAAGCCAACACACTACCTACAAGACTACGACAACTTCAGTACCTCTACACAATAATTGTAATAATAGCCTCCTAGAGTCGATTGAATTATATTCGAATTGTTTAAGATGAACTTGATGGACAAGCGGCGTAAATCCTTTACCTGTGAATTTCAAAACTTTGAAAAGTTTAAGTCGATGTTTCTGAAACAGTTCTACACAGGAACGTATTGAATATAATTTTTAAGTGTAATTACTTGGTGAATAACATCCTTGACCTTATTTTATAAATTCTGTTCAACACTTAATAGTATTCTGTTATCCTTAACATTGGCTCTTTAAATATTTTTTGTGGTTCTTTACTACTTTAAGATCAGAGATCAGAAATGAATCGTATTTTCGCTACTCATAGGTACTTATGAAATTTTGAGTATGAGTGAGTCAAGAGTATTAAAATTCAACTACTCTGATTCATTCGTACTCGCTACAACATTGATTTATAAGTATAGGTTGCAATGAGTATGAGTACAACGTTGACATCAAACTCACAACATTCGATTCATTGTTTGATTCATACGCCGACTCATTCAGAAAAGAAAAGACAAAGACAGCAAGCAAAGCACACACACAACCTTCTAGCGAGAATTGTGGTGTTCGCACTCGAATCATACTTATTTTGTGCTTCGTGTATATGTTGAATCATGGAGAGTCGAAATCAACAACATCGTGCGTATTGTTAAGTATGAGTACGATGAGTATTTCTAACTTTGAATATGAGTAGTATGAGCATGATATTAAAATAAGTATGAATGCGTATAAGTAGCTGAAATTATAAGTATGACTCGAATCTACTCATCGTTTTGAATACTCGTTGCTGATCTCTGTTTAAGATACCGAATACCTTGGCAAAATACGTCGCTCAATGCCATCAAAGGTTTTAAGAAGGCTATTGTGAACCAGAACCGTTAATTTGCAGTCAACAGGATGGCCTAATGACGTCTCGTATTGATCGAATGAATATATTTCGTGTTATCTTCGAACAGAATGAACTCGAACTCTATTGACTATAAAACTGCTTTCGAAAGCAAAGATCGTAAATAAATTTAGCCTGCTGCACGGCACGACGAACTCAAATGCATTTCAAATGCAGAGCTCTCCTAAATGCATATACGCCGAAAGTGTAGTGCTAGGCGTGACTTCCCACAACTATATCATATTTACTTATTCGTGATAATACACTATCTCAGTCTCCACTACGTCGGTGAGCTTTGTCTAATATGTGTCATCTAGTTCCATCTGTTATGCAGAAAAATTAGCGGTTTTAATCATTCGTCCAAAACAATAGGGTGGTCGATTAACCGTACCAAGACACACTGTCTGTATAAGCAGTCACCTTGTCGTATCGAAAACGAAAGCATAGAACGAACAAGTATTGATAATTAGGCAGTCACCTTTAAGTCGAGTGTGAATAAATTTTGGACACTAACAGCTTTCCCCATGGCAACAAAATTGTCCAAGAAATGTAAGGAAAAAATAGCAGATTTGCAATGTGAATCTATTTACCATGTCATGAAGTAACAATTAGCTGACCTATGAAAACTTTGTAAAAATAATTTTACGAAAAGCTAACAACTTCTTTAGAAGTTTCAGAGAATAGGGAAACTGTTCTAAGCAGCTAAATTAGAGAAATTCTTTTGAATATTCAACTTAAAATTGAACTAATTTTGTGGCAGCATAACAACGGAATTATTTGGTACTTTTGTGTTGTATAAACAAACTAAAATGTTTTCTATTTTTAGAACACTTTTAAGATTTTTATTATGCTGGCGTTTGTTTAAGAAATTTTTTTTCTCCATATTTATTTCAATTCTTGTTTTTGCTTTAAAGAGGTGTGAAATTATGCATTTGGATTTATTATTTATTTTCTCTTTTTATGGTAAAAAGCTTTCATGGTACTTGTAGAAAGTGAAGTGCAGCAGGTACTTTGCGGTATTTCGTTTTGATTTTTTTCTCACAATTTTCACAATCTCGATAATTTCATCATTGTAGTGCTACGTGTTGCATTTTAACAACTTTACACTTCAGTTGTGAAATTTTCTTTACTTTTTTTTTACATTGTAAACTGGAGCAAATTTGCACATGTTTTATGTTTGTTAATGAGATGCAAACAAACAAACAAAAATATGAGAAAAAAATATGGCATCGAACAAAAAGTAATAAAATATTGGCAAAAGAAAATTAGTCTATAAAGAAAGTACCAAAAAAAAGTACTTTTCAATAAAGCGAATAATATTGTTACTCTCTCGTAAATCGTTCATTCAATAGGCATTTAATAGCATGGGTTTACTTGCCAGCGAATGAAGCTGGTGGATTTTGAAATTTAACGCAAATGACTGCAAACTGGAATTCAGAATCAGGCAGACCTTGGCGATAGGCAATGTAATGTCTAATTTCTGTTCGAAAAATTTCTGAACGGACAGTGGCTCTTTAAATCCAGATAAGTTTCGAACTCATCAAAACTCTCGTAATATAGCGTAAATCTAAATTGTAAAGAGGCCTGTAAACTGCAATTGAATCACTTTATGGTCCAAATAAAAATAATTTGATATTTGATGTGTGTGAAGATAAATTCGATTTTGAAAATCCAAGACGCAATCCATAAATTTTAGCAGCGCCACATTTGGCATTAACAGAGCAAAATTGTACCGTAACAGAACAAAATTTGCCCTTAACAGACCACTGTTAGCTGTTTAACAGTATCCATCTGAACAAGCCCACTTGTTTAGAAGTTAATTTTAGGACGTATATTAGGTCCATGAGAACCATATCATTTAATTAGCAATATAGGCGCATACAAAGTGATATGGTATTAAAAAAATTTACTTTGAAACTAACAATTCTCTATAAAATCAATGGCCATTTGGGAACATATAAGAAATAGTACACCTACCCGACTATATGTAAATGGTAGTCCAGGGGGTCTCTTTGGAACGTGGTAGTGGGATAGAGCAGGAATAATTTTAAAATTCAAGAAATTGAAATTTTAAAAAAATCGATTTTTGGTCAAAATCATATGAAAGTTCTCTAGAAGATCAGTGGCCATTTGGGAACATATAACAAATAGTATGCAAGTGGTGGTCCAGACGATCCTCTTTCTTATTTCAACTGTTAAACAGTTAACAAAGCTCTGTTAAAAGCAAAATTTGCCCTGTTAAAGGCAAAAAGTGGTGCTGCTAAAAGTGTGGGTTTGCGTCTTTGGTTTTTTAATTCGAATTTAATTTTTATTCAATTTCTAATCAAAATTCCTAGAGAATAATATGAAAGTGGAAATATTGGTCCACTGAAAATGTGCCTCAAAGATACTTAAACTAGAGCGATATTTCAGATCTCTTATGAATACAATTAAATTCAAAGATCAGAACCAAATAATTTTAATTGTTTTTTCTAATTTTAGGGATTTGAACTCTTATTGTTTTTTCAATTGAAAGTTGGAGGCATAATAAATTAAAAATTAACAAAAAAAATATTTCTAAACTACAAAAATAGAGAAAATATCACTCAACAATAATTATTTTCAGTTCTTCTAATTATAAAGTTTCTACTCTTTAGGCCAAAAAATGTATCCAGTTGCACAACTGGTAACCGATCCACAAATTCATGTTGCTTTTGTGTTTATCCAACAATTGAAAACTCATCGTGATTTGAATTTTTGACCCAATTTTTTTTGTTTTTTTTATGTTTGTTTTGGAAATAACTGAGGGCAATCAAATTTTAAATACGAAAACAATTTCAATATTTACAATAAAAAAATTGTTTTTAAATAAATTAGGAAGAAACATGTGCCTACAGAAACTACAAAAAGTCAGCATGAAGGGAAAACAAAACTACCGTTTGTCGGCTGTCTTTTGGGAGCAATTGCTGTGTGATGATGGCTGAATGAATTTTTTTTGTTGCGATTGTGCCTTTTGGGTTTCTTTTCTTTCCAATTGTTTGAAGTAGAAACACAAATATTTTGAGTATCATTTACCATTAACCTCTATGGAAATTATACCCTTAAGATATTTAAACGATACTTTACTGTTACGGTAGCTGAAACTGATGACATTTGTGTAGGGGAGTAGCCCCTTCCCACTTTTCCAAAAATAGGTAATGATGTGTCAGAAATTGTTTGTCTACTTTCCTTCCTTCTTTCTTTCTTTTATTCATGCTCATGCACGATACATATTATCGTGTAATTAATATTTGGATTTCTTAAGAACAAAAAAAAACAAGAAAAACCAAACAAAAATCACAGTGTTTTATGACGCCCATCTCATAAGACATATTATTTGTATTACACAGAGAATCCTATTAAGCCTCCATAATTTCTAATTCTCACATATGCACTGTCAATGTTTGTCTTCTGCTCTTAATATTTGTTTCAGTTTGTAATGGCATGGGATTATATTCTATTGTGATTAATTAATTCTGTGGATGCCTTATCTCTCCTTTCTTTTTTTTACTAAGCGCGTGTAATATTTTTAAATCCATTAATCACTCGTGTTTTAAGAGTTTTATTCTCAAATTTTAACTCTTCAAGTTTAAAAATGGAAATGTTGGTCCCTGAAGGTGTTAAAAATAAATCTTTCAATTAGGCATCATCAGTCATTTGTCATTAGATCATATTTTTTTGTTTCATCCTCATTTCCAGAAGTTATGATTTTACTGTTCATTCTCCATTCTCAAAAAAAGGGAATAAAAAGAAATGAAAATAAGACAGTTTTTTATTTTCAATTTTCTTCGGCGACGACTTCTCAGCATATTTGTGGCAAAAACTCTGAGAGTAAATAAAATTGCTATGAAAAGCTTCTCCAAAATCCACCGCTCGAAGTCGACTTTAAACTGTAGCTCCTACCTCTCATGTATAAAATTAACAAACACAACATAAGTGGTGTGAGAAGCTAGGTCATAATCCTGACAGAAGCGTTGTAATGACCAATTATCTCTGTATGTAATTATCAACTGATTATTAATGAAATTCCGAATGAAAACCATGGCTCACATCGGGATCGTAACCAAGGTCACCTGAAAGGAGAGATGAATCAACTCCAAAGCGTGCAAACACACAACAGTCGGCTTGCAGGGTTAAAGAAATGTGTGTGAAGATAAATTCGAATTTAACTAGCAAAGACAAACACCAGAGCTACTGTTACAGTTAACAGAGCAATGTTAAGTGGTGAACAGAAAATACAGAAAATGGCCAAGGAAGAAATCACAAAAATATACAATATCAGAGAATGGAATCTCTACTCCATTCTTTAAAAATTATGACCCACACGTTTCTGAGTGGAACAGCTTCTCTGTTAATTCGGAAATTCTTTTGAAAATTGAAAAACTTAAACAAAAAAAATTTGTTTGTTTTAACAATGTCTGGGGAGGATGGTCGATATTGTGGAAAAATGTGGCTTGCAAAATTGTGGTCTAAAGTGTCCCTAATAAAATGTAGTTAGTGGTATATGTGTTAAGCAAAGTGGTGCTTGTCTTTGCTAAGCCATCAGCTAATAGGTTACATTCGAAACCATATCATAAAGAGCTCTCCCTCCCGTATTTTCAGATCAGGCTGAACATTTTAAAGCGTTCAAAGAAGGCCTTAAAAGAACCTTATAAGACTGCAAAGAAAAATTGGAATCATGCGATAAAATGTGAAAGGAGTTACTTAAAGTACCATCCTGGATGCCACGTACGTCGGTAGGTCGCCAATTTCAATTGTAGATTATATTGAGTCAATTCTAAACAATTATAGGCACCCGCAGTGATTTAAGCAAACCTACTGCAGAAGCAGACACCAAAACGAAATATGAAAAATATGATTTCTGACAAAAACTCTGACAGTAAATAAAAATTGCCATGAAAAATTTCTCAAAAATCTGTCTTTCGGAACCGATTTTAAACTGTTACGTCCCGCCACTCATGTATAAAATTAAAACACACAACATAAGTGGTGCGAGAAACTAGGTCGCATTCCTAAGGGAAGGCTTGAAATGATCAATTATGTTTGTGTGTTATGTCTGACTGCAAAAGCATGTGCTGATGCAACGCCCTCTAGTATTTTCTTTAAGCTAATTTCACTATAATTTTATTATGACTGTATACTGTATATTATCTGTATACAAAGGTACAGAAAGCAATGTACCTTAATGCGCACGTGCGTATATCTAGTAGGTAAAAAAAGTTTCTAAAGAAATAAATCGCCTGTAAACATAATGTCAAGTAGAACACATTTTTTATTTCTAAAGAACCTGATGCATTTCCTCCACCTTAGAAGAATTCAAACAAAGAAACCGAAGGAAAACCTGACAGACATTTTCTTCCTTTCACAATAAATAACGGATTAAATGATTTTCATTATTTTCATATATCATGCGCGTATGTACATATGTATGGCTGTGTGTCTGGCAGCAATTGAAAAACGCCTTAAAACTTGTGTTAAATTTATCGCAAGTATTTGTCTCTTCGATTAATTACAAGCCCATAATGATGATTGCTATAAAGAAGAGAAAAAAAAAGAACAGAAATAGACAGACAGACACTGCCATACAACTTGAATGGAGACGAAAAACAAATTTATTTGAATGTTTATTTCTTTTTCTTGTTGTTATAGGCGATTTTTTTATTAGCCATCCAACACTTGTTTGCTTAACGACAATTTATCACTTAATATACATGCAGCCAGTCAGCCATCCAGCCCGTCATTTGGCTTAGGCTGTATAAAGGCCAGGGCATAGTAACGATTAGTGAAACTAACAGGCAAACGGACTGTCAACTTCTCTGTGGCAGTCTGACGTTTCGGTGTGTTTGGCAAATTTAAATTTTTTTCCGGTATTTTAGAGAGAGATTCTCTTACTATTTTTGCTGTTGCTGGTGTGGAAAGCATTAAAAAAATTTTGAAACCAACTTATGCTGACGACTCTGTTTAATCGCATAAAAGAAAGGCATGAAATACTCAACGACTATATTTAAAGCTTTTGGCCTGAGAAGTAATAAATCTTGAGAATTTATTAAACGAAAAATTTCATTCCATTTGCCTGCTATATATGTATGTACATACGTAGTGGCGACAATGACAATTTGATCTTATGAATATATGTATATCGTCCGTTGTACAGGAGTTTTCAGGTTTGAAGTTACTTATTGGTTTCTTCGGTAGATGTCACACACAATTTACTGAATCAATTTTAATCGAGACTTTGTAACAAAATAATTAAGCACTGCCAAAGTGATGGACCACACACAGAAATGTAGGTAGTTTTGTGCGTTATGACCGTCTAACTGAGGTTGATGCAACACATAAAGACTCCAGTCGTCCCACTCGTTTAATATAAAAAAATATCGTCGCCAAAAGTCAAATTTTTTCACAGTATTTGAGCTTAACTGCTGGTACAACTTTTTTGTACGAACACACAGAAGAATTTATTCACAGTCATTAGACTTTAATCACCATTTTTTCTATACGTGTAATCAACACTCAGGAGTAAAACATTTGCCTTAACCCTGATCAGAGTTCAGTTTAGGAATCTCATAACAGTTATTATAGCACACTGCTCTCTCAGTGCATCTCACAACGACTACTGCAAAAGGAGGTAATTAATAAAAACCACAGAACATCTTCTCTGTCATTCTCCATGTACCTGACTTAAAGAATTCAGGGCCACCCCGAACTTATTGTCGAATTGTACCTAGCCATAGGCACCTTCCGCACCCTCAGAAAAATATCGCGATAACTGAAAGAGGTCAACCAAGAGTTATAATTACATGACGCAAAAGGTACTTTCCTTATTACAATGGAGCTTTTAAGACTCAAGTAAGCTTCGTTCCGCGAATTTCACCTCATCTTACACTCATGGAATCAGCCCTAGCAATGGAAGGTGTGTTTATGTACATTAGATTTGAAAGTGAGTTTGCAATGTAAGACACCAGAAGACTGCTAATTTCGTTTTGACGTCTGAGCTGAGGAATTTCATCAACGGGTGCTTCTATAATAAGCCTTCACACTACCTACTAGACTACGGCGACTTCACCTACAACCAAAACACGAATGCGATTGTAATATCTGTATCTCCTTATGGAAGACAAAACACGGCACGATTCAATGGTAGCAACACACAGCCATCAAGCTTTCATTAAACCTTGCCTGAGAAATATTCGAAGCGAACGTTCGCCCCACATGTTCCTGCGCAGAATTTTATAGAAGATGCAGAAAACACTCATTGACCTGGATATTGCGAAAATGTTGCAATAATGGTACAGAAATCATTACAAGTCCACTTCTGCCATGTGTTGCAAAAAATGACTTCTAATGGAATCTGCATAGAACACGAAACAATGGTAAACTGCGAGTGACATGCGGGTGAATTTTGTTTACAAAGTACTAAGCCAGACAAGGCACAAAACTCTAACAAAAGTTCGTATCAAACTTGGGAACGCACTATGCCCCACTTAATAATTGTAAAACCGGCTACACGACTTACACATGGTGAAACTTCTGGTGCAAAATTTTGTACCGTTCTAGTGCTGAGTTACTAAGTGAAGTAGGCCATGTCGTAAAGTTTGGGCGTGATGGCATCCAGGATTATTTGCAGGTCGAATGAATAAATCTGTCCGGCATATATAAATATGAAAAATTTCCATTCAAAATGTATGTTTAATTTGCTTTAGAATACGAATGGAACTTTCAAGACCCTGTATAATGACGACGATAAACTCATAGTCATGATGATTATTGTACTCTACCGCCAAATGGCCATAAAGCAACAGGAGTGTAGAGAGCGGAGCTCGAGCACCAGAGGCCGAAATAGTAAGACAAACGTGACAGAGACGCACAACTTACCAATAAATATACACAAGCACACCACACGCTAATACAGATGCACACCAGTTGGAAATAAAAATTCAAAAGAAAGAAAGCCATGATTCAATATGTTCTTTAGAGAGCCTCTTTAAAAAGACAACAAAAAATTGTATCAATAAAAATAAAGAAGAAAATAAAACGAGATGATAAAATTAAAAATAAGCACGGCTTTGGAGAGCAACATCATGCCACCACCTTAGCAGCAGCAACAGCAACAACAATAGCAACAACAATATGTTAATAAACGCGGAAATTGATAACAACAAAATACAATACAAAATGCAAAAATTTATCCAAAAGATTGTCATCATCGTAAGTATTTAGTGTGTGATGACACACACATACTCTCTCTCTATCGCACTCAGTATGTTTGTATGATACGCACATAAAGTCCTACCATTAGACTGTGGGGGAAATGGAGTTATGTGTGGAGTACAGGGAGTGGTGTGGTGTGGTGCAATGTCAAATGGTATGGGCTTGTATTAATTTATGGCTTTAAATGACAGGCCATACTAAATGGCTCCCTTTGAAAAACAGTCACACAATTGGCAATTTTTTTTTTTTTTTTTTTTTTTTTCAATTTTATGAAGCGTCGCTTCTATATTATAAAACTTTTATTGATGTTTTACATCGTACGTTCTGTCTGTCTGTCCAGATGGTTTATTGTGAAAAGTACATGGTGAAAATTAAAGTTTTGTAGTCCAAATAGATTTGGAATGTGGAAAATTGTTGTAAAAGCCGCTTAAAACTGACATCGACGAAAGTACCATAGAAGAAAAGACGAAATTCAAAAAAAGGTACTATCATACGACATAAAAAGTATCTTTGTAGGTTACAAAAATACCTTTAAAAGTTGTTTTAAATAACAAGAATGAACTCGGTAAGAACACTGACTCGCCGGTTAATGTACTGGCATAATTCTATCAGGTACACACAATAGTAAAACTGCTGGTAAAGCACAAAAGTGTTGAATTAAATAATGGGAGTAAAGAAAAAGCACTTTTAGAAAAAGTACTTTTAAAAAAGTACTTTTGAAAAAGTACTTTTAGAACAAATAGTTTAAAAAGGTACCCCAATGAGGCCACAAATTCCTATATAGATTATAAGAATCTTCTGAGTGGTATATATAAATAATCTCAATTTACAATAAATTAGTGAAGACAACATTCTTCATATATTCTTTAGTAACACACAAAAAATTAAAGGTACTTTAAAAGTCCCTGACTTATTTATAATACCATCGATAAAAGAAACAAAAACGTTGTGCACAGCAACAAAATAATTTTCTGTGATGACAATATAAGTGAGCAACTAAAAAAACAACTAATGAGACAAAAAGGACCATTGAGGGACTAAAAATGAATATTAAAAGACACAAAAGGATTTTTGAGCCTAATTAAAAGTACCTTTAAAAAATTACATAAATTAGTAGAAACGATAGATTGCTTCTAAGATTATAAAAAACGAAATACAGAACTACAAACAGGATACCTTTCAATGGCGACATCCTTTTCAAAAAGTATCAGACTGCTATTCGTAATTCAATTTTAAATATCCAGAATTGCAGGGATATTTTGCAGTTCTCTAACAGGATTTACATAAACTAAGCATTCTTAGAGAAGTCGCCGTAGTACAGTAGGTAGTGCGTTGGCTTATTAAACATAAGGCCTCGATTCAAACACCAGGTCAGACATCCCCAGCAAAACGATATATGAAAAACATATTCGATTTCGGCGATTTCCTCTCTCAGCAGATTTCTGGCAAAAACTCTGAGAGTAAATAAAAATTTGCTATGAAAAGTTTCTCAGTAGGTCCCGTCACTCATGTATAAAAATTAACACACACCACATAAGTGATGTGAGAAGCTAGGTTGTAATCCTCACTGAAGGATTGTAATGACCAAATTATGCATGTGCGTATATGTGGCGGTAGCTTTCAGTTTAAAATATCTGCCATCTATAGGGCGGCAAATTAAATGAGACACTGAATATGGCACGAATGCTCAAACTCTTACTTGTAAGAGCTTTTATAAAGGCAGTTGGAAAGCTCTTTGAAGGGTTCATAAGAAATTTTAACTCACCAAGTAATATCGGCCCTTTTTCAGCGATATTTACTCATTGCTGTTAGCGTGGATATGGGTAAACAACGGAAATTTCTCAGAGAAAACATGTCACTTTATTTTCATTATAAAAACAAATTTCTTTCAGTGCATAGTGGTAAAGTGCCAATTGAAAACGACATGTGCAATATTTCTTATTATTTTTATTTTCATTTTTTAGTACTTTTTTCTGTTGGTTTTATTTCTTTTGAAAAAAGTTTCGTTAATATTTATTTATTAGAAGTTCAAGTGTTATTAAACTTATTTACAAAGAACGACCACAAACGCAGGCCTGGATAGGCCTAAAGACTGCAAGAAGAAAGCAAGCCATTAAAGACTACAATAAGTTTATAAAAAAAAATTGCAATTCAATGGTTATTAATTTATAGTCATTAAGACAAATTTGCATTAACGATACGGAAATAAAATGCTTTGGGATTTTCCCCACTACAAAAGGCCTACAAATGAACTCTATAGTCAGAATGGTTATACAACACAAATTGTTAACAGAAAGGAAAATAAAAGGTCACGCACAGAATATGTTAACTCAAGTCAAAACCCTCCATCTAGCATTAAAACCTTGTAATCCATACATAATCCATTGCGTCTCCGGGTCTAAGGCAGTGTTAATTTACTTTAATAGAGCTTGGAAATAAAAGCCAATTAAAAATGTTCTGCTTATCTTTTCATATCATAGCGTTCTATTTTTATTCTCCGCACCATGTTTTTTTTATGGGTTTTGTTTTAGTTTTTCTTTTTAAATTGTCAGAATTTTATTGCATAATTTATGCCAGCCGCACACATAGTGTGAAGAGAGCTAAACTCGCAAATATGCCAGCAATTATAAAAACAAAAACAAACAACAACAATAATACAAATAAATAACGGCAGTACTTAACAAGTGAGTTAATTACTGTCGGTCAACTCTATTTAAGAGATGCCGTTGATCGCAATGTCATTTGTAAGTATTCAAGAAGCTAGGGATGTCCATTACGAAAACAGATTAAAAATTTTACCGACGTCTGGTTAAAAATTTTTAATCAAACAACGACCATATGTGGACTAATACGTTGTATCAGAGCTTCAATAATCAAACGATATGAAAAAAAAATTTGTTTTCCGTTAATTTTCTTTATTATTAATCGTTTTAATGGACTACATACCCAAAAACTACCAGTAAAACTTGACATTCATGGCCATAACTAACCTTTGGTTGACGTGAATTCTCTCGTCACCCATGTTATTTGTATTAATTTTATCCACTTTAACATCGAAGTCGCCGTAGTCTAGTAGGTAGTATGTTGGCTTATTAGACGTGAGACCACGTTTCTAACCCCAGATCAGACATCAAAACGAAATACGAAAAAATATTTCTTCGGCTACTTCCTCTCAGCAGATTTCTTTTCTAAAAACTCTGAGAGTAAATAAAAATTGCCATAGAAAGCTTTTCAAAAATCTGACGTTCGTATTGAACTTTAAACTGTAGCTCCAGCCACTCATGTATAAAATTAGCACACACAGCGTAAGTGGTGTGAGAAGTTAGGTCGTAATTCTGACTGAAGGCTTCGAATCGAATACGAACAAGATGTATAGAGTACATCTTCAGATCTTTATCCAGAAGTTTGCTAAAAGGGTATCTCCGAAAGAAATATATTTTTATTTCAAGAGGTCAGTGCATGCAAATTGTACGATGTGTACGCCAAATTAGAAGCCGCTTATCAAAGACCTATTTTATTATAACACAAGTTCAAAATGTTATCGTTTTATATCGATTTTTGATTAAAAACTCTTAGGATAGATTGAAAACCGATTCATCTTCCAGTTTGAAGTATACGTTAAAGTTTTGAAAAGGTTACAAAAATATATTCGCCCATGAGAACTCTAAACGGGACCAAAAGAACAGTCTGGCCTGGTTACATCATCGGATTCTTGCTTTACAAATGGGTTTTAACAGCAAAGTGACAAAGCTTATTGTGATATTTTCTCCATTGATGTGATAAAATACAAGGCAATCCCTAAGAAGGAAGACATTTAAAGAGAAAAGGTTTATTTTACTAATTAGTCCGAGAGATGTAAAGATCAAAAATCTCTACGATGTCATGAGGCTAGATCGCGGATGGTAATGGATTTTGAAGAACATAAAAATAAACAACAAATTGAAGTGTGTTAGCTTACGATTCGGAAGTTAACAATTTAATTTTCAATTCGAGTATTTAAAAAAAGTTTTCTATCGAAGACCCGCTCTCATCAGCCTTCTGGCAAAATCTCTTAGGTTAACCGATGTTATGGAAAAAGGTTATCAAAAGATTATGTTTGTGGACGAGTGTTTAATGACAACTATATTCGTAAAGAGCGGCCTCTCTACTAACGTTAATTAATCTATCCAGAAACTGTTACTAGATAAAGTCTAAAATTTGTAGCCTTTGAATTTTAGCCCTTTCAAGTTAAGTCATAACTACTAAGCCTTATATTGCGCCATCTTGAAATGTAGTCAAGAGGAAAGGATTCATTGCGATATCTGGAGCGATTGTCTACGTTCAAGGACAAGTCCAATAGATATGTTAACCAATTATTTTTGGAATATTTAGAAAAAGAAATTGAGAAGTTTTGTCTCATCAACCTCATGCTCTATAGCTTGCTTTATCCCTGACTATAACTTTCATTTCAAAAATTGTGCTAAGATCATAAGCCAACGATAGTACATAGATTCAAATATATGTGGCAACAGGGTAACAATTATAATATAAAACAGAACTGAAAGTGTAGTGAATGAAATAAATTTAAAAAAACTACAACAAATGTGTACTAAAGGCGACAAAACGAAATAGAATTGCAACCGGCATATAAAATAAATACCCCAAGCAAACATACACACATGCTAACGCTCCTTTAATAATAACTTCATTATAAACAAACTCACACAACATGCACTTTACGCACTCCGCAGCCATTGCAAACAGTCATAGTCCCGTATGCTTTGAAAGCGAAAATGCGTACAGGAAAAAAAATTAAATTTTTGCACAAAAAATAAAAGGCAGAGAGAGAGAGAGAGAGAGAGAGAGAGAAACAATTGTCAGTTATAAAAAAAATGATGATAATGACGTTATAAATGATGTTTTAGTAATAAAGTTGATGACAACGATGACATCGACTTTAGCGACACATTAAGTTAAGTGGCATTTTATTTTTATAAATCCCATACACATTCATACAATACAAAACGATAATGAAAGGCTCTCAATTTCTTTACTTACTCTTCACCACACAATGCTTTCCTCTGTGTGTGTGTTGTGTATACACTGAGCAACTGTGTTGTATGAGCAAATGGCAGACACACAAACAGCGAAAATATGTGCAATAAAATATGAACAAACAAAAAAAAAATCAACAACATGGGAAAATTTATTGACAAGCACCACTAAATAAATTTACAACTGCATTGAAAAACACGCACACTAACATACTTATAGGCAATCATGTACATAAACACTCATACTTTCATTTCAAAAGAACTTAAAGAGTGTAATTATAATTATAAACACACATGATGTATGGTTTGACTGCTCATTCTCTTAAATAATCTGGTATATGGCTGTGTGTGTGCGTATACGAGCGTATGGATACAGTAGTTGTCAATAATAATACTCAAGAGAGTTTATTATTTAAAGAGTTTTTTTCTATTTTTTTCATAGTGTACGTATAAGAGTGTGCAAAAAGTTTTATTGTTTTTGTTTTATTTAAAAATCGGACATATTGACAGTTGGAAATTTGAATTTAAAAAAATTTATTTTCGTCTCTATTTTTAAACAGAAAAATTAGCATTTTTTGGAATTTATTTATTAATTTTGTACGTTTTCCACGTATTATAAAAAAAAATTACAAATAAACTAAAAACATGAAGAAAATATATGTAAAATAAACAGAAAAATTCCAAAGTCTGTGCAACTATGTTGAGTTACAACTATTCGTCAAAATGATAATTAATTTTAATGTCATACAAAAGGGGAAGGGCTTGAAAGGGAATTTTCTTTTTTAAAAATGAAAAGTCTCCGGCAAATTTCTAGGTTTTTATATTGGGAGTCTAATTTAAAAATGCGGAAGTTTGGAGCTTTATTGTCAAGTTTTTGTACAATCCGTCCCTAGTTGTGATATTTTGTAATATTTATGTCAATCTGGATTTATTTCGAACTAACAGCACTGCTCGTGTATTCTGTTTGAAAGTTAGACGTACGGGCGAAACGAAAAACAAGTCAATTGAAAAGTTACATCTTCATAACTGGTCACCTATGAGCTATGGTATTATTTTAGCAGCTCCTAATGGATGGAACCCTCATAAGTCCACCAAATACATACTTAATTGGTCATTACAACCCTTCAGTCAGGATAACAAACTAGCTTCTCACACCACTTGTGTTGTGTGTTAATTTTATATATGAGTGGCGGGACCTACAATTTAATGTCGACTCCGAACGACAGATTTTTTGGAAAACTTTTCACGGCAATTTTATTTACTCTCAGAAGAAAACCACTGAGGGAAGCCATCGATATTTTCTGAAAGTTTTTGAGAATCATAAGTCAAAGGCGAGTCTCCTAACAAGGACATCTCTCGATCAACGAAAAAAATTTGAAGAAATGAATTTGAGCAGTTATTCGATCAAGACCTAAATCGAATATAAGCCGGGCTTGAGGGACCATTAGTTATTCCAATGCAAACTGACATCACAATGGTAGATCACATCTATATAAATACTTTATTTGAAGAGAGTAGAATATGCAATATGTATGCAATTTGCATTATGTGTGTGAAAATAATATACATAGGTAAATTTTTACTTAACAGAAGAAAATTTGCCGTTGACAGAGCACTGTTAGCTGTTGAACAGTATCCATCTGAACAAGCTCACTTGTTTAGGAGCTAATTTTAGGATATACACTAGGTCTATGACTACCATACCATATCCAAAGGACTATTCCAAGGCCAAGCAATATAGTCACATATAAAGTGATATGGTATTGAGAAAGTTGGTTTTGAAAGTATCAATTTTTTGCTTGAAAATTTTCTAGAAGACCAATAGAACATATGGAAAATAGTACACCTACCCGACTATATGCAAATGGTAGTCCATAGGGTCCTCTTTCGATGCGTGGTAGTGGGATAACTAGAATAACTTTGGGATTTGAGAAAATTTGCCTCCTGCATCTCCCACCAACCATTCCATACATTTCAACATTATTATTCACTAACAATAATAATCATAACCAGAATTAAATTTTATGTCAATAGTCTGCAATAATTGCAATGTAAAAGACTAATCTACTTATTTCACCTGTTAAATAGCAAATTTTGTCCTGTTAAAGGCAAAAACTGGCGGTGCTAAAATTGTGGGTTTGCGTCTTTGGTTTTGAAATTCGAATTTATTTTCACACACATATTGGCATTTACATTTACACCGTATATGTTGTATGAAACATAATAAAATCGATGTAATAGTCTTGACGTTTTACTGTTAATGAGAAGTATTGTGACAACCTTTCAAGAACTCTTTCCCTGAATGTTTTTTAAATTAAAGTGAGTTGGGGAGGACTTTTTATTTCCTGCCACAACATTTTTGCGCTTAAACAACGGTTTTTGATGAAACATTATTAAAAGATATCGGATAGCACTTTTTTTTTAATAAAATAAATTAATTTCGAAAACAAATTGAAAATGTTCATTTACAGTCAATTAACGTCAAATCCGTTGTTATTCGTTTAGACAAATCAATTGAAGGCACTTCAAAAAAAAAAAAAAAAATAACGACAAACCGTGCATAAAATATTTACGGAGATAGACTGTGATAAAAACCAACAACAACAATAAAAAAATAGAAATTGAAATTAAAATTAAAATGCAACAACAATTTAATTAAGTGTTACAGTTTATACAAACATAATCGACTAACAAATAAACAAACTAATAACGACGGATGTGGATGGATGGATGGACGGATAGATTGAAAATAGTAGACTAGCGATGCAATACAATGCAATACAAAGTGAATAGACATGTGAAGAGACCAAAATTAGTAAAATTACAAGAAAGAAAAAAAAATAATGGAGAAGCGGAATAACAAAAGAATAAAATCGAAAAAATGTCTATGTGGAAATCCCTGTACAATAATAAACAAATCAGATAGTTTTTAATCGTTATTGAGCTTTTTATAAAAAGGAAAAAGTAAACGGAGGTCACCCAGAGTGCAAAACTGTGGAGGTATAAAGATATGGCGACAACGTAAAATTCGTAGATGTTTGGTTTCTTTGCTAACTGGATAGGATTTCAAACAATAGCATGCATCTGTGAATCAATTTCAGATTTAAGCCTGACTGTTTGCGCTCTATTGTACATACGTACACATATAGGTATCTTACCAGTGGTAGCTGTAATGTTGTCTACCAGGTTTGCAATTGCATCCGACTTGCCTCTGAATACAAGATATATCACGTATCCAAAAAAAAAAATCTGGTGGAGTTAAATCTTATGATCTTGATGGCCAAAGGACTGTTTGAAAACATGAGAGCAAATGCACACCACACTCATCTCTCAATAGGTTCAGAGCAATGCTCGTCATTGTGGCCACCTTATTGAAACGACATGTCAAAAAGGTCGGTAACGGTCCAACAGCACCTTGCTCCAGGGACTGTTACGATTTTCATCGCAGTTGAATAAGTACCATGAAGTCGCCGTAGTCTAGTAGGTAGTGTGTTGGCTTATTAGACGTAAAGCCAGGGTTCGAGCCCCAGGTCAGACATCAAAACAAAATACAAAAAGTATTTCTTCGGCGATTTCCTCTCAGCAGATTTCTGGCAAAAACTCTGAGAGTAAATAAAATTGCCATGAAAAGTTTCTCAAAAAATCTGTCGTTCGGAGTCGACTTTAAACTGTAGGCCCCGCCACTTATGTATAAAATTAACACACACAACATAAGTGGTGTGAGAAACTAGGTCAATAATCCTGACTGAAGGGTTGTAATGACCAATTATGTATGTATGAATAAGTACCATGCATCGATACTAGCGGTGCTCAAACCTTACCAAAGAATACATCTTTCCGGAAGCAATGGCTGCTTTTGAACTGACATGAATCATGGGTTCTATTGTCACCAGCAACTAGTTCCAAAGAACAAACTTTCTGTTTTCAACACAATTGCGCAACATAATTGTGTAGGTATTCGCAAGGACACTATTAAGCACTGATGCAGCAGCCTTGAGAGTATTCGAGAGAAAATTCCTACATAAGATTTCGGTTCAATGCTAGTTGGCATGGACATTGTGCAGCCATGTCGTTCGAATGGAGGAGGATGCTCCGGCGGGACAGGTATTTGATGTGGGGATTTGCGGAAGTCGGCGAAAAAGACGACCTTGTTTGCATTGGAAGGACCAAATCGAGCAAGCCCTGTCATCGATTGGTGTGACCAACTGGCGAAGGCGCCTGGAAGGTTGTGTTAAGGCAGGCCGAAATCCTTTAATCGGGCTGTTAATGGCCAATTAAGCAAGTAAGAATGTAAGTATTCACCCAAAATATTAGAGATCGGCGCAATGATTACATGTTGCTTTCATTTTTGATTTAAAGGTTTCTCTTCCGGGACAGGTATTTGATGTGGGGATTTGCGGAAGTCGGCGAAGAAGACGACCTTGTTTGCATTGGAAGGACCAAATCGAGCAAGCCCCGTCATCGATTGGTGTGACCAACTGGCGAAGGCGCCTGAAAGGTTGTGTTAAGGCAGGCCGAAATCCTTTAATCGGGCTGTTAATGGCCAATTAAGCAAGTAAGAATGTAAGTATTCACCCAAAATATTAGAGATCGGCGCAATGATTACATGTTGCTTTCATTTTTGATTTAAAGGTTTCTCTTCATTGGGCAGTAAGAGGTTTGTCCATCGAAATAACTTCGAGAAAAATTTTAAAATTGTCCAAAGCAAAATAAATCTTCTCAGCAGTCTTCTAGCAAAATCTCTAAAAGTAAATAAAATTGCCCTGAAAAGTTTATAAAATCTGTCGTTTGAAACCAACTCATGGACAAAATTAACACACGTAACATGGGTGATGTGAGAAGCTAGGTTGTAATACTGACTAATGGTTTATAGTGGGCAATTAAGAAAATAAGAAAGTGTGCAATGTGCAATCAGTCACACATTTAAACGTACAATGATTTGCAATCATGATAATTATTTTTTTTTTTAATTTATTTTCTACTTACAATTTAAAAATTTATATTTTAATGACTTCAGTTTACCTGCAATGAAAACAAAAAAGAGAAAGAAAGAATTCGTGTTACTCAACAGTATAACTTTCGGTAACTTAAAATTAAAACAAGTATTTCCAATAGCCAGTTAAAAAATAATTTTGTTTTATTAAAGATTAAAGATTTTTACGTAATTCAACCAAGGAAAACTCATATCAAATTTGAAAATCTTTGCTTTTTTAATTTATTCAACTACAACTAAAACAATTTCCCGGCATGCGGCTGGGTTGTACCCACAAATTTATCAGCTTTTAAAAAATCTTAAATTAATGAAATTCAATGCAATTGTTATTAAAATTGCATAAAAATTTGTTGTATTTTCGGAAAATTCAAAATGACACAAAAAGAAAAAGGAAAATTTGCATTAAAACAAGACAATTTTAGATAGAATCTTAAAAAAAAATAATTCCTCGCGTATAAAATTGCAATTGCTAGAATAGCACTCCGGAATTGTATGTTACAGTGTAACGTTTTCTAATAAAATGTGTAAATATTGTTGCAAAAATTTGGAACATGACAGAAATAAACACACACACAGTATGAATAAACAATGAAATCTGTTATCAATTCCAATCGTATTTCAGTCTCTGTTAAAATCATTGAATAGTTCAATTCAATTCAGTTTAGTTTAGTTCAGTTCAATTTACTTTATTCGTTTGTTTTTTTTTTTTTGTTTTGTGTTTAGTGTTCGTTACTTTTTTACTTTTGCTGTAAATATTGTAGTTGTTGTTGTTATTTTTGGCGTTTTTCTAGTTGGTTTCAATTCAAGTGGCTGCTTGCATGATGGATTAGTTCATTAGGGTCGCATTAATTCGAAGGCAACGTAATAACACCATTTTATTGACAAGGCTATAATGCGAAAAGTATACATATATAATTGGTCATTACAAACCTATCATCAGGATTAAAACCTAGTTTCTCACACCTCTTTATGTTGGGCGTGTGAATTTTATACGTGAGTGGCGGGGACCTACAGTTTAAAGTTCATTTCGAACGACATATTTTTGAGAAACTCTCATAGTTTTTGCCAGTAATCTGCTGAGATGAAATCGAATAAATATTTTTTCATATTTCGTTTTGCTGGAGATGTCTGAGCTGGGGTTTGAACCGTGGCCTCATGACCAATAAGCCAACGCACTACCTACCAGACTACTGCGACTTCATGCGAAAAGTATAATCATTATAATGTTTAAGAACGATCCAATACGGTCAATAAGATTTTAAGAAATATGATTCGCATGAGACATGAGAGTTATCATGACTTACAGAGATGCGGTTTCTCTGTTACTTTGATCTCGTAGTCTTGTTGAGCATCCGAACATCATGCGTATGTTACTCGTCTGCTTGCCTATATCTATAGCTGCCAAATAATTAAACTTCCTGATAAGTGTGAAGAAAAATTCGAATTTAAAAACCAAAGATGCAAACCCACACTTTTAACGGCGCCACTTTTTGCGTTTAACAGGGGAAAAATTTTCTATTAACAGAGCGCTGTTAAGTGTTTAACAGTGGCAATAAGTACATTAGTCTTTTACTTTGCAATTATTGCAGGCTGTTGGCATAAAATTTAATTCTCATTCATGATCATTATTATTTGTGAATAAAAATGTTAAAATGTATGGGAAGGTTGGAGCGGTATGGAGGCGATTAATTTTCTCAAATCTCAAAATTATTCCAGCTTACCACTATCGCGGTTCGAAAGAAGACCCCCTGTACTACCATTTGCATATAGTCGGGTAGGTGTACTATTGCTAATATGTTCCATAATGGCCTGTGATCGTCTAAATAATCAAATAAAGAAGCAAGAAATGGATAGTTTCAAAGCCAATGTTCTCAATACCATATCACTTTATATGTAACCTTATTGCTGATTATATTAAGAGGGAAATTTCCTTTGAATATCGTATGGTACTCATAGACCTAGAGTATTTTCCAAATTTGCTCCTAAACAAGTGGTAACTAATAGTCCCCTGTTAAAGGCAAATTTTGTTCTGTTAGGAGAAAATTGGGCTCTGTTAACGCCAAATGTGGCACTGCCAAAATTTACGGATTGCGTCGAAATTCGAATTTATTTTCACACACACTACATCCTGCCAATACGAAACTTTAAAGATCCACCAATATTTGGAATACTTTCATGAACTTGAAGGTTTCTTTTTTTTCTTTTTTTCGAACATTATTCACATTCGATCTTATAATCGGAGTTACCCTAATTGTGCCGCAGTAATGTTGAGTGGCTTCTTGTCATTTATTTGTCAGCACCTGTTTTAGTGTGCCACAGTTGTGCCGCTACTGCTCCACCACCACTCTGTTGGTAATTGTTGACATGCAACATTCATTATACAGATATAAAAATAGTTATTTGTTGTTGTTATTGTTGTTGGTTTTCATTGTTGTTTTTGTAATTCATCTCACTTGTAACAATGTTTACAAATACTTGTCAGCCACTTAAAACCACAAATAAAACAACAAAAGAAAACAACAACAACAACAAGAAACAATTAAAATTGTAACAAATAATACACGAGAGTAATTTAATCAAGGTAAATAAAATGGGGAAAGTGATACAGCGGGGTAAAAGCATTCCAATGTTAGAAATTTTTCATTTTAAAAAGCTATTGTAAGACTTTTTCAAGGTAGTTGTGGGCTTTGCATCGAATACCTGTTAATCTAACCATCTATGAAGATCTCGAAACTAAAAAATAGACTGAAATACACAAAACGTATTTATATTGTGCGAGGGCGGGCTAAAAAGTCCGTGGCTATTTTAATTTGATCCTGTCATCATGCACCCCTTGGTAGAGTGCTGTTCAAATATGAACACTACCCGACTAACGAGGCCTCCCATACTTTGGGTTGTGATTGTTGTTAAGATAGTATCCAAAAGGATTTTCAAGAAACTCTTTTCATGTCACCTCGGGCGATACCCATAAAATTGTTTATGGTGTGGTTGTCAATGATTTTTCCATTTTTACAACAATTTTGATGAAGTAATGCCTCCAATTGAAGTCGCCGTAGTCTAGTAGGTAGTATTGGTCATCAGGCCACGGTTCAAACCCCAGCCCGGACATCTCCAGCAAAACGAAATATGAAAAAATATTTCTTCGATTACATCTCAGCAGATTACTGGCAAAAACTATGAGTTTCTCAAAAATATGTCGTTCGAAATGAACATTATTAGACGAAACGGCCTGAGTTCAAATCCCAGGTCAGACATCAAAACGAAAATACGAAAATATTTCTTCGGCGACTTTCTCTCAGCAGATTTCTGGCAAAAAATCTGAGAGTAAAAATTGCCATGAAAAATCTCCTCAAAAATCTGTCGTTCGGAGTAGACTTTAAACTGTAGGTCCCGCCACTCATGTATAAAATTAACGCACACAACACGACTGAGAAGCTAGGACGTTGTACAATGGTTCAATTCGACCTCCGGGTACTGTACTTGTCACAGTTGACAAGTACACGTCCTCTAACCTAACCTAACCTAATGTCTCCAATTTTAAATCTTAAAGTGGTAGAAATTTCATGTAACAATCAATAATGAAACGTACAAATTAACTGTCAAAGCGATCTATGAAATGGTACGTCATTCAATCATATTCATCATTTCTTTTGGCCTGACCTCTTACTCCTATGCTCGTTGTTGACATCATCCGTTTTGGAAAGTTAGGGGGTTTTCTATATGAATTAATTACCATGATGGTTTGTTCCACTATTATGGGGTTTGAAGCTAAATTGCTCAGATTATAACACTTTAATCACTACACCTACTCACTTTTTTTGATTTGCTTCTGAAATACTCTAGAGCCCCGACTTGCGTCGTTATTGGGGACCGGAGAATTGCGACGCAAATCGAATCAACTTTTTCTATATAAATGCATTGAAATTTAATTTATTGGGAGCAGGAAGTCAAAATAAAGCAAAAAATTAATATTTCGGATAAAAAAGAAGTATGGAAGCATTTTTCATTATTTTATTTAGTTCAGTAAATGTTTTTCTTTTTTTAATTATTATAGAGAAATTACAAAACAATAGACAGAAATTGCAAAAATTTTAAAACGCACAAAAAAAATTCTAAATATATGTACCACAATACAAATACATAGTAAAATGGTAATACTCAATGCTGCAAGAAAAAAATTAAACGTGTGTATCGTCGCAATTCGAAATTTAAACGATCCAAGTTGGGATCCAAACGACACAAATCGAATCAACGAAAATCAGGGCCGAAACGTCGCAAATTTAATCGACGCAAGTTGAAATTGCAACAACTCAAGCTGAGTTTTGTCAATTTTTAAAAAACGATGCAAATCGAAACGACGCAAATCGGATTAACCGAAGGTGGGGGCTCTAGTGTATTAGAAAAAGGGCAACTCAAGCGTATGGTGCAATAAATCCATTGTGTCATAAGATGTGTGTCTAGTTGCACCATCCTGTCGTTCACAAATACCATGAAGAGCGGTTATCATAGTGAGATTGTATGTGTCTCCCTTGACTGTAATGGTTGCGCAATCCTCATTTCCAAAGAAATATGGCCCAGTGACAGTCAATCGTAGGCGGTGCATTGGCTTCTGTAAGACCACGTGTGGGTTTTCTGAGCCCCGAATACGGCAACTTTGTCGACATCATCGTGCAGTTTCTCTTTGGCCCAAATTTCCAATAAATCCCAACGTTGCTCAAGCGTAAATAATAAACTGAATTTTCTGACAGAATAGAATGATATAACTATTGTCAGATTCGAAATATCCGATGGTTCAAATTTAAATCTATAGATGGCCCACCCGATACAAAGCTGCAAAAACTATTGCTTTATTTGAGTTGTTTTTAAATTTTTCCTATGAATAATATCTCAATACAAAATTTGGTTTTCAAATTGAAACAATATTTTCTGTTTTTTGCCTTAAAATACGTACAATATGTTGCTATTGTTCTATTTGAAAAAAATTTAATTCCATTTGATAGGTTTAAAATAAAAATATTTAATTTTTCGTTTTTTGTTCTCATGCAAAACAATAATTATTGTTTTTAAAATGAATAGAGAACACATACACACACACACAAAAAACAGAAAATCATTGTGTTATTATTTTATTATTATTTGCAAAAAATTATAAAATATGAATATTAAAATGTGAATATTAAAATAAAATAAAAATGGATTTTTGTATTGGAAATAATAAAATTCCATAAAAACTGTACAAATTGTGGTTTTTTTGTTGTTGTACTAATTGTTGTAATTGTTGTTTTTATTGTTGTTATTTGTATTATACATGGAGGTTTAATGAAATGTAACACCCTATTATAAAGTCATCATGAAATTTTTAGTACGGTAAACGAATATAATAAACGACAATATGATGATATTTTCTCAATAGCACAGTAACAGTAAAAGATAAAAGTAGGCATACAGATGACGAACAATTTTATAAAATGTAAACGATCCAGGTGGCTGTAAATATTCAGCAAAAGCGAAAACAATTTTCTCTCTGTATTCATTTTTTTTTACTTCATTCTACTTCTACTATTATTTGAAGAGACTGAAAGCTTTGAATTCTACGTGGTAGTAGGTAGTGCGCTGACTTATTAGACCGTCACCTTAGTTCAGACACCTCGAACAAAACGAACTATGAAAAATATATTTCTATCGGCAGTCTCAGATAGTGATTAAAATTGCCGTGAAAAGTTTCTCATATCTGTCGTTTGGAGTCGATGTTAAATTGCAGGACCCACTATTAACGTATAAAACTAACACACACTCAACATGGGTGATGATAAAAGCTAGGTGTTAATACTGACTAAAGGGTTGTAATAACAAAATGCAAAAAGTGTAGCAGAGAATTCGAATTTATACGACTCATTATGGTATATTATAAATTTGGATTCAAAACCTCCATTCCTACAAAATCCAACCGCTAACCATTCAATGCCAAAATTACGAAAAAAAAATTTTCTTCAAGGATGAAGCTCTTTCTCACTCTGAGATTACGTGAACAATCAGAAATTATGGTTTGGGACTTTTGGAAGCTAAAAGACATTGTGTAAAAGCCTTTATAATCTGCACAACATTATAGTCTGGGCTGTATTTTTTCGGAGATCTACTTTTTTGGCGCCAGCAATTAAAAATTATAAACTAAATGAGATGTGGTTTGAACAAGACGGTAATAAGAGCTACGCCACACGAACTAATTTAGCGTCATTGCATGAGATGTTTCCAGAAAGAATAATTTTGGATTTTAGCGAGGTCAATTGAGTACACTCAAACATCGTTTTATGCGAATTTTTTTTATGCGAATTCAAATTTGTGCGATTTTGAATTTTTTTTGAACCCTTTTTTTTGTGCCCGCTTTTGTATGTACAAATTTTTTTTGGTTGTGGCAACACTGACTTTTATTGCAGCGCGCTGTGACTTAGTGTGATAACATTCTAGTTTATCGTTTATGCGTTTTATGCGAATTTGTTTTATGCGATTTTCTCTGGAACGGATCAATCGCATAAAACGAGGTTTGAGTATGCGACTTTGTTTTATGCGATTTTCTCTGGAACGGATCAATCGCATAAAACGAGGTTTGAGTGTATCAAGACTATGTGACATATCAAAAACGTTTCTAAACAGGTAATCTTCTTATAAAAACCAAAATTCAACAAATCATAGCCGAAGATACCGGCCGAAATGTAGGTTCATTTTTGCAACTTCCTTAAAGATCTAAGAGCGTACCCATGGTTCTATTGAAGTTCTTCGAAATATCCCCTGTTTTGTCTGCATTTTTTAGAGATCTGATTAAGCTTTTTCTTGTCTAACATGGAAGGATCGATTTTGTAATAAGAACAAGGCAGATAGTTGATCAGTTTGGTCAAAGGAACGACATGCCAAACCTTATCAAAATTCTGAGAAATATCTGAGAATACTACGAAACAAATTTTCTTTTCTTTCAGGAAATTTTCGTCAGAAAACAAAAAATTTTTAGTTATCTCCAAACACTATTCATCTCTCTCTCTCTTCTCGCTCGTACAATAATCATTTAAAAGTAGACGAAAACTTTTGTCCTTAACTACATGCACAAATCTACAATCCAAACTAAATTATAATTTATGGTGGCGCCAAAATTGCCAGACCTTTGATATCATATTTTATTTTTTGTCCTCCAATATGGAGACACAAAATATGTAAGAATAGCAATACATACAATACACACAACAACAATAATAACAATAATATTTAATACAAAATAAAACATATAAATATACATACAAATGTGCTTAAAAAAAGAACACAACAAATGTAGAATCCAATCAGAAGAGAGGGACGAATATACAACAATCAGTAGCATCATGATAAATAAAATCATGGAAATTTAAAATATTATTTAAAAGACATGGACTCACACCAGTAAACATAAAAGTTAGCATTATATGTAGCATAAGCTAGGAATAGAGTATTCGCATGGTGGAAACGAAAATTATTTTTAGGCTGTTTTATCTTGCTTGTGAATACAAAATAAATCGAAAGCATTCGGTTACAACTTTGATCAAACGGTAAACTCATTTTTCTTCAATTTGAAATGAGCTTTTTTACACCAAATATGTGCAGAGTATCAACCAAGTAGCTCTTACTTTACCAGTTACTGCCAAATATCTTGGAATCTTGGAGGAATTAGATCGCGGATGGGTGGATTTGTAATATTGAAATCATCAAACCCGGTTTGAATATGTCATATGTGTGTTATCATGATAACAATTGCTCTTAGGGCTACATTTTCTATACATTGTTCACTCTCCTTAACTACCAGTCACTAAACAGCTACAAACACGGCAATGAATGACTAAACCTCACTAGTGCATGGAACAATGGTCCTGTCAAAATCTTGTATTAACAACACGATAACTAAACCCGATTTCAAGCATTTTATGACACCGTTTTACACCTCTTAGGCTACATCCTCCAAGTATTTACTAGGGGATCAACGCCACATGATCTTAGATTTATCTCCATGTTACAGGATTATTGAAGTATGATTCAATAAATGACTCTAAAGACAATCGCTTTACGGATTCATTACCAAAGGATATGTAGTAAGGATATACACATATTTGCTGGCAGTAAATCGACCCTGGTCTAGTACGTAGTGTGTTGGCTTATTAGAAGAGAGACTGTGGTTGAAAAAATATTTCTATCGGCGACTTCCCGTTATCACTCTTCTGACAAAACCTCTTTGAGCAATAGAAAATTGCCATGAAAGAATTTCTTAAATCTGTCGTTCGGAGCCAAAGTTATCTGTAAACACAGATAAAATTAACAGAGACAACATGAGTGGTGAGAGAAACTAGGTTGGAATCTGGACTAAAGGTTGTAAAGGTTGTAAATGCCACTAAAGTAATTGAGAAAAGCGGTTATTAGATCTTCCCAACATCTAATCTATCTGAGGCAGACATCAAAACGAAATTTTCTGGCAAAAACTCTGAGAGTAAATAGAATTGTCATGAAAGAGTTTCTCAAATCTCTCGTTCGGAGTCGAAGATAAACTGTAAGTCTCACTACTCACAGATAAAATGGACATTATCATGAATGGTGTGATAGCTAGGTTGAAATTCCGACTTAAGGATTGTAATGGCCAATTAAGTAAGTAAGTAAAGCGGATATTAGATCTTTAAAAGATATGCAGCCTATGTATGTATATGTTTGTACCCAACATCTAATCTACCTAACACAGTTAACCGATCAAGTGGGGTCCTGAACACGAGGACATTGAAGCTAACGCACTTTCGCAAAAACTGATCCAACAGATAATTCGAATGAATTCTGGAGATATAAATAAATAGAGGAATGTATGTCATTGGTACTACGACATGGCTGTGTAGGACCTAAGTTAGCTATATCTTTTAAGACTGCTGTCAGTTTAACCTAACAAAACCTAACCTAATTAGCAAACGAGTCACAAAAATCTGCTCTTTTTCTTGAATATTGAATACTAATTTATTAAAATTTCCAATTTAACAAATTTACGCAAAAATTGGTTTCAAAACTTCTTGATTACCCTAACGAAACTGCAGAGCTGGAAATGATTACTTCATCTGCATGGTGTTAAATAAAAGTTAAATTAAAATTAAAACAAATTTTATACGGTTTAATAACGATTTTAAAAACAAAATTAAAATAAAATCATTGCGAAAATTTTAAAACAGTTATCTCAGAAAATGTATGTGACAGGGAGGCATTAAAATTGTTTTATTTGATTTTTATAATGAAGTGTGATTTTTTTATTTTTATTTTTCGATGTTTTGAGTCAGATTTTTATTTTTTATTTTATTTTTGTTTTTAATTGGTTGTCATTAAAAATGTGTTAAACATGTGCACGAAATTATTTTTGAATTAAATAAAGCAAAACGTTTTAATGGAATTATATTGCCAAGTTATTCAGTTAAAAACAAAACAAACAAAAAAAGAAACGGGTGTTAAAATATTATTCCGTTTAAATTTTATGATTGGTTTCGGTTTTGCTTTAATGCGTTTTTAAACTATGGCTAGAGCAAATCTGTTGAATTTAATGACCATAAAGAATTGATGTTCGCAATTATTTGTTTCATTTTTAACGCATTTAAATTTTATTTCTTTAATAGAGACAATAAAATTTTATTAACTGGAGCACAAGCGAAATATTACTGAAATTGAGTGCGAAAAATATGTGTTTGTGAAAATAAATTCAAATTTGAAAATTCAAGACGCAAACCCACACTTTTGCACCATACTGTTGAAACCAAACAACGTTCACATCAATACCCAAGATAAAAATAAGCTTCATCCGAAAAGATGATGTTTTTTCGACATCACCGTGCAGTTTCTCGTTAGCCCAAATTACCAATAAATCCCAACGTTGCTCAAGCGTAAAGCGATTCATTACGTTCAATGGAGATAATATACTGAATTTTTTGACAGAATAGAATGACATAAGTATTGTCACATTCGAAATCACCGATGGTTCAAATTTAAACCGATAGATGACCCACCCTTTACTTGAGTATCAACCTGTACCCTTTTGCAGTTATAATGTTAGCAACCACACGACATCGAATTTACAATTTCTGAATTTAAATGAAGTCGTTGTAGTCCAATCGGTAACGTGATGCCTTCTAAGTCGCGATCCCGTTGTTCAGACCCCAGCTCATACAAATAAAAAAATCCATAAAATATTTCAGAAGAAATCTGTCGTTCGGAGTCAACTTAAATCTGCAGCTCCCTCCACTCTTGTGTAAAATTAACACACATGACATAAGTGGTGTGAGAAACTAGGGCGTAATCCTGGCTTAAGGGGTGTAATGAGCAATTATGCATGTATAGCCATGACTTTCGCCTGGTAGTCACTGCAGTGATGTGGGAATCTGTGTGAGTTCTTGAGGTCGAAGTGCTCTATATACGCAACGCATCCGTTTTCAAATTCTATTTCGAAATGTCGGTGTATATTTCAAGAGAATTTGAAGGAGGATTGGTTTCAAAAATTCCATTAAAAATCATGTCAAAAAAAGGATGGAATAGATCGTTTCTACACCAGTTTGTATCATAAAATCAAAACCTGTGATTTTGTATGATCAAGAGCGTTGTCTACAGCTTGGGATTGTGAGAATTCTATGATGGAAGGCGTCAGTTTGACCGCAACTTCTGATCCACGAGCTACTGTCTTACGACTCTCAACTTTATTATATGAATACTCGAAAACCGTAATAATTTATAATTCCATAACATGTGCTGTCATCGAAAAAATGACAAATCAAAATGAAAAATCAAAATTTTTCCCAATGTTTTACAAAATGAGTGGAGTTGTCAGCTTGACAAAATTTATATCTTTCCGGCGAGAGTTGGTTGACAACCCTTAATGTTTCATTTCGTAAATCTATTGAAAAGACATACAAGCGTTTTTTATTTTCAATTTTAAAGAAGAAGGAGAAAAAATAATTTATTAACTTTAATAAAAACATTACTAATCTCATTTGCTCTCAGGTTTCGTCTCTTTCTCTCTTCAACCATTAATGGAATACGCAAGTTGCCACACATAAATCTTAATCAACTTGAAGCGAAATGAAACGAATGGAATCTGAAGAGCACAAGTGATGAATTTCGAATAGTTCTGTAGAATGAAAGGAGAATATATGTTTTGTTTTAAAGATTTGTTGTTGCTTGTGTAAATTTTTTTGCTTTACAAAACCAAATGCTACTTCTTCTCGTTCTTCTTTACATACATACATACATACATATACTGTAATTAACGTGATTTGTATTATAAATTCAAAACTCATTCGTTCATTTATTCATTTACTCTTTCGATCATCCATTTAGAGTATGTTTCATAGTTGTAAAGTAAGTATACGGGGTAAATGGATTACATTTTTAATGAAAAACTACAATTTAATTAGCAAAACTATGTAAAATGATGATATCAAATGAAAGCTAAATATCTCTTCATATCTAAAGGTTAATTACAGCGCGTGGCGGGCAAAAAGGTTAACTAAGAGATTGACTAAAACAAAAGGGATGATTCTACAAAGGGTGGATTAATGCTAAGTTAAGTAAATTTCTAAGAATGGTACTCTATTTTATTCTGTGTTATTCTATTCTAATTGCTTTAATTTTTCTCTTATTTCCGCCAATGTGCTTTCATTTTTATAAATTTCGAATTTCATATTACGTTCGCTCCTTGATGAGTTAATACCCAGGTAGATATATAGATTGAGGGAGAGGAAAAATTTGATTTTTTTCGATGACAGATGACATGTGATGGAATTATAAATTATCGAATATTCATATAATAAAGTTGAGAGCCGTAAGACAGAAATTCTTGGATCAGAAATTGCGGTCAAATCCTCACAATCTCAGGCTGCAGACGATGCTCTTGACCATACAAAATCACAGATTCTTCTTTTATAATACAAACTGGTGTAGAAACGATATATTACATCCTTTTTTTTTTTGGCATGATTTCAATGGAATTTGAAACCAATTATCCTTCAAATTCACTCGAATTATACACCGACAGTTCGAAATAGAATGTGAAAACGGGGTCGTCATACAGGCTCCCACATTACTGCAGTGACTGCCAGGCGAGGGTCATGGCTATACATGCATAATTGTTCATTATAGCTCTTAAGAAAGGATTACGACCTAGTTTATCAAACCACTTATGTTGTGTGTGTTAATTTTACACATGGGTGGCGGGACGGGACCTACAGCTTAAAGTCGATACCGAGCAAAAGATTTTTGAGAAACCTTCATGGCAATTTTATTTACTCTTTGAATTTTTGCCAGAAATCTGCTGAGAGGAAATCGCTGCAGAAATATTCTTTCATATTTCGTTTTGTTGGAGATGTTTGACCTGGGATTTGAACCGAGGGCTCACGTCTAATAAACCAACATACTACCTATTAGACTATGGTCACGACGTAATGTAATATACATACCGTTTATTTAATTTGGGTTTCGGGACACAGAGACATTGTTGGAAATAAAAGAATCTTTCACCGCTTAGTTGGTTATTCTATGCCGTCTAGGGCAAAATCTTTACAGAATAGTTGAAGTCTCATCTTCTCCCGTGCAATTTCAAGGTTCACCTTCGTATACCCTTGCACCAAAGTCGGGACACTGAAATATTTAATTTCTAAAAATATTGCTCCTTATTTTTTTTTAAATATTTAAGTATTTAACAACAGAGAATTAAGATATTAAGTAGAGGTATTAGATACTAAGTTCGAGTCTGGTTACATGTTCCAGTAAGATGAAGCAACCTAGCATGTGTTCAATAAGCCTTTGTTATAAGTTGATGTAATTTTCTCTGAAAGAAAAGTTCTCCAAACTTAATGACATAACTTGATATCCAACCAGATTTTATTTAACCCATATACTCTATATAAAGGTAGTTTTATTTTAACTCAAAAATATATTCTAAGGAACCAACATGCTTTATGCATCTAGAAGACAATACGCTTCACGAAATAGCAGTCACCACAAAGTCTATCTGCAGAAATGCCATAAGAAGCTTCACTATCTGATCTATTGGCCGTCATTATTTTAGGGACATAAACTCTTTTTCTATAAAAGCCTTTTTATTCTTTGGACGACTCACTAAATATATAAACTATATTTTAACACTCCTCGTACTAGTTTTATATCTAGCCATCATATTAAATACACACAAGGTGAAAAAGAACAAATATTTTTGATTTTACTTTTATTTTTCCGTGGGCTAAATGTTATACTCCAATAGTAGATAAGAGTAAGAAAAAAATCCGTTTCATTTATAGAAATAATCTCCAGCTTAAGTTTGTTTAGGTATCCTTCAAACGGATTTTAAAGTTACTCCTACATTTATTTGCACTTATTTTTCGAACGATTTCACTATATAGTGTAAATTAGTAACACACACAGAGCATACCTTTCATTCTCTTTTTACACGATAAAAATACGATCCCAACAAAAAAAAATCGTGTAAAAATATTAAAAAATTCTTTCTAGAGTTCATTCATTTATTTCGTGCTTCAACATTTTAATTCATTAAATATAGGGTGGACCAATTAAAAGTTTCATTTTTAAAATGCAATAAAATAAAAACGATTTGAAGTTTTGCAAAATTTATTTTTTTGTTGTGAGGCACAATTGTTCCGCTTAGAAATGGAATATTATTTCACTCACATCACTCCCGCGACTGGTCTCACAGTACCTCATTCGATCGGATCAAATCTTGTGCACTTTTACGAGTGTATGGGGTCGTATCTCCGCAATGGCATCACGAATGTTCGCCTTCAAATGCTCAATTGTTTCTGGTTTGTCGGCATAACACTTTTCTTTAACGGTGGCCCACAGAAAATAGTCCAACGGTGTCAAATCGCAGCTTCTTGGCTGCCAATTGACATCACAATTTCGAATAATTAAACAGCCATCAAACGTTTGACGCAATAAATCGATTGTGGCATGAGATGTGTGGCACGTTGCATCATCCTGTTGAAACCAAACATTGTTCACATCAATACCATGAAGAGCGGGTACAAAAAAATTTGTTATCATGGAGCGATAGGTATCTGCATTGACCGTAATGTTTACGCCGTCCTCATTTTCAAGGATACATATATGGGCCAATGATGGCTCCGCTCCATAAGGCGCACCAAACAGTAGCTCGTAAGGGGTGCATTGGCTTCTGTAAGACCACGTATGGGTTTTCTGAGCCCCAAATATGGCAATTTTGCTTATTAACGTCCCCACCAAGATGAAAATGGGATCCGAAGAGATGATTTTTTTTTAGCAACAACGACATCATCATGTAGTTTCTCGTTGGCCCAATAAATCGCAACGTTGCTCCAAAGTAAATCGATTCATTACATTCAGTGGAGATAATATACTGAATTTTGCGACAGAATAGATAATTATGTCATATTGCCAGATTCGAAATAATCAATGGTACAAATTTAAACCGATAGATGATCTACCCTTTATATTATGAGAAATAAAATGCTTCGTATATGCATCTATGACATTCAAAAATTTCATAAAATTCATGTAAAACCAGATTTTTTTTTTGTCTTTTTAACTCGTGTTTAATGAAACGTAAAAAAATTCTTGTAAAAAGAGTAGTAAGTGTGCATTGCTCTTCATAAGCTTGATAGAATAATACACGTATTTTCCTACTCAATATTGTATGCTTAAGCATGTGTGAGGTAAGAGAGCAAAATTTAATATTAAATCATAACGTTTAAGAGAGGGGGTTTATTTTTATTTTTGTTTTTTTTTTTTCGTAGTTTTTCTTTTTCTCTATTGTGTTGGCTTGTTATGTTTAGTTTGGCATTAATTGAAATGTATGAGTGCACCATGGAGAGAGTATAAGAGAATATGCAGGATTTGTTATGAGTATTCTTTTCTCTTTTCATTTCTTTCAATTTGTATTTGAGTTGCTAAGGCTCCGCATTGAGCAAAAATACAAACAAACGCAAAAGTATCATTGGAAGCAGCAGCAACAGCCACATTGGCAGCAAATATTTTATTACACCCGACATTTTATTACACTCTACACACCACTGTGGGAGTAATTTCTTGTCTAATGGATATGCAATGCATCAAACGACAATAAGCAATTTATCAACAAGAGTGGAATACGTGTCCTTAATGCTATTGTTTGAACAGATCAAATCTCGAACGATGGAAATATTTAAACAGTATGGCCTATGTGTGTGAAGATAAATTCGAATTTAAAAACCAAAGATGCAAACCCACACTTTTAGCAGCGCCACTTCTTGCCTCTAACAGGGTAAACTTTGCTATTAACAGAGCACTGTTAACTGTTTAACAGTGGCAATAGTAGATTATTCTTCTACTTTCCAATTATTTCAAACTATTGATATAAAATTTAATTCTCATCATGATCATTATTATTTGTGAACACAAGTGTTGAAATGTAAAACCATCCTTTACATTTCATGACCACTGATCTAGAAAATTTTCAAAAAAAAAATTGATATTTTCAAAGCTGATTTTCTCAATATATGTGACTTTTCACTTTATATGTGACTATGTTGCTGATTATATTAAGAGGCATTGGAAACTTCCTTTGCATATAGTATAGTTATGGATCTAGAGTATTTCCCAAAATTAGCGCCTAAACAAGTGGGCTTGTTCAGATGAATACTGTTAAATACCTAACAGTGCTCTATTAAGGGCAAATTTTGTTCTGATAAGAGTAAATTTTGCTCTGTTAACGCCAAATGTGACGCTGCTAAAAATTTATGGATTGCGTCTTGAATTTTCAATATCGAATTTATCTTCGCACACATGTATGGCTTCCAAAAACAATTCAACAATGATTATGTGACTGCGAACCTACTAAAAGATGTGGAAACTGAAAGCGTATATTCCAAGTCCAGTGATTTGATCGAAATCGCACCTAAATTTGAGTTCTATTCTGCTTAACCTCAGTACAAACGATAGTCATGCATGACCGACCATAATTGTCCATCATTTTTTTGCTTTGGTTTTTATTTTATTTTTGTTTTTATTGCTTTTATTATTGCTATTATTAATCAAATAATCTTTTCACGTATTTTATGTTTTGAGAGAAACATAAGAAAGAGTCTTTCTCTCATTGAAATGAGGGAGAAAATAAATAAAAAAAAAAACAAAACACAACAGCATACGAAAGGAATAATAAATTGGAAGCTACACATTAAATCCATGACTAAAATTGCTTATGGAAAAGCAACCACAATAGAGAGTGACAGAGAGGGAGAGAGAGTCAGAAACATATATAAATAACAAGTAATAAAGAAACTTGTATAACGAAATTAGAATTAGAATTTAAGGAGAGAAAAAAGAGTAGAAAAATATAAAACTTCATGTCTCTTATTGTATTTCAATAAGTATCGAAAGAGATATCAGCGGATTATTTGTACAAACGTAAGAGGAGTTCAACTGATAATGCATATACAATTTTGGACTTGCTTGGATACAATCAGTCCTGATGAAAAATGAGAACAATTCTGTAATCACATTATAAGGCTCTCTAAATTTCAGTTTTGTTCTAATGACTAATGATGCAGAGAAAGAGGTGATTGTGGTTAATTTTCATTGACAATGAAAACTAGAGGTAACGGTTTACATACATACATAATTGGTCATTACAACCCTTCAGTCAGGATTACAACCGAGCTTCTCACACCACCTATGTTGGGTGTGGCTGGATCTACAGTTTAAAGTCGCTTCCGAACAACAGGTCTTTGAGAAACTTTTTCATATCAATTTTATTTACTCCTAGATTTTTTTGCCAGATATCTGATGGGAGGAAGTTGCCGAAGGAATATTTTTTTTCATATTTCGCTTTGTTGCATATGTCTGGCAGTAGCCTCACGTCTAATAAGCCAACACACTACCTAGTAGACTACGACGAACGGTTACAGTTTGGAGAAACTTATTGCTTCTTGGAGATGCTGTATTGCATTGTTGCTGGTTTTATTTACGCAGCTAAATGAACCTCTCATATAGTGTTGGGAATCCCGGGATCCCGGGGTCCCGAAATCCCGGGATGCCGCAGTTTTTAACAATCCCAAAATCCCGGGATTGAGCACTTAATCCCGGGATTTGACTTTTTAAGCCGTAATGAAAAAAATTGTATATTAGAACTCTCACTAATTCGAATTTCCAGAAATTAGAATCTGTTGTTTCAATGCAGTAACCGCTATGAAATTAGAAACAAAACTTCAAATTGCGATTTTTTTTTTTTTTTTTGAGATGTAAACACTTAAATTAAAATTAAATTAAAATCACCAGAAGCAGATGAACCACCAACAAAAAAAAACTAAACCATTAACCAAGTATTTTCCTATGCTGGGGCTAGAAGACAGATCACTTTCTGCTACACTTGCACGACTAACAGCTCTTGATGGGATTTAAAGTTTACCTACGACTGTCAACACAGTCCGCTAAATGGTTGTATATTACAGCAACAAAATAAGATGTCATGCAAAAGTATGTTACGGCTGAATTTGGAAAGCAACTAACTCTAATAAAAGACTATAAAACTAGGTGGAGCAGCCTTTTGTTAATGCTGGAACGTCTTTATTTATTAAGAAATTGTATACAAAAAGCATTAATAGACATAGGTCCACCTGAAGGTGAATATTTTGCTTTATCCAAAGATGAGATTAATATGGTATCCGCAACCAATAGTGTTCTTATCCCAGTTAAAGCAACAGTTGACGCCCTTTGCCGTCGGGATGCTAATCTGTTCACGGCCGATGTTGCCATAACTTTTATGTTAAAAAAACTTAAAGATGCTAACAACGTTATAAGTCAAAAACTACATTCAGCCCTCATCCATCGCATGCAACAAAGGAGAACAGATATTAGTGGGGTACTTCAGTATCTGCACAATGGTAGAACAAATGTTCAGTCCGAATCCGAAATAGAGTTCGTAACGGTTCCTTCTTCCATAAAATGTCGCAAATGAATAGTTGAGTTACTCGGAAGACTAAATGCTTCAAATCCAGCTACATCACTTCTAATAGCTTCTGAGTCAGAAGTTACACCTTCTTCTTCAGCCAGTGTAGAGTCTGAACGTGCTTTTTCTGAAGCTGGATTTTTCACAACTAAAATAAGAAGTCGTTTGAGCGATGAAACTTTGGATGCTCTGTACTTCCTCAAAACGTATTTTAAAAATAATAAAAAATAATAACATATCGCACTTGATCAACAAAAGAGTATATATCTATAAAAACAATTTACTCTTTATAATTAATTTAAAAATGTGAAAAATTAAAAATAAAATTAATTTTCTTATAATTTAATAAATTTTTTCTTATAAACCTATTTTTGGATGTGTCATGTTATTAATTTTATTGAAATAATATGTTAATATCTTTCAAGAACAAATTTTTTAAAATCCCGGGATAAATCCCGGGATCCCGGGACTAGGTAAATGAAATCCCGAAATCCCGGGATTGAAAATATAGAGCGGGATTGCCAACCCTACTCTCATACATACAGTGGACTGCAAAAGTCTTAGTACTCCAATATATTTTCTAATATATTTTGCATTTTGAATGCTGAATGTTGTGTTTAGTCACCACAAAAAGTTTATCGTAAATTCTCTAGTTGGCACACATACTATCGCAAAACTTGGAAGGTATTAAAATAAAAACAAATTAATTGAATCATATTCTCTACTGGACGTTTACGAAAGATATGCTGATATGTATAGTATACCACCATATAAGTTAGGGTACATAGTGAACATGATGAACTGTTATTAGAAACGTGTGACTGCGATTGCCGGATAGTATACGGAACAAGTTACAAAAGATCATGTATCTTGCCAGATAGAATAACTATAGATGATATCAGATTAATTGATTAGCCGTTAGTGGAAACATAACCATTCTATCGTAAGAGTAGCACTGCCTATTCCGCCTATATATGGTAACGCTGCCCAACAGGGCATTAATTATCTTTGTTGACACCAAGCAGCATACAGAAGATTGCAAAGAAATAGGTGGACATAATATCCTGTAAAGTTTGAGGGGAGTATAATAGATCATATGGTCGCCGTATTATGAGACGTATTATGAGACGTCTTTATGAGATTAATAATAATCACGTATTCAACTACAGTAGCCACAATCGCCTATAAGGCAGCTCTCATCCTCAAACGACATAATGTATTATTTAGAAAAATAAAAACAAAAAACCTACAGTCACAGAAAAAAGTGTACATACTCCCTTGTATATAAACTTTTTTCCCGCTAATTTTTTTGTTTTTTTTTTTTCAATTATTTCTAGGTTATATTTTTTTATATGCGTATTTGTCTTCAAACATTGTTATTTGTATTTGATAAAAAAAATCACCGGGAAAGAAGTCTACATAGAGCGGTGTATGTAGACTTTTTTCTTTGACTGTATAAAAACTGAATTTATTACCGATAAATAAAACTCATTTAAGATTTTAATCGTTATTGTTAGTTCAAATCAATTGTGAAGAAAAAAATACATTTTACTTACGTTAAACGCAAAGTATCAAATCAAATGCAAGGATTTTTAAATAAATCACTGGCTTACCTGAAAATAAAATAAAAAATTTAAAAAAATTAAAAAATGTTCTGTAGTTTGATATAATTTTAAATAGTACGGGGAAAAAAAATTTTTTATTCCAAAATTAACACAGCATTATGGTGTTTATTCATAAAAAATGCAATAAATTTTAATTTAAATTCATTAATTACAGTCTAAAATCTAAAAGAGAGTTGAAATTAATTAATAATTAAGAAAAGAATTTTTATTTGTTTTTAACAAATATTCGCTGGGGTTTTATAATTAATTTATCAATTTAATAAAAAAAAAAAAAAATGGTTCAACCACATAATAAAATACGATAAAGTAGCAAACAAACAATAGCATTTAAAATGAAATGCTGGCTTACTAATAATAGAAATATTATCGGCATATTTAATAATGATGCTGGCAATTCATATAACAAATTCCATTATCGCTTAAATTTATGATTCAACACGTTTAATTCCTTTAATATATTTTTTTTTTCGTACCCCTACTTTATTAATTTATTTCTTCTCTATTTGTATAGCAAAAATAATCGCTCAAAAAAGAAACGGAAAAGATATGGATAAACTTGCAAAAATTTCTGAATGAATGAATGGAGCATTTTCATAGTCGTTTGCTTTGCTTTGGTTCGCTAAATTAAACATTGTTGACCATAATATTTGCGCATTAAATATCGAATAAAGTACTCAAAAAAGTAGAAGCAAAAAAACAAAAATCGTCATGAAAAACTTGTACGCGCTTTACGTTTGAAATGAAGTTTTCAAAATGGAAATGGAAATGGAAATGGAAATTCACATTCAAATTCAAATGCATACGCAAACAGTATTTTATGAAAACTTATTCCGTGAACCATAGAGTAGAGTAAATATTTGGTTCAGCTTATTCGTGGATTTTAGTTAAAAAATAGAAATCTTTTCGGGTGGTATGATGCTGCCCTGAAAATTTAAATTTTTAAGCATTTTTCTTCATTTCAAACAAAATAAAAATCGACGTTAAACTGTAGGTCCCAACGCTAATGGATAACATGAACGCACTCAACATAGGTGGCGTGAGAAGCTAGGTTGTAATCCTGAGAAAGTAATAAAGAATAATCTTTAGAAAGAATCGAACCCACACCACCAATACTTGCAGATTAGCCACTATCCACTAGATCAACGGGCAACTGTTTGTCCGTTGATTATTATTATGATTGATATTATCGTAATGGCCACTCAGGAATTAAATCCCAAAATTTTGGTTATCAATATCTACGTGGATAGCATTGCCCTGATCATTACTTAATTCCAAAGAAGAGACTTCTCATTAACTTTCGCTCACTGGTCCAGATTGGCCGACATCATGTTGAATTGCTATGTTCAGGTTATTCAACAATAATAAGAATGTCTTGTAGAGTGACTTTCACGCAGGAAAACATGGGTCTTCCTCCGATTGTGTTTTCAAACTTGACAGATGTATTGTCATCAGGAAATATAGAGTTCTGATGGTCTCATATCATTACTAGAATTATGTCCAGAATTCTCTGCCTTTTTTCTCTTTGTAGAAGAGATCGATTACACTTTTATAGGTCATACTAATACATACACACATAATTGGTCATTACACCCCTTTAGTCAGGATTACAACCTAGTTTCTCACAGCACTTATGTTTTGTGCATTAATTTTTATGCAGAAGTGGTGGGACCTACAGTTTAAAGTCGACTCCGAACAACAGATTTTTGAGAAACTTTTCATGGTAATTTTATGTACTCTCAGAGTTTTTGTCTTATTTCGTTTAGTTGGAGATGCCTGACCTGACACTGACACTATCTTCTAGACCACGGCGACTTCAAGGTCATACTAATACTGGTTATAAATTACTCATGTTATGGTTATTGTACTAATATGTGTCAGTATAAAGAAGAGTATACAAAGTCTTCTTTGTGACTACCGAAATCCACTTTTGTAACAGCGCTAACCTATGTCATCTATCGGATGACCAGTTATTATTTTCTCTGTTTGTACCAGGAACCATTTACTACTAATATCCCGTTATGACTGCTATGACGGTTTTAATATGGGTTCTGTTTTAGTTTAACTCTTAAATCTTATTCGAAACTTATTGGTGGTGATCTAGATTTTTCTAGTCTCTATACAAATAGGTTTATTATTCTATGTTTTCTTTGCTAAAGATTAATTTCTGGTAGAGACCCAAATAAATGATGACGCTTACAGAAGCCAATGGAGCCATTGTTCCATATTTCTTTGAAAATCAGGACGGCGCAACCATTACGGTCAATGGAGACACCTATCGCACCATGATAACCGGGTTTTTCTATCTTGTATCCGCTCTTCAAGGTATTGATGTGAACAATGTTTGGTTTCAACAGGATGGTGTAACTTGCCACACATCTCATGTCACAATCGATTTACTGCGTCAAACGTTTGATGGCCGTTTAGTTAGCCGAAATGGTGATGTCAATTGATCACCAAGAAGCTGCGATTTGACACCGTTGAATTATTTTCTGTGGGGCGCCGTTAAAGAAATGTGTTATGCCGAGAAACCACAGATAATTAAGCATTTGAAGGCCAACATCCGCGATGCAATTGCCGATATACCACCCCATAGTGCACGGAAATTGGTCCGATCGAATGAGGTGCTGTGAGGCCAGCCGCAGCAGCCATATGAATGAAATAGTATTCCACTTCTAACCCGAACAATTGTACTTTACAACAAATAAAAATAAAATGTAATTAAAATAATAAATGAATAAATAAATTAAATAAATTTGGAAAATTTCAAACCGTTTTTATTTTATTGTATTTTTAAATTTAAACTTTTAAATGGTCTACCCTTTATATGAACGCAATCACCATTAACTTGATTTCTTTTTTAATGAATTATAGATTAGTCAGGGGATTAATTAAAAACTAAAAAAAGTTGCTTATCGCTTACGTTGTAATTAAATTAACATAACCTATTTTATATGAATAACAACAATGTTAATGCACTCTTATTACAGGTAATAATTACCGGTAATAATTACAATTTCAAATTACATTAGCAAATGCAATTGAAATATTTAAAAATTATAAATTACAATGGTACACTGTCAGTCTGTGGTGTTTGTGCACAGTGTAGTGCTGTCAGTAATGTTTGTGCGCAGTGCTGTCAGTGGTGTTTGGTAAGTGACTAATTTTAATTGTAAATTGTGACTAGTGCAGTTAGCAGTCAGCAGTCAGGTTATATTCATAGACTAAATAAATATTTTTTTTTATTTTATTTGTTTTAAAAGTAACACAAAACATTGTTTTTTTTCTCTTTTTTTTCATTTGTTTTATAAACTTTTAACCGATAACGAAATGTGTATGACCCCGTGGAATAACAATGATGATGATCATGATCATGATCATGCAACTGTTTGCTTAAGATTCCGCCGCTCGTAATGAATGATGATGTTGATAAAGAATTTGTCTCAATTTAATTAAAACAATTCAAGAAATTCATATTCATTTAATTACTTTTGTATGCAGTTCATTAAGTTGGTTTTTTTTTTTGTTTTTGCTTTAATCGGAAATTGTTTAGCAAACTAATTTGTCAGCAATATAATGTTGATTGTGATTGATGCTTCGTTGATTTAGTCTGAAATTTATAATGCACAATAAATTTAAAATAATTTTCTTAAGAAACTGAACATTTCTGTCATTTATTGGTGCACTAAACACATGACTTCGTTTCTAAGATTGCCGTAGAGCTTAGAAAAAATTCATTCGCATATGAGTACATGAAGACAAACTGCAAAAAAGCTGCAGAAGAATTCAACTTCAAGTTTTCCAATTCCTTCGGATATAGAGTTTTATCTGTACTGTACTACAAATCTCAATTGTAAGTCAACGATCAAACTAAAGTACTTATAACATATCCATTAGATGACGTATTTTCTCCTTGCTTCGTTAGGTTTCCACCACAACGGAGCTAAGGCTGTTGAAAATTATTAAACAACCGAAATACATTGCGTGACGTCATATCTCACCGAGGCACAGAAAGTAAAATGTTTCGAATATCCTTTTAAAACGTCCTTTAAAAAATACTTGGAGCGTGTCTTTTAAAAAATTATTCTAGGATTCACATTACGCAGTAAAGTTTTAAGGCTATCTACGAAGTGATTTATATATCTTTAGTAGAGTTCCGTTTCATATGGTGTCATACTTGCGTAAACTAAAAGTTGTAAAGGTTAAAGTTGAAGATACAACCTGAGCACCCTTCATTGCTCTCGGTTCTCGCAAGGATATGTAAGATTTGATTTGCTGTCAGTTTATTGTGTTCGTTAAGCACGTGAAAACATCCTTCACCTGACCTCACCCTTTAATAATTTACCACGTCTGATACCAATAACCAGTTCTACTGGGTCTTTATAGAGCTGTTTACCTTAAAAAGAGTTGAATTTTTTATGTCACTCAATTGAGCTGATGTTTCTCCCTCTCAAGGAAATGGTGCTCTAAAGCTCTATCTGGACTAGTCTGTTGTGTAATAATTGATACAATTTTGTGATTATCTGAAAGCGGTCTATTTAGATTTTTTCTGTAATCAGGGTGTGTACGCCCCTGTGACTTTAGTGTTCATTTCACGCTGAATAATTTTTGTTGAATCAGTCTAAATTTTCCGTAGAAATAGGCTCTGTCTGACCTACCAATGATGTTTACTATTGTCTCTAGGGTGAACATGAATCAAAAGGCTTTCTAGATAGATTATTTGAAGGGAATTTAGCTCTCTCAATCATATAAATTCACAATTCGCCTTTTCTGTCATTTGAAAATCAGAACTGCTTCAGTTTGTAATCGCACGTTTTAACTTTATACCATATGACGTTTTACAGTACTATGACGTATATATGCGTCATGCAATAAAATGATGCAGAATATGAAATTCATAACTTGCTGGCTAATTGTTTTCTGAATTTCTATCTTGAAAGTGTGTCAATATATTCAATTAAATATCAATAAACAACAGAGCTTTAATTACCGAATAATTATATTAGATATTATGAACCTAAAAAAGTAATTAAAAGTAACACCTCCTTTTTGATCAATTTTAATTTGAAAATAATTAAAAATAAATTTCTGTTAATCATTAATCTTAAGCAGATTAAAATTTAGCCAATTAGCCTACAATAAATACTAAAAAAAAAAACTGCTAATCACCTTTCCGCAGACATGATTCAGATAAATGCCGCACTTGATAGAAATCTTTAAGGAACACAAAACAAGAGTCTCCTTTTTACAAAAACGGAAATCAACTTTGATTTTTTGCCGCTTCAAAAACCAACATTTTTTTTTATTGAAAATGAAATAAAAAACCAACACAAATTTAACACAATAATTTAATAATAAAGGAGGCTACTTACGAAACAAAACATAAAAAACCTAAAGTGGGACATAACGTGTTATACTTTTGGTAGATGAATTATAACATCAAACGCTTTCAATAAACACCCTACAATTCGAGTTGAGGCATTTTGAAATGCTGTAGGTGTCGCCGTAATCTCTAGTTGATAGTGAGTTGGCTTATTAGACGTGAGGCCGCGACTCAAACCTCAGCCTAGACATCTTTAAGAAAACGAAATGGAAAAGAATATTTCTTCGGCAACTTCCTTTCAGCAGATTTCTGGCAAACACTTTGAGAGTAAATAAAATTGCCATGAAAAGTTTCTCAAAAAATCTGTCGTTCGAACTCGACATTAAACTGTAGATCCCGACACTCATGTATAAAAATTAACACCCACAACATGGGTGATGTGAGAAGCTAGGTCGTAATACTGACTGAAGGGTTGTTATGACCAATTATGTATGTATGTTGGTAAGTGTACGGTACTTTAGTTAAGTGTTGGTTGAATTGGTAAGGTTAACGTGGCTGCCGTAACTACAACGAACATCACGTAGTGGCGTGAGTGTTTATCAAATCCTTTTACCTCAAGAAACTGTGTGCAATTAAAATCCATTTGTTCATAATGAGGCACCTGAGCAGAAAATTTAGAAGGGCTTGCCAGGGAACTATGGAGATATAGGCCTGAACACCCGCAAAACAAATCTACTGCCTACCTATTCTTCACGTCGTCACAGCTATAATATATAAAAATTTAACCTTTGTTTAATCCGTCGGGCATGACCTCCAACCGGTAAGTACATTTGGTAGTCTATCAGGGTTCGGAAAATCTAAGATCTAAATAATTCTCCAGTCTTTTGAACTCGAAATGTTTTTGGCGTTTTATTGTAAATTTTAAATTTAACCTTTGTTTAATCCGTCGGGCATGACCTCCAACCGGTAAGTACATTTGGTAGTCTATCAGGGTTCGGAAAATCTAAGATCTAAATAACTCTCCAGTCTTTTGAACTCGAAATGTTTTTGGCGTTTTATTGTATTTTTTAAAAACAATAAAATGCATTAAATAAATGGTCTAGAGTACTATAAACAACAGATCAAAAACTGTGTTTGACGTTGAGGGTGGGGATTTTTTAAGGTACAGCATCATTTATTCGTTTTTTAGTACCTTCTTGAAATTACTCTTTTTTGGTTTTAATGGATATCAAAAGGCGCATAAAAACACCGTATAATATATGATATTTCATGGCCGGGTGTTGTCTTCTTTTTCTGTTTTTTTTTGTACCATAAGCCATTCTAACATTTCGAGTCTCACAAAGTTTTTGATCATATAATCACATTAAGTGGCTTGAAACACAACCATCTGTGGTTTTATTTTACTCTTTTCGTGTTTTTGTTGTTGTTGTTGTTTTTAGTGTTATTGCTGCCTGTTGCCACAATTCGGCGGTATTTCATCTCGTCGTCATCTTCATCATCATCCTAATCATTGTAATCATTTGGAGCACATTTCAACAAAATCCAGAAGATGTACCACAACAAAAAAAAAAAACTCGAAAAGGAAATAAAATGTGTAGCAAAAATAAAAAAATAACTAAAAACGGCATAAAAATTGTTATTGTTAATCTTGTTGTTGATGATCTCTAATGGGATTAGTTTTAGCTTTTGGCATAGCGGACAACATTTAACAACAATAACAGCAGCAACAGCATCGACATTGGCAGTCTTACCAGCAACAGCTATGCTATGCTGACAATAAGAAAAATCCCAACGTGATGATGAGAAAGGCAACAGAAGCTGTAAGCAGCAGTTAAAACCATCAAATCATGCCGCCATTAGACAGCTAATGGAGAAAAACGTGTGTGTTTTCAAACCACAACCCTGCTGTTAAGCCATTAACCGATTAAGAAGTTGAATGGAATTTTATGATCTGCTGGAAAAATTGGATCGCACTCTATTTAGTGTAGAATGAAAATGCACAAGGGAGCTATTAGCTGATGTCCATCGAGTATTTAAGACTGTTGTGGCACTTGAGTACGGGTTTAGCGATAACAATTCGAAACGAAAATTGTTTGTCGAAATTTATTCATTACGAACTAAAGTACCCGATAGATCCTTACTTACAAATGTAGAAAAGGCATGTCATCTGGGCTCCAAGGTGATACATTGGATGTAGGCTATGTATGTATTTATCCTTCGTTTTTTGTTTTGTGGTGTGGAGCTAGTGGTTGCTAAAATACAACTGGATAAGTCCTAGAGAATTAAGGCCATAATATGGCTTTCCTATCTTCACGTCTTTGAGAAGAGGTAGAGGTGTATAGGAAGTGTTCTAAAGATTCAGTTCCCGTCAAGACTAAAAACCAAAAATTTTTGTATCACATGAGCACTGCGGATCATATGGACCCGTGTTCGATCACAGTCCTTATGAATTGGGAATTGATTGATTGTCAGAAGGTTCAATATTATATTCCTTGATGGAGGAAAATGGGTTTTCGATAAGGTTTGTGAAGATTCCAATGTCCTGAAGTTGTTTATGAAGGTATCTAATACAACGATCTACGCATCTGCGGGCATACGGCCAAAAGTCTCTGAAGCTGAGATTAATCCAAATTCAGTGTGCGCTGAGTTAAGCCTACAAAGGAGTATAATAAATGCGCACTTAATCGTTGAATAATGTGAATAATAATGGATTTGTATTCGTGGGAATGGCGGCTAGTCCGGAAGTGCTTTGATTAATTGGCGAGAAATTGATTCGATGTTGATTTTATTGCTCCAGAGTCCTTTTGTGGGAATAATGGGGAAAAAAGATATCGCGAGAGTGAAACCTTGGTAACACTCTCTAAGGATCCAGATGGAGAAGACGTCGGAATACTGCATCAACTTAACCTTTATATCATACATAACATAACATAACATACATAATCGGTCATTACAACCCTTTAGTCTGGATTACGACCTAGTTTCTCACACCACTTATGTTGTGTGTGTTCATTTTTTTACATGAGTGGCGGGACCTACAGTTTAAAGTCGTCTCCGAACGACAGATTTTTGAGAAACTTTTCATGGCAATTTTATTTTGCTCGCAGAGTTTTTGCCAGAAATCTACTGAGAGGAAGTCGCAGAAGAAATATTTGTTGATATTTCGTTTAGTTGGAGAGGTCTGACCTGGGGTTTGAACCGAGACCTCACGTCTAATAAGCGAACACACTACCTACTAGACTACGACGACTTTACCTTTATATCAAAAATTATACTTACGTCACCAGCAAGCATGAGACTGAGAGTGAGCATTGTCTGTAGGAAACCGAAACCGTAGGGCGCACTGCACTGACTACTGGAACTGTTCCTGTGGGGGATTTACTGGACTGGAATTGCTTCGGAGAGCGGATAAGTTGCTATTTAAACATGGGACTTAGGCATGCTTCTTTCTTTTGCAGGAAAATTTGATTGAATAGATGCCGACGGACGATTGCGAGATTATTTCACAGAAAATTATGCAGTTACAATTATTGTGTGGTAATATAGGACACAAAATATATGCCATTGTTCAATCAATGGTAACTTTACTTCAGTTTTCCAATGTTCTAAACACTTTTGTGCTCTTCTTCTGACTCACGCATAAGGGTTGCATTCGATTTATGGCCAAATATAGGTGGCGTAAATAACAAGAAAGTCTTATGAAATGAAGTCAAAAAGTGGTCAAAACACAACAACAACAAAAATAGGCGATAACGTTTAACTTTAGCTTATATTACCTTTAAACTTGAGGCCACATATTAAAGTAAAGTAGAGAACATTTAACCTTTATTAACGCATTTAAAAGGTTAAAAGTGTCAGTCAGTCATAATTTAATCTGTTTTTAGGATCATTCACAGCAATTTAAGCCACATGAAAGTGAAACCGCAATAAAAACACATGAAAATGAAAACAAACCAAAAAAATTAAAAAAGAAAAACAACAGAATGAAAACGCATACGATGGATGAGAACGTTTAATACAATAAATGAATGACTGAATGAATGAATGAATGAATGAATGAATGACTGAAATGAAATAAGACACGCGTCATTATTTTGAAGGAATAGAAGAAGACGAGCATGAATCTTCATAATCTAAACGGTTGGTACGTTGAAAAGATGATTCCGCTGTTTTAGAAGTATCCGCGATTTTTTGTTTTGCTTCTCGTTTTATTGTGTTCTTGAATTTTATATTTGTTTTACGAAGACAAATGTGTGTCAAAAGGTATTATTTCGGTGGTTTTTATAGTCATTTATTTCATATCTTTTTTTCTCTCTTTTTCATTTTATATTTCATTTCGTTTAAATTAAATTTAAGTGCTGCTAATATGCTTGATACTGCTGCTGCTGCTATTAAATTAATTTTTATTATTTTCTTTTGTTTTTATTTTTTTCGTTTTTTAATTAAATTTTATGCTGAAAAGCAAGCAACGTTTTAAAAAAATTGTTACATTTTTGATGACATTTGATATTTTATTTCATTGAGTTGCTTTTTCTTTTTTCCCATCTCTCTCTCTCTCTCTTTTGCTTATGCTGAAAGTCATTGACTTTTTGCTGTTTTGTTTTATGGAAATTAACTTGACTGTTGTCAAACAGCAAACGTTTAGGCAATTACAGCAGCATCATTGCCTGACAAGGTTGGTCTTCTTAAGATTTCTTCTTCTTCTTTTCTTCAAACCCACAATTATTAAAGCGTTAAATGTTACAAGATTTTTTAGCTGTAATCTCAGGTAAATATCAACAGAAAAATAAGAAAACAAACCATGATTTTGTAAAAGAAAACAACACAGAAACTGATGAAATATGATGAGAAATAAACAGGAAAAACAATCTTTTCAATCTTAAAGCAATGTAAAGAGAGGTTAATTTAATTAGATTTAGCAAAAAGCGAAGAGTACTACTCGTCATGTTACAAATTAAAAATGTTGGTAATTTTTTAAAATTATTTGGTTGATGCCCTCTTGGCAAGATATTCAAGTTTGTTGAATTCATTGTGTTCTCAGCAATTGAATTTTCTGATCTTTATTCCTTTGCTCACACAACAATAAAAGCCGTGTGACCATCCTGAGCAACTTACATAGGCTGATTGGGTACAAGAGCAATAGGTTATTAAAGCAGATTGTTTTTTACTTCTCGATCCCGTTAGCAGTCAAAATTGTTGCAGTCGGGAAAGACCAGAAAAGATTGTGAAAAAGTCTTTGCATCCCAAAAAAATCGATGTTTATTATGCAATGTTCTAGGTGTGTTATTGTGCCGTATCCTGTCGACAATGAGCCTGTAAGAAGGTAGATAGAGGTGGCTGTCCGTCTAAGAGAGTTGAATGGACACACTTAGGCCACATAGGGCTCATTGTGTTACCACAGTTTTCCGCTATCCCCTAGTTTGGGAACCACATAGAGCTCCTAATGCAGCGACTTAGACTGTCAGTGTCAATCCCACAGGTCCAACAGACCATCCATATAGTAAGCACGTAAGTACTTTTAGCAAGGTGTCCAAGACCACTGCTCCTCGCCTGAGTACCCATAATGCAGTGCCCCGTAATGACCCCGACAAACATACTAAGCGTGCCCTTTGGAGTTTATGCAGATTTTCCGCGCCGTTCTACCTGTGTCCGAGGATTCCATCTGTCATTGACGGAATCGACGGTAGCATTATCAATTATGAGCCTACAGGTTCTTACAGGGATTCCCAGAGTTGAGAATTCATCGGAGAGTTCGATGGTCGTGCCTCGCCTGGCCAGTTCATTAGCTCTACAGTTACCCGGAATACCACTGCAACCCGGTATCCCTATTATATGGACATCATATCGTTCTGCTACCTCATTGAGATATCTGCGACAGCTGTACACGTATTGTTATTACTTACTTCCGACAATGACAATTCGCTATCACTCCGGTGTTTTCTTTTGCTGTGCATTAATAACTCACAGACCCAAGAATGTGTTCCTATAATTCATTCTCATCGTTACAGAATCAACATGTTGGGCCCAAGACAACCGCCATTCTGAATAAGAGAACGCTAAGCCTAAAGTACGCTGACAAAATATCGATTATAAATCTGAGCTTCTCTCACCACTTATATTGTGTGTATTCAATACATAAGTGGCGAGAGCTAAAGTTTAAAGTTAACGCCGTACGCCAGATTTCTGAGAAGCTTTTTCATGGCAATTTTATTTTACTCTCAGCTTTTTGCCAGAAATCTGCTGAGAGAGGAAGTCGCCGAAGAAATATTTTTTCATATTTCGCTTTGTTGGAGATGTCTTAGTTGGGACTTTAACCATGGCCTCACGTCTAATTAGCCAACACAGTACCTACTAGACTACGGCGACTACTCAAATTGTCAAATTATTCAAATTGTCTTAAAAAGTGAAATGTGTTGCCACTTAAAGAACTAAAAACAACAACAAAAATAAAACTTCTCAGGAACTGATGCCACAGAGTTGAAGTATAATTTTCATTTCCTTTTCAATATCATCCCCGAAGAAAAGGAACACAGTATGCATTACAAATGAAAATTAAAAAATTGTTTCTAATTAACATTTCCTTGCAATAAATTAAAGCATTTTAAAAAAGTTAACATTTTTATCCACACAACAACGACAATAACAACGAATTAAATATTCAACAGGCATCGAGAAAAAATTCAAGAGTGAGAAATTCTATATAAAAACCATCGAATTTTTGTGTGGAATAATAATGAAGGAAAAATGCGTAACAAATTCAACTTGTAGAGGCACCGGTATTAACAGAAATTTAAAATTCAAATTCAAATTGAAATTTAAATAAAAAATAATAAGTAAAACGTAAAAAAAAAAACAAAAAAAAAACAAATTGAATAAAATTGAAATTTTTTTAAAAACAACAATTTAATTTTCTTTTGTATTCAATTAGAAGAATTTACAAAATTCTCTTACAGCCAAAAAAGGAAAGGCCATCTGTATTTCCTTTAAAAACAAAGCAGGCCTAAATTATTCGGTCGTAAGAACAACGATTTTTTTTTTAGAAATTCTACGAAGACATAAAAAATATTGTGGAGATTTTTATCTTGTAATACAGAGTGTACGTGTATCAGGGTACAAATAATTAACAATTTTTCGTTTAACAAATATTTTAAAAGAAACGTGATGATTTTAAACGCAATTACTAGGGCGATACACATTTTAAAAGAGATACATTGTGAATTCGAATTTAAATGAAAAGTGAAATAAAATTAAGTTTTAGAATAGAGTCGCCGTAGTCTAGTAGGTAGTGTGTTGGCTGTTGGTTTAAACCCCAGCTTCGAAATGTCAAACAAATCGAAATATCAAAAATATTTATTCGGCAACTTGCTCTCAGCAGGTTTCTGGCAAAAACTCTGGGAGTTAATAAAATTGCCATGAAATAGTTTTCCAAAAATTAGTGGTTCGGTGTCGAGTTTAAACTGACGGTTTCGCCACTCATGCATAAAATTGACATACACGCAGCATAAGAGAAGATTGTCTGTAATACTGATTAAAGGATTGTAATGACCAATTAAGTTAGTAAGTAAAACATATCAGCTGAGAATAAGAACAGTCACTTATCAACAATTTCATCATTTTACATACTTTCTCATCAAATCTTCAAGTGTCATAGCGGTGTGCTTATAATTTTTCACATTACTGTGTGTCCGCTACGGTGGCTTGAGTTGCTAGTTTTTCGGCACTTCTGGTTATAAAGTTCGTATCAAAAATATTTAGCAACTAAATGAGTGTTAAGCGAATTGTATGCCAGTTGCGTGTCGTTGATGTTTTGGGTGATTAATTATTGGAAGCAAAAATTCGGTCCGCCATTCACCGTAATGGCAGCTCCTTTGCTGGTTTCGAAAAAGATAAGAACTGATGATTCCGACAGCGTGTGAGCCGCATCAATGAGTCAATTTGAATGGATGATGGACTTGATGATTGTTTTTGCTTGAGATGTAGAAAGTTTGCTTATTGACTTAACCATTTAAAGAGAAATGAATTTCATTACTTAAGAGAATTTTGTAATAAAAAATCCTCATGTTCGGCTAGTTTCAAATGAGCCCAACCAAAAAAATTCCCATGCAAATGATGTTTCTTTAGTTTGAATTCTGAATCTAGTTGTATTTTACAGGCATGTAAATCAGATTTCGTACGTAAAATATTCCATGTAATCAAAGGATAAAGCTCAACAAGTAGAGAATAATATTCGTAATATTCGCTTCGGTATGCACTTTTTTTGTTTGGTTAATGGTTATGAATAGAGAAGAGTATAATTGCTGTTTGTGCTATGAATTACGCAAACAAAATTTGGCGACTTATGATGATTGGCCAAACATTATTGAACAGATATGGCAAGCACAGTCTGACTGCCTTAGCTGTCCATAACCATAGTTATCGATACCGATAGTATTCATCCAGCTAAAAAAAAAAGAACATTCGATTTTAATGTCTCTCAACTCTAAATGTTACCATTAATTTAAGTCCATAAATTTGTTTATGAAATTGAAAATATTTCCTTCATCGCCTTTTAAACATTACCAACCTAATATTGGCCAATTTCTCTCTCTCTCTACTGTTTTATTTTACAAGTACTAAAACAGCAAAAAATCTTATGCTGAGTGGTGAATAGTAGTAGTATACAGGCAAACAAAAATGGTTGTTGTTGTTGAACATAAAATAAAACTGTTAAAACAAATCACAACACAATGTCACTTACTAAACAACAACAATATAAAAATACTTAAAACCGTTACAGTTTGCTAGAGAAGAGAAGGAGAACAAGAGTATTAAAAATAGTAGCAAAAGTAACAAAAATAACAATAGCATGTAAACGGTCATAATAAAGTCGAAGAAGAGAAGTGTGCCAAACGTAAATTTCATTATATGTAAGGGTAACAAGCAAAATATAAAATAAAAACAAATGAACACTTAAAACATAAAAAAAAAACAAAAAACAACAAAAGAAATTGTAAGAGGTAGTGTGAGCAGGAGAGAGCACTCAAATAAAATAGAATTGACTGCATGTTTATGTGTATGTATAGGTTTTATTACAGCACTTGTAAGGAAGACACTCAAAGACAATAGATGTGAAAGGAACAGCAGCAACAACAACACCAAGGAAAGTTACACACATTTTAGGCTGGCAAAACATAAACCGGAAACGGTAATACTTACACTAGTGGTTTTTGTTACTTTTCGAACTTATTGCGTAAATGTTTTTCATATTACCACCACGATTTTTAACGGCTTTTAAACCGTAAATCATAAAATTTCTTTCAATTTTCAATAACTCACAATAAAGTTTGATTCAAGGAAACCAAAATCTTAAAAAACACAAAATTTTTTTTAAGTATTTATAATTTTTTTTTTTAGAAAGAGAATACAACATGAAGAATATTTTGAGTAAGATTTTTATGTTTTAATAGAAAATAATGTTGTCTGCCACAATAAACGGAAAGTAAAATCGTGACAAAAATATCCTAATGATACTTAACATTGTACATTGTACGTGTATATTATGGAGTATGGCAAATGCGAAACTTTGCTGAGGTAATGTTATTTTATGAAATCTCAGGTAATTTGAATTTCTGTTTTATTTCCAGGCATGGTGAAAAATATCTCGTAAAATTAAAAAAAAAAACTTCTTGAAATTATCCTAACATTTAATGCGTCATAGTTATGCGATAGTTTGAAAATAGTGTTCAATATGACTGAAAGAGTAGTATTAACCAACACTGATGTGGTTTTACCCATCCATAGGGAACTCTATAATCCTTTTACCGCGTATGATACGCAGTCTTGACTTAGCGGCACACAGGACTCGAGTTACCGACCAGAGATCAGCAATGAATCGTTTTTTCACTAATATTGAAATTTAACTACTCTGATTCATTCGTACTCACTACAACATTGATTTATAAGTACAGGTTGCAATGAGTATGCGTTTAACGTTGACATCAAACTCATACCATTCGCAATATGTTTGATTCATAAGCTAACTCATTTATAAGAAAAATACTTATAATACTTATAAATGATTCGAGTGACTCGAAGTCCCTTCCTATCTCCTTGTTCATAACCATCCGTGTAGCAACAGACCACCAAGGGCATTATGGTTCCGTTTGACCTAGAATGACGATCTGGTGTCAAGGTAAGGCAATTAGTCGCTATTGATATGTTACCAATCCTGTCATATAACTCAGCATTAAACACCTAATCGTATTATACACTGATGATATGATTTACAGTTCTAGTTGATCCATTTCAACATAGCCTGAAGGTGATATGCCGTAATTTCCATCGATGAATAAAGAAAAAATAAAAAATTTCTGTGTCTGTTTTGAAAAAATCACAAATTTTATGAATTCATAAGGCGTTCAATTGAGCAGTTTTTATGAGAATGTCATAAATTATTAATGCATTCAGCCTTGAGCCTGATTATTTAACAATTTCTCGTTGACTTTTTAAAAAAGAAAAGCACTTGACTTTAGCTTATCAGATTTATTTAAATTTTTTTCTCTTTTCTTTTCGTTGGTTCTTTTGATTCGTTTATAAGTGTACAATTTCAAGTTGCAAATTGAGTCTCTCGGATAACAACAATAACAACAACAGCAATAACTCGAAGAGTAAAAGAAGATACATACTTTGCGAAGATGGTAAATTTATCAGTCGTAAGATTTCGAAACAATTTTTTTTTGTGAATTTTTTTTTTTTTTTAATTTTATTCTGGCAAAACTTAAACCAGAAAAACTTTCTTTGAACGAAACTAACAATGAAATTTCATTGTTTTGCAAAATTTCTGGCTGGACATTGAATCTGGTAATTTATTACACAAAAACACACAAATACACACACAATTACCAGCATCCTCGTCATCATCAGTATGAGCGTCAGCATCATTACGAGTATCATTAATATTACAATATTATCATCGCTTTTTATTGTGTGTATGTATGTGTGTGTTTGTGTAGTAAAAGTTTTATTTGATGCTTTAGATAAGCAAGCAAAGCAGGATTAAATAGAAATGAAATGAAAACAGAGAAAAATATATATTCTTAGCTATTGTTGTTGTTGTAAAATTATTTAATGATTCTCATTGCAACTTTGTTTTCTACAAGTTCAAGTTGTCCATTACGGAGTCACCCCAGCTATCCAACAGGAACATTCTCCTCCACCCCATAAAAGCCAAGACCTTTTGAAAAATAATAAGAAAATAAAAAAAATCGGGGTATTTGCTGACAGTTACCACCGCCGCTGACTGCGGGATTGTCTTTTGAAAGAGAACCAAGAAAAAAATGCGATTTTTGTGAATGTAATAAAAGAAATGGGAAAAAATAATCATAAAAAAATTTAAAAGAATAAGAAAAAATAAAATATAATCTTATTATCTTCCCAAACGACAGACAGGGCATAAAATATTGTAAAAAAAATTATTGGCTGACTCTGGGCAATAAAAAAAAGGAGGGAAAGGAATGATAAAATAAATTTAAATTCGTTTTAAAGTAAAAACAAAGGTGCTCTGATGCATTTTTCTCGATTATCATGAGAATCGGGAAAGTTATTTTTTCGTACTGAAAAGTGAACAACAATCAGGTTAAAGTTTTTAGCACAGTAATGTAATCCAAGAGGGGGAAAAAACTGTTTAAGATTCCTCGATTCAAAAAGTGTAGCAAGGCAACGTGCTTATTTGGCTTTCCAATCCCTGTCAGCTGGACGGAGCTATCATCCATTAATGTCAAGGATATAGCTTCGTTTATCAAACTTTGAGGCTGCTTTTCCAGCGTAGGGTAGTCGTGCTTTTAAAGTGCAGCACTTGCGCTGACCAACTTCTTCAGTATCGTCGTCTTACATATGAAACTAGTACGGGTAAAGAAGAAATGCTCTCTGTAAAGTCTGCTACGATTCACTTGGCAATCTAGCAACCGTCTCTATGAGATTGTCGAGAACAACTGTCTTTATTTCATTACATTATTTCATTACTACATTACATACGACACCCATATTTGAGAGTAAGATTTCACGTTCAATCGTATATGTGGAATGGTGATGAAGAGATTTATTATTATGTGCGTGAAGACAGATTTGAAAATCTATTACCCTGGAAGCAAACCAATTCAGTTAACAGAGCTCTGTTATGTTACTAACATAACGCTGTCAAACAATCAATTTAAGGCTTGCAAAGAAAAACAGGAAAAAAGAATTAAAATTCCTGGATACATTTAGGTAAAAAGGCACAAGTTGGTAAAATAAATCCCACAGCGTAAATCTATCTATCTATCTGCGTAATAAGAACTACAAAGTAAACAAAGTCAGTTAACAGAGCTCTGTTATGTTACTAACATAACTCTGTTAAACAATTAATTTAAGGCTTGGAAAGAAAAACAGGAAAAAGGATTAAAATTCCTAGGTAGAATTAGGTAAAAAGGCACAAGTTGATAAAATAAGTCCTTAAGTTAATCACTGTTACAAAATATTGCGTAATATGAACTACAATAAACAGATAATCAAACATTTACGAAAGCCAATGTAATCCGGTAAATAAATCAATTTTGGGATAAATCAGGACAATCTGGGCGGACAAAGTGAATTGTTTTTAATGCATATTAAGTCCCTTTAAGTAAATTAATCGCCAGAATCCTTAACACAACGAGTTTTGATAGTAGATTATTGGCCTTTTCATCCCTTTCGTCAAGATTACCGCCTAGATTGTCGCAACACTCATGTTGTTTCTGTTAGTTTTATTCATGAGTGGCGGAACCTCTATAGTTTAAAACCGACTGTGAACAACCGCTCTGATAAGCTTTTTCTTGGCAATTATTTTTGCCAGAAAATTGCTTAGAGGCGATTTTATATTTCTTTTTTTTCAAAATTTCAAAGCTGAGGTTAGAATTGGAGTCTCATGTTTAATAAGCTAACACACAATCCTTTAGTTTACGATGACACGAAAACTACAAACTACGTGTAAAAGGTATACCGTCGATAAACGTAGGCTATGCTCCCAATATTTTCTTGAAAATCACAAAAAGAACAAAAAAAACATATTTTTAAGTTGACTGTAAAATCGAGGCTAGGTAGGTAGCTATACATAATTGGTCATTACAAGCCTTGAGTCAGGATTACGACCTAGCTTATCACACCACTTATGCTGTGTGTGTTAATTTCATACATGAGTTGCGACCCTGAACGACAGATTGTTTGAGAAACTTTTCATGGCAATTTTATTTACTTTCAAAATCTGCTGAGAAATTCTGCCGAAATAATATTTTTCGTATTTCGTTTTGTTGTCAATGTCTGACCTGGGGTTTGAACCGAGGCCTCCCGACTTATAAGCCAACACACTACCTACTAGACAACGGCGATAGTTGTAAATACAAAAACAGACGTAAAAGATTATTTTTTTTTTTGCTTCAAAGAGAAAGAAGTTAATTGGTAAAAACATCATACCTTGATGAAATTTTGACGTACAATTTTATTCATAAAATATCAATAAAGTTATGCAAAAAAAAATATAAAGTAAAATAAAAAATATAAAAGACTAGACTAGACCGCCCCCTTATAACAATAAAACGAAATACATTGTTTCACCAAAAAAAAAAAATTTTAAGTCTGAAACAAGTTTTTACACAATAATTTATTAAATAAACAATAAAATAAATAACACAAAGCAAAAACAAAAACCAAAAATAAAAAACGCATAACAAATCTGCCATAAATTTTAATGACTGTTATTTAAACAAATTTTTTAAATAAAACACAAATAAAAAAAACCACAAATTGTCAAAAAAAAAAAAGCAAAAAGCAAAAACAAACAAAAAAAATGGCATTATTGTCGTCACACATATTTGTTTGTGTTTTATCATTTTAATAAATTTTATCAATAAATTAAAAATTCTTTTAATGAAAGCCAAACAACAATAACAATTGCCAGAAAAAAATAAAAACATAAATTTCTTGCCAATAATTATTGGCAACACAAACAACCATAACACCTTTTGAATGGCGCCAAAACCCATGAACACTTTATTAATATTCAAAATTATTTTGTTTTTTCTTTTTCAATTTTTTGTGTTTTGTTTTAGATTTTTATTTCAGCAGAAATTCTTCAATAAGTTATAATGAAAGTTAAAAACAAAGAAATTACTTTTACATTCAACAGAAACGTGTCTTTTCAGTTTTATGAAATTTTTCTTGAAATTTTTCTATTTTAGGTTAGGGTACCTTATTTACAAATTTATCATTAGTTCAGTAAGCAGAGGAAGTACTGCTTGGTGCCAGACGTTAGAATACATTAACCTGAATGTAATAGTAGTCGCCGTAGTTTAGTAGATAGTGTGTGGGCTTGTTAGACGTGAGGCCTCGTTTCAAACCCCAGGTCAGAACTCTACAACAAAACGAAGTATCAACAAATATTTTTTCGACGACTTCCTCTCAGTAGTTGACCTTAAACCATAGGTCCCTCCCCGCCACTCATGTATAAAATTAACACACACAACATAAGTGGTGTAAGAAGCTAGGTCGTAATCCTGACTAAACGGTTGTAATGACCAATTGCGTCTTCCAATCTGAGTAAATCAAATGAATGTAAAAAGTGTAATGAAATAACACTGTCAACTATGATCAGTAGTGACTACATTCTCATTTAAAGAGTATCTTTGAAACGGATAGTAGGATTACAGATCACAATAATTCTGCATTGTTTATAACGTTGCAGAGCTCTTATGCCCATAAATAAAAAGAAAATTTTGCTTAAACTCTAATTAAGAGCAGATTTATTGTGATCTTAGGTTAGGTTAGGTCGGAGTGGTAGCTCTGATGTCACAAAGCTCACTTGAGCACGCATAGCGGCCCGTTGTGATGCCACGGGTGAACGCAGTCCCTGTACTGACCAAGTTCCACCACAATCAGGGAAAAAGAAGAAGTTGGTCAGCGCAAGGGCTGCACAATTGTGATCTTAAAAAATCGATTAAAAATCGTGGAGTGGTAGGGTTCCAATTGAACCATATTAACCGATTACAGTTGTTTACACATTTCCACACTCAAAATGGAAAAAAAAAACAAATTAAACTCTCATTGAAATTAGGAAAATGGAAAAAGAAAAAGTAAAATAAAAACTAAAATAAAGTCAAAACTTTAGGAGAGTTTTTCTACTTCACAATTTGTTGACTGTTGAAAACAATAACAAAATCAAAAGAAAATAAACATTTCTAATTAAAATAAAAACAAATGCTACTCGTACAACAAAAATTCGCATTAGGGTAAGTAGTGAGAAGGAAAGAAAGAGGGAGAGAGAGTAAGGGACATATGCAAACTTGTGAAAACAATTGGATTTTTCTGTCGTCTGTTCTGTAGTTTATTTGACAAGTTTTTTTAAGCGTTCCACATAATATGAGCTTAAATAGCGTGCCAAACAGAAAAAGAAACATTTCAGTATTTTTGATAAATCTTTATAGTTTGTGTTTGTGTTTTTGGGTCAATTCGACCTCCGGGTACTGTACTCTGTCGACAAGTCCTCTAACCTTCTCAGACCACTTATGTCGTTTGTGTTAATTTTATACATGAGTGACGGGACCTACAGTTTATAGTCGATTCCGAATGACAGATTTTTTGCGAAACTTTTCATTTATTTGGAAATGTTTGACCTGGGGTTTGAATCAAGGCCTCAGGTCTAATAAGCCAACATATTACCTACTAGACCATGGCGACTACTGCTAAATACAATCGAATTAATTTGTTTTCGCTTTTGTTTGTATTTCTTTCCCCTGAAGATTAGAAGAAACTTATGCTGTAGACCATTACCACATATAGAGTTACAAACATAGATATGATAGCAATAGATTACGATTTTTTATAAGGAATCAAGACTTCCGAACTTTATCAGTTGATAACCGCCATCTTGTTGAAGCTAAATCTGTCAAATTAGTTGTAATTTATTCAAGCTAATTTACCATAGAACCATGGACGACCATAGATAACCATAGACGTCATTTTAAGATGACTGCATACGTGAACAACCAAAATTGTTAAATTTGAAACGCAGCCAATCCACATAAGGTTTAGCAGCGTCTAATATATTCCGAAAAAATAACGGTCCGATGTGGATTTTGGGCTAGCGGCTTCATCAGTCCATATTTCTTTGAGAACGACTTCTGTCAGACCATCGCTGCCAATGGCAAGCGCTATAGGTCGATGATTACCAACTTCTTTCAGCCTGAATTGTATAATCTGGACGCCAACGACAAGTGGTTTCATACACAACTCATGTCACATTAGATATTCTGCACGCTCGATTTGAGGGCATGAACACTACCCATCGAGCGTTTAACTACAGAAAAATTGATATTTCTGATGCACTCCACCTAAAGAAGCCTTAAACGTTGTTATATTCCATATATAATGGCATCAGTAGATCTTTCAAACAAATAAAAAATTTCAACGAATCTCACACTTTGTTTTATTTCAATTGAAATATAGGAAGCGTTTAACGAAAGACATGCTATAATTACTAGGAGAATGTAGAAAAGGCTATTTGGAAATCCTTAAAACAGTTCTTTGGAAAATCTAGTAATTTTTTTATAATAATTATGGTTCGTAACATGTGGAATATGGAGTTTAACTTGCCAAGACAAGCGCAAAATTGTGGGAATATTAATAAACCTCCGATTAAACTTCTAAAAGAGAAATCCCGATGATTTAAACAGGCCAAAGTATCGAAATGCCAGCCTATAATTGGGAAAGACAGGCGAAGAAGGAAGCTACTTCCCACAGTACAACTTGGTGCCTTATTAAAGCATTGACTTTGAACAGACGCAGTTGGAAAGGACATGTTGTGGCATTATGACCAAATAAAAAAAAAATTGTCAAAAATTGTCAAAAATGTACAATTTTTAGCCCAATGTGCAGTGGCGTCTACGTTTGTGTTTGTTTAAAAAAAGAACCATCTTGAGTGTATTTATTCCACGAATGCCTATAAATATTAAATTAATTAAATGCACATATTTTAACAAATTTTAAAATAAATTTATTTCGAAGGTGTTAAAAATCGATAAGATAACATGAAGATTCAACAAAGAAATAAATACTTACGATAATCATTGGGCAGTCAGTGCTGTTGTAAAAAATGATTTTCTAGCGAACTCGTTAAATCTGAATACGAGCGATCAAAAAAATGAAAAATGTAGATTACACGACAAGACAGGTTAACAAATTATTGTGAAGAATAAATGTTTTACACCAAAAAAAAAAAATTAAAATAAATTTTATGCATTCAGAGATGGACAATAATAGACTGTCAGTTTTGTAATGAGATTTGAATATTAAATGTGTATGAAGATAAATTCGGATTGGAAAATCCAAGACGCAATCCATAAATTTTAGCAGCGTCACATTTGGCGTTAATAGAGCGAAATTTTCTCTTAACAGAACAATATTTGCCCTTCACAGAGCACTGTTAGTTGTTTAACAGTTAATTTTAGGATGTACACTAGGTCTATGAGTACCATACTATATTCAGAGGAAGGCCTCTTAATATAATCAGCAATAGTGGCATATATAAAGTGATATGGTGTTAGGAAAATAGACTTTGAAACTCTCCATTTTTTGCTTGAAGATTGTCTTGCAGATCAGCGGCCATTTTGGAACATATGGGAAATAATATACGTGGTAGTGGGCTATCTGGAATAATTTTGTGATTTGAGAAAATACTCACATATAATAATGATTATAATGAGAATTAAATTTTATGGCAATAGTCTGCAATAATTGCAAACTAGACGACTAATCTACTTATTGCCACTGTTAAACAGTCAACAGTGCTCTGTCAATAGCAAATTTTGCCCTGTTAAAGGCAAAAAGTGTCGGCTAAAAGTGTGGGTTAGCGTCTTTGGTTTTTAAATTCGAATTTACCTTCACACACATGAATATTAAGTGTTTTCATGGAATTATAATTTGAATAAATATTTCAAGTTTGAATTTTAATGTTACATGAGAATATTGTGCAGAATATAGACAACAATAGCTATGTAAATTAAAAACATTTAATAAATCTTTATTGTTATTGTTACAATTGTCATGTGGAGGTCTTAAAGCACTGCAACCAAAGGTTTAATTGCTCTCAACTTATATGGGATTTGCCTATATTGTCTGAACACAAAACTTGGTGCTCATCGAATCGCTGAATGACATTATGTGTCCAGTAAAACTCCCTGCGTAATATACTTAATACTCACTTAAGTGCTTCCTTGTAAAATGTATTACCAACGCACATTGAAGTGATGTCTGATCTAATCTACGTTTCTTTTAGCCTACAATGTCCGATCTGAAAGCCGATTACTATTCTCAGGGTATTGCTTGGTAGGATGATTTGATTCAAGGCTTAAAACTCTTTCCAACTATAATTTACAAGCAAAAGTTGATATTATCTCAAGGTCGTCTGTATTCTTTATTTACCAATTCGTCCATTACCAGACTCGTTGACCTATATACACACCAACCATGACCGGTATATGCATCACATTTGACTGGTCAACTGTGACCAATTTTCTATTGAACTTTCAGTAATGTTTACATCAACTGTGATTTAAGAACAGCAGTAGAGTGTGTAATTTAGAATATAAAGATTTTATTTTCTATGGAATTGAATAAAATTGATTTTTATTTGATTTGATTTTTCCTTTTTCTTACAGTTAAAGATTTTTAGTTACGCTTAAAAGTATTGAAATTTTTAACAGAAATTGAAAAATTTTTTTGGTTAAAACTTACCTGATCTTGACAAAAATAACCGAAACCAATAATACCGGCAATAGCTAAAAACAGACAAAATACGATAATGGTTCGTATTTTTGAGCGTGGTTCCATTTTTTTGATTTCATATACGCCTTCGGGTAGATATAAAGCAAGATAACTATCAACTTGTACCGATACTTTTTTGTGCATATCCTTGATAATTTCCTTGTTGGTCTCTAAATTTTCCTTCTCCAAAGGCATGATCCATAACGTGTAGGTAAACAAACAAAAAAATAGAACAAAAACGATAAATAATAACACGATAACACGGCAGAAAAACAGAAGAACGAACGAACGTTTTAGAAACTTAGAAAATTTTAATGTCTATGGTAATGGTTATGGTGTAGATAATCGGGTAGCATGTCTCTCTTTTTGATGGTATAGGAAAAATAAAGCGTTGAGAAGCTATTTTCTAGGATTTATTTTATGTTTTTATTGTTATTTAATAGCGTTTTATTAATGTCTTTTTTGTCTATAGTTTGTTGTTAACAAGCTTTTCTAGTGTTTTCTGTGTTCTTCTTTTGAAAACAATTTTCTTTTAATCGCTAGAGCCCTTAAATTCATACGATTATTTACACGAACATGCCGGGAATTAATCCCTTTTGTTGTTTAGCCGTTTATTTTTTTGTTTTCTGCTTTTTAATACTTTTCTTTTGGTTTGTTTTGTAAATAGTAAGTAAGGCTTATAAAGCGTTTCTGTTTCTTTGTTTTTTATACAACACCTATTTTCGTTTTTCATTAATTTTACAGCCTTTTCGTTTTTCTCCCTTTTTTAGCATGTCCATATTATAGGACAATGACGTTGGCGCAAATTGGTTTATGCGTGGAGATTTAGACACAGATTTTCAAATGATTTTCGTTTTCATTTGATTTAATTTCTCTTTTTTTTTTCTTGCGATTTCAATTCATTTGTCTGTACTTTTCTATTTAGTCGTTCTATTTTTTCGTTTCCGCTGTGTCTATTCGTAGCATAATCACATTATAGGCTTACGTTAATGATTTCCACGGTATGTGTGTGGCTTTGTGTTATTTAGAGTGAATTTGGCAACACAATAGAATTGTCGCTTTTAGTAGTAAAAGCGTATTTCAATTTTTCTCGCTAGCATTTCCTATCTTTTTTTCTTTACAAACATTTTATTTCCCTTATTATGTGGGTAAGAGTCTATTCACTCGCCATTATAATATAATTACTGTTTATACACACTCATACTTATATATGCACAGTGTATTTCCCTTTCCGTGCATAAGCGTAAATTTATTTGTGCTCTTACAACAGAGGATACCGTTTTTAATTTGCCACCATTTGCCTTTCCTTCTCAATATGCATAAAAAAAGTAACGAAACAATGCGTTCGTAGGTAGTTGTAGTTGTGTTGTACTAGTATCATCGATAGCAAACACCAATGCTTGTATTTCCTTACAGCCACTCACCACACTCTCTTTTTCTGTTCATTAATATTGTCTAACGGTGAACGCTGTTTTCTGCTGCGACATTGTCCTTAACGTGGCAGCAAATAGAGCATTTAACTTTCACGGCGAAAACCTGTTACAAAGATAAGAGAAGAGCAGAAAAAAAATCATTGGCAAATTAGTATATTTTACCGTTATTTTCTACACGTAAAGGAAAAAGAAATATTTAAAGCAACTAAAAGCAGCAGAAAAAGTTGTAAATTATGATGATAATTTAACAATTCTTTTTATTTCTTTGAGGCAAAATGTAAAAAAAAAGTATTTCAAATGAAATTAAATTGTTAAGACAGTAAAAAAAAGGAAAAATTTGTTTCACTTTCTTAAAGTGAGTTCAAATAGGATAAGAATTAAAAAGGGAAAAATGCTTACAAATTAAGAATAAATTTAAGAGAAAATTAAAAAAAAAATGTTGGTGTGTTAAAATAGTAAATTTCTTGACAAAACATCAGTAATTTGTGATTTTGCACTAATTTTGGACACTTATTCTGAAACAATTTTAAAGTTTTGAGAAACATAGATAGTGATGATGAAGTCGTCGTGGTAGTTAATGTGGTGGTTCAACCTTGAACTCAGACATCTCGACCAAAATGAAATAGGAAAAAATATTTGTATCAGCGGCTTCCTCTCAGCTGTGTTCTATGAATAAATAAAATTGCCATGAAAAGTTTCCCAAGTATGTCGTTGGAAGTCGACATGTAAGTGCAGCCATTCAACTTTGTTTCAGTTTGTTAACGCACTTTTCATTGAAGTTATTTGTTTCTAATATTGGATGTAGTGATGAGGAATTTTGAGCATTGAAACTGTCCTATGCTGTTCGTTGTTAAGATTGTGCTCTCTAGTGCTATCAGGAGACTTTCTTAATAGATTGTAGGGATGGAAAAAATTACGATATTCGAACTTAGACTGCTTGAATTTATTATGAAGCAATTTAACCACTACGCCATGCCAATTATATTTAAAAAAAAAAAGAATTATTAATAAATTAAAGAACTGAACTAAAGAATATCCACAATAAAGCTTTTATTACTTCGAAAATTTCGAAATTTGTGCAAGATACAATGCCATCAATAGACTTCTTCTTTGGAAGTATTGAGCAAAGGTTCAATTCACTCAACAATCGTCCATGAAGGTGTATATCGAACTGTAGGGTCTCAAGAGTCTTATAGTCAAAGCTTAATCCGACATCAACACCTTTCATCAACATCTGATTCTGTTTTCTGTTCTATTTTATTGGTTCGTATTTTTTTTCTTCCTTTCTAAAAGGTTTTTTCACAATGGACTTGTGTTGCGGGTGGAGGTGTGCCACTGCTAATACCATGATAACCTTTCTAACCTAATAATATAACACTGTTACATACATACGTACATATATAATTAGTCACTACAAACCTTCAGTCATGATTATGACCTAGCTTCTCACACCACTTATATTGTGTGTGTTAATTTTATACATGAGTAGAGGGATCTACAGTTTAAAGTCCACTCCGAACAACAGATTTTTTGAGAAACTTTTTTTCTTTACTCTCAGAGTTTTTGCCAGAAATCTGCTGCTGGGGCAGACGCCGAAGAAATCATTTTTTATATTTCGTTTTGTTGGAGATGTCTGACCTGGGGTTTGAACCGTGGCCTCACGTCTAATAAGCCAACACACTACCGCGTCTTCAAGCAATCAATGCAACGTTTTACAAAATAGAATTTAGGTGTCCTAAAATCAAATTTTTGGTTGTAAACAACTGTTTAGGTAAGGTGGCGGATCCCCCGAAAAAAGAGGTGCCACTTAGGCCAGCATTTAGGCCCATCGTGACAAGTCTATCTAAGAAGGTTTCAACTTTTTCCATACGTTTGGAATTACATATATTGTGGAACCTATCGTTAACAAACTTTTTTTTTAATTTTCTCTTTCAGTCGTCATCTATAATATCAGCTCAATAAATTACTTTGAATACGATCTGTATTGAGTGATGGCTTTAAAAAGTTACCTCCCTTGCAGTCCCATACGACTTGCCTAAGTACTTTAAACAATCCACACGTAAGATAACAGAAAACCATTCCGTACTTGATTAGATATTTGTGGCTTTTTTACGACTTTGACCAGGTCAAACCTTAACGAATCTTTAATCGTCATAACAAATCTGCATATTTTTTATGACCACTAGCCGGGGTTTGACCCACAGTAACCTCTTTCTTTTTTTTTGTTAATCGTTAAATTCTTTTTTAGTTTTTTTAATTTTTTTCGAACGACATACCCCTCCTTTAACCAATTTTATATTCTTTTTAGTTTTGCATTTTACTCGTACATTCCGGCACAGTTTACTCATACTGTGTTGGGCCGGGCAAGGCATAAAAAAACTACAAGACATTAAAGCTTTTGTTTCATCAATATTTCATCAATGGATTTGTTGAATTCCACAAATTTTATTGTGCTGACATTTGCAAAAATAAAAACTACAGGAAAAAAAATTTTGGAGAACAACAATGAAATTGGAAAATTCGTTGCATGTTATAAAATTTGTTTTTTCGTTAAATGAAATTAAAAAAAAAAGTATGCAATGAACAACAGTTTGTTTTCTAGTGAAAATAATTTTTATAGCACACGAGGAGCACAAAAGAAAAGAAAAATACAAAAACAAAGTACATACAACACTCGAATGGTAAAGGATTTGTGGGGAAATGCATTCATTTATGTATACACTCAGAGAGTGTAGGTGCGTGTGTGTTTTGTATATTTCTCTGCCTCTGCTTGTTGCCATTGTTTAAAGGCCTGGATATTTGTCTATTTTTAAAAAATCATGGCAACAGACGGTTAAAAAATGCATTTCCGGCTGCACGAGAAACACAAAAAAACATGGACGAATAAAAGCAAATACCAACATACACAAACCAGCATAAAATATATAGTAAAGCCGTGAAAGCATTTTAGTATTTCATTTCTCCCTCTCTCAAGTACACATACACACACATGTATACATATTCATATTCAGAAATGTAGCACCACCACTTATGCTTAACAAAAAAGTGCACTAAAGCAACGAAAGAACAACAACAAAAATATGGCAGTGATGACAATTGTTAAGATGGAATTTAAAGTGGAATAACAAAAATCGTTTAGTTTTTCGATTGTTTTCTAGAATAGATCTCTAAACAGAGACTGTCAGTTTGAAACAAAGCAAAGAAATTTAATTTTCATGCCATTGCAGAAATTTAAGGAATCAGACTCAGTTTGAAATCTCGTCGAAATAGGAATAAAGAAATCGGTCAAATTTGACCCCAGATAATCGAATATTCAACGAACAGTATGAACAAGGTATCGGAAATAAAGATATTTCTTTCTAAAGTTAAAGTTCAGGTTTAAACGTTAGTGGATAATTTAGGCAAAAATATAGAAATGATTAAGTAATCCTTGCATCCTTTAATGACTACCCACTTTTCTACTGATATAATGGATAGAGAAATAATAGACGCGACGCTTCTAAAATCACGGAGAATAATGTAAGGGATGTTATAAAAGAATTCCCATCAATTAAGACAGCGGAACCGAACAGATTCTTTTCGGGCCTTTTTTAGAAGAATGCATGAAAGGAATGTTCAACAATGTAGCGACCGATATGACTATTAATCGTTAAAGTTGGCATAAGGTTGATAAGGGCGTTGAGAGTCTAAACGAATGAGGTACTAATAATAAGTCCTTAATAAAGTGAGGGGATTTGTTGCCATATAATTTACGAGTGCATTGTGCACACCTCCTACAAAGTCCTTTTTCAATTGACTGTCACCGAGATTGTTTGCTAAACAAACTTGCCACACTTCTTCCAATGCAACTTAATGTTCTGTGACGCTGGCACATTATTCTCTGTGGGCACTCCGTTATCCTATTTGAGGTTTCTGAAGCTATCCTTAATGGGGTAATATCACAGTAGAATTCCAGACAAGAAAAACTTATTGTGTGACAACGTGTATTTTGGGTATTTAGCGAAAGTCCACACAGCCGGTTCTAAGCTTAAGGGTAATGAATATTACAGAATTTACTCCTGCTTTTAAAATATCCTACCAAACAACGGTAGTGCAGTGTATTTAATCGTACTTACTTAATTGATGATTACAACCCTTTAATCAGAACTCAAACCTAGCTTCTCACCTCACCCATGTTGTGTGTATTATTTTTATCCACAAATGGCGGAACCTACAGTTTAAGACTTAAGAAAATGTTCATGGGAATTTTATTTACTGTCAGAGTTTTTACCAGAAGATTACTAAGAGTAAGTCACTGAAAGATATATTTTTCATATTTCGGTTAAAGCTGCGGTTTGAACCACAGGCTCTCGTCTAAAAAGCCAACACACTACCTGTTAGGCTATGAAGACTGTATGTAATCCACCCTGAGTAAGTAATCTCATATTATTAGCATTTTTACCTTCTCTATCAACCAAACAGCGATGAGATTTCATTCGAACGCAAATGTCAAGCCTAATAGGCGCCTAACGCAATTCTCTTGACCAATCCTCACAGCAGTCGTCTTTTAATCACATATGTCTACCTAGTTACAAGGGCATTTCAGGTAATCGGCTACAAAGATTACACCAAAATATAGAACATCCATTTCGGAAAAGGAGGTCTGGAGGAATGGTACGGCGCACATCGCAAAAGACTCCGTACAAATTTACACTGATGGCTCCAAGTTAGAGGGAACCTTTGGATGTGGAATTTATTCGGAATCAATCCCAATATTCCGGTCTATAAGGCTGAGAAATCACAACAGCGTCTTTCAGGCGGAAGTGTCAACAATATGGGCTGTAGTAGAAATTATTGTGGACGAAAATGTTCCCAAACGGAAAATTACTATACTTTCTGATAACCAGGCGGTAATAGAGCATTGGATTCTAATGTAATGAACTCCAAGACGGTATACGATAGTCGCAAATATCTCAACACGGTAGTGGATCGGTATGATGTTTGTATAACATAGGCACCAATACATAGAGACATTCTGGGTAACTTCAGAGCGGGTGAACTGGCCAGAAGGGGCACGACCATCGATGCCTCTGATAAATTCTCGACATTAGGGATCCCTTTGGATACCTACAATCTTATAATTGACAATGCAATTAAGCTTTGGTTAAACTGCTAATTATGCCTGAAACTTAATAGTACACAACTGTTCATTTGAAAGTTTGGTAGACATACACATTAGCGCTTCATGGCTCCATATGGCACTTGCTATATACATTGGATGGAGGAAAATAACGTGGTAACCTAGTTAAGAGTTTTCTTACACATTATTTACCTTTTAAAAACAAGTTATACATATTCGAAACGGTTATTAAGCACTTAATAAGTATTGTATTTATACAGCTTTTTTCATCTCCTCTATTCAATCAACTGTTTAAACGCAACAAGTCCATATGCTAACATACTCGTTAACTTACTGTGACCTGATAAAGTTTGTAAACAAGCATAATAAATTATTGCATTATGGTTGTTGTTGTTGCTTTTAAAATTTTATAGCTCCAAACCCATGGCTAATTTAATCAAAAAGAAAATGTTCAATTAATAGAGAAATAGGAGCAGTAAAATATCTGAAAATGGACAATTTGTGCCATAAAAAAATACAAGTAAATTGCATTCAATTAAGTCATGTCTGGATCGCTGTAGTCTAGTGAGTAGTGTAATGGCTCGAAGTTCAAACCTCAGCCTGAAATCGTTAAAAAACGTAATAAGGAAAAATATCTTTCGACGACCCGCTCTTAACAGTTTTCTGGCAAAGACCTTGAAAAATTGTTAAAATCTGTCGTTTAAATAAATGAATAAAATAAGCACGCACATGACGTGAGTGTTGTCAGAAACTAGGTCGTAAACCTGACTAAAGAGTTGTAATGGCCGATAATGCACGAATGATAGATTTGAATGATTAACATTTTGAATGATTATTTCGAGCGACTATGTATAGGTACAGAAAACAATTATTTACCTGCTGAAATCATGCTTGAATCCGTTCTAGTTTATAATTGTACCAGATACTAGACATCATGTGGTATTGTTATCTTCTACGGTCACTAAACGGATCATGAAACAAGCGAAAGTCTATGAGCGCAATTTAACTTGGATAGAATCTACAAAAGGCAGGCCACAACAATACTATCTGAGATTTAGGCCGCCATTCAAGCACTCGGCTATTATGAGGTTAAACCGAAGATTTTATGGGACTATCTGGGAGAAGATGAATTAACTAGGTAGGGAAAATATACCCTCTGCTGGGTCCAAGGTCATGTGGGAATTCTCGGCAATGAAGAAAGAAGCCTGCACCCCGATGATTGTACCAGAACCCTTCTACGGAATAGCAATTGATATTGACAGAGGCCAAGACTCTTCTCAAACCAAGTTTGAGGAAATCGAAATTTGTGTTAGGAACCTAAAATATGGGGAGACTATGTATGTGTATGTGTCAGATTATATATACATAATAATAATGAGTAACAGGGTACATTACAGAATGATAATTACTTGGAACGCATTTATGGAACATGTGCTGCATTAATGCATTCCAAGAAGAAATACCTGGATGCATAAGAAGTGTTAGGCAGGTAATTATTATTGTTTACACCGAACAGCATTTGTCAGGACAATAGGCTTAGAGGAGACATAATATAGATACCCTATAAGGTCTGAAGGGAATACAGTAGACCGTATGGTCACAGTATTATGGTAAATAAGTAATATTGTTATACAATCCCTAGATCAGTTTCAGATTGAAGGACAGACAGATTTTTGAGAAACTTTTCATGGGAATTTTATTTACAATATCGACAAAGGAATATTTCGTTTTGATCGAGTTGTCTTACCTGGGGTTTAAACCGTGATCTCACATCTAGTAAGCCAACACACTACCTACTAAACTACGGCGACTTGATATGCTAAGGAATGGATGGATAAATACCAGTGCAATTAACGTAAAGCTGAAAGAGAAGTACATCAAAGGGACACCTCTCCTATGGGCTACTACTTCCTAGAGATACTTACGCTAAAGTACTTCAATTAATTTATTACATGGAATATTTCTGGATAACGAATGAGTTTTACGTGGTTCGTATTTTGCAGTAGAGTATGCACAATAGGCCGACGCGATGACTAAGGTGCATGTTGCTAAAGCATGAGACAATTCGTTGCGATGACGGTCCTCTTCCCCTATTATAAGATCTTATTATGGATATAAATTAAATAAATCGTGTAGTAATTGTAATAAATTGCCGGTAAACTTAAAAATTAGCTGTGAAATATCTCTCTGAATTAGAAATTACTGTATATAAGTTGTTGAATATTTATTTAAGCGTAAATAGTATGCGTATGATTATATTTATTTTACAGTTTCTGGCAAAACTCCATGCCACCCTCTAAAACATTGTAAATCATTCAAATGGAAAATTTATTAAATAAACAGTAAAAAAAAGTTACGTTTTCATAGCCTCAAGATATTTAAATATTTCTAAATAGTTTTACTCGATAAATATTTTCAAGAATTAACACTTTCAGTTGCACAATCAAAGGTATAAATATCGTAGGTATGTATATGATATTGTGTGTTCAGACCAGGCTATTACTCGGTATTAAACGATAATTATAAAAACCAACTATACCAGGGTAATTACACGTAACACTTAAAGGCGATTAAAGTATAGCAATTACAAAAAAAATAGCACATTTTATCAAAGTATTTAAAAGAAAAAACAAAACAAAGTTTGAAAAAAGAAAAAATAAAAAGGGTGAAAGTATAGAGTGGCCAGTTAAACCGCAAAAGAAAAAAACACAACACTTTAGTTGTGAGATATAATTCATGGTGCTTTTAATTTGTTGTCTACATTTATAAGATTTTGTTTGGTATATCCGTGATTTAAACATCAGGAACAGAAGTCGAAATAGCATTATTCCTATTCTCATAAGCTGAATTTTTTTTTTGTGTCAACAAAATACATTGTTTAACTAGGGGTCATCCCCTACGTATTGGTTGAATTTAAAAAGAAAGAAAAAACTTACGAGTTTACGTAGCTCGACGAGTACAGTAAAGTTTCCAAAGGACTTGTACTACTGGGTGACACGTTGGCTTTAATCATGGAAAAATGACATTTGCCCATTCCACAATTTGGCGATCTAGTAAGGTATTCTTTTATCAAAATTTATTGCTTTTTGTGTAGCTTAATAATACTGTCAAAATTATCCAGATTTCCTGGAGATTATTTTATAGAAGAAAAACCCACAGGAAAAAGTTTACAGATTCAAACCTGCAAGTTAGATGAACATGCCCATGTGTGTAAAGAAAAATTCAAAACACAATCCATAAATTTTAACAGCGTCACATTAGGCGACTATATGCAAATGCTAGTACAGAGGGTCGTATTTCGAACTGTGGTAGTGGGCTAGCTGGAATAATATTGAGAGAGTTGAGAAATTTGGCTCCTTCACCCCCATCAACCATCCTTTACATTTCATCACTTGTGATCACAAATAATAATGATCATCATGAGAATTAAATTTTATGTCAATAGTCTGCAATAATTGCAAGCCAGAAGACTTATTGCCAGTGTTAAACAGTATAACAGTGCTCTGTGAATAGCAATTTTTGTTCGTTAACGCCAAATGTGGCGCTGCTAAAATTTATGGATTGAGTCTAGGATTTTCAAAATCGAATTAATTTTCACACACATTTAAATCGCTCGTGCAGAATATTCAATGGAGTGCTCGCCGCTGACAGTGTTATAATAAAACGGCGACTTCCTCTCAGCAGATATCTGACAAAATCTCTGAGAGTTAATAAAATTGTAATGAAAAGTTTCTCAAAAATCTGTCGTTCGGCATTGACTTCAAACTGTAGGTCCCGCCACGCATGTATAAAGTTAACACACTCAACATAAGTGTTGTGAAAAGTTAGGTCGTAATTCTGACTGAATGGTTGTAATCGCCAATTATGTGTGTGACTGCGTTGTTTAAGTCATATCGTAAGGATAAGCTAAGATACTCCAGTAAATAAACTTTAGGGAAAGAGATCCTAGTGGAAATGACCATCTAAGTAAGTATTTAGAATTGAGATGACATTTCAATTTTTTTTCTTTTTTTCTGTACGTTCAACAATGTGTGTATTGGTAGCCCTTGCAAATATTGCAATTTCACTAATTGCGTTATGTACACATGTTATTTTAAAAAAATTCTCTGGTCACCCTGTATAAAAAAAGGCAATATTTAATAATAAATTTCAAACGTACAATAATGGCATGGAATCATTGCATGGAATTGAAGAGCTGATATGAAATGTTATTTGAATATGCCAGCAAATATAGAATTTCTGTCTTTAAATCGTTAAATCATTACTAAATTAACATGATTTAAGCATTTATTATACATACATACATGCATACATACATACATACATATGTATATAGTACAGTTTATTGTATAAAATATTTAATTAACAGCGGACTTAAAAAAAAAACTATTCACACGCACGCATAACCAGATAAAAAAAATTAAATCCGACAAACAGAGGCATGTGAAATGTTAATCTCTGAACTGAAAGCGTTTTTATTTTCACATGCAAAAGCGTGGAACACGTGTTATTATCGAATGCTTAATGCCAAAGGCTTTTATTTAAATAAATTACTTTACGAAGAACTTTAAAAATTAATGAGTTTTTTTTGTTTTTTTTTCATTAGATTTTGTTAAAAACATGATTCTAAAGTAATGAGAATTTGCCAAATCTAAACCAGAAAAAACACATACACTGGGAGGTAGAAAAACAACAATTAACCCCTTGGATGGAGAACGAATATTACGAGCTGAACTTCTACGTAACCCAGTTCGTAACAGGTCATGGACGCTTTAGGAAATATCTGCACAGATTTGATCATGATACCTCCCTTATATGCCCAAACTGTGTAGTTGAGGAGGAAGATAGGGAGCATATTCTAATATCCTGCCCCAGATTTAGATAGCCCAGGGAAACAAGTTTTGGGCCAAATCGACTTATGCGGGAGGTGTTGAATTCTGGAATTCTTCGAAACTATGCTGAAAGCAGTGTTGCCAGAAAATGAATTTAAAAATATGCTAAAACATGAAAAACATAATGCTAAAATGTTCTACGGAATAAAAAAAAAATGCTAAATTTTTTAAATGTAACAAAACTATTTATTGCATATATATGTTTTTGTTTTATTCCGAAAATAAAATTATTGTTCTTTTTTAATCAATTACAATTTATATATTAATTCATAAAAATTTCTGAAATGAATGGAAAATAAAAAGTTGTAAATTATTTCAAAAAATATAGTTTGAAAGATTTTTTTTAATATTTTTTTAATATTCATATATGAATATTACTGTATACACATTGTACATATTAAATTTTATAGTTTTTATTTTAAAAATTTAAATATTTAATTTGTTAAATAAGATTTTCATTTCAATAAATATAATAATTATAAGAAAATTTTGTAAAAAATTATTCGAAATACATTTTACTAAAATACTGATTATACAAAATGATTAATAGACTCCATTTCTATATTTCTGATATATCTTCATATTTATCATCACCTTTATCTTCATTTTGATATTTTTCAGATTATCTAATTTTGTTAGCAATTTCGTTTGGTATTTTGTAAGTGTAATAGCACGCATTTTAATCCTCCTCGAATTTGTATTATTGAACATAACAACTCAGGTTTAATTCGATTTCGAATTTTATTTTTAATTAAAGCCATTAAACCTTTCAACTTCGGCGTTAGAAAATGGTAAAACGAGTAATGACAATACAAAAATGGACAATTCGTGAAAGGTATTTTCGCCGACTGAATTTTTAAAATTATATACCTGAATCCAAAAAGACATTGTATCAGACTTTCATCCCAATGTTGCTTAGTAATATAAGACCACTGATTTTGAATAATATTTATATCACATGAAATACTTAAGCTCTTCTGAAATATGTGTAATTGGACTCCTTAAATGACTTAGAGTATTGTATATCGAAAACATAGAAATATTTTTTAATATACTCGTATTAATATTTTTAGGCAAACGAATAATTGTTTAACTAGTTCCTATAGAAACAAAATACATATATTTATATTATATATACTTTTATTATATATACTTTTGAGCTTTTCTTTTGCTTTGTTAAATTTTCAAATTCGTATCCTAAATACGGATTTGGAAGTAAAAATTCATGTCATTGAAAATAACATCATTTACTGAAAGAAATTAGCTTCAAATGTTCATAAAAGTTTTGTTTTGTAATAGTAATGAAATGGGCTCAGGTCGAAGAAGCCTTATGTATGTCATTGCAGCATACCAAATGGGAACAATAGAATGTTCACACACAGCTTCAAAAGTGCCTCGTGATCTTGGTCTTCCTTGTTTCTAGCCAACGATGCCTTGTCGATCAAAAATAGACGGTACGGAAAGTACCATTGTACTAAGCCTGCTAGCAGATACAGTTGGCAGTCTATGCACCGCATGCGGTATCCTAATTAGTTATCTATTTTAAATACGCGTTTAATGAAATCGCCGTAGTCTAGTAGGTAGTGTGTTGGCTTGTTAGACGTAAGGCCAGGGTTCGAGCCCCAGGCCAGACATCAAAACAAAATACAAAAAGTATTTCTTCGGCGATTTCCTCTCAACAGATTTCTGGCAAAAACTCTGAGAGTAAATAAAATTGCCATGAAAAGTTTTTCAAAAAATCTGTCGTTCGGAGTCGACTTTAAACTGTAGATCCCGCCACTTATGTATAAAATTAAGACACACAACATAAGTGGTGTGAGAAACTAGGTCAATAATCCTGACTGAAGGGTTGTAATGATCAATTATGTATGTATGTTTAATAAAATCTAATAGTTCTGTACTCTACAAACGTGCCGCAATACCCCCATGCCCAAATGAACATGAACATGGCCAAATATAATTTCCCTGTCATAACCTGACATTAAGTCAAGTTCAGTTCAATTGAAATGAATTCAGATATTTCATAAATTTCATGTAAAAATTAATGGCCTCCGAGTAAAAATGTTTTCACAGCAAATAGTTCTCAAAATAGAGAGTGAAATTTTATGATATTTTCTTGTCGTTATTGTTGTTATTAAATCGGCATGAATAATACATACATACATATATGTATATATTAATTTCAAAAATTTCACTTTTTTTGTATTGTAGTTGTAAATCATAGTAGCAGCTTAATTTTATTTTCATTGTTTAAATGTTAAAAAAAATTTTGTTTATTTTCCACAGAATTTTTTTGATTTTTTTAAGGCTTTAAACATAAAATTGTTATAACCATTTGAAAACATAAAAACAATCGTTAAAATTAGAGCTTAAAACTGATAATATTTACGAGATTAAAAGTAAACAAAAATGAAGCACTGAACGCCATCGTTATATTGAATTCATGTGAAGTTATTTTGAATTGTTTTTAATTGACCCAATGAGCTATGTTGCTGCTGCTGGAGGATATTAAAACTGATTTAAAATGTGGTTTTCAATTAACTTAATGCATAAGACTTCTATGTGACACCAAATGCTGGTGTTACTTACTGGTGTTGCAACAATCATCAATTATTATTAAAACCGAAGTAAATGTAGGCAAGAGAAAGCATAAATTAATAAATAATGTTACAACATCTCTAGCAATAACAACAACAGGGTTCTCAATAATATTTGATAATATTTACAAATTGTAGAGAATAATAATTGAAACAATTTGTAAATAAGATATTCGTATGCGATTCTTTTCATTAATGAGCTTTTCTTTCCATAACATGAGAGCCTATGCTTGAACAGAGTAATATTCTTGAAATACGTACATACATACATACATACATAATTGGTCATTACAACCCTTCAGTTGCCACTTATGTTGTGTGTGGTAGATTTATACATGAGTAGCGGGACCTAAAGTTTTCTTGGCAATTTTATTTACTCTCAGAAATCTGTTGAGAGGACGACGCCGAAGAAATATTTCGTTTTGTTGGAGATGCCTAACCTGGGGTTCGAACCGTGGCCTTACGTCTAATAAGCCAACACACTACTTACTAGACTACGGCGACTGAAATACGTTTTATAGACTTTCTTAATCACCATCTTGAACAATCTGTTGAATCTGCTTAGGAGCTAAAATTTTTTTGTTTCCACTTTCATTTTGCAAATCAAACTTGTTATATGCCTTGGTTCCTATCCCAAAGACCGTTGTTTGTAACCATGTTACTTACTTAACTACTTAACTGGTCATTACAATACTTTAGTCAGAATTACGGCCTAGCTTCCCACGCCAACCAACCAACCATGTTGTGTGTGTTAATTTTATCAATGAGCGGCGGAACGTACAGGTTCTGTCCGACTCTGAAGGACATGCAATTTTATTTCCTTGCAGAGTTTTTACCACCAGAGACAAAGTCGCCGAAAGAAATATTTTTTTAATATTCCGTTCAAGATGTCTGAGTTATTTTTTAAATCAGGGACACGCATCTAATAAGTTAACACAACAAACTATGTACCTACTAGACTACGGCGACTTTCACAGCACCTTCTTTGTTAATGAGCGAGCATATTTCAGCGCTTGATTTAGGATACCCAATGCATGAGAACTATCGATAACGATAACTATTCGTTCGACAACTGAAAATGTCTACTTTGTTCACATTTCTGTTTGGTATGGCTTGGTAAGTCATCATTAATCGGTTACCATAGAAACAAGGCTTCCAAATTATAGAAATTTATTTGAAAAAAGTAAATCTGTTCGATACGGTCAACACAATCTAAAGAGCAAGTAATTCGTAGAGTTATTGATCATCTTTGCAATAATTTTGTATTCTTCTTGATTTAAAACCCTCATTAAGCCAAAGAAACGTGCTTACCAAAGGAAATATAGACCGAAATCTTAAAGAAGATAGAAAATGTTGGTATTAACCCTATAACATCTCCTCCAAGACGGAGCAAACTTCAGGATGATGCTTAATGTCAACAAGAACAATTCCCTGCCCAGCAGTTGATGTGCACCGAGCTGATTTCTTCAGGCGTGCATTAATGCCTTACAGATTTTAAGTATGTATGTATTCTAATAAGGATTGTTTCTTACACCTCTTCAAAGCCTCCACAGCTCTTGCAGAAGTCATTCGAAGGAATGCCAAGTCGAATCGAATATCTTTCAAAAAGACAGTGGCACGTGATTATTGAAATATTGCTATGAAATATGGATGAGCATACGATTGAAGGATTGAAGTCGCCGTAGTCTAGTAGGTAGTGTGTTGGCTTATTAGACGTAAGGCCCGAGTTCAAATCCCAGGTCAGACTACAAAACGAAAATATGAAAATATTTCTTCGGCGACTTCCTCTCAACAGATTTCTGGCAAAAACTCTGAGAGTAAAATAAAAAATTGCTATGAAAAGCTTCTCAAAAATCTGTCGTTCGGAGTCGACTTTAAACTGTAGGTCCCGCCACTCATGTTTAAAATTAACTTGTGTTGTGCGCGAAATCTGTTGAGGGTTGTAATGACCAATTATGTATGTATGTATACGATTGAAGGAGATAAGAAAATCAGTATTCTTCTTATCCATACAATTCCAACAGCATCTTGTAATACTTTATGTACCTTCCTGCTGCCAATGAAATTAAGCCTCACTATAATATGAGAGTGTGAGTCGCCGTAGTCTTGTAGATAGTGTGTGGGCTTATTAGACGTGAGGCCGCGGTTCAAACCCCACGAGGTATGAAAAAATATTTCTTCGGCAACTTCCTCTTAGCAGTTTTCTGGCAAAGACTCTGAGAGCAAATAAAAAATTGTCATAAAAAGTTTTTCAAAAATCTGTCGTTCGGAGTCGACTTTAAACTGTAGGACCCGAAACTCAGGCAAAAATTAAGACACACAACATAAGTAGTGGTAATGACCGATTATGTATGTATGTAATATGCAAGTAGAATACTTAGTTTAAATGAAGCGACGGGAATACTCTTTCCTTCTAAACAGCGGAAATTATATGTCCCGTATCGGTCCTGGCCAGTTAGTTCATCAGTAATGCAATTTGGTACGATGTCCTTATGACCTAGAACCCATATAAGTTTTGTCTTTGAATAATCTAGGATTTCTCTAATAAATCTTTGGCATTCACGGACGTCGAAGAGACGTTGTCCGTTCATATCAAGAAATTTTCAAATATAATGCCTTCAGCCAACATTCATCGCACCTCTTTCAAACTGACCTCGACTACCGCCTTGAAAATACAGGCAGTATATACGAAAGTTAAAAATCTCAAAAAATTATGGCAAATACTGCCTATGGCATAATTTGTGTTTATATTTGATTAATTTTTATCATCTAAACAAATACTGTAAATACATAGTATGTACGTAAATAAAAATTAAAAAAAGTGATAAAAATCAATTCATTTGTATTTAAAACCGCCAATTTAGCCACACATGTAACGGCACAACAACAATAATGACAATTAATTGCAATACCAATCGTATGCAATAAACTAACACACACACACACTCAAGAGTGTTCATGTGTATTGAGATGGAAACATCAACAAAATTGTGTTATAAAAACAAAACAAATAACAAAAACAAATGGAGTGAGAGAGAGGCAGACATTAGGTAAACAAAATTTATAACAACAAAAAACAAATACTAATGCATGCCAAGAGAAATTTATTATTGTTGTTTAATAGATTAAATTATTTTTATAATAAAACAAAAATTATATAAAAGACAACCCAAGTAAACAATTAAATAAACAAGAAAACGATTATAAAAATAGCAGAATTATTTGAGAAAGGAACCGGCAAAACATAACTAAAAATAACAACATTTCAGTTGAGAAAATGAAAGAGAAACAGAGAGAGAGAGATAATGTAAGCATTGCTACACATTGTTATAGTTTTTGTAAATAAGAAAACAAAAAGAAATGATACCCCCGCCTAGACAGGACAACAAAAACAACAACATGATAAAAAAGTTAATAGCAGTGCATGTGTTTCGTTATTGTTTTGTTATTGTCACTGCAGTCGTCTTAAAGTCTGGCCAAACTGTCAAAATGACACCAACATGGCCATCAAATGGAGAAGTATAATGGAGAAAACTGGGAATAAAAGCAAAAAAAAAATAGAAAAAGGAAAGCGACAAAGAAAATACACACAAAGGCAACAAAAGAAAACAGCTGTGAACATTTGCCAAAATACAAAAATTCTTATGGACTTTTGGATAAAGTTTTTCTTTTATTCCAAGTATTATAAACTCTAGGCTTTTTACTTTCTTTCTTTTTAACAAAACAAATCAAAATTCCTTTTTTAATATTCCAAAGAAAACAACAGCTGTTAAACACGCTTAATTCCCATAAAAAAAGAGAAAAAACACAAGCAATAAAAAACTTTTGTTTACTGGCTCTGGCAGACGCAGAGGAGATCAATGGAAAAGAAAGAAAAGCAAATAAAAATAAAATAAGAAACTAATAAAATAAAATGAGTTAAATTTTGTTATTAGCCATTCACCTTGGATATTAATGCCCGATTTATTATTGAATCTGAATTTTTGTATTTGTTTATCTCATCATACACTGCACACACACTCACGTATTTATTGTTTATTATTATGGTTTTAAAATTTTTGTTTTCTTTCGTTTTTTATTTTGCGTTACACTTTTATCACAATTTTTTCCTTTAGATTTTATTTTTTTAATTTATGTTGCCATTAAGAGGGGGCCAATACTTTTTTTTATATTTTTTACACACACTTTTGACTTGTTAAGAGAATTGCACAGACACACCTTTGGTAACGTTTTATTCGGATAGGTTTTCTATTTATAGTGTGATTCGTTTTATTTTAAATATTATTTTAATTTAATTTTAGCTTTGTACGCGTTATTTTTTTTTTTTTTGTTTTTTTATTGTTTAATTATATCGGTAAATAACCCGCTAAATTTAATACCGCCTAACACACTACCGCCACAACATGTTTGCATGTTGCTGTCAACTAAACAACTGTCAATGGCAAGTGCTTTCCTTCACTACTTTGTCTAGTTAACACACCACACTAAATAATCAAGTGGTTGGCAACGCTTCGAGTAATATATGGAAATACACTGTAAAGTTTCAGTTAAAGTGTGATTTGACGTGTTAATTACTTTTGTGTACAGATATTGGAATAAATCTCTTAAAATCGGTTTGAAAAATCTAGAAACAATTTATTATTATTAATCTTGACTCCTGAGTCCACTACAGACATATTTCCTTCTATAATAATACGTATTAGTTCTTTTAGTTCCTAAAGTAAAGATAGGACCTAAACATATCGCCTTCACTTCTCTCTAACTTTTGCTTCTGCTATTTACTTCGACCTCCAACCATTGTCTTATCCGTGTATGAACTGGATGACCTCTACTTTTGTTCCCTTGCGGGGTTCAATCTGTGATATTTTCCATGTTGTCTTAGGGTATAGGCGATCCAATGCCATTTTCTTCTTTTTCCGTAAATTGATTTTGTCCTATCCTTTCCCACGCAGAGATAAAGAGGTTGATTTCAGAAAAGGATGCAGACTTTCAAACGTTTAACGTTATGCCCCCATTGTTATTGATTACCCCACCCAATCTCCTGTTGGTATATATATATTGCTTCCTAGATAGCAAAATTTGCTTACATTCTCCAATCAAGGTCCTTGATTAGGCATGACTGAGCCCTTCTCTCTAATAAGGATATATTCACATTTTTTTAAGTGCAGTGCTGATAAAATATGTTTAGAAGCCTATAACAATCGTAATTTTCCTTGGATTGAAATATTTTCTGTTGTGGCGTGAAGAGTGATTAATGTGCTCAATCTCAAACTCTACAGTGAAAGTAGAAAAATATTGTAATTTTGAGTTGTCAACCGACATTTGTAAATTTTAGGATTCAAACATTTTGTTCAGGCTAAACAATACTTAGTTTCAAATTAAAATAAATTCCAGGATTTTTCTTTCAGTATATTGCGATGTAAATTTTAAGTATTACCAACCATATGTATGAAATTGTTATTTCAGAACTGTCAAATTTGTAACGAATTTCATTGTAAAATAAACATACGTAATAATACGTACGCCATCTATGTGTCAAAACTGATTACAAAAATTAAGAACCCACGGTTTATTCACGAGACGGAGCAAACTTCAAACAGCGATTTCCACATCCTTCGAAGCGATTCATTTTACTAAAAAGGGAATAAGGGAATTTTAAAGGGTAGGGATTTCTAAAAATTTATTAATCAAGTTTGAAAATCAGTTAACAACTAAAATTAAAGTAAAAGAAAAGAAAGTAACGCTTTTACAAAGCTGAAAATAGAGAGGAGATGACGTTTAGAACAAAGGAGAGAATAGAAATATCAAATCAATTAAATTAAATGACAATGCTGTCTAACCGTTCCTCTACTTGACTGGGGCAACAGGATTCTTATAGGCTAATTTAGTGTGTTCCAAGCTATTTAGCTTGGCAATCTGTTTGACTGTATCCAGTTCTTTAATGAAGGCAGCCAAAACATCTTTGGTAGCACCCAAGTCCGAATCACGTAAATCAGGTAAATCATCTTCACTTTCCAATACTAAAAACGAAAATTAAAATGTCTTTTAAAGAAAGCGTTAAAGAATTTACCCAAGGTTTGTATTTACCATCTATAGCTGCTTCTATGTCACTCAAACGTCCCATTACCAAATCCTGTTGTATTCTAATGTGTTCCATTAGACGTTGCTGACACTCCACTGGATCTATAGGGGCTTCTGGTTGTGGTATATTGGGCACCGGTCTAGCCGGAGTAGTGGGTTCCGATTTAATTTTCTTTGTAGGCGTAAGCGGTACATTAGCCGCACTGCCTGTAGATTTATTGTCCGCTTCGGGTTCATTTTTAATTTCGTTTTTAACCTCGGCCTGTATATCTTCATCCCATTTTTTAGCCCACAAATACAGTTTGGGATGACATTTATTGTTGGCGATATTAATTTTAACCCTCAACGAATGCATATAGTTTTTCAATTCCAATAGGTTTCCTGTCAAAGTATGCGAACGCTTGAGATACTCAGCTCTTTTGTTTAATTGTGCAGCATTAGAGGAGTGATAATTTGCCACAGGCAATTTTCCCTCATACAACCAATCTTGATCATGTTTAAAACGCATCGATTCACGACTTCTCTGTGGATTGCGGCATATGTAGCAGACATATTTATCGGGTACCTGGGAGACTTTGTCTATGCCATTGCAGATACCGTGTTGCCAGCAAAGACACAGTTCACACTGGATCATCAAACCATCTTCTTCACAATAGCCACACAGGCAATTGATAATTTCTTCCTGTCTCATGTGCACAATTTTAATTAATTCACCGTTTTCCTTAATATATTGAGGCGGAGGCTGGTTGATAGTATCGTTCTCTGTGGAATTTTGAGGTTGGAAAGAATTCGAACCCGAGTCAGCGGTAACGGGAGAATCAATACTACTTAAAGGTGTATTGGAAGGTAAAGCGGATTTACGTTTTTTGGACTCTTTACTGATTTCGGGAGTGGCGTTGAATGAATGACGCGTCTCCTCAAATTCAGCCACACCACTAAAGCTACTGTCAACTGTCACTGGCAATTGTGCAGATGTAGATGCAGCCGCTACCGCTACAACTCCAGCAGTAGCTTGGGCTGCTGTAAGATACTTTCTAGTGGTTCTCTGACGGTTACTCTTCCTTGAACCGGGCGTTCTCTTGCTGGGAGAAAATCTAGATTTTTTGTGAACAGTCGATTCGTTTCGTCCACTACTTTCTGCTACTACCGAATCATCAGCAGCACTGGTAGAGGCACACGAAGTTTCTAAAACAGTGCTTGAAGCATTTGCAGTATTATTAACTGAAGTGTTATTTTGAGAGATATCCATAGTAGCGGGATCGCCCTCCACCTTAATTGCGGTTTCTTCCATTTGTTCAGTCTTAATTTCAGCATTGGCCGTTTCTGCAGAAGTTTTTAAGGTGCCTGTACTCCTGCGATGAGCACGAGTCTGTTCTAAATCTTGTTGATGTAATTTAGCAAAGAATTGTTGGTTGGGTATTTGGTTTTTAGGCGTCGGTTCGGTGACATCTGTATTTACAGGATGAGTACGTTTTTCGGCTAATTCTTGCATTTTAGGACAAGATCCAAGTAATCTGAAAATGTGAAAACACGTCATAAATAAATCGCATAATTAGTTAATGAAATAAAAGATACGAAATCATTTCGAAGATAGTCTGGGAAGATGTTTGCAGTCAAAACTCGTTTTTTTTTTAGCAGGTAACTCACCACAAATATGTCGCGACCAGTTACAGTACTGAGAAGTAAAGGCTTATAAATTATAGTTTAAAACTTACTTGACCAAATTACGATGATAATGTTTAACGTGTATTTGCAAATGATTTTCTTTGCGGAAGTTCTTCGAGCAGCCTTCCTGAGGACAACGGAAAAGATTATCAATTATTTGTACCTTCAAGCCGCCAATAAGGGCTAGAAATAAATGAAATTTATTAAAGAAAAAACTTTATATGGCTTTACTTAACAAGACTCACCATAACCGTCTTCCACTTTAGGAGGTTCTTCAGCAGTTGGTGTTGATGTGCTAACTGGCGGTGTGGCACAATCCGCGGAAGAAACAGCTGCTTCTTCCTTTAAACCCACCGTAGGTGTAGATGTAGGTGTTGGTGTTGAACTCACTTCAGCCGATTCTAAAAGTTGTTTGGGTACTTCGGCTTCTACTTGGGTTACACTTTTATCTTCTGCAGCTAAGCTGCTAGAAGATGTGGTTAATAATTCTATGGGTGGAAGAGGTTCCGCTACAGGTGTCTCCATATAGGGCGAGGTAACAGCCGTAGGCAACGAGCCAACAATACTCGTAGTTTTAGCTTCTAAACTTGTATCTAAGGACGAGTTTAATGAAGCCTTAGTTTTAACTGGTTGCTGAGGCACATAGTCAGAGGTATAAACATAACAGTTGATATCCTTAGCGCGTCTACGATGTATGCTGAAGTCGTATATGTCGGGATTATAGACCTGTCCCTGTTCTTCTAGATACGTTTTTAAATCAGCTTTAGAACGGAATCGTTTGCCATTCGGTGTTACCAGTATTACGTCCCATTTACCCAAAACATTGGAACGCTGGTACATGTGTTTTACCCAGCCGGGAGGTAAACGCCAATCCTCTACGATTACCGTTGGTTTACGATGTTCACCCACCACTAAATATCCTTCACGGCCAATGGGTTGATCATTAACCCAGTGGCAAGTCCATTCTCCGTCTTTCGGAATTTCAGGCAGATTTAAAGAAGCTGAAACAATTTCAAGAAATTATTTTCATGATAAAATGTAATACAAAAAGATATAAAACAGACAGTAAAATGATTTTAAACTCACCCAAATCCAATTTAGACAAATCTAATAGAGGCCAGTCCTTTCTAGGTCCATTTGGAGCTCTTTTCTTGGATTGAGAACCAGCGGTTTGTCCTGAAGAGGGTCGTTTAACAGTGGAAGTCGAAGGTGAAACAGATAATGATGTACTCAAATTTGCAGTCACTGAGCTAGTAGCAGGTGGTACCGGTGATAACTCTACAGATGGATTCTGTATAACTTCTGGTTCTAATGCTGGAGGTGTTACTTTGCTCATATGAAGTGCTCGAACATTCTTAACATAACCATCGTCAAACAACACTTCGTAAATATCGTTTGGCAAAATTTTCTTTACCGTACCAGGAAATTTTCGAGGACCAGACCATCTAGCCAAGCATTTCTCTTCCAAATTAAAGTTCAAAACCGGTTTGGTAGAAATACGTTGTCTAAGACGTGACGAATTCATAGGAATCCATTCTTCTGTCCCAGCCATGCTCGATTTGCTTTTGCCAAACTTTTCAAATTTTATTAGAACTTCACGATCATCATTGTCGACTTCTACTATGCGTGCTGAATGCCAGGCACCATCAAAATCCTGGGCCTCTAAACGGGCACCAGGGTTAAAAGAAGTAACCGGTTCAAATTTAACATTCGGTGGAGTGGCTGGATTATTAATGGCGATATCAGTTAAAGAGTCTTCTAGGCCACTTTCGGTTTTCTCTGACTTTATGCCTGCTGCAGCATTCAGTTCAGCAGTCTGGGCCATAATCTGTGCCACTGTAGCTGCCACCGTAGCTTTAGTGTCATCATCTACCGTAGAAGAGGGAGTTAATAAATTACTTGGAGCCGCTGAGCCAGCTGAATTTAAAAATTCCAAATCTTCTTCTATTTGGCCAGCTTCAATTTTACCCCATGGAAATACTGTGGGGAAAACCTTTTGCTTTAACAAATATTTGCCACTGCGTTGAGGCTGAAAGTCAGCACGTCGAAAATGGCGGGAACACACCAATACACTTTTTGTAATCTGGCGATCAGCACTAATTTTTGTATTGCGTATCCATATAGAACGAGCATTTGGATCAGAGGGGAATGAATGATACGTAACGCCATGATGTTCAGGTAAACGTGAAGTTGATGTACAACCGGCTATACAACACCGGCGACCCATTGTTTATGTTTGTTTGTTTGTTTGTTTGTCTTTAGAGTTACTTAGCTGTAATCACAGCTAAGATTTATTTGGCCCGTTTTTAAAAACACAACGCCAACACCAATTATAGCTAGTATTACTAGCAATGAATCAATAGGAAAAATCAATTAAACGAAAGTTTACAGTAAAACCTATTGTTTATGTTTGGATTGCGAGCGGAAAAAAGTTTTGTTTACCTTTTTGCTATAAATGTGTGCGCAAGTCGTTAAAGCAGTGTTTTAGAGTGCGAATGTAGTGGTGATTAAAAAAATCTTTGATGCTTGTTCTTCTTCGTATTTTTCTATGATGAAATTCTTGATATTTTTAAACACTTCTTTTGCTTTAAAATTCTGTATTTACAATAAAATTTTATAGTTTTTCTATGTATTTTCAATTGAATAACACTTTTTTGCACTTTTTATTAAATTTTATTACATTTTCCTTAGTATTTTTAATTATTTTCACAGAGCCTACTCGCCATTCACGTTTTATTAAGATAAATGCTGACAAACTGTTTTAACACACGATAAGTGTTGCAAAACACAGAGCTTCGATATATATCAAGAAGCACTGCCAGGTGAATATTTTTTTCAATAAGAAACTTTGCTTAGTGGTGAAGTAGCAAATTTAAATTCAAACATTTTGAAAACAAGTTTAATAAATATTTAATTAATAATAAAAATATTTACAAATTTATAACAAAAATTCTAATTGGGTTTTTTTATTGGAACCAAATGTTTATTTTTAATTTAAGTTTTTTTATTAATTATGTTAATGACCTATATTTTAGTAAACAAATTCCATTGATATGTCTCATTTATTGGCAATTAAATACTATATTTAATTTTCTAATGACCCATAAATGTCTTTTATTAAATATTGTTTGAGTTGCCAAAGGACTTTCCAATTTTCTTTAAACTTAACCGTTTGACTGCTAAGCGATTCTGGTTAGAACGTTCGAAAACTGTGGGACATATTTTGGCACTGACATATTTTACACTGAAACTCGCAGTACACAAAATAATTTAAAATTAGTGTTATTTTGTATGCAGTTTTCTAATTTTAATTTTTTAGAATTTTAAATAGAATGACACAATGACAACACTATCTTACTCGTTCGTTGAGTGTACTTTTCAGTGTTTCCTAATCAAGATTAATTTATCCTTAATCCAAGCACAAACCACACCGTTGGTAATGCAGTTCATATTGTAACCAGGTACATTGGTGAATGTCTTCGCTAACAGATGTGGATATTATTTATTCTAGACATGCACCGTTCAAATCATGATATACAGTACATTGATATATGTTAATACAGTACTATTTCGAAAAACGGCACTTTGGTGAGTTTCGATTTTATTCACAACACCTGATAAATTCACCACACTTTGTAAAAACTCACCACACTGGAAACTCACCACAACAATAAAATTCACCACACTTCAAAAAAAAGTAAATAAGAATTAAATGTTATAATTTTGTCTTTTCCCTCTCCGTCCTCTCCAACAACAACGAAGAGCGGGGGTGCAACGCCAACACGGACAACCACAATTACAACACCAGCCAGCAAGCAAACCAGCAAGCAGGAACAAACAACAGCAAACACATCCAATCCACACACACACACATATGTCCATTATTAACACCTATTATTTTTATTATAGGTATTGTATTTTCGTTTTGATGTCTGATCCTGGGGTTGAACCGTGGCCTTTGTGCTTCGTCTAACAAGCTACTAACTACCTATTAGACAGACAGACCATAAAAGTTCATTAAACAAACAGGAGCGCTCAATTTTTACTTACTTACCGGAAGCGGAAAAAGAATGTGCGAAATAGAAGAAGAATGAATTTTTTTGAACGAACAAAAACGAATTTTTCACTAGTGTTGTCAGGAAGAAACTTTAGTTAGCATTGCATTGAACGTGTTTGCTAATGCCATTACATACATACATAATTGGTCATTACAACCCTTCAGTCAGGATTACGACCTAGCTTCTCACACCACTTATGTTGTGTGCTAATGTGTTGTGTGTTGCTAATGCCATTAATAGTTGAAAAGCGCAAGACATAAAATTGTAATAATAAAAAACTGCTGAAAGCGTAGCGAGGGGTACTGAGGTATTTTTGAAATGAAAAAATATGAATTTTGAAACACTGATCCAAACAATTTTTTTTGCAAATCATTTACTATACAATACAATACATACAACAATACAACACAATAATTTTGTTAATGACCTATTTTTTGTAAATAAATTCCATTGATATGTCTAATTTATTGGCAATTAAATCCTGTATTTAATTTTCTAATGACCATAAATGTCAATTATTAAATATTGTTTGAGTTGCCAAAGGATTTTTAAATTTTCTTTAAACTTAATTAGTATTCAAGCAACAAACAAAACGAAACACTTTATGTTAATGAACCTGTTCAGTTGTTGTTATGTGTATCCATCCAAACAATTAAGTTTTTATTTTGCAAATCATTTACTAGAATTTTCAAGACTTTGCTTAATAAGTCCATATTAAAACGCCCATTTGCCTGATAAGTAAATTGAAGCGGAAATGAAAACAATATTTAGCATATGGCTTTTAAAAATTCACAAATTTGTTTATAGTCTCGTGGTTTAATTTGAAATTGAAACTTAAATTAAACGAACAAGCCGACTAGAATACATATGTGTGTACGTACGTACATTCAATAAAACTTGCACTGCATATTAACTTGGAATGAATGAAGCGACTGTTACGAAGTGTTACCAAAATATTGGTAGAATTTCGAGTACACCTCATCATTATACAGTGGGGCACGGCATTGATTTTTTTGGAGATAATTTCATTTTGTTAAGTTATAAACATCAGAGGAAATCAGGGAGATAATTGCTAAAAGAGAGTTTCTATTCTCAGTTGAAAATGAATCTTGGTTAGAGCGGATGGAGCATGGACAGTAAACACATTCGAAACGTTTAAATCACACCTACGCTGCAGTTTTTCCAGCGATGCTGCAAAATTCATCTGACAATGTAGTATAACTACTGAATGATATTTTTAGGGTCTAATTGCTCAAATGCTACATTCCTAAGAAGATTAGGGTAGTTTCCATTCCCATAATGGACAAAATATTACCACTTGAAACCAAAGGATTTCCGGCCAATCAGTCTATAATTTTTTTTATTGAAGACATAAAAGATTGATTTATTGATTATGGCAAGAATAGTGATGTATATTTAGGATCATAAGTGAATCTCAACACGCTTTGCTCAAGAAAGCGTTGAAGTTGTAGAAAAGGATCTGCAGGCTATCAAAAGATAAATGCTACAATTAAGAGCAGTCCTCATTGGCTTGTAGTAATAGTCTGCGGGTTAACCCGGGCAAAACGGACACAAGTTATTGTCCTCAATAATGGAACAAATGTCAGGCAATCGTATATCCTTTAACATCTTGATAAATATTTTAAAGGCTGGACAAAAATTTCCTAGGCAACCAGTTTGGTAAGTTGAACGAGATGAAGGGTTAAACACTCAAATCTATCAGTATGTACCTAATCATCAAGTCGGATTATTGTGCGCTGACCATTAAGGCGTACCAACTATATCTTTCACAATTACAAGAAGTTTATATCTCTACAAGCTTCCTTAATTTCTTCCAGTGCATTGCGAAATTCAATTAGTTTAGAGATCGTAAGCATAGCATTGTTAAGCCCAAAAACTCATGAAAACCTGACTTCTTAAATTTTTTTTATTATTTTTTCTTTTTACTGGGACCATACATATAGAAAATGTTGTCCCCAGTCGTACTGTACGTTGTACTGGAAGGTAAATCATGTAAAATTTTAGCTTATATGCTAGCATTAATTTGTAAATTATTATATAAAAATGTATTTTCGTTCTTGGCTTACGTAGTTTATTGTTACTTTATTCAGCTTGTGATTAAGTTCTGTAGCTGTTTTATGTTCCCGTTGCCATTACTTTTCCTTTACCCGCTACAGTCCGGACTGTAGTGTGTACGTGTCCCTACGTAATGGGGACGAGCCCTCCGCGGTCGGGTGAGGGTGGGTTAGTGCGTGGCCGGGGACGTTCGGAAAAAAAAAAATATTTTTTTTTGTTAAAAAATTATGCTTTTTGAAATATTTCTTTTAATTGCTTAAGTTTTTCCAAAAAAAAAGTATTTTTTTAAGAACTTGAAAAAAAATTTTTTCAATTTGTAAAGAAATTTATACAATTTTTCAATAAATTTTTGTAGAACTTAAAATTTATTTCAATAGAAAATCTATATGTGCTTAGAATAATTAATATTATACGTATGTGTAGGTGTTTTTTTTAATTATTTTTTTAATTTATTTTTCTATGCAAATAACCTTCCCAAATTTCCCACTACATGTACTAACTAACGCACTCTCAACTCCCAACAAATAGAAAATAAACTATTGAATGACTCAAAAGACAAAAAGAAAAAATAAAAAAAATAAAAATAAAATATTTTTAATGGCCATCAAAAACATGAATTTTAATATTCAAAATTTTTTTAATTACAATCTTTTTATTTTTTTTTTAAATGCTAAAAATAATCGATTACACATCGTGAGTTGAGTACACGGTGGTACCAACACGTGTATGGTTGTTGTTTAGAAAAATGTTTATAAAAATTTTTTTCTGTTTTATAATTTTTATTTTGACCATGAAACTGCCAAATTTGAACAACAAATAAATGATTGCTCGTTGCTCGTAAATGTTTAGAAGCCAATGGAAGCCAACAAAATGACACCCAAAAAATTGCAACAATTTTATTCAATTCCATTCAATTATAAACATTTTTAATAACATTTTAAATTGTTCAGTTTTAGGTTGGAGATATACAACAAACGTGAATTGTTTAAGAAATTTTATTTATTGCTAAAATAGTTTATTTAGTTTTAGTTTTTAGTTGTTGTTTTTTTTTATTTTTTATTTTATTTTTATTTAGCTTATGTAAGAAAAATTTCGTAAGGAAATCAGTCTCGTAAACAAAAACCAAATGCTTTGGGATTATTCACTGATTCATCAAGTCTCTTTGCTGACTGACGACACCCATTGAAATTTGACAATTTTAATGGTTTTTAAAATGAATTTAAAAAATGTTGAACGTACCGTTTTCATTGATATACATTGATTGGGGTGTCAAATAAAGATTGTGCATAATTTCGGTTTTTATATTTCGATTTGAAGGCAAGGTTTATTTAGAATTTTGATAAGGTGAAAAATATCTTTCAGAGATCTATTAACGCACCATTTTTTGCTATTGCAACATTGGTTTGCTATAGGGAATGTTTGATCCAATGGTTGCACATTAATATGTGGGATAGCACAATGGGTCCAATTGTTTGGCCTTTAAAAAACTTGCTACTGCGGTAACCTTTGTGTTGAAGAGTTCAATAAAAGAAGACAAAAAAGAAAATTTCCGAGCACCTCCGCCTTTTCATGACAAGGACCGGGCGATGGCAAATAGTGTCTTTCTGCCCTTGAAATCTATCAACTCATGCAGAAGTCATTTGAGGCAAAGACAAGCTCATCAGCATATACTATTTCAATAGTATCTCACCGGGAAGTACCTAATTGGAATCCTAAAATCAAATCTCTTATAATTACTTACTTAACTGGTCGCTACAAGCCTTTATTCAGGATTAAGACCTCCTTTCTCATATCTCTAGTCGAGAATAATAAAAGAAACCATCAATCAATCAATGCGAATGTGTTTATCGAAAACCACATATTCCCAGTTCATAATCTGAATTATGTATGTCAGGATTTAACTGTATTGGGGATTCAATTTCTCCTGTTTGCTTTGTTTTGCACCTCAAAGAAAAGTTGTGCGGATCAAAGTTCGATTGCCAAATCACCTTAAATCATGTTTAGCTCCTCCAACAAATCCTCCGCAACGATATTCTACATCACAGGCGATTCGTTCACTACGCTATGTATATATGTATATGAGCCTGCCTCCTCAATGGCAGCAGAAAGAATGAAAAGTGGTCAAAAGTTAAGTAACAAACTTAACAAAGCAGTCACTGATATTCCGTGTACTGAGAGTACTGAAGGGATGTATTCCAAAGCCTTCTCAATGTTTCCCAGCAATCTACTTAGTAAAGACTCAGTGAAGCGATGCATAGTGTAGATGTTTTTTCATCCACAAAATTCTGTGTCGCCAGTCACTAATTGTTAGGTAGGCTTAGGTTGGAGGACGTGTGCTCGTCATTGGCGCAAGAGAGGTCAAAATAATCCATTATAATTTCGTCCTAGAAGAAAGAGAGAGAGAGAAAGCATAGTGAAGGAGTTAGGGAAATTGGAAAAGGAGAGGATATAAGAAACGGAGGAAAAAGGATGGGCAATAACCGTTCATTGTATAGAAATTATTTCATTACATTTGCCATTGGTAAGATACCAGCTAAAATGTTTGAGAAAGTATGCCAAAATTGAAACTCACAAATAGATCGCCTACTTTGCTGCTGTAAACAACTTTTAAGTAGAAGGTTATGAAATCAAACCTTACAGCTCGAACAACTGATTATTAACACCATCTATAGGAAAACAGTACATTTTTCACTATACTTTGCATTTTATATAAGAAAACAAATCTACATGCATAAAATATTCACTTGTTATTATTATTATTATTTGAGCTTTTCTATTTATTTGCCCACTGCTGTCTGCTTCTATACTACCAAGTTGAATTCACTATTATTATGTGTTTTTTTTGTTTTTTTTTTTTTGCTTGTATTTACAAAATCTCACTTAAAATTTAAATTTCTTCATATCATAATTACTTTGACAAACAATTACCATAATCATCAGCGCTATCATTAGCTGTAATAAAGTCTATCATTAAATTTGAAAATATCGAACATATTTGCTAAAGAAGAAATTAACTCGACTCTACTATTGACACAAATAATCGTCAGTAAAATTTCGTACCAAAAAAAAAAACGCAATAAAAGTGACACCAAAATAATTGCAAGGTCTTACCAAACGAAACCAAAAACCAAAATCACTTTCTCTAGCTCTGTGGTGATTACCAATCAAATTAAATTTGAATTTAATGTATGTATGTGTGTAAGTAAATAAGCAATTGATCAATTACACTATGGAGCACAAAAAAAAAAATTACCAATAATACCACATGGCACCATACCGCATGCAAAACTTGATAAATAGGCCGCATATTTGAATCACAAAAATTATTTGCATAGAATTAAAAAAGTACAATAAATATGTTTAAATATGCTTTTATTTGTATTTAAGCAATTAATTGCTGGTTAATTGATCTCTTGGTAAATGGATAAATAGGCCTGTAATTAAAAAATAAACAAATTTTGATTGCATTAATAGATGACTTCCATAGTCTGTATCAGAGATCAGCAATGAATCGTTTTTTCGCTACTCATAAGCACTCATGAAATTTTGAATATAAGTGAGTCAACAATATTGAAATTTAACTATGTACTCTGATTTATTCGTACTCACTACAATGTTGATTAATAAGTACAGGTTGCAATGAGTATGCGTACAACGTTGACATCAAACTCATACCATTCGAAATATGTTTGATTCATAAGCAGCCTACTCATTTAGATTCATAACTTTAGAAGAATACTTCTAATACTTATAAATGATTCGAGTGACTCGTAGTTGTTAGGCATTTACAACAAAAGAAAAAAGACACATAAGCAAAAAAGATAGAGCGGCAAGCAGAGCAAATACACAACCTTCTAGTGAGTATTTTAGTCTTCATACGCGTATCATACTTATTTTGGGATTCTTGTATATGTTGAGTTATGAAGAGCCGAAATCAAGAGCCGTGATGTTAAGTATGATATGATAAGTACTTCACACTTTGAATATGAGTAGAGGGTCCATGATATTAAAATAAGTATAAATGCGTATAAATATCAGAAATTATGAGTATGATTCGATTCTATTCATATTTTTGAATACTCATTGCTGATCTCTGCTGATCTGTAACTCGCATAGGCGGCATACAAAAAAGCCAAAAAAATAAATTAAGAATACATAACAATAGCTTCAAAGTTTCAAAGCTCTCAATGTTTCATTTGTATAGTTATAGCTGCATGTCAGTCGGTATCCAGTAAGAATGGCTTACAATGCCTTTGATGGAGTAATTCCAAACGCACATATTATCACGATCGTTTTTCTTTTTCTCTTCTGTAAAGTCAACTGCCAAACAATAGCCCCTTAGAATACATACATAATTCATCATTACAATCATTCAGTCAGGATTACGAACTAGCTTCTTACGCCGCTTATGTTGTGTGTGTTCTATTTATACATGAGTAGCGCAACCTACAGTTTAAAGTCGACTCTGAACTATAGATTTTTGAGAAACTTTTCATGGCAATTTTTTATTTACTTTCAGAGTTTTTGCCAGAAATTTGCTGAGAGAAAATAGCCGAAGAAATATTTTTTCATATTTCGTTTTGTTGGAGACATCTGACCTGGAGTTTGAACTGTGACCTCACGTCTAATAAGCCTACCCAGAGTAAACAAAAACACACAGCATAAGTGGTGTGAGAAGGTAGGTTGTAAGCCTGACTGAAGGGTTGTAATTACCAATTAAATTTACTTTTTTATTATTGCTTTCGCCTGCATATACTGCGTACATTTAAAAAAAATTTTTTTAAGCACACTTATGGTTTTAAAGGCCAAGGTTTTTTATAGTCCATGTTATCATATACATACAAACAAAATTTAATTTAAAACTCTAAATAATAAGGCAAGTGTATACCTCTTACTACTTTAATAATAAAATAATTAAAAATATAAAATAAATAAAAAAAAAAACAAGTAAAACAAAAATGTGTTATTATTTGTGTTATTGCTGTTGTTATTGTTATTAGACATTGTAGGTGATGACATTTGGCACTCGTGTTCCAAGATTTTTTAAATACACTTGACTGGGACAAGTAATTGAATGTCTCAACTTAAACTTGCAAGTATTTATGCGAGAGGAATATTTAATTTCGTTTCGTTTTGTTTTTTAGACTGGCCATTCATTAACACTCAAAGCTGGCAAAAAAAAAAAAACTAAAAAATGTTCATATGAAAATTGGATTAAAATTTTATTGCTTTTGCTTTCGAATTAATTATTGAAAATGAAATTATAGTCTGTGTTACCAAAAAAAAAAAAAAACACAAAAAATTAATGTTTCCTTGGCTGAAAAGAAAAAACCAAAAATGCCGCAAAGCGTGAATTTATTTGACACATCGCGGATGCAAACAAATAACAACCAGCATACGTCAAACATAAATTTTAAGAATTAAAACTGAATTTAAAAACATACATACATTGAAATATGATACACTTTGGCGGCAAAGTAGTGGCCCAAGTTAGCTTGAAATTAGTTAGCATCAGTTATTGAAAATATATTGTTACGAAAATGGAAACGGTGTACCATCGTTTAACATTAAAACGATAAACAAAAGCTACACAAACAAATACAACGAACTTGTTACAAGTAAACCAACAACATTAGTATGAGAGAAAAGGGTATAGACAAGTAAGCAAGAACGCCACAACAAAGAATGCAACCAAAATACTCAAAAAACTATAAAACGGCGATAGATCCATAGAGAAGGCGAAACCACGAACATTCTACTTCAAGAATGTTCGTTAGATTGTTTACGTGAGCATATAACAGGGCAAGACAAAGCTGGCAACCAGTAGTAAGAATTCAGTCAGCCTTGTGTGAAGTCGCGTTGCGCGTGAAGAAAACAGTCGTGGTTTGAAGGTCTCCATTGTAAAGATCTGCGTTGTTAGCAAACAAAGTTAATTATTGTTGTATTCATCAAGTTGTGAACAGTGACACACAAAATAGTGCGAACAATAAAGAATTTAATTGAAACTAAATACGAATTTATTTTTATTTTGTTTGCAATCAACGAACTCATATTTTAAACGTTTTTAAAAGTGTAAAAACGTAACAATATTTTGTTTATCATTAGAGACGTATTTATAGATTTCCAAGCACAAATATAAATTATATAATAGTGAAGTAGGATAATTTTTCATGCAATTTCTCTTACTTTAATTGAAGGATTATTGTGTGTAACTGAAAAGCTATAAATTGGTTGACAATTGACACTTCAATCATTATTAGCTGATATTACTTTATTTCCTGGTTGCAATATTTGGTAATTAAGCCAACTCTATTCTAAGGAGCCGAAGAAGGCATTGCAGTCTAGTAGATTGCGTGTTGGCTTATTAGACGTGAGACCACGGTTAACACCCCAGATCAGAGACATCTCCCACAAAACGAAATATGAAAAAATATTTCTTCGGCGACTTCCCTCAGCCGCTTTCAGGCAAACAATCTGAAAGTAAATAAAATTGGAATGCAAAAGTCTCTCAAAAATCTGTCGTTCGAAATCGACTTTAAACTGTAGGTCCAGCCACTCATGTATAAAATTAACACACACAACATAAGTGGCGTAAGATACTAGTTCGTAATCCTGATTGATGGGTTATAATAATGTCTGTATGTATTAAGGCTTTTCGATTCAAACTCCAAAAGGTTTGGTCTGCTAGCAAAGGAATATGAATGAAAAAGCATTCATTAAGCAAAAGACCAAATAGAATTGCAAGTTAATGAGAAACTAAGAAAAACAAAGTAAAATAAAAGAGTTGGCGAAAGGATATGGTAATCCTGAATTTAACATGAAAGATTCTTTTATCACAGGTCATGGTGACAGGTGTTTTATGTGCAGAATTCCAACTTAAGTTCATCAGTAACTGTGGTACTTAGCCAGTAAAAAAAAGTTTTAGTGTTTTCACATTAATTTTCATTTCATTCAAATTAATTATAAACAGATTTCCTCTAGTTTTAGAGGAAATTTGAAAAATATCAACTTCATTATTAACCCATTTGGAGCCCTATTAACACTTTACTTACTTAAATAAAGTAAGTAACTATTCCTATAATTTCTTTAATTAATACCTCTAAAAATCAAATAAACAATTCACTTCCCATGAAACATAGCTTTAAACGTAACAAAATCGATTTATTTTTTTGATAAATTCATTGTAAAGAGAAAAGGGCCTGATGATGTTGAGTTAATTAATGCCTACAATATTGCATTAACACTTGTGGGGTTGTACACACACACAACAAATCTTACATATTTTCAAAATTATTAAAAGATTCCAATTATTAAAGTGTAGACATTAAATTTCTTTTTTTTTATTATTTATTTTACTACGGAAATGTGTAAGTTTTTGTATGCGTTTCTTCGTTTATCACTATAACAAATCAACAACAATTTGTTTTGACACAGACTAAAGAGTTAATTGAAGAGGTTATTTAAGTTGTCAACATATGGGATATTCCATTACAACAGTAGAAATATATTTTATAACGGTAATGATTTTATAAATACAGATACAGTACTTTAATACTGTAAATTCATAGTGGTATTCACCGAAGCAAGCATAGGATTGAGAATGTGGCAAGATATTACAGCAAATCTGAACAAAATCGAAAAATCTACTGAAAACTCTAAAACAAAGGCACAGCCTCGCTGCCTTAGTAATTATTGGGTACAGTCACAGTGTTAGGCCACAAGAGGAAATACTTGGGTGTAGTCTGTCATACACTTGATCACTGATCTGTTGAAGGTAAACATTGGAAATCTCAGTATTGTTGTCATTCGCTATGGATAGTTCAAATATTATTGGAAAGGATTCATTGTCATATCAAACCTACGGATCTATATCCTTTGTTTACTGGAAATAAATAGACCAAATCGCCTTAGACTTATAGGTAGCCTGCTGGCTTCTAAGCAGACGTCGGCACAAAGAGAACATGATAAAAATGTGAGTGTATTTGTGAGAGGCATGTGTATAACCCAGAGAAAAATTGTTAATAATATTTTCAAGTGTAACCTAATAATATATTTATGAAAATGTACAGCGCCAAATCTCTAAAGACTGCGTATTTAACTTGACAAATATTCTTCCAAAAATGGAGATCATTTCTCATTGTTATTAGTGAATCTCATTAGAAAATAGTGAATCCTACTGTAATTTTTCTTTGGATGTATAATTGATATACAAAAAAATTTCATAAAGAAGCGAGAGAACCTGCTTCGCTGAAAGCTGACAAGGAACTGAAAGCATTTTTACGCTCTGTTTAACGAACTTTGTTGATATTCGTGTCCTATGTGTGTAAAAAGCTGAAGATGATGATGCCCCTGAGGGACATTGGTGCCGAAGTCTGCATATAAGACGTGAGGCCAAGGATCAAACCCCAGATCAGACAACTCTAACAAAACGAAAAATGAAAAAAGATTTCTTCGGCGATTTGCTCTCAGCACCTTTCCGATAAAAACTCTGAAAAAAAAATAAAATTGTCATAAAATGTTTCTTGAAAAACTGTCGTTTGTAGTCGACTTTAAACTGTAGATTCCGCCATTCATGTACAAAATTATTACACGCAACATAAGCAGTGTGAGAAGATAGGTCTTAATCCTGACAGAAGGATTGTAATGATCAGTTATGTAAATCGAAATAAATTTGAACCAATACAGATGCTGATGTCAGGCTTAAGATGGGCTTTTACTGAGCATTGTCAATCAGATTTAATACTTCAAGGAATCACACCAGCTACTCACTGGGAGAGTCAGCAAATTTTGTTCAGCCAACATATATGTAAACCTATAGTATCTCTTATTCTTAGACTTTTCTACAGCAGAATCTGCAGGATATGCCCATCAGGTAGAGGTGCTTATAGTGACCAGCATAATTTTTACAAGAATAACCATTGCATGGTTCTTCACTTAATTGATCGTTACAAGCCCTTTGTCAGCATTACAAAGACTCGTGTTGTGTGTGTTTCCTACGGTTTTGCGTCGACGGCAAATGTCAAAATTGAGAAATCTTTCATGTCAATTTTATTTATTTTTTTTTGTCAGAAGACTGCGAGATTGTTACCGAGAAAACTATTTTTTCATATTTCGTTTTGTTCGAGATTTCTGAGCTGGGGTTTAAACCAAGTGCTCTCGTCTAATTAGTCAATGCGCTACCAACTAGACTACAAGTGTTTGTTTAGTAAAACAAGTTTGCTTCTTAAGTCTTTTGATTTTTATCATATTATACACGTACTGATGCCATAATCTTGTTGAAAGAACTGCTAAAAACCATAACCATGGTCAACAAAGAAATGTATACCAAAACAGTTAATTAGTCATGTCATAAAATTATAGAGAAGAAGAAGAAGAAAAAAAGAGTTTCAAATAAATTATTTAACATGTTGCAATCCAAATCAATTAAAATCATACACCATTTAGCTGCTGTTAATGTAGAAAAAGAAGAAAAAAAATGTGAACACCTCAAAAGCGTGGTGTAAGTTATTTAAAACATTTAAGCTCTTATATGAATGGAAAGAAAAAAAATATTTAAGATTTATTATCACTGACAAAAAATTAATAGTTTATAAATTTCTACGACATATTTATATCCGTATACGCAATATGTGTTAAAAAGCAAGATTTCCGTTTTATTATTTAAATTTGTTTTTTTTTTATTATTATTATTTGCTAAATTCACACACAAAAAAAAGATCTGTACTCAAATATTTCACAATTTTTAAATAAAAAAAATTGAGAAGAAAACAAAAAAAAAAAGAGACTGAAATTATGAATACAAATATGTATTTAAGAAAAATAAAAAGAAAAAGTATTTAAAAGTATGTAAATAATGGGTAGGGCTGCGTACAAAAAATTTCTTCGCATAACAAGTGAAAAAGTAAATTATAATGCGAACAAATTAACATTCTTTTTTTCTTTTTTTGTTTGTTAAGTCTACAATATGGGTCACATAACTACACTGCAAATAGTTTTTTTTTTTAACAATTGAAAAAAATGTTTTTTGTTAAATTGTAACTGAAAACTATGCCTCATGGTCCAGGCAGTCTTAGTTATGATATTAAATAGATAAAGGAATAATAATAAGATAAATAGATAAAGGATAACGTATCATCTATACCTTCTCTTAGAGACCTGTCTTTAAGCCTGTTGTATTACAGAATTGAAAATAATTGCCATGACCAACCGCTCTAACTATGTTTCTAGTATGTACACGGCCATTATTTTCAGATTATAAGTGAAGTCGCCGTAGTCTAGTAGGTAGTGTGTTCGTTTTTTAGTTCGCTTATTATTATCAAACGTCAGATCAGACATCTCAAACAAAACGAAATGTAAAACAATATTTCTTGGTGACTGCCTTTCAGTAGAATTCTGGTACACACTCTGAAAGTAAATAGAATTGCCATGAAAAGTTTCACAAAACTCTGTCCTTCCGACTCGATTTTAAACTGTAGGTCCCCCACTGATGTATAGAACCAACACACACAACATAAGTAGTGTGAGAAACTAGGTGGCAGTCCTGACTGAAGGGTTGTAATGACCACTTATGTTTGTACATTTATATGTAATTCAAGAAGTAAATTCCAAGATTTCTATTTACACACTTTCAGAGCTGTGTAGTCGCCTAGAAAATAACGTAAAGATCGTCGCTTCCTTCTCATGAAGTTCGCATTTTTCTGCCATAAGCTCCCTCGAGCTGTGACTTGTAATTTTAACTAGTAATTGGGTTGGAATGCTTTCCAATACTGCTGGTACTTTCAGAACCTTTCTGTGGAGTGGGAAGATGTGTTTTGAATAAAATACTTAGAGAAAATAAAAAATGAAGTGAAACGGAGTCTTCTTCTCATGGGTTTAAGACAATCTAAACGTTTATTGGGAAATTACAATAACAGACTCAAAGAGCACTTGTTCAGAATATAGATCGCTTCAAACCCAATAGGTAGATTTTGTAATGGAAAGAATAAATTATCAGAACACATACTAGAAACCTGTACATTTTCATCGCATCTCAAAACAAAATACGTGGATGCTTATAAAGCACTAAACATCTAGTTATCCTTACTTACGCACTCGTCAGGGTACTATAAGTTGAGATCAGTTACACTAGAGTTTTTATTCGTAATACACTATCGTACTTCTGCACGACAATAATTATTATAACAACTCCTTAGTGCAGGTTAAACACATAAACTAATAAAGGGTCCGCCAAATAACTTTTTTTTTTTGAAAATGCTTTAAAACAAAACTACTGAATATTTTCTCAAATTTCTTTTTTTATTTGAAAATACAATCCTTGCGGTTAATAATGGAAAATAATTTTATTCAAATGGCTGCCTCGGCTGGCCATGCAGTAGCCTACACGATCGGTCCAATTTTTAAGCACATTATCGATTGTGTGCAGCTGTATTTCACCAATGGCTTCACGAATATTGTCCTTTAAAGCGTCAATTGTCTCTGGCTTGTCGGCGTAACACTTATCTTTGACGCCACCCCACAAATAATAGTCCAACAGTGTCAAATCGCAGCTCCGAGGTGGCCAAACGACATCAGCTCTGCGGCTGATAATTCGATCTTCAAAAACAGGGCGCAAAACATCGAGTGTAGCTTCGGCTGTGTGGCACGTAGCGCCGTCCTGTTAAAACCAAATGTTGCCAATTTCCTCCTTTTCAATTTTTGTGAACAAAAATTCGTTCAACATGGCCCGATAACGATCGCCATTGACTGTAACGGCCACTCCTTGCTCATTTTCGAAGAAAAATGGCACAATTATGCCTCTGGACCAAAATCCGCACCAAACAGTGACTCGTTTTGGGTGCTTCGGCTTTTCAATGTATGCGTGCGGGTTTCTGTGCCCAAATGCGACAATTTTGCTTGTTTACATACCCGCCAAGATCAAAATGAGCTTCATCTGAAAAGATGATTTTTTTGCCAAAATCTTCTGTAAGTAGATCGCAGGCCATGGCGCTTCACGCACACTTTCTGCCACAATAGCAATATTCTCGGGTGTACGCACTGTTTTTGGCTTTTCACGCTTTGGTTTATCGATGAGGATGCCAGTTTCTTTTTTTTCACAAGATAACGAACATACGGAGCTGACGGTGCTTCTCTTCTACCAAAATCCGTACGCAATTTGCGCACACATTCTGCAACATTACCATGATTTTCAAAGCAATGTCGCAATATTTCCCAGCGTGTTTCAAGCGTATACACAATCATATTCGTTCAGCGGAAGGATAAAACTAATTATCTATCAAATCAGACATGAGCTAAGTGTTACCATTCACGAAATAAGCACTAGTTGAAAAAAAACGTTAGATGGCGGACCCGATATTATTCACACACTCCTCAACACATTTCTAGAAGGTGACGATAAACAAATCATTTTTTTTGTGGTCATAAAGGGTAAAAATCTGTCCTGTTCTCTGTCTCATGTATCTTTAACTACCATTCGCACTATGCAAACAAATTCAATTTTAAGTGAGAAAATGTAGAACCCAAATAGACAGCGTAGTCATGTTGGCAGTGTATTGGCCTATAAGATGAGAGTTTATGTTACAAACCCAGCTTAGACATCACGAACCAAACGAAATATCATTCATACAATACATAAATAATGCATGACTTCCTTGTCGTTTCATTTAAAATGCCCGGCGTTTTGTAACAGGGATGGATGTTGCATTATTTTCTATCGCTTCCAGGAAGACTAGCCATGAGAGTTTGCCGATTTTTACGAATTGTGGCATTAAGCGGAAGTGCCCTAATAGTTCATAGATCATGGTTACTAGAAACTGTTTTTCTGTCGTAAATTTCGTTTACTGCTGCTCATCAAAAAAAAAAAAAAAAAAAAAAAAAAAAAAAAAAAAAAAAAAAACAATGTAGGTACACGGAATGATGATATAATGATGTTTAACTTTAAATTTCATTTTTTACTTCACAATATGTCAGTTTGAGCCTATATTGACTATTTCAAAATAAAAATAATTTTCAGTTAAAAAAAAAAGATGCTGTGTAATGACAACCACAAAAATTTTGTTCAAAATTAAAAATCAAATTTAGTCTCCCAGAAATTTGGTGTAATTTTGTATTTTTTACAACCTTTTTTTAAAAGATTTTTTAGTGTCTTTTTTTTTTGTGATTTCTTTGTTTCATTTTATTAACAAATGATGCACGTGATGAATTATTTGCAAAAAAAATTAATTTTTTGTTGTTCAGATACAATCTTACTCGCATAACGCCCTACCCAGCGGCAACAGTAACAGCAACGCCACTCAAGTGAAGATGCCTGTTAACATGTCTTCTTTCTTGTTTTCATTTAAAATTTCGTTGTCGGCTTTTAGTATGACACAGTTTTATGATGATTTTTAATTTCTTTTCTTTTTAATTTTATTTTTTCTTTTTTTTTTTTCTTTTTTGGTGAAATTTTAGTTTTATGTCTGACGTCGTTTTCTTTAACTTTTTGTTGACCTTGATCAAATTTTTTGGTATTGTTATCATTTTGTTGTTATTGTTGTTGTTTTACTTCTGTTAAATATATTCGATGAATAAGAAGAAGATATGCCTTCAAATTAATGTTAAATTTGTTTGTTAACATCTCCAAGCAATGCCGGTAAGCCATTAAGAGAGTCATTAATGTCGTTGAGATAATTTATACGACTATTCAAGGCCATATCCATGTTACATGGGAATTCCTAAAAAAAATACTTTCACAACGATTTCCGTCAGTGTTCTCAAAACAGCTGTACAGCATGTAGAATCTCTTCAATGAATAATGAATAAATAAAATAATCGAAATGGCTATCGCTGTCAGGCTATGCACAAAGGACAGCAGTTTGATAGCCTGATAAGCTCAGAAATTCGTTTTCATATCCATCTTAGAGGTAATATTTGCTCTGATGATTAAGTCCGTAATGTAGTCTACTCTGGAGGTCTTATATGTATTAAATGAGATTTATGTGTAGATGCCCGGCACTTGGTCGGAGAAGAAATAGGCACCTGGTTGCCTACTACATGGAGGAACTGGATGAACTGTCGTGCATGCATGTTGGCAGTCTGAGACGCTTCATCGGAAGCTCCGAGTGGTTCCTGGACTAAGTGAGAATGAGAAATTGTGGTATCACAATGGGCCCTGTGTGTGGCCCAAGTGTGTCCGCTCATGACTCCATGGAGGAGACAGCCACTTTTATCTACCTACCGTAGATATTAAACTGAACGAATGATACTTATTAGCGACTTGGTCCGCACCACCGTACACAGGATAAATAAAGAATTGTGTTCATACTAGCATGTGGGTTTTTTCTCTATTTAATGTAAAAACCTCTTGGATACCAATTGATTATGCCAGATTCTTATTAACTGAAGCCATCTTTATCTCTAACACCCGTGAAATTGCCACACGGTGACTAACTGCTATTTATTAGTCATCCTTTCCTACTGGGTCTGTGCTCTTCCTCTGCTATTCTTAGTGCATCGCGGACAGTTTTGATGAACTTCTCTACACAGTTCTTTGGCAATTAGATTTGCTATCAAAATTTTGTTAATCGCGGATTTCATTCTTATTCGTAAATTTCCAGGTTAGGTTAGGTTAGGATAACGGGTAGCTTGCCGTACACAGGAAGTTCGCTTGGTGGCCTATATGGCCTTTTGTGTTACCCAGTGTAAGGTAAGACCTCTTAACATGACCCGTTAGTGGTGGGTTTAAACCACCACGAGCTTCGGATAAAACATTCTGCTACCCAAAAACCGATGACGTTTGATTTAAAGAGCAGGGCGCTTAAATGCACTGATTCCGTTTCTTACACAACCTGGCAGCCTCTGCAGTAATCTTGGAGGGACAGACTGAACGAACTCGTCAGCGAAACTGCTAATAGCGTAGTGTCCCGTTAGAATTACTGTTAGAATGTGCACAGTTCTCTTGCCGAACTCAAGCAGTTCCTTGGTTTTCCTGCTCTTCACTGCTGAACACAGCAATTTTGAATTTCGGCAGGTATCTTAGATCAACTACGGTTTGTTGACTTCCACGCTGCTTTTTCCAATTTGAAACAGCATTCTTGTAGGGACGTATATATCCCCTCTATCTCTCTTAGGTATCTCCGATACCTTCCGTAACAGTTCATCCGCCTTTTCGTTTCCTTCTAAGCCACAGTTTCCCGGAACCTAGTAGAAATGGGTGTTGTGCCGACGTATACGATGTAGAGAGTCCTCCTGACTTCCTGTGATTTGATGAGGTGGTTGGTATCCCAGCGCTTTGATTGCTGCTTGATCAAGTTCGAAGGTGGTATGTGCTGCTTGTGCAAAAATCTCCGACTGAAATACGCTGATTAGGTAACCTGTATGACCAGTGCCAGTTTATCGAAATAGACCCCAGATTCAATTCCATATTCTATTTTTCAGACATGAGGAGCGTTATATCACATAGGTGAGACAGCTTCAGCAACACATTATTTTCGTGTGGGATTGTGAGTTTTGTATGTTCGTCCGAAAACAGTCTCTGGTACCATGTAGTCGTGTCTAAAACCCGGTTGATGTGGTTCTACTTTATACAGTATTGAAGCGTACACCTAAGAACTTAAGCCTCAGCGCAGTTCTAGCAGCCATGGTTGTGAAGTTGTGATCATACTGCATTTACAGTACTGTACAGTACAGTGAATAACAGTTAAGGTGCTCCGAGCTTACTGTTTAACAGAACGGAGCCATTTTTCTCTTAATATTCTCTACAATTTCACTAAAATCTTCAAATATTTCCTTGTAGGATAAGCTTTCAGGAATGATTTGTTGCTTTTTTAAAATTGACTAGAAAATGGAAACCTTAAACAGACATCAGATGAGTTAAGATCATCAGCTTAATATGAAAAATTTCACTAGAGTTGTGCTCTGTCGTCATAAATTTCTCTAAGATGGTGTAGTGTTATATGCCAACAAGTCTGGCTTATTTTGACATATTTACAGCACATCTTTTTTTCTTAAATTAATAAGAAAAAACTTGTTTAAGGATATAAAAGATGTTATTTGCGTGATGCAAACAATGTGCCAAACTATCTGTCTTATGGTAGTTGTTCATAAAAGACGATGAATTACAGCATAAATATGAAAAATTATGCAATTTTGTTGTTTAAACTCTTAATAAGGACAGTGAATTATTATTAAAACAAAAACAAAAAAAAAATAATAATTAAAAATCAAAAGACTTAAGAAAGAAACGTGTGAATTTTAATAACAATTTCAAATGAATTTATGAACTTACGTATCCAACCAACCAACCAACAAACGTACATATGTACATATTGGCAATTAGCAAAGTTATAAAATAAAATTGTATGAGAATTAATTGAATAAATAAATAAAAAAAAATTATGATTTTCGGAAACCTAAATTTCATTATTATTTAATCGAAACATACGACAGACAATATAAGGAAAAAACTTAAACACTAAACAAGTTTCTCTTTAGGAGACACGAGAAAAAAAAAAGAAACAAATTTCATTGATAAAATTATTTTCAAAAGAAAATTATGTAAGATACACAACAACAATAAGAAAAACAAGCCGTGCTTTTCAGAAAAATTATAGACAGCTTACAAGTTTCTTTTTGCAGTTTGGCTTGTTGTACAATACCCTTTAAGCCGTCTTTGGCGGCTTAAGCCACAACACACACACTAAAAAGCAAGGAAAATGAAAATCGCAAATAAACAAACAAGAGAAAAATAAAAACTAATTATGCTTAAACTTCAACTTGAACAAATATTTAAACAATGCCATAGGAAAACATTAAAGAAAAGAAAAAAAGCGAAATAACAAAAAAACAAAAAAGAAAACAGCGTCACTAAATACTTCGCTAAAACCATTTTGTATACAAGCACAGTAATTATGCAAAATTTACAAGAAAATGAGAAAAACTTTGCAAAAAAAAACAAAAACAAATGAAATATTAAACACCAAGCAATGTTTATTAAATGCAAAATGGGGGAAAAATTGAATGAAAACAAAATTAAAAAAAAGAAATACCAAAGAAATCTATAAACAAAAATCTTCCGGCTATAATTTACACACAGCCAAAGTCAACAACTTTACAGAGAAAAACTACTATGACTATTTCAAAACGCTGAAACAAAATTCAAGCATTTGATATTGCAATTGAAGACCGGTTCAATAAAATGCCCTACTTTACGATTATGTCAGGAGTAGAGGATGTTATTATATTATAACACGTTTCTGCGATTTAAGGAAAACTTAAAGCAAATTAATTAATAATTTTCCTTCAAATGTCAGTCAATTTAACACGCTATTTAACATTAAATGCATTTTAAAAATTTGTTTTATATGTTTTCTTATTAAATAAAATCCTATTTCTTTTAAATACTTATAACTCATGAAACAATCTTCCACCAGAAAAACACTCTCTAGACCCTAGCAGCCAGGACAATAACATAACATAACTTAACATAATTGGTAGAATACTTAGTTTAAATGAAGCAACGGGAATACTCATGCTTTGTACATACTCGTACATATGTACGTACATGACATACATAATTGATCATTACAACCCTTCAGTCAGGATTACGACCTAGCTTCTTACACCACTTAAATTGTGTGTGTTAATTTTTATCCATAAGCGCCGGGATCAACAGTTTAAAGTCGACTCCAAACCACAGATTTTTTGAAACACTTTAAATGGCAATTTGACCCTAAAATTATGTAAAAAAGAGAGACTTAAAAGCGGAACTTGTGTTGTTTTCGCGTATGTACGAAATTGGTGCGTTCAGCATGACAAAGCTAATTGGTACGAAGTTTGCACTATCCTCTGATGCCAAATATCTGGATGGCATGTTAGACAACAAACTGAACTGGATGAGAAATGTCGAGGAAATGATAAAGAAGGGCTTGAACGCCTTAAATCGGTTACAAAAGTTGCGGACTCCCGCCTGTGGCCATTCGGTAAATCTATATGACGATTGTCAAGCCGAAATACCTTAAACGAGAGTTATCTTCAGGTTGCCCTTAAGATTCTACTCTGCCTGACTCTACTTGATTTATATGTCAAGCGATGTGCACCGCATTGTGTTGATGGAAAAAGCAAACGAATGATCACTCCGGAATTCGGAACGCGTCTTCTTTACAGTAGGGGAAGATAGGCTTCTTGACCATCGATTATCCAATGCCGGAAGTGATATTTCTATCCGTAAAATGTACTGTGGGAGACTAGTGTGCTCTTAAAACGAAATGGCTGGATTGAAATTAAACGGGGCTCTGGAGCCGAAGAATTCTTTAGGACTTCGAACTGGAGCTTCGCTTTAGATTGGATAATAACCATCGACTACAAAGTACAAAGCCGTGGTCTATTAGGTAGTGTGTTGGATTATTAGACTGAAGGCCCGAGTTCGAATCCCAGGTCAGACATCAAAACGAAAATATTTCTTCGGCGACTTCCTCTCAGCAGATTTCTGGCAAAAATTCTGAGAGTAAATAAAATTGCCATAAAAAGCTTCTCAATAAATCTGTCGTTCGGAGTCGACTTTAAACTGTAGGTCCCGCCACTCATGTATAAAATTAACACACACAACATGAGTGGTGTGAGAAGCTAGGCCGTAATCCTGACTGAAGGGTTGTAATGGCCAATTATGTATGTACTACATATGTATACCCATCTTCGCGACTGGTTCGTATGGATTGTAAGGACTTCATAAAAGTTCTTGCACCAGATCGGATTCGCCTCTGTTGCATTTCAGGACATAATAATAAGTATACCTGAAAACGAAATGGCGAATGTTTTTGCGATATTGGTTTCACTTGTGGCGACTTGATTGGTGGTATTGCTCAAAATCATGTTTGCGGCTAATTAAATGATCATCAAACGTTTGACGCAATAAATCGATTGTGGCATGAGATGTGTGGCAAGTTGCACTATCCTGTTGAAACCGAACATCGTTCACATCAATACCATGAGGAGCGGGTATAAAAAAATCGGTTTTCTTGGTGCGATAGGAGTCTCCATTGACCGTAATGGTTGGGCCGTCCTCATATATATGGGTCAGTGATGCCTCCGCTCCACAAGTCGCACCAAATAGTCACTAGTAATGGGTGCATTGGCTTCTGTAAGACCACGTGTGGGATTTCTGAGCTCCAAATATGGCATTTTTGCTTATTAACGTACCAACCAATATAAAAGTGAGCTTCATTCGAAGAGATTTTTTTTTTTTTTTGTAAAATCGTTGGCCCAATAAATCCCAATGTTGCTCAAGCGTATATCGATTATTTACAGTGACGATAATATACTGAATTTTGTGGCTGAATAGAATGACATAAATATTGCCAGATTTGAAATAACCGATGGTACAAATTTAAACCGATAGATGGCCCGCCCTATACATACATATATATCCGCTGGTTTCGAAAGAATCAGACAAAGAATTTGGTATGAAGACCGTTTTATTTTCCCACTTTTAAATTAGTGGGGCTGCCTTAGGGTAACAATTTATTATTTAAACTCTTAGTATTGTTAAATTATCATTTAAAACTTTTAAATACAATTTTTAGTATAAACTTTTTGTAATAAAACGAAAGACTTAAGAAACAAACCTTTTTTGTTTTACACAATATTGATTAATATTGTTAACTGCCTTAACAATAACAAAAACAATAATATCGTATTAGTATTTTTATGCCAGTATGTAGGGTATAAATATTACAAAAAAAAAAAACAACAAATGTTAAAATAAAATTATGACTATCATAGGAAAAAGAGAAGAAAAATAATGGTAATGAAATCGTTCATGCATAAAACGCACAAATAGTTTTCCTAATTATTTTTGCATCTCTTCGTACAAAGTTGTTTAAATATTTTCCTTAAAATATTTAAATTTTTACTAAAAAACAGACAACTTTGCAAAACACCAAAATTTAATTTAAAACTTGCCTACCCTTCTACCCGCCTTTTTAAACAAAGTCACGTAAGTTTAAGACCCAAATAATAAAAATTGAATTACCAAAACACTCATTGCCAGTAAAAACTAAAAAAAAAAACGTTTTATGTGTTTTTTTTTTTGGTTCAAAAACAAACTAAAATAAACGCATGAAGAAAAACAAAACAAAACAAAAATTTTTAAAGAAAAAACCAAAGAGCATATGTAATACTCAACTCTACTCATTTTGTGTTGGTTGTGATGGTCCCATGCTTTAACAGACATCGGCTAAAAAAAAACTCACTCAATATTGATGATATGCTCTTGGTTTAACTCAAATATTTGAGTGTGTACATTTTTTTTTTGGTATATAAAGTGAGGAGGCATATAAAATTCATGACATTTCATAAATTACGGTCGTTACAGAAGAAAAGCTTAGTGGTGGCAGACGTCTTTTATTGATAACGTTTAACTGCTAATAAAAATAAAAAAACGAAAACGAAAGTGTGGTGTTTTATAATTTATTAATATCTTTTTCATTTTAAATAAATAAATAAACAAATAAAAAAAATTTAAACAAAATGAAAGCCTTTATTGTGGCCAGTGTTTGTTTGTTCAGTGTTTTAAGTGTGGGTTTGGCCCAATTCTCCAATGGCCGTGTTCTAGATCCCCCAAATCCACAATTGTGTGCCCAAAGAATCATACACGAAAAGACACCCGATGGCAAAGGGTGAGTTTAGATGCAAGCAATATGGAAATAATTTAAGAAAAAATTTTATTTAAAAATATTAACAAAACAAATCGAATGCTTTAAACGTAAAAAGGAATTACAATATTTGGTGACAGTATTTAAAGTGAAAGTTTACTTTTTTTTTAAGCAAAGCAAACGTTAATAAAATTTATCAAAAAAAAATGCACAATAACCCAAAGGATATCGAAATCTTTTTCAAATTAAATTTTTTGCATTATAAGCCATAACAAAAAAAAAATTTGAATTCAAATCAATAAAACTATTTTCAAATATATAAAAAAAAAATTTTTTTTAATTTGAAAATGTATTAAATTTAATTGAAATTAATAAAAAAAAAATAAAGGTTTTGCAATGAAATTTTTTTGAAGAAGCAATTTTTATTTTAAAAAACGAATTTAAAAAATAATTTTTTATTATTAATAATATATAACAAAATACATTAAAGCTTTTGCGTTTCTAAATTCCAAATGCAAAAATTTTATTTAAAGATTATATTCCAATGCTAACCGTGACGTTCTTGGAATTTCTATTTTTTTTTTAAGAAAATAAAAAATTTTGAATTTTATAACCTAAAAATTGTATTTAAAATGGGAAATTTCGTTATTTTTAACTGAACAATTTTATTCAAAATGTAATATTTTACATCTTTAGATATTCTGCATTGATTTTATAATTATTTATTTACTTATTACAATACAATTACAAATTATATTTAATTATGTACGAGTCGAGTAACTTCGTTCATATGCTATGTGTAGTATAGTGTAGAGACTCGTGTGAGGATCGATCTTACGACCCTTACGATAATAGTCTAGCACATTACCCGCTAGACTATCAGTTCAGAAGGTTAAAATTATTAAACACGTCCTACGGTCTTTCATTTAATTTTACCAGAAAGTTCAAAAATTTTCATTTCATTCATTTAAAATTTCTTAAATTAAATTTAAAAAAAATAATACTTCTACACACACAATTTGGTTTGTGTAAACACTAAAATATTTATATTCTTTTATTATTACGATACTTAATTTGTTTATTGTTTTAAAATTTTAATTTAAAAATTTTTGCAATATTTTCAGTTACTTCTTCTCTTGGCGTGACCCTGCCTTGAAGGGTGTTGAAGAAGATTGGCTGAGTGCTAGAAACTACTGTCGCAGACGTTGTATGGACTCTGTATCATTGGAAACTAGCTTGGAAAATGAATGGATTAAACAACGTGTTGTTAACGAAAAGGTAAATTAACAAAAATTCAAAGATTATAAGGGAACTCTTAACGTTAAAAGAAAAGCCATAAGAATTACTAATAAAAAACCCCAAAAATGACTTAAGTAAAGAATTGTTCTAAAATAGAAAAAAAATAGTTTTTTGAAAGGCTATACCGGATGTTTTTTTTACTGATTGGGGTTTGAAAAAAATAACACCGAAAATTTGCAAAAGTTAATGATATTTGGTACGATAAATTAATGCCATTTACTTTTTAACTATTACACACATCCATACATAATTGGCCATTACTACCCCTTAGTCAGGCTTACGACCTAGCTTTTTACACCACTTATGTTGTGTGTGTTAATTTTATACATGAGTGGCAGGACATACAGTTTAAAGTCGCCTTCGAACGATAGATTTTTAAGAAACTTTTCATAGACATTTTTATTTACTCTCAGAGTTTTTGTCAGAAATCGGCTGAGAGGTAGTTCAAACTCCAGATGTCTGATCTATGGTTTGAACTATACCCTCTCGTCTAATATATGTATTATTGAACTAAATATTGTTTGCGACTACCTCGATGGTATTTTGCAATACTTTTCCAGCAATTCAGCCAGTATATCCAATGGCCAGTGACAGTAAAATGCAGTCTTCTAGGGCTTATCCCTGTACACTAGAGACTTCTTGTAACATTTAAAAAAAATAGTCTAGTGCGATGCAAATTGCATAATAATTTCGCCTAATGGACTGCTCCCAAGCCTAATTCTAATTACTGCCCCAAAATACCTCTCAACAAGTTCATGGTATCGCATGCCGAGTTTTATCTGTCAATCAATTTTACTGCATGTCAATCAATGCTAATTCTTCCATTTTGTGCAAATAAGTCAGTTATTTTCGCTCATTAATTTTACTATAAATGGTCTAATGATGCCTATAAACGCCTACAACCACAACAAACTGTAAATCTTTTGCGGTGCTGAATGCTCTTCAAATTCAAAGATTCGTGAATTCTTTTGGATAAAGTATCCATTGAGTCTAAAAATAATACTGCCAAAACAACATATTTCCAACACAGTACAAAGTTTGATAATAAAATTCAATGATTTGCAAGCGTTGTCCTATTGTTAATCTATTTATAGTGAAATGGCATTGCCACAAGGATGTTCTTTTTGTGCTGAAAAAATTTACGCCGAAACCGCAATTACCTAAAAATCAACCGTTACAATACAATTTTTAATATATACTTTTGTGAAAATTTTTGCGAAATTTTTTTTTTTTTTTTAATTGAATTGGTTTTTTATGACATCTCTTGTCAAGTAGAAGAACATTTTATGCCAGTAACGTGACTGAAAAAAAAAATACAAAGGAGTTAGCTATTATTATTTTATATTTTGTAACAATTACGCAAACAATTGTTTGCCAAAACAAAAGACTTAAGCAAAGAACTTTATTTTAAAGTCTTCAAGAGTATGTCATTATGATTGGCATCATTCACTACAATAACTTGCGATGGATAACAATTTATATCATTATCAAAACAAATTTAAATTGTAGACAAAAATTTTAAATTGTAGTTGCAAAATTAAAAACAACAAAAGAAATTTTAAATTTCAACTGAAAGAAATAAGGAACAAAAAATATATTTTTGTTTGGTCAAATAAAGAGCAATTAATTTAATTAAAATTTTTATAATTACTTATTTATAACACTTATCTTTTTTATTACTATTATTACTTATTATTATTATTATTATTATTATTTATTTTTTTTTTTGCATTTGCATATAAAATTTTTAAATTTCATTTTTTAAATGACTGAATTTAAAATTTTCAAGTTTCATATTTAACACGTGATCATTGTTTTGCAATAAATTTTGTATGCTTAATTGATAACAATCATAAATAAAACTTAAATTAGCAATGCATTTTAAAAATCTTAAAAATAAAAAAAAAATAATAATTAAACATGAATGTTAGCAAATTCCTTCATATTATTAACATTGAAAATTAAATATAATATAAATACCAGAATCTAATATATTTGTTTGACAAAAAAATTCTTTAATCTAGTTTGTACATCAATGTACTTAGTTTGAAGAGTTTCAATTAAACTTTGAAATTTTAATATTCATTACGTTTCGAGATGAACTACGTTTTCATTTAGATAATATTAAGCGATAATAACTGAAGAAATAAAAATAGCAATCATGTCTTCGAATTGTCGCTGAGAACAGCTGAACACCTATACTTCTTTACTTTGAGCATCAAGTGGTAGTAACTCCACACTCTCGATCTGATAATATTTAATCACACCATGTAGGAAAATAGCAGACTTTTTTGCCTAAAATCTTAAATTTTTGTGATACTTTCATAAACATACGATAATAAATTTTCCCTCTAAAAGAGCATTGTCGCTAATAATTTAAATTTATAGTCCAGCTGTGTATACAAATAAATAAAGTTTTATAAGCAAAATATGTATGTGTAGAAGTCGCCGTAGTCTAATAGGTAGTGTGTTTGCTTATTAGACATAAGGCCTCGCTTCAAACCCAAGGTCATACAACTCCAACAAAACGAAATATGAAAATATATTTCTTCGGCTGCTTACTCTCAGAAGATTTCTAGCAAAAACTCTGAGAGGAAATTAAATTCCCATGAAAAGATTCTCAAAATATGTTGTACGGAGTCGACTTTAAACTGTAGGTCCCGCAACTCTTGTATAAAATTAACACACACAACGTAACTGGTGTGAGAAGCTAAGTTGTACTCCTGGCTGAAGGGTTGTAATGGCCAATTATGTATGTACATATGTTTGTATGTGTTACAATAATTTTGTAAATATTCTGTCTTTGTGAAGAATTTCTTTTTTTTTATTATTATTATTTACTGTTTCTACATTAAATCCTAATTTTACAAAAGGCTTTTAACCTGTTCCTTTCTAAGCTTCCTGCAAGTAAGTTTATCTCCTTTACAAAACTACTTCCCTAGCTACCTTCCATTCTGCCTCGTCTTCGCGTTCCGTGAGGATTCCAATCAAAGACTCCTTTGCATTTATTGTTGACCGTTTAGGGTGGAATATGTCCTATCCATATGCATTTCCTTTTACTAATTTCAAGAGCAATAGGTTTTCTAATGCTTCTGTGGCTTAAATTCACATTTGATATCAAATTTTGTAATGACCATATGGGGAGCTATTAATAACGGCGCCTTATTACACGTGAGCCAAACAATATGACCTTTCAGAGAGAAAATTGTTCTTTAAGCGCAGTATACAAGAGCAACTTTAGACTTCTGACAGGAATATCAGCTCACACACCAACGTCTGTTGTTATTTGTCAGCCTAGGGAATGTAACAAAAATATTAAAAACGACCACATTTGTTATAAGAACACCAATAAGTATTAAAGTTTTCGAAATTTAAAAAAAAAAAAAAACACACGCCTTCTATATCTTAATCATTATCAGCTTCTCTGTTCTGAATTAAAAAAATAATATTTTAAATTAAAAAAATTCTCCTGAATTTTTAAATATCTTTGAAGAGTTTTCTGTCATCAAACGTATTTCAAATTGATTTCAAATACAAAATTTAACAATTTAAACGAGTTTTTTGAGCCGCTGCATTTCTACATAAGTGTGAAAAAATCTCACCTGCTAAAGACCTATCTATGATGGTGATTCATTATACATACATAATTCATTTAATATTGATACATCTTTTATTCGTATAGAAATTAGCATTTATTTGCATATTGTAATAAATTTCAAAATATTATGAGACATTTTGGGAAAATTATTAAAAACAAATTTTTTTTTGTATTCCATTAAAGAGGCCTATTTATTCAGCCTTTGTTCAATATACATATTGTATGATTTTTTTTTTAATTTTAATAGGCCAATTGCATTATAGAAATTTGAAACAGTTTTTGGCCTATTAAATATTTTCTTAATAAGTAACAAAAGACTTAAGCAACAAACGTGCGATTACTTTGTATACATGAAACAAAAGACTTAAGCAATAAACCTTATAATTGGTTTTACATACATACATACATACATACATATTGATACAAATTATGCGTTAGTTGCTGTTATTAGGCCATCTTCAAAAATAAAATACAAAGTTAAAAATACGTTTTTTTTTCTTTGTTTATAACTTCACGTAGACGAACAAAACTATTGTTTTTATAGCCACACTTTCGATTACAATAGAAAACATGATTTGTTTACATTAAAACGGCTATAAACTCATCTCTTTTTAAATGATGATGTTCATAAAGAAAACAGAAAACAAGAATTACAAAATATTTGGATTTTTTTTTTTGTTTATTATTTTTAAATAATAACTAAGTATAGCAGAGAAGTGAGTAAAAAATGAAAACAAAATAATTATTTATGCAAAAAACGAAACGAAGCGAAACTTACATAAGCCGCACACAAGTTGCATGAGGCATTAATGCTTTAAGACAATAAATAATAACGTACGAAACTATTGACGTTGTTAGTAAATGCACACGTAAAACTCTCAGCAATATTACAACAATAAAAATAAATAAAGAAGAAAACCAAAAAAAAAACAATTTTACATTGAACTTAAGGCTACAATATAAGAAAACAAAAAGAAACAAAATAATGCCGGTTTCTTATGCTGCCAAAACACGAATTGAATTGCATTAAACCATAGAGTAGACAACATACGGACATGACAATAAATGAAGATGTTTGTAAATATATTTCAACCGGTGAAGTTGTAAATATGTATGTATGCATAAAATATACATACAAGATGTTAATGATAAAGAAAATTTTGCCGGAAATTTCGTTTTCCTTAACAATAATTTTTTAATGATAATTTCTGGTTTCAATGGCTAGACCTTGTTCAAACAAGGGGGTGTTTAAATTGCTTTTTAATGCCTTGTTAAGCTATTAAACAATTAAGAAGTAATTAGTTTAAATACGCTACTATGTAATTAATACTTTTTAGTTCTCATTTATTAATTGTCTTTAAAAACTCTAAAAGAAAAAAAAAGAAACCAGTGACACAATAAATTGTATTACATTTCAATAAGTGTGTCAATATTTGTATTTTCAAATCATGTTTCGTTATTAATGATCCAAAGCTGTCGTTTATAAATGCAAGATTACATTGTTATTGTTATTGTTTTTTTTTTTTTGTTTTTGTATTTCATTTGATTTAAACACAATATCATGCATCTGTTTAGCTTTAAACAGCAAAAGATAGAAAAAAAACCAAAATCAAAATGAAATGAAATGCAAGAAATTTAATGTTCAGTTTGGCTATTGTTGAAAACAAAACATAGTTTAAAATTTCATTTATTGAATGAATACAAAACAAAACAAAAGCATTGACAAAACCAAAGATTTAAGCAACAAACTTGGCTTTAATTTTTTTTTCTTTTTTTTTTTTCTTGCGATAACAGGTATTATACTGCAATATTTCATAATCAAGAAGATGAAATAAAAGAATAAACGAAGAGAACATAGAATAATGTTTTGTAGAAATTTCTTTACAAACATTTTGAACATTCAAAATGAAATATTAAAACATCATTCAAACATTACATCAAAGAGAACTTACATCAACAGTATTGAAAACATAATTTTTTAAAATGCGTGCACATTAAAACAAAAGATTTAAGCAATTAAATTTATTTGATAATGAGCAGAGATTAATTATTGTTAAATATTTCGCATAGAAATTGATTGAGAATTACTTTCTAAATTGAAATAGAATGCAGAATTTAAGTACATACATACATAATTGGTCATTACAACCCTTCAGTCAGGATTATTGACCTAGTTTCTCACACCACTTATGTTGTGTGTGTTAATTTTATACATTGTATGTAAGTGGCGGGACCTACAGTTTAAAGTCGACTCCGAACGACAGATTTTTTGAGAAACTTTTCATGGCAATTTTATTTACTCTCAGAGTTTTTGCCAGAAATCTGCTGAGAGGAAATCGTCGAATAAATACTTTTTGTATTTTGTTTTGATGTCTGGCCTGAAGCTCGAACCCTGGCTTTACTAATAAGCCAACACACTACCTACTAGACTACGGCGACTGCAGAATTTAAGTAACAATTTTGAAAATAATTCTACAAACTTTAATAAGTTCTCTCCTTATTATTGGTGAAGTAAAAAAGAATTTCATTATTTTTGCGTGAAAGTGGAGACTTAATTCAGCAGACCAATTCCATTACTTAGCTATAACGCCTGGCTTGCATTTCTCAATAATTGTAATAGTTTCAAGTGTGGATTTCATCCACGTACCCTTTGACAATACATGTTCTGTAAAAAAAAATTCCAGATGCACAAGAAACAATTTATCCTAGGTTCCCAATTGCCGGACAACGATAAAGTAAATGTTTTGTGGTATCCTTTTCAGATATACCCATCCTCCGATTATATCTACCCACGGGCCAGTGCTATACGGTCCCTAAGATTGACTCTAGGTTTAGCGCACGGATTTTTGTGCTGTACATAACCACATCGGGCAGGATATGTCTGGTCTCTATACGACTGGATTAATTAATGCCATCTTTAGCATAGTTATAGTTACGCCATTCAGATGTAATATGCACTATTTTGTTCCATACATTATCATTTTCTAGGCTATTAATTCTATTGAAAAAAAAACTCGAGATGGAATATTTTCAACCTCGAGTTGAGTTTGTTTCTCATCAAAACTATTTGACTACGGCCAGACTAATTCCGTTAGTTACCAGATTTGAGCTATAAGATGGATTATCAAAATTTTTCGTCAAAAACCTATTACAGACGGTATTGATGCTAGTTTCGAATAATAAAATAGACTCATAAGAATCTTCAAAACCAGATCCTGTCGAAAATCACTAACAATATAAGTTGGCTGACGTTGTCCTTTTGGTATGTAATTCCTATCCCATTAAAAGGATGAAGATAATGACAGGATAGGTCCTAGTTATGGTTGCGGCTGAAGCAATAGCAGTTTAATTGTAATATAGTTTCCTGTTAATTTCACACAACAGACAACCCTCCTCTTCCAATAATCCATTCCCAACTGAACTGTTACTATAATAGAACCTTAATATATTAATTGCCTGGCTTCCATTTACGCCTTTAATCCATTGACTTGCTATCAAACAATATTGAGTAAAGCTGACACAAAACTATTAATACAGTTTTTCAGTTGCAGATTCATATGCTTTCAGAGTCTCCTAGCCGAGAGCTTATCAAAAGAATTTCTATTCACATACATACATACATAATTGGTCATTACAACCATTCAGTCTGGAGTATGACCTAGACACAACATAAGTTGTGTGCGTCAATTTTTATACATGAGTGCTGGGACCTGCAGTTTAAAGTCGACTCCGAACGACAGATTTTTTGAGAAACTTTTCATGAACATTTTTATTTACTCTCAGAGTTTTTGCCACAAATATGCTGAGATTCATATTTTGTTTTGATTTCTGTCCTGGGATTTGAACCGTGGCCTTCCGTCTAATAAGCCGACACACTACCTACTAGACTACGGCAACTGCGAATTTCTATTCACAACATCTTAATTACACTGTTAACTGCACAATTAAAAGCAGAAAACTTTAGTTTATATTCTCAAACATGTTTTTTTTTTCAATTAGATATTCAAAAACCCGGAGCTAGAGCTGTAAGCTTTTTTTACCTCCCGTTACGAAATGGGAATGGTATATTGAAATACATTTTTTAATCTTCCTACATATGTTAGCCTTCAAAATTGCAGTTAATTTTCCGAAAAGAAAAACAATTATTACTTTTGAAAAACTTTTTCGAATTCGAAATACGGAACAACATGTTTTTTCCTTCAAGTAGTTAGTAGGGAAAATATTTACATACAAATTTCTATAGGCTTTGGAACTTTAAAAATATTTTTTTTGATTTCATTATAGCATTAGGCAGAAGCCTATAATTTAACTTTTATCACACGTTCCTTTGTGAATTTTAAAAAAGGAAATTAAATTTAAACTCACCTTTTTTTTTTTTACTAGAGGTATGTAAATGGTTTTTCCTAAGAAAACTTTATTTACCTCAAAAAAAAAAAAAATTAACATTTGCAATGCATAGGTATGTACAAAATAATGACGCTGTACAAAAAAAAAAAAGTCATTCATAATTTTACCATTTAAAAATAACTACTAAAGGCAAACATTTCAAAGACTATTTACCTTATTATGGCACAGTTTAACAAAAAAATTAAAAAAAAAAATTTAAAAAAAAACACAGACCTATAGACTTACAAAAAGCCATTAAATGAATACTTAAGAGAAAGTGTCTGTTAAAAATGCTGTTGAACGTTTTGCTGTTGAAAAGTCAAAACTATTTTAGAGACCACCGTTAATACTTTTTCCTGTTGCCAATGGTAACACACAAAGGTGGGGTTCAGTAGTTAAAATGCATTTGTTTATTTATAAAATATGACAATAACAACAACAAAAACCAATACATTACAATACATCCATATACAACATATGTAATGGTATTGACAATTTATGTACTTTTCATTTAGTTTCATTATATGGTATATAGGCATACATTTCTTATTGTATTCGCTAGCAATTGACTCTTCTATCTACTCGTATTTAAACAATGAAGGCTTTCATATGGCTTGGTGATATGGTAAAAATAATTTCCGTTGCTATATATATACAAACATACTTAACTTAAACACACAAAAAAAAACGTTTAATTTTCAAACATTAACATATTTTAAAAGTTTTCTTTTTTATTTGCTTCTTTATGTCAAAACTCATTGAAATTATGAAAATAAAATTAAAGACTTTTATGCTGGTACTGAGTGGTGTTTTCTTTTTGTGTTTTTGCTTAATTAGCAATATGAGTTAATGTACTGGGAAAACATTTAATGGCTTTAAATTACACGTTCATTTGACTATGAAGTGCTAAGTTTTATAACCAATAGGTAGGAATGAATAATGAAAAGAAAAACAAATACATGCCAGACTTCATTTCTGTGCCATTTTTTTTTTTATTGTCATTACAATGTCATTTGTATTGCCATTCAGCAATATTGTTGTTGGCTGTTATTCACAATATGTATTTGAAACACAAATTAATGCTTAATGTATAGTATTACAGATTTTTCGTCTTCTTCGACAAAGGCATTTACAAACAAAAATGTTTAAAGAATATAGAAATTATTGGGAAAAAAAAGTAACAACTAGCAGCAGGCGTATGTAGACTTTTTTATTTGACTATATATGAGTTTACGTTTATCAATTTCGGCGTATGTAGACTTTTTTATTTGACTGTATATGAGTTTACGTTTATCAATTTCGTTTTATTAATGTGATGTTTTTATAACACAGGCTATTTCACTTGCTTGCCTGTTTATATGGGAAACACAAACAAAATTGAGTGTTTTTGGTTGTGTTTTCCATGCAAACAGGCAAGCAAGTGAAATAGCCTGTGTTACAAAAACATCACATAAGTCTTTAATTTAATTTGCCATTATTTGATAACAACTTTTGTACTCTCTTTATAGGTAAAATACATCTGGACATCTGGTCGCATCTGTGACTTCAAGGGCTGTGAACGTCCCGATTTACAACCCACCAACGTTAACGGCTGGTTCTGGACTGCCACCTTACAGAAGCTTGCCCCCACCAATGAACGCAGCCAAGGTGATTGGTCTCCCACCGGTGGTATCGGTTTACCTCAACCCGATAATCGTGAATTCAAACAGAATGGTGCTCCCGAAAACTGTTTGGCTCTCTTAAATCAATTCTACAATGATGGTGTCAACTGGCATGACGTTGCCTGTCATCATAAGAAACCATTCGTTTGCGAAGAAAACGATGCTCTATTGAAATATGTTCGTTACACTAATCCTCAATTGCGTATTTAAGTTGTCATGTAATTTAAAAACGAAAAAAAAAATAATTAATTTTCAAATTCACACACAAGCACACACATTTACGCATCTTTAGAAAACCAAATATATTTAAACAAAAAAAAAAATTTATTTTATTTCTTAACTTTCTTAACATAATTTTCCAAAAAAAAAACAAAAATCTTTTATTTTCCATAAACTATATCTTCCCTAAAAATGCTAAATATCTGTCATCTGTTTTCTTTGTTTCAAACTATCCATCTGAATTAGTTTAATTTTTTGTAATATTTTTTGTATTAATTTATATTTAATAAAATAATAAAATAAAAACAACCAAAATAAAGAAAAAATATTAAAAAGCAAATGTTTGTTCAGAAAATCAAAAATATGAAATGAAATTGCAAGATTAAGATCTAGGCAGTAAACATTGGCACCTTTCTTGAACATTAAAGGAGCCTTTAAAAATATTGGAATAGAGGCTATAAAAAAGCCGAGTGGATAAATCTAATGGTCAATAGTAGACTTATTAAATTTAGGAATTTCTAGGTCACTTCCCAAAATTGATAAACGGGACTAGTTTTATTCATTAGGTGATATAAGGTGGTGGGTTTTAGACCAACACGTCTTATTGGTGTGGCGATAAAACTTTCAGATACGGTGAAATGTTTGGAAATTATACTCGACTTTTTATACGGTCATGAAAGTTCTATTTTAACCAGGGGCCAAAAAAAATTTATAAATATAATGTGCAGCCCTTGCGCTAACCGATTTCCCCCTCATTGGCTCGGAGGAACTTGGTCAGTACAGGGACTGCGTTCGCCTGTGGTGCCACAACGGGCCGCTATGCGTGCTCAAGTGAGCTTTTGGCATAAAGCTACCACATTAACCTAACCTAACCTAATGGAATACGACTGTACAAAAATGCAGTTCAAAATAAAACTTTGAATAGGTAGCGGTCAAACACACAAAGCTGTCGCATTACAAGCCAAGCTGTGATTAATTAGTAAACTGATCAGATATCTCCATCAAAACGGAATATGAAAAAATATTTCTTCGGGAACTTCCTCTCAGCAGATTTCTGGCAAAAAATGTCTCTACACATGCATACAGATAAACATACATATTTGCATATACATACAGTGGACAGCAAAAGTCTTAGTAGGGCAAAATATTTTAGCAATTTCATGAATTTTAGCCAAAAGTTTGTATAAAAATTTATCTAATATATAAAATTCTCATGTCACGGTGTTAGTGGTTAAACTCCTCCGAAATGGATCGACCAATTTTCACGAAATTTTGTGTGCATATCGGCTAGGTCTGAGAATCGAACAACATCTATTTTTCATATCCCTGAATGTTAAGAGGGCGTGGCAAATCGTTAAAATTGAATATTTAAGTACATATTAATCGTAGACGAATACAATTTGGTGGGTAAGTTCGTAGAGTCGATATCGACAATCCCACCTAAAATGGGCGTGACAACCCTCCCCCTTCAAGTGATACCTATAACTTTTAAACTACTGAACCGATTTTAACCATTCTTTTTTTGTTCGAAAGCTTATCAGGATTAGATGTTTTAAAAAAAAAATCGATATAGCAAAAAGTAGGCGTGGCAAACCTTTAAAATTTAATATTTGGGGACATAGTGATCGTAGACGAATGCAATTTGGTAGGTAAGTTCGTAGAGTCGATATCGACAAACTCATCAAAAATGGTCGTGGCAACCCTCCTCTTTTAAGAGATACCTATAAGTCGGCTAGTTTGATGGTTTATAACTACAACGCTTTCGATTATAAGTACATCCCCACACACTTATAGTAAGGTAGTTATTTTTATATAACTGTTTTATGCAGCGTATTACAATAAAAAAAATCTATTTTGGACGGGACGAAGTTCGCCTGGTCAGCTAGTAGTTTATATATTTATTTTATTAATTTATTTCTGTTTTATTATAAAAACAAACAATTTTTTAATGTTTTTCATAAAATAAGAGAAAAATAAGGAAAAGTTTCAGATGACTCCATAGGTTCCTACCTCCAAGGAGAACCCTGAATAAATTTAAAATTCAAAGGCCTAATATATGAAAATGTTATCTCTTGTATTTAGTAAAATATCCCTTAAGGTCAAGCACTCCATTTAACCCATTTGGAATTGAATGTACAAGTTTTGTTGACACCATTTGTGACACCATGAGCATGTTTTTCGGTTGACTTTTGTTTGAGGTTTAGCGATTACGTAACCGTTCTTTCAAATGATCTCCTTGAAGTCATATCGGGACTTTGGGCAAGAATATTAAGCCTGTGGGGACTTTTTTTGTCAAAATATATTGGACTACTTTGGACTTTTGCTGTCCACTGTAAGCGCATACATACATATCTAAGTTATGTTAGTATGTCTTAAATTCTTATGCATAATTTCACTAATTTTTTTTTCTATTTCCCAGTGTCGTCACAACAGGCCGCTATGTGTGCTCAAATGAGCTTTGGTAATCAAAGCTAACCACTTCCACCTAACCTAACCTTTCCTTTTATGTTTGCAGTTTCAGTCTAAAGTTCTATTTAGGTTTTGTATAGAACTAGTAAGTTCTCGAAATGCAAATAAATGACGACATTCATTTGTAATTCAATCTATTTTCATTCAGTAATTCTCATTGATTTTCATTTACATAAAAACGCAAATTGTTAAAATTTTTAAAACTTTAAAATTTTTTATACTAATTTTTTTCCGTTTTATTTAGTGCATAAATCTATTTTTATGATTTAATAATTCTATAATAATAATAATAATGTAAAGAAAACAAATTCCTTTTGTTTGTGTAGCAAATAGTCTATCGTTGTAAGTGCATTTGTTGGTTGTTTTTCTTTTTTTTTCAAATGGCTTATGTTGATAATTCATTAATTTCATTGTTAGTTGTTAGTTTAAGTAAGCTTATGTCGTATTTATTTTAATCATTACTAACTGAGCAGCGTTGAGTGTTGTTGAGCAGTGGTTTTTCAAATTTAATTAACAATTTGACGTACAATATCCGGCGGCAGCATGAAATTATTTTTTCTTAATGGAATTTCGCTTAACTGGCGGTCGATTGGCAAACGCGTATCATACAGAGACGGTGATTGGCAGATGATGGCAAAAGTACCAAAGATGCATGACAGCGTAAATGTCCATAAAAAGAAACGATCCAAAACCATGGAAACAAATTTCCAATCTTCAATGATCTAAAACAGAACCAACATAATATAGCACAGATGTAGAAGAGCAAAATTAAAATATTTTTAAACGAAACAAAATAAATTTATCTGCATCAGTTATCAGAATGCTTTTCTCTTTATGTCTGCATGTACTTATTGTGTGTACAATAAGTCTACTTTACTTTACTCTAAAGTAGAACTAAAGCGAACAAAATTTCTTCAAGATTAAATTATTTTTTTTAAGTGGAAACTTTCGTAAACCCCAAACATGAAGCAGACAGACATAAAGCCTAATGAAACACATTAAATTCAATAAGACTTAGAAATAATAAACTCTCTTATCTCGTTAACTCAAATAAACGCTGAATCAAAATGATTTTCTTTTTCTTTTTTATTCTTAATATATAGAAAAACTAAAAGTCCTTTTGCCTTTAGTTAATAATTTAAAACAAAACAAAATTAGCAAACAAATCTCTGCAATCCTTAACCTGTATATACATTCTAATCCAAGTTAAATTATTTACTCAAATAAGATTAAAAACTTAAATTTAAAAAATTTCAATAAAAAAATTAATATATTAGAAGGAAAAAAACCGTTACATACATACCTCATTGTCTTTGTCAGCATCTTTAATATGCTGGGCTATGAATCTAACCGCACGCAATGCCTGAAGAACTTCCGGTGTTAAGCGACGCGGAATAACGTTATCAGAGTCTAGAAAATAAATTTATTAACTTGAAATCATTCAGTTAGTCAGGAATATACTACAAACGTTGAAAAACAAAATTTAAACTGAACAAAATAATAATAAAAATAAAATAAAATTCCTCTTAATGAAAACCATAGGACAATCACTTATAAATTTTAACACGTTCACGCCGGAGCGTACTACCGGTGGTCCGCACTAGGCTGCCTTATCGGGCGGCGCGTACTACCGGTAGACCGCACTAGACTTTCTCATCGGGGACATGTACCACCTGTAGTATGCAATTGAGAATTAGAAGAATTTTTCTAAAGTTATGAATCTAAATTAGTAGGCTTATGAATCACACATATTTCGAATGGTATGAGTTAGATGTCAATGTTGTACGCATACTCATTGCAACCTGTACTTATAAATCAACGTTATTCAATATTTTTGACTCACTTATATTCAAAATTTCATGAGTGCTTAAGAGTAGCGAAAAAACGATTCATTGCTGATCTCTGATACATACTTAATACATATTAAAATTGTCTACACTTGCGTTTGTATGCGAAAGGAAAAATTATTTACTTAGAACGTCATAAAGTGTTGATTTATTATTTACATGAGTGGCGGGGACCTACAGTTTAAAGTCGACTCCGAACGGCAGATTTGTGAGAAGCTTTTTCATGGCAATTTCATTTACTCTCAAAAATCTGCTGAAAGGCAGTAGCCTAAGAAATATTTTTTTTCCAATTTCGTTTTGTTGGAGTCGTCTGACCTGGGGTTTGAATCGTGGCCTCACGTCTAATAATACAACACACTACCTAAACCGATTTCCATTCCCATACGACAATGAGCGTTATTTACAATACATAAATACAAAATCATAAAAATCCAGAAAACTTATTTGTATACTCACCTATGGATGGTTGGACACCATTATCATACACGACATCTTGGCCATCTTTAAAATCGCATGGATAATCGCTAATGCTATCTCTGAAAATTTTAAATGTTGAATTAACGTTTACATATACATATAAATGTATCTATATATGGATGCATGTGTATAAAAGATGTTTTGTTTTTCTTTGATATTCACACCCCCCCATGTGAAATACAATACACCACATATCCATTATTATTTAATACTCATTTAATAAAAATGTAAAAAAAAATTATAAAAATTTAAAAAAAATTGTAAAAATGTAAAAAAAAATTTCACACTTTGGGAAAATCTATGTCAATAAAACTTCTTCTCTTTGTTATCGAATTTGCGGAAAAACACACACACAAAAAGAAATTACATATATTTACCGGACATCAATTTCATTGGTATATCCATTATATTCTGGATAATTGGCAAAATCTGGCATATCGACCGGTGAACGTTGCATAAACATTAGCTTTGGCATAAAACTTATGAATACGGTACGAACCCAAGGCGACATCTTGTGTGTTGAGGGCGAACTAAGAAAAATAAATTTTAAAAAGTTAAATGCAAATGAATACACCTGTACCTCGGTTTACGCGGAACTCAGATTACGCGGTTTCGAATTTACGTGGTTTTTAAAATGAAGCAAAAATTTTTTTTACTTATATTCTATTCAAACTGAAACTAATTCAACCATAGCACAATCTAATGAGATGACTTTATCCAGTGGTGAGTCGGAAATCATAGAAATTCGTAAAAAAGACTTGTTGTTGAAAATGATAGCGATTAAGTTAGCTTAAAAATTTCATGTTTTGTGTAAAGAGGTACATAGTATATGTATGTGTATTTTTTAATGGAATAAATGTTTATGTTTTTTTTACTTAAATCATACTTTAATAAATTATTAACAATATAAAATTATATTTTTTTTAATGAAAAAGCCTTTTTATAGTAGGTATTCGCTTTACGCGGTTATTCCATACAAAAATGTAAATTTCGATTTACGCGAATTGGCCAGGAACGTATCTACCGCGTAAATCGAGGTACAGGTGTATGTAACACATTTAGTGGCAATAATAATTCAAAAAATAAATTAAAATTACAAAATATTATCAACACTTACCGAAAATGAATATTTAATACACATACTGTTGTCCAAACGGACAACGATACCAATATCATGGTAAATAGTAGATATTTGCCCAGTAATGGTACAGCCAATGATGTTGGCGGTATAATTTCAGCCAACAGCAAGAAGAACACAGTCAAGGATACAAGAATGGAAATACATAACGTAACCTGTCAACGATATGTATGTAGTAAATCGATACAATGGACGAGAGTATACCGATTATACATATTGCATCAAATTTTTGTTGTATAGCGTTGCATTGGTGTGGTGTATTGCATCAATATTTAATAGATGGCATGGGAAAAAGTAATGCGAATCGTTTTTCTGTATTTGAATAATTCATTCTTTTCATATGTAAACAAACACACACACACACACACACAAACGTACCAACATATGTACATACATATTATCTATTACTAAAACACACCCACACACAGACACACTCAAACACACTACATACAAAATAATTTCACTTAATTTACATACAAATACACACGTATGCAGTATGTATTCCATGTTACATTTACACACTTACACATGTTATATTTTGTTTATTGGATATACTTATGTATGTATTAGTAAATATTATATGTATGTATATATGTATGTATTGTATATGTATATAATTCGTACTTTTGTGTAACTGGGAACAGAAATAATTTCTATTATAATAAAACACAAAAAAAAACACATCCAATCAATTGCTAAAAACAACAAAAACAAATAACTTAATTTGATCATTATCAATATCACAAAGCATTCGAATTACAAACCCTAATCAAATCGTTTCAAAATCATGTGAAAACCTTTAAATCCCGCTTGTATGAAACTTACACAACATTTTTCATTATAATTTTGAATGAGGTATTGATATAAAAATGATTGTGAATGAAATTTAATTTTGTGTTAATGTTAATTAATATGTGTTCAATTGGAAATTTTTATTTAATAGAAGAATAGAATAATATTTTGAAAAAAGATTCAATAACTTGAAAGTATCGACATACATATGTATGTATGTATATATTGCATAAGGGCCTCTACATTATAAATTACAAATTTTTTTTAGATAAAAATCGTCAACCTATGGATTGAAATTTGTCCTACAGAGTGTTGCAAGGCAAACATGCCAAATAAATTTTAAGTAGGCAAGTGAATAATTCGCAATACATAAAGGGTGGGCCATTTAAAACTTTTAATTTAAAAATTCAATACAAACAAAAACGGTTTGAAATTTTACCAAATCTATTTTTTTTTTTTTTTTGTTGTGAAGTACAATTCTTCCGGTTAGAAATGGAATATTATTTTATTCATATCACTGCCGTGGCTGGCCTCACAGTACATCTTTCGATCGGATCAATTTGCATGTACTTTTTTGAGTATATGGGGTCGTATCTCGGCAATGGCATCACAAATGTTGCCAAATTCTCAATTGTCTCTGGTCTGCCGGCATAACACTTTTCTTTAAGGCGCCCCGCAAATCGCAACTTTTTGACGGCTAATTGACATCACCATTTCTGCTAATTTCGGCCATCAAACGTTTAACGTAATAAATTGATTGTGGCATAACATGTGAGGCAAGTTGCACCATTCTGTTGAAACCAAACATCATTCACATCAATACCATGAAGAGCGGGTACATAAAAATCGGTTATCATGGTGCGATAGGCTTAATGGTTGCGCGGTCCGCATTTTCAAAGAAATATGGGCTGCTTTACAAGCCACACTAAACAGTCACTCGTAATGGGTTAATTGGCTTCTGCAAGACCACGTGTGGGTTTTCTGAGCCCCAAATACGGCAATTTTGCTTATTAAAATGAGCTTCATGCGAAATTACGATTTTTTTGCAATTTTCGACCAATTGTCTTAGTTTTGAAAATAAATTTTCAATAAACCCCGACGTTACTCTAACCTAAATCGATTCATTACGTTCAATGGAGATAATAAATTGAATTTTGTGACAGAATAGAATGACATAAGTATTGCCAGTTTCGAAATAACCGATGGTTCAAATTTAAACCGGTAGATGGCCCACCCGATACTTGAACAAACGTACATTTTTTAACTTAATGTCATATAACTATTGTAAAGTCCAAACAATGGGGTGTGAGTTTGATTTGTCTTTAAAAATTTGACAAAGGACTAAAGATTTAATATGTAATGCTATAATTGATTCAAGTCGAAATTATTTGTGTAATTAATGCATTATATATGTATGTGTGTATGTGTATATATATGGTATAAGTTGGTTACAAAAATCTATAATGAAACCTTTTTCAATATTATTAGAAACTCACTCAACAAATGTAGTACATATCAGAGATCAGCAATAAGTATTCAAAAATATGAGTAGAATGGAATCATACTAATCATATCATAATTTCTGATACTTATACGCATTCATACTTATTTTAATATCATGGAACCCCTCTACTCATATTCAAAGTTTGAAGTACTCATCATGTTCATACTTAGCAACACGTATCATGTTGTTGATTTCGACTCTCCATAACTCAACATATACACGAATCACAAAATAAGTATGAATCGCTCTGCTTGTTGCTCTGTCTTTTTTACTTATGTGTCTTTTTTCTTTTTTTGTAAATGCAACAACAACTAAGACTGCAAATTTTGATGAATGATTCGAGTCACTCGAATCATTTATAACAATTTTTGTAAAGTTATGAATTTAAATGAGTACGTTTATGAATCAAACATATTTCGAATGGCATGTATGAGTTTAATGTCAACCTGTACTTATAAATCAACGTTGTTGTGAGTACGAATGAATCAGAGTTCATAGTTAAATTTCAATATTGTTGACTCATTTATGTTCAAAATTTCATGAGTGCTTATGAGTAGCGAAAAAACGATCCATTGCTGGTCTCTAGTGCATATGTATAGGTATATCTTTATATAAATCGCTAAACATGTACTCATATGTATGTATGTATGTATGTATATTGTATTAATTGTTCCAGTGAAGTAATTATATTTTGTTATTGGAACAAACTCAACAATAAATAAATAATGAAAAAACAATAATAATAATAAACAAATATTGTTGACAACAAGTGTTACAAATAACATTATATAGACCTACTGTTTTAATATTTAATTATATTTTTTTATTTTTTCTTTCGGTTTTTGTTTTTTTTTTTTTTTTCTTAAATGCACACACAACACAACTACACAATCGATACAAATAATTAATTTTATAAATTATTAATTTTATGTATGAATGTATGTATTTATATTGATTAATATTGATTTACATATTACATTCGATGATATTTACGTTATGAGATTTCACTACTCTTGAATTAGAACAAAAAAAAAATGATCATTTCCGATTTGTTACATTTACATGTCCTCCGAACGCATGTAAATTAAAACAGAGACAGTCAAAAAAGTTTCAAATGATCTGTTGTATTAAAATTAGTATATGTTTAGATTTTTTTAAAAGAAATTATTTTTGTTTTATTTTTTCATATAAATTAAACGAAAATCCTTTGTTGTTGTATATGAAATTTATAATGAAGTTATGAAGTTAGATACATACATATATGTATAGTCGAGCCAATAGTATGTAAATTAAAGTAATTCAATTTTAATATCAGTTTATAAGTAACAAAAAACAAAACAAATATGTATAACAAAACATGCAAACATTTAAATAGATTTATGTATATACATACATATATAGGCATATGTATATATTATATATATATATATATGTATATGTATGTATGTAAGTAAGTAAGTATCTTTTGTTCAAAAAAGCCAACAACAAAATTAACGAAACGAAAACTTAATATCAATAGTTATGTATTTTTATAATAGATATGTATTAATCATAAGCGTATGTATGTCAAAGTTAGAGACAGTTTATAATTTAAGTTTATAATTCAAGTTTTCCTTACCTTTTCGCCCGAGTCGCTTGGTAAATAAAATACCAACACCGTTAAGAACGTCAAAGCAACACAGGGTATAATTAAATTTACCGTATAAAATAAAGTCTTGCGGCGCATTGTTAACTTAAATGTTATATCTGTAAAACGATTGTAAGTGAATGAAATAAAAAAAAAACAATTGTCGAATCACCGTATTCAATATCGCTTAATAAGCATAATCTCTTAATTTCGTAGAACTTTTTTTACACAACATTAAAATATTGCTTAAAAATGTATGTATGCTGAAGCAGCCTATACAATATCGAATACAGTAATTGAAAGCCTTTACCTGAGAATGGTTCCAAAGTATCGGGATAATATTCTTCATTTTTTGTGGCAGGAACTTCTAAAATATCCCATTCCACAGATAAATAAAATTCGCTTAAATCAATTCCAATTTGAACAAGATTACTTCCAGGAACCTAAAATATTTAAACATAATATTATACGCATACATACATACATACACAAAATATATACAGTAGCATTAACTATGATGTTAAGATGGTTAATTGAAATAAAAATGTTGATATTGAAGTAAAACTAAAAAAAAAATTATTTTGATATCAAATGCGACTTCACACGCCTTTACTGAGAGACAGATAATTAGCAAAAGCAAAGTAGTTGTAATTATTTTTTCAGTTTCAGTATAAGTCTAGAAGAGTGAGCAATTCTTCATTCGCTCTATTTATCTAGTTGCGGGATAAACAGGTATTTTTTGCCCAGGGAAATATATGTACATATGTTCACATTCATGTATTTATACACATATATGTATATAGAAATATGAAATATGTATATTACTACTCTACCTGATCTAAATGTTTCAAATCCACTTGTGCCCCATTGTATGTCCATGAACCAAATTTCATAAAACAAATTTGTTCATCGTATGGAAAATACTCGACATTCATTTCACACGATGACTTGTAAATTGCTGGCGGCTCCCAAAAAACTTCACCCGTATATTTCAATGTAGCTTTGGTCATTAACGTTACCTGTCACAAGAAAATTGTTCAAATCAATGTCAATTTTTTGTTTTTTTAATTTAAATTTAGACATCAATATATTACCTCATAATTGCCATCCCAATTGTTATATAGAACGATATCTGGCACCCAAATATGCTCAGATGGAACATACAACTGTTCCACTCCTCCATATTCTTCAGGGTCCCAACGTAGTTTATAATCGAACCAACGCTAGAGAAGACGTTAAGAATATATTTAAAGAGAACTCAATAGTCAATTTGTAATAATAACAATACCTGTTTAACCCACAAATTTGTTGTCATTACTTGATTCCTAAGGTTAACTTCGATAAGTTGCGACAATTTAAGACCCAACCATACTGTCAGCGTTTCTGTGTTGTTTACCACAGGCCGTATAAGTCGATTATAATTGCTCAAGAGGTCATCGTACAAACGTTTAGTGTCTGGATTTGCTTCAAAACTCAATGGGGCTACAGACGGCAAATGAAAGAAATTAAAAACTTGTTGCTTATTGTTGGTAAACAAACATTTTCTTTATATCGTTCGCTTAAACAACTCATCTCTTTCTAATTTTTCTTTCAGAAAACAACATGCGCATAGGATGGGTGGTTTCGCAAAGGATACAGAAAACTTAAATAACTCTCATCATGTTTTATAAATTGCAGTTAATTTTTTTTACGGGTAAATTTATATCTGCTTATTGTAATATTTTTAATATACAACTTACGCATCGAAAATGTTTCCGATAATAAAACAAAGATTATTAAAAATGATAGTTTAGACATCTTTATAAACCCTAATTTTCTAGGGAAATAATTGATTTACATAATTAAAAAAAACTCTTAACAATTCCGTAACCGATGCTGCTGCATCAAACAAAACAAGATAACTACTCACGGAACAAGATGCCCACAGCCTCTTGGCATCAAAAGGAATCCATTCTATAAGCATCTAACGTAAATGCAACACTGTTTCAAAAAGTTTGAAAAGCATTGAAACATTAAAAAAACTGTTACTTAGCAACCGTTACATATGGTTTGACTAAACGGAAAAACAAACTTCTTGCAAAAACTTCAATAAATAAATTTAATAAAAATAAAAAACTCAAGCTATACTCAACAGTTTGGCTATGTTTACCAAAAAACGTATTTTAATGGATTTCTCGTACAATTATCCGCAGATAGCAAAAGATTGTGGATTTAAGTTACGTAACTATAAAGACGGACCTCTGGACTGGCGTTTGTTAGGTACGTACTATTATGAACATGAACGAGTAATGATACTTATCTATATATTCGATATTACTATAAACAGGTTCCATGGAAGTAGAACGTATTTTAAGTGAACAAAATTTTGAACAGATTGACGGCGTCTTAGATCACATCTCAGAAGCACCGCTGGCCTCGTTATTAGATTCAAATATTTTAGATAGTGGCATTGCCAAGTATTTCATAATATCACAATTTTCAATACAATTTCTTTTGTTTTGTCGTAAATTTTTGGAAGAAACTGTAACTGAGTTAAGAGAGTACCATGGCTCGTCTCAAATGGAAATAGCAACTCTTCGAAAATCTCTTTCAGAGGCAAATAACGAAATTTTGCAGCTGCACAAGAAAATTACCCAAATGGAAGCAATACATGAGGTTATATATCCATGTCATTTGTGTACAAAGAATTTTGTAAGCAGCGATGCTTTAAGCCTTCACATTTCACGGAAACATCAGGGAAATAATGGCAAACTAGATAAAAGACCGGATGGCCCACACTCTTTATTTAAGGAGCGCGAAAACGATATGGCCTTAATAAATACAATTAAATTAGAATTGGAAATCAAACAGCTTAAGGAGAGATTAAATAATACAGAGAAGGAGATAAAAGACAAAAATATGGAATCCAGCAATACACTACCAATTAAAAGCATAGAAACTGCATTAGAACCAAAAATTTCTGCACAGAGCATTGGTATTCAAAGCAATTTGTCAGAAATCAAGGAAAGGGATGATAAAAGCGATGACGACCTAAGTACATCCTCTGAAAACCGTCAGAAAATATGTTTGTTACAGGAAAAATTACAAGATTTCGAAAGATGGAAAGAAGAGCAGAAAGTACAAAATTCAGAATTTCTAACAGAAATTAACAATAAATTAAAAGAGTTTAGTGCTGCTCTAGAAATGACAAAAAATAACGATACGCATGAGCAAAAACTTGAGGCATCATCAGCAGTCGAAAACTTAGAGATGCTACTGAGTAAAAGAATTGAAGATATTGGCAAAGCAAATGCATCTAAACTGGATGAAATTGTAAATAAAATTGAAATAAACTACAGGGGTAAGCTTGAAAAATTAGAGGCGGAATTGAAAAAAATTAATGATGCAAAAAGTAATCGTGGCAGAGATCCCAAAGTTACAGCAAATGCCTCGATGCCTACCAATAAACCGAACATATTGGAAATACCTAAAGACGACACTTCTGAAAACGTAGCCCAAAGTCATTTAAACATCACAGACATGAATGTCAATAACAGCATAAAAGAAAAGTCAAACGAACAACAGAAGGACATTATTTTACAAGAAGAATCATCAAAATCCAACAGTAATCACACCTTTGTAAAATCGAAAAATACTTCACATCAAGAAGATGGTAAGTGAAGTTGAAAGTGGTTGCCTTAATTTTAACGAATAAAAAACTATTCATTTCGTTTGCAGACAAATCCATATCTAGTAACACATCTGATAATATTTCTACTGACATTTCCGAAAGTTTTCTTGAAGACGAAAAGAGAGAGGAAGCCGAACAACAATTGAATAAGAGCGGTTCAAATAAATCACAAAAGCCAGAAGGAACGAAATTGAATATAAAGTTTGGTAATTGATATATTTTTTTATACAGAGCTTAATATTCCATTTTCTCTTAGAAGTCGGAAGGAGAAAACGCATATTGTGACAAAAGGTGATGCAATAAAGCTAACAAATGCCAGACTTTTAGCAATCGGATTGAATATGAAAGTCAAATCTTTGAATCCAGCATTAAAGAAACGAATTTCATCAGATCTAAATGATAGCAGAAATAAACTAAAACAGGTACGGTCGATGTGAATTTGAAAATGAGCAACTAAACAAATCAGAAATATTACATTTCAGAAATATCCACAATTTTATGCTACCAGAAATAAAATAAGAAAATTTGTTGACAAGTTATGTTCATCAAAAATGCCCGAGAATGCCGAAAATCTATTAAGAGTTACAAATCCTTCCAGGCGCTTAAATCTACAAATACAAAAACAAAATAAAGAAGATTACTCATCTGAAAATGAAATTAATGCTATTGAAACAACAAAATCTCATCACAAAAGTTACACAACATCCAAAAATGAGAATATGGAATTTAAGCACAGATTAGAATGTATTTTAGCATCGCCTTTTAAAAAACCAAATGAACACTACACTGAAGCAATTGTACATGATAGCGCAATGCAAAAACCAGTTCCTCTGCCACGTAAACGAGTCATGTTTAATAACCCGGACAGAATAGAGACGCAATTAAATGACACTCTAAGTCTTTCCGACACCGATGAGACTTCATCATTTGCTCATCGTCAGAAGTAGGTGATTTAATTAAAGTTTATAAAATATATTGTTTGTATTTTAATTAATTTTTAAATACAAATTGAATCTGTATAAAATTAAATTGATTTAATATAATATTATCTAGTAATAAAATTTATTGTATGTATATAGTATATATGTAATTCTTCTAAAGTTAAATAATATTAAATAAGTTGGACCTGATTTTTATGTATGAGATCGGCAATTAATTGATATGGTATAATATGCTGTGATCCTGCAGCCAAATCCACCTCTTCATCGTCTACGCCAACGACCACTGCTGGTACTAAATAATATAAAAAAAAAACTTCTTTACAGTAAATATAGAAGAAATTTAAATTAGATTTAACAACTAACATATAATCCTTCCATTAAAGTTGAAATTTAATATACTTGGGGTAAAATTAGACTCACCTGATGCATTTGCTTTTATAAATACATGGCTCATTAGATTCGGTCTAATAACACGTTGATCTGCTTCTGATCTCTGCATATTGGGCATATATTGTAACGCTACTTGCTGAAAATACTCCTCAACGTTCTCATAATTCTCAAGTGCAAATTTCGTTTCTTCCGGCGAAAGGCGTTTTTCATCAGGTTCCCTTGCAGATTCTTCGTTAAGGATATGCTTACTGTACATCTCAATTTTTCGAAGACGGCACCTTAAATAACTCGCTATGATATAACGAATTCTTTCCAGTTCCATTTGATGAATCACGTAGCGGAAATCATTCTTGTCTAGCTCTTTCATATTTTCCTCCATATGGGCCACCTGGCCCATCATCAATTCTAGCATATCGCTTTGATGATGTAAAATTTCTGGAGCACATATTTCATTAGTCCAGGCTGTTTCTAAAAATTCAAGTACCTTTTGTGCCGTTATCTCTTCGCCATCATTACAATCATCGCCATCATCGTCATCCACATCATACACAAGAAGTCCTCCATTCTCTGCATATTCTTCTTCAGACATTTGATTTAACAAAAAAAACTATAATTACAATTAAATATCGCAAGTTATTTGTAAATAAGTGCTTCTTCTTCTTCCTCATGCAGTCAATCACTTTAAATGATTAGCTCAAGAACACTACCTTATTGCTCTTAATTTAGGTAAAGTAATTGCAAGAAATATGGCAACACAGTATTCACATACCATGTGAATTACATTCTGCTAGAAGCTCACAATAATTTTAGCAGATTTACCAAAACAAAGCGAACGCACATCATGAATTCTGAGGAATTTAGAAAGAACTATCGTGTAATTGTTGAAAAACTATTTAATAATTGGCAGAACCTCCGTTTAGCCGTTGAGCATGGAATGGGTGGAAGAAATGGTCAACAAGTAAGTTGTCTACGCTGTAATACTGCCCTTCATACCTCATATCTTTTTCATTTTAGCTGGCCATTGATATAATGAACTATACTTACGAATATTGTGTTGGTAACGAAAACATAACACAAGGTGAGCTTCAGGAAGTTATTGAAGATTTAATGGACCAAGAATTTGACACAATTTGTGAAGATGGTTCTGTTTCGGAAATTTGCAAACATTTGTTGCGTTATAAACAAATGAGTCTACTGAGCCAGTATGCAGAAATTGAAACTGAGTTAAGTAAATTACCATCAGGCAAAGAATGGTTAAGGCCAGATATAAAGATCACTTACACTGCGATTCCTGGCGAGTCCTCATCCGAAGACGGCAGTGAATCTGAAGATAGCGACACAATGGATATTGAGGACGAAGGAAAACCTTCAAGCAGCAGAATGACAAGATCTCAAGCTCGCAAACAAATGGAGGATGACTTTGTAGAACCAGAAGATGGGTGGACCACAGTTCGAAACAAAAGAAGATAATTTGATTTTTATAGTTTTAGATTGTATATTTCAGAGCACCAATAAAATGTAATATTTATTTACTTTTTTATTATTTATATTAAGTTATTTTAATTGAACAAGTTCTTATTCACTTCCGCTAGATCCATAAAACGTAGAGTATCAATTTGGTCTGATTCTTTTGGTGTGTAGTGATTACCAGAACAATAATTACAATTTTCGATAAAGCTATCATTACTTAGGTTTAACCTTTTCGAAGGTATCATCTCCTCTTCTAATTCACACCAAGATCTTACAGATTTTTTTAATTTGCCTTTTAATATCAGCGCAATATCAGCAACCGAAGCCATTTCATCGACGTCTGGTGTCAGTGACATGTTTATTGCGGGATAAATAAAAAATATAAAGAAAGACAACCCAACCAACACCAACATGGGTAGCAATACTGCAAAATATTTGTCCGGCAAATAGGTTAAGCCCCATTCTTTAGTTGGCAATAGGGCCCATAGAACATAAAATACGAAAAGAGTTATAACTAGGAGATAAAAAGCATAACCATATACTGCTCTATGTGGTGTTGGGGCGGGAGTGTGCTCAGGCATTATTAAGTGGTTCCAAATCAAATTCTTTTATTGTATCCTTGCATAGAAGAAGGCTCTCAAAGAAAGATGTAATTGCCGTTCTTAGACTTTTGACCTGATCGGCTGTAAAATGAACCTCAATAGAATCATTCATAAGACGCAAATCCTTCTGTACAAAATTCCTTCTTGGTTCTTGGTCAACAGATAAGACACGAAAAGCGATCTCAGCTTGTCTCACAGATTCGAATGGAATTTTAATTGTTCTAAAATCAAAGCAAAACATTGTCTATAATTTTAATATCCTCAATTTAAGATAAAAACTTACGCTTCGGTATTTTTAACATCCGCTTCCAAAGGCATTTTGCTCCCTAAACATTTCACAAGAAACTAAAACTCAACTTCTTCTTCTTTTTTTTAAGCACAAATAAGGAATGATAGCTTACACCTTTAGACAAATTTTCTATATTTTCTTTGAACCTTTGTTTTGATTTTGCACATTCAAGTTTACTTTGACAAACTCTTGATCTTCTATAAACGAAGAACAAAGTGATATACTCGCGTTCATTTTTTCCTTCTCTTCAGTAAACTCAAAAAATTGCAGACGGCTTTTGCACATTCAAAGTTCTTTGCAAAGTCTAGAGTTTTTGAAGTAGAAGGGAAAAACGAGCGGGGGTTAGTTCATACTTTAACGTATTCAATTCAATTTATTCAATACCATGCAGTTTAGAAATTTTAATTTATATTGGAGAATACTTCAAATAATCTTGGCTAGGTTAATGTATTATACTGAATATTATAGTCCGCTTATAATATTAACAGTTATATTTACTTTATTTAAAATTTTTTTTTGTTTCTTGTACAGAATTACTGCGATTTTTTGTTTGCTACCACAAAATAAAATTTTACTCAATGGAATTACTCCTCTTCTTCCTTACGATGAGATTTTTTCTTATCATTACTACGACTCGACGAAGAAGTACCCGTTTTACTAGAACGTTCGCGATCTTTATCGCGAGATTTAGACCGGCGTCGAGATTTCTCTCGGCTTCTTGATCGCTCACGTCTGGATCTAATAAAATAAAACATTTATTTATTAAAACCTAATTAAAATGTTTGGTCTTGTATTACCGTTCACGTTCCCTGTCACGCTCACGCTCACGATCGCGTTCACGCCTTCTGCGTTCACGTTCATCATCTGAACGCTCAGGCTCCTAAAATATCGAAAACAATTAGTAGTCCTTAAGGGCATTAATTTTTGTTTAATATACATACCTCCAATTTTTCCCCCCGTTCTCTTTCACGATCTCTTTCGCGATCTCTATCCCTCTCTCGTTCACGATCTCTGTCCTTATCTCGGTCCTTGTCTCTCTCCTTATCTCGTTCCTTATCACGAGATTTTGATCTTCTTCGTGACTTTTCACGACTTCTTGAACGCTCACGTCTGGATCTAAATTTTCCATACGAAAATTTCAAACTAAAGAAAATAAAGTAAAATAATTGTAACAAACCTTTCCCGCTCTCTATCCCTCTCACGTTCCCGTTCCCATTCTCTTTCCCTTCGTCTTCTTTCGCGTTCATCGTCTGGCCTTTCGGCAGGACCATTGGGTCCCATTATCCTAGGTGGTCCCATTGGCATACGCATCGGAGGTCCACCAGGACCTCCTGGCCCCATCATCATTCCCATTGGCGGCGGACCCATGCCCATATTGGGAGGTGGCATGCCAGGCATCATTGGTGGCTGTGGATGAGGATGCCTCATTTGTGGTGGCGGTCCACCCATTTGTGGAGGAGGTACACCCATTGGTGTTGGTAAAATTCCCGGTGGTCCTGACATTTGTTGTGGAGGTGGTCCTGAATTTGGGCCTGGCGTTAGTTCTTTTATGCCACTCGGAACCCAATTTGGATTATCACCACCCCACTGAGAATCTTGAGTGGGTTCATATCCGTAATCAAATGGCTCGGGTTCGTGAAAAAAAGGTTCATCCCCTGGACCTGGTCCTCCAAAATTCGGAGGCATTTGCCCAGGCCTGGAATATTCGCGACATTCTGCTGTCATAACTTGTATAGCATTCTCTTTTGTGCCAGGCTGCGAGATAGGCCTTGGACCCCGTGGTATAGAAGCAAATCGTGTAGGAGGAACTTGATGAGGACCTTGATGCATTCCCGTAGATTGAATTATGCCTGGCGGTGGCATTTGAATTTGGTCTCCCAAAGGTCCCATCGACATAGCGTTACTTGGCAAAAGACCAGGTGGTGGTCCAGATGGCATGCCGCCATCTCCCTGTCTCTCTGGTGGAGGATTTAAATTTTGTGTCAAACTTGCTAAACCAACACCACTTTCAGCTACACGAAATCTTTTTTGTCGTTCACAATATGATCGCCAGGTTTCCTCGTTAAAACCATAATTAAAATAATCAGTTATGTCTGCGCCTGGTTTGCGCCACGGTTTATCCTCCAAAGAATCTATGCTGAATTCATGTGCTGCTACACCGTTTATTGTGCCAACACCTTCAAAATCTTCAATAGAGAATTTCCCAACTTGGGCAGACTTTGTTTTTTCTTGGTTACTTGCACCGGCCAGTAGATTTGACCTTTGTTTTATGTTGTAAGTACTTGGCGCAGCTTTTATATCGCCAATAACGACATTAATGTCATCATCAGAATCATCGTCATCGTCTTCTTCATCATCCTCAGCTTCATTCTCTTTCTCTCCAGAAATGCCTTCATCTTTCTCAGGTTCAGTTTCTTCGTTATCCTCCCTATCAGTCGTGTCAGCAACGGTCGCAGCTGCAGTTGCCTCTTCATCTTCTTCCATTTCGTGCGCCGGATCTTCAAATTCCACTAACTCATTATCATCAGGAGGACCAACGTCTTTATCTTGTAAGTCATTAACAGCATCGCCTTGAGTAACGGCAGCCAGAGCTTCATTTTCAGCTTTTGCCAACTCTTGAGTGTCACTCTTTTCAACTCTGGCATCTTCACTAGCATTGTCTAGACCAACACGTTCTTCCTCATTTGTAGTCGAGTCGGGATTAGACGTACCATAAAGCCAACTGTCTTCATTTGTATCATCTGCCATTTTTTTAGCAGAAACTTTATATCAATTTATTAATAAAAGTTTAAATAAACGCCGCACAAACAAATGTTTGTAGAACACGTACAGAGAAATAAAACAATTGTCAAATTCTCTTATCGCTGCATTGAATGTCAACATTGGGTGTTATCAATTCACTCGGAATGATTCACAAGTCAAAAAGATTTAACACTGAAAAAAGACAAATAAATAAATAAATAAAAACTAAAAATAATAATGATACATACATATATAATTTGTCATTACAACGCTTTTGTCAGGATTACGACCTTCTCTAAAAAAAAAAAATAATAATAATAATGATACATAATTGTAAATATTTATTTAAAGTTTAAAATTAAAAAAAAAAAATAAATAAATTTCCAAATTTTTTGACATACATATTTATTAAAATTTTTGTAATTTATACTAATATAAATGCTACATATGTATGTACTATGTGCCACATATTATTATTAATTAGTTATTATCAAAGTTAAATATTACAAATTCATAATTCGATCATTTCAACTTTTGCAATAGAGTATTTCCAATACATGTAGATTATATGTATGTGTGTGTACGCATAAAACCTAATTAGGATAAGATAAGGGCACCCAACCATTTATTTTTTTTTTTATCGGTTTTTGTTTTTTGATACCATTCAATTTCATTTTATGGCCATAATTAAATACTAAAGGGAAAAGCCGTATGGATCAGATAAAGTGATATCAAACTACCCCGTAAAACTTTAAAATTTGATACAATTAACTGTTAGTCAAAATTTATTTATAATAGGTAGGTATAATACAGAAAATTAAAATCTATTTAAATTACAAAATCATTCCCAAATTTATTTATTTCTTATGAATCTATTCTTTTATAATATGTATGTCGAAATGGATTTGAAATTTTGCACAAAGATTATCTACATTTCTAAACTTTAAACTTTTTAGCGATAAACACTTTATATATTACATATGTATGTATGTATGTATGTAACTACGGCCGGCGATAAATCCATACCCAACGAATTAGTAAAAATAGGTAAAGCATTCGAAGATTTGCAAACAATTTGTACTGACAGATTAAATTCTAATTTTCTTGTAAAAAAAACCTGTGTTTTCAAGAGGAATAGTAAATGTATGTAGGTATATACATATGTACATAGATGTGTTTGTACAACTGTTCTTTAATTATCAAATTATTGCAATATACAAATTCTCTTGAAAATAAACGTTAACAAAAGAACAAAGTTCAATTAGAAATGAATAATATTGTATTCATATACATATGAATACATGCAATATATGTCGTGTGAATTTATATGTCTAACTCGCCAATATTTATCGAGCAATATACAAATTGTAATTTGTTTAATACATATCTTTATTATGTGTATGTAGGTATGTGTACATACATATACTTATGTATTTGGGCATAAATAATACATTTTTGTAAATATGATTATGCTCGTTTAGCTATTGTATAAAAAGTACCTATTTCGTTTCTACCCGTATTATAATTTAATTGACAAAATTTAAGAGTATCTTTTCAATGATCATTTGCTTTCAAATATATGCATACATATATACACATTCTTACATACATGATATATGTATATGCATATGGATTAATGCATATATGTATGTATTCAATAATTATGCGAATGTATTTGTAAATAATAAAAAGTATTTTAAATGTTCGTGTGCTTTTATAGATTTGTAGGAGCATAATTGCCGTTATGCATACATATGTATATGAAGGTGTGGATGGATTTATGTAAAATTTTAATTGACTTCGTTAAGAAACCGTTTCTTTTTTTAAAATTTCTCACCGATACTGATTTAAATATTTTTTTAAAGTCTTTCAATTGTAAATATAATCTTAAATCCTTAAAATGAAATTCATTTCGTTACTGAATTTTAGAAAGTCCTTGACACATAATAGCGTTGTATAATACTATATTTAATTTTTTTTTTTAATATTTTGCAAGCTATCCAAATGATAAGTAACAGGTGCAAATACATATACATATATGTATTTATGTTAACAAATAATAAAACAATATTTACTTATATACTATATACATATGTATATACATATGTATAATAATATAATAACATATAATCTATATATGTATGTATATTTTCTGATCTGTTTTATTTTGTTGGCCTATTTTAAACATCAAATATTGAAACCTATTGTCATCATTATTACTGTTTTGATATTACAATATATGTATGTAAGCATATACATACGTACATAGATATTGTATGTACATTCCTATAATTCTTGGTATTAATAATTTACTATTAAATAATCGCCGTAACGTCACTATTCTGTTTACGGTGCTTACGCTTCGTGTGCTTTTTCCATTCAAGAGAGCGAGAGCTAGAACTTCTCATATAAAAGCGCGTCTATTTATTTCTATATTCATTCGCTCGCATTCGTTGTAAAGTGCAGTTTGCTTTTTAAGTTAGTTTCTCTCAAGTTCTTAAAAAAAAAGAAAAAATTAAAATGGCCTGCTGGGAAGGAAAGAAGTACAAATTGGACAAAAGCGAGAACTTCGATGAATACATGAAGGAATTGGGTAAGTTCACTTAGTCTCCACTATTTCCGCTTGTAGTAGCCACCCATAATTTAGTTTATAGTAGTAAAAACGTGGAAGTTTAGTTTCTAGTTAAATGAACTAAAATTAATTTCTTATAATATTTAAGCGCAATTTTAGTACAATCATCAAATGTTTAGCATACATACACAGATAAAAGTTAAAACAAAAAACACCGGCCGGCATTTCTCATTTACCGAATGATAAACCGGTTTTTTTTCGTTTCTTTTTGCTCTTGTTTAGAGATGAGGAGGTTCATTTATGTATTCATTTTTAGGCATGTTTTTGGTACAGCCCAACAAATTTTTAAATAATTTCTTTAATTGATGTTTAGAACAATTTCGTGGACCGTTAATTGTCCAGTTAATCGATCCATATATTGCATGCATAAATAAATACTGTGGGGAAATAGAACATGTGATTATTACTTTTTTTCCTGGAACATTGCCAAAAATTTATAGAAAAAAAAACGTATTAATTATACTGACATTAAATGTTTGTACTTGAAGTAGTATTTGCTCAAGTGTGAAAACGTTAAATAACCACAGTATTAATACTGAAAAACGATTTTTTTTCCCAGTTTAGTATATATATATATGTATGGTTTTTTTAAATATTAAAGAAAATTTATTAAAGTTTACCTTTAAAAGAATAGACTAACCGATTTTTTTTTCTTTCCTTCAAATAAATATTGATTTTCTTTATTCGTAAAAGCCATGGTTTTTTAACTTGCTTCAGTAGCCAATTTTTACATATTAAATTTAGTTTAACTGTTTTCTTTATTTCTTATTTATTTGTTATTTAGTTAAAACCGCAATGAAATAAATTATTAAAGCTTGCATACATATGTACATATATACAAACGTACATTATACTACTTATATGCATATGTGAATGTATACGTACTATAGTACAAAGCAAAGAATCAGTCAGCTAGTTTTGATTGTATATGCAAACTTTTATAAAACAAATATTTTTAATGACATTTCATTGTTTATTTGTTAATTTTGGACTTTGGAACAAAACTTTGATATTTAAATTGTTATATTTTTCATTTATTTGAATTTTCTTTTGGGGAGGATGATGATGTCCATCCATGTAAAAGTTGTATTTTAGACGTAAACAACAACAAGGAAATATTTTATATGTACAGTGAAATAAGAAACGTTTTTGTTTTTTTTTTTTAAATAAGGGTGCTCTATTAACACCAATAAAATATCGGATGTAGACGAAATAATAGCACCGTGGTGCTAGAGTCTAGCACCACTCTGATAACAGAAAAAAAATGTACCTGAATGTATATGTACATACGTATGTATGTTTGAATACATACATATGTACATATTCACAAACTTTAAAGCGGTGAAGCAGATTTATAAACAAAGTGTTCCACCGTAGATTAAAGAGAAACAGTTTTGTCATACATATGTACATACATGTATGTATGGATGTGTGTATTCGTATAAATAATTTTCAAGTTTTGTTTCTTTGATACATTAACAAACTTTGTATAAAGGAAGAAGAATTTGTTAACAAAAGTTTGTTATCAAATAAGTTCAAAGTTCTTCTGAAGACTCTTGATGTATATCCACACATAAGACAATTTTTAGTAAAAAGAAAACAAAAAATAATAATTCTTTAACTTTAACAAATTATATATTTGTGTTGAGCTTATTTATCTCATACATCTGATGACATATTATATTTGTTATACATAAGTATGTACATACATACGTCTGGATGTCATATGGGTTGAATATTTGCGGATACATACTAAGGTGCAGTATCATAACATATTGCATATACAATATATTTATTTAGACTATATATTTATATATATAAATTCATATGTACGTATGTGCATATATTCGTATTTGTATTTTCTTATCGAATTATTTGCAAACTTTTGACTTTATGGCCTGTTCATTTCTTTTGAAATTTATTCAAAATGCAGAAAAATAATAACAATATACCACAATAACAAAATTGCGATAACAATTAGTTTTAGTCATAAAAGGCGTCTCGGTCCGTAAAGTACGTATAATGAATTAGTTTTACGATTTGATAAGATTTTTATTTTATAGACCAGACCAACACCCTCCCCCCTGCATTCCCTCTGCTTACTTTGATCAATTGCTATGGAGAAATAAACTTCAATTCAGTCATATTCCAACAAATATTGTCAGTTAGTTTGTGTTCTGTGAGCATACATTGTCGTTCGTTCGTACATACATATTAAACAGCATAGCCCAGTGCATGTTTGTAAATCTTAATATACTGAAGATCAATTGTACTCAATTGAATTTTTTTTTTGTTATAACTTAATTAAATTAAGTTTCAATTTCTTGTCCCACCTTTATAGGGGTCATGTATGTACATATGTATATATATTTATAATAGGAATGGTTTTGTCGTTTTTACAATATAAAAAGATCATACGATATTTAGTTACTTTTTTTGTGATTTAAAGAATTCTATTCTTTCTTCTGCTTCTCACATGTACTACAAGATCAAGCTTAATTGATTTAATAAAAACGATAAAGAGAGTCCAGTTAACCAGCAAACATATTTGTTTTCTTTTGAATGTGTAATAGTATGTACTTCAACATTATGAAGATAAAATGCATAGAGCTCTCTTAGGTGACTTCTAAGAATTAGCATGCATTCCAACCACCATACTTGCTTCGGTTTCTATGTACATCTTGGTTTAATTTTTTTGTAGTCTACAAATGTAAATGGTCTCTCTCCCTCTCTCTCTCTTGGGGACCATGAACAAGAGTAATTCTTGTGGTAAATAGGATTAATGTCAATTAATTTTCAAATTAAATTGAATTGAATTTGTTTATTGAATTACGCATCTTCTTGAATCATGAATGATACTTTATTTATTACTTCTATATGGTGAAGTAGAAACATCATAATGTGAGCAAAATATGTTAACAATTGAATAAAGAATGAATTATAAAAGTAAACGAGATTTTTTTTTCTCTAAATACCAATGAAAATGTTTAGAAATAGTGTAGAAATACGATGCCCTGATATAGAATATTTTTCATAATAAAATTGTGAAAAGTACACTTTGCGGTTTTACGTCTCTATGTATCGTTGGTCTCATGTAGAAAGGCCCGAACTCACATTTTTTTCGAAATTGATTTCTTTTGTGATTCCAATGCATTTAACATAAATACACCTCCTCACAAAATTTAAGGTGATTTTTAACAAAAAGCGAGTTAGGGCCTTTCTACATGAGACCAACGGTATGTATGTATATACATATATTTAATATACATACATATTATTTTTTATTTAGTTTAAAAAGTAATATATCTTTACATATATACTGATTCATTTTTATTTGGATTTTTAAAAAAATAGGTGTCGGTATGGTCCTCCGTAAGATGGGCAATTCTGTTACCCCTACTGTTGAATTGAAGAAAGATGGTGATGTCTACACATTCACTACTTCCTCAACCTTTAAGACTTCAAGCATCACCTTTAAATTGGGTGAAGAATTCGACGAAGAAACCTTGGATGGTCGTAAGGTTAAATCTGTCTGCACTTTGGATGGCAACAAATTGGTACAAGAACAAAAAGGCGACAAGCCATCAACTATTGTTCGCGAATTTACAGATTCCGAATTGATCACTGTAAGTTTATTATTATATTCGAAAAATAGAAACCTTTTTAATATATTTTGGCATTTTTTTTTTCAGACTCTTACAATTGGTGATGTTAAATCTGTACGCGTATACAAGGCCATCTAAATCCTCTCTCTCTAAACAATATTTAAACACTTTAAAAATATAAAGTTTACTAGTTGTTTTCCCCCTTCGTTGCCTAAAAAGAATTGACTTATTTTGTAATAAAATCTTTAATATTAACATTGTGGCAAATGAAATGAAAATTGTTATTAAATAACAATAATATTTTCCAATTTTCTATTGTGTACGTTGTAACGTATTTATTTTTTGATTTTTGGAAAGCCTAGTATACATAATATTGCATTTAACTAAAATTTAAAAATTATAGTTTTACTTAGTCAAAAATAAGAAGAAAGAAATCATTGCTAAATAAAATTCATTAACTAATTAAAAAGTACTGAACTAGGTTTTTTTTATTACTTTAATTTACTAAATTTGAGTAATTTATTATAATAATAATTATGTATGTAAGTATGTACATATATGATATCTTCATGCTATAGTAATAACAAGAGTAAAGCAACTGCATCATTTGGATATGGTATGATATTCTTTAGGTATAATAACTTCAATAAAGCAATGACATCACAACTTACATTATGTATATTGCGTACATACACACATCTATGTACATATGTATTTAAGTACATTATGAATGTATACATTAGAATGTGGATATTCAGTTAGAGTTTAAACAAGACAACTCTACAAAGTCGATTTAACGACATGCGCATAGAAGCGTTATTATTTGAATTTCAACAATAAGAGAAAAGCTTTTTCATCAATATAAACTTTGTTTATCAATATATAGTATGGAATACCGGTTAAAAACTATCACAAAACGAATACAGGTGATACATTTCTACAGATTTCAGACTATTGCCGAAATCGTTCGTATTATAAAAAAAATAATAATACATAAACAACATAAGTTTGTTTTCGACAAACATTTGTTATATTCTTATGAATTTTTGATTTTAAATTTAAAAGAATTACAAAAGTACTTTAGTGTCTAAAAGTATGCTATCGATTTTTCTTTTCTTACAATACTAATTTTCGGCAAAGCGTGAATCATTTAAAATCGCATAAAATCATTTAAAAATCAATTTTGCAAACAAAGAAATTTGTTTTCTATAAAAAAAAGAAACTAAAAATATTAACAATTGAATTAGGTAGTTTACGATAATACGACGATAGTTTCATTATCGCTATCAACTCTTTATTAAGTTAAACTTTGTACAATTTCTAGTCTTGATAAAATTAACTTTCATAACATGGACAAGACAACAACCCATCAAAGTTTTCGCAATCCCTTTTGCCACAGAAGTTGGATGTCTAAAAATGGAGCTGCAACAGCAACAGTAACAGGCGAAAAAGGTTTCAAAGGAATAATTGCTGGTGGTATAACTGGAGGTATCGAAATTTGTATTACATATCCCACCGAATATATTAAAACACAATTGCAACTGGATGAGAAGGGTAAGTGAATGTTAATACTTTCGTTTATATATGCTTAAGACCTATTTTCTTTTAGGTAATCGTAAAAAGTATAATGGTATATTCGATTGTGTAAAGAAGACTGTTCAACAAAGAGGTTTCTTTGGCCTATATCGTGGTTTAAGTGTTTTAGTGTACGGTAGTGTTCCAAAGTCGGCTACTAGGTATTAAAAGTCAAAATTTTTATATTGTACTTCTTACCAGATTAATAAATTTGTTTCTTATTTTAGATTTGGAGCTTTTGAGACATTAAAAGGTTTCATGGCTGATAGTAATGGTCAATTAAGTGTTGGAGGAAAATTGCTGTCCGGTTTAGGTGCTGGTGTGTGTGAGGCTATTTTGGCCGTTACTCCAATGGAGACAATAAAAGTAAAATTTGTTCATGACCAGCGAAGTGCTCAACCAAAATTCAAAGGTTTCTATCATGGTGTACGCACTATCATTGCAACTGAAGGTAATAATGACAAAAGCAAAAGAAAGAAATTCTTATTCTCACACTTAAAATTCTTATAGGAATTGGTGGCATTTATAAAGGTCTGACGGCTACAATTCTTAAACAAGGCTCTAATCAAGCAATACGATTTTTTGTTATGGAAACACTAAAAGATCTATACGTGGCAAAAAATCCAGATAAAAAAGTTCCTAAGCTTTTAGTTGGCCTTTTTGGTGCTATAGCAGGTGCTGCGTCTGTGATCGGCAACACTCCATTAGATGTTGTAAAAACTCGCATGCAGGGACTGGAAGCTGCAAAATATTCTAATACAATGGACTGTGCCGTACATATTTTCCGTAATGAGGGTATATTTGCATTTTATAAAGGTACTTTACCGCGTTTAAGTCGCGTCTGCTTAGATGTTGGTATAACATTCATGATATATGATTCCTTTATGGCTCTTTTTATGGGCTTAAAGTAAGACTGCTATACAATCAATATTCTGAGTGAAAATAATAAATAGTTGGTATTCTATATGCATATTATTTATATATATTTTCACATAAATGCCTCAACATCTGAAACATTAATGGAATTTTCAGTAAAATCTTTGAATCGAAATTTAATAAAAAAAAAATTGGAAAGAAAATTATAAAAGTTAATTTTTATAGCACTCATAATCCTGTTACCATACATTTTAAATGAAATGAGTTAAGGTTTCCTAATTAAAGCAATAATTTAAGTTTCAATTAATTTTCCTTTTTTTTCAAATTTAATAAAACTTCTGAATTTAAACAGTGTCCATGGCGAGCTAAATTTATTTATATAATACATTAATGTATGCAGCTATGTTGCTGACAAAAAAAAATAGCCATAAATAAAGAGTAAGATTTTATATTGTAATTTATTTTGGGAACGTTTACACTGTTAATGCTGTTTAAAAGTTAAATAAATGAGTGAACATAAAACGTGTAATTATTTGTTTAAACAATTCTATATTCCATTTAACCAGTAGAATGATCGAAACAGAAGATTAATTGGAAACGTAGGGTTCCGAATTCATTAAAATTATCCAGCAAAGCTCTCTCATTTTCTGGTGTCTCTGGTCTGACATTGTTATAATGAAATACAACATCTTTTCTATTGGTTGACAGAACACATCTGAATCAATTATTTGACCAAATTGTAGGAGCTCATATGGAACAATTCCCTTGCAGTCGTATAACATTACATATTTTGGCTTTGACATATTCTGACTTTGTTGCCATCTTCGAAGATTCATCATGAACCTTTTTCGCAAATCATTGTCGTACGTGATGCATTAGACATTATACGATTTCTTATCGTTTTAGCACTGAATCGCAAAGGATAATTTGGTCATTAAAATTTTCACTACTAATCATGCACTTAAACATCGAAATTCTTTTTGTATTCAGCTTTCCTTTGGATAGTTAACAACTATTCGGTGGTGAATGTATAGTTACGGAGAAGGTAATGCTTTATTTTTTTCATGATTACATCCACTTTATTATTGGTGATTGGCCAACCAGACCGGAATTTCACAGCCTGCGAATCATTCCTACCTTTATGAATTTAGTAAGGTCTTGTAACAAAGTGAAGTTTAAAATATTACTTTTAAAAAGAAGCTATTACAATTCAGAATCGAACTTTTTCATTACATTTTATTACCATTAAATATATTTGCAAGAATATATTTTTCGAGTTTATATACAACTTTGGATAATTTTCTACTCATGGGCTAAAACAAAAACAACCGTTGGAAATGCTATTGCAATATTGTCCAGTTAAATAACTCTCATTTAGCAAGACAATACCCGCAGCAAAAGTTGTTCTCATAAATTAAAATTGAGTATACAGATCCAGCCAGTCCCTTGTTAGGCTCTCCAAAAAGTCTATGACGTATATAAAGAATGTACATATATAAGTATACTATAAGCTTTTACAGTGATGATCAAACGTGATTGAACTTCGGTTACTATTACTATAGTCGAACCATAAAATATGGCAAATATTTCGTGTATAGGCTAACGATAATTGAATAAATTTGGTTGTTTTAGATAAAAATTTATATTACAAAATATGTAGTTAAGATGAGACACTACATCATCAGTTTAATCAGATCTTTTTGAAGTTAATTCAAATTAATTTCATAAACTGAGTACAGTAATCTAAATAACAAAGTTTTATTTGGCGCTGATTAATATATCGATATAAAGGAAACTAATTTAAATATTTTTGTATTAATGTAGATAGGCATGTTGTTAGTAAAAAAAATATTACAATATTTTAGTTTGTTTATTATACATATTTGAAATGGAATGGAAATATTTCAACAGTACTGTATTTCATGCTTTTGGAAGGTTGGTTGTGTGTGTCAGGTTGAGTGCTTACTTGGCTTTTTATAATGATCTCGACGTTTTCGATGACTGGTTTGGTTTATTTAAAGAGAGTATAGTGGATGGCATGATATGTTAGAGCTAAATTACAGACATACATACATACGTAACGATATTCAACATTCGTACTACTACTGTGCAGACGTGTACATGTGTATGGTATTTTTGTATAAACATACATATTACGTAGACGTAGTATATTTAATAATTCGAAATTGATGTTTGTATTTGAGTTTTTGTTGACTCTCTACGGAAGAGTAAAAAAATATGGGTTGGAAATTGGAAATCGTTTAGCGATCACAGCAGTTGCTTGATTGGCACCGTATCGTACGATTGATTTCACTTTCGTGTTCTTGGGCTCACTATTAAGTTGGCAGAGTTCGATCGATAGCAATATTGAAAGATCGTCTTTTCTTAAAAAAAAAGCAAACTCGTGCAAGAAACAAAAAAATGTAAATTTTAAATTAAAATGTGATGGTAATCTTTAAGTGCAGATTATAAATTATTGTATTAAAAGCGACTTGAACGAATCGAAATAATACTGTGACACAAAATAAGTAAAACAAAACGATGACAATGACAAAGCACCGGAAAGATTTTCAAACATTGCAAATGTGTTCTAATCATATACAAAATATTTTATATATGTACATGCATACATTTATATGTACATATGTATGCAACTGTGTAGTCTATGAAATATTTGTATAACTTTGCATAAAATATATGTTGTGTCTTCATCCCAAATATGTAGTTCTATGTTATTTTGCAATATTTATTATATAAAAAGAAAATTACATTTAGTTAATAATTAATTCATTTGGTTATATTTATGACGTAATAACGTTTTCCATGATAACAAAGTACTAATTTTAGTGCAAATATTGCTGAATTAACAAATACCCTTTATCAGTTAGAAGTTAGTTCGGAGTCAAAAAAAAAATTGTCAAAAAAAACATACACACTTAATGCACGCATAAAACATAGCAATGTGGAATTTGTGAACTGAGACGATAATAGAAAACTTATTATTTATTTAACAAGATTATCTGTGTTAGATTATCTTCAAGTTCTTAAAATGTTCATACAATCTTAACAAGTAGCTTATGTAGGTAGGTAGTTTTCCGTTAATTTTGTCAAACTTGGAAACTCGATTCTCAAAGTTAAATAATTTTTTTGACTTAAAACCTTTACCGTAGTCTAGTAGGTAGTGTGTTGGCTTATTAGACGTGAGGCCATGGTTCAATCTCCAGGTCAGACATCAAAAGGAAATACGAAAAAATATTTCTTCGGCGACTTCCTCTCAGCAGATTTCTGGCAAAAACTCTGAGAGTAAATAACAATTGCCATGAAAAGTTTCTCAAAAAAATCTTTCGTTCGGAATCGACTTTAAACTGTAGGTCCTGCCACTCATGTATAATATTAACACACACAACATACATAAGTGGTGTGAGAGCTAGGTCGTAAACCTGACTAAAGGTCAGGTCTTTATGTATGTATGTATGTACATAACATAATTGGTCATTACAATCCTTCTGTATTATTATGTTATGTACATAGATACATACATACATAATTTGGTCATTACAATCCTTCAGTCAGGATTACGACCCAGCTTAAAAGTTTTATTATAAACTAGCAGATTGTATCCCGGCGTTGCGCGGGTTATGTGGTTTGAATTAGTTTAAAAAATTAAAAAAAATTATTATTGGGTCATTTTTGCATTAAAAATAACAATAAATAAAAAACCGGTTTATAGTATGTTTCGAAACCGGTTTCTTAAAAAATGCAATTTTTCAAATTATTCGGAAACCGGTTTAACAAACAACCTATTTTTGAATACTTTAAGTCCTAAATATAAATGCACTCAATTTGCCCGTTTTTCGCCCCTTTCCCCATTTGGTTCAACTTTAGAAACGGAACACCTCCCATAGCTATTTGGGAAACTTAACCAAGCTAAATCATAAAAAATGCCTTTAAAACAGATAAAATACAGCATTTATGCATAAAAGTACTAATTTTTGCCCATTTTTTCTCCCTTTGTCCCATTTTTTTCTCCCCTTTTGGTCAAAATTTTGAAAAGAGGCCTATAACCTGCACCGATAAAAGCTCGATCTATATCCCAAATTTCAAGAAAATCGGTCCAGGCGTTCAGGCGTGATTGGCTAACAAACAAACCAACAAACAAACAAAAAAACAGACTTACAGGAAGATTTATAATATATATTAGGATTAGGATTAACAATTATTACTTATGTATATGGGTGTTAGGTGCTTATGATATTGTAATATTTATTATATCAAATTTTCAATTTATAAGAAGTATCTTTAGCTTGAGACTGGTATTTATTTACTAAAGGTAAATAGATTCTTATTACTTTGCCTATACAAAGGTCTAGAACAGAAGATTCAATAACAATTCATAATCTAGACATGTACACCATCTTCACTGATAGTCTAACTATTGCGAAAGTTTTAAATCTATTTTGAAAATTCTCGGCTTCTGTTGTAACAGAGATTTAAATTTTCCCACAAGCCATTTTTTTTTTAAACAAGTGAACTAGTCAAAAATGAATGAATTAATGGAAATGGTGTAGGTTTGATGGGTATACAAATACATACGTTTTTATTTATTTACACTCTGCAATAAATTTGCTCAGTCGTTAATTAACAATAAATTGAATTCTAAACCAGACAACTTGCAATAATTGTATGTATGTATTTATTTTGAATTTCATAAATAAGTAAGCATATGGCTAAAAGTAAGATTTAAAAAAAAAAATATCAATTTATAAGAAATTGTTTTATTGAAATTATATTTAAAAGACGGAACAGAAGAAAAAAAGACTTTTGTATACATAGTACATACATATGTACATACGTATAAATGTAAATAATAATAATAGGCATATAATATAACGCGTATATCTACGGCTACTTGTTAATGTGTTTTACTTAAAGTTGATGTTTTTGTAAATATTTAAATAATTTAAAGAAATAGCTGTAATGGATCGCCCTATCAACGCTTTTGTGAACCCCTTTGGTCAACGTCCCTGGATGGCGCAGACGGGTGCCGCTGCGCCTAGTGGTGGTGGCAAAGGTTTAAAGGGTATTGTTGCTGGTGGTATTACTGGTGGCATTGAAATTTGCATCACCTACCCTACAGAGTACGTAAAAACACAGTTGCAGTTAGACGAAAAAGGTGCCAACAAGAAGTATAATGGCATTTTCGATTGTGTTAAAAAAACAGTCAATCAAAGAGGATTTTTTGGCCTCTATAGAGGTTTAAGTGTGTTGATATACGGCAGTATACCAAAATCAGCTACAAGGTAATATCATTTTTTTTTTTTGAGCTATTGAAAGTCTTTATGTACATGTTTACATTAAATATCTTATAGATTTGGTGCATTTGAAACATTTCGTGGTTATTTGGTTGATTCTGAGGGACAACTGAGCGGCTCCGGTAAATTGTTAGCTGGTTTGGGAGCTGGTGTTTGTGAAGCCATATTCGCTGTTACGCCTATGGAGACTATCAAGGTTAAATTCATTAACGATCAACGCAGTGCTAAGCCTCAATTTAAGGGTTTTGCTCATGGTGTGGGCTCTATTATAAGGACAGAAGGTACAAAAATAAATTATTTAGCTGTATTAATTTATTTTTAAATAATTTCATTATCGTTTAAGGAATAAGCGGCATTTATAAGGGTTTGACAGCAACCATTCTAAAGCAGGGTTCAAATCAAGCAATGCGATTCTTTGTTATGGAATCTCTTAAGGATCTTTACAAGGGAGATGATAAAAATAAGCACGTTCCAAAGTTATTGGTTGGTGCATTTGGTGCTGTGGCTGGTGCAACGTCTGTATTTGGTAATACACCATTGGATGTGGTCAAAACTCGTATGCAAGGCTTAGAAGCCGCAAAATACAAGAATACAGCTGATTGTGCATATAAAATTTGGAAGAATGAAGGTGTAGCAGCTTTCTATAAGGGTACGGTACCACGTCTGGGTCGCGTTTGTCTAGATGTTGCCATAACATTTATGATTTATGACTCCTTTATGGACTTATTCAACAAAGTGTGGAAAAATTAAATATTACTACCTAACCTATGCCATGTACTTTGGGTCTGTAGTCTTAAATAGCATTTTTGTTATATACGTACATATCCATATTTTGATAAGCCCTTTTTCCTCTAGCTGTACTAGTCAATATTGTATTACATATTAAAATCGTTATGGTACAATTTCATATAGTTAAGGTATTTACATTTTGAATGTATGTATATAGTATGTGCATCTGTACAGCAACTCTTACGACAATTTATTCTGCACATTAATATTGATATTGAATTTTTGTTCAAACAGCAACGAAAACATTCTGTATAAAATTGCATTTGAATGAACGATAATTATATTATATATGTATTACACATTTTATAAATAAATAGCATGAAGCAATGTTTGTTTGAATGGTTTTCTTTTTGATTAAAGCTCTGTTTATAATTTATTAAATATTCGATATAATAACAACGTTTTGCGTACACAAATGTTTGTGTAAAAAAAAAAATACAAATTTCTAAAAACCTATATACAAAATATATATTGTATGTAAGTGGTAGTCTTAAATTGTTTAAAAATTTAATTTATGTAATAATATAACAAAATTTATGTGCCCATTTATCGTATAACATTAAGCGGAATGGTAGAGTGTTTGCTAGATAAAATACGTCCAAGTTTTTCTTCTAGTGTTTTACTCAGCTCATGCCAAGTACACTTTCCGATTAAAGCAACTTCCTCTAAAGGAGGCCTGAAAACGACTAGAACATTTAAGCATATGCCGTCTGTAGTATGTGGCGGGGGTGATGGACAATGTTCGATACTTAAAATGCCATGAGGACGATGCTGGGGTAGTTCGGCACCAAATAGTTCAATCATAAACTTGCGCAATGTCGAATGCAAACTTCGTTGTGGATGAACTTCAACCGTTGGAAAATGATGCACATTTTTTTCACTTACCAAAACATTTAAAGCATTTGTTGCTCTCTTACGAATTACGGCTACAACACGTAGATAATTTTTATGATGTGAATATTTAGTAGGTATTATTTCATTATGCCATAAAACGAGGGCGGGCGATTGATTACGGTTAACGTAGGCTTTTCCAATTTCGACTATATTTAATATATCATTCGCTCTTAGAGGCAATTCCTTTATGTCCGCAACCCATCTGGCTTGCAGCGATTCGCTATCAGCTTGTGAAGGAGTTTTTAAAACACCACCTGTTATACGACCAGTGAGAATAAAACGAAACCATGAACCGCCCGCTGCTTCTATTGCCAATAAAGTTGTGATCTCACAATTAAGACCAGTTTCTTCATACACTTCTCTCACAGCTGCTTCACAAATAGTTTCATTTTTTTCCATACGGCCAGCAGGCAAATACCATTTACCTAAAATTTAAAAACTGTGTTTTAGTGCGATTTTGAAAACTTAAAGAAAAGGTTTGGAATTTAGTTTTTAATTTTTAGTTTCTTCATCAAACAAAACAAAGATTTAATAAATCTTTCTTTTACTTTTACGTACGTATGTAGGTATGTATATTTACTACGGAAAATTAATAAATTTGAACGAATTCCAAACGTTTCTTATCCTATATATTGCATTACAAATCTCGATAGCGTAAATTTTTTAAAGAGTCCTTACCAGCACATGACTGTTTAGCCTCTTGCATTGCCAAGACTTCATTGTTTTCGTTGAAAAGCACACAGGCTACAATATAAGTAACAGTTTTGCCCAAAACTGGTACAAAATCCGAGGCTGCACTGGGTTGAACCCCTTGAGCTTCAGCAGTTGCATTTTGTTCCTCCAATGAAAAGTCGCACAATTCCTGTGTAATGTCACCCAAATCTTGTCCAGCTATAACGTTAAGTAATTTCTGTTCAATCGATGGAAGGGAATTTGTCTGAGGCATTTCTCTTTTCTTTAAATACCCAGTATTAACTAAAAGCAAACAAGAAACATTTTCTTTTAAAAAGTTTATTTGTGCCATACAGTAAATAAAAGAATAAGAAAGTTACACACACATATGTATGTATATATGTACATGCATATGCACATACATAATAATAAAACTATTTAACAAAGAATTTACTTTATGAACTAAAAAAAAAAGGTTCTATTTTGTTTTGTTTAATTCTGTTACATTGATTTCTCCATTGATATATAAAGAGAAATATTTCAAAGCAATCGAGAAGAGAATATACCTGGATATTTACATACATATGCAAATAAATATTGTAGAATTCCAACCAGTTTTATCAATTTCGTCGTTGTTTAGGAATGTTGTTTTGTTTTTGATAACTTAAAAAAATATTTTGTTTTCTATAATAGAGTTTGTGTAAAATGTTATTTGTTAATGCGTTTGTTTTTTTAATTATGCACATGTAGGTATATTTTTATACTTTATAATAATTAAATTAATTTTTCTTGCTTTAAACTTTTCAAAGATTTGCCAACAAAAAGGTAAAAAAAGTTTATCCAGAGGTTCGCGTGACGCTGTTGTTGAATGTTGAGTTAAAACTGTTTCATCTATGCTTTGATGTGTGTTCTTAGCTATGCCATTGAGTATGGTCGTAGAGCTGTGTAGTATTGTCGTTTATTTGGCTAGCTGATTGAACAGTTTTGGTTATATACCGAGATGATGGTAGTACGTACTACTGACTGGGATAACAAGTTTTATGCTTGTCGTTTAAGTTATTTTATTTCAAACAAAAGTTGTGTGTTGTTGTTGTTATGGGATAGTAGCACTAACGTTACAAGAAGCGAAAAAAATTTATCATAGACAGTTATGGACTTGTCCATAAACTAGTATGTGTGTCAGCATTCAGTTACACTCGAACAATAACAAACTTTTCGACGACAGGTAGTAGTATATCGTATTCCACCACTGGTTTGACTTGTTTTCATTTGTTGCTATCAATTATTTTTTGTTACTTCTTTCTATACAGTTGGGGTAGGCAAATACGACTCTAACACTTCAATAAATAATGAGTAATAATTACATACATATTGGATCAAAGGCACCGATTTGTTTCACTGGAGTAATTTCAACAAATCAAATTATATAAACAACACTCACTTATTCTTGCTTTTGTTTTGATATTTTTTGCAAATGGAAGAAAACTTAGATCGAAAGAAATAAATAAAGTCCATTACGATTCTTTTCTGCTTAAGTTATTCAAATTATCCTCAAATATTTTTCTACCATATCCACTGTTTTTTAAAGATATCCACTTTTTTTTAAGAAAACAGTCAAGGTCGTTCATTCGTCCTATCATTTTGTAAAAAATGCATCCGAAAATATTAAAAAGATTCAAATGGAACCAGTAAACAGGAAAATTCTTGTCATTTCACATTTTGTGAATGCCTTACTTATATTATATATTAACTTTTTAACGCAGGACAAAAATTATATTCGAGTTTTTAGCAATGAAATTCGTTCACCTATAATTTGCAAAGATATTTACCACTAACAAAAATTAAACAAAACAAAACAAAACAATTACAATCAATCCCAAGCATCCAAGAGGCAATTGGAAAACTTACAATTTAACAGAGATGCCCCACTTAATTTTTCTCCAAGTTGCCATATAAGCACAACCATAAACAAATAAAGCGGCAAAGCCACACATCAAATTTAAGTACATTTTAATTTTTATTTACTCAAATTCGATATGAAAAAAAAATGTTTGAAATAAACAATAATATAACGTGTTGTGGTTTTTTGAACAAACTGCAGCAGCAATAAAATAGTATTATGGGCCAAAGAGGATGCTCATAGTTGCCGTATTGGCAAAATCATAATCACGCAGTGATTACTTTAACTGTCTAGCTGGATGAAGTAACGTATAACCAAACAAAATTTGCAACACTATTTTGCATTCTCTGTTTCCACTTGTCTTCGTGTCGTGCTAAGAAATCTGTTTTTCAACCTTATCAGAAATTTTGTATAAATATTTGGAGCAAATGCATGAAAAGTGCAAAATTGTTGAATTAAATACGCACAATTTACGAAAAGCTGTAATGTAAAATGAATAAGTTTTCTAATTGTATTGGATGAAAAGAAAAAAGTATTCACAAATACAATACATTGTTGACCGACGATTTTCTTGCCTATCACGATAGAGCCACCTAAAAGCTCTTCCTTTTCATTCCCCCGCCCCTCGGTAGACAAGTTGTGCGTAGTAAGTATACCAGAAAAATAAAGTGATCAAAATTGTGAAATAAGAAAATAAATTAAGAAAAAAGCGGAAAAACTTATTATGAGTGAGGAGCAATAATAGAAACCATCAGCTGGAATCGGATCCACTATTATTTATTAAAATTTCTACAAAAGCAAAACAATTAAGCAAGCCAGTCATTACAGAAGAATAAGAATACGAGTCGTCAAGAGGTCATACACATATTAATAATAGTTTTCAAATAGGAAGAGAAAAAAGACACCGAAGACAAGACATGTCCGATATGAATATTGACAGCATTATATCAAGATTATTGGAAGGTAGGAATTTAATAAGTGATGTTCAATAGCATTCCTAATTGCAACAAGTATTTTGTATTTATATTCGCAGTGCGCGGAGCCAGACCTGGCAAGAACGTCCAACTATCGGAAAGTGAAATCCGTGGTTTATGCTTAAAGTCTAGAGAAATATTTTTATCGCAACCGATTCTCTTGGAATTAGAAGCTCCTCTCAAAATATGTGGTAAGATACCATGCCTGTGATTAAACAAAAACATACATACGCTTAAAAAAAAATTATAAGATAGATTAACTCTACATAAATATATATATAAACATATATATATGTAGGTATTATAGGGCATTTGCATAAATATTTCTATGTTGATAATAAATGATTAAACGGAAATATGCCTCGTATAATGACTTACATCCTTGATAGCCTATGTCTGTTACAAAAGCATGGTTATTCCCAAAATCCAAACGACTATAAATTCAAATAAAATATAAAAGTTGAGAAGATAAAGATTTAAATTAGTGCCCATATAATACGTATAAGGAATGGTGCATTTTTTAAGTTCTCCATCTGTTGTTGTGGCAATATAATTATTATACATATCTAGGTTGTTTTCTAAGACTATGTTTTTACAAATTGAAATAAATTAATTAGTTCTGTGGCTGCAATTGAAAAGCGGTGACGTGTTATGTACGTATTGTTATGTCTTAGATGAGTAGATCTTTTTTTAAATGTTTAGTTTAAAAATGTGGGATCACGACGCCTTTAAATTAAAAGTTGATTTTTCCATTACAATAAGAAATTTTTAATATTTATTTCGTATAATAAAACACCTGTTGTTTTTAGTATTTCTGAGTTTTAATCTACATAAACTTCAACAAAAAACAGAAAACTTTGCTAGTAAAACCATCTTTTTAAATTTATTTTGATATTGCCTATGATATTTACATATAATTTTCTAAAAAATCCCACAAAAGTTTTGAAATTGTTTGAAGTCGGTAAATCCACTTTAAAATTTCAAAAGTTTTGGTTTATAATTTTGATCGTGTATAGCTACATACGTTAATATTCCATTACCTGTTCTCTTAGTTCCAATATAATGCAGTGCATATGCAAAAGCCATGGAGAAATGTCTAATTGTGTCTATGAAAGAAAAATGGTTACTCTGTTAGGGCAGTGGGTAGTGTGCTATACTGCTAGCCTAAGGGTTGTAGGTACGATTCCCACTAGAGACTCTGGTCTGTTACACTACACCGAGCATAAGATCTATATTACTCAGCTAGTAATAATTAAAGTATAATTTGTAATTGTATTCTAATAAATAATCCATAAAAAACCAATACATTAAGTATAACAAATATATTCAAGAAAATTTTTTTCACTAGGACAATTAATTCCTTAAGGGTTAAGGATTTTGGGGTATAGGAATGTATTAATGTATAACAGACCTTATTAATTACGACTAACTCTAATTTTTTATATCTAATTTATAATTTTTCTTTTAATTTTTTGTTAAATTGATCCTCTGATGAATACAATAATATTTTCCTTTTTGTATATGTAATTATCAAAAAGGGCAATATGGTCAATAGAAGCGTAACTGCTACGAGCTTTAAATTTCATTTGTGACATCAGTATTTTATACGCAAAAGTTATTTGTCCATATGTAGTGTTTTAGCTGACAGAACTTGTGAAAAGTTCAAAACAGAAAAATTTTTAACAAATGTTTACTGATAAAATATATTAATTTTAGGTGATATACATGGCCAATATTATGATTTACTGCGCCTCTTTGAATATGGAGGTTTTCCACCAGAATCCAATTATCTATTTTTGGGTGACTATGTCGATCGTGGAAAACAGTCTTTGGAAACGATATGTTTATTACTGGCATATAAAATAAAATATTCGGAAAATTTTTTCTTATTGCGTGGCAACCATGAATGTGCTAGCATAAATCGAATTTATGGGTAAATTATCTATTCAAACGCGGATTTAAAGGTGAAATTAATCGATGTTATTTTGTTTTTCTAGATTTTATGACGAGTGCAAAAGACGCTATACCATTAAACTGTGGAAAACCTTTACAGATTGTTTTAATTGTCTACCTGTGGCAGCAATAGGTAATATTGTCTAATCGAAAAATAAATAAAAAGTTACCAATTTGATTGTATAATTTTTAGTTGATGAAAAAATATTTTGCTGTCATGGTGGCCTCAGTCCAGATCTTACATCAATGGAACAAATACGACGTATCATGCGGCCTACAGATGTACCAGATCAGGGACTATTATGTGATTTATTGTGGTCGGATCCTGATAAGGATACAATGGGATGGGGAGAAAATGATCGCGGAGTTAGTTTTACTTTTGGTGCAGAGGTATTTATCCGCTAACGTATAATGTATATTTTGTAAACTTCTATTGTTAAAAATTGCATTTTCGTATAGGTTGTAGGTAAATTTTTAAATAAAAACGAATTCGATTTAATTTGTCGTGCTCATCAAGTTGTTGAAGATGGGTATGAGTTTTTTGCGAAACGTCAACTTGTTACCCTATTCTCAGCACCAAACTATTGTGGAGAATTTGATAATGCGGGTGAGTTTTTCTTATGCAGTTAAATGAACTTGCAATGAAAACAAGTATTTGCTTTAGGTGCCATGATGTCTGTGGATGAAACTTTAATGTGTTCTTTCCAAATTTTGAAACCTGCTGACAAACGACGTTTTGTATATCCTAATTTTGGAAGTTCAGGGCGACCTTTAACACCTCCACGAGGAGCAAATAATAAAAACAAAAAGAAATAAGTTCAAAGTTCAAATAGCATGTTCAAAAATGATTACAAACCCAAATGTGTGCTTAACTAAAAAAAAAAGAAAATAAAAAAATATACACACACACAAAAATAAGAAAACAGATAAACACCATTATTAAGAAGAGAAACGAAATGTTAACACACTAACACTTGATACACATGAACACTGATATATTCGTTTTGTACAATTATATTTTTTATTTAAAGTATCTTTTCTGGGGAGTTATTATGTATTTCGATTCGAAAGAAAATTCCATTCGAATCTTACGCTATGTTTCGAAAATATTGTCTTTCGCATTGAAATACATAATAACCCGCCTGAATTTCACTTACCAATTGAAGTTTTCGTCTTACAATATCTTTATTTATATAAATATATATACATATATTTTTTTTACTCTTTAAATGGTGTACTTTGTTAAAAAGAAATAGTTAAGTTTAAGATAAATTATTGTTTTTTTTTTATCCTAAGCCACAATATTTTTTAAGTTGTTAGTTATACTTATATCTAATTTTTCTTTACGGCATAAAATTTCTTCTCTGTCACGTGTACATCATCTTACAATTATGTTTACTTTTGAATTACTCATATTTACACCAAATATAAAATAAAGCATGATTTATAAAGGATTTTAAACACTTATATTTAACTATTAAAAAAATTATAATTTTAATTAAAACTATAATTTGAAGAATAAACGAAGTTAGTATCAATGGAATATATAAAAAAAAAAACAAATTTTTTAAATAATTCTTCTTCAGAATAAGTTAAATACAGTTGAATACAGATTCAAGGAATTTCAATCTATTTATATACACCATTAAAATACACACCACACCGCCTCACAAAAAATTGTAATAATATTAAATTACTAAATGTATTGTGTTTGTATATTGTAAGCGAAAAAAAATTATACATTTTGAAATGAAGATACAATAAAAAAAAAAAAAACAAAACAAAGATCTAAGAATGAACTTACATTTACATAAAAATAAAACGAACAAAAGCACCTCTTTTGAAATTAATTTGACATGTATACATATGTATATATATATATATATATATTCTATATATGTATATATGTACATATATCTATATATTCTTATTTATGTATATTCACTGCAATCGACACCTATGGTGTAAATGATTTAAATTTATATTCAAAGTATTAAATTATCTCCTATGTATATTAAGTTATTAAACTTTGGACAAAAAGTAATAATAATAAACATTAAATTAAAGTTATATAAATAAATTTTTTAATAATAATTTGAAAATTCTTGTATTAGTATCTCAATTAGTATTTTATTTACTAATTACATTATCCATTACGATATACGAAATTTAAAAAAGATTGTCCAACTAAATATTAGGCTCGGATTTCTAATAAGCTTTGTTCACTAAAATCTTTCATATTAGTTTAAAAATTTAACTCTCTACTTTAAAAGAGTTTAATACACTTCTTTGCTCTCCAAAAAGCAATTCAGAGATAGTGGTATTTGTGATTCGCCATTTAAAGGTCAAATTAGCATATATGTATGTAATTAAAAACAAAAAAGAAAATTCAATAAATTGCTACCAACACCTAAGTATCTATAAAAATTTGTAATACAATAAATAAAGTAGATTACAATATTCATTTAAAATAAATACATGTGTATACTATTGTAATTTAATATTTATACTTGGCATCATATATTTCTCTATATAAATAAAATTATAATATATATGTATGTATATAAATGGGGATATAAATCGTTAGAGGCCAGGCCGTAAAATGATGAAGCGAAATCTTAACTTAAATTTAAACTGTGGTGTGTAGAGGTTAATATATAAAAATATTATTTTTGAAAAGCCATGAGGTTATGAAATTAGTCTAATAATAGTATTTTGTCTAATTTTGACAGATTCGGAAAAAGAAACCGAGAAAAATAAAATTGAAAATATCAATTCAGTGAAATTACGAATTTTCGAATTTCCGAATTTTGTCTTTATACATATGTATGTATGTACATATGTATATTGTCCGAAAAATAAGTAGTTTTATGATATTGAAAAGCGACAGTTTGTAAATAAATTGTTTATGTATCTAAACTAATTAATACATTTCCTGATATGATAAAGCTGAACTTTTATTTACTGCTGGAAGTAATTTATTTTGCCGCTGCAAGTCATTGGCTAATTCATCACGTAGCATTCGTTGGCGTATGGCATAGGGCATGGATGATGATGATGATGATAAATCTTTGAATGTACTATTTGCATTCATTTTCAATTCTTTACAGTTTAATTTGTGGGAGTTGATTTGAGTCATACACTGCTCTGGTAAACGGTGTAAAAAACACTCTTGTTGACGATGTTCAGAAAAGCAATCTTTACTATTTTGTTTACGAAACTCGCTCAAGTCTAGGAAATCTTTATTTAGTGTATCGCATGGCTTTTGCGAAGCCTTTATTAAATCATATTGACACTGATTTTGATTAGCCGTGAAGCTTGAAATCCTTGAACTTAAAACTTGTTTTGATGATCTTGATTGTAGCAACTGTTGTCGTAGTTGATGTTGTACTATTCTTTCATAGTTGCAACGTTGTTCTGTTAATTTGTAATTATTTTTATTAAATTCATTGTCGTCTTTATCGGCAATGTTGTCGATATTATTTAAATGTGGCATTGACCATGATTGTTGTGAATGTGGTTTGTAGGTTGTGTTTAAATTATTAGCTGTTCTTGTAGTGGGTGCTGCTGGATAAGGCAATAAGGAGTCCGTTGAAGGAACAATGGTGGCAACTGAGTTGCGACGACTAAAATTGTTTGATGTAATGTGTGAATGTCCTAAACCTTTTAGAATTGACTCTTTTCGATTTGGCTTAATTTTTATGAATTCTGTTTGATCATTTTCATATTTTCTTTGAAGATTATCAATCTTAGCAAACATTTTATTTTAACTATACATATAATTTTTTTTAAACAAACACTTGTGTGAAGCCTTTTTATGAATAATAAACAAATGTTGATTTTTTATTCTTCTTTTCATTTCTCAAATAATGCTACTATGACAACATTTAAACACTTTTAATTATTTAACATTTATGTGCTCATCTGTCTGTATATACTGCATGAATATATATAATTTTTTTAACTTTAATTTAGTAGATAAAGAAAACTTTTAATTTATTTTTCTTAAGAACGAATCTTTATTACACAGCATTTAATGTCAACAGAACTCGATAATGTACAATTAATTACACTTTATATTTCCGGTTCCCAGACTAGACTACACTTTAAGATGCTTGAAAACTTGTATTCATTTTATAGACGCGTGTAGATAGCATACGTCTTTTTAACTACCTGGTAAATGTTTCAGGCTTTTAGTTTGTAAACAAAGCTTAAACAGTTCAATAAACTGGCGAACAAGATAAAGCCTAGTCAGAAGGGCAGTGAGGCATACAGGCCTTTACACAATGAGCACTGATCAGCACTGCATGTATTTTTTTCTGTTCTTTATATATGAGTTAATCAAGAATTTAGGCGCTGTAATAACAAGGCTATCCAAATATATGGCACACTTAAAGTAGATCTTTGATATAATTTCCTTACACTTCCCCATATGTATGTTAAATATAAAAATATGTACTCGTGTGAATGTTGACTTAATATTAAAGAAATTTATATATTTACGTATGTACATATGTATATATATAGATAGATATATTGCAGATATACATATGTATGTATGCATATGTATGTATGTATATACATATTTAGTAAATGTATGAATAAAAAGAAATTAGTCCAGATGAATTACTACTTTGGTGGGAAAAACGAAACCAGTTAAACTGATGAAATATTTGAACCAAAAGCTTACTTTATTCATGAATGAATAAATTCCATGTGTTGTAAAGAGAATGTAGAGAGTTAAATATGAATAATTTTACGCAAATCGAAAACAAAAATATTAACCAAAACCTCTTTAAATTAAGTTGAATAAAAAAAAACAAAAAAACCTTTAATATGAAAAAAGAAAATAAAAAAATCAAAATTGTTTTCCTTTGAGTTGTTAAGGTTTTATTGGGCGCTTCTTTTGCTAGAGAACAAAGACTAGTAAGTAGTCTTTGTTAGGAGCGTTTTTAAACAAGTCCATAACATGTACTTGTTTCTTTACTATGTACGTATGTAAACATAAAAAATAAAACTTTTAAATATTATGTGTGTATGAATATACAAAATATACGCAGGTATTTAAGCAATTCGTATAAAAGCTTCCGACAAGAGAGCATCCCCTTCATTATAGTACTAGCGTTTAAGCGATAAAAACTTAAAAAAAAATTTTTTCCTGAGTATAGTGTGTTTACGAATATCCATTTTATTTATTTATTTTTTTCAATTAACTGCCAAGAAACAAACTGTGAAGTTATTAAAAATATTTTAAGTGCATATGCTTAGTAAAAAGTTTTCATTAAAATAATATCAAATCAAATAGATAAATAAATAAATAAAAAAATTAATAATAATATAATGAAACTGAATTTAAGCAAACATATCAAAATATTGCAATGTATTGCAATCGGTCTGATGTTGGCGACAACATATTGCGCTGCAAAAGATTTGCGTAAGTTTCCTCATTTTACATTATAATAACGAATAACGTCTACCAATAGACTTCAATATATGTACATATTTTGTAACTCTGGCAGTAAGATTTTTGATTTAATAATTTTTCTGAAAAAAAATTTAATCTTGTGGTTTTTGTTGTTTTATTTTAAAACTTTCAAAATATATTTTATTGTGATTTTGCTTTTAATCCACTATACATATTGTTTATCCACATTGATGAAGAAAAATATTTAAAAACTATACGATAAGATAAAGTTGAATAAAATTCTTCATTTAAAACAAAGATTATCCTTTGTAAAAATATATATATACAATACATTATTTACATGCATGTATGTATGTATGTACAAAAACTATAGAGCATATCCAAGTATGTAATGAAATAGTTACTTGAAACGATTTGGTAATAAGTGATGTAACCAATACATTTCAAAACCTAAACATATCAGCGTTACATGTATGTATTTAATTACATTCCAAGCATTTTCCACCTGCCGAAAGTTAGTCTTTGTTTTTGCAATTGTTGCGTGATATTTTGTATAGTAGGTAGTGTGTAGGCTTATTGGACGTTCAAACCTCAGTTCAAATCCCAGGTCAGCAGTGGTGTTGTGCTAATTTTTTTTTTATCGGAACGCGTATATATAATTATATAGACAGGGCCGATCCTGGCTAGGCGGCCGCTCTGTGCGGTCTCATGTCCCAAATTTAACGACGGGGGTGATTTTCCATGATAATCCTGGCGGCGGCGTTTTTTTTTTAGGTCTCATGTCCCAAATTTGACGACGGGCGGGAGGGAGATTTCCCCCAATTTTCGCCCGTTCACGGTTCGGAAAAACAAGCCGGTTCGTTTTTGTTCCGGTTCGGGTTCGGTTCAAACCCTTGTTTATAAAAATACATATAAAAATTCGTCAAAAATGAGAAAAAAAAATTATCAGAAATCATCTTTAGTTCCGGAAAGCGTTCCTGTCCAAAAAGGAAGTACCGGAACGACAACACCACTACAGGTCAGACATATCCAACTAAACAAAATATGAAAAATTATTTTTTCGGCAACTTACTCTCAGCAGATTTCTCTGAAAGTAAATAAAATTGCTATGAAAAGTTTTTCCAAAAAAATCTGTCGTTCGGGGACGACTTTAAACTGTAGGTCCCGCCAGTCATGTATAAAATTAACATACACAACATAAGTGGTGTAAGAAACTAGGTCGAAATTCTAAATAAAGGGTTGTCATGACCAATGGAGCAAAAGCCTTAGTACGGCAATATATTTTAGCAATTTCATGAATTTTAACCAATAGTTTGTATAAAAATTTATAGTTTATATATTTATTTTATTAATTTATTTCTGTTTTATTATAAAGCAAACAATTTTTTATTGTTTTTCATAAAACAGGAGAAAAATAAGGAAAATTTTCAGATGACTCCATAGGTACCCCCCAAAGGAGAATCCTGAGTAAATTTAAAATTCAAACGCTTAATATATGAAAATGTTAACCCTTGTATTTAGTAGAATATCCCTTAAGGTCAAACACTCCATTTAACCCATTTGGAATTGAATGTACAAGTTTTGTTTAGTGTTTTCTGTTGGCACCATGAGCAAGTTTTTCGGTTAAGCTTTGTTTGAGGTTTAACGATTACGTAACCGTTTTTTCAAATGATCTTCTAAATAAGCTCTTGAAGTCATATCGGGACTTTGTGCAAGAGTATTAAGCCTGTGGGGACTTTTTTTGTCAAAATATACTAAGAATTTTGCTGTCCACTGTATGCGTGTATGCGTGTACAATTTCTCATAGATTTTCTGGGGAATTGGATTTGGATTGCACAAGATAGCACAACGTTTTGGAAAATGTCTCGACACGTAAAGTTATTGGTTCATCATTACAATAATCTGATATTATTTTCTATTTTTTTTATTGGGTCATCATTTATCTCAGGCCATTTATTCATTGTTATTTTTAGCTTTCCTTTCAAAAGCCTATGAAAATTTATTAAGAATATGTTTATTTTCTTCTAAATTGGTATTAAAACGGTAAAAAAAATAACGGTATTTACATACATAATTGGTTATTACAACCCTTCAGTTAGGATTACAACCTAGCTTCCCACACCACTTATGTTGTGTGCATTAATTTTAAACATGAGTGGCGGGACCTGCAGTTTAAAGTCGACTCCGAACGACAGATTTTTGAGAAACTTTTCATGGCAATTTTATTTTACTTTCACAGTTTTGGCCAGAAATCTGCTGAGAGGAAGTCGTCGAAGAAATATTTTTTTCATATTTTTCATTTTGATGAAACGTTTGAAACGTGGCCTTACGTCTAATAAGCCAGCACGCTGCCTACTAGACTACGGCGTCAACGTCAATTAGTTGTAAAGGGTGATTTTTTTAGCTATTATCTTTTTGGCAACACTGGTTTAAACAGCTCACACACCTTTCGTGTTTTGTTTCACTGTCAAACATCTTCAGTTTAGTCTATAATTTAACCATGAATCGTCTTACAAACGAACAACGCTTGTAAATCATTGAATTTGGCATCATTGGACCGTTCTTCTTCAAAGATGCTGCGAATCGTAACGTAACTGTGAATGGTGAGCGCTACCGTGAGATGATATCCAACTTTTTTTTGCCCAAAATGCAAGAGCTTGACTTGCATGACATGTGGTTTCAACAAGACGGTGCCACATGTCACACAGCACGCGTAACAATAATGGACTTATTGAGAGGCGAGTTCGGTGAACATTTTATTTCACGTTCGGGACCGGTCAATTGGCCGCCTAGATCGTGACTATTTTTTGTGGGGCTATGTTAAAGCTCATGTCTATACAGACAAGCCCGCTTCAATTGACGCATTGGAAGACAACATTGAAGCATTTATTCGTGAGATACCGGCCGAAATGTTGGAAAGAGTATGCCAAAATTGGACTAAGCGGATGGACCATTTGAGGCGCGGTCGCAGTCAACATTTGCATGAAATAATCTTCAAACATTAAATTATATGGACCGTACTATCGATTCAAATAAAGATTTCATGCATTTTTCTGAATTTTATGTTTTTTTTTTTGAAAATTTTTCCTATAGCTCTTAAAAAATCACCCTTTATTTAAACAATTTCCAAAAATTGAATATAATCGAAAATTTTTCAATATATTTTTTTGAAGTTAAGTTTGCTCTCTGAGTTTTAAGATATAGGAATGTAAAAAGCTTTGCAGCATCAAATACATAGTGGGTATAAATTATTTTCTTAAGCTTTGTGATTTTTTTCAATTCATATGACGATATTTTATGTTATTAATGATTGTTATTAACATAAACCAATTTTAAAACCAAAAAAATATGCTCCATATACTGTAAGAATAATTCCCGAACAAATATCGATAATTAAATTGTTGTAATTTTATAAACAATGTGGTTAATTTGCATATTCAGCTAGTTAAGCAGGTTAATCGATTTTTAATGGACGCATTCCTTAATGCTTGTCTTATTTAAAATGTTTGGTACAAAATATACACATACATATATGTATATATATGCATATACATTATGTCTTGTATTTAGAAGGGTATAGACTTTGAATAGATTTTCGTTCTTTAAAATAACTTTAATGCCGGCAAATTAAGCATAACATTTTTGGTTAGCCTAGGTCAGTTTTAAATTAACAAAAAAAAAAAACAAATATTTTACACAGAGATACTATATAATACCAAAGAAAATAAATATTCTTTGATAATACGTATGTATGCATGCATGTATGTATATAAATATATTGGTATTTGTTTGTATACTTGAATTCATAAAAAAAAAAACAATGAGCATCATTAACATCATTGAGAGATAGATATACGGATTTGATTCAGTTGATTTTATTTGATTTAAATATTGCCTTAAGGCTGATACTAATGATGTTAATTTTTAATTGTATGCATGTATATAGTTACGTATATTTAAATATATATGTATATAAATATGTGTGTATAAATATTGTTTGAAAAATAACGTTTTTTTTTCTTCTTTTTAAAAAAATATTTCAACTTGACATTGAAGACTATGGCGTTTTCAAATACATAATCTTTAATTTTTGTGCATTTTACTAAACAAGTTTTATTTAAATTTTAATTAATAAATAATTTTATCATAATTTATCTAATATTATACATATGGGTGTCGTGTATATACAGCGGAAAAATTCCGATTGACTTCGTTGATAAGTTCTGTAATAATAGTAATAACTATCAAAAATAAATACCGTTGAAAAAATATTTCTTCGGCAACTATGTATGTACCTCTCACCAGATTTCTGGTAAAAACACTGAGAGTAAATAAAATTGCCTTGAAAAAGTTTCTCAGAAATCTGTCGTTCGGAGCCGACTTTAACCCATTCGCTGCCAAGGACGAGTATACTCGTCTTTAACAGGATATCCCGCACTGCCAAGACGAGTATACTCGTCCAACTTTAAATATGTATATTTTAACATGCAAGCTTTTGAATTAGCAAATTTTTTTTGCCACAAACATAATATAAATATGTAAAAAACTTGAAAAATACTACAAATAAAATTTTTTACAAAAATAATATGTACTTTATTTCTTACTTCTACTAAAACGTTCGCAAATACGAAAAAGGATATCGAGTCCTTCTGCCTATTCCTATTCCTATTGCCAACGACGAGTATACTCGTCTTTGGTTTTCTGCTTGTAAATGATTATGTATGATAATGTAAGTGCTCTTACCAAGAAATAACAGGGTTTTGGTAAATTGATGTTGAATTATGAATTTTATTTTATTTTTTTTTGAATAGTTGTGTTATTCTTTGTTTACTTCGTATCACGATATGTATAAATGTATCTAAATATTAAAGATAGAAAGAAGTCCATTTATGTTTGTCCATGTAAGTTGGCTTGCCAATGGAATTACGATATTTGCAATGTAATATTTTGTTTAATAAAACCGTTGGCATTGCTTTTTAAACGGGTACATTTTAAAATTTGTAAATATTTTAATAAAACTCAGTAATATTTCTTTCAATTTCCAAAGGACAAACAAACAAAATATTGTCCACATTTATCTTCACGTATACTTATGACTACGTGCATTGGTGTTGAGTTACTTATGTACATAAGTATATTCCATACTTTTGGCGCTCTTTTGGACAATTTCCAATATTTTTCTTACCAACATTTTCCTTAGAAATTTATATAAGTACACATATGGTCATTAAAATAGGTACGACTAAAATTTTTCTTAAAAATTTGTATTTTCAAATTTTTTCCGCCTCCGTGTTTAACTGTTTTTTTTTTTTTGTGTAACGTGTGTCAAATTCTTTTCCCTTGGTCTTCTGACATTACGCCCTGCATTATTTACAAATAAATTTATCTTGGTTTGATTGCTCCAGAAAATATTATGCCAGTTTTTGATACCTTCTGATTCACACCATATCTTGTGATTTTGTGCAAACTGTTTCCCCTTCTGCAAATTTTTTTTCTAAGCAATGGAACTTTGCGAGCTATTCTTCCTGAAAGTTTAATGTCACATAGACGACGCCGCACAGTTCTTGTCGATATTTGATTATCTATTTCAGCGGCGATCGCTTTCGAAGACTTAAAGGGATTTCGCTTAGCAAGCATCGCGATGTAACCGTCAGTAATAGTGCTAGTTTTTCTCACTGCACCACGTTGTTCTACGACTTTTTGAGGCTTGAGAGCATTAAAAACGAAATTTATAGATCGCCCAAAAGCATCAGTTATAAATTTATACGATTTTTTCTGTTCTCAAAGCTTTTGAATGAGCCTTCTCTCCTCCAGTGTACAATTTTGCGCTAATGATAATATTAGTATAAAATAATATTAGTATAAAAAGCAAGTCTAGTTACCTCAATATTAAATTTATTTTTGATAACAAACTTTAAAATGTTAATTTTATGACAAAATTTGCAAAAATCTCAACGCGTTCCTATTTCAATGGCCAGAAATTTTTCTTAGTATTTTAAAAAACCTTTTCATAAAAAATAGCAAACACATTGAAAGTTAACAGAATTTGTTATGTCAAAAGAAAACAGTATTGAGAATTAAAAATAACATAACTTTATTACAAATTTTGCGATTGGCAAAAAAAGCCATGAAATTCGCGTCAGTTAAAGGTCGTTCCTATTTTAATGGCCATATGTGTATATGAGCAGTAAAATAGTTTGCATATATAATTGGCCATTACAACCCTTCAGTCAGGATTACGGCTTAGCTTCTCACACCACTCATGTTGTGTGTGTTAATTTTATACATGAGTGGCGGGACCTACCGTTTCAAGTCGACTCTAAAGGACAGATTTTTGAGAAGCTCTTCATGGCAATTTTATTTTACTTTCACAGTTTTGGCCAGAAATCTGCTGAGAGGAAGTCGTCAAAGAAATATTTTTTTCATATTTCGTTTTGATGTCAGACCTGGGGTTTGAACCGTGGTCTTACGTCTAGTAAGCCAATACACTACCTACTAGACTACGGCGACTCTAGTAAAATAGTTTATATTCATTTATTCTTAGTATATCATTATTAGCGTAATATTTGGCATACATGTATGTATTTAGTATATGAAAAAATAAAACTACAATAAACTTGATTGATTTATAGTTTTAATTTCAGTGTGATCCATTAATTTTCCACTAACCAAATACGGAAAACATAAACAATATAAATTTGCATATCTTAATAAAAGCGAAAATGCGTTTGGAATGTTAAATATGTACTAACTATACTCGTACTTATGTGTATACATACATACATATGTATATGATAAAGTTTCAAACTATGTACATACATACGTACTATGTATGTCTTCTTCTCCGCAAGCGTTTTTAGTAACTGCTATAGGATTGAAATTGAAAAATCTTATTTAAATTGTAACATTTTCATTATCCTGATTACATACATACATACATACATAATTGGCAATTACAACCCTTTAGTCAGGATTACAACCTGCTTTCTGCCATTATCCTGATTATTAAATATAAAATTATAAAGGGTCCGCCAAATAACTTTTTTTTTTTTTTTTGAAAATGCTTTAAAAAAAAACTACTGAATATTTTCTCAAATTTTTTTTTTTTTTTTGAAAGTACAATCCTTCCGGTTAATAATGGAAAATAATTTCATTCAAATGACTGCCTCGGCTGGCCATGCAGTAGCCTACACGATCGGTCCAATTTTTAAGCACATTATCGATTGTGCGCAGCTGTATTTCACCAATGGCTTCACGAATATTGTCCTTTAAAGCGTCAATTGTCTCTGGCTTGTCGGCGTAACACATATCTTTGACGGCACCCCACAAATAATAGTCCAACGGTGTCAAATCGCAGCTCCGAAGTGGCCAAACGACATCAGCTCTGCGGCTGATAATGCGATCTTCAAAAACAGGGCGCAAAACATCGAGTGTATCTTCGGCTGTGTGGCACGTAGCGCCGTCCTGTTGAAACCAAATATTGCCAATATCCTCCTCTTCAATTTTTGTGTACAAAAATTCGTTCAACATGGCCCGATAACGATCGCCATTGACTGTAACGGCCACTCCTTGCTCATTTTTGAAGAAAAATATCCCAATTATGCCTCTGGACCAAAATCCGCAACAAACAGTAACTCGTTTTGGGTGCGTCGGCTTTTCAATGTATGCGTGCGTGTTTTCTGTGCCCCAAATGCGACAATTTTGCTTGTTTACATACCCGCCAAGATCAAAATGAGCTTCATCGGAAAAGATGATTTTTTTGCCAAAATCGGCATCTTCTGTAAGTCGATCGCAGGCCCATTTAGCGAAGTGAAAACGCGAATACACAACCATATTCGTTCAGCGGAAGGATAAAACTAATTATCTGTCAAATCAGACATGAGCTAAGTCACGAAATAAGCACTAGTTGAAAAAAAACGTTAGATGGCGGACCCGAAATAAAAGCAGAAAGTTTAAAGCCATACATTTAATCTGTTTTGTATGTTTTAATAAAGGGGTATTCAGAATTTATTTAATTTAACGTTAACTTTTTGACAGCAGGTCCTTATATGATGCCTAGAGCACTTATTTTTAAACTTTATCTATCTATTCATTACAGTTCAAAGAAACTATACAACATTTTTCATTGAACATAAATTAAAGGACCTTTAGTCCTAATTTCGATGCAGAAAATTTTTAAATAATTAACAAAAATTAAAGAAAATATTTTTTATTTACAGCTGAATCATTCGACAAATGTAACCGAGATTCGAATTTCGATAAATGTTTGGTAGACGCTGTCAACAAGGCAATACAAATTTTAAAAGATGGTAAAATCCTTTAACACACAACTATTTAGAACTGTAAGAATATAATTTTATTTATCTGTATGTATGTATGTGCACATTGTAGGAAATAAGGAATTTGGTATTCCGACTTTGGATCCGTTAGCCGTTAAGTCGCTTGTTATAGATGCTGGTACAGCGCCAATTAATCTAAGGCAAACATTAAAAAACGTTTTAGTATCCGATATGATATCGACCAGTAAAATTAAACGATATAGGTTTGTTATTCTTATCTATTTGAACTAAAATCCATACGTTTAATGTCTTATTTTTAATTACAGAACTGATTTGGACAATCATCTCATTATCTGCGACAGCATAACGGATCGCATTCAAATGTTGGGTGATTATGAAATGTCTGGACGTATTCTGCTGTTACCGATTACAGGTAATGGTCGAGCCAATATTACACTTGTTAATTCGAAAATTGAACATCGTCTGATTGGTGAACCATTCGAAAAAGACGGTGTTAAGTATATGCGTTTAAAAGATTATCGTGTTACTTTTGATCCGCAACGTGTTTATATGCATTTCGAAAATCTCTTTAACGATGCCACTCTATCGCAAACTATGAATCGTTTTTTAAATGACAACTGGGAGACTGTATTTAATGAATTAAAAACCGGATACTCTAAAAGATTTGGTAAAATCTTCCGTGAAATCTCTAATCGAATATTTGAAAATGTGCCTATGGATACAATGTTTTTACGATAATTGCTCCATTAACAAAATGTATATTGTATTCTATTGTAAATATTATTATTTTTATTATCAATTACAAGCATTTTTATATATCCTATCTATTATTAAACAGTATACAAAATGTGGTACATTATTAAGAGTCGAAATTTATATTGAATTTTGTACATACTACATATCAAGATAAATAAATATTTTAAAACGCTATGAAAATTGGTTATCATGATTTATTAAGATATACGATATTAAATATATATAATAATACAATTTATTTATTTGTATTATAAACGTTAAAAACTGAGTTGTTATTTTTAATTTAATTTCTCAAACTTATACGGATTTGTTCTTCAAGGCGAAATTTTTGATTTTTTTAAGGGTCAAAGCCAACATTCTAACACGAAATTCAGAATTGGTTTGTAGTTGTCTTAAATAAATTTAAAATATCGATTTTATCGATTTATTTTAAATATGATTTGTGTATAGCCTTACAATAACGAATTTTTAAAAAATTTGGATCCCGATTGATGACTCTATTATGGACGACAACTGGACCTTAGCTGTATTGCCAGTAGAATAATTTGTATTACAGGCGGTAACTGACACACAACATTTACAAATTTTACTTGTAAAATACATTTTTTTGAAAACTACAAATTTCTAGTTGCCAATTAGTATCGCAACTAAAGTTCGGTTGCTGTTCATAATATGTCCATAAGATAGATCATTATTCAAAGTATAAAGATTGATTGAAAATAACTTGAATTTTTAAACTTAGCGGCTTTATTTAGCCGCTGACTCGCACATATGAAACATCTTTGTCAATGTCAATTAATTACATTATACGGCGTTAGTTAAAATCGTCATTGACGGCTTGAACAAGTCGTTCCTGAGTCGGTGGACTTGTTTCATTATTTGTAGTTAAAGTTAGTTCCGCATATTTTGTATATTAACAAATTTATGAGTTAATAGAGTAGGAAATTTTTATTAAAGGTGAATAATTGTCGATTGTGATATTTTAAATGTATAAAAGCAATAATTTTCAATTTCCAATGCAAACACTATTAAAAGAATATTTTTAAGGTGTTGCAGACTTAAAGACAACAACAAAAAAGGTGAAACTCGATTTTTGTTGTTATTGTTAAAAAGAGTTATTTTGTGTTTTTTTTACGTATTCTGCTAAAAATCAATACAAGAAAAGAAAATATGAAATAAGTGAAATCAGCCAATAGAGGCACTGTCTGTTGTGTTTGTTTGAAATCAATTTTTAATTAAATTATAAAGAAAAAGAATATATGTAAGAAAAGCAAATATAAAATGAAACAGAAACAATTTGTAAATATGTATAAAATTACGAAAACCTTTGGTGCGATACTTGTTATTATTGTTGTTGTTGTTCTTGAGTTGATTGTCGGTTAATTCTGTTTTTGTTTTGCATTGATTTATTTTCTTCGTATATTATTGTTTCTATAAAATTTGTAATTTGTGTTTTCATGTGTGTGTGTACATTGTACATGTTTGAAATTGTGTGTTTGTGCGCGAGTGTATGTTTATATTTTCGATTACTCTACATGGATTGCAATAATCCATATTAAGTTATGAATGCAATCCAGACAATAAATTATTCGGTATCAATTCAAACCATTGCCGGAATAAAAAATTTTGAACAATACATATTCAATAAAAATTACTTAACATTACTAAATTACAAAAAAGAATATAAGAAATTTATAATTTTTACAAATCTTATCCACTATTCTAAAACTTCATGTACTCTACGTGTATCAATAATAGTCCAATCTATAGTATAAAAAGTATGAACAGAAAAGAAAGTTATGTCGGACTAAGTGATTAACGCACGTACATACAATAGAATCAAATAAATATTAAGGAATAAGACTTAAAAATGCGTGACTAGAATACAAAATTATTCGTAAAATACAGATAATAAGATACAATAGAAAGAAAATTTGATTTTTGCACAGAAAGATACTGCAACCCTAAATAGAACAAGAACGGTGATACCAGATTAAAGAATATTGGAGTGATTTTAACAGTAATTTGACATCCTTGTTATTCCTTTCGTTTTCCTAAAAAAGTTCAGCGATGTATATAAGTTAAGTTTTAGAAAGAGTTCATTTATGAATTAAATCCCTAATCTAGTTGAAATAGTTCATTCTGTTTATTGCAAAAAACTTCAATAAGAATTTAAAACAGCAAAACAAAACATGCATATGTTCTTTTTAGAAACCAGTAAAAAAAAAATCAGTAATAAAAACGACAAAGTTTAACTTTCAAGTTGTGTTTTCTACGTAAATAAATTTGTTTTAAACTTAAAACAATGTACATACGTACAGATTTCTTGCATAGCAAAATATATACATATGTACATTAGGTATGCACAGTGAGTGGTATTGTTTTGATATTCAATGGTGAAAAAAGTGAAAACAACTATTTTAATAGAACATGCGAACGAACTTAACATCTAATATATGTAGTTACCGCGACACACTCATGTGAGAAATATAAGTATAATATAAACCGTTAGACATCGATAGACCGGCTGCAAGCAGACGTCAACAAAAGTAATTCAATACAACAGTAAACGGCTGGCTATCTATAAAAATTAAAAGAAAATAAAAAAATATGTTTTTAAGGTAGCCACACCCACAAATTCATTCTATGAATGCAAAATTTTGGAACTATAATTATGAAAATTTTTATACATACATATGTGCCTATATGTATATATATAAATATACATAAATATATATATATACCTCCGTCTTTTAATTTCAGTTTAAGGACAACACCTTATGTATGCGATTAGAGCACGTAATGTAACTTCCCTCAACAGATTGATATTGACTGGAAATAACATTTGTATTGTAGACGAGACAGAAAGAAGCTTTAGTTTGAGCTAGAGAATAATTGTAACTGAACTGAAAATGTTTAATTTTATGAAAAAAGGTGTATCAGTAGCATCTAGTAGTGCTAGTGATAGAGAAAAGTCTGAAAGGGAGGAAAAGGAGAAGCGTAAACGTGAAAAAAAGCAACGGAAAGAGGGAAAAAATTCGTCTGGAGTACCGGGTAGTATGAGTACAGAGGAGCTGTTGAGATTGGATGAGGCAATACATGTAAGATTTAAAGATATGCTAAGACTATTTAAAGAGGGTTTCTTACATATTTAAATAGGTGAGACGTTCGTTAAAAATACGAGGACGGCGAAAGGAAAAGGAAAAGCTTCCTAGTGGTATTACGGCAGACTATAGTGCTGAATTTTTTGCAGCACTCAATGCCGATGCATCTAGCAGCAATGAATTAGATCGGGGAAATGAGGAAATTGTAGCATCTGTAAATACGACTATAGAAAGCCGTTACAATGGTAGCGGTAATTCAAGTATTCATTCCATTTCAGAATCAACATACCTTGGGACTATCGGAGATTCCACCAAGGTAAATTTATAAAAATAATTACCAAAAGAGATACATATTGTTATTAATAAACAAATATTTTATTGCTTCCTTATACAGAGTCGTTTTATGCTACCTGTACCGCCAAAACCACCAAAAAGAGGTATTTTAAAAGGATCGCGTAGTAATATTAGCAATATTCATGAGGAAATTACTGTTGCATCTCCAGATGCACTTATTCGAAATACAATACAAAATGAAATGCTATTTGAGGGCAGTCGGAGTGTTGGCGGTGCTGGATCTCTTGGATCGAGTTCTAGCCAGCACGGAACATCATTTACATCAGTAGAAAGTCTGCGTAGTGATGAAGGATGTATACAGCGGGCTATGACATTGCCTACAAGTGCACGTTATACATCACATATTCCTCATGCTAATTTAAGAGTGCTGACATCACCTTCACCAAGCGCTGAAAGTCTTACAGATACTACAAATTCCTCATTTGCCACTCCACCATTCTCTCTGAGTCCCATTGGAGAATCTCAAGGCATAGAGCGATGGTCAAGAGTACACTCGTTTGAAGATATTGATTTACCGTTACCTCCCATTAAACTAGTTACATTACCAGCTGCAAGGTCATTAACAATACATCGTAAAAAGTCTCCACGACAAGATTTTGGTTTCAGTCTCCGAAAAGCAATATGTTTAGATCGTTCCGAGTCTATTACTAATCCCATATTCAAACCTGTTATATTTGCTGAACCTGGAGCGGGCGGCAGTTCTACCGGATTACTACCGGGAGATCGTTTGCTTAAAGTTAACGGTACACCGGTCTCCGATTTACCACGAGAAGTTATTATCGAAATGATTAAAAACAGCGGAGAGTCCGTCACAGTTGAAGTAAATTAAAAACAAAAAATATTAAAAAAAAATTTTAATTAAACACATCCATGTTTCTTACATATGTTGTAGGTTCAACCAGTTTCCGAATTAGTTGAACTTAGTCGCAGATGCATGCCCCAAACAAATGCTATTGACGTCAATGAAAGTGATCGGGCTCTTCTTAATGCCAGCAATTGTAATACCTTAAAACGAAGTGCTAGTAAAAGAATAAAGGTAGGTTGACCTTTTATTATCTAAAATGCAAAAGAACACCAACTCAATTTGAGAATAAAAAAAAAAAAAAAATTTAAATATTTTATAAGCAAATAACGTAAATACCATATCGTATTTATGAAAGCAGTAGGTAGATTTGAAAAATCACAGCATTTTGCTGTTTTTCTATTATGTAGAGAACTTATAAATTCTTTTTGATTAAACACAATTTAAAAGAAATTCTTTATATTTGTATACATTCCAAAAATTTACGTTCTTAATGTGCAATGGGGGAAAAACGCTAAATTGTCATTAGAATAACGATGTAATAAAAAAGAGTTTTTTGATACGGAAAAGACGTACTATCCACCCTAACTTCTATACCAACTCGTGCACCAAGAACATTTGTCTGATGTACCAATATTCAAAGTTCCATATTTTGGCAAATATAAATGACAGCACCTTAAGAAAGGTAATGTAATTGTATATATGAAAAGTATAAAGGTACTTTTTATAAAATTGAAGATTATAAAATAAACTTTCTGAAAATGTAACTCTTAAGGTGCTGTTATTATTATTATGTCATTGCCCAACTTTCGTAAGCTCGAAATCCCAATATTTTGTGGACGATACAATAGCAGACACAACTCGTCTCAGAAGAGTGGAGTGGAAGAAGTTTGTACAAGATACTGAATATTGGTATTGGCATGTTATGTGAATACTGGTATCTCAAACAAAACTGTATTATTTAAGTATATTTAAATATATAATTTTCCTAAATATATACACTGCCGGACAAAATAAAGTGCGGTTTTAAATATTTTTTGTTTTCTGATTAAAGCATATGTTTATTGTTTTCAAATGTTTATAAATTATAGTTTAATTTTGAATTCGGTTAATATTTTATCTAATAGGGACCTTAATATTGAATTTTTTCTTTATATTTTCTATTTATAATAGAAACTATATGGTACATAAGGAATTTCAAGTGACAAAATAAAGTAACACTTCACTAGAAAATATTATAAATAATTAAATAACTTCAAAATTTAGTACGAAGTTGCTCCTCCTTTGTTATTTATGACTTCTCTTAATCTTTTGGGCATCCTTAGCGCAAGGTTCTTCAAAGTACTTGTAGCCCTCCATGAGGCTTTTGTTTTGTTCCAAAGGCTTAAATCGAAAAACCTTATCCATACTGTAAAGCATGGTGGAGGCAGCCTCATGGTGTGGGGATGTTTTTCCTCTTCAGGAGTTGTTAGACTCGTTAAATTGATTCCAAAATGACTGGAGAGCACTATGTAAATATTTTGGAAGAAAATCTTTACAACAGTGCGGAGGAAATGGGCTTGGGGGAGTTTATCTTTCAACAAGACAACGACCCCAAGCACACTAGTAAGGTCGCTAAAAAACATTTTGAAGAAAATAATGTTGAAAAATTAGAATGGCCTGCTCAAAGCCCAGATTTAAACCCCATTGAGCATCTTTGGGCTATCTTAGATGACAAAATCCCGATGGAGTCCAGAACAAATATTCAAACATTTTGGGAAAAAATGCAAAGTGAATGGAGGGCAATTCCTACAAGTTCCTACACAAGCGTCGTAAAATTTAATTAATTGATATAAACATTTTGCATTCGTCGAAATAAAACAAACAATTATTTTATTTTGTGGTTATTTTAAAAGAGACGAAGTTATGACGAGAATGAAATTTAATTAAGACTACTGAAATTACAAGAATTTAATATAGAAAGAAAGTAATAACAATAGCAAGAAAAATAAAATCTTACCTAATTCCTAGTGCCGCAACAGTAACTGAAAGTCTTGTAAAAAATAATTTAACTTGGCCGAATACTACGAAAGAGCCTTTTGTATTCTGAAGATCAATATAAACAAACGGAAGAGGCGACCTGGCTAGCCTACGTAATCCTGGTTTAAACCACAAAGAGAGCGAACAAATGTTCATCACGGTTTTCGAATTAAATCTTATCCATCAAGAAAGCTCCGGCAGATGCTATCATTCTACGACTTAGATTGCTAATGTCAACCTGTGACAATTCCTCCAGATTATCGATATAGTAAGCACCTAAGTGCTTTTTATCGTTGCTACACCGATGGCTCCAAATTGGAAGGAGAAGTTGGAATTGGTATCTATTCGAAATCAATCGGAATATCCAAGTCTATAAGGCTACCAGTTCATAGCAGCGTCTTTCAGGCGGAAGTATCGGCAATTCGGGCTGCGGTGAAAATTATTGTGGACAAAAATGTTCACAGGCGAAAAATCACCATACTTTCCGATAGCCAAGCGGCCATCAAAGCATTGGATTCTAGTGTAATCAACTCCAAGACGGTGTACGACTGTCGCAGATGTCTCAATGAGATGGCGAACCGATATGATGTTTGTATCACATGGGTACCGGGACATAGAGATATTCCCGGCAACTGCAGAGCGGATGATTTGGCCAGAAGGGGCACGACCATCGAACTCTCTGATGAATTCTCTACATTGGGAATCCCTTTGGGTACATGCAGGCTTATAATTGACAATGCAATCGTGGACCTTGTCAACAGTAGGTGGGCAGCTTCGGACAAGGGCAGAACGGCGCAAAAAATCTGGTTAAGGCTGGATAGGAGGCGCACGGCGACTCTGCTTAAACTCCAAAGAAGCAGGCTCAGCGCTGTTATCGGGGTTATTACGGGGCATTGTATTATAGGAACGCATGCGAGACGTATTGGTCTTGGACACCTCGCGAATGATTTCTGCAGAAGCTGTGGAGATGAGGAAGAGGATGAGACTATTCTTCACCTACTGTGCACATGCCCGGCACTTGGTCGGAGGAGAAAGAGGCACCTGAGTGCCTGTTACATGGAGGATCTAGATGAACTGTCATGCATGGATATTGACAGTCTGAGTCGCTTCATCGGAAGCTCCGAGTGATTCCTGGAATAGGGGAGAATGTGGAACTGTGGTATCACAATGGATTCTGTGTGCGGCCTAAGTGTTTCCGCTCCTGACTCCATCGGGGGGACAGCCACTTCTACCTACCTACCTATCTACCGTTGCCATAATGTTATTCTTTGGAAATTTTACTTTGGGTTAGACTGTGTTGCACAATTCAACTTATCAGTATAGTTTTTCTAAAGTGCATTACTGCAACTATGTATATAACTATGAGTTATACATCATTATTACAATACAAATATAAACAAATTTAATTTAACAAAATATAATAAACTCAGAAAGTAATTAAGGAGAACCGATAGACTTCATTCAGATCGAATCGTTATAAAAATAAAAAAATAAGCAAAAGTTTATTATGCCTACTATGCCCTCCCTCATGGGAGAAGGAAACCAAAACATTTTTGTTTTCTTTTCATAAAATGTAATTAATTCTGCTGTAGAAGACTTACAGTTATTTTGCTTAACTAAAACGCAAACCACTGTATGCATACAGATGTATGTAAGTGTACACACCTCTTTGAGCCTACGTAATAATATTAAGCTAGTTAATACATTTAAAGCTAAAGAGATAGTCATGAAAAACTTCAAACGAATACTGGAAAGATCATTGATTGATACTGCTTGTTGCTGTTCTGTGGAACTCAATATGTAAATACTTGCTGTGTAACTGTGTAGTAGTGTGTGGCTGTGTGTGGATAGATAAAAGTAAATAAAAATATTAAAAGCAATATCAACAAACAAACGCTAGACAAAACATGGTGTTTACTATAACAACAATAAGTCGAAGGCAGCTAGCTAGTCAACCAACCAGCAAAAAAAAAAAAAATATATTCCCTACAAAAAAAAAAAAAATAACCCACAATAGGCGAATGAACAAATTCTTTCAAAATCCCTCTTAATATATTATTGTTATTGCTATGACTGTTGTTTCTCGTTGTTTAGGTTGTTTTCTTCTTGTTGTTTTTCCTACTTTTGCGTTTTGTTGTAGTTGGTTGTGGTATTGCAACTGAAGTCATTTTGGTCGACTGTGTGGAAAACATTCGTCTAGACATCAGTGTGTTTTAAACCGTTTCTATGTACGAACGATCATCGAGTCTGTTGTCGCAAATCGCATAATACTTAATTAATCAAAAGTGATCGTTGTTTAAATACTTCCTCGTAGTGACCATTATATATACTTAATTGAAGTCGTGGACTAAAGAAATAATCAATAGAAGTTGTTCAATCGAACAACAAAACACTATCGATATATTCCAAATATCGTAAATCGTTTATAACTTTTCGTCATATTATTATTGCTTAAAACATTAAATTTTTTAACACACGATATACATACTCTACTAATATTTACAACTTGGAAAATCTATTGCTATACGCTAGTTTGGCTAGTTTAGATAGCAGAAGTATTTTATTAAAAAAATGTACATTAAATATACAAATAACAATGTAGTTACGTACATACATATGTGTATTGGAAAATTTTATAAGTGAAACTAGAAGATTAAATTTAAAGTTTTAAAATATTTACGATTGAATCACATTAATTCAATCAAAAACGAAATCTTATTATTAAACGGATTATAAAAGGTGTAAATTAAAGAGTTATGTGCATACAAACATAATGTTTACGTCCAGTATTATTTCTACATATTCAGTTATACCTACATCATCCATCTGTGTGTAGTCTAATTAAAAAATTAAAAGACTATTACGGCATAATAGTTATTTTATTTTTTGGTACCTACTGTTACGTTGACAGTAAAAGTAATCTGATATTGTAATAAATATTCATATATTCATGTATACATTAAATATTTATAAATCTTAACGACAACTCAATCTGTGCAACAGTGGGTTAACTTTAAAGTTGTTTCATTGTTGGCTTTATACAACACTTAACATAGTAATTCTTCTCAAGGTTACGATCACTGCAAAGTTTTACTTGAATTTACTTGCGTTTGTTTTCATAGAATATAGGTAGTACAATTGGATTAATATGAATTTTTTTCTAAGTGAAGTAATGATTTCAATTCAAGTAACCGAAAATTGAAAAAGGCATATGAAATGACCGTAATATACATACATACAGTTGTGTTCAAAATAATAGGAGTGCCCTTCATTTAAAAGCAAAGTTTAAAATTATGAAAAATAAAAAAGTAAATATCAAATTTTTTTGACTTAAAATTTATTTCTAAATCATTTTCTAATTTTTTAACACTTAATTATTTAGTTAAAACTACGAACACAAAAAATATTTCATGTAAATAAAGCTTACTCTCAAAATTAATTGTTCAAAATAATAAGAGTGTTAGCATCTTAAAATAGTAAAGCTATTTTAGTATTTGGTTGAATAACCTTTGTTTTTAATGACTTCAGCACATCTACGAGGCATTGAGTCAATAAGATCTTGGCATCTGTTTGATGCAATGCATCCGCGCACTGTGATCCATAGTTCTTCTGCATTTGAAGGTTGTTTCTCTGCAGCATACTTTTTAACATCTCCCCATAGATGTTCTATGGGATTAAGGTCAGGAGACTGAGCTGGCCACGCTATAACCTTTACCCCATTAACCCGAAACCACTCATTTGCCAATTTACTTATGTATCCATTTTAGAGGCGTGGAATATGGGTAACATCACTTCTCTCAAAGTGCCGACATAGACGTTCCTATCCATTATGTCGCTAATTGGATGTATTGGGTCTACACCAATATATGAAAAGCTTCCCCATATCATTTGTTTTGCACCACCATGTTTAACTGTCTTTTTTTTGTGTATTCTGAGCTTTATATTTGGTGTTGGGCAGACGTCTAACATACTGTCTAGACCCAGTGCCACCAAATAAAACAATTTTGCTTTCGTCGATCCACAGTATGTTTCTCCATTTTTCTTTCGGATATTTGATGTTCTTGGGCAAACTTTAAGCGTGCTGCTACCTGCTTTTTTTTGTCAGCAATGTCAGCAATTGTTGTCCATCAGACGCCTACGAATAGTAGGCCAATTACGGCAAGTTTCAGATCCTTTTGAATTTTTTTGAAGACGCCGAAGGATTTATTTTGCTGTATCGCACAATTCGGCGGTCATCGACAGTTGATGTTTTGCCCTTGCGCCCACGCGATTCTGGCTTTTTTTATATTTTAATGCATTTGTGATCATTTGATCGGAGTAACTTAAGATTTCCTTAATTTCTTTGTAAGTTTTGCCTTTTTTTTCGAAGATTTTTAATTAGTTCTCTCTTTTCTTCAGTAGAGTGCTTTCGTCCTCCCACTATTGCAAAAATTTGTGTGAATCACTGTAGAAAAAGTTTTAATTACATTTTTCCGTACATATTGTTCACTTTTTTTTTAAATTATATGCTGTTATATTTTTATTTTTAAAAGTACACACACACTCTATTTTTTTGAACAAATGAAGTCAAGGGCAAACACAGAAATGAATCAATTTCATCGCAAATATTAAAGTTATTACGAGATTCTTTTTGTATTTTATTTCTTACATATCGTTGTAACTACCATTAGAATATATCATGTTTTGCAAATTGGTACAATAAAAATTTTTAACTTTGAAAATATTACATGGTAGCACTCCTATTATTTTGAACACAGCTGTACATACGTGTATGTACATATCTGTATACAGTACGGGATCAGTAAATAAAATAAAATACTCAAAGTACATTTTTTTCTTTTAACAAATACAATACATTTGTATTAAAACCTAGTTACGTGTATCTACTTTTCTTCTTCTATGAATTGTTGATATTAATAATTCTAACTATTTTTAAATTATGATTGACTATTAACATTTTCACATATTAATTTTAAATTTACATATTTTTACCTAAAAAAAAAACTATTAAAAGGCATATACTCTAAACGGTTTGCGCTAAATTGTTCCGAATATTTCTGATATACCATGGCTATCTTCAATATAAATGTGTTTTAAAACAACTATCCTTTACTTCCACAAGATGTACTCGAATAATGTGTTCCAATTTTAGACGATTTTACAAATAAAACAAAAACTTTAAATAAAAACCTTTTTTTTTTTTAATAATTTCTTATATGTTGTGCTATTGGACGGACTATAAATTTTCCAGTACTAACCACATAGAAGTTTATGTTTTTTTTTTCTTGTTCTATGTAGGGCAAATTGTGTTTGTATGTATATAAATTAGCAGTAAATGGTTCGATTGGCAAATAATTGATGATAATTAAAAAATACATAAATATGTACATAAATATAGAAAATAATGTTTGTTTTTATAAACATCGAGACGAAAAAGTTTAAAAATATTTTTATGTTTGTAAAAAGTGGACTACATAAATACGATTTTTAAATGCAAAATATATTAAATGTCTGACAAAAATGTTTATATTGCCAAAAAAATTTGAAAATACACTTCGTTCTCCCATCATTCCGGCAACGCCTGCCCACCCAGGATCGGGACTTAATCCGGCGTTTCATAAAGGATGTACTGGAAAGTCTCACGCATGTGGTACGATTAAAAGTAAGCTTAACAAGCCTATTCCACCGCCACGATGCGATAAAATTCAAAGAAAAAATAGTATTAGTTCAGATACTATTAGTGATAGTGGATCCGAAATTTATAACTCAACTCTATGCAAGGTGATTAACACAAGCCTTGCCGGCGGTAGTGTAGATGATGCAAGCTCACAAAATTTAAAAAATAGCAAATCTCCATTACCGCCCAGCCGAATTAATAAAATATCACATTCGCCTGTGCTCAAAAGATCTTCGAGCACTTCGGGAACTCGAATACGGCTACGAAGTGAAGGTGAACAAAATTCAGAATGTGATCGTCAATCGCCAGTTAACACGCCTTTGTCAACTTTCGAACGTACACAAAAATATAGAAGTTTCCGCACAAGCAACAAATTAAATGGTAACAAAAACACAGTGACATCATCCGCCAACCTTAGACCACCTTGGAATAGTGCTGCTGCCGGTATGAAAACAACGTCAAACATCACAAGTATTACATTAAATACACGCACTTTGCGTTCATCTTTAAGACATCGCAAGGAAGCTGTTTCGTGGCATACGATATTGGAACGTTCATTACAAATGCGTGGTTATGGTTCCTCAGGCAACAACGGTTATTTAAAAAATTATGACGACATTTTAAAGAAAAAGGTTTGAATTTTCAATTTAATTTAATTGAACTTATTTTAACAATATATATATATACATATACAAATTATGCAAGTCTAACTTTACGTTAGACATTAAAGTATCCGACTTTATCAAAGTATTTCAAAAAAACTTAATATTTGATTTGTTTTTTTTTTAATGAAAACTGTCGAATACATTATCGTGACAATTTGGAATTTATTGATTATTGATTTATTCAACTAAAGTGTGGAAAAATTGAAAATTCGTAGAGATTACTACTTTCAACAGCTTAATCATCCTAAGCATACTGATGAACATGTTATTTGCTTACTAAAGTCCTCACATGCTTAATACTTTTCACAAAGACCCGATATGACTCCAATTAGTATTTAGGGTAGCATTTGGAAAAGCGATTGTGTAGAGTCTAAATTCCAAACAAACGTTACTTAAAAAACACAACAAATTTCAAAAGAAATCTCAAGAAAAAACTTGTATATTTAATGCCAATTAGATTATATAGAGTGCTTGACCTTAAGAGCTATTCTACTAAATATTAGGTATAACATTTTAAAACATTGGGTCTTTGAATTTAAAATTTACTATCTTTTCTGCTTGGGGGGATCTACACTTTTGAATTGCAAAAGGATGTTTGCCTTACTTATCCGCGTGTTTTTTGAATAAGTTAAATTTCTATAGGAAAATATTGATAAATATGTTGTAGCTTTCCTATGTGCATTTTTCCACATTCACTGCAGTCTTAAAGACTTTGTTTTTTTGCTATCAAATAAGGCAAAATTAGATTTTTTCTGATGATAAATAATAACAATAACCGATGAATCAATCCTATGATTTATATTTTCAATTATAGTTATTTAATTTGGTCAGGGGTATAACCTTCTAATACCATAAAGTCCTGGTCAGGATTTATATCATTTTTTTTCGTTTGTGCAGTTTTTATGAAGTCCATTTATTGATTGCTCAATTCTTTACTGTTGAGCCTTATATTGACTCTTCTCTAAACAAGTCTTGATCTCGTTTCATCTTGTCATTTTGTTATTCTATAATATTTCATAGTTAATAGTTTTTTTATACCTTAACCCATTCGCTGCCAAGGACGAGTATACTCGTCTTTGACAGGGTATCCCGCACTGCCAAAACGAGTATACTCGTCCTGCTTTAAATATATTATAACATGCAGGCTTTTGAATTAGCAATTTTTTTTTTGCCAAAAACATAATATAAATATGTAAAAAATTTGAAAAATACTACAAATAAAATTTTTTACAAAAATAATACTTTATTTCTTACTTCTACTAAAACGTTCGCAAATACGAAAAATTATATCGAGCCATAACCGCAAAAATATCTCAAGCGACATATTTTTCATTTATCGTTTTTTGTAATAAATAAATTCATTGGCATCATTTGCATCACCTATAAAAATTTCAGGGTCACAATCTGTACCGTTATGAATTTATAACAAAAAAAGTTTAACTTTCTAACTTAATTTGCACAGGAAATAAATAATAAAAACCTTCCCCTGTAAAATTTCGTTTTTGTCGCTTGAGATATTTTTGCGGTTATGGCTCGATATCGAGTCCTTCTGCCTTCCTATTGCCAACGTCGTCGAGTATACTCGTCTTTGGTTTTCTGCTTGTAAATGATTATGTATGATAATGTATGTGCTCTTACCAAGAATATAACACTCAAAATATAAATGGCAATGGAAATGACTTCATATAATTTAGGCTTGGCAGCGAATGGGTTAATACATATTTGATACATTTCTGTTATTTATTTTCATCTGATATATCTAAATATCATCTATAGAACATTACTGCAGTGACGAGAACCTTAATACATTAATGTACATATGTATACTATCCTATGATTTATTTCTAATTGATATGTCTAAGTAAAACTGTTGTCAACTGTCAACTTCTGTTAAAAAGTATTGGGTGCAGCGTTAAGAAATTTAACACGCTAAGTCTTGCCCTTTCCCAATATGTGGTGCTGCCCGATCTTGGATGTTGTGTGAGATGAATTAAATATTTAATCTTTCAATTTGTATTCTGTATGACAAACACCGTATTTTTGCAACGAAATGATGTAATCATGTAATTAACCGCCTGCATTATATTATTTTTTTTTTTTTGGCAAATAGAGTAATTTGTCTTTTGTTTTATTTATTAAGCAACATAATGAACTGTTAAAATAGCTATACATAGCTACATTTATGACACTAAATTGGCAGGTGTAAGGTATAACTTTATTAATTATCATCATTACTACATCTATTCATTTTGTTGTTGTCTATAATATTTGATTGTTTATATTTGTCACACTTTAGTTGTTCTTGGTTTTTATCTAGTCAATGAACTTTGCATACTTAAACACAATTAGTTTCTTTTGATTGTCAAATGCCATATAATATGAAATTCAATTCAATATTTATACAGACTTTATAAATTATTTACGGTAAATTAAAAACAAAAAAGATACCGAAACTATGCCTAAAACAGCAACTTCCGGAAATTGAATGTACTTAGTACACATATGTACATATATGTTAGGTCAGTACTGTTATTTTTGATAGCATTTTAATGTTTGTCCGGTTGTAAATCTATTGTATAAATTTTTTATAAATTATGCATATTATTTAAATACTTGTGATGATGGTTAATTTTTATTAATTTCTTTATTTGCAATTATTCAACATAAATTCGTAAATAATGTATTTAATTAGAGTATAAAAATTTCTGTACTTCTGTATGTATTGCATTATATACATATGTACAGTGAATCACAGTGAAAATGGTCCACCAGTATTTGGTTAATATTTATTAAAAAGGAAGATAATAAAATAAATATTTTTGTTTAAAATAAAGTTTATTTGGTATTCAATATAAGGAACTAAAAAATTCTTTTAATTAATTTATTAATTCATTGATTATTTACATCAGAAACAAAAACAGTTCATAAAAATTTCTCCAAGTTACATAAAAAAGTTAGTAGAATCCATTCCTAATCGTTTAAAATCGGTAATAAGTCAAAAAGGCTTTCCTACAAAATATTAAAAATAAAAAAATTCATTGTGAGATAAATTTTGAATGAATTAATAATGTAATTAAAAGAATTTTTTAGTTCCTTATTTTTGTTTAAACTTTATTTTAAACAAAAATATTTTAAACAAAAATATTTATTTTATTTTCTTCCTTTTTAATAAATATTAACCAAATACTGATGTAATTTCGTGGTGGGCCATTTTCACTGTGATTCACTGTATCTGTAATTGGTACTTTTTTGTCCTTCGTCTTTCCAAAGTCTTGAAACGCATCTTTTCTATTTTTATGACAGTGGTACAAGTAAGAAATGAACGCAGCTAAAATTTTTAAAATTAGTTTATTTTTTCTTTCGTTTTGTTTTCTGCATCAATCTAATTTATATAAGCATATATGTATGTACCTGCCTTAAAATTCATATAATTTGCTTGTAAACAAATTTTGCAAGTGCATACCTATGTATACATACGTATTTCATTCATTCGTCTTCTTCAATTTTTTATATTTTTCATGTGTTTCAAAGCAATTTTCTAGTACAGAATTGTTAATATTTTCGAAAAAATATCCATCACCTACTCTACTGTGCTATGGGGAAGTGTCATAATGTTTTTAGTGAGTTACAACCATTAGTATGAATGAGTGTGTTTTATATGTATACATATATATACCACATATATTTTTGTAAATTACTTACTGCAGAGAGAATAAAATTTGAAGTTATTTCTAAAAATAGGACAATCACATTTGTTTTTGACTGTTTGTGTTTCCATATTGCGCGTTTATAATGTGTCGCAGAAAATATTAGGGAGCTGTTGTAAATGAAGGCAAAAGTTATACATAGTTGGCTAGGAGTTGCTAAAGGTAGATTAATTTATATAAACTATTAAAAACATAATTAGAAATTTTATCTCCAGATATTTTTTAATGGCCTTTTTATTTCTCCTTTTTCATTTCATTTTTCATAGACTCGTAATACAAATGAACTTCAAGGACAGAATTTTAGTTCAAACTCAAATGATGTAAACGGCAGTAATGATGGCGTATGGTTGGTACATCGTGGTGGATTTTGTGCTGCACAACGTTTGCCACAAACAAAATCTCATGTAGATAACCATAAAGTTGTCATACAGCTCTTGCACAATGGAGAAGAGATGACCGTTGATGAAGATGATGTGGAAAAACAAAATGCACCGTCATTAGATCTAGTGGAAGATATTTGCGAGTTGAAACATTTAAATGAAGCGTCGGTATTACATTGTCTACGTCAACGTTTTGCCAGCAATCTGATTCATACCAAAGCGGGACCCACGTTGATAGTAGTCAATCCAATGGCGCCTTTATCTTTATATTCAGAAAAGGTATTTTTGTGTATATTGTTGATTTTAACTTTATTGTACTTATTTTTAAACAAATTATAATTTCTTTTTTTTTTTAAGGTTGTATCTATGTTTCGTGGTTGTAAGACTGAAGATATGCCCCCACACATATATTCATTGGCTCAAACCGCCTACAGGGCAATGCTAGAATCTCGTCGTGATCAAAGTCTAATATTCATGGGTCGTTCTGGTTCTGGGAAAACAACAAGTTTTAAACACGCACTTTACTATCTTGCGTTGGCAGCTGGTAAGTTGTCACATACAATACAATATTTAGTTTTTATATTATACTTACTATTCTTACAATAGCATAGGTGTAAGAAAAAAAATTTTTTAATTGAACAGATATATGTATATATATATGTATATATATTTATATACATATGTATATACATATGTTCCTGTATGTGTAAGATTATTGATATGGACAAGAAATTTACTCTACAATTAAAGTCAAATGAAAAGTTAAAAATAAATAATTTGATTTGTAAAATAATTTTAATTGCATTGACTTTTTCAAAGTACTTTTGTTCTAATTAGAGATTTTTTTTGTATGTAATATCGGCTATAGGTGAAAATTGTATATTTATTTGCGTGGGAAAATATACGTAACATATTAAAAGTGTTAATTTAAAAATTACTGCCTAAATAAATAATATTTAAGAGAATAAATAAGTTGTCGTTATCTATCTATATTTTGTATATATAAAAATGAATGTATGTTTGTATGTACCTTATAGAATCGTAAACTATGCTTTTAATCATGTTATGATCTTTAGCAAAGTTGTTGCTCATGAACCGGGGAAGGTTTCTAGTTTGGTATGACCAATTTCCGACAGGTGGCGCCAATGAAAATTACTAAAAATGAATTAAATCGTAAACTGTGTATTTGATCATTTTATGATCTTTAGCAAAGTTGTTGCACACGAGCCGACGAAGGTTTCTAAGTTGGTATTACCAATTTCCGACAGGTGGCGCCACTGAAAATTACTAAAAATGAATTAAATCGTAAACTGTGCATTTCATTATGTTATGATCTTTAGCAAAGTTGTTGCGCATGAGCCGACGAAGGCTTATAAGTTGATAACACCAATTTCCGACAGCACTTCAATAAATGTTCATAATCGAAAACCTCTACATTTGTAAAATTTTATTTTTAAATGAACAAAATCAATAAAATGATTCAAATTTGTTTTAGTTGGAGGCGTAGCAACGCGCGCAGGGCACAGCTAGTTATTTATAATTTACTTCTGTCCATTGATTTGGTTCTTAAACAAAATTTATGATCATTACGAAAGGTTTTGCATAATATGTAACATTATTATGTATTATTATTTAATATTTTGAGTACGGAGAACAAAACAAATTTTTATTATTAAAAATAAAAATTTCATTATAAACATTTATTTTTTATTACTAATAACACTTTCAAATTCGAAAATTTAGTTTGCGCCTAACATTAATACAATAATAATTCGTTTAATTAATTTTCAAAAGGTTCCGTTAACAACTTTTTAAATGCTGAAAAGGTTAATTCCGTTAATATTATTTTGGAGGCTTTTGGTAATGCAAAAACATGTCTGAATTCGAACGCTACTCGTTTAACTCAATTGCTGAGTTTAGACTTTGATCAATCAGGACAAATAGCATCTGCATCTTTACAAGTAAGTGTTAAAAATAAAGACTTTAAAAACCATGTTTAGTTAAATAACAATAATATTTATAGGTTTTACTGCCCGAACGACAGCGAGCTGGTCGACGTCTAAATAATGAGCACGGTTTTCATATAATGTCTCGTTTATTGGCTGGTGCTGCCGGATCATTACAAAAAGAATTGCATATTGATACACTGCCCGCTGAAAACAATCATCCGTTCGTTTTCTTGTCTCAAAAACTGGAAGACCGACAAAGAGCTGCCGCTGAATTTATGCGAGTTGTTCAATCTTTTGAAACTTTAAATATTGACCCAAAAGCCGTGAAAGGCATTTGGAGTATTTTAGCTTCAATCTATCATTTGGGTTTAGCTGGGGTTACTACTGTGGGAACAGGACAAGCCTCAAGAACACAATTTTTGAACCCATCTGCTGCTAGAAAAGCTGCAACACTGTTGGGAGTATCGCTAGAAGATTTATCAGGTGCCGCATTCAACGTTAACTCTTCAGGGAATACGAGTCCTGCAAAGTCATCAGTGGATAACATCGAATTAGCGTGGGAAAGCCTGGATGCTTTGGTAATAGGTTTATATTCCGAAGCTTTGGCAGCAGTAGTTGCTCTAATTAATAAAGCTATATGTACTTCAGCACATACTATTGCATCGATTGTTTTAGTAGACACACCTGGATTTCAAAATCCTGCCAGTTGTGGTTCTCAGATCGGAGCTACATTATCAGACTTAAAACATAATTACTTACAAGAACGTTTACAGCTTTTGTTCCATCATAATACTTTGGTTGCACCAAGAGATCGCTATGCACAGGAGTTGGTCGAAATTGATAGCGAATGCGTTGGCGATTTAAATCCAGGTCCTTTAGTTGCTCTCATTGATAAAGCTCCACAGAGTCATGTAGTTCGTTCATCTCAAAGAGACCTCCGGGAACAAGATCGTCGTGGATTACTTTGGTTATTAGACGAAGAGTCAATATATCCTAACTCAAATGACGACACTTTCCTCGAGCGATTATTCTCCCACTATGGCGACAGAGAACATCAAACATTGTTAAGAAAGTGTACGGGTCCAAAACAATTTGTTCTTCAACATTTACAGGGTACGAATCCTGTATTATATAGCGTAAACGGTTGGGTCCGCAGTAGTCGTGAGCATCTTGCTATTCGTAATGCTGGATCATTGCTTCAAGATTCTTCTCGAGATGAGATCAATCGTCTTTATATTGGATCTCTTACTCGCAGCTCTGGCGGTATAGTATTCTGTGGTTCGTTTGCTGGTCTTGAAGGCACTCAGTCTTTAAGACGTGTTTCTAGTATTAGAAGATCATTTACATCTGCCGGTGTTAAAAGGAATTCCATAATGCTGCAAGTAAAATTTACGGTTGACGGCATTATCGACACCCTAAGAAGGACAGGAACCCATTTTGTTCATTGTTATCTTTTACAACACAATGCGGGCCAACATTCAGTACTCTCATCCAACGGTTCACCTAGTACATTAGCTGTTCATAATAGTAAAGATGATTTGGTCAACATACCGTTATTAAGAAGCCAGGTATACAAAAATTCCAATAAAAACAATTATTTGTTTCATTGGTTTTTAAATTGTTTCAGTTGCGAGGATCTCAAGTTCTTGACGCTGCGAGATTACATCGCTTAGGCTTCCCAGAATCCGTGCCTCTTGCAGAGTTTGTAAGACGTTTCGGACTGCTGGTATCTGAATCAAATAAAGATATTACCGTGGAACACATATTGTCATCAAATGAAGTAGATCCAGCCACATATCGCATAGGACCCAGTCAGGTAAGTGTAACGACTTAAATAAATAATAATTCAATTAAAAATTCAAATAATTATAAGAACTACATTCCATTTAATTTATAAATTAATTACAATAATTTTATTATTAATAATAAATTTGTGAAAAATTATTTATCTAATTAATGTAAACTAATATGGGTAAAATAAAAATAAAGTTGCATAATTAAAGTAAACGGCGGCTAGTACCTTTATATAAACCACTCAATAGTTGTGGTGGTAGATAAGTATTCTCTAAAAAATTTGGTGCTTTAACTTTTTGAATTCTTACAATATTACCTAATCCATATGGTAAATAACGTTTGGTGCTTAAATAATAAATTCCAGTTTTTGGCACTACTGGTTCTCCACCCATATAAGCAACAGCATTACATTCTTTTGCGGTCGAACTGCACGTACAGTTGTTGTGTTTCAAGTCAAGTTTATTTAAACATTTTATTGCGCCAAACATATTTGATTTTCGTACGGATTCAACAAAGTAATACAAAGCCGCAAAGTGATCACAAGCAAAATCAAATTCTGCTGCTGTGGCATTTGGACAATGCGGTTGACCTTGACCCCAATTGGGGAAAAACGTTGCATGGCTGAGTTCAGTACTTGGATTTCCTAAATGGGAAGTATCAGTGTGTATTGACTCTACATATGAAGCATCATCTGGAGCTAAACGAAAATCGGCTGATAAACCAAGTTGTGCCAATCCTGCGGGATCTAATGCTATTATGGCTCCCAATTTTTGTGGTTTCAGAAGTTTTCCAGTTAACCCCGATATGTGACTGCCAGCGCTGTGGCCAATTAGATATATATTGTTCATTTCCACATTTGTTTCCTTTTGCAAAAAGCGAATAAATTTTGCAATTTGTGCAGCTATTTCTGAAAATTGTTGTGATATCCGCGGATAACTAATATCGAGAGCAATGTCACTCCAATCAACTAAAATAACGTTAAATTTTCCTTTTGCCATGTAAACATCCTTAACAGCAGCATTTGAACAAGATGTGCTTTTGCCAGCCCAACCATGTATTGCAATTCTAGACGATACATATTTAATAGTGATTTGGTTACACAAACATTTACACTTATGTTAAAAAATTTTACCTGACAGGCCAGTTTGGATTAAATTTAGAGTTTCTTAGAGCTCTTATATCACCTGTACGTAAAATTTGTCGTTCATTTATATTGTATGGAGTATAAAGATCATAATGTATGCGTTGACTTCGTAAAGAACGCAAGCGTGGATTCAGCAAAGCTTGAACTTCTTTTTGCAACATTTCCTGTATTACACTAAATATTGAAGTATCACAATGCCCTCGTCTATATGATAAATCAGCATCTATTGATACTATAAATTGTTGTTAAAACAGTATTAAATTTATTATTACAAAACACAACGAATTCGGGCTTTATGTTAATATTTTTAAACAGCGCTCACAATTACAAACATACCACTAAAACACGCCCCTAATAACAACACAAAAAACAGCTTCATTGCCTTAACTTGATTTTGACTGCAACACAATCAGTAGCAATCCAATCAACTTGAATTTTTAACTTTTTCTTCTCAGAATAAAAATTGTTGTTAAAAGACACATCAACAACCTTCACGTTACGCGTTCTGACAACAAATGCGTTTTGTTCTAAAAGCTCCATTAGTTAAAAGAACATTGTGTAGACTTCTTAGTAAACAAAACTAAACGTTTAAGGCAAAAAGAATATAAAACATGAACGCTCAATTTCGGACAAATCTTATAAACAAAATTAAGAAGCTAATATACGAGCGCACATTTAAACACCGATTCGCTTACACAAAAACCGATTATATATGTACATATGTACATTATTTACTAATTCTGCAATATAAGCAAGTGACTTGTATTAAAAACAAGCTCCTAGTTGTACATGTATGTACGTACGTATTTTCACAAAATAATAATCAACAATTCTACAAATGCAATTAAACTGCATATGTACATACATGAGAGTCTAAGAATTCACTGTACATATATGTTATTATTATATGCGACTGTTTCACGTTGATCTTAAACAAATTTAAAGAAATTAGTGGCTATTGATAGTCTATAGATAGTGTTTAATTAATTTAGTGGTCATTGTAAGCTATGGAAAATAATTCGACCAAATCAAGTCAATAGCCAATACCATTCAACTAAGGTCATTTTCTAATATTTTTTGACCATGATACCCTCGTTGACTTGCACGAAGATATGTAATTTGTGTTGCAAAAATTTTCAAATTACGTTAAATTTTAGTTATCATACATAAATTTGTTTCTTGTTCTTTCAATTTTTGTAAAGTAGACTTTTTGTATTCGATCATTATTCTTCAAACTTGTTTCTTCTCTTCTTAAAAAACAAAAATTATTTAATATTGAATAACCACATACATACATAAACACACTTGTATGTTCTTAATCAAGCCACATACTATGATTAAGAGAATAACGTTTTTTTTTTTTAAAACATTTGGAAATTTAATAGCTTATCTTGTATTTGGATGCTCTTTATAAGGGTCATTAACATATTTATTATACAATAAAATAAGTGTTATATGTTATTCAAGTCCATTTCAAAAACAAAACAGTTTTTAAAAAAGAGAGTTTATAATCTAAACTAATATTACTTTATTAAATTTTCTAAAAGCTTGAGAATTTTACATGCACGTCCATCGCTAATATGTATAAGCTTTGAATTGAGTTGAAGGCTATTGCTGCTATTTAAATTAAAATTATTTAATTTTTGTGACAATATCTATGGCTTAGCTTATAAAGTATTTACAATACATTCTGTTGGATAATATTGGTCTGTGAAATCAGTTGAAATAACTTTTAACTTGTTTAAACTTTTTAATTTTAATGTACACGAATATGAAATACATATGTATGTGCATATGTATGATGTATGGTATACGTTCACGCTGGTCGCTCTATTTCTAACGTTTCGTTTAAGTTCAATTTAAGAATATAAAGCAAATATGTATGTGTAGAGTTACTATTTGGATTGATTAATAAAAAGAAAAGAATTGTTTTTATTCGATAAGACCCCAAACCGGAAGGTACGTTTTATACAAATGCATTAAAGCCTATTTGTTTTATCCAATTATTTTATGTACTCCTTTGTCCAGTCTCCCATTCACTCCTAAAATACCTAAAAAACTAGAATTTTTTTTTTATTAAATTGTATTTCTAAACATATTAGCCGTTGTCCAAATGTTGGTAGCTTGTTGTTGGTGACTGTTGTCGTAACTACTTATACGTGGTATATTCTAATTTCAATGTTTCACAAGGACGTGATATGACATCGAAGATATTCTTAAAAGTTCAAAAAACTACGTTCTTTGAAGTTACTTTAAAACATATGCTGTATATGTATATGAACGCAAATGTAGTTGTTAATTGAATTTAACATTAAAAACGGTAGTATGCCATAAGAATTTTAATTATCATTAATTACTTATGATATTTAATTACTTTAAAAACTTTTTAATGTCTTGTAATTTAAAAAATACTGTTTAAGATGCTGTGAAATAATGAACAGTTATATAAAAATGTTTTGTTAGATGTTGTCAAAAATGTTTTAAAAAAAATAAAACTAAATAAGAGCAATTTTTTAACTGTGCCCTTTCGTTAATCTGTAACGGAAAGAAGCCATCTAACCAGAGAAATACTCTTAAATTAAATTTAAAAATACTCTGTATTCCTATACAAAAAGAACTATAAAGATTTTAGATTGTTTTTAAAATATTTTTTATAATATTAAATCTCTATACTTAAAATTCTTTAAATTAATTAATTGACACTTTCCTTTTAACCCATTTACAGCCAAACAAAAACTACAAGTTAAATTTTTAAAATTTCAAAGTATATTTGTTTTTAAGAATGCAAAAAAACAGAAACGTAAAAAAAAGTGAAGAAAAAAAATTCAGGAAATTACATTGGTACAATGGCCACTTATGAGTGATATGTTGCAAAATAATTTTTTTCAACGCAGACTGCTTTTTGCAACTCCAGAAGACCATCTAATGCAAAAATAAATAAACTAGAGTAAACAGTTTTTCATACAGCCTTAATAATTTGGTGTTCCCAAATTGGCACAGTGACCGTAAATGGGTTAAGTATGTATACTACCATTAATTATCTATTAATTAGTCTAGTAGGTAGTGTAGTGGTCTTATTAGATCAGAGCCTGTGGTGTAACTCCTAGCTCAGACATTTTGAACAAAACGAAATATGAATAAATAGTTCTTTCGACAACTTCTTCCCAGCAGTCTTCTAGCAAAAGATCTAAGAGTAAAATAAAATTGTGATGAAAAGCTTCTCAAACTTGTCGTTCGCAGTAGACATTAAACACTATGTCCTATCACTTTTGGATAAAATAAATACACATAATATGATTGGCCATAGCATAAGAAGCTATGTTGTAATCCTGACTGAAGGGTAGTAATAACCAATTAAGCAAATAAATTTATTTATTTAAAAAAACTGTTTGTATTTTTCTTAAAACTTTTTTAAATCGCTGATATATGTACATTCACCAAAAAAGAAAAATGTTTCCAAATTTTATTTACAAAAAATTACAATTCAATTGTAATACATACTGTAGTTACATTAAAATTCATTCATTAAATGAATCAAAATTTTTTAATAAATACCTTAAAGAACAGTAAATAAACCAGATACATATATGATACCCATGTCTGATAATTCGTAGTTTTTGCTCTTCTTCCATTCGCCGTAAATAACAATTGTTGCAATACTACTTTCACCATTTACCGCCAATAATATATGAATAAAAACTTATTTAACACGTTCCGTGCCAAGCTGTTTATGCGAAGGTGTCATTTCTAGGCCACGTGTACCATTTTCGGTACACGATAACTATTTTTATAAATTGCTATAAATACATGTTTTTTTTTTGTTTTTGATAAAATGTATATTATTTTCAAAGTTATTAATATCTAAACGACGAAATGCACAAAATAACAATAAAAAATTAAATTTATTTCACTTAGAATAAGAGACATAAGGGTGATGTACTAAAGAGAATATATGTTTTACTTAAGTTTGATTACATTACTATAATTTTTCACACTTTCTGCATAGCCTGATTTGCAGTGGTTCCTTTTTCCTGGTCTGCCATTACCTTTTTGTAATTTATGGCGTTTTCTAGAAGGTGGGACATGGTCATCTTCTTCAGAAAATATACTATATGAAATCAGTAGCTTTCTACATTGTAAATGTGAAATTGAACAGTTAGGTTTGTATTATACAAAATCGATGCATTTACAACTCCCGTACTCATTAAAAGCTCAAAAGTGCTTTGATAACTAATTACCACGCCACATGTACCGTTATCAGTACATGACTCAAAAATTGCTCTAAATATCATTACGTTACCTAAAACAGTGCTACCAATAATTAAATTTTGGATATAACCATTTTAAATTCGAAAATTCAGCTTGGCGTAGAAATGAGGTTTAGTGTGCACCGAAAACGGTACACGTGGCACGGAACGTGTTAACCAACACGTTTTTTAACTTGATGTTAATGGGCAATTGTTTATTTTATAAAATTTAATAAAATATTTAAAGAAAACCATGTGCATCATTTCGTCCTAAAATTAAAACTAAGCATTAAAAACAAACAACATGTAAATATAGGATCTTTTTTTTTTTGACTTTTTGACAAAATTTATTTCCGTGGGAATGGATTAGTAATCAAGTTTTTGCTGTGAGACACTTAATTTTAATGAATCAATTAAGTAATTTGTATTAATAAAAGTATTCAAATTAAACATCCATAAATGAAGTGTACGAAAGAGTAACAAATTTATCCATTTACTATACATACATATGTATGTGTATACGGGTTTATATTCGGTTACATCTTTATGTTTACTTTTCTTATTATTTCTGACGTCACTTTATACTATATTCAAGCTATTTCACGGTCAAGATCTCGAGTTTACACTTGACTACATCCAGATACTTACTGCAACTGCATCTTTAGTTTAAATAATACAACACACTAAAGACAAAAAATAAAAACTGCAGTTTTTAGTTTCAAATGGTTTATTTTATTTGTATAGAAGATCTGACTTAAAGTTGAAGTATTTCTTTTTAAAGCACTTTGTCTAGTAAGAAAAACTTTCCATAATAAAGTGTTGTGTTATCGCGGAAGAAATGATTTCAATACTCATATAAAAGTACATAAAGTAAAAGTAAATTGTAAAAAAAAATTCTTTATTTTTTATACTATCCTTATGAATGATAAAAACGCAGTCGATAATAAAGAAACCTGTTCATTGACTAGTCCATCAACAACATCGCCATTGAACTTTTATGAACAGCATTGGAATATTACAATAATTGCGCCTATTATGCATTATGATTATATCAACATGTTGCTACAAATATGTTCCCAACGTAATGTTGCACATGAAATGTGGCGACTGTTTGTAATTTTGTATGGTTTGGCAAGCGTTTTTCTTGTTAGTAAAACTGTATGTATTCCTATATGTTTGTTGTTATATAAAAATCTGTGAATATTTCAGTGTTATAGTCTTCCTGTTTTTTTTTTTGTTAATAAAAATAAGAATACTTCAGCGTAAAGTAAAAATACCAATCATTAACTATTTCTATTTAATGCTCCAATAGCTTTAAAATAAATAGGGAAGCTTTCAATTTAGATACAGATTTTTATTTATGTAATTGAAAAACATGTATATAAAAATAAATATTAATTCATTTATTAAAAAATTAAACTAACATTCATTTATTAAGGATAATATTAAAGATTTTGCCACATTATTTCTCCTCATTTAGATTATGTGTGAGGTTGTTAAAATATTCATGGTGCATAGGTAGTATATACCTTAGTAACTCCATCATACCCTTATATTTAGGAGTTGAAATGGGACGTACATTTTTGTATAATGGTGTTAATTTTATTTTATTGAAGTTCCTTGGTCTTCCCCAACAAGGTAATAAATCAAGTATTTTGAATCCTGTATCCACTTCCATAGATTCTTTCTAAAACATTTATAGGCTTCACTTTTTATAAATCGCATCCAACATATCCTTAGCCAATTTACAGGTTCGCCACCAGTGTTTTTTAATCTTTTATGAAAAAAATTATTTTTTTCAATGGACTTAAACCAGTTTCAAAATAATTTTTTTTCCATTTCGTTAACTAGCTAACTTTCAAGTGCCCCAAATCATAGCAATTTTAATGATACTAGACTTAAATTGTTTATAAAAAAAGATTATATAGGATTATGATTATTGTTATCATTAACTAAATTTTTTAAAAAAATGGACTTAAACCACTTTCAAAATAAACGGCTCATTTTTAAAAATCATGATTTTAAAAAACTTATCTTAATACGATCAACACTTATTTATTTATTTGATTTATTTATTTATTAAAAACAAATCAATAAAAATTGGTGCCTTAACGTCGTTACTCTCTTTGGATATAAAAAAAAATTAATTCTTACAAAAATGAAAATTAAAAAAGAAAAACATAATTATATGAACACAATATTTTACACAGTACTTTAATTTTTATTTTATGTACATGCATATGTATGTACGTATATATATAATCAATTATAATGCAAAATTTATTTTGAGTTGACAATGTAGAAAACACGGTCTGACTATTTCTCTTTTAGTCGCTTTAAAATCACTTTCACCTCTCTGTTTTCGAACGTAAGACCGTTAATTTCCAATAAAAATGTGGAAAATTTCAAGCTTAAGAATTAAAAATGAGTGACTAGTTGCATACAAACGTCAAAAATACATTTAACACGTATGTTGGTTAGTTGGACGCTGAACGATATTGAGGTGAAGTCATTTGTTATGCTGGAAGTTATTGTAAGCTGACATAATATTACCCGCGCCTATAAATTATTATAGTTATATATTATTACTTAATGACTTAATTAAAAAGATATCAAACTTGTATGCCATCAGAATAATTCTAATATAATTTCTAAATAAATTCTCACATCACCCAGCATAACTTAACAGTTTAACCTTGTTTAACAGAGATTTCAGCGCAATGTCTACTGACATGACCACATAGAACTCTTTAAAATATTGATAGATAATAAAATTGCTTCACAATCAAATTTGTTGTCATAAGCCAGTATGGTGTGCTTTGAAATTATTAAAATTAATAATTCACGGACTAGTTTCCATTAAGAAAATCCAATCATGAATATCAAATAAAAATCTAATGCATCTAATATATTGCATTAATATGTTGCTTATGATATGTACATAATGGAAAATAATTGTTTGCTCAAGATTGCATATTTTCGCGAAGTTCGTTGTAACCGAAGTTTACTGTAATATAACCTTTGGCAAAATATAAAACCAATAATTTATGTTTTATTTCATAAATATCGGATAAAACTCAAATGTAACCAATATATTGCATTAATATGTTGCTTATGATATGTAGGTAATGGAAAAAAATTGTTTGTTCAAGATTACAAATTTTCGCAGAGTTCGTTGTAACCGAAGTTTACTGTAATATAACCTTTGGCAAAATATAAAAACAATAATTTATGTTTTTTTTTTAACTTGGTTAGTGCAACTTGGTGATCCCCACGCAAGTCTTCTTATATTGCTTTGATACCAAAGCATAAAACAGAGTGTTACCTGTATTTATATGCCCGTAGTATTCATTTGGTAGGCTACCATTGTGTGTGTGTGTGTATATTAAAAGAAATTGGAAACAAAACGATGGTTACCTGGTTAGTTAGTTTGATTTGACTTTCATCGCACATAGATGTATGTATGTAGAGAATACTGTATAATTTGTTTCATTTCTCTTGCTGTAGTTTATAATTATACATACAAGTTGTTTGTATGTACGTCTTCAGTTTAACAATTTTACAGTTGTATGTCACTATTTCGGTGCATTTGCCTGTTTAGTAATTGCCGGACAAATAAGTTGGAAATCGAAGAAACTTTATTTCAGTCAGACACAAAACGTGATACCATAACAATGGATTATAGCGGCCTTTTTATAATAATAATAAAAATTTTAAGTTAAAAACGATATACCAACAAATAAAAAAACCTAAAAGCATTAACCAAATAATTTAATTATATATATGCACATACATACATACATATGTACATATTAAATAAACTCAAGAATCCTTTTAAAACAACGACTTTTTATGGCAATTTCCTTTCGTTATTGGGACAAATTCAATAGATTTCAGCAAATAAATTGGATATTGAATTGTATACACAAAAATGGATAAATTCTATGTTAAATCCAAAAGAAATAATAACTCCACATCCAAAGCAAAGACTTCGACTACGGCCTCGACTGTTGCCAGAACTTCGGAAGAGATTTTTCAAATATCTTCAAATACAAAACGTTTAGGAGTTGCTAATATATACTCAAAAATACGGCACAAATTTGAGGACAATTTGACACCTAAAATCAGCGTTAAAATGTATAAAACCGGAAAACATTCAAAGTCATTGACAGCTTTAAGTTCGATTGGAGCAACAACTGGAAAATATACTTTAAAAATATGTGCTGAAAAAGAAAACAAAACTGTTGATATTCAAAATGGAAAATTAAAATTAAATGATGGCAATAGTCCTGTTAATCGGTCTGAGAATATACAGGAAAATCCGTATGCTGAATGCTACAATACTTCTACAGTCTCCCCCTATTTTTCGAAATCATCAGCCTCTTATATAGACAGTGAGGAAGATGAAACGCAGTTAAGTTTAAATTTTGTAAAGACTTCATTAGAAGACGAAATATTTGAGGAATTGGAGAAGGCTGCACACGATGAGAATAAATTGGACGCGGTATTAAAAACTTTTGATAAAATAATATTCGATTATAATGATCCACAGCTACAAACGGAATCACATCTAATGAAAAATATCAGTTCTGAAGCTTTTAATGAATCACCAAAGGTAGAAAACATTCTCGAGAAGGAAACTGCAAAGGAGAGTCTTAATAATACAGTGTCAGATGTTGGTTGTCAGTTGAATTACTCAAATATAGACGAACAAACTCAAGGTTGTCATTTAATAAATTCCAATGCTAAACCGCAGAAAATACTAGAGAAATCTTTATCGTCTCTCTCGTTGACTCGTAGAAAATGTTACCAATCTCCGGATTCACCATGTCTTAGGCAAATGCGTCGTGCTTTTGAAAAACAACAAAGGAGTAAATCTGTTTGGGAACTTTCAAACGACACTAAAATTCCAATTCTGAAAGCAATGCCTTTAAAAACGAGAAGTAAAAGCTTTTGTTATAACAATTCTGATGAAATTAATAGCAGTAGTATGCAATTGGAATCATATCGAAAGATGTGGAAGCCGTCCAAGCCTTATTTAAACAATACGTTACATGGAAGTCAAAAAATTACAGACAACAATAACAAAAATAAGAAATCAAAAGAGTGTTTGGCAGAAAACAAAAAAATTGAAGGAACACCAAGTAATAAAATTCCGTCCGGATGTGAAAGTTTGCTTAATAATGAAAAAAAATCGTCAGCTAAAGCAAGCATAAGTCATGACTCTCAGAATGCATCATATATTGCAAGAAAGAATAAAAAGAGTGATGAATTGCTTGACAAGTGTTTAGAAAAGGGACAACAAATCTTACGTAAAGTTGAATCTATAAATGTACAAGGAAACAATGGCACAAAGTCGTTGATGCGAACGAAATCCAATTCAAATAAAAGAACTATCAAAAATAATCCGACAATTAAGCGTAATCAACGGTTAAATAAGCTTAACTACGCAAATGAAGAGAAGATTTCAACACCAACACTGGAATCATGTAAGATTATACCACCTATTTTTGGTGAAACGTCTGACAAAAATATCGGTCTCCTAGTGCAAGTAACAAACTCTGTGAGACACGCCACCAGCCATAAGCAACGAGATACTTTTGAAGGAGCAACAGCAGTTCAATTACAACCTAATTTGGGTTCTGATCTGAAATCTGTTACCAAATATCACGATTCCGATTCTGATGATTCTGGTCATATTTCAAATGAAAATATGGAAATTCTTATTAATCACACATCAACTTTAATTTCACCTTCATCATTATCGACGAATTTAAGCGACAATACTCCATCTTTAATATCGTCATACGACAATTCACATGATGTAAAATCACAAAAAATATCTGAAGCTATACAAACTTTTGAAAGTATAGCACAGCAACAACATTCAACAATAACCAAGTCACAAGAGAAGCACATCTACTTATCGGAACAAATTGATTTAAACTCAGATAAAAACATCCAAGTGAAGCCAAAACATATGGATTCGATTGTTAAATATGAAACCGACCAACGTTTAAGGAAAAATATTTCCGATTATCGATTTTGCACAACATATAAAAGAGCTGAAATTGAACCTTTTAGTGTCATACGAACTCATGTTGAAATTTTTCCCAATTATACCAAAGAGGTAACTCTGAGAATTCATTGAAAATGAAGTCATAGTTACCATAGACAGCCCTTGAGGGAATACGAAAAGGAATTGTATAGTAATTGTATGTTAAAAATATTTATTTTTTGTTTTATTCTAATATAATGTTCTGTTTTCAATCTACGTATGTATATATTTTTAATTTAAATAAATTTTTGTTTTATATAACTTTAACTCAAAATGGTGTCTTTAATGGTATTATTTTTGAAATAATATTGCTTTCTTAGCGTTGGTTTGTAACTTTATTTAGTAAATATATGTATAATAAGGGGTGATTTTTTAAGAAAATTTTAGGAAAATTTTTCAAAAAAAAAAAACACATTAAATTCAGAAAAATGCATGAAATCTTTATTTGAATCGATAGTACGGTCCATATAATTTAATGTTTGAAGATTATTTTTTGCAAATGTTGACCGCGACTGCGCCTCAAATGGTCCATCCGCTTAGTCCAATTTTGGCATACTCTTTCCAACATTTTGGCCGGTATCTCACGAATAAATGCTTCAATGTTGTCTTACAATGCGTCAGTTGAAGCGGGCTTGTCTGTATAGACATGTGCTTTAACATAGCCCCACAAAAAATAGTCTAAAGGCGTTAAATCGCACGATCTAGACGGCCAATTGACCGGTCCCGAACGTGAAATAAAATGTTCACCGAACTCGCCTCTTAATAAGTCCATTGTTACGCGTGCTGTGTGGCATGTGGCCCGTCTTGTTGAAACCACATGTCATGCAAGTCAAGCTCTTGCATTTTGGGCAAAAAAAAAGTTGGATATCATCTCACGGTAGCGCTCACCATTCACAGTTACGTTACGATTCGCAGCTTCTTTGAAGAAGTACGGTCGAATGATGCCAAATTCAATGATTTGCAAGCGTTGTTCGTTTGTAAGACGATTCATGGTTAAATTATAGACCAAACTGAAGATGTTTGACAGTGAAACAAAACACGAAACGTGCGTGAGCTGTTTAAACCAGTGTTGCCAAAAAGATAATAGCTAAAAAATCACCCTTTAAATACAATAATTTATTTAGGAATTACCATATCGTCGACGTGCAATTAAATTAATTAAAAATTAAAAATTGTAAATCATTTTTAAAAATTTTATTTTCTGTCTTAAATATCGAATGGAAACCAAAAATTTATATTGTTAAGGTTATTTGATGATTTGTTATTATACTATTTTTGGTGATTTATTAACACGTTGACTGCCAACTACGAGTTAACTCGTAGATTGCGTTCCCTTCCAGGGTGCCAACTACGTGTTATCTCGTACTCACAAAACCTAAACTAAATCAAATGGTAATTTTTGGCCAGTTTTCTGAAAATTGACGTGGCAGTCAACGTGTTAATAATAAAACTTTTTGGAAAAAATTATGATTTAATAACAGAAGTTTGCGAACCTAAAATTGCCTCGCAAACTTACAAGGATTGTGTAAATGAATTTCATTATATAAATGCTTAGGTCCCATCTACGTTTTCATGAGATCTCTTTTTATAGTAATTATTATTTTTTTTTTGCTAAATCATTATTTGCTCAAAAAGTTTTAGTTAATAACTATTTTTTACTCAAAATTAAATAAATTTTAATTAATTTTTGAACTCATTGGCTTAGCCATATATGTATAAATTTATTTATTTATCTTGCTTAAGCCAAAAATAAATGACGTTAAAGTGAAAATTCTCTAAAATATACTAAACAAAGCTTTTCTAATACAGTTGAAACTCGTATAGGACGAAATTCAATAATTAAGTGGATAATTATCACAAATATCACATTTGCTGATGTATAATTCAGTCATAAGTTGCCAAAAATTAGTTTACCTTATCAAATTACTATTTAAAACTTTTTTTTTTATTTGCTATACAAGAAGTCGCTGTAGTCTAGTAGGTAGTGTGTTGGCTTATTAGACAAATTCCACGACAGACATCAAAACGAAAATATGAAAAGTTATTTCCGAAGTCATTGGTGCATTCTTCAATTAGGAATCCAACTAAAAATAGTATCTAATAGCAATGGATGGTTGTTGATGTATCAATTCAGAAAATGAAAAATTTACAATGACAGATGAATTTTATTCTCAATTCTAAAAAAAAATATATAAAATATATCGTATAATATCGGGTCCGCCATCTAACGTTTTTTTTCAACTAGTGCTTATTTGGTGAATGGTAAAACTTAGCTCATGTCTGATTTGACAGATAATTAGTTTTATCCTTCCGCTGAACGAATATGGTTGTGTATTCGCGTTTTCGATTCGCTAAGTGACTTATAGAAGATGCCAATTTTGGCAAAAAAAAATCATCTTTTCAGATGAAGCTCATTTTGATCTTGGCGGGTATGTAAACAAGCAAAATTATTGCATTTGGGGCACAGAAAACCCGCACGCATACATTGAAAAGCCGACGCACCCAAAACGAGTCACTGTTTGGTGCGGATTTTGGTCCAGAGGCATAATTGGGCCATTTTTCTTTGAAAATGAGCAAGGAGTGGCCGTTACAGTCAATGGCGATCGTTATCGGGCAATGTTGAACGAATTTTTGTTCACAAAAATTGAAGAGGAGGATATTGGCAACATTTGGTTTCAACAGGACGGCGCTACGTACCACACAGCCGAAGCTACACTCGATGTTTTGCGCCCTGTTTTTGAAGATCGCATTATCAGCCGCAGAGCTGATGTCGTTTGGCCACTTCGGAGCTGCGATTTGACACCGTTGGACTATTATTTGTGGGGTGCCGTCAAAGATAAGTGTTACGCCGACAAGCCAGAGACAATTGACGCTTTAAAGCACAATATTCGTGAAGCCATTGGTGAAATACAGCTGCACACAATCGATAATAAGCTTAAAAATTGGACCGGTCGTGTAGGCTACTGCATGGCTAGCCGAGGCAGCCATTTGAATGAAATTATTTTCCATTATTAACCGGAAGGATTGTACTTTCAAATAAAAAAAGAAATTTGAGAAAATATTCAGTAGTTTTTTTTTAAAGCATATTCAAAAAAAAAAAGTTATTTGGCGGACCCTTTATATAAGGAGTGCGCACAAAAAAATCTGGACTTACACTTTTCGTTATAGAAATAAAACTAAGTGGCGGATTTTTTTCGTTTTATATTTCAATTAAAGTAAATAATATTTGAATTCTTTTGTGTGTACAATTTTTTTCTGACAAAGGTCTCAGAACATCCAACTTTTTGAGCCACTTTTCTTCCAGACATGTTAGGGTGTTTTAGAAAAATACGTATTATTTTACTTGCTTTGTTTTGGTCGGCAAATCCTTTTTTCTTCCACTTCCACGCTTTCTCTCAATACTCAAAGACTCCTTATATTGTTTTAAGTATTACCTTAGAAACTGTTTTTTGGTTAACACCTGCGAGCCTAGCAATCGTTTTTTGTAAGCGGCGCGGTTTTTCATTGAAAATTTCAATTATTTTTTTACGACATTCTTGTTGGGTGCCCATTTTCAAAAAACTAATTTTGCTATTGCAATGACATTTAGCACGTGGATTTTGAAACAGATGACTAACAAAAACAATGTAACGGTATTCATTTTTTTCAATTATGATAAAAGTTATAAGCTTAAAAGTAGGCCCATTTTTTTTTTGTGCCCACTCCTTATTATGAAATGGAAGTCGTAGTAGTCTAGTAGGTTATGTGTTGGATTATAAGACCTTAGGCCTCGGTTCAAACCGCAGGTTAGAATTCTCGAACAAAACGAAATATGAAAAATATTTCTTTAGCGACTTCTTCTGAGCAGGTTTCTGGCAAAAACTCTGGGAGTAAATAAAATTGCCATGAAAAATTTCTCAAAAATCTCGTTCGGAGTCATCTTTAAACTGTATCTCCCTCCACTCATGTATAAAATTAACGCACACAACATAAGTGGTGTGAGAAGTTAGATCTTAATCCTAACTGAGTGGTTGTAATAACCAATTATGTATGTATTTATGTATACAAGAAATTCATAATAATTGTGACTTGAGTGTACAAGAATTTATATTTTATTTTGTAATCTAAACCAACTTAAACAGGTCTTTGTTAGTTAACTTTTAGGAAATAAAATATTCATTATAATTAGTGGAGCATCTACATACATAAATAAATTAAACAATTTTAAAATACACCAAAAATTTTCGAATTCTGTTTATATTCCAAATCTTATCTTATTTTATAAATGTAGCATTTCTTATTTAACGTGAATGATTTGCTTACTACCATAGCATATTTAAATAATAAATATGTACATATATATACAGTGGTAGACATTCGTTTGTACGTAATATATTTTTTTCGTTTATTAAAAAAAGGGAGAGGATTTGCAAATATTTATTTTCACTATATTATTTATTTTTTTATAAATAGTTTAAATAAAAAAAAAACAAAATTTAAAAAAAATTCACTTTTCTAATATTTTTTTAATAAAATATTTCAAATATGACTAGACATTTGTACACATGTTAAAAAAACAAACGAATTCATTAAAAATTAAGAAAAAAAAATTAATTCTAGTATTTTGTATGGCCACCTTTATTCAATATGACTGAATAAATCCTTTTTGGATGCGAATATCCTGCCAACATTCCTTTATGGTATTTTATTTTAGCTCATTTACACTTGAAAATTGTCTTCCTTTTTCATAAACCTTGGATGCAAGAATGCCCCATAGGTTTTCTACTGGATTGCAATCAGGACTGCAAGCCGGCCATCCCATTACCTCTATATTTTTTTCCGAAAACCAAGCTTTACTGTGCTTAGATACATGTATTGTTCTTATTCTAATTCTTATCAGGATATTCATCTAACTGTGTTAACAGAACGTCTTCTAGCAGTTCTGCGTACATTTCGGAATTCATTTTGGTAGATATAAAGCAAATAGGAAGCTTAAAATCGTATGAGAAAAAAAAAATTGTAAAAAAATGCCAAACGAATATTTATAAAAAATGATATGCGTTCAAACGATTGTCTATCACTGTATATGTGCGTGCATATATATAATTAATATTGTTTATTTGATTGTTTGTGGTGGAATTTGAATTTTGCTTTTAAAATTTGTAAAAATGTCTGCATACTCGTACAATATGTACGAGTATGTATATATGTAATGGCTTTTTATTTCTAGTAAGTTTCCTTTATTATTATTAACAAATGATAATGAATGATAGCAGTGGTATTTGTATGCTATTCACGTATTTCTTTTTTCATTTGTTTATTTTAAAGCAACTAAACTTTCTTGCTTCAAGATTTGGGCACTAAGACAATGAAAGTGAAATTTAAAATTGGATACGGGCTTTTAAAATCGTACGATGAAATATTTACTACAATATACCTATTTGACATAAATCTTAAAAATGGCCAAATGCATTTACGAAAAATTAAATATTCAATAACAATTTCTCATCGTTAAAATATTTATTTATCATTTATAGTTTTCAAAATATTAATTTTCAATTAATTTCCAATGAAATGGACGCCTATTTTCTGTCTTCTGTTCATTTTTCGAATTAGATTGATACACCCGAGCAACTACATAGTCTAAGTTATTCACTAGGTTGAGTAGAACTGAAAAATACTTTTTTTATATTTTTCTCGAACCCTCCAAACTTGTTTTATTTGACAAAAACGGTTTTTTTGATATTTTCACACAAAATTATTGAATATGTTTAAACCTATTTTAAAACTCCAAAGTTTTTTAGAAAGGGGAGAGATTAGCCTTTAAAACGGTATACATAAACGTTTTATCCAAACTTATATGTTATGAGTTTTGATGGGGTAAACTTGGAAAATATAATTTTTTTCTTGTTTTTGCAAGTTTAGCTATCCTTAATTGCGAAATTTAATTAAAAAATATAAAATAAGTGATGACATTCTGAAAGTACATTATCTTGTGAAGAGATTGACACTTCGTTTCATTAAATCGGACAAAAATTATTATAATTTAAATAGTATAACAGTCGTGTTGTATTTGTATATATGTGATCTTATCAAATGAACTTTCAGTTCAAAAATTTGATTGTTTATCGCACAATGTGTCAATTTCACGTTTGCACGACTTCCAGAATTCGGATAATATTTGTGTTTTTTGCAAATATTATTATTTCTCTTTGCGCAATCATTGGCCAACTTCTGGTGGTCGCTCAAACGTGAAATTGACACATTTTGTGATAAAAGTTCATTTGATGAGATGACATATATAAAAAATATAACACGACTGTTATACTATTTATATAATAACTACGGTAATTTTTGTCCGATTTGATCAAACTAAGTGCCAATCTCTTCACAAAATAATGCACTTTCAGAATGTCATCACTTATTTAATATTTTTAAGTAAAGTTTGCTACTATGAACGAACAAACTTGAAAAATATGAAAAAAAAATTCGCATTTTCCAAGTTTTCCTCATCAAAACTCATAGCATATTAAGTCAAATAATAGATATAATGAAGTCGCCGTAGTCTAGTAGGTAGTGTGTTGGCTTATTAGACGTAAAGCCAGGGTTCGAGCCCCAGGCCAGACATCAAACAAAATACAAAAAGTATTTCTTCGGCGATTTCCTCTCAGCAGATTTCTGGCAAAAACTCTGAGAGTAAATAAAATTGCCATGAAAAGTTTCTCAAAAAATCTGTCGTTCGGAGTCGACTTTAAACTGTAGGTCCCGCCACTTATGTATAAAATTAACACACACAACATAAGTGGTGTGAGAAACTAGGTCAATAATCCTGACTGAAGGGTTGTAATGACCAATTATGTATGTATGTATGTAATAGATATATATATATACCGTTTTAAAGGTTCATCTCTCCCCTTTCCAACAAGATTTAAATTTTGGAAATCGGCTAAGAAATGTTTGAGTAATCCAGAAATTTGTGCGTAAAGTCTGAAAAAACAGTTTTTGTCAAATAATATTTTTGAGATCTACTCAACAAAACTCACAACCTACACTATGTCATTAGCCGGGTGTATTTAATTTTTTTTATTTTGTCGCATAGTGTAATTAAGTGGAGTCATACACTAGTTCTAATTTATTCGAAGGCCTATTTTCTGTCATCGTAGTTAGCTAACCAAAGCTTTTTTAATTGATCTAACTTAACTAACACAGTTGTGTTTGAGTTTGTTAGTGATGAAGAGTGATGAAGATATTTCAAATGATGATGATTTTGATTGGATACCGGAGTTTTCGGATTCTGACTCTGAGCCTGACATAGATCCAGTGGAAATCGATGACATGTTGTTTGAAGATGGTATCAATACGGAAGACGAAGCTGAAGAAGATAGTTCAACAGCTTTTTCACTTTATAAAACCTCAAAAAATCATCCTAGACCCATGAATGTATATGTATATATAGTATATATGTTCCTTTTACTCCTCTAGGGAGCATAGGGCCTCAACAAGTTGTTTCCAATTACGTAGTTTGGATATTTCGGTTATGATTTGGCGTTTCCAAGTGTGCGATGTTCGTCCAATGCGCCTGCTTCCCTGGGGGTTCCAGTCTATGGCATTCCTTGTTATGTCGTCTAATGGCTTTCGAAGAGTGTGCCCAATCCATCCCCACTTGCGTTTCCTTATTTCTTTCACAATTGGTTGCTGGTCTGTATCTGACCAGAGTTGGACATTGGATATTACGGAAGGCCAGTACACACGCATGATTCTACGCAGGCATTTGTTAACGGATACCTGAAGAGACTGGGAATCGCGCGGTGCCATATTCCACATTTCGCAACCGTATAGTAATGTGGATTTAACGTTGGAATTGAAGATTTTAATTTTGGTGCGCCTCGATATGTTCGATGATTTCCAGACAGGGTTAAGTTGGGCAAAAGCATTGCGCGCCTTATTAATGCGACTGGCAACATCCGCTGCTGAACCGCCGGATTTATCGATTATACTGCCCAGGTAGCAAAAGGACTCTACATCATCAATTTCCTTGCCGTATATTAGGAATTTACGTTCTACGTTAGCATTTAACCTGAGTGTATTGGTTTTGTGGATATTAATCTTCAGTCCAGCTATCTTTGCGGTTTCGCTAATTAGATTTAGTTTTGGTTGCATGTCCGAGAAAGAATGACTTAGCAAGCATATATCATCCGCATAGTCTAGGTCTTCTAATCTATCTTGCCGACTCCATGTAATCCCTCTTCTATGACTTGTTGACTTTTGCATTACTACGTCGAGGACACAGTTAAAGAGGAGTGGTGACAGCACACATCCTTGACGAACTCCGGTTTTTATTTTGATACTCTTGCCCAGTTGTTTCTCATGTAATACACGGCATGTTGCATTGTTGTACAGTGTCTTTATTAAGTTTAGACCCATGAATACTTTTGCAAATATGTTCAGTAAAGGGGATTCTTTATTTAAAAATCACATTAAATTTCACTCTGTGTCGTATATAAATGAACTACAGGCTCTAAGTAAAAACAATCACCGTCGTACGGAAACGTAGGACATGGCACCCCACGACGTGGCACTCAATGTGTTAAGTTGCCATGGTCTAGTCTTCTGGCATAACTTTAAGAGTAAATAAAAGTGCCATAAAGAGTTTCTGAAATGAGTCAAGGTTAAACTGTAAATTAACACAAAGCTAGGTTGTAATCCTAACTTAAGGATTATTATGACCAGTTAAGAAAGTAAATTAAAATAGTTTTACTTTTTTTCTGGCGTTGAAATGCGGTTGATGAAATATAAAATTATATGAAACGATCCAGAATCACTTTCTCTAAACAGAAATTTAAATTTTCTTTAGAAATTTGGGAACTATAATAGTACGTCGTATAATTATTCAATTAGATTACAATTGAGTTTCATTTTGAAGTAATATTAATGAATTTTTAACATTTAAGGGTTATTGCAATAACTAAATTGCTATAAAAAGACCAAAATTAAAATAAAATAAAAAAAAAACGTTGTCTAACATTTTATTGAAATTGTAAAGCCAACATGCCCGCATTAAAATGCGGAAATGTTTTAATTTGCACTTAAAAGTTTTTGGTTTTCGTTTTTCACATTTTCTTTATGAATATGTCTAAAACAAGTGAAATTAACATTTTAATGTCCAATAAGCCAAATTGGTCAGCAGCGTATGCACTTATGTAAAGTACGTTTTATGTTAACTTTGGCAATTAAGTGAAGTTTTGTCAACTAGCGTTGACAATTGTCTAATGTCTGTTTTTCTTTTAGGTCTATTAAACTTATTTTCTATATTCAAAACGATATATTATTTTATTTTAAGGCCAACACTTACGACAGATTAAGGGCCATTATTACAACTTGCCTTTAAACTTGGGTTTAGTTAAAGGTACCTTTAGCTAAAGGGAACTGTAAAGTTACCTTTAACTGATTTTCGTTATTACAACTTACAGATAAAATAAAATTAAAATATGGCAGTGCCGGAGCAAAGTCGATAAAACTGCTCAATTAAACAAGTTTTTTTTTTAACGCAGTGGCAACAGCGGACTTTGTTTTTTGTTGTATATGCTCATTTTGTTAAAATTTGAAGTTGCCATATCGAAAATAGTATATGATATGGCAAGTTCAAACATAAAGTGACCTTTAAATGTTAAAGGTAGGATGATCTTCCCTTTATCTTAACGATCACTTCTATGTTATTGGGTACTCATAATAATGAAAAACAATTTATCTGCCCGTTAAAATCCTTCCTTTAGTTAACGGCAAGTTGTAATAATGGCCCTAAAGGTAAAAAAATTTATAATTTTTACCCTTTAAGTTAATTTGTGTTATTAAGCGATCTATGCATGTTCTTTGTAATTATCTTTCAAGTTAAAAAGATTGTTGTTAATAAACGTTATAAATCACAAAACAATGTTAATGCAGTTGAGCGAAAAAATATTACCTTAACTTGGTTGTTTAATTTTACAGTGTGACTATACCAAAATTAAAAGTTAAGCTTTGTTGAAGTGATCAAAAGATGTTTTGATTTGATTTACAAACATTTTTCTCAAAGAAGAACCATCATATTGAACTGAACATATTTTTTTGCGCAAACTCACCAGTAGGAATCAAACAAAGAAAAAGATAACTTCAAACAGAGTGCATATTTAGGACGAACGTAGTAACATAGAATAGAATAAATAGTATCCATGTTATAATAATTAAATAATTTAATGAAATAAATTTCATCATGTACTATATTATATTGTTATTTACAGATTCTATTTCGTTCGGGCGTTTTAAGTGAACTAGAAGCAAAGCGCGATGAATTACTGTCGGACCGTATTGTTCAACTACAGGCATACTGTCGTGGCTATTTAGCACGTAAGGCGATGGCACAGAGAAGAGTTCAAGTAAGTATTTCGGAGGTCATTGGTAGATTACTTAAATTAAGATTGCAACTAAAATTAGTATTTAATAGCAATGAGTTGGTTGTTGATGTATCAATTCAGAAAATGAAAAATTTACAATGAGAGATGAATTTTATTCTTAATTCTTAAAAAAATATAAAATATATCGTACAATAGGTTAGGTTAGAGGACGTGTACTTGTCAGTTAAGACAAGTACAGTACCCGGAGGTCGAATTGACCCATTGTACAACGTCCTTAGAGAGGGAAGGAAATAGGGGGAATAGGATGAAAGGAAGCGGAGGAATCACACAGAAAGAAACAGACACAAACAGAAAAGGTGGAGAGCGCGACTACACTGATGAGGCCCTAGCACCTCTCAACCAGCCTAAGCTACTAATGAATCTGTGGAGAGCCTTGATGTCGGCTCTCGACACAGAATTCAAGATCTCAAAGAAGGCCCTGCCAAGGGTCCTCAACCTCAACCTACCAAGGGCTGGGCAATTACAGAGGAGGTGTTCGATAGTCTCCAACTCCTCCTCATCGCAACATGCCCTGCAATAGTCCGGCTGGGATCTGGAACAGATCTCAGCGTCAGCGACCTAATCTCGCAGTGCCCCGTGATAAAACCGACAACCAACCTTAAGCGGCCTTAGCCAAGCCCAGCAGCCAATCTGTTCTCTTACTGTCCACAGCAGGCCATAGACATCTAGAAACAGAACAACCCGATCCGTTCCCCCAACGCCTCTGCTCTTCCTCCCTGACCCATCCATTGATGAGGCCGTAGAGGTGGCAGACTGGAGGGTCAGGACGAACTATTAAATCGCCCCCTTAAAGCGAACCTACCCTAGCGAGAGCATCCGCCGTCTCATTGCCTAGTATTCCGCTATGACCCGGAACCCAGCATAGACGGATACGGTCTAGTCCAAAAGTCCTCAACGACTCTTTGCACTCGCAAACGAGCCGTGATTTGCACCAGACCGACGCAATGGTCCTTAGGGCAGCCTGACTGTCAACGAAGATCATGTAAGATTCCGAATCCGAAGATGGGCCAGCAGCTATGGCCTCAATAGCCTTCAGTATTGCGAAAATCTCTGCCTGAAAAACGCTGCAGTCATCATTCAACCTGAATTGGAGTTCAAGACCGAGTTCCCCACAGAAAACCCCAGCATGTGTAAAAACAGAAAATTTCCTGTTTTAATTTTATGAAGTCGAAGTCGTAGTAGTCTGGTAGGTAGAGTGTTGTAAGACATCTGCAATAAAACGAAATATGAAAAATATTTCTTCGGTGACTTCCTCTCAGCAGATTTCTAGCAAAAACTCTGAAAGTAAATAAAATTGCCATGAAAAGATTCTTAAAATATGTTGTACGGAGTCGAATCTAAACTGTAGGTCCCGCCACTCATGTATAAAATTAACACACACAGCATAAGTGTAGTGAGAAGCTATATCCTAATCCTGACTGAAGGGTTGTAATAGCCAATTATGTATGCATGTATATTAAGATAATAAAAATTAAGACTTTAGTTTAGATGTATGTGACTTACCAAGAAATGATAAATAAATAACAATATCGTTTACATCAATACGGTTCTAATAGATGTTTTCTGTGTATCATTTTAAAGCAATCAATTTAAAACAAATGAATGAATGCGTTCTAAATTATAATGATTTATAACATATAACACATTGTAAACGTATTTATTCATTATCTTAGGAACTGGCTGTAAGATGTATTCAGCGTAATGTAAAAGCATTCCTAGTCGTGAGAGATTGGCCATGGTGGAGGCTCCTTGTGCGTGTTATGCCTCTCTTAAATGTACATCGCACTGAGGAACAACTTAAAATCGCAAATGAAGAATTACTCTGCTTGCGGGCGAAATTAGAAAGAATTGAAAATGATCGCAACGAACTTAAGACTGATAATCAAAAACTAGAAGCAAAGGTATGTATTATTAATGAATTATCATATTTTTATAAGATTGTTGTTTTACAATTTTATAAGAAAACTAGCTGACCCGGCGAATTTCGTCCCGCCCAAAATTAATTTTTTTTTATTGCCCAAAACAGGTCATATTATATATTTATTGTAATACGCTGCATAAAACAGTTATATAAAAATAACTAACTTATTATAAGTGTGTGGATCTATCTATCTAGTTCAAAATTTAATCGAAGTCGGTACGTTATTTAGGTGAGGCATACAAAGAATAACAATAAAAGGTCCGAATCATGGGTAGCGCTGACGAAGTTGTAGTTTTTGTACTCGCTCCAAAACAAAAGCTAACAGACATACATGTTATATATGTAGTTATAAACCATCGAATTAGCCAACTTATAGGTATCTTTTAAAGGGGGAGGGTTTGCCACGACCATTTTTGGTGAGTTTTGTTACGGATTGTTCTAAGTTAGGTTTGTAATCTTCGCTTCCACCCTTTTAATTTGCATATATGGTTGGCAATAATGCACTTTATTGCAACTCTTTTTATCGATGTAAATGCAACCCTTTCGTTATCTTTATCCCTTTTACTATGTATGTTCTTCGATATGTTTTTTTTTGTGGCGCGTTCTGATCGGCCAATAGGATTTTGACACCAGGCGTCTGTTTCGTTGGGATTTTACCGTTAGGTAATTCAACCAATCAGAACATGACATTTGTCACTGAACGAGGATAGGGGATATGGGTAAAGGAGGATAATGAGCGAGAACATTCTAGAAGAAAGGTAGTAATGAATACAGGCGAGATCGTTGAATCAGTTCATGTGTGGCGGTCGAGTGGTAAAGATGAAACAATAGTTGAAAGAGACGAAAAAAATTAATTTATCTTGTGTGTGTATTTAGTGATAATAAAATCTTAATTTAGTTAATTTTACCAAATTTTAATTGTTAAACAGTGATTCCGTTCATTTAACTTAAGTTTTCTTTAAAAAAAAAATTCATATCAAAGTCAAACGTCCAACCACAATTGTAAAAAAAAGAAAGAAATCATCATTAACACCACCACCAGCATCATCGTTACCACCACCACCAGTCGTCATCATTACCATCATCACCATGACTCACACAGTTATGGCGGCCATGCGGTTAAATCCTCAAAGCATACTAATAAATCCGCCAGGAAACTATCATCAATAATGTAACACAACAAAAAAAAAAATAAAATGCCAAAATACAAAATTTAAATCATTCAATTTAAAATAAATAAATTAAAACCAACATTTAAAAACAACTGTGAACTTTTATAAATTAAAAAAATAAAGAAAATTTCTACTCAGCCATCATCAAAGAAACAATAAAACCCAAAAACTAAATTCCAAAGTGATATACTAAATAAACTTGACTATATTCAAAAAATTAAAGAAAAAGAAAAGAAACTAAATACAAAACAGTCAGTAAAAACAAAAAAATACTTACATGCAAAATGCAAACTTACAAACAGTTATATAGATCTAGTGTTGGAAAATTATTATAATAATTAAATAAAAATTAAAACAAATTAAAAACGAAATATTTCAATCTATTCTTTGCCAAATCTACATCTACTTATGAAAATGGAGACCGGTGCACCGCAGCGCAGATAAGTTCCTGTATATATATCCATCTTCCATTAATGTTTTAACCATTATTATCATAATTATTATTATTATTATAATTACTATTATCTTTATCATAATTATTATTATTATCATAATTACTATTATCTTTATCATAATTATTATTGTTATTATAATCACTATTTCCCTTATCATCATTGTTATTATTATTAATATTATTATCATTAGAGTGTTACCATGGCGTAGACATGTACATTATCTCTTCATACATATACATATATTATTTCATTTAAATCTCTTATCCTTCTATTGTAAATAAATCATATTTTTCTTTATGTCAAAATGAAAACAATTGAGTCCTTAGTTGGCTAAATCGGAAGGGGAGGGAATGCTGGGAACATGGTAAGGTAGGAAGCACATGGTTATTTTAGGGACAGATGTAGTATTTGATTAGGGCGTCCGTCTGTCATGGTGTGTGACTTTGTCACTGGGAGGGAACTTATGCCCTAGGCGGGAATAACACCTAACCGTCCGGTCGTTTCAGCTCATTTATCCTTGTCACGTTCGTATTTAACAACATCGTAGCTTTTTTATGTTTTTTTTTTATATTCACACAGTCTATAGTATTTTCTTTGGTGGCATGCAGGCTGTGTTTATATGCTTACGCGTCGTAAAATACGGGTTGAGAACCACCTTGATTTGAGCAGCCGGGGAGATCTTTGCATGCCCTTGACCTTGTTATTTTATTCGGTTTTAGAATTTTTTCAGTCTACTGATCATATTACGACCGGCGCGTAACATATATGGCGCCCAACGCAAAGGCCAGAGTTTAATTCTATTTAAATGGTCAAAATTTCAATAAATTCGTTGGTCGCGTAACATATATGGCGCCCAACGCAAAGGCCAGTGTTTAGTTCTTTTTAAATGGCCTAAATTTCAATACCAACGAAAAGCTCATTAGTTAATATTATTGTTTGTCGAGATTTCAATACCAGCGAAATAATGTGACGTGATAGAGCACGTGTTCTAGAAAAAGTTATAACGGTGATTCGCATCACGTGGCGATAGAGCCGCTGGCACGTGCTATGTAACGGGATTTCGAGTTGACGATGGTTACACGTGTTCGACAATGATCGGCATTGTTAAGTGGTACAGTTAGAATAATTTTAGTGCGCATTACTGTACAGGTTTCGGTTAAAATTATAAATTGTTTTCGCGTATTTGATGTAAGTCATGACATCTGGATGTGTTTGCTCTGGATGTTTCATTTGCGACATCAAAAAGGGAAAATGTTTTAATTTTATTGAATTTACATGCCTTTGTTGGTTTCCTTCATAAATCGGCGTAAGTCATGCCATCTGGACAACAAGTCTGGAGGTTTCATTTGCGACGTCGAGGGAGGGTCACCTTCAATTTGGTCTTGGTTGAAATTCTGTCAACTTTCTGGCGATATCTGCTCTGATTCAGGTGACTATAAGTCCGAACTGGCGACATAGGTCGAAAGTTTTCGTTGCGATAGGATCTCGGGATCATATTAGTTATCGCGTAGCGTTTTTACTCGTGGGAGTCCTTGTCCTTAGTGTTGAATGACGAGTTGCACCACGATGTAGTATTTGAAAGGTTTTAGTAATGTGCAAATACACTTGGTCGGAAAATCAATTTCTTTTGCCATGTGGAGAGAAGAAATCGATTTACCTGCCAGAGTCGAGGTTAGTTGTATCACGTGTAAATTTTTGATGAGATTTTTTTTTATATATGAATTTTTTTTATTAACCACGTGCTTATTTTGCCATGTTTCCCAGCAGTCCTCCTTGTGAACACATGTGAACTGCTTCTTTGAGATTGTGAAATTTTACTTTGTTTATTTTTTGAATCTAAATGATAATCTGGAATTTTTTTTTGCTCGCGCATATCTTAATCGCGTATAATTTTTTTTTTACCTTATTATTTTTCCTACATTTTTGGGGAAACGAACGTTTTCCTCCTTTGCCTATTATTCCTCTTCTTTGGGAAGGGACAACTTTTCATTATATATATAATTATTTTATTATTTTTTCTAGCTGATAATCTCAAATTGTTTTTCTTTTCTCCTATCGGTGTCGATTTTCTTTATTTGGGTTTCATTTGTTTCTTTCATGCGTTCAATGGCGCATTATGTCCAAGCCTAATACTCGTGCGAGTAGCACTACTGGGGCTTCCTCACGCGAGACAGGTACAAGGTCGAATTTAGTTAGCGCATCAGGGAAAGTAAGAGTTGCATCTCGTAGTTCAGTATCTACACAGGGTAGAGGTAGGGGTACAACTCCGGTGTCAAAGAGATTTTCACTTAGTCCACAGTCAGATTCTAGTATTAGGGCGTTAAGAGGATCATCGGTTTCCCGTTTACTGGAATCAAACCCATCTGGCGAAATAGACGGAGATAATCTCGGGCACGATTTACTAACTAGATCCTTAGCAGAAATCGGGGCAAGTTTTTCCGGGAACTCAACATCAGGAGTGCCGACAGATAATCAAGCTCCAGTGGAAATGGCGCCAGGGGAACAGGATAAAGAAGCGGACAACCAGGGCTCAGGTAGCAACACCATGGAAAGCTTATTGGACTACTTCCAGGAGGCCATGCGGAAGACTCAAGAAGAGTTTAGGAGAGAACTAACAGCTCTCAGGGAATCCATAGGGAACACAGCTGACACCAGACCTAATTCTGTTACACCCGGATTGAATGTTCAACCATCTGGATCCCAGGCATATTCTCCATCGTACGCGACTTCTATCATGAATATAAAGCTGAAGGATTGGAAGATTTCTTTCAGTGGAGATGGCAGTGTTTCAGATTTCCTCTTCAAATTAGATACTCTTGTTGCACGCTCGCAATGTCCACAGGATCATGTTATGTCGAATTTCCACATTTTCCTGACAGGTAAAGCTGAAACTTTCTACTGGGACTATATTAAGCAACATCAGAGGGCAACGTACCAGATGTTAAAAACTGCACTATCTAAGGAATTTGGCTCAACCGAAAGTGACCATGAGATCTTGCTTAAACTTTCGACACGTAGACAGTTACCGAGGGAGTCTTACGATGACTATCATTCGTTTGTAACTCGTTTGAATCTACGACTAACAAACCCTTTGTCGGATACAGCTCTAATAGATATAATTAAGAAGAACGTACATGCAGATTTGAAAGTGATGCTCTTCATAGCTAGTCCAAATGATTTAGGTACTCTTCGGGATCTGGCGAGGAAAGCAGAGAAAATTCTTTTGGAGAATAAGGGCACTGGTTTTAGTCGACGACAGGTGAACGAGATCTCCGTCGAAAACACACCGGGAGACATCGATATGGACACTGACCCTCAGGTGGAGGCGCTGAAGGTTAATAAAACTTGGGTAACAGGCGATTATTCAAAAATTAAGTGTTGGAATTGCCTAGAGCTCGGTCATAGTTACATTTATTGCCCTGACGAGAAGCGGAACATTTTCTGCTATAAATGCGGCCAACAGGGAGTAACTACGATTAAGTGTGATAAACCTCACGGGGGAAACTCTCGTCGGAGCGAGTGGGTGACCGGGGATGCTCGTTCCTCAAAATAAATCCCGAGTTACACAAGATAGGAGTAAAGCCTTCACAGAAGGACATACTACCTGATGAGACAAAAATTTTACCGGATACACCAATATATACCAAGCTAGAACATGTAGATAGGAGGAAAATGTTACCAGATACACCAGCATATACTAAGATAGAACAAGAAGATGAGACAAAAATTTTACCGGATATACCAACATATACTAAACCAGAATATGAAAATAAACCTAGGCACTGGGGACGTAAATCAGTTGATCACAGAATTTCGCGACGAATTTTCAAATGTAGGCAAAGATACCGTATGAGAAGAAGATTTAGGAAAGTAGTGGAATCTTCACGCTTACCAGACAGCGATGATGGAAGGCCTTTTGTAAAGGTTAGAATTTTGAACGAGGAGTTGCTGTGTCTATTGGACTCCGGTGCAAATGTGTCTGTATTAGGAAAGGGAAGTCTCGATTTTGTCAATAGGAACAATATACGATTGGAAAGATTTAGATCTAGTATTTTTACTGCGAATGGTTCCAGAAATGATGTGGTAGGGTATTGTAAATTACCAGTGACTTATAAGGGAGTAGAAAGATCGATAATTTTTTATGTGGCACCAAACCTCTCACAGCTCGGATACCTTGGAGTGGACTTTTGGAAGGCCTACGACATTGCCCCTCAGATTTTTTCAGATTTGTCCTGTTCGGAGCTGGTCAAGGAGACTAGATTTAATTTTCGCAAATTGTCTGCGGAGCGAAAATTGCGCCGGGAGAATGTCGTGGCGAATTTCCCATCTTACGAAAAGGGAAACCGAACATACAACACGAGGTGTAGATCAGTGAATTTTGTCGTAGGGCAAGAAGTCTTTAGGAAAAACCATGCACAGAGTGATTTTAAATCGGCTATTAACGCGAAATTTCTTCCCAAATATGTGAAATGTAGAATTAGGGAAAAATTAGGAAATTCGTTGTATACACTCGAGGACCTAAGAGGGAACTACATAGGGAAGTATCATGCTTCAGACATAAGGCCCTGAACTGAAAAGATTGCACTGGTTGTGAAGCCGGCTAGCTCAGTCAGTAGAACATGAGACCTCTTTTCCTAGGGTCATGGGTCGAGCCACACGTTTTTTTTTTTCTCTTTCCCTTTCTTTTCCTCATCTTGTATAGTTAGATTGAGCTTTTCCAATCCTGCCTGTTCACTTGTCGATCACAGATCTCCAGATGAAGCAGGTTTGTTACGGATTGTTCTAAGTTAGGTTTGTAATCTTCGCTTCCACCCTTTTAATTTGCATATATGGTTGGCAATAATGCACTTTATTGCAACTCTTTTTATCGATGTAAATGCAACCCTTTCGTTATCTTTATCCCTTTTACTATGTATGTTCTTCGATATGTTTTTTTTTGTGGCGCGTTCTGATCGGCCAATAGGATTTTGACACCAGGCGTCTGTTTCGTTGGGATTTTACCGTTAGGTAATTCAACCAATCAGAACATGACATTTGTCACTGAACGAGGATAGGGGATATGGGTAAAGGAGGATAATGAGCGAGAACATTCTAGAAGAAAGGTAGTAATGAATACAGGCGAGATCGTTGAATCAGTTCATGTGTGGCGGTCGAGTGGTAAAGATGAAACAATAGTTGAAAGAGACGAAAAAAATTAATTTATCTTGTGTGTGTATTTAGTGATAATAAAATCTTAATTTAGTTAATTTTACCAAATTTTAATTGTTAAACAGTGATTCCGTTCATTTAACTTAAGTTTTCTTTAAAAAAAAAATTCATATCAAAGTCAAACGTCCAACCACAATTGTAAAAAAAAGAAAGAAATCATCATTAACACCACCACCAGCATCATCGTTACCACCACCACCAGTCGTCATCATTACCATCATCACCATGACTCACACAGTTATGGCGGCCATGCGGTTAAATCCTCAAAGCATACTAATAAATCCGCCAGGAAACTATCATCAATAATGTAACACAACAAAAAAAAAAATAAAATGCCAAAATACAAAATTTAAATCATTCAATTTAAAATAAATAAATTAAAACCAACATTTAAAAACAACTGTGAACTTTTATAAATTAAAAAAATAAAGAAAATTTCTACTCAGCCATCATCAAAGAAACAATAAAACCCAAAAACTAAATTCCAAAGTGATATACTAAATAAACTTGACTATATTCAAAAAATTAAAGAAAAAGAAAAGAAACTAAATACAAAACAGTCAGTAAAAACAAAAAAATACTTACATGCAAAATGCAAACTTACAAACAGTTATATAGATCTAGTGTTGGAAAATTATTATAATAATTAAATAAAAATTAAAACAAATTAAAAACGAAATATTTCAATCTATTCTTTGCCAAATCTACATCTACTTATGAAAATGGAGACCGGTGCACCGCAGCGCAGATAAGTTCCTGTATATATATCCATCTTCCATTAATGTTTTAACCATTATTATCATAATTATTATTATTATTATAATTACTATTATCTTTATCATAATTATTATTATTATCATAATTACTATTATCTTTATCATAATTATTATTGTTATTATAATCACTATTTCCCTTATCATCATTGTTATTATTATTAATATTATTATCATTAGAGTGTTACCATGGCGTAGACATGTACATTATCTCTTCATACATATACATATATTATTTCATTTAAATCTCTTATCCTTCTATTGTAAATAAATCATATTTTTCTTTATGTCAAAATGAAAACAATTGAGTCCTTAGTTGGCTAAATCGGAAGGGGAGGGAATGCTGGGAACATGGTAAGGTAGGAAGCACATGGTTATTTTAGGGACAGATGTAGTATTTGATTAGGGCGTCCGTCTGTCATGGTGTGTGACTTTGTCACTGGGAGGGAACTTATGCCCTAGGCGGGAATAACACCTAACCGTCCGGTCGTTTCAGCTCATTTATCCTTGTCACGTTCGTATTTAACAACATCGTAGCTTTTTTATGTTTTTTTTTTATATTCACACAGTCTATAGTATTTTCTTTGGTGGCATGCAGGCTGTGTTTATATGCTTACGCGTCGTAAAATACGGGTTGAGAACCACCTTGATTTGAGCAGCCGGGGAGATCTTTGCATGCCCTTGACCTTGTTATTTTATTCGGTTTTAGAATTTTTTCAGTCTACTGATCATATTACGACCGGCGCGTAACAGTTTGTCGATATCGATTCTACGAACTTATCCACCAAATTGCATTCATCTACGATCACTATGTCACTAAATATTCAATTTTAAAGGTTTGCCACGCCTACTTTTTGCTATATCGAATTTTTTTTAAACCATCTAAACCTGATTAGCTTTCGAACAAAAAAAGAATGGTTAAAATAGGTTCAGTAGTTTAAGAGTTATAAGTATCACTTGAAGGGGGAGGGTTGCCACGCCCATTTTTGGTGAGTTTGTCGATATCGACTTTATGAACTTACCCACTAAATTTTTTCGTCTACGATCAATATATACCTAAATATTCAATTTTAACGATTTGCCACGCCCTCTTAAAATTTAGGGATATGAAAAATAGATGTTGTTCCATTCTCAGACCTACCCGATATGTACACAAAATTTCATGAAAATCGGTCGATCCATTTCGGAGGAGTTTAACCACTAACACCGTGAAACGAGAATTTTATATATTAGATAACAAAATGTTTTATATACGTATGTACATACCTATATATGTATGTATGTATAATAAAATTTTATTTTTAATTTAATTAAAAAAAAATATTAAATCGTATTTACAATGTAGGGAAGTGACTAGAACGGAAACATAGAAAGAAAAATAAAGATTTCAAGTAAACTTTCCTTACATTTAAACAAATTTTGTTTCTATAAATCATATAAAATTCTTTAGAGCAGTTTAACTTTGATTTCATTATTCTGGTCAATATTTTACGCTTTATTGTGTGTGTATATAAAAAAATGAACTATTATGGCCTCATATACTTTTTTAAATGCATTTGTTAAACGTCATTTACAATTATATGAAAGTTTATATTTCATATTGTCTTGTCGCTGTAGAAGACAAGTGCAATATACAGTGCTGTTCAAAAAAAAATAGATTCACCATGATCTAAAATTTTTGAGACCAATAAAACATTAGAAAAACCAAATCTATACTTACAATAAATTAAAGAACAATGACGCTTCAAATTTTTGAAATGTAACGGGATCATATTCCTAAGAGATCAGTAAACAAAGTGCAGTTACTTTTTTACATATACATACTTCTTTGCATAAGAGATTTAGATATAGTAAATTTTTTGAACAGCACTGTATTTGTATTAATTATACAAAGCCAACTATTGCAAAATATTACATATGTTTTAACAAATTTTAATTTTTATTCTAATGAAAGAATATTATTATTCATTTTTTTTTCAATTCTTGTCATTTATTTTCATTCATAAGTAAAAATATTCATATGTACATATGTATGTAGTATACATATGAGCCGTTTATTTTGAAAGTGGTTTAAGTCCATTTTTTCTTATACACTAGAGCCCCGACTTGCGTCGATCCGATATGCGTCGTTTCGACTTGCGTCGCTTTTTAAAAATTGACAAAACTCAGCTTGCGTTGTTGCAATTTCAACTTGCGTCGATTAAATTTAGCCGAATTTGAAGGAATGGAAGAGGATGACATTAATGAACTTTTACTGTCTCACGATGAGGAGCTTGATAATAAAAATTTATTATCCATTAATATTCAGCATGCTTTAGAAGATGATGTTATGATAATTGATAATACATTAGAGGAAAAAAAAATAACAATCTCCAATATTTCGAAAGCTATGCAATTAATTTCCCATGCATTGGATATATTTTCTGAAAATGGTCAGAACGGTCAGCATCTGCTGACCAAGCCATTAGTTGTTACAAGGAAACATATCAGCAAAAAAATCTCTAAAAACTTCAACAAACCTTTTTGTTAACAAACCTGTAAGACCACGTAATCAAATGGAGTGTAGTTGATTTGAATTTATTATCTGAAGAAAGCACCACATAAACTAAACAAAGCACAATTTCTTCTTTAAAATTTATTTTTTTATTTATAAATGAATTTTATTGATTTTTGTTAAGTTTTTTTGTTAATTTATATTTTTGCTATTTCTTTATAATAATTAGAGAAAACTTTACTGAACTTAATAAAATAATGAAAAATTTTTTCATAATTCTGTTTTATCCGAAATATTAAGTTTTTTTGCTTCATTTTGATGAATTTCAATGCATTTGTATAGAAAAATTTGATTCGATTTGCGTCGTTTCGTTTTGCGTCGCAATTCTTCGGTCCCCATTAACGACGCAAGTCGGGGCTCTAGTGTATTGAGATATTTAAGGGTTTGCGTTTGAATTGTTTCAAAAATATTGTTAACTGGTATTAAGTTGTTTTTATGGTTTTGTAAGCTTAAACATGTTAGAATAAATAACGTAATACTTTTTTTAAGCATTACTAGAAAAATAAGCAGTGTTTCAGAACCTAAAATGGACTTAAACCACTTTTAAAATTAATAAAATGACTTTTTTGTTTGTGAAAAGGAATAAGTCCCCTTAGTGTTCTTTGTTTAATATTATTATAAGTCAACAAAATACTTTAGTTTCACAATAATATTGAACAAATTATCCAAAAGAATTGTATACCTAGTGATTCCTCTAAGTAGTTATGTTTTTAAGGTAAGTTCTTGGAATTATTATTTTAAAGAATTTAAATAATAGAAATTGTAAATGTATTATTTTTGATGTAGATGAATGTAATAGCTTTAAAATAAATAGGGCAGCTTTCGATTTAGATACAGGTTTTTATTTATGTAATTAGAAAAACATGTATTTAAAAATATTTATTAATTCGTTTATTAAGAAATTAAACCAACGTTCATTAATTAAGGATAATATTAACGATTTTGCCATATTATTTCTCCTCATTTAGATTGTGTGTGAGGTTGTTAAAATATTCATGGTGCATTATATCCATCATATCCTTATACTTAGAAGTTGAAATGGGGCGTACATTTTTGTATAGTGGTGTTAATTTTATTTTATTGAAGTTCCTTGGTCTTCTCCGACAAGGTAATAAATTAAGTATTTTGAACTCTGTATCCAATTCCATAGATTTTTTCTAAAACATTTTATAGCCTTCACTTTTTATAAATCGCATCCAACATATCCTTAACCAATTTACAGGTTCGCCACTAATGTATTTAATCTTTTATGAAAAAAATTATTTCTTTCAATGGACTTAAACCAGTTTCAAAATAAATTTATTTCCATTTCGTTAACTAACTAATTTTCAAGTGCCCCAAATCATAGCAATTTTAATGATACTAGACTTAAATTTTTTATAAAATAAAAGATTATATAGGATTATGATTATTGTTACCATTAACTAAATTTATAAAAAAATGGACTTAAACCACTTTCAAAATAAACGCCTCATATGGTATCAACTTTCGATATATTCACAAATGTTGATGCTCGATTTTCGTTCATCTACTGCAGAAAAGTAAATTAGCGAAGTAAGTGTTCTGTTTAAAATAAATGTTTAAATACATACACATGTGTTTTAATTAAATATACTATTTGCAGTATTTTGTTTACAGTTAATATTTATAAATTTATTTGATTAACCCATTATTCCAAACAAAAGTGGTCTCTTAAAACTTTTGTGCAGTTAATCATTTACGTACGCAATGCAAGAGAATAATTTTTTAAAAACCATTTCTTCTTCCGTATACTGGATGGAACGAAACAAGAGTGCATGTTTGTGATGTGGGTTTAAATATAAATTAATTGAAATTTCGCAATTATCGGGAATGTATTTGAATTGGTTAGTTCAGTTTCCAGTACAATTTGTATTTCGAGTTGTTATGTTTACAACTGTCTTTGAGGAATTGTAGTATCTCTGGTGACTTCTAGTCTTTGCCTTGCAAACTTTTGAAATATACATATGTACTATGTACAGTGAACGTCTTAGTACTCCAATATATTTTAGCTATTTCATGCATTTTAGCCAAAAGTTTGTATACAAATTTATAATTTTTATATTTATTTTATTAATTTATTTCTGTTTTATTATAAAAACAAAAAAATTTTTAATGCTTTTCATAAAACAAGAGAAAAATAAGGAAAAGTTTCAGATGACTACATAGGTACCCCCAAGGAGAACCCTAAGTTAATTTAAAATTCAAATGCCTAATATATGAAAATGTTATCCCTTGTATTTAGTAGAGTATCCCTTTAGGTCAAGCGCTCCATTGAACCCATTTGGAATTGAATGTATAAGTTTTGTTTAGTATTTTCTGCTGGCACCATGAGCAAGTTTTTCGGTTGACTATTGTTTCAGGTCTAGCGATTATGTAACCGTTTTTTCAAATGATCTCCTCTAAATACTCTCTTGAAATCATATCGGGACTTTGTACAAGAGTATTAAGCCTGTGGGGACTTTTTTTTGTCAAAATATATTGGTGTACTAAGACTTTTGCTATCCACTGTATATACAATTTACGCTCGCTAGGTTCTATAATCGCAAAACTTTTATTTTTTTAATTTAAATAATAATATCTTTTCTTATGAATACATATTTGTAATGTTTGCAATCAACATAACGGAAAAAAGAGGAATCCCATACCGGGTTCAGGTATTATTATGAAAAATTATTTACCAAAATCTTCGGTTTCTTTAACCCATTAGATCCCAACCATCATTAAAACCACAAAAAATACTTTATTGTGTTAAAATATATTTTATTAGGATCTACCTTAAAATAAAATTAAAAAAAAAAATTAAAATTTTTTTTGGAAAATATGTTTTTGGGGCTGTACCCAAACGAGTACACCAATATTTTTGCTTACCAAACAACACTTTTCTAAATTGTTTAAATAATTTTTTATTAAATTATAGTTTACTTTACTTTTCACTTAAATTCGACTGCATTTAGTTTAAAATACAAAAGATATACATACGTCAACATGTGATGAAAAGTGCAAAAAATTACAAAATATAAAAACACTTACAGATAAAAGAGAATGATAACTTACCGTTATATTTTTTTTTTTTACTTTCTTTTACTATTTATTAATTCTTCACATTCTCTATTAATGTTATGAAAAACAATTTTTTTAAAAAAGTCAGTAACTTTCTGTATATAGCGCTATAAAGTCGGTGTACTCAAGCGAGTACAGTGGGAACGAATGGGTTAATAATATTTAAAATGTTATTACAGTTGAGCATCGATTATCCGGTATAGTCAGGACCGGGAGCATGCCGAATAATCGATTTTCCCGGTTAATTGAGGTAAAACTTTATACGTATTTTTACATAAGTTTTTTATTTATGTAAATAATATATGTATACACATGGAACACATAGTATTAACATGTACATGTAATTAATAATTAAAAAAATATGTTTTCAAGTAGTCTGTTTGTTCTTTTTAACTTTATTTTTTTCTGCCAAAAGCTTCTCTTGAACACGATAGAGTTCTGTTATGTTCGAAAATTCTGAATTTTCCAAAAAGTCTAGCAAAGTAATCGATGCATTTATAGCTTCCCGCAAAGATCATCTTCACCAGACTCCTGGGAGCTCATGGTGGGTTGTAAAGAGCAGGAGTTCTTCGTCAGACAAAATAGGAAATGAAGGAACATCATTATCACAGTTGAACCACTTTTCCGCTTCCTCTCAAATTTTAGTGTTCCGATCACGATAAAAACAAATCAATTAAGATCCCGGATAATCGATTAAAAATAAAAAAAACTTTTGTTCATTACCGATCCCGGATAATTGATGTTCCCGGTTAATCGAATCACGTATAATCGATGCTCAACTGTACTTGTGTTGCACATGCATTAATAAAAACATTTCCAATTTTAATAATAACACAAAATTTTTTAATAAATTTTGGGTTCTGAACTGAACTAAATTTTTGAGACTGGTCTGGTTTTTAATTAGTAGTGAATATAGAGTGCGCACTGTATGTATATACATATATATATATATATATATATATATATATATGTATATATATATATATATATGTATATATAATTGGTACATTTTGTCTTCAATTACACAAAAAGGTAATCCGTTTCTTTTTAATAGAATTTTACTAAAGTGTTCTTATATATGTACATTACATATGAACACACACACATATGTATGTATATATGTACTTCGCAACATTTATTAAATATCATGTGTGCTTTATTTATTTATTTTTATTTTTTTCTTCAATTTGCTTAAACAAATTGTAACACTTGGTGTGTTCTCTTTATGTTAATATTATACAGAAACGGTAAAAAAAATAAGAAAAACGCACGAAAAGTGGCATTAAAACTCATTTGATTTTGCTGAATTCAACTACATTTGTTATTTAGCGAAAGAAATTTCACTAAACAAATTCAAATCAGCAGAATCAGTCATTGTGAAACAGTGGGAGAAGAAGAACCTGTAAATGCCATTGTGAACACTTTTTTTATTTTATTCCGGGCATTAATTGAAAGAATATAAGATAGAAAAGTAAAAGCATATACATATGTACATAAATAAATAAAGAATTTTGCAATACAACAAGAGATCAGTGTAAAAAATAAAAGAAAAAATGCGTGACGTATTGTTGAATAAGATAAAAAATATAAAATTTTAAATGATTTAATAATACAATATTACTCTATTACATATTCGCGTTTATTTTCGTAATCGATATTTATTTTTAAAGGCTTTATACGAATTCAAATTAAATTCAAAATTTTACGACTGTTAACAAAATTAACGAACGCAACGAAACAGAAAACGACAATATTGGCTTCTTCCCAATTAATCCTTCTTATTTGTATATTTGTTTGTAATTATTATATATTGTTTGACGAAAAAAAAAAACAAAAAAAAAAAACCAATTCCTATGTCACCACTACAGAACGGTTTAGTGGTTTCAGAGGAATCTAATGGGCCAAAAGGAAGAGTCCCCGCAGAACCACCTGAAACAAATGCACATACACCCACTACTACAGAAGCTTTTAATGACACTTGCATAAACACAAATAATAAAAATAATTGTCCAAATTCAGTTAAGAGCAGCAAGATTAGTAGCTGTCACTACAAAAACACAAACAAAAATTCACAAACCAATAAACATGATCTATCGAACTTAACATTTTTAGAACGAGTGCGTCTAGCGATGCGTAGTTCAAAAACAGCTTTGGTTGGAAGAGTTCCGGACACAACACTATGTAAAGAAGATAGCAATTCTTCAATATCCTCAAATGCAACCAGTTTGTCTGGTATTACATCGCCTCCATCCACACCTTCACCCCGGCCCCCCTTACCACCTAAAGATCCCAATCGATTGCGAAAACAAATAAAATTGATACCCAAGCAACGAGAGCGAAGTCCAATGTCTTTTCGTTCCAAAAACTACGAATCGGATGATGGTTTACATACAACGCCACTTGTGCCAAAACTATCAAAAAGTAATAATGACTTAACGCCTCAATCAGAGACTGTTGATAATACTTACAGTGATTTATCAACAGTCCCTGTAGAAGTTAAATTAAAACTTCCTCTTCCTAAATTAGATGCATCGTTGGGAAACACAACATCATCATATTCATTTAATGACAACTATACTCGATCATCGGCTGAGCGCATACGTTTATTGACTCGTTCACCTAGTCCAGCTTTATCGATGAAAAGTACATCGTCGAGGACATCTTCATTAGGCTCTAGCATACCCACATCGCGTTCCTCTCTATCTCGCTTGCAGACACCACCAAGACGTGTATTTCCGCAAACTTATGTGCCAGGCGATCAAATTGACGCATACGAAATAAGAAATTTGGAACAATCGCCGGTAGTATTTGATGCAAATCTATCATTTGTCTTGGGATGCCGTAAGCAACCAGTTCATCAATCCTTTCGGCCTTCACCATCATTTGAAGATCCTCGTACAGCATCAGCGTTTCTAAGTGAAAAAATACAAAATTTTTTGAAAAGAACGGATCATGTTCAGGAGGAATGGAGTGCAATGGGAAAACGAAATCATCGTAATCGCTCTACGACAACTAGCATCAATAGCAGAGGAACAACCCCCACAAATTCTATGTATGATGATAATGATCCATTGTCAGAAACAATCAGTCTAATAGAAAGGCAAAGAGAACGCAACAGTATGGAGCGATGTACCTCGGTGCGTCGCACTCAGTCAACACAAAATATTTTAACGAAAGCTTTTCAACTTTCAAAAATTTTACCAAAAACTCCCACATCAAGATCAAATTCTTTAGCCAGAGATATATTGGATATAAACGACGACGACGACAATGATGATGATCGTACTATTCAAGAAGACGATAACGATTTAGACGAGGTATGTGTAGACTTAAAACAGTCTAAACTGTGTGTATAAATGGAATTGTCATTTTACTCCAAAAATTCCATCATGTTTTTCATGTAAAATAAATCCTCAATTTTCTACCTAGAATGGACCTTGAAAGCCAAAATTGTGTCAAATTTATAAATTCTTTGGCATCTAATAAATTGTGTTGTTTGTTTGTATGTATATGTAACATATCTGACATTGAATAAACAAAATATACACATACATGTACATATGCATGTATATATTTATTCTTGTTTGAACTAAAATATATATGTATGTATGTATATACATATACATATGTATATGATATATTTAGATGGTATGTTTATTTTTGAATATCCAAAATATCTAAATATCCAAAAATGATTCATAATTTTTGTGTATTGATATCACAATCTACACTTGCATATGAATAATTTAAAATAAATTGAATTATTTATTTATTGATACGATACGTTAACTAATCATTTTAATTATAATTATTTTTTTTTTTATCGATTTATTATAGTTATCGGAGATGACAGTCGACTTAGCGGAAGAACGTTCCACAGCGAATATAGCAACAGAACGCTTGGAAGCGGAAACCGCAGAACGGCTACGTTTGGAAAAAGAACTGAGCGAGAAGGAAAATAAAGTAAAGACGTTACAAGAATCAACGGAGAAGCTTGAAATGGAACTAATTTGTGCCAAATCCGATTTGAATGGTATTTCAGAAGAAGAAGAAGAACTAGACAATGAAGAAGGTGGCAATGCAGGAGGAGTATATAAACTCAAATATGAACGTGTTGCCAAGGAACTGGAATTTACCAAAAGACGTCTGCAAACACAACACGAGCACGACTTGGAACAGTTGATTGGCTTAAAGAAACAATTAGAGAAGAAGGTACAAACATACATACATATATGTATGCATGCATTAAAATGTTATAATAATTTAATTATAAATTTATCTTTACATATCCTGTCTTTAATTAGTTAAATGATGCTTACGAAGAAGTTGAAGAACAACGCCAAGTAGTTGGACAGTGGAAACGTAAGGCCCAAAAAATGACCAATGAAATGAATGATTTGAGAATGCTTTTAGAGGAACAAAATGTCCGTAACAATCTTTTGGAGAAAAAACAAAGAAAATTTGATTCTGAATGCCAAGCATTACAGGTAATATTATAGACACTATTTACTACATGAAGACCAATTCTGTTTCTTTTTTTTTTGCTACAGAACACAGTAATGTTATTAGAATTTTTACACTAATTATACGTACATATGTATGTATATACTTATGAAACAAGTAACACTATTTATAATTTTGCACATACACACCTGCTCAAAATAATAGATACACCTTATTCTAAAATATTAAAGAAACGTTAACTGTAAAAATGCCCTCGAAAACGCAGCGAAAACTATTTTTTATTATAGTTCCATCTGACTACATCTTTAAAACGAAAAATTTGACAGGGGTACATGCATTTATTTAAATATAAAAAGCGAAATTCCGATGAATCCATAAAAATTGTTGATCATAATAATAGATACACTTGACTTATTTATAATTTTTACCATAGTAAATTAAAATTTTGAGTGATTTATCATTGCGTTTATGTGAAACGGTAAGAATAATTCCATTTTGATATAAAATTACATAAAAATCAAAAAATATTATAAAGGAAATGGAAGGAAATTATCATTGAACTAAAGAAGAGGAAAAAGTTGTTAAAACCATGAGAAATCACGGCAAATCATTGCGACAAATAGCGAAGACCTTAGGATGATCTTTACACTTTGTGAAAAATACTTTAACCACAAAACAAACGAAAGAATCTCGAGGCAGACCTAAGAAAATCAGCTCACAAACCAATAGACGGATACTCGTATTGGCAAACAATTACCTCTTCAAATCCTCTGATGCTATTTCTGCTGGGATTTTTATTGAAATTAGTCCAAGAACAATTCGTCGTCAACTTGTGCAAGCTAATCTTTCAGGAAAACCTTGCTGGAAAATTTTTACTAATGAGAAAACGGAAGAGGGATTACAATAATAGAACAGAACATAGAGCAGATAGCGGAAAAAGTAACAAAAGATAATCTCAAGCGATGAAACAAAAATAAATTCGTTTGGAAACGATGGCAAATTCGTTTAGAAATGAATTTATTTCGGTTTCATCGCTCCCATATAATACTTCGCCATATTTTCCGGACCAAAGTATATGCTCTTTAGCAAGTTGTAATCTCTCTTTCTCTCTCTCCGTTTTCCCATTAGTAAAAATTTTGCAGGAAGTTTTTTCTAGAAGATTCGCTTGCACAAGTCAACGACGAATTGTTTTTGAACTAATTTCAATAAAAATCCCAACAGAAATAGCATCAGACGATTTGAAGAAGTCATTTTTTGCCAATACGATTATCCGTCTATTTGTTTCAGAGATGGTTTTCTTAGGTCTGCCACGAGATTCTGCCATGTTTTTTTGCTAAAAGATATTTGCACAAAGTCTAAAGACTTTCTTAAGTTCTTCGATATCTCTCTCAATGATTTTCCGTGATTTCTCATGGTTTTAACAACTTTTTCCTCTTCTTCAGTTCAATGATAATTTCCTTCCATTTCCTTTATAATATTTTTTGATTTTTATGTAATTTTATATCAAAATGGAATTATTCTTACCGTTTCACATAAACACAATGATAAATCACTCAAAATTTTAATTTACTATGGTAAAAATTATAAATAAGTCAAGTGTATCTATTATTATGATCAACAATTTTTATGGATTCATCGGAATTTCGCTTTTTATATTTAAATAAATGCATGTACCCCTGTCAAATTTTTCGTTTTAAAGATGTAGTCAGATGGAACTATAATAAAAAATAGTTTTCGCTGCGTTTTCGAGGGCATTTTTACAGTTAACGTTTCTTTAATATTTTAGAATAAGGTGTATCTATTATTTTGAGCAGGTGTGTACATACATATGTATGTATGTACATACTATGTACAAAGAAACAACCCTGAAGCTCTATTTTTATTTTAGAATTCCTTTTTTCTTGTTTGGAATTTTAAAAGTTCTTTAGTTGAATTTAACAAATACCGATCAGAATTAAAAATTATAAGTACATAACATACATATGTACATAATTGGTCATTGCAACCCTTCAGTCAGGATTTTGACCTACACAATTCTCACAATTATAAGTAGTAAATAAAACTTAAGTAATTAAATTAATTTTTTGGATCTCGCATATTAGTTATCTAGAATGGCACAGTGATTAAGTGTAGAGGAAATTTTTCTTGGATACGTCTCTTTTTGAAAATTAAAAACAATAATGAAAGTCTTAGTTGTTATATTTACACTCTAATTATAAACGTAATGAGGCTTCATTACGACTTAGGTCAACATGCTTTTCTTAATAACGTTCTAAAAACATTGTTAGAGGAATAGGATTTCACTTAAATATAAACTGTTGTTAGTAGAATATGTTAGCATACACAACTCACATAGACCAAAGTCGACTTATGTATCTATGTCCTTTTTATTGCCTCGAAGTTAAGGGAGTGTTAGCTAAGTGTTGAGTTAGAACTCGAACTCATATAAAAATCTGTTTAACCCAGAAATAAATAGGTGTTGAAAATCCAGTTTTTTTTTTTTTTTTTTAAATTCAGTGGTAGCTCTGATATCACAAAGCTCACTTGAGCACGCATAGCGGCCCGTTGTGACGCCACAGGTGAACGCAGTCCTTGTACTGACCAAGTTCTACCAAAACCAGGGAAGAGGATCAGTTGAGTTGATCAGCGCAAGGGCTGAGTTAGCTAACTTCGAGCAGAGAAAAAGGGTTTAACAGCAATTTGTTCCCGTGTTAAACAAGAAAAATAAACAAATTTTTTTATGACAAACCCAATGAGTTAAAGCTCTAACTGCAAAGTGCGCTAACACTCCTTTAACTTCGAAGACAGAAAAATGGCATTAGTTACGTTTTGTGTTAGACAAACTCAAAAAGCTAACTTTGAGGACAGAAAAAAAAACATAAAAGGCTGTTATGCGTTGGGACCACAAAATTGAACATTACCTATTACATTTTCAGATCTTTCAAACCGTCACTAAAAAAAGAACTGTCCTCTTTTGGTTTTTTTTTTTTGTTTGCATCCCTAGGACATAGAAAATATTTACGGACCAGATGTAATTCTTTTGATTAGAAAATTATCTTAAACCAAGTGATTCCCTTGTTTTCATTTCAGGATACTGCTCGCCAAGAGCGCCAATCGAAAGAGCGCTTGTCACGAGAAAATGATGTACTAATCGCTGAAAAGTTTACTTTGGAACAATCATTAGCAGTAAGTACGATTAAATTTGTTAAACACATAATAAACATAAAAAATGTTCGATACGAACCTCTTTGAACAGACATGTCTCATTCAACATACATAAATATTTATGCATGTATTTTACGTTTTATTAAATCTGTTTGAACAGATAGATGATGCCGCCTGCATAAACATCCATTTACAATACATTTTAATGTTGTATTGCATTTTACTATCATTATTAATTGTACGGTTATTGTGTAAACATCACTTGTTGCCACTCACACCAAAAAAAATGGCTGTTTTCTTATTAGTTGAACTAAAACTTATTAAAAAAGAAAAAGATGATTTATTTTGTATGTATTTTTCTTTTTTCTTCACTAAACTAATTTAAAATTTCTTTTAAAGCAAAATTCTAATACAAGAAACACAAACTGGGGTACATTACAACGATTAGTATAGTGTAGTTTCAAACGCAGTCCAACTTTATCTAGTTGTATTTACGTCTACTGTAAATATATATGTGTATGTATGTATACATACATTGTATGTACATATATAAGTATGTATGGACGCATGCGTATGTATTGTGATATCTAGTTGTGATTTTTGTTTATATCAAGTTGCCACTGCGTATCCATAGTTTGTTGTTTCTCGGCTGTGTGTCTTTTCTTTTCTTTTTTCATTCTACTGTTAATAAATAATTGCCTTGGAATTTCTGTTTAAGTTTTAATATTCTCATTACTCATTAAGCGCTCTTCTTGTTTTAAACGCATAACTGTGTATTGAATGTCGCAAGTCGCAATCATAAAGAATTAAAGAACAATTCAATTGTAAAATTAAGTAGAAAAACTCTAAACGTGTGTTTTATCAAAATTTATGTAAAAAAAAAGTAAAAAATACCGGTGCTATCTAAATAGAAATTCTGATTAACAAACTAAAGTGAATTTTGTTTTTTTTACGCTATATTTTCGTTTATAGTGATAAATTGACTTTGTGTTAAGGTTTAATTTAATTTTTTTTTTACTTACAACATACTTATTCTTAAAATGAGTCTACGTTATACTTCATGTGCTTCAGTGTTGCACGTACGTTCCATTGTTTATAGTTCTATATTTTCTCATTTTATGTTTTCTTGTTTATATCTACTGTGTCTTCGTTACAGTACTATACAAAAGTATACAACTTATGTATAGAGTACGCGTGTTCGTCAAATTTCTGATAAAGTTACCGTGCTAAACATTTTAAGCTGTTTTGTAAATCCAAAATTGTATATATTTTAACACAACATAATCCGATTTAAGGTTTTAATTTTTTTTTTATTTGAACGTGGGCCAAGATTCTGAATCAGTTTAATAGTAACGTGTTTTAAGAATTTGCCAACTATCTCAATAATTGTGTAAAAATGTAGACATATTTTTCTCTTCGTGGTAAATAATACAACAGTCAATCCTGCTATAACGCAGTGCTCTCAGAACGCTGTTTCCATATAACGCGGAGCTGAAATTGTGACAGCCCTCCTATAACGCGGTATTCTTACAGCGTGATTTCCGTACAACAACATTCCATAAGTTCCTTCCGCACAGCCTGTGAATGACTCTAATAACTAGATACTGTAAGAGGGTTTAATATCAGTTTTATTTTCGACGCAAAAGCAAAGCCGAGATATATAAACAACATGTTTATATAATCATGCCAGCTTATCTCATAGCCGTCTGCGACATCGGTTTCAGTCATCTCAGAGCTCTTTCACAGCACATACAGCTGTGTTCAAAATAATAGGAGTGCTACCATGTAATATTTTCAAAGTCAAAAATTTTTATTGTACCAATTTGGAAAACATGATATATTCTAATGGTAGTTACAACGATATGTAAGAAATAAAATACAAAAAGAATCTCGTAATAACTTTAATATTTGCGATGAAATTGATCATTTCTGTGTTTGCCTTGATTTCAGTTGATCAAAAAAATAGGAGTGTGAGTGTTCTTTTAAAAATAAAAATATAACAGCATATAATTTAAAAAAAAAGTGAACAATATGTACGGAAAAATGTAATTAAAACTTTTTCTACAGTGATTCACATAAATTTTTGTAATAGTGGGACGACGAAAGCACTCTACTGAAGAAAAGAGAGAACTAATTAAAAATCTTCGAAAAAAAGGCAAAACTTACAAAGAAATTAAGGAAATCTTAAGTTACTCCGATCAAATGATCCCAAATGCATTAAAATATAAAAAAAAGCCCGAAACGCGTAGGCGCAAGGTCAAAACATCAACTGTCGATGACCGCCGAATTGTGCGATACAGCAAAATAAATTCTTCGGCGTCTTCAAAAAAATTCAAGAGGATCTGAATCTTGCCTTAATTGGCCTACTATTCGTAGGCGTCTGATGGACAACAATTTATACGCAAGAGGTCCACAAAAGGTGCCATTGCTGACAAAAAAAATAGGTAGCAGCACGCTTAAAGTTTGCCCAAGAACATATCAAATATCTGAAAGAAAAATGAAGAAACATACTGTGGACCGACGAAAGCAAAATTGTTTTATTTGGTGGCACTGGGTCTAGACAGTATGTTAAACGTCTGCTCAACACCAAATATAAAGCTCAGTATACACAAAAGACAGTTAAACATGGTGGTGCAAAACTAATGATATGGCGAAGCTTTTCATATAATGGCGTAGGCCCAATACATCCAATTAGCGACATAATGGATAGGAACGTCTATGTCGGCACTTTGAGAGAAGTGATGTTACCATATTCCACGCCTCTAAAATGGATATTCCAACAAGGACACGATACACACCAGTAAATTGGCAAATTAGTGGTTTCGGGTTAATGGGGTAAAGGTTATAGCCTGGCCAGCTCAGTCTCCTGACCTTAATCCCATAGAATATCTATGGGGAGATGTTAAAAAGTATGCTGCAGAGAAACAACCTTCAAATGCAGAAGAACTATGGATCACAGTGCGGGGATGCGTGGCCTCAATTTCCTTTAAACTTTGGGGTCGCCGTGGTCTAGTAGGTAGTGTGCTGGCTTATTAGACGCAAAAGCCAGGGTTCTAGTCCCAGGCCAGACATCAAAAAATAAAAAAATACAAAAAGTATTTTTTCGGCGATTTCTTCTCAGTTTCTCAAAAAATCTGTTGTTCGGAGTCGACTTTAAACTGTCACTGTTTATAGTCACCTAGCAGCAACTCGTTTCCTTGCCGTTCGCATCTTCCCCCTTTCCTAAAAAACCTGCAGCCAGGCCAGGGGCCATCCCCTGAGTGCTGGTTTCATTAAAAAAAAAAAAAAAAAAAGATGCCAAGATCTTATTGACTCAATGCCTCGTAGATGTGCTGAAGTCATTAAAAACAAAGATTATTCAACCAAATACTAAAATAGATTTACTCTTTTAAGATAATATCAAACTTTTGTGCCTTTGGTTTAAAAACTATTAGGTTGTGTGCTAACACTCCTATTATTTTGAACAATTAATTTTGAGAGTAAGCTTTATTTACATGAAATATTTTTTGTTTTCATAGTTTTAACTAAATATACCTATCCCCCGATTTATACGGTAGATACGTTCCTGAGAAAAACGTGTAAATAGAAAATTAAAAATTTTCAAGTCAAAACCGTGTAAATCGAAAAGCTTGCAGAAAATGCATAATTTTGCTATTTAACAGTTGTGATTTTTTCAATATTTTTAGGTGTACACAGAAATAAAAATAAAATGCATTGACAGGTTAAAATATGTAATATATTACGGAAACACTGTTTTTTTTATTTAATTACAATACATTAAACAGAAGAACAAAAAAAAGAGTCCGATAAAAACAAAAAAACTTATTTGGAAAACCGTGTAAAGCAAGTACCGTGTAAATCGAGGGATAGGTGTAATTAAGTGTTAAAAAATTAGAAAATGATTTAGAAATAAATTTTAAGTAAAAAAAATTTTATATTTACTTTTTTATTTTTCATAATTTTAAACCTTGCTTTTAAATGAAGGGTACTCCTATTATTTTGAACACAACTGTACGTTGGTGACCAAGTCTTTCTAAAAATATTTCTGCAACTCATATCTGACAGTGAGGATGAATGTTAGAGAATTACATAATTTTACAAAAGTCTTTCTTTTATCATCATCAATATGAACTCTTTTTAATTCAATGAAAATAATTTATAATTTATCTTGTCTTAGTCTCCATATAACGCGGTACGAATGATGTGATTTGTACTAATTCCGAGTTTCTTATAGCGCGGTTTCGATATAACGCGATAGACGGTTTCCATAGAATGCGCTACGAATTAGCCTGGCTTGTACGGATAAATCCGAGCTTCTTATAGTGCGGTTTTCATACATAAGCAGCTAAAAACAGAAATATTTTAAATAATAATTTTAGTTTTTTATTCTTTATTTTTTTCTCTTATATTTCTTTGATTATTTTAACATACACATATGGATGTACATATAAAAATACAAATTTAATAAGATTATTGGAAAAAAAAATTTTGTTCCAAATACATTCATATTATTTTGTCATGTTGTTAACATTTCGAATACCTATGTATTTTACAATGTGTTCTATTTTGATATACGTATGCTTAATAGGACACTCGACTGGAATTAGATCTGAAAGAAGAGAAGTTGGCGTCACTACAACGGGAATTAGAAGAAATGACGTTTGGAGGCAGCACAGAAGAGGAAATTGCACAATTACGTCGTTCCAAAAATGAATTGGATAGACGTGTTAAAGAGCAAGAAGAAGAACTGGACGAAATGGCAGGTCAAGTGCAATTGTTAGAACAGGCGAAATTACGTTTGGAAATGACATTAGAAACTATGCGAAAGGATGCACGTAGGGAGGCCCAACAAAGAGACGATGAATTAGAGGAAGCCCGTGGAAGTGCATATAAGAAAATCAAAGGTTTGTATAAATAAATAATAGCAACAAACAATATAAAAATAATAAAAATAAAAAATATTCCATTTTAGCTTTAGAATGCCAACTTGAAACAGAACACGAGGAAAGAACGTTATTACTACGTGAAAAACATGAATTAGAGCGACGTCTGGCATCGGTAGAAGATCAAGATCGCGTCGATCGACAAGCAGAAGAGGCGGTCAATCAAAAATTGCGTCGAGACTTGCGTAAATATAAAGCACTTCTTAAAGATGCCCACGCTCAATTGGAACGACTAAAAGCCGATACGCCAAATAAGACGTTAATTCGTCAACTACGTAACCAACTTGAAGATGCGGAGTCTGCGCGAACTTTAGCTATGAAGGCAAGACAAACAGCGGAAGCTGATTTAGCAGAGATACAAGGTATGTATGAGGAATCAAACAGAGCACGTAACGAAGCTGAAGATCGAGCAAATGCCGCCCAACGGGAACGTACTGAACTTCAAGCTCAAATAGAGGAGAATGAAGAAGAATTAGCAGAACTAATGAAAAAGTATAGTGCTACTGTGAAACAGCTTAATGCAGAGCAGATTGCGGCTTCTGAATATGAATTCAAATTATCGGAACTGGAAGCAGAAAGAAATAATTTAAAAGAACAGGTCAACGAGCTGCAACACAGGCTTGAAAGTGTTGAAAATCTCACAGATCCTTCAGCGGCCATGATGTCAAAAAGGTAAACTGAAAAAAAAAACAGAATTATTACAATTTTTTTTAACACATAATAATAATAATATAAACCTACCTGTCTATTTAGATTGGAACTGCGTACCAAAGAGTTAGAATCTCGATTAGAATTAGAACAGGCTACTAGAGCCCGTTTAGAAGTTCAAGTAAATCGTCACAAAGAGTCTCTAGAGCGTCTACAAAATGATATATCACAGGCAAAGTTACGTGAAATTCAAGCTCAGGATGCTCTCAAAAAGTCGCAAAAGAACTTAAGAGAATTACGTGAAGAATTCCATATGGTATCGGGCCGTGAACAAGAGTCTGCAACGAAACGCAAGGACTTAGAGAAGAAAATGGAACAAATCGAGTCTGAATCCAGTGCTTTAAAGAACGATTTGCGTTTAGCTTTACAGCGTATTGCTGATCTACAGCAAGCAATGGAAGAAGGCGATGATGACTTAAGTGAAAGGTAAACTTGTTTGCCTCTTCTATTTAGAATCATTACGACTAATAATTCGATTTTTTGTTTTAAAGTGATGATTCCCAAACTACAGACGGCTCTCTTAGTGATCTTGAGGATCGCTTAAAACCAATACAAGTGCGCAGATCCTCCTTACAGAAACATAACGGTGGAACAGTTAGCTCTACCACTACTCTAGTTCGTGAAAAAGCTGAGAATAGCCCCAGGTAGGTGTTGGGCAACTTCATTTGGAATTTATTTAAAGCAGCGAGTTGCCAACACTTAGAGGTCATTGAATAACACAATTGCATTTTTCCATTGGATTTTTTATTAAGACTCTATCAATTAACTGTAAAACTAGCAACATTTATTTTTGATAACATCTTTTTTCATTCGATAACAGTTTTTTTTTTTTGCTTTAATTTTTTTATTTTTTTTTTTAACAAGTCAATGCAATTAATTTTCTGCTGCCTTAACAACAGAGTTTGCTGTTTATCAAATAACACTTATTCTTTCAATGAACATTTGAATCCCCATTATTTTTTTTCATTTGATACTCCATCACAAAAGTATTTTCTTGTTATAGAGTAACATTGACCTCACCCTCGTCCCCACATATACACAAATTGGCATTACGTGCCAAAACATTTAACGACGATGATACCAAACAATCGTTATTAACAGTAGCACATGTGACAACCCAAAAAAACGGTGATGTTTCTTAAACTATAAGAACTGGGAGTTCAACTACAAGTAATAATAAATTGGTTGTAATTATTTTTTTTACCTAATTCTGGCGCAATGGTTTTCAAGAAGTTTTAATCTTTAAAGTAAAGCCAATGCTGATTAAAGATCCAAAAGCTCTATGCTTGAAAACTACACTTAATAATGTGAAGAAGAAGAAGAATAACACCACCTAAAATAATTGAAATTTTTAATAGAAATTTATAAATACATACATATTTGCAGTAAACAACGTTATTTTTTACAATAAATTTTTAAAGTTTTTCCACACTAATTACAAAAAAATAAAGGTTTTAAACCTCTATGTTAACACAAACACTATATATTATATTATATTAATTCTTATAAAGTGTATCTAGTTTATCTTCAATTAGTTCATGTTCTTATTTTTTTTAGTTAAATTAATAGTTTTTAATAGTTTTTGATTGTTTTTATTTTTTATTTTTTGTCTTTTTTGTATTATTTTATTTTGTTTTAAATATATTTATCAATGTATAGTAATTTCAAATTTCAATTACAGTTTTATTATGTTCATTAATAAAAAAAAACATACATATTTATTTGACACCAATAAAACTATTATACAAAAAAAAAAAAAAACAAATGATAACATAAGAAACGAATTAAATAAATAAATAAATAAAAAGAAATAAGTTTATTTAATAATAATTTTGTTATTGATATATTATTAATAAATACAATAAATAAGTAATAGTTATGATTAATTTATAAATTATTGCTATTAAAAAAAAATAAAAAAACAAATAAAAATACAAAAATATTTCACTGAAAATTATAGATTAATAAATATTATTTAAAAATAATTAATTCAACCAACCAATACACATCCTATATCGTGAAAATCCTAAAGTTCCATTAAATCACTTTGATTATAGATTTTTTACAAATTCAAAATTTATTTACATTATAAATTTTTATTAAATTGCATCTTTATACAAACATACATACATACATATATTGCATTCAATAATAACATAATATTCATAGCTAATCCTTATTAATTAATCGTATATAAAATGAAAATGAAAATAAACAATTTTAACTACAAATAAAACGGATTTATTCATTTCAATTGTAAGATGAAACAATTGCTTTTACAAAGACAACATAAAAGTAACCCTTAATCAGGGGTGTAGCAGAATCTGATTGTTGTCAGATTCGGAATTGAAATCGAACAAAAGAAAAAATAATTTTGGTGTGGCAGAATCCAATGTGATCAATTTCATGTTCGAATCAGAAGTTGGTGCCATAGAATCTGTTCTTATCGATTTTTTTGTCAGAAATAGTTCGACCAGCCGGCAACCGTCAGATTGGCATTGTTATACATCCGTGTACTTTAAAGTAAAAGTAATTACAAATAATATATTTTAATTAAATTAAAATACATACATACACATAAATAAATTTAGTTAAAAAAAAATTTCCTGTCAACCTGTTTGATTTTATTTTTCCTTTCGTTTTGTACATATTAATGTATGTATGTACATTCACCACAAAATAAGGGCAAGTAAAGAAATAACACGCAAAATGACTATAAGGTAAAGCGCTGCAAAGTTTTAAATGTAACTGAGTTCCTTAATAGTGCTGGGCTATATGACACATCAATAAAACTAATAATTGCATCGGCAAATACGATAACCAAATCAACTACGATACCATATCAAATACGATAACCAAACCGGACATTACCCACCTGATACCATCAATAGTTGACCTTCAGTCTGTTAGGGAGGCGCAAAACTCCCTACATCAGACAACGGTCGGGACAGCCAGACATCAACTCAGCTACAATAGGGTCATAAATCGGCATCCTCCACCTTTATCCGATACCGAAAGGCGGCTGCCAAGGGTTACCAGGACCATTCTTGCCCAGCTTAGATCAGGCTAAACAACAAATTACCTGCATCTCTAATTCATTCCATCCCCACCAAATTACACAGGCATACAACTATATTTACAAAACCAACTTTTTATATTATGTACAGGGAAAAGCTTCCGGAGACAACAGCCGAACTGCTACAACAACAACACTATGTCGGTATTAAGGACTGACTACATATGCTTGCCACAATATAATGCAAACATAGCAAAGAAAATGTAAATACAGGGTGGGGCAAAAGTCGCGAAGGGATTTGAAAAATTAATAACTTTTCTAGTTTAATTTTTTTTTTTATTTTTCTTTTTAGGACTTGTAAAATAAATCTGGGAGATTAATTTTGGAAGTTTACAACGTTATCCAGGGAACCAAAATCATAGAACTTTATTTTGAACATCATCGATCAATAATTCAAACTCAACGAGCCTATCGTCGTCATTTTAATGTGCGGAATTCACCATCCGAAGGCTCACTAAGGGATCTTTCACGAAGCGGAAGACCACATTCTGTAGTTAATGAAGCAAATATTCAACGCGTTCTGGAGAGTGTTGAGGAGAATCCTGAAACATCAACTCGAAGGCGCTCTGCTGAGCTGCAAATGTCTCGGCGGTCTTTACGCAGAATATTAAAGGGAAATTTACATCTTTTCCCATACAAGCTACAGTTAGTGCAAGAACTAAAGCCACGAGATTCCCAAGAACGATTAAACGATTAAACCCCTTCGTGACTTTTGGCCCACCCTGTATAACGTTAACAACTTTTTCGCATATTTGTTTCGTTTATGTTCGAAACCAGGCTAAATTAAGACGCCAACTCATATCGGAATCGATTATCAATTCTGATAAATACTTTTTAAACATTTTATTTGAGAAGGTGAAGACAATATGAAAAGTGATTTTTCAGCAAGGAGACAGAAGAAAGTAATCAGTAGGGTTGTGTTCTAAAAAAAAATTTAAGAAATTTATCCAAATTTTTAATTTTCACATATTTTTTATATTCAAAATGGTATTTCTACATCTAATAACGAGATGTAAAGGAATGATGCAAAGAAGTAAAGAGTCTGTAAGTACAGCCTTAACAGTGACCTCTTTCTACTAATTTGATAAAGAAAATAAAAATTAAGGTTTTTATTTTTTGTTAAATAGTACAGTATTACCTCGATTTACGTCGTAGAATGTTCCGGAAAAAGGCGATGTAAATGGAAACGACGTAAATCGAATTTCATATTGCTCATACTACAAAGTAGTATGTTTTTAACAAGGAACTTAAAAAAGATTTTCGATTTACGTCACAGTTGGTTCCAAAAAAAGGCGACGTAAAATCGAAGTTAAAGGGAACAAAATTTTTGACGACGTTAATCGAAACAACGTAAATCGAGGGAATAATGTAGTACTAGTACGGCCAGTACTTTCAGACTAGATAAATTCATAACAGTAATCATTTTCAAAGTAAATAAAAGATAAATATTTACGTAAAGAAAATTTCATGAAGAATCATGAATTGTAAAAGAATTTAATCACTACAAATGCAAATACTACCACTACAGTTATTGAAATTGTTCATTTCACAGAAAAAGGAAACATAAATTAATAAAAAAAAAACTAAGTAAAACTTATGTACATATGTACGTACATACAGTGGCTTACAGCTTATTTCAACCAGCAAGATATTAAACAAATTTGAATAAGAGTTTAGAGAGTATGTTAAAAAATTAAAAAAAAAATGTTTCATTCAGTCTCAAATTTATGTGCAATTTTATATCAAAACGTCCGCCAACACCAGATCTCAAACAAGAATGACATTATAGCAGCTCTGAAAGAGGAATGGGCAAAAATGACTCTCCAAACCACTAGAAAGTGGAATCAATGCAAAAAAGGCTGAAAGCTCTAATTAAGCAAACAGGAGATCATACTAAATTTTAAAATTAAAACTACTAGTTAATTAATCATTTAATCGTTTGTTTATAGTAAGTGGTTGAAATAAGCTGAGACTAATTGGGTTCCTATATTTTTGGTTTTTAGTTTGTAAGTTTACGTTTGAGACTGAATAAAACGTTTTTTTTTTAATTTTTAAACATATTCTATATTATTACTAGCGGATCCGGCGAACTTCGTCCCGCCCAAAATTGATTTTTTTTATTGCCCAAAACAGGTCACATTATATATTTATTGTAATACGCTACATAAAACAGTTATATAAAAATAACTACCTTACTATAAGTGTGTGGGAATGTACATATAATCGAAAGCGTTGTAGTTAAAAACCATCGAATTAGCCAACTTATAGGTATCTTTTAAAGGTGGAGGGTTTGCCACGACCATTTTTGGTGGGTTTGTCGATATCGATTCTACGAACTTATCCACCAAATTGCATTCGTCTACGATCACTATGTGCCTAAATATTAAATTTTAAAGGTTTGCCACGCCTACTTTTTGCTATATCGAATTTTTTTTAAACCATCTAAACCTGATAAGCTTTCGAACAAAAAAAATGGTTAAAATTGGTCCAGTAGTTTAAGAGTTATAGGTCTCATTTGAAGGGGGAGGGTTGGCACGACCATTTTTGTTGAGTTTATCGATATCGATATCGTCCAAATTTTTTTCGTCTACGATCAATATGTACCTAAATATTCAATTTTAACGATTTGCCCCGCCCTCTTAAAATTTAGGGATATGAAAAATAGACGTTGTCCGATTCTCAGACCTACCCGATAAGCACATAAAATTTCATGAAAATCGGTCGATCCATTTCGAAGGAGTTTAACCACTAACACCGTGACACGAGAATTTTATATATTAGATTAAAATTTTTTTAATATCTTGTTTCATTTCGAAATTATACGAGCTTAATTCTTTTTAAAGGTGCTGGTTGAAATAAGCTGTGAGCCACTGTATGTACACATACAGTCAACCCTCCTATAACGCGGTGAGTGCGTACCGCGTTGTATGGAAACCGCACTATAAGAAACTCGGATTTAACCGTACAAACCAGGCAAATTCGTAGCGCGTTTTATGGAAACCGTCTACCGCGTTATATCGTTATAAGAAACTCGGAATTAGTACAAATTACATCATTCGTATCGCGTTATATGGAGACTAAGACAAGATAAATTATAAATTATTTTTATTGAATTAAAAAGAGTTCATATAGATAAGGATTGATAAAAAAAAATTGAAACAAAAACTAAACTAAAAGACTGTTTTCCAACAAAAATAAGAAAGACTTTTGTAAAATTATGTAATATTTCAACATTCATGCACACTGTCAGATATAAATTGCAGAAAATTTTTTAGAAAGACTTGGTCACCAACATATGTACTGTGAAATAGCTCTGTGATGACTGAAACCGATGTCGTAGACGGCTATGTGATAAGCTGGGATTTTTATATAAACATGTTGTTTATATACCTCGGCTGTGCTTTTGCGTCGAAAACAAAACTGATATTAAACCCTCTTACAGTATCTAGTTATTAGAGTCATTCATAGGCTGTGCGGAAGGAACTTATGGGATGTTGTTGAACGGAAACCGTGCTGTAAGAGTACCGCGTTATAGGAGGGCTGTCACAATTTCAGCTCCGCGTTATTTGGAAATCGCGTTATGAGAGTACCGCGTTATAGGAGGGTTGACTGTATTCAAATATCGGCATGGTTTCTATCACTCAAATGTTTTCTTTTTTTTATCATTATTAACCCTCTAACACACTAGCACTTATTCTATATCTTTTAATATTCAACTTTACCTGCAGTGTTGTTGTCGAATAGAACAAAATGTAACATAAAAGGATTCAAAAGAAATCACTCTCTTATATACGGAAAATATGGAAAAACTTAACCTCTTCACGCCCTTGGCCACATATGTGGACGTTTAATTTTTTATAATTATAATTGTAATAATAATAAAAACAACAAAAATTTGATAATAACTTATTGACTACCATATCTTCTAACAAAAGAAGTAAACATTTTACCGTTTGTCTGCACTGATGATATTGTTTCCGGTGCATAGTTGGATACTTAAAAAAAATTTGAAATAATTCTTTGGCAATTTGTTTTATTGGATTATAATATCAAGAAATCGTTAATATTTTAAAAAAATAATATTAGATATATTTAATATAACAAGTTTTACCATCACTACCTAAAAAATCTAACAGCTGCACTAAAGTTAGCCCTGGAATCAGACTGGACGGTATAAGTCATTATCCTAAATACAAGAAACTAAAAAATTCCCCCAAATGTCACGACAAAAATTGTGTACGACGAACTCTCTACATTTGTAAGAAATGTTAAAATAAAGTTTTATTTATTTATTTAATAAAGTCTATAGATATAATATCCTTACAGACTAGACAAATACAAATCAATAATTATTATTTAAATAAGAAATTAAATTACATTTAATAGTATTGACATTTACAGAAAAGTCAATGTACGAATAAAGTTTATTAAATTCAGTACAAATTCTCATTAGCGGATCAGACTTGGCATAATTTGTCCTATAAACATTAACGGAAAGAGGACAGAAATGACGTGTAGGACGAGACGGAACATTAAAAGATATATTATTAATTAAAAATTCAGAACATACATTTCCTTTTATCAAGTTTAAGACAAACGTTACATTTAACATAGACCTACGGCTTTTAAGAGTTGGCAGCTTTATAAGGGCAAGTCTACTCCTATGTGGCGGCAAGTTGAAAGGATCAAATTGCAGGCTCCGAAGACAAAATAACAGAAACTGTTTCTGCACGGATTCAATGTTGTCAGTATGAACCTTATACATAGGGTCCCAAATAATGGAACCATATTCCAGAATGGGCCTCACAAGACTGGTAAAAAGCTGTTTCGTTATATATGGATCTTTAAATTCTTTCGCCCAACGTTTTATAAAACCAAGGACTGCACGTGCCTTATTAATAGTAAATGAGATGTGCTGGATAAAATTTAATTTGGTATCAAGTAGAATTCCAAGGTCGGAGAAATTATTTAACTCCATGAGATTAAGCCTGCACCAAGAACCAAAGGCATCCAAGTCGTGTTGTAGAAAAATATGATCAGCACAATCATTATAGCTCAGAAATATTTTCACATCATCGGCGTACATTAGAGCATTAGAGTATTTTATAATATTTGGCAAGTCGTTTATAAAAAGAGAAAACAGTAGTGGACCAAGATGGCTTCCCTGAGGTACACCAGATAGAACAGCAATTGGTTTAGAAGTAAGACCCTTAAAACATACTGTCTGCCTTCTATTTGTTAAGTACGAGTAGATCCAGAGAAGACAATTTGGTGTAAAACCCATTAGTCCAAGTTTTTTTTATCAGAAGTTTATGATTAACCTTATCAAAGTTAATTAATTTAAAAAGAAAACAAAATTTAATCATTTTTTTATCACCATAAAAAAATCGTCCCTTAAGAGGTTAAGGCCGCGAAAAAGCTTTCTTGTACATTAGAGGGTTTAACAGAATGGAAGTAACAGTTGTTGTGTGTGTGTGTGTGTATGTACGGACTTTCATAATTTTCCAAGTGTAAATAAGTTGGAGATTATATTTTTAGCGTATTTTATTCGAAATTCACTTTAATACAAACGTCTATACATATGTACGTACGTACGTACGTATGTATGTATATTCGTTTATTTAGTAAATTTGATTGTCATAATATTGTGCAATGCATATCGATCAAACAAGCGTCAAACGTAATTGAAATATTTCGCTCAAAAAAGCAGACAAATCTACAACGAATTTCATTTGATAAGGTTAAGTTTGAATTTGACACAGTGACGACGACGAGATAAACACTTTTCAGAATAATTAAAGGACAATGGATGACCGAACTATAGATTCAATATTTGCAGGATCTCTAGATTCCCTGCCTCCTGTGAGCTCAAAAATTGTTCGTATTTTTACAAGTTCCACATTTACCGGTAAGTGTAATTCCTATTACTTATGCAATTTAGGAAATTATAGCTTGTCTGTGTGTTCTATTTATAATATCAAAAGAGATTTTTCAAAATTTTGTAAATAAAAAAAAAAAATAAATTTTAATTTTAAATACTCGTAATATGGGAATATATTGTATATGCTGTGCATATACATACATATAGAAAAAGAATTTCTTTATAATTATTTATTATTAATATTGTATATTTGCATTCGTTAGATACAACAATGGAACGTAATTCATTGATGGCCAAATGTTATCCACGTATTAAGGACTATTGTCGCGAAAAACACGGCTTAGAATTTCAGGTAAGTAATATGCCATTTACAGTACAATATGCTTAGCTCGCTTTCGCTAAACAGGTTGTTGATATGCGTTGGGGTGTGCGTGATGAAGCTACAGACGATCACATGACTACGGAGCTTTGCATGCGTGAAATTAAGAATTGCCAAAGATTATCCATGGGCCCTAACTTTGTGGTATTTCTTGGTCAAAAATATGGCTACCGTCCAATACCCACGTATATTGTTTCATCGGAACTTCAACTGATCTGTGAAGAATTAACATCAATGGGAGTGGATCGTGCTCTATTGGATTTGTGGTATAAAAAGGATAGTAATGCAGTACCACCTGTTTCTGTTCTTCAGCCCATCTCCTCTATTTTAATAAATTTTAATAATAAACGTGTACCGAAGTTACAGGCTGAGGATCAGGCTGTCTGGTGGGATACTTTAGGTAAAATGCAAAAGCTTCTAAGAAAGGCAGCTGCATCACTAGGAGCCAGTGGAAAAATGACTAAAGACGCTGTCCATAATTATTTTATGTCAGGCAAGTATTAAAATACTTTCATTGATTTTATCGTTTTATATCCTCCAACAATCGGAATACATATCAGAAAAATGAAAAGAAAACTTAAGGAGGATATAAACGCAACACATACTATCTACTACGATATTTGTTGACAATAACATTTATAAAATACTTTAACTTTAATGAAATTAGTTACTGAACGTGAGGTCATAAATGGAATACTAAATGTGAAGAATACAAAAAATCATTGCCTCTCATATGTTCGTTACATTAACAACATCAATTTGCAAAACTTGAAAAAAGCATCGCTTTTTGTTGACATCATAAATCGAAGTTTGGATACTGAGTCAGCGAAATTTCTGGCCGATCTTAGAGATAATCGTTTGCCGGCCAAGATTGAGGCAAGTAACTCACAAAAGTATACTGTAGAGTGGATAGGTCGCGAAGGCCTGGACATTGAAACACACGAGGAATATCTCAATCACTTTATATCGCACTTTTATAAGAATATTATAAAGTTAGTGGATAGAGCTATGCGCAAAGAAGACTCCAGTGCACAAGGGCAGATAGTCACTGAAATCCTTCAGCATTTGCACGCTTGTAACAATTCGGTTAAGGTGTTTTATGGACGCGAAGAAAGTCTCAAACATATCAAGCGTTATATGCTGGGAGATTCAGATAAACCACTTGTCCTTTATGGCGAAGGAGGTTGCGGTAAAACATCGCTTTTAGCCAAAAGTGCTTCATTGGTTGCAACCGAATGGTTTCCGGACAAAAAACCAATTAATATCATTCGATTTTTGGGTACCACACCAGACTCAAGTGCCTTAACACCAACGCTAATTTCCATTTGTCAGCAGGTAAGCATTGTACATAAGATCACAGGCAATTATTGTTTTACTTTTTGCCATCCGCTTACAAAATTATAGATCTCCTATAACTATATGTTGCCCTTTGAAAATATTCCCGATGACTTGGTACCTTTAACTGCACACTTTAAGCAACTGTTAACATATGCCAACGAGAATCAACCCTTGACATTATATCTTGACTCCGTTGATCAATTGACTGGCACTCAGGATTCAAATAGTGTTTCATGGATACCCACTCGGTTGCCAGTACACTGTAAGGTAAATCATTTCTTTCTTTATGTACTATAGGCCTATAATTACAATTGCAATGGTAATCTATTGTTACTCTTGTATGTTTCTTAATTAGATAATTATATCCTGCGCAAAGGAGGAAAACAATCCGATTGTATCTCAGGAATATCATGTTCTACGCAAAATGATTGATGTTGAGGAAAATTTTATCGAAGTCACCGCTTTAGGTGAAGACTTGGCCATGAATGTGATTAAGATGTGGATGAAAACAGCATGCCGAGATCTAAATAATTATCAGTGGCGTCTGGTGGCTAATGCCATCAGCAAGTGTTCTCTGCCAATCTTTGTGAAATTAGTATTCGCTGAAATATGTCGTTGGCGTAGCTATACGCGGCCCCAAGAAACTCACTTGGCTAACAATGTTATGGACTCGATTATGATGTTGTTCGAAAGAATCGAAAAGCAACATGGTCGCATCTTAGTTTTTCATGCCTTAGCCTACATTACCGCATCGAAATCGGGCTTATCGGAAAGCGAACTAGAAGATTTAATATCATTGGACGATAAGGTACTGGACGATGTCTATCAATACCATCTACCGCCTGTAAGACGAATTCCGCCATTGTTATGGACTCGTATACGAAATGATTTGCCTAATTACCTGAGTGAACGTGAAGCAGATGGCGTCAATGTTATGAACTGGTATCATAGGCAATTTCGCGACACCGCAAAAGAACGATATTTTAAAAACATGAACATGGCAATGTATTTCCATTCAATGATTGCAGATTATTATCTTGGTATTTGGGGAGGTGGTGTTCCCAAACCGTTTAAATTTACTGAAATACAAAGACATCGCTTTGGTTTAACCGAAAAAGAGGGTTCAGCAGATCGAAAAGTTCCAATACAGCCGTTGGTTTTTACAAGTAAAGATGGCAGCTCAAAAAGATACAATCTGAGAAAGGTAAGATCAATTGATGATCATTACTCAATCGATCCAAAAGAAGACAACCTTAATACGTCTTTTATACGTCTTAGTTCCGAAATAAAATGTAATCTGGTTTGTATCGTTTATTATAGTTTGGAGAATTGCCATTTCATTTTGTTCGATCGCGACGTTTTAAAGATTTATTTGAGCATGTTCTTTTCAATTATGAGTGGTTACATGCAAAATTGTCCAGCTGTCCGCTGCAAGCAGTTTTGGCTGATTTCGAAGATGCTTCGTCAAATACAGACGATAAAGACGCAAAACGTGAACTAATGCTAGTGGCTGATGCTTTACGTTTAGGCGGGGCAATTTTGGCCGTATATCCAAATATGTTGGCTCCACAGTTAATCGGCAGGTTATTGCCGGAAATCGGAGGAAATAGAAACATAAAAATGTTATTAAGAGCAAGCGATCAATGTGGTCCAAAAGATTGTGCACTAATACCCGTCAACCATTGCCTTCACACACCCGGGGGACCTTTAAAGGTTTATAATTTTAATACTATTTGACCATCACAATCAATTTGGCTTATTTTTTTTTCAGTACTCCTTGGAAGGTCACCAATTTGCTGTTTTCGCTTTTTGCCTTACCAGTGACATGCGTTATATGGTTTCCATTTCAACCCATTTTATAACATTCGATTTGTCAACGTCTGATCTAACGCGTGACGTTAATCCAGGAATTGAAGGTATAATGCAACAGTTAGTATTGAGCCCAGATAACAAATGGGCTGCCGCGTATTCGAACAATAACCAAACAGTTCTGTTAAACATGTTGTCGAGTGAGTTTGTTATCATTGATTCACCTTTCGAAGAATGTGATGGCCCGATTAGCAGTATTCATTTACTAAATCATGGGTAATTCCAACAAATACGCAACAAAATTTCAAATTAAATAATTATTATTGTTTATTGTTTAGCCTGTTTATTAGTTGTAAATTAAAATGGGCTCAATTTGATATGCGAGGAAACCTAGTGCAAATATGTACGTCAGCAACAAATTGCAATGGATGGGAAATATTAAATATTGAATTTTATACGCCAAGTGATTATAATCAAATTTTTTGGTCAGGATCTATAAACGAAACTCGTTTAAAATTTGATTCATTTAGAGGCGAAATGTGTACACCATCACTGTATTTTTTTAGTGCATTAGTCTTAAACAAAGACCGAAGCAAGCTTTATGGGTGTGTAAATGAAGAAAATTATGAAGTCAGTGTTTTTCGATTTGAGAATTCAATGGATAGTTCATCGATTGAATGGGTTTTTGAAGAAAAGCTGCCACGTTTTGAAAACGACGACAAAGAAATGTTATTACAATTGCGGTTAGATCAAAACGATCGTATGCTTTTGGGTACAGCCGGAAAGGGATTTGTCATATGGGACTTTGGCGATCAGGATTGCAATAGATTAAGTAATGTAGCTATGTATTTAGCATTACCGCATGGCGTAAGAAATATTACAACAAAAATAATGCAATCGAACTCAGTAATGACAAGTTCGAAATTGGACTATGCAGTTGCAGGAGTCCGAAAAAATCTATACATATGGTGTTTGCAGTCCTTGCAATTGGTCAAAGTTTTAGATGCACACTTTGGTCGAATTATACAACTTGAGGCATTAACTATTGGAAACTGGAATAATGTAGTCACTTCATCGATTGACCGTTCAGTTAAAGTGTGGAACATTAACAATATTTTCGAAAAAGTTCATGTAATCGACCGTCATGAATTGCAAATTGATAGCATAAGGTAGATAACTCAATTGTTTTTTCTTCATAATATTGTAATATTAAAATTCAAGTCCGCTTAAGTTTATCCGAAGTTGATTTGGCTGTAACTGTAACACGAAGTTGCGTTGGTGTTTGGGAAACTCGTACAGGCCGATTAATAACAAAATTAGCCGACAGTCCTCTGGGAGCTATTGTAACACATGCTGAAATTACTCCCGACGGCCGCTATATAATCTCATCCGAAACGGGAAAATTTCTAATATGGAATCGAGTCTCCGAACAAGTTATATACAGAGAAGATCAGCCAGGAATACAACAAATCACATATATTGATTCAGGTTACAAAGTAATGACAGTGTCGTGTCCAAATATCAATCAGAAAGACAACAAAGAACTAGATGATGTCAATCGCTTAACGGCTATAACAATAGTAAGAGCAGTACCAGGTAATGTTAATCTATGTGACAATTTGCTATCCTTAAAATAGATAAGAATTAATCTTAATTAATTTGAGATTTAAAATGATATGTTTGTTTTTAAGTAAACTTTGTTCTAAATATAAGAAATTCCATTTCAGAGGGATCAACTTTATTCCGCTTTGAATTTCCTGTTCGAATGATTCCCGGTCTGCCTTTTCGGCAATCTGTAATATCTGCTGACGGCACTTATATAATTGCATGCACTGTTGATAAGACAAATAAAGATTGTCTCGCGGTCTACAATGCTACAAATGGAACTTTTATTTCGAAAGTTCTATTAAAAGGATGCTCTATTAAGGAAATTATAACATTGGTACCTATGCCGCACAAGGCCACTCAAGTAGCAGTTATAAATAGTGAAAAGGGCAGTATTATGGATATAAAAACAAAAAAACATGTACGTTCAATACCGAAATGGGGCGGCAGTATCACTAAAGATGGCAAATATGGTATTTACGCTCCGTCGAGGGGTGGCTTGGAAATGTTGGAACTCCGTAAAGGCATTACCGTTAAAACATTTATACCCAAGGTAGCCGAAGGAGTATTTTCGGTTATTTGTATATTTACGGAAAATGATGAATATGTCTGCTACTATCACAGTGGCCGAAAAACCATACGTGTATTTCGCACTTCTGATACCGAAATGATTGCCAATTACCGTTTACAAGCAGAACTGACAGCCATAAAGAGCACAAAAGATGGTCGCTGCATAGTATTGGGTACAGTTGATGGCTGTATGTCGTCTTTAGCAATTGTGGATCCTAAAAATGATTCAATGGTTGAATGGCTCAGTGCGCTACCATCAAGAGATGAAAATTGGAAAACTAAATTGGCGAAAATGAAAGCTAAGGTTGGTTTCAAAGCAGCTGTTCGTGTTGCTACAATATCGTCTCGATTAGAGTATCAAAAACTCAAACAGAAAGATTCAAAAGATAGCGTAGATGATGAAAAAAATTACAACAATATTGACAATGAAAATATAAAGGAATAATTGTTGACTACTATTTAGATTTCTTATTGTTGTAACGTAACGTAATATATTATTGTGTAAATCGTTTAATTGCAAGAATATTATGCATGTAGATTAGAGTACAAATAAAATTGCTTTTTGCTTATTGTTAACAAATAAAATAATTAATTTGTTGTAGATCATTAACCGTTAAATATACATATACATATATCGTATATATTCGAATGAAATTAAACACATTTGAAGTTTTATTACGTTTATATTTTATGTTTTATTTAAATATATACTGTTAGGAAATTGGTAATTTTTTTTAAGGATAAGTTTGTTTCACGGATTGATTTTTGTTTTTTTTTTTTTGAGAAAAATTAACTTATATTTACTAAGAACTAAATTGTTATACTCTATTACGACGAGTTTTTAGAAATAAAGTGAATTTTTAATGGAAATTAAACTTAATAAATTAGTAAATAACGTTAACAAATGCTGCATTTAAATAATGATGTATAAAAAAAAAAACGCGAAGAACATAAAAAAGAATTGAATATTAATATCTCTTTTTGACTCCCATCATTAAGAAGGTAAAAATTTAATTTCAATTAATAATTCAAATAGACAAGCAGAAATTGTTTATAATAAATTAATATTAATAATAAAAAAAAATAAGAGTATCGTAACTATTCTTGTATAAATAAACCTAATAAGTAAGAAAATAGGCATTTATTTTTATATTATTTAGTTTAAATTAATTTGAAATGTCATACTTTTTATTTTATAAAGTTTGCATTTATGTAATCATGTTAATAATATAAATACGTTCACTGTTCTTTTTACTTTTGCATATACATTAAGTTTTCATTATTTGGTCGTATTTATCTTTTGTGGTTTTTTTTTTTGCTTTCCTAATTTCTCGTAAGCATTAAAATCTGTATGTAAAAATGTGTTTATAAAGTACTTGTTTCATTTTACATGAATAATGAGTTATAAATGGGATGAATATTATAAATAGCAGTTCTACTCTTGAAGGACAAATGCAAAATGTAAGTGAAACATTGATCCAAATTTAATGAAAAGATAATATCAATTTTCTGATGAATTTGAGTCAACTAAACAAGGATTTTCTAAAAAATATATGAAACATTTGCAAATTTAAGTATGACTTTCCTTTTTTATCTGAGCCAACTTGGCCTGTATATGTTGTAGACGATTTGGAGACATTTCTGGTTTCTGCATAACATGAAAATTGTTTTATGTTTGTCACATTTATACGTATAATAATCGAATATTATTTTTAGTTACTCACCTCTCTTCGTATTAAAGACACTTTTTGGGCATTCATTGTATTCAAACTAAGATTTTCGTCCATGACTTTATTGTCCATCATCATTAAATGAGAATTTGCTACAATGCTTCCGTCAGCATTTCTATGAGGGGCTAAATTAGCTTTGGCGCGTAATTGATTTAATCGATCCATCCAAAAATCTGGATCTGGCTTAATGCCTGTATTGTCAGCATTGGCTGAAGCGTGTTGATTCTGATAGTTAGCATCTGTTAGATATGAAGATCGTGATACTTTATTTTTTTTTTTTTTTTGTTACAAATTAAGTAATCGCGTATGTACATATGTATGTATATAGAAACAGCGTGAACATGTAGTAACAATGTGTGCGTTGGTTAATTAATAGGAAATCGATTTAAAAAATTATATTTGGAGTTTTCAATTGTAATCGAATTTTTTAGAGTGGTTTAGTATAAATACAAAGTGTAAAAGTATAAAAATATTAAGAAAATTATTAAATGCTTACCAAGACGATTATCACCTAATTGCGCGGAAATACAATCACCAGTTGTCCCACCTGCGCGTTGAATTTCTGCCAAACCTTCTTCAATGTATTTTTGAAAACTTGGGCTGGCGCCTTTAAGGAAGGCAGAAACATCAATTTCTGGGTTTTTCATCTAAAGTATTTTAAAAATAAAAATAAATAAATAAATAAATAAAATTTTTAAGGCTACTTAGGCATACATATTACGTTCATACCTTAAAATCGTACAACTTTTGTAGACCCTGTTGCTTCGTTTCTTTGTCAGAAATTAATTTAAAGATCTGCGACATTGTTTCATGAGCTTGATTTGAAATCCTTTGTTTTGTTTGCATATCCTTAGTTGAAGCCGATCGTTGCGGTGATGAACTAGGCAAATTGCCTTCTTTCTGTAAATTCTTACATTCAAATTTAAGGTTAGAAATAAGAATCTTATTCGAACCAAATATTAAACGATTCAACAAACCTTAAGAATTTTTATCAAATATGCGTGCAGTTCAGAATGTGTAGGAATATGATTAAGGTGTTGCAGAATAGCATTTCCTTTTACTTTTGCCATGTTGTGTATAATAGTTTTTACTGTTCTCAAGGGTGTATCGGATGGTCTAGTTTGCCACCAAGAACTTGGCAAGGCTAACATAAATTCGTGCACCTCGAGTATGACAGCATCATAATTGAGTTCATTGCTTCTTTCAGGCAGTGTCTTAACATTACGCCATATACATTTCATCAATAAATCAGTAAATTTAGGGAGACCAGCCTCTGGACATGTTTCTCGCAGTAAGCGAATCAAAGCACTGAAAAAAATTAATAACAATTGTCCCTTTTAATAGTTAATATATTAATTAATTAATAAATAGCACCACTTACCAATTCATATTAGTGAAATTTGATTTATCCAAAACTTTTAAACAAATTCCATTTATCACTTTATTATATTGGCCATCGTCACCAGTATTCAGTTTTTGGTCTGCTAACAAATGAAGTAATGCAGACATTAGGTTTTTAATACAGGCAACACTCAAAGTTTTTCCCAACATTTTCGAATGGAAAAATGCATATAAAATGGATAGCAATGGTTGATAAACTACAAGAGAATCAGTGATAGGAATTTGTGAGAGGTTCTAAAAAGAAGAACAATATTTATATATATATGTTAAGAAAACTTTTCATAAAGTAACTTTTACCTTCAACTGTGCCAGCACATTTTGTATGAATATCTCTTCGTAGTCCTTTAAAACTGCTTGCTTTTCAGGAGAATCAATTATTTCGTTCAATTCATTTATTGCCGCCCTAGCTTTTAAAGTGTCCGTGCTGCTAGTAGCTTTTATAATTTTTATTAAATGAGGATCATGTTTCGGCAAAACATCTGCCAGGCTGAGAATTTATTAATACACATTATATACATACATACATACATATAAAGATTTTGTACATACTTTGGAGCGTTAATACCCATTGTTTGCTGATAGAGGGCTGTATTGAATTGTTGTTGAGGGCTTAGATATGGGGATCCGTTGTTGCTAACCATACCACTTACAGCAGATGGGGGAGGTGGCGTAGTATGTGTTTGCTGCATATAACGTGACCGTGACAGCAACTGTTCGAACTTTTCTTGAGGATATTTGACGCCATCCTTAGTAGCAATAACTTTTATTGGTTCAAATAGTAAAGAAATATCTACTCTTGGAACTTCCACACGTTCTAGTTGATCCACCTTAACCCAATCCTTTTCAATTTCAGCTATTTTATTAGGATCTAGACCAAATGGTCCTGTAGTCCTGGGTGGCTGAGTGTGTTGCGGTGTAATACTAATTACAGGTGCTGCTGCAGGTTGATCGAATGTCCTATGTATTAAAAGAACAACGATTATATTATTAGCTAAAAACTAGTCAGACGCAAAGAACAACAAAGCCAAACTGCATACAATATGTTTCTACTGAATGTGTAAATGCAATAATTTTAGTAAGCAAATAAAATAATCGAAAAGTGTATGTTTTCACACAATATTGCTGGTTATTTCGAAATGATGTTGTTTAATAATAATAGAGTGCACATCCACTTTTTTTAAGAACTCATTTAAATTACAAAATAACCACCTTATATTTGGTCACATATTTTTCAAAAAACGAACACTGAGATAGTCAGTATTGTCTAAACAAAGTTTTCAGAAATATTCTATTTTATGACAAACATTAAGCATAACAAATAGACAATATACTCTTTATATAACAGGACAGAACAAAAATAACGAAAGAAAAGAAAATTTACGCTTGTCTTATGAGCGATGTAGAGCGAACATCTTTATCAGCCAGAGCGACGTTATTAGCTTCGTATTTTTCATACTGAGAACTAAAGCAAAAAATAAAAGTTTTTAACAAATATAAACAACAAAAAGCTATATACATACATATATAGCAAACTCTTTATCAATGTGGTATTAAAAAGAAAATGAAACTTAACAATATGCAGAAGGATTACCTTTGATCATGTTCTTCAGGCAATGGCAGTTCATCGCACCCATTCGTAGATGGGTCATCAATTTCAATACTATCTTGCTGTAATATTTGACAGGACGGTTTTGCTCCGACATTATTGGTTTCAATAGGTTTCTTTTGTGGTTTTTTAGCCCGTTTTATTCGTTCATCCAGCATAGAGAGATCTTTATCGTTTAGCTGTCCAATCAGTTTGTAGATTTTTTCTCCTGCTAAGAAGTATGCCTGAACGACACAGTTGAGAGCAGCGTTCCGTACACTGTTGTCCCGATCAGAAATGTGGCGTGCAATTTCTTTTAATGCTACTTGCTGAGATGGTTGACAAACGGCTAATCCATAATTTTCAATTAAATAACCCAATTCATCTAAGCATTCAGTACGTTGACGAGCATTTTTTGATTTTAATCCTTCCATTACATACATAAAAACCTTTGTGTATGGGTAAACCAAAAGAATTTGTCTCAATAGGGCACGAACTCCATTTCGTACAGCATCTTTCGGGTCACCCAACTGAAGAAAAAAAATTGATTTACGTACTTTAGGGTTTCATTAACACATTGTACTGACCTTCAATAACAAATGAGGTATAAAAGCACTTCCCTCATTCTCAGCTAGAATGTACTCATGTTCAACTAAAGTCAAAAATACTTGTTGTAAATACTCCAGACCCTTAATTAAAACTGAAGGGTTGGTATCATAAAAACGTAAGGATAGCCATTTTAAAATTAAATCCAAATTACATATTAATGCCTTTGGATTTTGGGGCAAATCTTCCATCAACGATTCTATCACTTTTAAATGATATCTAAATATAAATTAACATTAATACATAGAGCATACCTCAAAACATACATACTCGTATATATTAAACATTACCTAAAATCATCATGAAACATATTGGCCATTAAACCTTTATTAACATTTGCTCCAGTCATCTGCTCTCGTAATAAATCAATAAATTCTTCCCTCGGAGTAGTAAATGTCCACTTTAAAACACGCATTTTTTGCTCGTCTATTAACCTTTGATTCTTAGTATTATTAACAGCCAATAAGGGAGAGGTATCAACATCCTCCTCCTTTTTGCGGGATGATGAAGTGTTACCAGCTCTTGAATTAGCCGCGTTTTTATTAGCACCTGGTTTTTGTATGCCTGAATTACCACCAGCTCCACCCCCTCTAATAGACTTTTTTGGTTCGTCCAAAATAGGGGCTTGTTGCTTGCCTTTAGGCAACGGTTTTACCGGCAAATTTGGACGCGCCTTGTCTAGAGCTGCTTGGATATCTTTCTTTGATGCTGGTTTTTGTTTATCTAATGCTTTTACCATAGTCTCAAAGCCCAAATGAATCATAATACCCAAAACTGCTTCGTTTGCATTTTTGCGTACATCGGCATTACGATCACATATGTGGGCATATAAATGAGGAATCATGGAGGTTAACTCCTCTTTAGGAATACTTTTTGGCGTCATTTGTGGTAATCTTTCTGCTAGCCATGCCCAAAGTTCAACCTTTAAAGCGGGCGAACCCGACTTTAGTGCATCAGCTATCATCTCATTTTCAAAAAATTCTTTGTATCCCCCCTTTTCGCCGAAACTGTTAATACAATTTAAGGCTGCTGCCCTAACGAAGCTTTTGCTATCTCCTAATGCATGCAAAAATCCAGGAAACAACACCCTGACGTGATTCTTACAGCCTGGACCCATAGCATTCGCTAATTGTTCGCAAATTGCCATTGTTGTTTGTGCGATCTTAGCATTTGAGTCTACCAGCCGCAAAGCTAAGGCAGGCCCCAAATCTCCAATGGTAGGCTTTATTAACTTTGCTTCACTGATTATACTTTGCAATTTATTAAGACCTTCATTTCTTCCTTTCCAATCCTTGTCCGACATTTCCTTTAACAAGGCTTCTGTAATTTGCCCAGAAATATCCACCCTTGGTAGCATATCGGCTAGATTCATTGGCTCTTGATCATCTGTGTCATCTAATGCGTCACCTTCAGTATCACAGTTATCTTCTGCCTGTTTTGTATTTGATTTTTTTGTACCTCTAATAGGTTTAGGAGGTTTTTCGCCAACATTCTTGTCGAACTCAGCCTGTATTTGAGACTTGAGTGCGGGTTTTTCATTGTCAAAGAACATCATTAGAGCATTTCCCATATACATTGACATTGTGCCTACTAAACCTATAGCAGCAATGCGAACTGTTGGATTTGTACTTTGAACTGCTTTGCGGACATCATCAATGAGGAGTTTCGGCTGAATCTGAAAACCAAACTCCAGTATAGCTTTATTAACCCAATTTAATGCTTCTGATTGCACTTTGGGAGACTTTTGTTCAAATGCAAACGCAAACACTTTGCCAACAATGTAATCAAGTTTAGTTGCTTCGGCAAATGCTGTCAAAACGTCTGCAGCTGAATTTCCATTTTTAACATCAGCTAGTTTTTCAGTTATCTCATTTATAACAACATCGATAGTCGTCGTCGATATCGGAAAAGTTTCGGAAATGACTCTTATTATGTCCAACTTAATTTTTAAAACTTGAAAATTCATTTCCTTTAATCCGGGCTTACGAGAACTTATACTTTTAACTAAAACTTGTGAAATACCCGGCATTTTGGAATCAAAATCTCCGATCTGTTGCTGAAAACTTTCAACGGCAGCCAAACGATTTTTCCAATTGGAATCAACTAAACCAGAAAGTATATTTGCAGGGATTATTTCATCCGCTTTTGCTTGGACTTCTTCGGGCGTCATATCACGTTCAGTAGTTAAGACTTTGCCGGCACTGGAACTTTTTGACAATGGAGGACCACTTGAGATTCCAGTATTACTGGAAGGTTTTTTAACAGGAGCTTTTTTAGCACCAGCTGTCGCTGGTCGCGACGCAGGTTTCGGTTCACCAGAACCACTCTTTGAGGGAGCTGAAACTACTGGTTTGCTAGATGGAGCAGTAACAGGCCTCTCCTTTTTTATTCCCGCAATTTTAACTTTTATTTCTGCTTTGTCTTGAGATTCTTTTATCTTTGCCATTTTTAAAGCATCAATATCAACTAGGAATGGACTAACTTGTTTCTCTCCCATTAATTTCGTGAGTGTTCCGATAGCTTCCGCCGAACAATCTCGAACTGTAGGATCTGGTTCATTTAGAGTTTTGATTAAACTAGTTATAAGAAGTTTCAATAGTTTTTTGTTAATAGATGTTGGTTGAGTCCTTGCAAATGCTCTCGCTAAGAATGACGCTGTCTCTGATTTAACACTGGGATTTTTATTTCCCAAAGATTCAACAATATGTTCCTGCATGGCTTCCAAATTTGTAGAAGGATAAATAGCATCCATAGCCTCACGTAATGCAGTTACGACATTGGCCTTCTTTTCCTTAAATTTTTCTAACAAAGTTGGTACGCATGCCTATAAATAAAATCGTGAAATAAAATTATTTGAACTCTAAAATAAAAAAAGAGTACTTACAATAGCATATGGGGAAAACCGTTTTCCTAAACCTTTGGCCAGCATTGCCAGACACTTGCCTGCCATCGCTACCAAAACTACATTAGTGTCCTTAGAGATAACTTTCTTTAAAGATGTTACCAATGGTCCATAATCTCCACTCTCTAGTTTTGGATTTTCTGTTAAAAGTTTTTCTAAAGCTTCCAGTGATTCCTTTCGTAAAGTCCACTTTTTTTCTTCAAGCTTTTCGTAGAAGTCTTTTGGCATTTTGGATAGAATGTCGACCGGATCGATCAAATCCATTGGATCAATTTCTTCTCCAGCAGCATCAACATAATCATCTAAGTATTTAAACATTTCGATTTATTTAAAAAAGAGAGCAAGTAGTAAACATGTATGTATATGCACGTAAACTTACCATTTGTGCCATCATCGTTTTCTGCTGCTGCAGCAGACATTTGTTGCTGTTTTTCTTGTTGTGATTTTAAGTAGCGGGTCGGTTCCGCTTTTTCTCCTTTCAGTTTATCAAATTCATCCTCAAGCTCTTTAACTGTAACTTGGGGAAGCGATGACAGCTGCTGTTTCATAGCAGGGCCAATCCATCTAAAAGATAAACACAGTTAACAGTTCTCTTTATTCCTCATAACATGTGCTTAAACACACACCTGTACAATTCTATTGCCAATTGCTTTCCTTCATCGCGTACAGTCTTATCCCTTTCGCTCATTAAAGGAGCTAGTTTCTTAACAAGCGGCTTCACATTAATCACTTTACTACCAAATTCTTTTAACGCCAATGCAGTGGCTGATATACATGCAGCAACGATTTTAGGATTTTTATGTTCCATGCCTTTGATAAGCTCTTCTACAACAGCTTCTTGTTTCTCTATTTCAATATACATAAGTGTGACTTGTACCGAAAGTTCTTTAGTTTTTGTTTTCGGGGCAGCAATACATTTTTGCACAATGCCTGACATTACATCTCCAACCGTTTTCCCAGCATGACCACAATTTTCGACAAAAATTAAAGCGGCTTCAAGACCCTTTTCTTGGGCCATAGCATTTGAATCTACTACCATCTTCTTGATTAGACCAACAAATTTCATCCATTCCGGCGACTTTTCATCATCTATCTCACGAAAAATTTTCGCTGCTTCCTCGTACCCGTCTACTCGTGCTTTCCACAGCTTATGCACACATCGCTCTTCAACTGGTAATTTTTTGTATTCTGTATCTTCCGTCATTTTAGCAATTTTTCTATATATTAATTGATTAAGTTTGGTTAATTCTTGTTTTCTGTATTTGTGGAAACACAGCTATTACTTCTTTATTTTTATATTTTCAAAATCCAATTTATAAATGTAAAAAAAAAATGACAAATACAAAAATAAAAAGTATAAAAAAATTAAAAATTCCATTTTTGGTATTCAACTGTCATATACTATGTATAGAACCTATCCACATCATAACATAAAAATCATGTATTACTGGCAACATTTTAGGTAAGTTCAATCAAGCTTAAAATTTTAAAGACTAAATGCAAAATTACTTTGAAAATTAATGATTTTATGCATTGTTGATTTTAAGTAAACTATCACACGTTGATACATATATACCTATATACGCCATAAAAATAATAAAAAAGAATTCTATTTTTCCGTTTTGTCCTTAATCTTTTTGAACAATAATTTCAACAGAAATTTTTAAAAATATTTGTCAAATGAAACTTCAAAGGTTGACTTTGCATATATTTAAGTGCATTACAGCAATTTTATATCAAATATACAGCAATATAGGCATTCTTATTTTGTTGTTATAATTTGTTAACTAACTAAAATGTGTATGAATAAGCAAACCTCAAACAAATATTTAAAAATATGTACTACCTATATCTATTTTCTGTCTTTAAAGTAAGCTGAATAAGGCTCTGTGGGTTGGAATCCAAATGTGTTTCTATCCGAGTGGGGTTAGCTTATAACCACTTTCTATAATTGAAGTTACAAGGAGCGTTAGTTAACTTTGTTATTACAGTTCTCAATCATAATAAAATTTGTTTATACATTGTTTGATGCCTATGTTTAATGCCCATATTTTTTTTAATGCATATTTATAAAATCAAGCCATTGTGGTAAAACATCCCTGATTTTGTATAGACGTATATTTTTGCGCAATTACTCATTCCTTCTTTCTCTTTGTGCGATCATTTTCTCTTTCCAAATTGAATTTAACGGCATAAATATTCGCTCTAAACACAAACAACTTTACATTCTATTTCAAAACATCTTATATTTGTGAAATGAGTTTATTGTGGTTTATAATGCGGTAATAAAACTCTTAAAATAAGTCCACAAGGAAAACAGGAGATCAGCATGACCGAACGTACAAATTATGTTCGTAGCATAGTTTATATTTATAACTTTTCTTATGTATGCTTAAGTTTTGCTCCCTTTTTTGTTTGTCGCAGTGGTTTATTACTATTATTGTAATTTTGCCAAAAATCACTTTCAACCCCCCTTTTTGCATTCAATTATGGCATAAGTGTAATGGAATTTACTTAGAATGTCGCACCAAGTAAAATAGAAAGAAAATGCAGTTTTTTTTTTTACAGAAGAAAAAACAAAATGACGTCGACTTACCGTTTTTCTTGTTTTATTTTTTGTATTTTACTCAGTCAGACAAAATTAGGAAAAACTCTCCGCTTTGCTTATTTCAGTTTTTACAACGCCCACTTACACTTTAATTGATAATTAACGATGAATTTTATTAAATTTTATATTTTTATAGAATTTATTGATTTTATTTGAATCTATTTGCGTTTGCAAGACTCATATTATTCTGTTTGTTGAACTATTTTAGGTTTCAATAGCAGACGCGAAACAAAACTTCGATTTTTCACTGAGAAGAAAATATTCACAAAAATGGGAGAGAAACAAAGAAAACAAGGACAGAAAATATGTAAACGATTTAAAGTTAATACAATATTTAAATAATTACTGTTGAACAATATAAACAAACGCTTACTTTCATTTACAAACTGTTTTTTTTTTCTTATTACTTCAAAAATCAGCACTTAGAAATTCAATTTTTTTGCAAAAATATATTCTATATCAGAACAATTGGACTAAACGTCCATCTTTGCAGCGGTGCAATGGCGAAATAAATTTTTTATTGCTTCTTCTTTTTCCCTTCGACTCACAGTGAATTGTTAAACTTATTTCTGTTGTAAAAATGCTTATAAAAAATACATCTCTGACATAAAACTGGAAAACTACCTACTCAATAGTGTCATATCTCAAAAACTAAAATTTATAAGATATAGACACCTTTTTCATATTCAAAGTACTTTGCACTCTTTCACATTTTCTTGTAAACTTTATATAACTTATACACGTTCAAAGTTTACCTTAACAAACTCTTGAAATTTTGTTATTGTTATTATTGTTATTGTGTTGTTGTTTTCTTGACGAATACACCTTGTACAAGAATATAGATCCTGTGCAGCGTACGTCACAGCTATCAATTTCTTAGCACTTTGAGAGATAGTATATGTGAAAAAAATTTAAATAGAATATTGAACGTGAAACCTCAATGCAAGGCATAAAGTTGGACACATTTTACTTTTTGACGAACGTTATGTACTTTGGTAGCTATCAGCTGGTATGTTTTACATACAAAACATATTGTAAATTAATAAATTATTAGTTGTTATAAACTATATTTTATTTAAATTAAAAGTTGTTCTAAACTATATTTTGCCCTATCGACATATTCTTTTTTATATTAGCAACAATACAAGATATGCATATAATAATTATTTGATATATTTATTTAAGCGTACGCTGTATTTAAAATTACAATTTAACTCATTGGTATTATCAGGATCCAGGCTACTCTTTTATGCAAGTGTGAAACGTGATGATTTGGTAGCACTGCTTAATCAGTACGGTGAAAATAAAAATGGCGACATAATATTTTTATAGCCGCCGTGTTTGTTCAGATTGGCTAATAGATTGTGAAGAATTAACAATATTAATTGAAAAAAAGAGTTAATCAAAACCATAAAATATTAAGATTCCAATTGGTTTTAGTGGCAAAATATAACGAGAACAGGAATACGCCTTAGTTTTATATTTAAAAGTAGAGCGAAAACGAAGGCGTAGAAACGTCTCATACGACATTGTGCGTAAAACCGAAGATAATAAGCTTAATAAAGAAAAAAATGGCAATAAATGCAATTTCATTAGTGTTGTGTACAGAAAGAGTTCTTAAAAAGTAATGAATTTCACAAAGTAATCAATTTTTACGCTAAATAAAAAAGGTTTAACGTCTCACAGGTGCGACTCCGAATATTTTTTTTTCTAATTCACTATTCAAAAGAGATTGAAAATAAATAAGTATAGGGAGATTTTTTTGGGAAGAATTTCTATGTAATAACTAAATTTGCTCGAAAGTGTTTAAAAAACGTGTTATCTGCAACGTTTTGCATCCGCATTCAATGCACACAGTAGCAACAACGTGAAAGAAGCATTTTGGAAGTATTGTAAATGAGGTAAGTTAGAATGTTATAAATCAATAGCTTTTAAAAACGAAGCTGGTTTAAGTTCATTTTGAATACATGGGAAAAAAGTAAAGAAAGATAATAGCAAACTTCTTGTCCCTAAATATAAAAAAAAATTGTTTGCCTTATGCTAAATTTATAGTAACATAAAGAAGTAAATGTTTGTGTGTTTGCATACAGATGCGGTCAAAATATATGCGCTAACAGAAACTATTTCTATATATTTTGTGTTTTAATTTATCAGCTCATACAATAATCTATAGATTGCCATACTTCATGATTAACTTATTTGAAATATTTTATTGTGTGGTTTTGTTTACGTTTTCTATACAAAAAAGACATCCGTCTGAAACCATTCATCTTACGGGAAAAGCACATTAGAGAGCCCTGGTAGTTTATGGGGTAATGTTTTAGTCTACTAGAGTGAGGATTGTAAGTGCTATTCTAAGAAGGGATACTGGCGAGTTACTACTCACTCAACTAAGCATAAGTTTGTCACTTAGTTTGTAATAAATAGAATACACTTTATTATTTATAAATAAATTAACTTGTATGATAAATCATTTATTGATTTAAAGTAAAAATTTTCTGCAGATTAATATTTATAATTATTTTACAATAATTAAAGTCATGTCACATTTTCATATTTAACAAATTTTAATGTGTTTAATGCATTTAAATTTTTTTTTTCGTTATTTCCTTAATTTTATATAAATTACAATCCTACTACACGTTCACTCTATATATGTATAGAGCCCGAAAATACAAACTAAGCCTTTTTCAAAATTCGTTTATGTGTTCCCGTATTTTTGATTATTGCTTCACAATGGCGATGCATTGACTCGGTGATATTGACAGTGGTTGCCTTTGGTATGTTCTGTTCCGATTGGATAAATCATGGTTTCTAGTGTGTGTACATATGTATATGAATTGTAATTTTGCGATTTAAAAGCTTCCATAGATTTTCTATAGGATTCAGGTATGGATATTGTTTAGGCTGTGTGCAAACACATGCCTCATTGTATTGTATCCTCCCAGTGTGTGTTAGTGGAAGCGTGTTAGGGTTTGTTGTCTTGCTGTATTTCATAATAGTGACATATCCTTTGCGATTGACTACATAACTCCATCTGAAATGTGAACACAAGACCAGTCCGTGTATCCGCCACCAAAATTGACAGTCAAATTTGCGCACTTAAGGTCCAAATTATTTCCTTTTGGCTCCATTGGTGCTTTAACCGTGTTCTGTGTCCTTTGGACAATTTACGCAATGCGGTGTTTTTTATTTATAATATAAGCTGTTTTTCTCAGGGCGATACCAACCAAGTCAGAGATCAAAGGATCTAATAGTTCAGAAACTTATTTACAATCTAAGAGTATTGATAATCTCGGGACGTAATTTTTATTGTGTATTTTTAAATTTTTTTGCCTTTTTATCTTCACTTTCACGTCACTAATTTTTTGTCACTACCTGTGCCCTTTTTCCTATTGTAAACTACTTTTAAGCTGTATTCACCTATGTTGTCATCCTTTGTTACAGAGAGTTTTTCAGCGCAATTCAATTACAGTTGCCATTCGACATTTTTATATCAAATTCAAATTTTACATGATTTATACGGGCAAAACAATTCAAATTTGTATGGAAAATATGTGTAAATCCCGCTTTATAGTCTCTGTATCTTGAAGAGTTTTTATAAAGATAATCGTTTCTGGCCTCCCAGAAATTGATTTTTTACTTATGAATATCCAGCATTAAAACCCTTTATTATTTTAATTTGTAACTCTTCTCTCCATTTTTAAAAATTAATTAAAAATACAAAAACAATTTTCGCAAAAGTGAAAAACATTAAATAAAGGTAATCATACTTTTTCTTTTTATTGTTTTCTTATACATACATATACCTACTTCTTTTGTTTTTAATCGCGTTTCTTGCAGAAGCAGAAAAGTTTCGATTCTTTTACTAACATTAGACAAATGGATACCCTTTTATTTTCGGAATTATATTGATTTGTTTTATATTTAAAATAAATAATGTTAATAATAATAAAAATGTTCATTCATTACTAAAATATTTGACCAGGTTTCCTAAATTTTTTTTTAGATTTTTGTCCTTTCCTTTCCTTTAAACTGAATACATCCTCATTGGGTAATATACTATAAATCTTTGTATTTTTTATTTGTAATTTTTACCGCTTGCATTGTTGTTTGTATTGATATATAAGAATTCAAATATCTTCACTGATAGTCAGATGACGATATGGGCAATAACAGAATATGCTATTAAGGATTACTCCTGGTATGATTCGGTGCGCATTGCATGGGTAACTAGTGATCGGTAGCGTAGAAGCGAATATTCCTCCTAATAGGGTTAGTGTACTCCATACCATAAGCTTGGACAACCCATTTCATTGGAGACCAAGCTAAGAAAGTAGGTGGAAACCTCACGTCGACTATTGTGGAACATTGACAGTGTAGGTAAAAATACGCTGGAGCAACTTACGACTTTAGTACACTGATGGACGACCTTAAGGGACACTCCGACTTACGTGTACACCTAAGCGGTGGAGAGAATTATGAAGAATTTTATTTTAAAAACTTTTTAATAACTTTTATTTTAAATAATTCACGAGATTCTCCAATTTTGCATCCAATCGCTTCAACGACTTATTATTATATTTATTATGTCATTTTAAGACACTGAAATCATAGATTTTTTTAAAACCTCACGGCCTAGACGTACATAAGATGAAATTGCTTAATAAGTAAAATGGTACTGTCATGTACTGATTCGGAGAATTTAGCGACTTTAAGTAACAACTGAAAGAAGAAAGGAAAGGAAAACGTTGATTGTACAAGCAATTTTTTGTTGTCGTAGTTTTGGTATTAAAAAAGGAAAGTAGTAGTTGCTGAATGGAAAAGTTGTGTGATGTCTCTTAAAATATAATCCTTTGATTTTCTGCCTCTTGTTTTGTATCAATTTCCCGATTTAATCCATGTATTTGCATTGCATCCTTAGTATTAGAAAATCTTTTGTTTCAGTTAAGTATGGTGGTTTTTAAAATGCGTTTTTACCGCTTTTCTTTTTATAAGAAAAATCAAAAATCTATACCACCAAATAATGTTCTTATAATTTTTTCCAAAGAAAACTCAGACTCCTATTTTATTTTGCAATACATACATTTAGGTATATAATTGGATATTACAACCCTTTAGTCAGGATTACGACCTAGTTTCTCACACCACTTATGTTGTGTGCGTTAATTTTATACATGAGTAGCGGGACCTACAGTTTAAAGTCTATTCCGAACGACAGATTTTTGAGAAACTTTTCATGGCAATTTTATTTATTCTCAGAGTTTTTGCCAGAAATCTGCTGAGAGGAAGTCGCCGAAGAAATATTTTTTTTATATTTCGTTTTGATGTCTGACCTGGGGTTTGAACCGTGGCCTTTCGTCTAATATGCCGACATACTACCTACTTGACTACGGCGACTTCAAATTATTATTTTGCAATTATAACTTGTTTTTTGAAAGAATTAAAAGCACGTGAGTAAATATTGTATTGGATTTACGTGTAAAATAGATGACTGTCATACAGGTTCTCGTTCTTATTATTATTTTCCAACATTTTATATCGATGAGTTGGAATTAGATACGCCTTGTATCTCCATTTTTTGTGATATTTGATTTTTAAAACTTTCTGGTAGTTCGCATCTAAATGCAGCTTTCTTATGCGGTGTGTACAACATTATTATTTTGTACAAACAATTGTTATGTTGGACGGCTGGTTGGACGTCGGTTAGTTGATGAACAAAAAATTTTGATTTTCATTCAACCGACGACCTATACGATGCTACAATGCTTCGGAACGCGTGAAGAAGACGACCAACCATTGATTCAACATATTGTCCAACTAATCTCAGCGTGTAGGGGCTCATTATATGTGTAAAATCAAGATACACCTTTTCTATCCTCAATATATATATATATATGTATATATCAATATATATATATATATATATATATATATATATATATATATATATGTATATATCAATATATATATATATATATGTATATATCAATATATATATATATATATGTGTTTAATGATGGATGTTGTATGTTGCGCTGGTTCGTCTTTTGATTTTTATTGTTTTTATGATTCTTTTAATTTTGTTTGTGTTAAAATAAAAATGCCTTTGGTTTTGTTTAAATTCAATTTTTGTTTGTTTTATTTGTTTTGTAATTTTATTCTGTTCAGTTTTTTCTTTTTTTTGTACAATGTTTTTTGTTCACAATTTTTTTTTTATTTCAATTTATATCTGTCTTTATTTGTTCACACTTTTTGTTTTAATTTCCAATTTGTTTCACTTTTTTTTTTTTTTTGTTGGTTCACAAAGTTATGTTTGTTTTATTTGACTACCGAAACAAGAGTGATTGTTTATGCAAAAAATATTTTAATGTTAAGTTGTAATGAAAGAATGTTAAGAAGAATTCAAGACAAAGCAAAGATATGAAAAAAATAAAAGAGAGAAAAATAGAACCGCTAACTAATTTACAGGGTGTTCCTTCCTGATGTGAACGTTGAACATTCCGGCCCCCATGCCTCGGTGAAATCTACCACAGGTTTTGAATGGGTCCTGTTTGTAGGTTGTGGGTCGGTAAGTTTTGAATCCTCATTGTGAGGTTGTTGACAGATATGGCACCATGATGTACATAAACGTATACCGCAAGAAAAATGCCAATGTTTGGGGCGTTGAGATTGTTGGGATGCCATACCTGTAAGTATAAAATTAGAACAATATTAGTGTATGTAAATGATCAGGGGTTATACTAATTTGCAAACAAAACCACAATTTTTGTAATTGGTCTGGTGATGACTCCATTTCTTGTTTTGATGTCGACAACTCTACAGTTCTGGTCAGGTGCAAGATATGTTTTGATGATTCGACCCATTTGCCATTCATTGGGTGGCAAGTTGTTGTTTTTGATGACTACCAGGTCGTTGATTTTAACGTTGTCCCTCTGAATCTTCCATTTGTATCTGCGTTGAAGTTCAAGCAAATATTCGGACTTCCATCTTTGGCAAAATGAGTGGTAGATGACCTTCAAGCGTTTCCAGCGGTTGATAAGAGTCAGATTTTCACTGCTTACATCTGGTTCAGCTGGGGTCAGTAATGCACTACCAATAAGGAAGTGTCCAGGGGTTAATGGATTAAGATCATTTGGGTCATCGCTAGCAGGACTTAAGGGTCTAGAATTTAGGCACGATTCTATTCGAGTAAGAATTGTAGATAGCTCTTCAAACGTGAATTTTAAGTTCGGTATCATTTTTTTGAGGTGTGTTTTTAATGATTTTACACCGGCCTCCCAAAGGCCGCCCATGTGTGGGGCTCCTGGAGGAATAAACTTCCAGTTTAGGTTTTGATGACTAAAATGATGGGTGGCTTGATTTTGAAGAGTCTTTATGAATTCTAGACGTTCTTTTCTGAGTAGTTCTGCTGCTCCGACGAAATTTTTCCCATTATCCGAATAAATGAGTCCGGGACATCCTCGTCTTCCTATGAAGCGGGAAAATGCTGCTAAGAACGATTGGGTCGATAAATCACTTGCTGCTTCAAGATGTACAGCTTTTGTGGCGAAGCATACAAATATGCAAATATACCCTTTTGTAATGAGACACGCTCGGCCTGTGAAATTTCTGATGTCAAAAGGTCCTGCGTAGTCTAATCCAGTTGTAGCAAAAGGTCTTGATAAAGTTGTACGTTCTGGTGGTAATGAAGCCATGATTTGATTTTGTGTGTGTTTTTTGTACAAAACACAAGTTTTACAATTGTGAATTACGCTTTTGACCAAGGGTTTCAATCTGAATATCCAATATTCTGTGCGTAAGACTCGAGTCATTAGTTGGTTTTCTCCATGAAGAGTAATTTTGTGTGTAAATTCCACTAAGAGTTGTGATAGCTTCGAGTTATGTGGTAGCAATATTGGGTAACGCTCATTGTAGGTTAATGCAGGTGATTGCTCGAGTCGCCCATTGGCTCTAATAATGCCATGGCGATCCATGAAGGGATTTAAGGTCAAAAGACTGCTGTGTGGGGATATTTTCTGTTTGAGTTTCAAATGTTTGTACTCATCTGGAAAATGATTTTGTTGAGTCCATATGATGAGTCTATGTTTGACGAAATCTATTTCTTCTCGTGTGATTTCTACTGAAGATACGCGAAGATGGGTTCTGTTGCTTCCAGTATTTCTCCATAATCGTATGACATAAGCAAGCACTCGAAAGGCGCGTGATAGGTCTGAAAATCGATTTAATGGGTCTTCGCGTATTGTGGTTGTAAATGCTTTTACAGTTTTAGCTTCTAAGTTTGTGTCACCTGTTTGACCATTGATTCTTAGGCAATTTTAACCAGGAGGGTCCAAACCACCATAGGTTGTGGTTTTCCAGTTCTTGTGGACTACATCCTCGGCTGGCTACATCTGCTGGGTTATCTTTTGAATCGATGTGTTGCCAATTTTGATTTCCAACCTTATCTAGGATTTCAGAAACACGATTTCCAACGAAAGTGTTCCATGAGCAAGGAGGTTTCTTTAACCAGGACAGCACGATTGTTGAATCGGTCCAATAAAATGTCTTGATATTTTGAAGTTGAAGATTTGGTATAATTCCACATGCAAGGTTTGCCAATAATACGGATCCACAAAGTTCTAAGCGGGGCAAAGATATTTGCTTAATGGGAGCTACACGTGTTTTTGAAGCCAGAAGAAATGTGAATACTGAGTTTTCTGATTGTATTCGAACATAAAGGGCCGCTGAATAGGCTTTTTCTGAAGCGTCGCTGAAACCGTGAATCTCCACATTACAATTTGGGCTAAATTGGATCCAACGGGGAATTTTCAATATATTTATTGCGTGGCAGTTTTTTATGAATTTTTGCCACTGTATACAAGTCAAGGGTTTTAATATGTCATCCCAGTCGACCTTATCCAACCAAATCTGTTGCATAATTAATTTTGCTTCTACTATTATTGGGGCTATCCATCCACAAGGGTCAAAGAATTTGGCAATTGTCGATAAAACTTCTCTTTTTGTGTAGTTTTCTTTTAATTCGACTTCTGGTGCGGTGAATGTAAATGAATCTGAAGAAATGTTCCATTTGATTCCAAGAGTTTTTGTTCCAGTGTTTTCTGACAAATTTAACCAATCGAGAGGTAGTAGGGCCTCATTTGGTAAATCTTGTATGACTCGTGGGTCATTTGATGTCCATTTCATCAGGTCAAATCCAGCAGATTTCAAAACTGTTGTAAGTTCTTTTCTTGAGTTGATGGCGTCGATTAATGTGTGACCACCTGCTAAAACATCATCCACGTACATGTTTTGTTGTAGAATTTTTGATGCGAGAGGGTGAGTTGATTTGACATCTTCTGCTAGTTGAAGAAGGGTTCTAATGGCCAGAAACGGGGCGCAGTTGACTCCAAAAGTTACTGTCAGGAGTTCGTAATCCTCAATAGGATCCTTTTCTGTTTGCCGAAATAATATCCTTTGATATTTGGTTTGAGTCGGATCAATGAGTATCTGTCGATACATTTTTGTGATGTCTGCGTTGTACACAAAACGGAAGAATCTCCACTTCAATATCAGATGCACTAAGTCCTGTTGAAGTATGGGTCCTGGATATAGTATGTCATTCAAACTCTTCTTGTTTGAAGACGGGCTAGAAGCGTTGAAAACTACTCTAAGTTTCGTTGTCAACCTTTCGGGTTTTATTACTGCATGATGCGGCAGGTAATAATTTGGGTTTGTGTTGATTTCCAGGGGAGAAATTTTCCTCATATGTCCTAACTCGAGGTACTCAACAATTACTTGGTCGTATTGTTTTTTGAGTTCGGGTTTCTGGCTAAGCGTGCGTTCCATTCTCAAAAACTGTGCCATCGCTATGTTTCTCGAAGTTCCTATTTCTTCGCTATTTTTGAAGGGTAGGGTAACTATATACCTTCCTTTGTCGTTTCTTCGTGTTGTCGACATGAAGTTGTTTTCGCAAAATGTGTCCTCATCTGACCTCAAAACCCGTTTTGGGGTTTCCTCCACCTCCCAAAAGCGTGTGAGGATTCGGTCAAGGGACGTAGTGTTGAGTAGTGACACTGTTGTACTAGGTTGTGTCTTTGTTGAAATTGGTCCCCCCACAATCCAGCCAAATACTGTTTTTTGTGCCAAAAGGGATCCAATAGACCGCATCGGTGTGTCCATGCAATATATTGAGTGGCCCAAGTCGAGGCCTATAAGCAAGTCGATGGGTCTGCTTTGATTGAATTGAGGATCTGCAAGTTCTAATTTAGCAGTCTCATTGAAATGTTGCAAATCTAATGTCTGTGGTGGTAAATTAGATGGAAGAGTCTTCAGGACTGGTGCCCAGACTTCTAATTTAAACTGTGAGTCCACCTTGGAGCAAAGATTGAATAAACATGCTTTGGTTGAAGTCTCTGAAACTGTTTGACTCAACCCTGTAACATGAACTAAATTTCTCTTGGTGGGTAAATTTAGTTTATTTTTCAACTTTTCCGACATAAAAGTTGATTGTGAACCAGGGTCGATGATTGCTCTTGCCTGGTACTTTTCGCCTCTAGTTTCGATCAATACAATTGCAGTAAATAACAAGGTTTCTTTCTCATTGGGAGACTGATTGCAATGTTTGCTCTCTTGCAGTGTCAAGGATGTGATATTCGGTATGGAAAAGCTTGATGCTGATGTGGACTGTATATTGTTGTTTTGTGTCGCGATGCTCCTGCTAGATTGGGTCGCGTCACAATTCTGAACTAAGTTTTGGGTTTCTGATCCCTTATGTAACAAAGTGTTATGTCTTTGCTTACATAATCTACAACTAAATTTACTTTTACAGTCCTTAACACTGTGGTCAATAGAGAGGCAATTGTAACATGAATTTGTGACCTTTACAATGTGAATTCTGTCGTTAACGTTCTTTTCTAAGAACTTGGGGCAAGACCACAATTGATGAGACTCTTTACAATGTTGGCATTTGTAATTTGAGTCATGTTTCTGTGCCCTATTTGTATTTAAAAATTTTATATTTTTCGACCCAGTTTCATTTTGGGTCGTGTTTATGTGAAAAGTGTGAACTCGTTTTGGCCTAGATTTTAAATTATCTCTTTTTTGTTGTTCTGACTTTGAATTTGACTGTGTAATGGCCTCTATGGATTCCAGAGTTTTAGAATTGTGTGTCAAGAAAGTATTGAATTGTTCCCAAGTTGGAACTTTTGTAATTTCCTGAAGTGAATTTTCAAATTCTTTTAAAAGAGTCCGAGGGAGCTTTGTTGAGCAAATATATACCAGAAGTGGATCCCATGTGGCGGTTTCTATACCTAATGCATTCAATGCCTGAATACATCCATTGACTGTTCGCTGAAGTTTTTGAATCGATGAGCCTGAGTCTTCAGCTACGTTCGGAAGATCAAATAAAATTTTTAATTGTTCATTTACTTGAATCCGATTATTTTCGTATTGGGCCACAAGATTTTTCCAGGCTATGTCGAAGCCCTGGTTGGTCAATGGGGCATTTGAAACTATTTTCCTAGCATCTCCTCCAGTCTTTTGTATCAGATGAAAAAGTTTCTCAATTTTGCTAAGTCTAGAATTATTTATGTATAATGCTGTAAAAAGATCGCGGAAGGTAGGCCATGTCAAAAAATCTCCATAAAATGTGTCCGTGTCACAAGGTGGTAGCCGCACAAATGAAATATCATGATTTTCCTGTGGTTGATTCTCAACAGCAGAAATCCGCTCTTCCTTCCTTGGATTCGATAGGGCTTGAATTTCCGCATTAATTGACCCTAAACACGTTTTGTAGGCAGAAAAAACTTTTTTATAACGATTACGAAGCTTATCTTTATCGATGGGTTTTCCTTTAGAATCTTCTTTTGTGTCCCTACACTCTCCATACGTCCTTTTGACTTGTGACCATATAGAATCAAGTTCGACCCGAAGTACCTCAAGAGAGTGAATGTTGTTTTCGGCCGCACTTTGTGTATATTCTGTTTCAAAATCCAAAAGGTCATTTGTACAATTTACAAATTTATCAAGTGCCATTGTTTTGGGTTAAAATTCAAATCGATAAAATTTAAGGATTAATTTGAGTCAAAAAAAAGTCCCTGCTAGCGATTTCACAACAAGAATTGTCAGAAATAATAATTAATTTCAAATTTAATTATTAACAAGGAGTTATTTCGTTTCCCCAGAAAATTATAAAAAAAAGTATGGGTGGTAACCCTTTTTTGTTCTGTTCCTTTTCTTTTTTATTTTTTTTTTTTTTTTATTCAACAGCGGCAAGAAAAAATATTTTCTAAAAAGAGCTATTACACTTACTTGTTGTTGTTGTGTCTTCTTTTGAACCGCTACTTTTTATTCTGGGTCTCTTGTTGTTTGTGTCTGGTGTTGTGTTATCTATTTTGTGCTTTTTCAATATTTTTTAATTTTTAGCAACTTTTTGTTATTGTTTTTAACACTTTCACTTTATACGGGTCGAAGTGACCAAAAAATGTTTAATGATGGATGTTGTATGTTGCGCTGGTTCGTCTTTTGATTTTTATTGTTTTTATGATTCTTTTAATTTTGTTTGTGTTAAAATAAAAATGCCTTTGGTTTTGTTTAAATTCAATTTTTGTTTGTTTTATTTGTTTTGTAATTTTATTCTGTTCAGTTTTTTCTTTTTTTTGTACAATGTTTTTTGTTCACAATTTTTTTTTTATTTCAATTTATATCTGTCTTTATTTGTTCACACTTTTTGTTTTAATTTCCAATTTGTTTCACTTTTTTTTTTTTTTTGTTGGTTCACAAAGTTATGTTTGTTTTATTTGACTACCGAAACAAGAGTGATTGTTTATGCAAAAAATATTTTAATGTTAAGTTGTAATGAAAGAATGTTAAGAAGAATTCAAGACAAAGCAAAGATATGAAAAAAATAAAAGAGAGAAAAATAGAACCGCTAACTAATTTACAGGGTGTTCCTTCCTGATGTGAACGTTGAACAATATGTATATATCAATATATATATATATATATATATATATGTATATATCAATATACATATATATATATATATATATGTATATATCAATATATATATATTGATATCATCAATAGATATATATATTATTTATATGTAAATGTAGTATGTGTGTATATATTATTTATACATACATATGTATGTATATGTTATTTATATGTAAGTACATATACGTACTACATATGCATGTGTATATAAATACATACATACATATATGCATGTACTATTTATATTTTACGTACATATATAAAATTAATTTATTTCTTTATATTTAGTAACAGTATTTGTCACAATATAAACATCAAAGGTTTTTTTGTTTTTACATATTTCACACAGTTAAAAACGAATAATAACAAATATCGTAAGCAAACGATGATCATACTACACTCTTGTTGTCTTTCGTCTAGACGAAATACATTCTTTCACAGATTTCATGTATTTTATTTTTCACTTTTACTGCTTGCTACCATTCGAATTTTCGTTTGTTTTAAAATTTATTTTTATCGTCTGTGATGTCGATTTCGATGTTTGCACACTACTTGACGAATTTTCCCTATGTTTTTTGTTTTATAAAAGTTACACAAAACATTTCTTTTCGATCAAATCTTCTCCTATGTGTTGTTCATCCCTACATACATACATACGTACATACATATGTATATATTGCGAATTTTAAATCAATATTTTATTCTTTATTAGTATTATTCTTATAGATTATAGTAAAAATAATAATAAGTATGAATGAAATGCTTTGAAAGTTTCTAATATTGAAATATTGTCATCATATGTTTCAATATCCGGACAATTGATTGACAATGAAAATTTTGCATCACTACGTTGATTATCAGTTCATACAATTGGAAGAAATCTGACTGAAAGGCCTACAATAATATTATATGACAATGTTGTAAAGTAAAAAAATTGACAGATTATTGTTCAGAAAAGTTGTGAGATATGTTGCCAGATATTTTCAGACTATTAGTTGCAATAGAAAATTAAAAATACATATGTACGTACAACCCTTTAGTCAGGATTACGACCTAGTTTCTCACAACACTTATGTTGTGTGTATGTTAATTTTATACATGAGAGGCGGGAAATTTTATTTACTCCCAGATTTTTTGCCAGAAATCTACTGAAAGGAAGTCGCCGAAGAAATATTTTTAAATATTTTTGTTTTCTTGGAGATGTCGGACCTGGGGTTTGAACCGAGTCCTTAATAAGCCAACACCTAGCTACTAGACTCTGGCGACTTAATTAACACGTTCACGCCGGCGTTTTAATGCATGGTTATCGCCTGCGGGCGGCTGTTATATTTATAAGACGTTATTAATTATAATTGTTATTAAAAATAAATGCTTTTAAGAGAACGTGGCTCTCGGGTATTTCTTTCGACAGCCGAAGAGTTAAAGATCTAAATATTTGGTGTTACGTATCGTCTAATAACTTGATCAATTGCAGTTAAGTGCGGGCCACCGGTGGTACCCCCCGCCGATAAGGCGGTCTAGTGCGGGCCACCGTGGTACGCGCCGGCGTGAACGTGTTAAAAATAAAAAGTATTAACAAAAACAAAATTGCGATGAAATCTCCGACTGAAAATGAATTTCTTAGTAGGTATAATATAAATATATTAGTTTTCTTAAAACACATGATAAAACAGATTTTCCAAAGCAAAGAAATATCTGACAATGATAATGCGTGTGAAGTTAGCTACGAACCTTATATTATTTATTATTACAGTGAATATTATGTTAACAGACAAAATTTAATAAAATCTAAAAAGATGCAATTTTCTGGCCTAGTGGGATTCCTAGAAGGATTCCAAACTAGTTTTCGTTACGGTCGGGTAACTCTTGGAACCGGAGATATAGTAGTCGAAGCTAATTGTTTTCTTCAAAAATCCATGACATCGACCAAAAAATGAATTTTTGAATTTGATAAAAAAAAATGCTAGTCATCGAAACAAAAAATTGCCAGTCATCAACCCAAAAATGGCGCTTTGCGACAAAAACAAATGGCAGTCATCAACCAAAAACGTCCAAGTCATACACCAAAGAAATGCAAGTCATCAACAAAAAAAAAAAAAAAAATATGCAAGTCAGCGACCTAGAAAATGCAAGTCATCGACCAAAAAATGTAACTCATATAGGTACCAAAGAAGTGCAACTTGCGAAAAATACGACATTTTGTTGGATCTATAATATATAAATGAGAATTATTAAAATTTTTAAGTTCATTTCCCCACAATTTCATTTTTTATCCTAATTTGATTTTTGTTGGTCATATAAAAAAAGTTAGCTTCGTCGCCTATATCTCCGGTCCTAAGTAAAGCTCGACCATGAGGAAAACTGTTTTGGAAACCTTGATACCATGTCTCCGCTTCTCAGGTCCATTTTTTTTCGGATTTTAACCGATTTATATAGAGCACTTTTTTTTTTTGATAATTTGACAAAAAGTTAATTAATTAGCGCACGACAGTAAGGAAACCCGTTTTTGAATCCTCGATACCATGGCTATCCAGCCCACTAGGTCCATTTCCCCCACAAGTCTACTTTTTATCCGATTTAGCCCCATTTATACAGAGCACTTTCTTTTGCTCATTTGAAGAAAACAATTAGCTTCGTCACCTATATCTCAAGTCTCAAAAAACGCCCGATTGGTAAGGTAACCTGTTTTGGAATCCTTGATAGCATTGGTATATAGTCGGAAACCTGTAGCAAGTCACATTTTATCACAATATCGGTCATCCTACCGCAGACACAACACAGTGAATTTTTCAAAGCCGATTTCTCAAGTTCGAAAATTATTTGGGATATATGTACCTCTAATTTGATTTTATTAGCGAATCCTTAGGTTACATACATAACATACATAATTGGTCATTACAACCCTTCAGTCAGGATTTCGACCTAGCTTCGCACACCACTTATGTTGTGTGCGTTACTTTTATACATGAGTGGCGGGACCTAAAGTCGACTCCGAACGACAGAATTTTTGAGAAACTTTTTAATGGCAATTTTATTTACTCACAGAGTTTTTGCCAGAAATCAGCTGAGAGGCAGTCGCCGAAGAAATATTTTTTCATATTTCGTTTTGATGCCTGACCTGGGATACGAACCAGGGCTTTACGTCTAATAAGCCAACACACTACCTACTAGACTATGGCGACTGTAGGTTACAATTTGTATATTGTGGGATAAATGCAGCAAGTCCCATTGTAAAAACAAATAAATTGTTTTGTCTAAGTTTTTCAATTTTCAAAAGAACCACCAGAGAAGCTGTTCCACTCAGGAACGTGTGGGGTATAATTTTTAAGGAATGGAATAGAGATTCTATTCTTCGATATCATATATATGAGTGATTCCTTCCTTGACCATTCTTTGTATTTTCTGTTAACCACTTAACATTAGCTCTGTTCAAATTTTTAGTATTTTTCGAACATATTAGCGTACGGCATTCATACAAACATTAATTAGGTTTGATTGTAAAGCAAAAAAAGTTTATAAAAACCTTTAACATTTTAAAACTCTACAAACCGAGAGAGGCTTAACAATATATCTAGTTCTTGTGTTCTACATGTTTTCGGGTAAACTATAATGCGTTTGTACGAAATGAATTTGCTAATGTAAACTACACTGAATAAAGAAATTAGATAATTGGCATTACCAGTTACAGTAGTTATTAATCGGCGGTTGCCAATATAATAATTTTTTTTGTTTTATTTTTGTTTTATTTTCAGAACAAATTATATCTGTGGATCAGACAGTAACGACTTTAAGGTTATAATAGGTGTACGGCTTCATCACGAATTACCTACCATTTGCAAATCCGAGGAGATCAACAGTGGTCGCAACAGCCGGTGAGAAAGCCACATCAGCTGCTAGCCCCGGGTCTACCTCATCCTCAGCTGGCTTATTAGGCTCCAGTTTCGCTGCTTTCTCTTTCACAAGCCCTTTTAGTAGTTTTGGTAACAACAGCAATCAAAACATTCAAAATACAACAAGCAACCTAAACTTATCACAACAGCTTCAACAGTCCTCCATTTCCTTAAACTATACACACAAATTTCCAAAAGTAGCCATGTCAGATATCGGATCTTTGCCTGCTTCAAATGAAGCTGGGGGTAGTCATTCAAATGCTACAATCGTTAAAGAAGGATGGTTACAAAAACGAGGGGAGCACATTAAGACATGGCGATCTCGTTACTTTATATTGCGAAGTGATGGTACCCTACATGGATGGCGGGTCAAACCAAATGAGAATGGGCCTCATGAAAGACCTTTAAATGATTTTACAATAAAAGGTTGCCAAATTATGACTGTTGATCGACCAAGACCGTTTACGTTTATTATACGTGGTCTTCAGTGGACATCAGTTGTTGAACGTACATTTTCTGTTGAAACTGAACGCGAAAGACAGGAATGGACAGAAGCCATAAGGTAATTTGTAAAATAAATATTTTTATATATAAATTTAATTCTGAAATCCTGCGTAAATTTCTCTTACTATTTTTTTATAGGACCGTGGCAAGCAGCTTAAGTGAAATTGGAGAGACTGCAATGTGCACTACAGATAATACTGATATGACAGATGTCGATATGGCTTCTATAGCTGAAAACGAGTTATGTGAAAAATTTTCTGTAACGGGCACCTCAACCCGAAGCAGTGGAGGAGTAAAAAAAGTGGTAAGTTGTAGATATTTAATAAACTAATAACGATAGAATGGATTATTAATTTATGTTTTGTACTTTTTGCCACATTCGCAGACTTTAGAAAATTTTGAATTTTTAAAAGTTTTGGGGAAAGGAACATTTGGTAAAGTGATTTTGTGTCGTGAAAAGGCGACTGAGAAATTATACGCCATTAAAATTCTTAAAAAGGAAGTAATCATACAAAAGGACGAAGTTGCCCATACAATCACAGAGAGTCGAGTTTTACAATCAACAAATCATCCATTTTTAATAGTATGTATATATGTACATAAATAAGGGCGTTAAGTTATTATTATTTTCCAATTCAATGCGTTCCTTTTTTTTTTCTTACAGTCTTTAAAATATTCCTTCCAAACGAATGACCGCCTTTGCTTCGTGATGCAATACGTGAATGGTGGCGAATTATTCTTTCATTTAAGCCGCGAAAGAATTTTTCCTGAGGAGCGAACACGATTTTATGGGGCGGAAATTATATCAGCACTTGGATATTTACACTCGCAGAGCATTATATATCGTGATCTTAAGCTCGAAAATCTTCTATTAGACAAGGATGGCCACATAAAAATTGCAGATTTTGGCTTATGCAAAGAAGATATAACATATGGCCGTACGACGAAAACCTTCTGTGGCACGCCTGAATATTTAGCTCCAGAAGTATTAGAGGATAATGATTATGGACGTGCCGTTGACTGGTGGGGTACTGGTGTTGTAATGTATGAAATGGTAAGAATACTCTACGTCTTCACTTTTAACGTAAGATTTAATCAACAATTTCTTTTACTTTAAGATATGTGGACGTCTTCCATTCTATAACCGTGATCATGATGTACTGTTTACGTTAATTCTAATGGAAGAGGTTAAATTTCCCCGTACGATTTCCGATGAAGCCAAGAGTCTGCTGGCAGGTCTCTTGGCTAAAGATCCAAAAAGGCGTTTAGGTGGCGGGCCAGGTGACGTTAAAGAAATTGAAGTGCATCCATTTTTTGCAAGCATTAATTGGACAGATTTAGTTCAGAAAAAGGCAAGTATATGGAAAACTACAATATATATATAAAAAAAACATATTAACACACATTTTTCATTATTTAGATTGAACCGCCATTTAAACCTCAAGTTACTTCAGATACTGATACACGTTATTTTGATACAGAATTCACTGGTGAAAGTGTTGAACTCACACCTCCCGATCCCGCTTGTCCTCTTGGTTCAATAGCGGAGGAGCCACATTTTCCACAGGTATAGGACATCCTTTGCTCTATAAAAACAGTATTGCATATTTAGATACTTTCTGTTTTACAGTTCAGTTACCAAGATATGGCCTCTACATTGGGTACATCATCACACATTAGTAATTCCGCTAGTTTGGCATCGATGCAATAGAAAAGAGAGCAAAGCATTTGATAATAACGAAATAGCACATATTGCCTATACCAGCAAATTTAACAAGAGCAAAAATGTTAGCTGTGTTTATGTCTAAAACACACGATGGACATTTTTAAGGATGTGGTTTTTTTCGTAAACGTTGTGTCGTATTTATCCTAAATTACAATAATGACATCAAACACTACAAGTCAACAACCACTACCATTAATTAACAAAAATTAAATAATTCAATAAAAAATAAGCACTGCTACTCCAAAATAATTTATATTTATGTAAGAATTATAAACTAAATTTGTGTTATGAAATATAAATTAATAGCAATTAAATCGATTCTAAGGCTCCCTACAATAGAAGTGTGAAAGCTCTAATACATATATAAATTGATAAGACCGGATTGATCCGGAGAAATCAAGCAACAGTTGGAGTAATAACCACATTTGAGGTGATATTTCAAGTAAATTATTATTTATAAAAAATCACAAATGAACCGAATACAAACAAAACAATATTAATTATATATGATTTAAAATAAAATAAAGTGTATTTAAAACTTAAAATTTGCAAAAATGAAATTTAATACATAAATACACATAAAAACATAAAAACGAACATACAAAATGCACACAAAGTTAATTCATTTATACATAAAATCATAATGTATTTATAAGCAAACAACAACCAACCAAGAAATATTTCACTTTCACATTATTGCTGACAAAATTTAGTAAAAAAAAAAAAAAAAAATGTTTATCAACTTCAAATTACTAACCATTTAATTACTGTAATGAATAAGTAAATTTTTGGAATTTCTTATAGGAGAATAAAATCAGCCTACTGCATTCGTGTTTGTTTTTCTTTTACATTTTCGTGTAAAACTTCATATACATATGTATGTTATTCGAGTTTTAACGCAATGTTAGTTAATAACTTATAGTGAATTTAGTTTATTGAAAAATCTAAAGGAAAAATTAAACAAAGGCTGCAATTAATAAGCGCAATTTATTTACATTTTAAGAGGCAAGATACGATCAATCCCCGCTATATACATACTTTTTTTTTCATTGCTTTTACCGCAGTAGCCATTTCAAATGGGAATGTTTCTGCGGTTGGTTATACATACATTTAGTCAGCAATTTAATGTACACTAATACACAAATAATTGATTTAGAAATATGTATTTTATTTGGTTTAAATTAAAAAAACAAAACAGATTTCATAATTTGAATATTTAAAAAAAAAGTATAATAAAAACTATTTATGAAATTTTTTTTAATTTTCAAAATTTTATTTACAATCTATTTTACATATTATAAGGCAAATTACGTAATTCTTAAAATAACATGTATTGAGTTCTAATTCAGCTCAAATAAAAAATACAAATTTGTAGTGTAACTATTCTTATATATTTTCATCATATTTTCATCGTATTTTCATTTTCATTTTACTTTCTAAAGGGTAGGTCAAGAACATGAAACCTTTTTAATCTTTGGATTTCTTTGCCATCATCTAAAAGGTTGATTGTTTACACATTTGAATGGTTACTTAACAATGAAGAGAAATAAAAGGAATTTTGCTTTTTTACTTCTATTACCTCCAACAACTCAACAACGAAACTATGTTCCACTGCATACAAACATAAAGGCTGTTATATTAACAGTTTATATACTTATTTATAGCTTAACAATAATAAACTTTGTAATGTTATTTAACAAAACATTGTCATCCACCACCATCCCATATTTAACGGAAATTTAAGCATCATTTTGTGTTTTCTATATTCTGCCTTCATATACAATGCCAATAATATATAGTTTATAAGTTCCGAATTTTTATTATTTTATTTATTTATTACGAATAGAAAAAAAAGCAAAATCCTTTTATTATAACAAACTGTGAAACCAACCAACAACTCCATCTCTTTATCCAAAGGTCTCAGTTTATATTCTTTAATTCTAATTTAGTAATTTGCAGTTTTTTTTTCTACTAAAAGCACTATAAACTACAATTCAGCATAGTAATCATTTTCATTGGGTTTATTAATTTCGTTTTTTTTTTTTTTAATTATTTGTCTAATAACTATAACAGTTTTTATAGATTAAAAGGAAAAGTTTTATTTGTTTAACAATAAACTATTTATAAAACTACAGATTAAATTGAAAAAGTAATAATCAGTAATAGATTTTCTTCGTTTTTAATATGAAGTTTTGCAGTTTTTAGTCATGTAAGTCATATTCAAATAAAAACATTTTATATTAATTTTTTTAAGAAAAAATTGCTGTTTGCTAAACAGTTCTGCTTTTTTAAACAAACATGTAAAGTGTTCTTTGTATTATTAAAGATTTATTGGTCAAAATAGTCGGTTCGTCTTCTAATGTACTATTTTAAATTTAGACTTTGTAAAATTTTTTGTTTATATTTTTTTTTACGATTTTTATTTTTTGCATTAAATTGTAGCAAAATGAATTAAATTGTATTTTTTTTTTTTATATCAGAATGAACTGATTTCATATATATTGTTTTGTTCTAATTTTAATTAAAAAATAATAAGAAACTTGTTTTTCATGGAAAATTATACGATTTAATATTTCAATAAAAAAAAGAAAAATTAACTGAAAAATAATGTTACAAAATTTCGAAGCTGAGTATATCAGATCGAACGAAATAACATTAACAATATATATAGATAACATTTTATCTATGTAATAATTTATACATATTATATACTTTATACAATAAATCATAAGCTATAAAATACAAGAATTAAATATACTATCTATTTATATATATATTTGCTTAAGGAATTACAAAAAAAAAGAAATACTCAAGGTTTGTTAAGATGGTTTGCTATGAACTTTGAAATAAATTTGGTATTTTGTGCTAATTATGTTCAACAATTTAAACGTTTGTGATGAAAGACCATTTGCCATCTAAAATTTATATTGATAAGTACAAAATTTCTAGTAAACGTCTCTTAATTTCAGACTTTTAATTGTCTTTTCTTTTTATTGTTTTGATGAAAATTATGCCATTGGCTATATATTCAGTGTTATTTGGTATTTAATCATTATTCAGTATTGTTATAACAAGGCCTTTATTTTTGACACCTGATTTCTTCTTTCTTTTATTTTAAACTCCGAAATGTGTCAGTAACTTACAACATTTAACCCTGCTTGCATATGTAGGAAAAGACTATTTTTTTGGTATTTAATCATTATTCAGTATTGTTATAAGAAGGCCTTCATTTTTGACTTCTGATTTCTTCTTTCTTTTATTTTAAACTCCGAAATGTGTCAGTAACTTACAACATTTAGCCCTGCTTGCATATGTAGGAAAAGACTATTTTTAACTTTAAATAATATTAATTTTTATTATTATGCTGTAAATCTTTAAGAAAGTATACAATTTCAATTCAATAACATGCCTTTTGCTACCTCGGAAGCCTTGTCAGATCCAGCTAATACTTCCGCTATTTTAATTCCGAATTCAAAGGCAGTGCCTGGCCCGCGACTTGTTATCAAATTACCATCTTGTACAACAGTTTTATCATCTACGTATCTAAAAAAAAAAATATACGAAAAACATTTTTCATTATAAGGTTGCAGGGTCATAGTGATGTAAACGTACTTATAATTGCTTTCCAATTGTGATTTTACAGATGGATATGATGTCAAAGATTTTCCAGAACAAATACCATGAGCTGCCAAAGCAGTTGGTGCTGCACAAATAGCTGCAACAACACGACCTTCGCTTTCTTGTTGCTTTAGAATATCACCAACAAGTGCTGATTCTGCCATTGCCTTAGAGCCTCCCAAACCGCCTGGTAATATGACCACATCATATTTATTTGGTTTAGCGTCTTCTAAAGATGTATCTGGTACAATTACTACATCTCTGGAACACTTTACGGGATCTTTTCCGGTTAAACCGGCAACAGTTACTTTTATCTGGAATGTGACAATACATATGTACATACATGGAATTAAAACTAATGAATCAAAATATAATACATAAGTAACCTCAAATGATTTCAAAATTTAGTTGGTGGTTAATTAAATAAATTATTTGTATTTAATCAAGTTGTGTAATAGGTTATTTTAAATAAGATAGGTCAATTTAAATAAGAGCGATTATAAGGTTTGAAGAACAATAGTCATGTTTATTAATTATACCAGAGAATGTTCATTTCATAATGAATTATTTTATTCTTTATATTATGAATATAAATAAAAGAAACCTTTCATATGTTTACCATATTCTGCGTTCCGCTTACGTCTCGGCATTATGTAACGCACTGATCAAGAATTGGTATTCCAAATCACGTTAGAATCGAAAGAAAAAGAGGTAGAGCAGAATATGTTCAAAACAACATTTTCTGCTGTAGAGCATAATGGAAAGGAAAAGATAAAATTTATAAAAAAAAAGTTTAAAACGGTGTTTTATTTATTCAAATATATAATAAGAAATAAATATTATCGTAATTTTAATCGAATAAACACTTTCGGAGAGTTCGAATAGATAAAGAAGTGTCAGAACATAAGTAAGTGGTACTTATAGGCAAAATATTCTAGTTTAAAAATCATTTTTAATTTTTATTTTACATATACATATGTTCTACAGCCGCGTTACTAGTAGAAAAGGAGAAACATGTGTTTAAGTCTAGTGAGTAAAGATTTGAGAAGTGAAAATTGAGAAAAAGTTTATCCCAGTATCGCCTTTTATTAGACTAGGTCAAATCAGTTACAATTATAGTGACAAAATATTATAATTTTATAATTTTTCTTGACCTAATTCAGCCAATGTTTTTTTTTAACCTTTTAATAAATAAACAAAATCTTTACTTTGTAGTACAACAAAATAATAAAATTAAAAAAATTAATTATTAAAAATCATTTATAAAACATTTTATATATTTTTTAACTTTAAAACTCTTTTTTTTTTGCATGGTTACAAACAACGGAAAACAACGCATTACGTATCGCTACCGGATATGTGAAGATGTCAAGTGTGGATCATCTTCACAAAGAGTCTCAAATACTGTCAGTGAGACAACACAACGAACTCCTAACGAAACAATATCTCGTGGTCTGCTATTTACCGTCCCATCCCAACTACCGCATAGTCACGGCCGATCCAACTCCTCGCCGTATAAGACAAGACTTAAGACGCTTCAACACGGACATCTTGCACCTAATACCAACAATAGTAGACCACTAATTAGTAAGGAAAGCGCAACGTTCCTTACACCAATCAACAGTTATGACAGCAATGAACGAACTCAGCTACAACAGGGTTCTAAATCAACACCCACCACCAATATTGGATAGTGAAAGGCAGCTACTCAGGGTAACGAAAGCCATCCTGGCCCAGCTGGAATCAGGTTGGGGCAAACATTCTGAACAGCTACAGGGCGAGGATTATTCCGGGGACCCTGGATCGCTGCCCTTCATGCAACTAAGGACCACACGACACGGCGCACATCTTTGGTAGTGGTGTCAAACCGACAACCCTTCGACTAGTAGACTTGTGACTGAATCCATCACAAGTAGTGGACTTCTTAGGACTACCAATGAAGTCGCCGTAGTATAGTAGATAGTGTGTTGGCGTATTAGACGTAAAGCCCGGGTTCGTATCCCAGGTCAAGCATCTAAACGAAATATGAAAAAAAATATTTCTTCGGCGAATTCCTCTCAGCAGATTTCTGGCAAAAATTCTGAGAGTAAATAAAATTTGCCATGAAAAAGTTTCTCAAAAATCTGTCGTTCGGAGTCGACGTTAAATTGTAGCTCCCGCCACTCACGTATAAAATTAACGCGCACGACATGAGTGGTGTGAGAAGCAAGGACGTTGTACAATGGGTCAATTCGACCTCCGGGTACTGTACTTGTCACAGTTGACAAGTACACGTCCTCTAATCTAACCTAACATAGGACTACCAATTACCTAACGACGACTACCAACGTACACACCTCATAATATCATCTCTCAATCCATATCATCTCCACCAGAATCACATAGGCATACAATGAACATATAAAACTTAAAAATTTCTTAATATCCAACAGGGACACACTTCTGGAGACATCAGCAGAGCTGTTACAACAACAATCGAAGGAATCGAACGTAGAATATGGGTGGGTGATGATTGTGCAGAAAAAATATTTTACAAGTAAACGATTTTACAAAAGGCATTGATATCGAAAAAGTTTAGAAGTAAATTAAAACACCGTTACAGGAATACAAAGAAAATAAATTTTTCGAAACTCTGAAGTTTTACAGTTCATGTCTGTACAAATAAGCTTCAAAATCAATGCTTTTTTATACCTATATGTACAAATTTAAAGGTTTATCATATACATACGTACATATGTATGTATGTATATGCATTTGGCTAGACATATACAGCTATGGACATTAAATTAGCACAAAACTTCATTATAAAAACAATCAGATTTTTTATAGTATTTTAGGTCTATTCATAAAAAAATTTAAACATAAAAACTTAAGATGCAAATTCTTCTTTAAAAAAAAAACAAAAATTTTGGCGAAATTCCCAATCGTCTGCTCATTAAGACCTGCAACATATCAAACGCTAGATTTTAGCTGGACAGTAAAATAGCACAAATTAAAATTTCTGGAATAAAAATAATATATTTTAATAAATAGTAAAAATATTAATGTTTTCAGTTTATTTGATCAATATTTAGTAGAGTAGCTTCTATTTTCAAGCAACGCGTGGCATCTAAGGGACAAAGTTCTTTGGAAAAGATTTTTGGGAATCGAGTACCAAGCGTCCCGTATTCCAATCCACAAATCGTCCAAATTCTTATACTTTTGTTGAGAAAGTACACATTTCACATCGTTTCAGAGGTTTTCTATCGAGTTTAAGTAAGAACTTTGCGCCGGCCAGTCTAAAACGGGAATGTGCACTTTATAAAATCAATCCTTAGCCAGCTTAGATGTGTGTTTGGGGCCACTATCTTGCAAAAATATGAATAAAACTGGCATCTATTAAAATTTATGGTTCCATTTTGTTCTCTAGAATGTCCAAATACTGATAACGGTCCATTTTTTCATTAATTTTCACAATGGGACCTACACCGTGCCATGAAAATGCTCCCCACGTCATTGTGCTTTCTCGACCATGCGTTATGATCCTTTGAGTATAGCGTTGATTTAATTCTGGCCATTAAACAAACACTCTACCATCTGGTCCCATACGATTTAGCATTGTTTCATCACTCCAAAATATTTTTTCCAGAATGGGAGATCTGTACCCTTGTGGGTGCGACCAAACGTTAAACGCTTAACTGTATTTTTCTTTTGGTAGAAGTGGCTTCTTTCGGCAAGAGCGTCCAAAGAGCTTTCCGTGATTAAGACGTCATCGTATGAGCCTGTCCGATAAATTTAACCTAAATTGAGAATTAATTTCGTTCAAAATATCGCGTGACGACATGAAAGGCTCCTTCTTTGACTTCCGAACAATACCACGGTCTACGAATTCGGTTGTTTCCTTGACACGTGGCTTTCGTTTTTTGTTTTCTGCGACATTATTATGTTTGCTTTGAAGGCAATGATGACGTTATAAATAATTTTTCCCGAGCAATTCGAAATTTCGGCAATTTCAGCCAGGTTTTTCCCATCATTCCACAAGTCAACGATAACGATCTTCTCCTCTGGCGAGCAACCTTTTCAACGTCCCATTTTTTAAAAAATTACTATATATGCCATAAAATTAAAAGAATATACCGTAAGAATAAAAATACTTGAACAAAGCTTGTACCCATGCACGTTATGCTAATTTACTGTCCAGCTCGAATTTAGCTACTGATACAAATTAGCAGTCAAAACAAAAAATTTTTACGATAATTGTAATATTTTTTGTTAAACAACAGCTAGATGTTATCGTGCAACATTCCAGACCAAAACAATTGGCCTAATTAGGATACAAATGAGAAAAAATTCACAATCAAACTATATATGAATTTTGTGCTAATTTAATGTCCATGGCTTTATATGCATATGTACATATGTATATGTTTGGCTAGACGTACATATATATATATGAAATAAAAAATTTTACAATGCAATTTTCTAAAATTTTCTACATTCTAATTACTCAATGTGAATTCGCCTTATGTTCTCACATATTGCTTTTAGAAATTTGTTTATAAATACGATATTTTAGGACGTAAAAAGGACAAATTTTTTTATTTTTTGTTTTGTTCTTATAAAGGTATCATTCAATTAAATCGATAATTATATACATATGTAGGTATATTGCAAACACAATTTCTTTATATTTACTATATATGTATATACATATATCCATACATAAAATGTCAGTTTTTCAACAAAAATATATTTATAAATATGTACTATGTACATCTTGCATTCTACTTACACCGGCTCTTCGTAAAACATCTGCGGATATGACAAATTCCATTTCCTCGGCACCGGGTGCCAAAATAATGAGCGCTGACTTTGACATTTCGCTAAATAGATGACAGTAACGAATTCCACGAAAATTCACTACAGGAAACTTTCTTCGGGCTATATTCCCCAATGACCTTTGTAGAAATAGCATTCGCTGGCTGTCACTATTTCATGTATTTTTGTTTTTTCTTTTGTAGTGAGATAAGTAAAAGTTGGCAACGCTTCTTGCATGTTTTAAATGGTTGGTAACCACTGCACAGCAGTTGCCAAGCGATGGTAGTTTGTCGATTTTTTTTTTAAATATTATTTTAAAATTTTAAATTGGTTTTGATAATTGTTAAAAACTTTTAATAAAAATACTTTAATTTATTCGAATGCATTTAGTTCAATGTGGCAAAAATAAACATTCGCAATATTATTATAAGAAGACAGTTCTCGATTGTAATAAAATATTTCTATCAAAAAAAAAAAATTATTATAAAGACATACATACAGGTATCCCTCCTACAACACGGTATCCCACAACATGATTTCACTCTAACACGATTAAAAAAATTTCCGAAAACCTCTTATAACACGGTACTTCTACAACACTATTTTTTTTTTTTTAAGAAAATTATAATATGTATTTATACCTTTAAGACTTATTACATAAGAAGATCATTACAATGGATTTTAGACATAACTGATTCAAAATCTACTGATGGAAAGGAAGCTTGGAAGCAATTTTCAATTAAAGACTGCATCGATATCATATCCTTATCGCTGAAAGAACTGAAAATTACAACATTAAATCGATGTTGGAAAAAGATATGGCCAGCATTAGTTGAGATAGAAAACGTGCATGAATCAGGAGAAAATGAAATTGGTGGCATATTAGAACTTGCTAAGTCGATCGGAGGAGAAGCGTTTGTGGATATGGCTATTGAAGATGTGCAAGACTTATTAATGGAACAAGAATTTGGGGAAGCAGATTTGGTAGAAATCGCATCCGAACCCCAAGTGAATGAAATCAATTCTAGCTCTGATGAAGATAATGAAGTTAATAATTTGACACTAAAAAAAATACAGGAAGGATTAGACTTGGCCAAAAAATTGGAGTTATTGTTCTTGTATGCAGACCCTTGCGCTGAAAGAAGCCAAAAATTCAAAAGGGAATTTCAAAATTGCCTATCACCATATCAAGAAATTTACAACAACCTTGGACGGACAAGGAAACAAAGCAAGATTACGGATTTTTAAAAAGATATCAGCAGGTGAACAAAATATGAATGCAAGTTCAGAAAGGGAAGATGATATTATTCAGCCGAAAAAACCTTCCCATTTAATTGAATTGAACAGCGATGATGAAGAAAATTACTAAACTAAATTCATAATATACACTCATATATATTTATGCCGATTTTTGTTTGTTTTTTATTTATTTACGTGGATTTATATTTGTTTTTTTATATATTTAATTGGATTTTTATTTATTTTGTTATTTTTAATAGAAATAAAGTTTCTTCTGTGAGATTAAAATATTTTTTTTTAACTTAACCCCTGTTTTTGTACCAGCTTCTAGTCTCCTATAGCACGGTTTCACATAACACGTCATATTATAGGAACCTATCGACCGTGTTGTAGGAGGGATACCTGTACATACATATGTAGATTAGAATGTCCTTTATATGGGCAAACACTTTTCTTTTAAATTTCAAACTCTAATTTATTTTATAAATGCTAAAATATACTCAAATATTAAATTTCATCTTTCCCAGACTTCAAACTTAAATATCTTTTTAAGTTGGCAATCATTTTAGTTTCCTTAACAACTGCATCATCAAACGCCGTATGAAAGCCAGTCAAAGGCCTCATTTCGGTTTCGTCTAAACCTAGCAGCAAGCCTGTTCTACCATTCTTCGATTATTTGATCTATTCTCCTCACGCAACTGACCTTTTACCCTGACTCATGTTTTCATAAGTTCTTGGTGGTAGCAGATTGAAGGATTGGGAGTAACCAACAATTAGCACTCGGAATGAGAATCCCAATCTAGCGATAAAATGAAAATGACGAACGCAATAAAAGAATTGCCCTCATATGCAGCAATTTGGTTGTTCAATTTAATCATCCCTTGAATGAATAGCTAAAGATTTGATTTTCATTTTATTCGTTTCATTCAAGCGCCGACCGTTTGCTAACCAGCCATCGAACGTTCTAATTTGTTGTACAGCCCAGAGATCAGCGATGAATCGTTTTTTCGCTACTCATAAGCACTCATGAAATTTTGAATATTGTTAGTAAGTCAACAATATTGAAACTTAACTACTCTCATTCATTCATACTCACTACAATGTTGGTTTATAAGTACAGGTTGCAATGAGTATGCGTACAACGTTCACATCAAACTCATACCATTCGAAATATATTTGATTCTAAGCCTACTCCTTTAGGTTCATAACTTTAGAAAATTACTTATAATACTTATAAATGATTCTCGAGTGATTCGAATCATTCATAAAAATTTACAGTCTTAGTTATTGTTGCATTTACAAAAAAAAAGAAATAAGAGACATAAGCAGACGTCGGCTCCAATGTCCCCCGGGGACCAAACATCTTCGGCTTTTTACACACAGAGGACACGAACATTAACAATGTTCGTTAAAAAGAGCGTAAAAATGTATTCAGTTGCTTGTCAGCTTCTAAAGAAGAAGGTTCATGTCGCTTTTTTTCAGGTTTAAATTTACACCCAAAAAAATATTACAGTAGGATTCACTAATTTTCAATGAGATTCATTAATAACAATGAGAAATTATCTCCATTTTTAGAAGAATATTTGTCGCTGTAATTATTTTTATATTATCCTGTACATATACATATTATTTCGTTGCACTTGAAAATATTACTAACAATTTTCCTCTGGGTTAACACATGCCTCTCACAAATCCACTCACATTTTTATCATGTTCTCTTTATGCCGACGTCTGCACATAAGCAAAAAAGACAGAGCAGCAAGCAGAGCAAACACACAGCCATTTAGTGAGTATTTTAGTGTTCGTACGCGATTCATACTTATGTAGTGACTCGTGTATATGTTGAGTTATGGAGAGTCGAAATTATCAACATCATACGTGTTGTTAAGTATGAATATGATGAGTATTACAAACTTTGATTCCATGATATTAAAATAATTATGAATGCGTATAAGTATCAGAAATTATATGTATGATTCGATTCTACTCATCTTTTTGAATACTCATTGCTGATCTCTGGTACAGCCTGATCAAGTTGTGGGAGTCGCATAAGATAGAAAAATTTCATAACTTTCAAAACTTTAGATAAATACTGTTATCATTGAACTATCTAAATTCGAAATAAATATAAATATATAAATTCTAATATACATATGTATATAATAATACAAGATATATAAGCATATACACTAACTACATTTACTACCACATATCACAAAGAAATTCTCAATGTATGTGAGTATACATACTCGTATGTACTATGTATATAATAACGTCTTTGCGTTAAAAGGGAAAGTACCATGAAATTGTTCGGAAAACTCAAATTGAAGTACAACCAATTTAAGAGGCATAGTACAATCATAAATTTAATTTATGTACAATATTCAAGCAAATACATATATTCATTTTCTATTGTCACTCTGAAGTACATGTACATAAATTCATAAACATCATTGGTATAGGTAGGTGACATACATACATATATTTACAATGCCAAACTGCATTTCCATTTCAAAATAAGAATGCAAAAAAAGTAATCATCATAATAAAACCTCAAATAAAATGTGTGAAAGTTTTTATGGATTTTAAGTTAAGAAAGTAATCTATGAGGGAACTTACTACAAAATACAAACGAAAGAAACAATTTAAGAGGAATGTTACTTCAGGCAGTTTATTCCTGGACTAGTGTATATTATATGTACATATATATATAAAATATGTATATATATGCATTATATATATATATAAAGGGTGATTTTTTAGCTATTATCTTTTTGGCAACACTGGTTTTAACAGCTCACGCACGTTTTGTGTTTTGTTTCACTGTCAAACATCTTCAGTTTGGTCAGCACGAGTAACAATGGACTTATTGAGAGGCGAGTTTGGTGAACATTTTATTTCACGTTCGGGACCGGTCAATTGGCCGCCTAGATCGTGCGAATTAACGCCTTTAGACTATTTTTTATGGGGCTATGTTAATGCTCATGTCTATATAGACAAGCCCGCTTCAATGGACGCATTGGAAAACAACATTGTAGCATTTATTCGTGAGATACCGGCCGAAATGTTGGAAAGAGTATGCCAAAATTGGACTAAGCGGATAGACCATTTGAGGCGCAGTCGCGGTCAACATTTACATGAAATAATCTTCAAACATTAAATTATATGGACCGTACTATCGATTCAAATAAAGATTTCATGCATTTTTCTGAATTTTATGTTTTTTTTGAAAAATTTTCCTATAGCTTTTAAAAAATCACCCCTTATATATATATATATATATATGCATACATAAATATACATATACATATACATATATATATATATAAATGTATATCATTATTTAATATATATACATACATATATATTTATGTATGCACACCAGAGGTCAGCAATGAATCTTCTTTTCGCTACTCATAAGCACTCATGAAATTTTGAATATAAGTGCCTCAACATTCGTACTCATTACAACGTTGATTCATAAGTACAGCTTGCAATGAGTATGCGTACAACGTTGACATCAAACTCATACCATTCGAAATACATACGTTTGATTCATAAGCCTACTCATTTAGATTTATAACTTTATAAAAATACTTATAATACTTATAAATGATTCTCGAGTGACTCGAATCATTTGCCGATCACAGACGAGCACAATTATGCTGGCACAAAATGACAGCTTGTAGGCAAGAGGGGTGAGGAGAGTGGTTTTTTGCTGGCATAATTTTTCAACCAGCTTCTACCCCGTACAAACCAATACATAAACAACACAAAACCAATACACATACATTTATAAAACAGCAGGCTCATAAAATTAAGTAAAAAAATTAATACATACAAAGCAGAGTACATGTATACAATTTTATGTCAGATGAAATAGTCTCGTGTGTGACTGAAAGAACAAAAATTGTGCGGCTTAAAAAATAGTCTCATGTGTGAAAGCAGATTCATTAAAATTTACAGTCTTAGTTGTTGTTGCATTTACAAAAAAGAAAAAAGACACATAAGCAAAAAAGACAGAGCAGCAAGAAGAGCAAACACACAACCATCTAGTGAGTATGTGAGTGTTCGTACGCGATCCATACTTATTTTGTGATTCGTGTATATGTTGAGTTATGGAGAGTCGAAATCAATAACATCATATGTGTTGTTAAGTATAAATATGATGAGTACTTCAAACTTTGAATATGAGTAGAGGTTCCATGATATTAAAATAAGTATGAATGCTCCCACCTTATTTCAATCAGCACCATTAAAAAAAAATTTAATAAGAGTTTATAGAATATGTTTAAAAATTAAACAAAAAAGTTTTATTCAGTCTCAAATTTATGGGCAATTTGTGATCAAAACGTCCGCCAACACCAGATTTCGAACAGAAATGACCTTATAGCAGTTCTGAAAAAGGAATGGACAAAAATAACTCTCCAAACCACTAGGAAGTGGAATCAATGCAAAAAAAGCTGAAAGCTGTAATTAAGCAAATAGGAGGTCATACTAAATTTTGAAATTAAAACTATTAGTTAATTAATCATTTAATTGTTTGTTTATAGTAAGTGGTTGAAATAAGGTGTGACGAATTGGGTTCCTATATTTTTGGTTTTTAGTTTGTAAGTTTACATTTGAGACTGAATTAAACTTTTTTTTCTTAATTTTTAAACATATTCTATAAAATCTTATTCAAATTTTTTTAATATCTTCTTTCGTTTCGAAATTATAGGTACGAGCTTAATTTTTTTTGAAGGTGCTGGTTGAAATAAGCTGGGTGCCACTGTATATGTAAGTATCAGAAATTATGAGTATCATTCGATTCTACACATCTTTTTGAATACTCATGGCAATGCATCTCTGATGCATACCTAAATATGCAATGTACAGTGGCTACCAGCCTATTTCAACCAGCACCTTTAAAAAAAATTAAGCTCGTATAATTTCGAAACGAAACAAGATATTAAAAAAATTTGAATAAGAGTTTATAGAATATGTTTAAAAATTAAGAAAAAAAGTTTTATTCAGTCTCAAATGTAAGCTTACAAACTAAAAACCAAAAATATAGGAACCCAATTCGTCACAGCTTATTTCAACTACTTACTATAAACAAACAATTAAATGATTAATTAACTAATAGTTTTAATTTCAAAATTTAGTATGACCTCCTATTTGCTTAATTACAGCTTTCAGCCTTTTTTTGCATTGATTCCACTTCCTAGTGGTTTGGAGAGTTATTTTTGCCCATTTCTTTTTCAGAGCTCCTATAAGGTCATTCTTGTTCGAAATCTGGTGTTGGCGGACGTTTTGATCACAAATTGCCCATAAATTTGAGACTGAATAAAACTTTTTTGTTTAATTTTTAAACATATTCTATAAACTCCTATTAAATTTTTTTTAAAGGTGCTGGTTGAAATAAACTGGGAGCCACTGTATATCGGGTAACATGATTTGATTTGTACAACAACAATGTGTACTACTTAGTACGTACATAAAAATAATGCCAATGTAAGTACTTGATAGAGATTACTGGGTCTAGGTCATTTGAATTCATCATAAAACACAATTTTTATATCATTTAATGTCATATCATCATCCATCCCATCCATCAATAAGAAAGATAGAAAATATAGTTGAAAGTTAATCATTCAATTTCTTCATTTTATCACTTACTCATTTATTTAACACTTTCAAAAGTGTCATATCACTTGTGGCAGGTTGCTTTTTCTTTATTTTCATTTGTTTGTTTGTTTTTATGTTTTGGTTTTTCTTTATGACTTTTTTAGGTTTAAACAGCTTTAGAGAAATTCGACAAACACCATTTACAATAATAACAACAACAACAACAAAAATAATACATTTAACAAGAAAACAAAAAAAAAATAAACAATACATACTTAAATAATAAGACTAAACGTGGAAAGCCTGAAACACTCGCCTTTTTCATTCACTTTTGTTACAACAACAACAATAACTGTCGCTGCATAAAACACTAGAGTAGAGTAAAAAAAAAAACAAATTATTGATAAAAAACAGTTCATTCACACATTGACAATATAAAACAAAGACATATTATTGTTGTTGCTGTTGTTGTTTTGTTTTTGTTCAGCTAAGATGCAATTAATCATCAATATTTTTTTGTATATAAAAATATACAGATACAGATGCATACATACATACATACATACATATATACTAAGTATATATTCAAATAATTAGAAATTTCCATTTCTATTTTATATCAGCATAGAACAATTTCACTTTTCATCTTATTAAGCAATTTTTCCCTTTTTAACGGACTAACGTAAGAGTTTCTAGACTTTTTTTTATTTGTTTGCTGATCCATGCATCGATTAGTAATATTAAAAATCTTTTTTTAAGGTGTGACTTTTTACAAGCCATACAATTATGATTACAATATGAAAACAATAAGCTTTCCCTTTCATATTTCATCTTTTTAATCTGTTGAGTTTAAGCTTCTGTTCAACACGTATGTATGTAAGGAGTGCGCACGAAAAAAACTGGCCTTACACTTTTCGTTATAGAAATAAAACTAAGAGGCGGATTTTTTTCGTTTTATATTTCAATTAAAGTAAATAATATTTGAATTCTTTTGTGTAAAAAATTTTTTTTCTGACAAAGGTCTCAGAGCATCCAACTTTTTGAGCCACTTTTCTTCCAGACATGTTAGGGTGTTTTTTGAAAAATACGTATTATTTTACTTGCTTTGTTTTGGTCGGCAAATCTTTTATTTCTTCCACTTGCACGCTTTCTCTCAATACTTAAAGACTCCTTATATTGTTTTAAGTATTACCTTAAAAATTGTTTTTTGGTTAACACCTGCGAGCCTAGCAATCGTTTTTTGTAAGCGGCGCGGTTTTTCATTGAAAATTTCAATTATTTTTTTACGACATTCTTGTTGGGTGCCCATTTTCAAAAAACTAATTTTGCTATTGCAATGACATTTAGCACGTGGATTTTGAAACAGATGACTAACAAAAACAATGTAACGGTATTCATTTTTTTTCAATTATGATAGAAGTTATAAGCTTAAAAGTAGGCCCATTTTTTTTTTGTGCGCACTCCTTATTTCTCTTTTGTGCCATTTGTGTAATTTGTACTTGAAAATCATTTAAATAATAACCTTACATATGTATGCCATGTATGTACATATATCAGAGGTCAGCAATGAGTACTCAAAAACATGAGTAGAATCGAATCATACTCATAATTTTTGATACTTATACGCATTCATACTTATTTTAATATCATGAAACCTCCCCTGCTTATATTCAAAGTTTGAAGTATTCATCATATTCATACTTAACAACACGTATGATGTTATTGATTTCGACTCTCCATAACTCAACATATTGTTACGTTTTTACCTTTTTAAAAACGTTTAAATATGAGTTCGTTAATTGCAAACAAAGTAAAAACAAATATGTGTTTAGTTTCAATTAAACTCTTTATTGTTCGCACTATCTTATGTACCATTGTTTCCAACTTATACAACAATAACTACTTGTTCGTTATTCTTCTCTGCTTACAACCTTTTTGTAAGCAACAACAATTGTTCGCTAGATCTGTATAGCAGAGGTCTTCAAACCACGACTGTTTACTTCACCCGCAACTTCACACAAGCCTGACAGAATTACTACTGACTCGTTGCCTGCTTTCTCTTGCCCTTTTATATACGCAAGTGATCAGTCTGATGAAGGTTCTTGAAGTGGAACGTTCGGGGATTCGCCTTCTCGAGAATTCTTTTGCGACCACAATATTGTTTGTGTAGTGCTTGTTGCGTTCGCATACTTGCCTATCCCTTTTGCTCTCATGCTTGTTGTAGTTGGTTTACTTAGAACATACATACATAATTGGTCATTACAACCCTTCAGTCAGGATTATTGACCTAGTTTCTCACACAACTTATGTTGTGTGTGTTAATTTTATACATAAGTGGCGGGACCTACAGTTTAAAATCGACTCCGAACGACAGATTTTTTGAGAAACTTTTCATGGCAATTTTATTTACTCTTAGAGTTTTTGCCAGAAATCTGCTGAGAGGAAATCGCCGAAGAAATACTTTTTGTATTTTGTTTTGATGTCTGGCCTGGGACTCGAACCCTGGCTTTACGTCTAATAAGCCAACACACTACCTACTAGACTGCAGCGACTCCAAATACATCGTTGTTCTAAGTAAGAACAACAAGTTCGATGTATTTGGTAGTGTGTATTTGTTGTCGTGAGGAGGGATGGAATGCAAGCAAACAAGGTAAAGTTACTGACTGTGGCCAACATGGCGACCACCAGGACGATCCTTGCCTTGCTGTATTCAAGTTGACACGCAGCCTCCTCGTGGCCCCTCCTGGATGGCATTCTAGCACCCGCTAGATGTTAACTAATGCGTGCAGCGAAGTCCAATCCCCTGGACGTTAAATTCGGGTTGTGCGTAGGGCTTGGAACCCACCACATAAAAACTTCATCCAATGAAAACCACAACAACAAACCGTAAAAAGATCCCCTCTAAAGTTGACGACCACGGCAAACGTTTCAAGGACAACGATTTAAGAATAGGCACATGGAACGTCCGCACCCTTTACAGGGTAGGCGCTTCCGCCCAACTGGCGGATGCCCTCATGAAATGTAGGACTGACATCACTGCCATACAGGAAATGCGATGGATAGGGCAAGGATGCAAAAGGCTGGCATCTTGCGATGTGTATTACAGTTGCCATGTTGATAAGCACGAATTCGGATGCGGATTTGTGGTTAATAAGAGACTTCGTCACCTTGTCTCTGGGTTCACGCCAGTGAACGAAAGAATAGCCACAATCCGCATCAGGGCAAAATTCTACAACATCAGCCTAATTTGTGCTCACGCCCCGACGGAAGATAAGGACGATGTGGTTAAGGATGCCTTCTACGCTAAACTCGAGGACGTATACGATAAGTGCCCGGCCCATGACGCCAAAATCGTCCTCGGGGATTTTAATGCGAAGGTCGGGCGGGAAGGTATCTTTGGCCCCACTGTCGGACAGTTCAGCCTCCACGCGAACACTACCTCCAATGGTATGAGGCTGATCGATTTCGCCGCGGCGCGTAACATGGTAGTATGTAGCACCAGGTTTCAGCATCTCGACATTCACAAGGCCACTTGGATGTCCCCCGATCGATCAACATCCAACCAGATCGATCATATTGTGATTGACGGAAGGCATGTATCCAGTGTACTAGATGTGCGCACATTTAGAGGTCCAAACATCGACTCGGACCACTACCTTGTCGCAGCCAAGTTTCGATTGCGCATTTGCGCCTCGAGGACTGCGCGCTCTAGTGCATTGCGAAAGCTGGACGTTAAGAAGCTGCGATCACAAAGGACAGCTGAGGCGTTCTCCGCTCAACTCTCAGATAAGCTCCGTCGTCCCCCATCTAATCTCAACGACATTGGCGGATTGTGGGCCAACATCTCCCACTCCTTGCGCAATACTGCGGAAACAGTCCTTGGTTTCGAGCGCCCACCCCAACGAAATCAATGGTACGATGAGGAGTGTCGCGAGGCAGCTGCAGCGAAAAACGCCGCGTACAAGAAAACGTTGCAGTCGGCCGCTACGCGAGCCATTGTCGAAAACTACAGAGAGAGGAGAAGGGATGAGAGACGCCTTTTCAGACGCAAGAAGAGGGAGCAGGAAAGGCGTGAGCGTGAGGAAGTCGAGATGTACAGATGTAGGAATGACGCTCGAAAATTCTATCAAAAGGTTAAGCGTCTGACCGAGGGGTATAAGCCCGGAGCGTCTTCCTGCAAGGATGAGGATGGAAATCTGGTTACAGATCCGCAGGGGGTGCTGAGGTTGTGGAGGAAACACTTCTCTACTCTGCTGCAAGGCGATGACGACATCAATACCGCCTCTAGAGATGATGTTCCGAACCCAATCGATGATGACGGCGTGGAGATCCCGCCGCCTAGCCATGAAGAGGTTAGAGTCGCGATTATGCGTCTTAAAAACAACAAAGCGGCAGGTCCTGATGGCCTCCCCGCTGAATTGTTTAAGACCGGATGTAATGAGTTGGTAGGGCGCATGCACCAGCTCATCTACAAAATATGGCTAGAGGAAAGTATGCCCAACGATTGGAACCTCAGTGTCCTCTGTCCTGTCCTGAAAAAGGGAGACCCTACGATATGCGCCAACTACAGGGGTATAAGCCTTCTCTCTATCGCATATAAGGTTCTTACTGGCGTATTGTGTGAACGACTGAAGCCACTCGTCAAAACACTGATTGGACCTTATCAGTGCGGCTTTAGACCTGGCAAGTCCACCATCGACCAGATCTTCACACTACGCCAAATCCTGGAGAAGACCCACGAAAACCAAGTCGACACACACCATCTTTTTGTCGACTATAAGGCTGCTTTCGATAGCCCCATAAGGGATCGTGTTTTTGCCGCAATGTCTGAGCTCGGTATACCTGCGAAGCTGATAAGGCTATGCAGAATGACGTTGAGCAATTCCTGCAGCTCCGTCAAGGTAGGAATGGACCTCTCCGAACCTTTTGATACCGTGCGAGGTTTCAGACAAGGCGATCCCTTATCATGCGACCTCTTCAACTTCGTCATGGAGAGTGTTCTGCGAAAGGCGGGAGTGCATCGCAATGGCACTATTTTTCAAAAAAGTGTTCAGTTGCTTGCGTACGCTGACGACATCGACATCATAGGGCGTACCAAGCGAGATGTCACTGCTGCCTTTAGTGCTATTGAACGCGAGTCTAAGAAGATGGGTTTGGCAGTAAATGAGGGCAAAACAAAGTATATGTTATCGACAAGTAGACCCGTGCGGCGTATTGAGACTCAAATTACGGCCGATAACTATACTTTTGATACAGTCAAGGAATTCATTTATCTTGGCTCCGCCGTTAACACCGAAAATGATGTCAGTCTGGAGATCAAGCGCAGGATTACTCTTGCCAACAGGTGCTACTATGGTCTCAATAGGCAATTGAGTAGCAGAGACCTCTCTCGTAAGACAAAGCTAAAACTCTACAAGACGCTCATCCTACCTGTGCTTCTTTATGGCGCAGAAGCATGGACCCTATTAAGAACTGATGCAGCAGCCTTGAGAGTATTCGAGAGAAAAGTCCTACGTAAGATCTTCGGTCCAGTGCGAGTTGGCGATGATTTCCGCATCCGATTCAACAGTGAGCTGTATGAGCTCCTCAACGACATAGACGTTGTACAGCGTATTAACATCCAGCGGCTGCGCTGGCTCGGCCATGTCGTTCGAATGGAGGAGGATGTTCCGGCGAGACGGGTATTTGATGCGGGGATCTGCGGAAGTCGGCGAAGAGGACGACCTTGTATCCGTTGGAGGGACCAAATCGAGGAAGCCCTGTCATCGATTGGTGTGACCAACTGGCGTAGGCGCGCAAGAAGCAGAGGCGCCTGGAAGGATGTGTTGCGGCAGGCCGAAATCCGTTAATCGGGTTGTTATGGCCAATTAAGTAAGTAAGTATTTGTTGTCGTGTGTTAAACGATATTACATTGTTTCTATTTGCGTAACAATATACAAGAATCACAAAATAATTATGATTCGCGTACGAACACTAAAATACTTACTAAAATGTTGCGTGTTTGCTCTGCTTGCTGCTCTGTCTTTTTTGATTATGTGTCTTTTTTTCTTTTTTAGCAAATGCAACAATAACTAAGACTGTCAATTTTGATGAATGATTCGACTCACTCGAATCATTTATAAGTATTTTTCTAAAGTTATGAATCTGAATCTGAGAAGTCGCCGTAGTCTAGTAGGTAGTGTGTTGGCTTATTAGACGTAAAGCTAGGGTTCGAGCCCCAGACCAGACATCAAAACAAAAATACAAAAAGTATTTCTTCGGCGATTTATCTCAACAGATTTCTGGCAAAAACTCTGAGAGTAAATAAATTTGCCATGAAAAGTTTCTCAAAAAAAATCTGTCGTTCAGAGTCGACTTTAAACTGTAGGTCCCGCCACTTATGTATAAAATTAACACACACAACATAAGTGGTGTGAGGAACTAGGTCAATAATCCTGACTGAAGGGTTGTAATGACCAATTATGTATGTATGTATGTATGAATCTGAATGAGTAGGCTTATGAATCAAACATATTTCGAATGGTATGAGTTTGATGTCAACGTTGTACTCATTGGGGCCTGTACAACGTTGCAGTGAGTACGAATGAATCAGAGTAGTCAAATTTCAATAATATTGACTTACTTATTTTCATATTTCATAAGTGCTTATGAGTAGTGAAAAAACGATTCATTGCTGACCTCTGTTGCATACATACATAATTTGATATTTTACATAATAAATGACGAAAAGTAGCATAAACGTTTTATTAACTAGAGGGGGATATTTTTTTTAAGTGTGAAATTAAAATGTTATTTAACGCAATTATTTTTTATTATTTCAAAAGATTTGGCAATAAATTGTTTTTTAGACAAAAACAATTTTATATTCTTTTTGTTGAACAGCAATTAACAAATTATAGTTGAACAAAAAATTAAACAAACAAATAAGACTATTCATAAGTGCTGAAGGCAAAGCCGACAAAGCAATCACAGTGTAGGTAAAAAATTACATTAAGTTTGTAAAATACTCATATGTGTGTCATTAATGATTGCATTACGTCAAGAGAAAAAAAAACTGTAAAAATTGTTGATATTTTGAAGATATTCAATTATTGTGTTACGCATCATATTGCCACCAATGTTATTGCCATAAATGTTTACATTTAAAATTTCGACTTCCCGTCTGGAATTATTATCAAGTGCGATGTCTCCTACATAATTATAGATTGCAATTAATTATAGGTTTAATGACTAAGACTACATCAACAATGATAGGAGTACGAACTTTTGGAATGTTTTCGGAAAGTATTCTCGAATAAAAATTTTGAAATTTAACCAGCATTACTACCTATGAAATTTTTTTATCATATTTATGTGTAGATTACCAATATTTGACGAAAGGAAGAGAACTTCAAGTTTTTAAATTTTTATTTGACATAAGAAGAGACATACAAACATACATACCAGAGATCAGCAATGAATCGTTTTTTCGCTACTCATAAGCACTCATGAAATTTTGAATATTGTAAGTGAGTCAACAATATTGAAATTTAACTATGTACTTTGATTCATTCGTACTCACTACAACGTTGATTTATAAGTACAGATAGCAATGAGTATGCGTACAACGTTGACATCAAACTCATACCATTCGAAATACATATGTTTGATTTATAAGCCTACTCATTTAGATTTATAACTTTAGAAAAATACTTATAATACTTATAAATGATTCTCGAGTGACTCGCAACATTCATCAAAATTTACTGTCTTAGTTGTTGTTGCATTTACAAAAAAAAAAAGAAAAAAGACACATAAGTAAAAAAGACAGAGCAGCAAGCAGAGCAAACACACAACCTTTTAGTAGGTATTTTAGTGTTCGTACGCGAATCATACTTATTTTGTGCTTCGTGTATATGTTGAGTCATAAGGAGTCGAAATCAACAACTTCACGCGTATCGTTAAGTATGAATATGATGAGTACTTCAAACTTTGAATATGAGCAGAGGAGGTTCCATGATATTAAAATGAGTATGAATGCGTATAAGTATCAGAAATTATGAGTAAAATTAGATTCTACTCATCTTTTTGAATACTCATTGCTGATTTCTGATACATACATACCAGAGATCAGCAATGAATCGTATTTTCGCTACTCATAGGTACTTATGAAATTTTGGTTATGAGTGAGTCAAGAGTATTAAAATTCAACTACTCTGATTCATTCGTACTCGCTACAACATTGATTTATAAGTATAGGTTGCAATGAGTATGAGTACAACGTTGACATCAAACTTACAACATTCGATTCATTGTTTGATTCATACGCCTACTCATTCAGGTTAATAAATTTAGAAAAATACCTATAATACTTACGAATGATTCGAGTCACTCAATCCTACAGACAGGTTAACGAACCAGCTTCTCACGCCACTTATGCTGTGTTATGTGTTAATTTTATACATGAGTGGCGAGATCTATAGTTTAAAGTCGACTTCATACGACAGATTTTTAAGAGATTTTTACATTGCAATTTTTTATTTATTTATTCCCACAGTTTTTGCCAGAAAATTACTGAGAGGAAGTCGCCGAAGAAGTATTTATCATATTTCCTCTTGTTTTAGACGTCTGTCCTGGGATTTCAACCGAGGCCTCATGTCTAATAAGCCAACATACTACCCACTAGACTACGGCGATTTCGAAGAGACTCTTATGTTATAAGACGATGTCTGCTTTTAATAAATGTCATTGTAAGTTCAAGCTATTGTTTGTCCATTAATTTTTCTGAAATGCAATAAATAATTGTATTTTTGCTATTTCCAAAATCGTTAATTTTACTTGAGAAATTTACAAACGCATGTATGTATGTGGTAATATCAGTAATGCGCATAAGAAATATAAATGCATTAAATTCCTTCAAGTTAAATGCATTCAGTTTATAACTGAATTATTTAACACTTTAAAATACGATGACCAAATTGTGCTTTAAACCAAAACATTCTTAACTGCATTGAGTTCCATAAAAATTTCTAAATTTCTTTGTTATTTGATGTATTTGTTTCTCTTTGTGGGCACGCAACTTGTGCTAAAGCACAGTGTGACAGCAAAAATACGATCAAGATTTTTATTTTTAACATCTTTTTAAAGTTATAAGTCTTGTGTTGTCGTATTCTAGTAGGGAGTGTGTAGGCTTATTAGACGTGAGGCCAGGGTTCAAACCCCAGGTTAGATATCTCCGACATTAAGAAATATGAAAAAATATTTCTTCGGCGACTGCCTCACAGCAGATTTCTGTGCAAAAATTCTGAGAGTAAATAAAATTGCCATGAAAAAGTTTCTTGAAAATCTGACGTTCGGAGACGACTATAAACTGTAGGTCCCGGCACTCATGTATAAGATTTACACACACAAAAAAAGTGGTGTGAGAAGCTAGTTCGTAATCAGAGATCAGCATTAAATCGTTCTTTCGCTACTCATAAGCACTCATGAAATTTTGAATATAAGTGAGTCAACAATATTGAAATTTAACTATGTACTCTGATTCATTCGTACTCACTACAACGTTGATTTATAACCACAGGTTGCAATTAGTATGCGTACAACGTTGACATCGAACTCATACCATTCGAAATATGTTTGATTTATAAGCCTACTCATTTAGATTCATAACTTTAGACAATTACTTATAATACTTCTAAATGATTCTCGAGTGACTCGAATCATTTAGCAAAATTTACAGTCTTAGTTGTTGTTGCATTTAGAAAAAAAGAAAAAAAGACACATAAGCAAAAAAGACAGAGCAGCAAGCAAAGCAAACCTACAACCATTTAGTGAGTATTTTAGTGTTCATATGCGAATCATATTTATTTTGAGAGTCGTGCAAATGTTGAGTTATAGGGAGTTGAAATCAATAACATCATATGTGTTGTTAAGTATGAATACGATAAGTACTTCAAACTTTGAATATGAGTAGAGGTTCCAAGGTTCCAAGTATGAATGCTTATTAGTATTAGAAATTATGAAAATGATTCGATTCTACTTATCTTTTTGAATACTCATTACTGATTTCTGGTCGTAATTCTGACTGAAGTGTTGTAATGACCAATTATGTATGCATGTAACTATTGTCAATGAAAGTAGAATTTATTTCTACTATAATAATATTCGCATAGTCAAAAAATTTACACTTATGCATTGCAAAATTACATTACATTTTCGGGATTCACAAATTTTTAAACTTGTCCCGGAATTTTTCGGGGTTTTCGGGATAGTGAATTCATGCTGAATTAATGTTTATGCTAAATGAAATTAGAGCAATCAATTGTAGTCTTGCTAAAGATTTATATAAAACACTTTGCAAAAGAATACAGGGAAGAAGAACTGTGTATTCACCTCTACTAAATTTTCTTAAAAATCCAAATACAGAGACTGATTTTGTTAAAGATTGGGATACGACTTTAATAAAATCCGAATTAAAGTCATTAATCCTGCGTTTTGCAAAAGGTCCTGAAAAAAATTCTATATCACTCGACTTCGATAATAACATCTCAGATGAGGAGAACCCTACTTCCTTTCCTATTATGCGATCGAACAATGCAAAAGCCCTATAAAATCAATTAATAGGGTTACTGATTTACATACTCAACTGTCCACAGAAATACATAGTTTTATTTACATCAGGAGGTGGTAGTGGTGAATATAAGCTGCATATAGCTATCTTGGAACTATTTTACCAACAAGAGTTGATTGCGTGAGGTGTTTTTCAACGGCAGCGTATGTTGATAACAAAATTCGTTCAAGGCTAGATGTTTTAATGTTAGATGCTTTAATCTTTTTAAAAAATTATTTAAAACAATAATATACTTATTTTGGAATTCAAATAATTTTTTTAAAACTAATGTATTTGTATATGTATGTATAATTTACGTTTTTTTTGTTACTTTTTTTTATAATTTTACTAGCTGACCCGGCGAACTTCGTCCCGTCCAAAATTGATTTTTTTATGGCCCAAAACAGGTCACATTATATATTAATTGTAATACGCTGCATAAAACAGTTATACAGGGTGGGGCAAAAGTCGCGAAGGGATTTGAAAAATTAATAACTTTTCTAGTTTAATTTTTTTTTATTTTTCTTTTTAGGACTTGTAAAATAAATCTGGGAGATTAATTTTGGAAGGTTACAACGTTATCCAGCGAACCAAAATCATAGAACTTTATTTTGAACATCATCGATCAATAATTCAAACTCAACGAGCCTATCGTCGTCATTTTAATGTGCGGAATTCACCATCCGAATCAATTAGTGACACGTTTTCAGGAACAAGGCTCACTAAGGGATCTTCCACGAAGCGGAAGACCACATTCTGTAATTAATGAAGCAAATATTCAACGCGTTCTGGAGAGTGTTGAGGAGAATCCTGAAACATCAACTCGAAGGCGCTCTGCTGAGCTGCAAATGTCTCGGCGGTCTTTACGCAGAATATTAAAGGGAAATTTACATCTTTTCCCATACAAGCTGCAGTTAGTGCAAGAACTAAAGCCACGAGATTCCCAAGAACGATTAAACGATTAAACCCCTTCGTGACTTTTGGCCCACCCTGTATAAAAATAACTAACTTACTATAAGTGTGTGGATCTATCTATCTAGTTCAAAATTTAATCGAAGTCGGTACGTTATTTAGGTGAGGTATACAAAGAATAACAATAAGAGGGTATGCGCTTACGAAGGTGTAGTTGTTGTACTCTCTCCAAAACAAAAACTAACAAATATACATGTTATATATGTACATATGTAGTTATAAACCATCGAATTAGCCGACTTATAGGTATCTTTTAAAGGGTCAGGGTGGCCACGCCTATTTTTGGTGAGTTTGTCGATATCGACTCTACGAACTTATCCACCAAATTGCATTCGTCTACGATTACTATGTCCCTAAATATTCAATTTTAAAAGTTTGCCACGCCTACTTTTTGCTATATCGAATTTTTTTTAAACCATCTGAACCTGATAAGCTTTTGAACAAAAAAAGAATGGTTAAAATCGGTTCAGTAGTTTAAGAGTTATAGGTATCACTTGAAGGGGGAGGGTTACCACTCTCATTTTTGGTGAGTTTGTCGATTCTATGAACTTACCCACCAAATTATTTTCGTCTACGATCAATATGTACCTAAATATTCAATTTTAACGATTTGCCACGCCCTCTTAACATTTAGGGATATGAAAAATAGATGTTGTCCGATTCTCAGACCTACCCGATATGCACATAAAATTTCATGAAAATCGGTCGATCCATTTCGGAGGAGTTTAACCACTAACACCGTGACACGAGAATTTTATATATTCGATTTTTATAGACATATAATTCTGATATAATTGGAATATAAATGAAATTGTTAATAAAGTATGTTTTTTTTTCATTTTTATTATTATGAGAATATCGCAAAATCCCGGGATTTTTGGATCCCGAATTATCGAAATCCCGAATCCCGGGATTTTTAAAAATCAATCACGTTTGGCATCCCTAGTACATATGTACAATTAGTTTAGCCAACAAAGCAAAATATATTTGAAGGAAATAAATACACAAAAGAAATACAAACTTTTTTCCTCTTATGATCCACTGTGCGATCTGTCTTACACTGATTTTATGTTACTAATGAAAAAATATAGAAAATCTTATTTTGTATGGTTGTTTTATTTCTTTTGGCCTGTTTATTATTATTTTTTGTTTGTTTTTTTTTCGTTTTTTTTTTTTTGAAATTTTTGGCAGTTGCTGGTTCAAGTGCAGAATTACCGTTAATTAGTACAATTGTATTCTGTGGCATATTTTGGTCCAATGCACAAGAACTGCATGCGGCGAAAACTAACCAAACCAAAGGCCATTAACCAAGCAACTGTTTGAATTTGGTGAGCAGAAACCATTTGATTTACGAATTCGTACTAAATGTGCAATGGACACACAATTGGCGTTAAGAACTATTACGCACTCTGCTTCTTGAACTGATATTTACAATTTGAAATAAAAATTCTATTGGCATTGCAAAAAGAGGATTAGATGTACTGTACTGGTGCTGTTGAGTAAATTGCTTATTTGGAAATCCAAAAAAAAAAAAAAAACAAATAAAAAACCAATAGACTTTACACTTCGTTAGGTAAATTACTTTGAGATTATCAAAACATAATCAACATCATCATCATCATCATCATCTAAATAAATGTATACAAACATACAAATAGATATTGCATGTATAATCCATCAAATATTTGGATTTGGAAACGTATAAATAATTCATATTTGAATAGTTTGCAACTCATCTGTTGCAGATACTGACACCACCACATACATACATACATATGTACATACATACCAACCACGATAGCCGTACGTACGTAGATGCACAGCAGTAGCAACATGTTACATTAGAGCTGAGCCATTATTAGCAAACGAATGAAATAATCTTTTAAATTATTATTTATTATTTTCTGTTTTCACATTTCTTTTTTTTTGCGTTTTTTGTTTTTTTTTTGTATTTTTTTTTTTTAAATTCTACAATTAATTGCAAAATTGCATGAACGGCCGTAATCGGTGTTTGTGTGTAACTCACCTCACACACGTTAAATCATTATAAAGTAGTTGGAATGGAATTCAATAATTCGTTAATTCGTTATTTGCTTAATTGAATTAATTACAAATAAACCATAATTAGATCAATGATCCTTTTATAATGACACAGAATACATTCAACTCGTTCAATTCGTCGTAATATTTTTTAAGAAATTTTTATTGAGAAATTTCATACATTCTTCTGTTAAACTGTAAACACAGTTGAGAGTCTTTATATGTATGTTAACCTTACAAATCGCATGTAAATAATTTATATAAATTAAGAAAAAATATTTTATTTCTATGATTACATACACACCTATGTACAGTAGCGAGCACAAAAAATGCAACGCCATGTCGTATGATATTCAATCGAGGCTCGTAACTTATAACGTTATCCAATTCCACTCCACTTTTGTTTTTTTATTCGTTGATTTCTAAATTTTAATAAAAGGCATCATTAAGCGTTCATGGGCTTCTCTTTCTACTTAATTTTTTTAGATTTCTGAAAAAAGTGAAAAAATTTAGCGAGCAAAAAAAATGCATCGCAATGTGTTAAAGGTAAAAGGAGATCAACTAGAGTAATTAAAATAAAAGTTTAATGAAAACTTTGCAAATTGTGAATTTTAAAATAGAAACAGCTGCCAGCAGATAGCAAATTTGCCATTATAAGAGCTTTGGAAGAAGGCAAATCAGTGAAAGAAGTTGCTCATCAATTTAATATCAACAAATCCACGGTTTGTCGGATTTCATCACGATATCGTCAAACAAATAATGTGGAAAGAAAGAAAAAGTGGTCGACTTCGTAAATCTACTGCCCGCCAAGAACGTCAAATAGTAAAAATAGTAAGAGTTGACCAAAGGAAAACGGCAGTAGATGTTAATAATTATGCGAACATGCAATTAGGGGTTTCTATTGGCGTCCACACAGCCAGAAACCGATTAAGAGAGGAAAATTTATTAGCTAGAAGGCCAACGAAGAAGTCACTTATAAGTAAAGTTAATAAGAAAAAACGGCTTGACTTTGCTAGACGGTGTCTGCATTGCTCAAAAGAACAGTGGGCCAAAGTTTTGTGGAGCGAAGAATCAAAGTTTAATTTATTTGGTTTTATTTGGCTCTGATGGATTAAATTACAATTGTTGGCCACTAAAACAAAGATATTCACACAATTCTGTAAATAAACAACATTCTGTACCATCAGAGCCAAATAAATTAAACTTTGATTCTTCGCTCCACAAAACTTTGGCCCACTGTTCTTTTGAGCAATGCAGATACCGTCTAGCAAAGTCAAGCCGTTTTTTCTTATTAACTTTACTTATAAGTGACTTCTTCGTTGGTCTTCTAGCTAATAAATTTTCCTCTCTTAATCGGTTTCTGGCTGTGTGGACGCCAATAGAAACCCCTAATTGCATGTTCGCATAATTATTAACATCTACTGCCGTTTTCCGATGGTCAACTCTTACTATTTTTACTATTTGACGTTCTTGGCGGGCAGTAGATTTACGAAGTCGACCACTTTTTCTTTCTTTCCACATTATTTGTTTGACGATATCGCGATGAAATCCGACAAACCGTGGATTTGTTGATATTAAATTGATGAGCAACTTCTTTCACTGATTTGCCTTCTTCCAAAGCTCTTATAATGGCAAATTTGCTATCTGCTGGCAGCTGTTTCTATTTTAAAATTTACAATTTGCAAAGTTTTCATTAAACTTTTATTTTAATTACTCTAGTTGATCTCCTTTTACCTTTAACACATTGCGATGCATTTTTTTTGCTCGCTAAATTTTTTCACTTTTTTCATAAATCTAAAAAAATTCAGTAGAAAGAGAAGCCCAAGAACGCTTAATGATGCCTTTTATTAAAATTTAGAAACCAACGAATAAAAAAAAAAAAGTGAAGTTAAATTGGATAACGTTATAAGTTACGAGCCTCGACTGAATATCATACGACATGGCGTTGCATTTTTTGTGCTCGCTACTGTACATATGTATGTGTGTACATATATAAAAATGATGATTGTTTTAATGATCCCTAAGGGAAATAAACAACATAATTTTATAATGTTAACATTCATATGTATGTATCAGAGAGTAGAATCGAATCATAATTTCTAATATGTACTTATACTTAACGAAAGACTTAAGACACAAACACGTTGAACAGAAATTGTGCATATGTACATTAGAGTGACTCAAGTTGTATGGAAGCGAAATTCGTGCAAAGTGTACCCCCCCTTAAAATGAACATTGGTATTTTTTTTAAGATGACATTTAAAATATTTCTGCTCCAGCTTTGACCTCTCGTGAGCTGGACTATTTTGAAAAAGGGTCTATTTTTACATGTTTTGTTAATTGGAGAATCTGTTTCCTTACCAACATATACAATATGTATATCATAAGAAAGGTTTACTTAAGGCGCGTCCAACTGTATATACAACTTGTCCAAGAACGATCATCCATGTCCTTTTTTTTAAGGATATTCTGTAAAAAATAACGGTTTTTGAATTTTTTGTTCGTGGTTGTTTATAATAAAAATGCCAAATTAACATATTTTAATCATTAGTCGATTTAATTAAATACTGGTCTCAGCTTTTTTTGAAATTCGCGCTAGTTCGCTTTTTGACAAAAATACAATGCAATGCAAATTAGATGCATTTTACACGGTGCTCTGGAATATATAAAAATGCAATTTTGTTGTAACTCTAATATGATAGCGGATTTAGTTTCTAGATCATGTATGGATGAAAATAGGAATAAAGAAAGAAAAAAAGAAATGATCCACGACTTTTTGCCGGTATATTTGTTTCCCAAATTAAAAAAAAGTTATAAAATTTTATTGTTTATATTTACAAAACTACAAACTACAACTACTACAAAACGCAAACTGGCGCGAATTTCAAAAAAAGGTGAGACACATATTTAATTAAATCGACTAGAGATTAAAATATGTTAATTTAGCATTGTTATTATAAACAACCCCGAACAAAAAATTCAAAAACCGTTATTTTTTACAGAATATCCTTAAAAACGGACATGGATGATCGTCCTTGGAAAAATTATATATACAGTTGGACGCGCCTTAAAAAAACATTTCTTATGATATACATATTGTATATGTTAGTAAGGAAACAGATTCTCAAATTAACAAAACATGTAAAAATAGACCCTTTTTCAAAATGGTCCAGCTCACGAGAGGTCAAAGCTGGAGCCGAAATATTTTAAATGTCATCTTAAAAAGTCTAAGGTTCATTTTTAGGAGGGTACATCGAGCACTTTTTTTGGTGAGTCGCTCTAATGTACATACCAGAGATCAGCAATAAGTATTCAAAAAGATGAATAGAATCGAAACATACTCATAATTTCTAATACTTATACGTGTTCATACTCATTTTAATATTATGGAACCTCTACTCATATTCAAAGTTTGAAGTATCATCATCATATTCATACTTAACAACACGTATGATGTTATTGATTTCGACTCTCTATAACTCAACATAAACACGAGTCGCAAAATAAGTATGATTCGCGTACGAACACTAAAATACTCACTAAAATGTTGTGTCTTTACTCTGCTTGCTGCCCTGTCTTTTTTGCTTGTGTGTATTTTTTCTTTCTTTGTAAATGCAACAACAACTACATAACATAATTGGTCATTACAACCCTTCAGTCAGGATTACGACCTAGCTTCTCATTTTATACATTAGTGGCGGGACCTACAGTTTAAAGTCCACTCCCAACGACAGTTTTTTTTTGTTTTTTTTTTTTTTGAGAAGCTTTTCATGCCAGAAATCTGCTGAGAGGAAGTCACCGAAGAAATATTTTCATATTTTCGTTTTGATGTCTGACCTGGATTTCGACCGGGCCTTCTGTCTAATAAGCCAACACACTACCTACTAGACTACGGCGACTGCAACAACAACTAAGACTGTAAATTTTGATGAATGATTCGAATCACTCGAGATTCATTTATAAGTATTATAAGTATTCTTCTAAAGTTATGAATCTAAATGAGTAGTAGTCTTATGAATCAAACATATTTCGAATGGTATGAGTTTGATGTCAAAGTTGTACGCATACTCATTGCAGCCTGTACTTATAAATCAATGTTGTAGTGAGTATGAATGAATCAGAGTACATAGTTAAATTTCAATATTGTTGACTCACTTATATACAAAATTTCATGAGTGCTTATGAGTAACGAAAAAACGATTAATTGCTGATCTCTGATATGTATGTATGTATTAGAACGATTTGAGTTAGTTACATAATATTAATATTGAATACTTTTATTGGTAATCGAACTAAATTTTTTTTGTACATATTCGATCAACTTAAAGCAAGCTAGTGAGATGGAAACTGGGAAACTCTATTTAATTGATGACTCAATGAATACTTTACGTACTACTTAGTACCTTTTTATTTACACTCCTGTATAAAATATGTATGTACCAATGACCAATCTCTTTCGCTATTTATCATACTCATGTAAATATTATTTTTGGTTTATTACATCCATGTAGTATGTATATGTATTACGTACTTACATATGTACATATGTATGTCGATAATCCAACCTGGTTTGCTTCAAAAAGTCTGTCTATTGTCCTTGTTGAAAATGTAATAAAATCAAGAACAAATACAAAACCTAACTGTAAGTATAAATTGTAAATTCAATGCTAACACAGTAGTGAAACAAAATGTAAAAATCGAATTGTTTTTTCTTTTAAGGAGACATTTATTAAATTTATTCATTATAATTTTTTTTTCTTTTTTTGCGTTTTTTTCATTAAATATTTTCTCTTTCTCTCTCTCACTGTAAAATGTTACTCTTTGATAATTTTATTATTTTTTTTTTTTGATTTTTTTGGGTTGGCGAATGATCTTGTTACGTTGAATGAAGATGATGATGATGATGATGATGTTTGTTTGTTGCCTGCTCTAGCTGCAAATTTTATTTTGTTATTTGTTGTTGTTGTTGCAGATAAATACACAACCGCCATTAGTTGTTTGTTTGGTGGTGGTGATGGTGATGGTGGTTGATCAAAGTTGCAGTTAAGTTGCAACCTGTTGCAGCACATTTGTTATTATTGTTATTGTTGCTGTTGTAGCTGTTGTTATTTTATTAATTTTATTTTAGCAGCATTTTTTTTTTAATGTTTTTTTATTGTTTCTGTTTTTGTTTTTGTTTTTGTACTTTTTTTTAGCTTTGCGTTTTCATGGATGCGTTCATATAGTATGTAGTACTAAACGAGTATGAAAAGACGATAATCATGTTCATCATTTAGTATGTGGTTTAGTGTGGTATGGTGGCTGGCTGACGGGCTGGTTTTACAGTGCACACATGCAATGCCATGTAATGTGTGGCAGAGAGGCACTGGTCCGGTATTCACTTGAAATGCTCGCGAATGCTGCTAATCAAGTCAGTTTGGTAGAGAACGCGTTTAAGAAAAGTGCAATTATACAATACAAAATTTTGCACAAATATTCCCAACCGATCAATTCGCTTAAAATCATCTTTTAACTAAATTTTAAAGAAATACTATATATATTACATATAAAATAAAATAAAAAAAAAAAAATTTAAAATTTAATAATAATAGTTTAATAGTAAAATAAAATAAAAAAAAAAATATTAGAATAAATTCTTAAAAAAAAAAAAGAAAAATAAAAAAACAAATAAATCATAATTAAAAATATATTCATCTGTATATTGATAATATTGTGAAAGTATGTACTATTATTATTATTATTAAGATAGGCAAATAATTAAAAACTGAATTGTTACATACATGAGCTTATTATTTAAAAGCGGTAAGTGCAAGTATATATATTTGCAAAATGAATGTTTTATTGATTTTGTATAAATTCTTGTAAACAACTTTTGCAATCATTTTCGTAACGTTTACGGAAGTATTCATTTGAAAAACAAAACGAAAGACAACTTTCAGTCATTTTCATTGTACTTTGACATATTTTTTTGCCATAAAAGCCACTTTATGTCAGCTAATAAAGCAAAGATACAAAATAATTGTCTTCAAATAAGTAACGAAATGGAAATAAAAAAGAAACAAAAACAGAAACTGAAACTGAAAAAACAAAAATCAAACAAATAACAAATCCAACACATCAATCGTATCGGTTTGATGATATTCTGTCTGGTTTATATCTGAACTCAGTTCATTGCTTTTATTATTTTGATTTGATGTTTGTGGTATGTACCTACATGTACATATATATATATGTACATATGTATATGTATGTATACATATATATATGTATATGTATTTTAACATTTGAAGTGCATTGGGAAATTAAAGCTAAAATAAATTCTTTCTTTAAAAAAAAAAAACATTAAGCACATACATACTCGTACATACATATTTATTTAGAGTTTGAAACACAGAAATTGTTATGTATTCTCAAATGTAACATAGTAAGGAGTGCACACAAAAAAAAAATGGTCCTACTTTTAAGCTTATAACTTTTATCATAATTGAAAAAAATGAATACCGTTACATTGTTTTTGTTAGTCATCTGTTTCAAAATCCACGTGCTAAATGTCATTGCAATAGCAAAATTAGTTTTTTGAAAATGGCCACCCAACAAGAATGTCGTAAAAAAATAATTGAAATTTTCAATGAAAAACCGCGCCGCTTACAAAAAACGATTGCTAGGCTCACAGGTGTTAACCAAAAAACAGTTTCTAAGGTAATACTTAAAACAGTATAATGATTCTTTGAGTATTGAGAGAAAGCGTGGAAGTGGAAGAAAAAAATGATTTGCCGACCAAAACAAAGCAAGTAAAATAATACGTATTTTTCAAAAAACACCCTAACATGTCTGGAAGAAAAGTGGCTCAAAAAGTTGGATGCTCTGAGACCTTTGTCCGAAAAAAATTTTATACACAAAATAATTCAAATATTATTTACTTTAATTGAAATATAAAACGAAAAAAATCCGCCTTTTAGTTTTATTTCTATAACGAAAAGTGTAAGTCCAGATTTTTTTGTGCGCACTCCTTATGTGTACAATATGTGATGGGTCGATGGTCCTATGGAATCAAATCAAAAAAAAAAAGGTGAATATGTTGCAGCACAAATGCTGTTTAACATTTTTTTTCTCTTCAAGTATTTGTAACTGATGGTGGGTGAAAGAAAGAGATTGATTGTTTTTAATTGTAAGTATTCGATCACATATGTACATAGATACATATGTATGTACATACGTATATGTACGTATGTATAAGTATGTATATGATTTGTTTTAATATTTATAAATCAATTCTTAGTTGAATTTTACGAAAACTGAAGCCAAAAATTTTAAAAATCAAAGTCACTTTTTTTTTTTTAACCTCAGAACAAATATTCTTTAGCAAGAAAACGCATATGAAAAGATTATTTTGAAAGCCTATGGAGTTGCACTAGACTTAAGGTTCAAAAATTCAATTTTACAATAAAAAAAAATTGAAATACATATGTATGCATGCATGCAGGCACTCTAAGATTGATGAATGTTTTCATAGCTCTCATAGGAGAGCAAAGAAATGTTAATAACTTATCTTGATTTAAAAATCCTTTTTGTTAACTTATGTAACAAACATAATACCTTCTTTTTTAATACGTACATATGTATGTATGTACACCCATACCTCGAATTGCGTTTTTTCGAATTTTCTTCGCTGTTGAATTCTTACTAATTTTCACTGTTCGTCGTTAAATTGTTTTGGGTTCGAGTTTCTAATTTTTTTTCGAAATTTTTTGAAATTTCCTTGTTTTTCTAATAGATGGCACGACTTTTGTTTCTAATTGAGCCATGTTATCAAAACTTGGCGATTCCCTCTCTAGGTTGGTAGGTAGGTAGGTAGGTACAAGTGGCGGTCCCCCAAATGAATTGGATGGACACACTTAGGCCCCATGGGGCCCATTGTGATACCGCAGTTTGCGCTTACTATCCCCTAATCCTGGAACAACCTAGAGCTTACAATGAAGCGACTCAAACTGCCGACGTCAATGTTCGACAAATTACTCATATCATCGATGTAGTAGGCACCAAGATGTCTCTTCCTACTTTGACATAGTGACGGACATGTTCCTAGTAGATGAAGAACCATCTCTTCCTCTTCCTCGTCCCTGCAGCTTCTACAGAAACCGATCGCAAGGTGACCCACACCAATGCGCCTCGCGTGGACACCCATAATGCAATGACCCGTCACGACTTCAACAACCGCACTGAGCACGCTCTCTTTGGAGTTTCAGTAGCCTTGCAGTGCGCCTTCTATCCAGCCGTGGCCAGAATCTGCCCACCTGCTGTTGCTAGCATCTGTGATCTCGTCATCAATCATCAGCATGCAGGTCCTCAAAGGGACCCAATACTCAAAAATTCGTCGGAGAATTCGATGGTTGTGCCGCGTCTGGCCAGTTCATCCGCTCTGCAGTTTCCCGGAATATCATTGTGCCACGGAACCCAAACGATATGTACATTATACCTCTTTGCCACCTTGTTCAGGTGTTTTCGACAGCCGTAGATCGTCTTGGAGTTCATCACATTGGAGCCCAGTGCCCTGATAGCCGCCTGGCTATCGGAGAGTTTGGTGATATTTCCATTGGGGATATTCGAATCCCAAATAATCTTAACCGCAGCCTGTATTGCCAACACCTCCGCCTGGAAGACGCTACAGTAATCCGGTAGCCGTATAGATTCGGCTATACCTATTGACTACGAGAAAATTCCACCACCAACGGTTCCTCCCAGCTTGGATCCATCAGTGAAGATTTGGACAGAGTCCTTGACGAGGTGCCCAGCACCATTCATCCATATCTCTTTATCCGGGATGGTCGTCCTAAATTTCATCGCGAAGTCATAACGCGGTATCATGTAGTCAAAGTCCCCGACAGCTTCAAATTTCTTCAGGATACTTGAGTGACCAGTGATTCCCTCTTTAATACAGTTTTATTTTCATCTTGTTTTACAGTTCAGTGAAGTAGCCGTAGTCTAGTAGATAGTGTGTTGGCTTATTAGACTGAAGGCCCGTGTTCAAACCCCAGGTCAGACTTCATAACAAAAATAAGAAAATATTTCTTCGGCAACTTCCTCTCAGCAGATTTCTGGCAAAAACTCTGAGAGTAAATAACATTGCCATGAAAAAGTTTCTCAAAAAAATCTGTCATTCGGAGTCGACTTTAAACTGTAGATTCCGCCACTCATGTATAAAATGAACGCACACACCATAAGTGGTGTGAGAAGCTAGGTCGTAATTATTTTTGTTTTTTAAATGTTTACTTTGTTCAATTTTCTGTTTAAAAAGTAGTATTTGTAAAAGTAGTATTCGTAATAATAATTCACAATAATTCATAATTCACTTTCCGTCGTTTCAATTTGCGTCGTGTTTTTTTTTTTTTTTTTTTTTTTTTTTAAATGTAACCACGTCGCAAAGTGAGGCATGGGTGTACATATGTATATGTATACACAAAAGCATTATGTTGAAGATATGTTTTAAAATTTTACTACTTTCGAGAATCGCGTAAGTGTAGTGTATAAAATTAAAATATTTCCTTACTGCGTCACCATTAACGTTTTACATCTTTACGTTCTTAACATTTGAGCTGCAAATTTGGCTAATAAACCTTGAAAGTTTTAACAAAAGAGCCTTGCATATGTATATTGTCTCGTGTTGTTTTCATTTTTATTTTAAATTTCAAGTTTCGTAACAACAATTCTTAGGAGCCATTATGTCAAGTTATTACAAGATCATTTTTATACACAAATAAAAACAGTAACAGACAATAAATATGAGACTTATGATAGTTAATTTATGATTTATTATTTTCTGTAGATAATATTCATACATACATACATACATTCATACATATGTTTTATTTTTACAGTTATGTAGCAGTAAATAATAAAATTATTTTCCTTCCCATAGTCTTGATTTAATGGGGATTACATCAGATGTAGAAGGTGAAGAAGACTCATTTTAAACAAAATGTACAAATGAAAAAAAAAACTAACTAACTAACTTTAAGCTAACTATTTCGCAACTAGTGCTGGCTACCACTTGGATTATTTTTCAATCGCAGCAACTAACTATTTTAACATTGTAATGTCCTAGACAGTAGTCAGTTGTTCTTTGCATTACTTTTCAACTAAATTAAAGTTAACTACTTATAAGTTAGCTTTTAGTTGACTTTTAGTAGCTATGTAGCAGTAATTTAACCTCTGCGTCTTATATTTTTTAGGAATGAATAAATATATAATTTGTTTTGTTTTAGTTTTTAAAAATAAATTTATTAAAACTTCACTCATATGTACATATGTATATATGTAGGTATATTATTCACTAGCAGATTGTACCCGGCGTTGCGCGGGTTATGTAGTTTGTATTAGTTTAAAAAATTAAAAAAAATTATTGGGTAATTTTTGCATTAAAAATAAGAATAAATAAAAAACCGGTTTATCGGTTTCGAAACCGGTTTTGAAACCGGTTTCTTAAAAAAAGCAAATTTACAAATTATTCGGAAACCGGTTTAACAAACAACCCAGTTTTTTGAATACTCTAAGTCCTAAATATAAATGCACTCAATTTGCTCGTTTTTCGCCCCTTTCCCCATTTTTGGACCCCTTTTGGTTCATCTTTTGAAACGGAACACCTCCAATAGCTATTTGGGAAACTTAACCAAGCTAAATCGTAAAAAAATACCTTTAAAACAGATAAAATACAGCATTTATGCATAAAGTACTCATTTTTGCCCATTTTTTCTCCCCTTTTTCCCATTTTTCTCCCCTTTGGGGTCAAAATTTTGAAAAGATTTATTGCCTATAACCTGCACCGACAAAAGCTCGATCAATATCCCAAATTTCAAGAAAATCGGTCCAGGCGTTCAGGCGTGATTGGCTATGCACTCAATTTGCCCGTTTTTGCCCCTTTCCCCCTTTTTGGAACCCTTTTGGTCCGACTTTATAAACTGAACACCTCCAATAGCTATTTGGGAAACTTAACCAAGCTAAATCGTAAAAAAATACCTTTAAAACAGATAAAATACAGCATTTATGCATAAAAGTACTAATTTTTGCCCATTTTTTCTCCCTTTTTCCCATTTTTCTCCCCTTTGGGGTCAAAATTTTGAAAAGATTTATAGCCTATAACCTGCACCGGCAAAAGCTCGATCTATATCCCAAATTTCAAGAAAATCGGTCCAGGCGTTCAGGCGTGATTGACTAACAAACAAACCAACAAACAAACAAACAAACAAACAAACAAAAAAACAGACTTACAGAAAGATTTATAATATATATTAGGATTATTTTGTGATTCTTGTAACATCATACGTGTTGTTAAGTATGAATATGATGAGTACTTTAAACTTTGAATATGAGTAGAGATTCGATGATATTAAAATAAGTATGAATGCGTATATGTAAGTATCAGAAATTATGAGTATGATTCGATTCTACTCATCTTTTTGAATACTTATTGCTGATCTCTGATACATATGTATGTATTTATATTGCATACCACAAATACATATATGTATGTATGTATTTTGTTATTACTATTAAGAAGTTGTGTTGATTCTTAAATAATCATGCATTTATTTATGTACATACATATGTATGTATGTATGCATATATGAGTATACGATTCTATTATTATGATGTGCAGATTTTATGAATTTTATGCGCAAAATAGAATACAAGTCAAGTGCGTTTAATTCGAAAGTGCAGTTATGCCATCTTACTTTGTGGTTTAGTTACTATTTATACGTCACAGAGCGAGACTCGAACCGCGCGCCACACGGCTGTAATGTAAAAAGTCAAGCTGTCTAAAGTAAATAGTATTTGGTAGTATTTTTTTTTTATATTCCTTCCACTCAAATTCATCTGCTTACTACCTACTCTACCTATACGTATGTATGTAAGTTTGTACATATGTATATTACTAATATGTACGAGTATGCATAATAAGAGAGACAGCAAGTTTAAGTCCATGGACACCAAACAACAATAATAATCTAACATTTGCAAACAGCTTTTACAAGCAATACTTAATTTTTTCTTACCATCTTTCTTAAACTCACATTATGTATGTACGAGTATTACATTCTTCTCTCTCTTTTTTTTTTTTTTTTTTTGCTATGGTTTACTTTGCTTTGCTTTTACTCGATTTGTTAAATTTCCCAATTGAATAGCTAGCTTGCCACCAATGTGAAGCAAATATGTACTCTTTTCTAAAGAGTCGACACTCTTAAAAATAAAGTTAATAAAACGTAACATAATTTGAAATATTATTATCGCGTTGTTTTTCAAAAGGTTGACAAGACCTCTAAAGGATGTAAGTTGCAAAAGGATGAATTGAATATTTAATGATGATTCTTATATTGGATGAAATGATTGTATTCGTATTTACACATGCTATGGTGATCTCTAGAACAGATCGTACAGCTTTTTTATTTAATTGTTTGTTTAAATATTTATACATACATAATTGGTCATTACAACACTTCAGTCAGGTTTACGTCCTAGCTTCTCACATCACATATGGGCAATTCACACGACTTTGTATCGTTGTATGTTGTATTGAATACACTTGATTGTTTGTGAACGCTCAATGTTATGCTGTATAGGGTATTTCGTATTCCAAATGTATTTTTTTTGGCATTCATACAATTTGATAGCACGAAACCAACACAACTTTTAAAAACATATGAAAAAAATGTGTATAAGTGTATCGGATTTTTACACTGTTGTATAATCGTAAAACAATATACTTAATACAACGATACAACGGCTTGTGTGAATTGGCCAATAGATTGTGTGTGTTAATTTTATACATTAGTGGTGGGACGTACAGTTTAAAGTCGATTCCGAATGACAGAAAAACTTTTTCATGGCAATTTTATTTACTCTCAACGTTCTTGCCAGAAATCTGCTGAGAGGAAGTTGTCGAAGAAATATTTCTTCATATTTCGTTTGTTGGAGATATCTGACCTGGGGTTTGAACCGTGGCCTCATGTCTAATAAGCCAACACACAAACTACTACACTACGGCGATTTGTTAAATATTTATAGGGCTTCGAAATTAGTGTACAGCAGAGATCAGGAATGAGTATTAAAAACATGAGTAGAATCGAATCATACTCATAATTTCTGATACTTATACGCATTCATACTTATTTTAATATCATGGAACATTTACTCATTATTACTGTTTGAAGTACTCATCATATTCATACTTAACAACACGTATGATGTTGTTGATTTCGATTCTCTATAAATCAACATTTACAAGAATCGCAAAATAAGTATCAATCGCGTACGATTACTAAAATACTCACTAAAAGGTTGTGTGTTTGCTCTGCTTGCTGCTCTGTCTTTTTTGCTTATGTGTCTTTTTCCTTCTATGTAAATGCAACAATAACTAAGACTGTAAATTTTGATTAAAGATTCGAGTCCCTGGAATCATTTATAAGTATTTTTCTGAAGTTATGAATCTGAATGAGTAGGCTGGCTTATGAATCAAACATATTTCGAATAGTATGAGTTTGATGTTAACGTTGTACACATACTCATTGCAACCTGTAGTTATAAATCATCTTTGTAGTGAGTACAAATGAATCAGTAATCGGAGTAGTTAAACTTCAATATTATTGACTCACTTATATTGAAAATTTCATGAGTGCTTATGAGTAGCGAAAAAAACGATTCATTGCTGATCTCTGGTGTACAGTAGGCTGTGCCGTCCTTGAATGACAAAAATAGTTTTTTGAGCTACACTTTCGCAAGAGGTATCAAAATTTGCGTAATTTTACACAGATTACGGTAAAAATAATAAAAATCGAATTACATGCCATCTTGAGGGCTCTACTTTTCAAAACGTTTTTACAAACCTAAACCATGTGCTTAAAATAAAATAAAAAAAAAAAACGAGATACAAATTTATTTTATTAATATATTTTATACATACTTGCAATTAATGTACAAGAAAATAAAACTTATAATAAATTACCAAAACTTAAAATTTAAACATATTTTTTTGATCAAAATTTGGCATTTCTGCTCGTGATTTCAACCTGGTTCTAGTTACACATTGAGAGGCTTCTGTTACCAGTTTAACACATCCTTCGACAGCTTGTGTGTGACAAGGAAAGTCATCAATTTCCAAACTGTTATCTTTTGCCTACTACTTACTACTTTTCAAAACTTTGAAGATTGGTAGAACCCTGAAGAAATAGTTGCATTTTATTTTTAAAATCAATTCGGTAATCTACGATTAATTACGCAAATTTTAGGAGGTCTTGCGTTAGGGAAATCTAAAAAAAATTTTTCGGGACACCCTAGTGTACAGTTATAGCCAACATGTTATGTCGGACTCTCCCACTGGGTATACCGACTAAAAACCCGCCTTGTCTCCTCACCGGGGTATCATTCCACCTCGGAACCACTGTTGTATTACTTCGAGGTGGGCCCCTTTTGGCACCTGTGCCAGTGTCATCATTGTCAGCCTGCGTCCAGGCTCCGCTCTTCTCTTATTCTACTGCGTCTAGGTCATATTTTTTCCTTCGCAGGACATAGTGCACAAATTGTTTAACTGCGTTCCAGTTTTCTCTGCTGTTTATCATTTTCAGCACGACGTTTGTGGCACTAATAATGCTGATTTTAGCCTCGAGACTCTGACGTCTTTCGGGCCAGCGTCTGCAGCCGAAGAAAGTGTGTTCGGCATCGTCTAACATTTCATCCTCCTCGTAGATGCAGAATGGCGAGCGACATTTCCCCATGCGATGCAGGTACTCTCTGAAGTATCCATGACCGGTTAGCATCTGGGTTATGTAGTAGTCTACTTTGCCGTTTTTTCTGTTTTTCCACACTTGCAATTCTGAAATCAGTTTATAAGTCCACCTACCATACCGTTCATTTTCCCAGCGATATTGCCATTTTAAGACGACTTCGTGCTGTATCGTTTCTAGGCTCTGCGACTGAGTCGTGCTCTGTCTAGCTTTGAAAATCACCGGGCGCTCAATTGCTTGAAGGTCTATGGGAACCACTCCAGCTATTATTAAGGCAGCTTGTGTTGATACCGTGCGATACGAGGATGTGACCCGTAAAGCTGCTATTCTCTGCGCAGATAGTAGTTTTTTAGCTCTGGTTTGAGTATTCAAAGTAGAAGCCCAGATTTCAGAGTAATAAAGGAGTATACTATTTCCAGCCTCCATGAGTAACTTCCTCAGTGTACAGTTATAGTACAAGTACAGTTATAGTACAAGTACAGTTATAGTACAAGAAAAATTCTTTTCCAAATTTACCAATGTTTTGGGCATTGATGGTGTTAGTAAACAAGGTTCCATAATACGATTGTGTAATTTCCAATTGTACACGAATTTTCAAAATGTTAAATTGAAAACGAAACAATTCATATTCACTTGTCAACATAACAACATGCAAACCTGGTTTAACTATGATTTTTTCGACGGGTGTCCAGAGGTTGCGGTATACGACTTTAAGAGATTTGAGATTTTTGTTGTTTTGCATAATCGTTGGATGTGGTGTAACTTGTTTTATAATGAGAAAAATTGCATCGCACATGGACTTAGCAATGTTGACCGTTTAGTCTACTAACATGTTTACATTTGAACACTTCAACCATCAAGTTGCTTGATTAGTGTTATAGTAAGTAATGTGGTTACTTTTTCTGTTTCTCTTTTTCACTCCATATCCATAGTTGTGCGGATAAAGTTGAAGCGTATCTCTGAGTGCAAGAATATCGATTGTTTTTTATTCAATTTACGTCAAGAAAAAAAAAAAAGTTCAAAATTGTTGGTTTTTGACGTAACGTAAAAATTGCCAAAGTCATGCATATTGATTGATAACATTTCAAAACAAACATGAAATAATGATTGATAAGACATAAAAGATTGATCAAAGTATTGACATGACTTTAACCAATAAATGCAAATTTAAATCTTTCCAATCAGAATCTAAATGGACTGATAATATTGGAGCTTGGTTTGAAAATAGACTAGTAGTACTGCAACTTTGTCCATTCATTCGCTGTATTCTTCTCCGTTCTGTCTGTGCAACATCTCCGGTATGTAAAATATTTATTTAAACTGTAATTTGTTGCTTCTTTATCCATTTAATTGTTTGCGAGCACTAAACGTTACAGAAATTGATAGAAAAGACACATTGGAAATGCAAATGACTTCTGAGATACTTATGTGCATATGTATGTATGTAAGTTGCCGGCTGTATGAAGTTCATTTCATAAAAACATCAGATTTAAATATGCTCTCAATATATATAGATAGGTTAGGTTAGGTTAGAGGACGTGTACTTGTAAACTGTGACAAGTACAGTACCCGGAGGTCGAATTGACCCATTGTACAACGTCCTAGCTTCTCACACCACTCGTGTTGTGTGCGTTAATTTTATACATGAGTGGCGGGACCTACAGTTTAAAGTCGACTCCGAACGACAGATTTTTGAGAAGCTTTTCATGGCAATTTTTACTCTCAGAGTTTTTGCCAGAAATCTGCTGAGAGGAAGTCGCCGAAGAAATATTTTCATATTTTCGTTTTAATGTCTGACCTGGGATTTGAACTCGGGCCTTTCGTCTAATAAGCCAACACACTACCTACTAGACTACGGCGACTTCATATATCTAGATATGTATGTATGATATTTTTCTCAAATCATTTGATTGTAAGCTTTAAAGTGTGCTAGTTTTTTAAGCACAAGTGCTGTGCAATGAACTTGTAATTTTGATAGAATTAGTCTAAGTGTGGAGTTGATTATATTATTGATCCTGTTGATGTTGTTGTTGTTGTTGTTACTTGCTATTCTATAATAACATGGTATCAACGCTATTTAATGTCTACTCTACAATTTAGCGCTGTGCTTCTTGTGTTAACAGTCAGAGCAGAGCTTTGGTAAAGAAAACTTAAGGCTAAATGATGCACTCCTCTTAAAGAGTGATGTAAAGAAATCAACAAGGAATTTAATGTAAAATGAATTATATTTTGCAGGCAAGAAATGGTATTGAAGTGAAATGCAATCAATTCATGACTTGAGAGTCCATTGAAATATGTTTTATTAAACGAATTTTCAAGACAATTTTCTTTAAAAACGCACGCGATCAATTTGCATTCTCTTCAAGGGAAATCACACTTTTAATACATATCACGCGTTTGTATATCAACTGTTACAAACGAACGAACGAACTCTTTCGAGTTATTTAACCAACCTTTATCTTTAAATGTCATCATTAGCACTCCCTACATTGATTTCATTTATGTATTATTAATGTTTAATACAAGCAGTTAGCAGCAGAGGTCAGCAATGGATTGTTTTTTCGCTACTCATAAGTACTCATGAAATTTTGAATATAAGTGAGTCAACAATATTGAAATTTAACTATGTACTCTGATTCATTCATACTCACTACAACGTTGATTTATAAGTACAGGTTGCAATGAGTATGCGTACAATGTTGACATCAAACTCATACCATTCGAAATATGTCTGATTCATAAGCCAGCCTACTCATTTAGATTCATAACTTTAGAAAAATACTTATAATACTTCTAAATGAATCTCGAGTAACTCGAATCATTCATAAAAATTTACAGTCTTAGTTATTGTTGCATTTACATCACAAGGAAAAAAGGACACATAAGCAGAAAAGGCATAACAGCAAGCAGAGCAAACACACAACCTTTTAATAAATATTTTAGTGTTCGTAAGCGTAGCATACTTATTTTGTTCTTCATACATACGTTGAGTTATGGACAATCGAAATCAACAACATCATACGTGTTGTTAAGTATGAATATGATGACTACTTCAAACCTTGAATATGATTAGAGGTTCCATGATATTGTTACGTTTTTAACCTTTTAAAAACATTATAAATATGAGTTCGTAGATTGCAAATAAAATAAAAATAAATTTGTGTTTAGTTTTAAATCAATACTTTATTGTTCGCACAATTCCGAGTGCCACCTTTAACGATTTGACTTAAGCAACAATACTTTGCTTTAATTGTTATTCTTCTTTCACACTTTTCCGCGTACACAATAACAATTGTTCAATAGATCTTATAATAGAGATCTTCAAACCACAATTATTCTCTTCACAAGCAACGTGTCTTCACACAAGACTGACCGATTTCTTACTGAAATACCGTTGCCTGCTCTGTCTTGCTTTTTATATCACAGGGCAGTGTTGCAAAATTGAAATTTTGAAATGGTTCTGAACTTTAACTGAAAGAGTACTTTTTTGCATCAAATGGTACTTTTGTAAAAAAATGTACGCATATACGTATATAATTGGTCATTACAAACCCTTCAGTCAGGATTACGACTTCTCAACACCACTTATGTTGTGTGCGTTAATTTCATTTATAAGTGGCGCGACCTACAGTTTAAAGTCGTCTGCGAACGACAGATTTTTGAAAAATTTTACATGGCAATTTCTTCATTTACTCGCAGAGTTTTTGCCATAAATCTGCTGAGAGGAAGCGACCGAAGAAATTTTTTTTCGTATTTCATTTTGTTCGAGATGTCTCACCAGGTGTTTGAACGGTGGCATTACGTCTAATAAGCCAACACACTACCTACGGCGACTTCTACTGTATCGATTGCATCAGTTCAGCTTCGTTGACAACATAATTGCAGTACAGTATTGCTAATGACGCTGTATTAATCTGGTTAAGAAGAGAACCTAATTGCCCTTTTCCTCGGGCAAGTAGTCTATAGAAGTATTGCGATTCTCACAGGCCACTGTTTCTTTGAAAGATATGCCTATATGCAGAGTTCTTGCCAGAAGGAAGTCGCCGGAGAAATATTTTTTCATATTTCGTTTTGATGGAAATGCCTGACATGGGATTTGAACCGGGAGCTCATGTCTAGTAAGCTAGCACACTACCTACTAGACTATTTATTTATTTATATTAAATACACATACGGCACGGAACAGAAAAAATAACGACTTGTACGTGTTCCTCACATACAAGACAAAAAACAGCTGATTCGAAACGTAACAAAACGTAAAAGCCCCGTTTAGTCAAACGTCGACGGAACGCAATGTAATTAATATACGTTCGTTTTTAGCATATGAAGAGCAATGCAAATACTTACCGAAATTACATTACAATTTGGCAAACGTTTTGATGGCTTTTCGTGTTCTAAAAACGAATGTACGTTCCGTGGACGTTTGGCAACCGGGGCTAAACCCTAATTTTACCTTTAGCATTGCATTGAACATGTTGCTAATGGCATTAATAGTTGAAAAGCGCAAGACATAAATATGTAATATAATAAAAAGGTACTGAAAGCGTCGCGGGGGTACTGCGGTATTTTTGAAGAGAAAAAGTACCGAAAAAAGTACTAAAGTACTGAATTTTTCAACACTGTCACAAGGGTCAGCAGTCTGATGAATGCACTTGTATGAGAATGTCTTTGCCATCGCGAAATCTCTATAAATGTAAACAAGTTGCTTGCAGTGTTGTTGTTGCCTGTTTACATCTTAATCCCTTATATTTTTTTATACTGATGTTGTTGCTATATTTTTGTTTATTCGCTGATCATCTAAACAAGTCCATTATTTTTGTTTTTGGAGCTTTTGTTTATAACTTTTAAGAACACGATTTCCATTTTCGTAACAATATTAAAATAAGTATGAATGCGTATAAAGTATCAGAAATTATGAATATGAAACGAACTCCGAATTCTTTTGAAAAGTTATTTAACCAGCCTTTATCTGTAAATGTTATCATTAGCACACCCTAAATTGATTTCATTTATAATTAATGTTTAATACAAGCAGTTAGTTTTGCTATCCTCAACATGATAATATATTGTCTAAAGACAGAGAGTAAAAGAGGAATATAGCACATACACATATACATATGTGTATAAAGCAATAAAATACATACATATTTACATTCATTACTTAAACGTTCTTATTAGTCCATAGCATGCTGATTATTGTTGTCGCCGTCATCCTGATTAACTTGCATTTACCAACACTAACACTAAAATACATATGCATATATATATATGTGCATAGGTATATATGTATGTACATACATACATATTTTATTTATTTTGTATTAAAAAAAAATCATGAGTTTCGTAAGTCTTCTTCTCTTGCCTTTTTCTTTTTTTTTGTTTTTTTTTTTGATAAAGAGACGATTGTTGTTTTCGTGTGTATTTAGGTCCAGTTACGTGATGTAACAAATAACGGAATGAATAAATAAGCCTGTTTGTTTGTTGTTGCTGTTGTTGTTGTTGTTGTTATTGATGTTGATGTTGTTTATTTCATATTTTATTATTTCTTGAAAGATTCAGCTTTTTAAGAATGAAAATAGTCGTGATGCAGATTGTAATGCTTCTTCTCAAAAAAAAGAGAGAAAACTAAAATGAGAAACAAAATCGAATAGCAAAAGCAAAAACAAAAACAAACGTAAACGTACAAAAACAAAACCAAAGATATGCATTTGCCAACTCGTTTCATTTGTTTATTTGTGAATTTTCCAATTTTATTTTATATTTCTCACGAGAAATGTATCACAAGTCTGAAAATATGCTTAAATGCTATGATCATTTTTACGAATGTATTCATTTTACGTTTTGTTTATTAACTCAAATACTTTTTTATCACTCTAAATAGACATTTCTTAAAAACGAGTTGCTATTATAAAAGTCAATAATAATAGAAAATAAGAAAAAAAAAAAAAAAACTAAGTGAACTAAGTGAACAATGATGATGTGTGGTGCAAGGAAAAGAAAGAAAATTAAAATAGAGAAAAACCAGTACTAGTTGTAGTAGATTTTCCCTCCCCATAACTAAAAAACTAAATATTCAAGTATCTGAGTGGCTGTGTGATAAAGTTCGACAGCATTAGACAAGTTTAACGATTTGTCCATTTAAACAAATTTGTGCTCAGCTACTATACTAAATGAGAGGCGTGCAACTTCAAATAACCGCTAGATACTAGAAGCGATTCCAAATATATTCAACAAAAAAACTAAAAAAAATCGAAAAAAAAAAGTTGAAAAAGTCTGACTGGCACAAGATTTCATTTTCATTTAAAGTGTAAATGGATCTTGTACTAGTGCTACCTATTACAGTTGCATGCAAATTGTTATAATTCGCTTCCGTCCTTTACAGAAGAGATGAGAAGCGATAGGAGACACCACAAAAGAAAGAGAGAAAAAGAAGAAGGGGAACGTTCGATCATACCACGTTTGTTGCGCCACGTTGCATTACAAATCATGGATTTTATCTTAAAAGTTCATAGTTGGCACAATTGACTGGGTTGGCTGAGTGGCTGGCAAGCGAACTGACAGAGTGCCAGTGTAATGTGCATTTTATTTAATGTTTGCTTAACTTGGTCATCAGAGGTTTTTTTGGTTTTGCTTCTGTAGTTGTTTGATAAAGTTGAATCAGTACTCGTGCCGAAAACGTGACCCAGCTAGCTCAAAAATCCACACTTGCAACTTTTGTATTTACTCGGCAGCTAACCAAAAATAAAAACAAAAAAACAGAAACAGACAAACAAACGTAGTATAGCAATCATCCATTCAAAGTGTTGCCCGGCAAAGTAAGAAAACTAAACCCACAAGGCATTTAAAGCAAAACGATACAACAACACCAGCACCGCCACCACCCGCGTTTTACAACTTTGTCTGCTTTTTGGTTTAGGAGGACAGAATCGATCTGTATGAGTATGAGTATGAGTTTGAGCGCCGCTACATATTTCTTGTACACGCTCGTATGTGTTTATGTTTATTACTTGCACGAGGTTAATAATTTGCACCAGACCTTCTCTGGTCTTTTTTTTTTTTTTGTTTTTTTTTGTTTTTTGTTTTTTTCTACACAGTTTAAAGAAAAGTACTTTTCCTTTACGGATACTGAATAGATATTTGTGCCTGCTGTTGGTTTTTTCTTTATTTTTTTTTTTTTTTTGGATTTTTTGAACACCTTTTACCTCATGGCTTTTGGCCATATAAATAAATTGATATTGCTGTTGGAATTCACACACACACACATTCATATGAATTGTATACACCAGTTCAATGAAGCTGTTGTTATTTCTCACTTTTAACTTTAATGGCCTAATATTAATCTTAATTTTCTCATGTGTTTTACTGCTATAAAGTAATCCTTTGCCACATACACATTGTACAGACATACATACATACATACAATGTGATTTTATCTTCTCTTTTTTGTAGTCTTGATCTTGGTCAATATACAATACATGCACTTCCATTAATGTATAACATGATGTGAAATAAATTGCTTAAAAGAAAACAAATAAATAAACAAACAAAAAACAAAACAAAAAAAAACTGAATAAAAATACCAAAAAAAATATTAAACAAGTGCAGCAACGCTTTTTTTTTTCCAATAAAGAAAATGTGAAAATGTGTTCATGGAACAGGCGAAATGTTTTCATAAATCAAAAGCACAAAATTTCATATTCACTTTTGATTTGTGTAAGCGTGATGTATATGTCCCTCTACATTAATCATAATTAGTTACAATATTTTCAACTTTTCCATAAGTTTTTCTCTTTGCTTTATTTGTTTGTTTGTTTAGTGGTCTTTTTAAAGAAAACAAAAAAAAAAAGTTAATTTTCCTTAAAAAATATTCATTAAACAAGAAGCATGGAAATATGCTCCTACTTTGGTGTATAATATCTTTGCAGTGTGTGCTTTTAATTCGAATTCTTAAATTAAATACAACTGATGATTATAGCCTTCATTTTAATGCTTGTTAAAAACCGCTGAAATCACGAAAAATAACTTTCAAATAAATTACTACGAGTAACTGTTAAGGGTTTTGGCAGGCCAAAACATTTTTAAGTTTATTCAAATAATAACATCATATTGATTAAGGCAGACCAGACATCAAGAGTTTTCCATTGGATCATTGAATTTTTTTCTGATAAAATATTCTATTATTTTAATATTAAATTTAAATTTCAATAAAATTCGTCTTTAAAGTTGCCTTGTTTTGTTTTGTTGCTACCACAATATATGTATATTTTTTAACAAAAGACTTAAGACACAAACACGTTCAACAGAAATTGTGCATTAGAGATGAGCGATCCAGTGATTTTTGAAGAATGTTGTTCTCAGTGAACGTGATTTGTTAATCACTGTTCTTTAAAACAGTGATTGTGATCACAGTATTCCAATAATACAATAATGACAATAACGTATTTTATTAACTCGTAAGAAAGAGACAACTAGATACATACCACGAAAAGACTACTAAACAAAATCAAAGTGGTGTCATCAATGTTATTATTTCTAATGTAATTTTTTTTTTATATGAAGTTTGATAATTAAGTTTCACAGAAAGTTCATGTATAAAAGACAAAAGTAAATAATCAGCATCATCTAATAGTAATTCTGCCTCGCTCAAAATAAAATCAAATAAATTTGAGTATGTAACAATTTTGAAAGAACGACATTATTAGTAACTGTTATTTGGCAATTTCAATCACTGTAGTTACCAGTGAATTATCAATCACCGTGATTAAATCACAGTTTTGAAAATATCGCTCATCTCTATTGTGCATACAATGTGTATACGAGTATATAGGAAAAAAGATTATTTTTATTAGAAAACTATTTTTTTTTTATTTTTTCATACCAGAGATCAGCAATAAGCATTCAAAAAGATGAATAGAATCAAATCATACTCATAATTTCTGATACTTGTACGCATTCATACTTATTTTATTATCATGGAACCTCTACTCATATTCAAAGTTTGAAGTACTCATCATATTCATACTTAACAACATGTATGATGTTGTTGACTGTCGACTCTCCATAACTCAACATATACACGAAGCACAAAATAAGTATTATTTGTGTACGAATACTAAAATACTTACTAGAAGGTTGTGTGTTTGCTCTGCTTCCTGCTCTGTGTTTTTTGCTAATGTGTCTTTCTTCTTGTTTTGTACATGCAACAACAACTAAGACTGTAAATTTTGATGTGACTCGAATCACTTATAAGTATTTTTCTAAAGTTATTTAGATTTATAGTAGGCTTAGGAATCAAACACATTTCGAATGGTATGCATGAGTTTGATGTCTACGTTGTACGTATACTCATATGCAACCTGTACTTATAAATCAACGTTGCAGTGAGTATGAATGAATCAGAGTAGTTAAATTTTAATATTGTTGACTTACTTATATTCAAAGTTTCATGAGTACTTATGAGTAGCGAAAAACAATTCATTATTGATCTCTGATACATAATTGGTCATTACAAGCCCTCAGTCAGGATTATTGACCTAGTTTCTCACAAACAAAAGCTACACTAACACATATGTACATCGAACTAGTTATAAGTAAACCAACAACAACATCAGTACGGTATGAAAGAGAAGTGGGATAGACAAGTAAGCGAAAATGCAACAACAAACAATGAAGTCGTTATAGAATTCTCGAGAAGGCGAAACCCCGAACGTTCCACTTCAAAAACATTCATCAGACTGAATTCGTTCGCATATAAAAAGGCAAGACAAAGCAGGCAACCAGTCAGTAGTAATTCAGTCAGCCTTGTGTGAAGTTGCGTATGAACAAAACAGTCGCGGTTTGAAGATCTTCGCTATACAGATCTAACGAGCAAGTGCTGTGCTTACAAAAAGGTTGTGAGCAGAGAAGAATAACGAACAAGTAATTATTGTTGTATAAGTTGGAAACAGTGGTACATAAGATAGTGCGAACAATAAAGAGTTTAATTGAAACTAAACACATATTTGTTTTTACTTTGTTTTCAATTAACGAACTCATATTTAAACGTTTTTAAAAAGGTAAAAACGTAACAATATTTTCATATTTCGTTTTGTTGGAGATATTTGACCTAGGATTTGAACCGTGGCCTCACGCCTAATAAAATAACAGCCTATCTACTAGATCTCGGCGACTTCTCAGGATCGTTTCTGTAGTCGGTCTTTATTGAAATATACTTTTCTAATATCGCTCGATTTTATTTTAAGGGTAGATACTCGTATGTGGGATTAAATTGTAGCTTTTAGCATTCGTTGTTGTTTCAGAGGTATCTTGTTGGTTGAATAAGCACTTTTTTTGATGCCAACATCTAGCGTTGATTTTGAGTGCATATGGTATTGGTTGCTCTTTTTCTCGATAACCGAATATGCAGTGAAATGAAATAATGAAATAATAATATGAATAATAATGAAATAATTTTTTTAAATTTTTACATGAGTAACTCATTGATTACATTAATAGTTTCGGCTTTAAGTTTAATATGAATTATAGTGTTGCAAAACGATTCCTAATGTTACATCTTAACTTTTACAAACAGTTGCAGGTTCTCAGGTACAGGACGGTAATCAATATTCATTTTGTATTGAATCTTTCACAGTCGTTATTGGAATTTTTGTCCGTTTTATGTACAGCTATAAGCACCAAAGTTCTCGTATTATTTATGTTATTATACCGGGTTATCCATTTCGTGGTTTCAAAAGTAAACGTAAATAAAACACATATAAAATATTTTTTTCATGATATTTCTTTTTTATTGTAAAGTTTGAACTTTGACATTATGTGTGAAACACTACATCATTTAAATGAACTCCACGCGAAGTGTTGCAAGCATTGATTCTTTTGAGGTAATTTTCGACCAATTTTTGACACATATTGGGCGGTATCTCAGCCATAACTTGACGAATGTTGGTTTTTAAGTGCTCAAGAGTTGAAGGTTTATCTGCATAAACACGGTCTTTCGCGTAGCCCCATAAAAAAAGTCTAATGGTGTCAAATCGCATGATCTTGGTGGCCAGTTGATATCGCCACGACGAGAAATTACGCGGCCAGGAAATGTCTCTTCCAATAAAGCCATATTCGCTCGAGTTGTGTGGCATGTGGCACCGTCTTGTTGAAACCACATATTCTCCAAGTCGTATTCTTCAATAGCAGGCAAAAAAAAGTCGGTTATCATATGACCATAACGCTCCGAATTGACGGTGACAGTCGTTCCATCGCCGTTTTCGATGAAGTAAGATCCAATTACACCTTCGGACCAAAGAGCGCACCAAACAGTGACTTTTTCTGGATGTAATGGCCTCTCTTCAATTACTTGAGGATTCTCAGAACCCCAAATACGATAATTTTGTTTATTAACATACCCACCGAGTGTGAAATGTGCTTCATCGCTGAAGAAAATTTTGTTCGATACTTGGCTGTGGCAGAATCACCATTTTTGTAGTAGGTTTTGATAATTTTTATGCGTTGTGTAATAGTTAAGCGATCCATTTTCGTCAATGTCAGATTTTCAACTGAAAAGAAAAAAATTGGTTTCACAACTTAGTTTGACAGATGTCGAATTCCAGTCCCATTCTTTTGAAACCACGAAATGGTTAGCACTTTACATATGATTTCTTCTATGCTGTTCCTGCTATGTATATTCGACCGGTTACAAAGATCAATTTAACCAAAATTTCATGTGCCAGAGTCAAGTTAAAATTGTTTTAGATGAAAAGAACGAAAACATGGGTCAGTAACCTAAAAAGCCAAAACAGAGCTAAAATAAAGCACCTTAATATAGAATTAAAAAATTAAAAAAAAAAAAATAAATGAAAAACATTATTATATACAAAAATGTTATTAAAAAAAAAATATGTTGTATGTATGGATATACATACATACATATGTGAGTAGAAGAGCAATTACACGAAGCGAATATTTTAAGTACTTGTTGAATAAATCCAGTGAACGCTGGCAACCTGTTTATGAAATTAAAGATTTAAAGGAAAGCAAAGAACTAACAAAAGTTTAACAACCAGTCAGTCCGTCAGTCAGTTAAACATCCATTCATTCAGTCAATCAGCCAAACAATAAAAAACAAATTTAAAAAAAAAAAAAAACATAATCGAGACGAGCAACAGTCATCAAATCATATATCATAATGACAATAACAGTTTGTGTAATAAAGAACAAACACACAAACAAATTACCTTAATCTGTGCTGAGCGCATACAACATACAACATAAGCTTGTTTATTTCTATTTCATTTACTAATTTTTCATCAATTACCATACAATACAACTTTGAATTTTACATTAACTTTACTAGTAAGAGACAGAGAGAGAAAAAAACGTCAGAATAGAAAATCTTTTCAGGTATGAGTATATCGATATCAGGTATCAGCAATGAATATTCAAAAAGATGAGTAGAATCGAATCATACTCATAATTTCTGATACTCACATATACGCATTCATACTTATTTTAATATCATGGAACCTCTCTACTCATATTCAAAGTTTGAAGTACTCATCATATTCATACTTAACAACATGTATGAAATTATTGATTTCGACTCTCCATAACTCAACATACACACGAGTCGCAAAATAAGTATGATTGGCGTACGAACACTAAAATACTCACTGAAAGATTGCATGTTTGCTTTGCTTGCTGCTCTGTCTTTTTTGCTTATGTGTTTTTATTCTTTTTTTTGTAAATGCAACAACAACTAAGACTGTAAATTTTGATGAATGATTCGAGTCATTCGAGAATCATTTATAATTATTATAAGTATTTTTCTAAAGTTATGAATCTAAATGAGTAGACTTATGAATCAAACATATTTCGAATGGTCTGAGTTCGATGTCAACGTTGTACGTATACTCATTGCAACCTGTACTTATAAATTAACGTTGTAGTGAGTACGAATGAATCAGAGTAGTTAAATTTCAATATTGTTGACTCATTTATATTTAAAATTTCATGAGTGCTTATGGGTAGCGAAAAAACGATTCATTGCTGATCACTAGTATTGGCCTTGTATCGGGTCCGCCATCTAACGTTTTTTTTTTCAACTAGTGCTTATTTCATGAATGGTAACACTTAGCTCATGTCTGATTTGACAGATAATTAGTTTTATCCTTCCGCTGAACGAATATGGTTGTGTATACGCTTGAACAACAACGCTAAGTGGGCCTGCGATCGACTTACAGAAGATGCCGATTTTGGCAAAAAAAAAAAAAACATATTTTCAGATTAAGCTCATTTTGATCTTTGCGGGTATGTAAACAAGCAAAATTGTCGCATTTGGCGTACAGAAAACCCGCACGCATACATTGAAAAGCCGACGCACCCAAAACGAGTCACTGTTTGGTGCGTATTTTGGTCCAGAGGTATAATTGGGCCATTTTTTCTTCGAAAATGAGCAAGGAGTGGCCGTTACAGTCAATGGCGATCGTTATCGGGCCATGTTGAACGAATTTTTGTTCACAAAAATTTAAGAGGAGGATATTGGCAACATTTGGTTTCAACAGGACGGCGCTACGTGCCACACAGCCGAAGCTACACTCGATGTTTTGTGCCCTGTTTTTGAAGATCGCATTATCAGCCGTAGAGCTGATGTCGTTTGGCCACCTCGGAGCTGCGATTTGACACCGTTGGACTATTATTTGTGGGGTGCCGGCAAAGATAAGTGTTACGCCGACAAGCCAGAGACAATTGACGCTTTAAAGGACAATATTCGTGAAGCCGTTGGTGAAATACAGCTGCACATAATCGATAATGTGCTTAAAAATTGGACCGATCGTGTAGGCTAGTGCATGGCTAGCCGAGGCAGCCATTTGAATGAAATTATTTTCCATTATTAACCGGAAGGATTGTACTTTCAAATAAAAAAAGAAATTTGAGAAAATATTCAGTAGTTTTTTTTAAAGCATTTTCAAAAAAAAAAAAAAGTTATTTGGCGGACCCTTTATAATTGAGATGTAATAAAAATTTAATTTAAATTGCAATATTAAAAAAATACGTTTATATTGATGGTACCAAGAAGATGAAATATCTTACAGTGACCTGAGCAATTCCAATCGGAGGAATCACTAGGAAAAGTTAAGTTAATCACATTGTCTTATGGATAACAACGGGAATTGTAAAAAGCTATGCAAACAATCCTGATGAAAGGCGACTGTCCCAGCTGTTAAATAATTAGTTGTAAGCCAATATGGCTTGTGCAGCTAACCACATGAAAGCAGCAAAGGTACTGCCATGAATATGACAACGGAAAGCCACATCATTATACTATAAATTGAATTGCCTTCAATCTTCAACAATTTGAGTGTGCTAAGTATTTCCAGAGGTAGCTTCTCACACCGCTTATGTTATGTGTGTTAATTTGATACGTAAGTAAAGGGACCTACAGTTTGAAGTCGTTTCGATCTCTGGCCAATACCATAGGCTACTACCAAAATTTCATTTATCGAAAGTCTAAAAGTCATCGGTGCAAAATAAACATTAAAAAAAAAAAAAGTTCTATTAAGATGAGTAGTGTGTAGTTATTCTTTCTTTGTCTTACTTACTTAAACAGAAGAAAGCTGTTGAACTTATTTTTTTCCTTTATTTTTTTCCGTTATTGTTGTTGTTATGTTATGTAAAAAGAATAAAAAAATAGAACCTCTGGATTGCCTTCAACACTTTAAGTGATTTAATGTGTATGTATGTACATATGTATGTAAGTACCCCTCTATTTTGGTTAGAAAGGTCTTTTAAGTTTTTCATTTTCTGTTTTTTTTTTAGCATTTTAGTCTATGTTGTCTATTAAGAACAGAAACGAAAACTTGGTTTTAAACGAAGACGAAGTAGAGAATAGTGAGTGATATTTAAATGAATTGTATTGGCCTAAGCAAAAGAATAGAAGATCTTATGGTATCGGCAAAAAGTTGAAAAAAAAAGAAGAGAAGATGAAAAGAGAAAAATTACTACAAAACTATATCTCATGTATACTCCATACATAAGCTGGTATGTTTATAGATACATGTATGTATGTATGTATGTATATACAAATATGCTTGTATTAGATTTTGTAGTGTATGCAAGAGAATAAGTATTTTAGCCTTCATGGTGGCGCATGGCCATCGCCAATTTAACTCAGTTGTGTATGTCTGTTACCTAAAAAAAACAAAAAAACTTAACAAAACACACTTCAATACACATGTTTGTCTAAAGATATATGTATATGTATCTATGTATGTATGTATGTATACGGGTATGTGCGTGTATATCACAATGTTTGTTTTACATACAGTAATTTAAATTGAAATACAAAAAAAAAAAAAAAAAAAAAAGGAAAAATAAATACAAAGAAGCTCAACAGTTTATACTTATTCAAATAGATGGACAGGTTCAGCACTTGGGTTGAAAGTACTTAGCAGCTAGTAATTATATAATTATAATGTTTTTATTTTATATTTCTATTTCTAATTTCTAATTAGTGTTGTTAATGATTTATGTCTATTACGTCTGCATAAAGGTATTAGCTGTTTCATAGTGGCCATAGTTTTACGAATTTTTTTTCAGTGAATCCAATTGTGTGGAGAACTTGAGAACTTGAAAATTAATAAAAGTGAATAATAAAATTAACTCTAAAGTCCCCGTAGTCTAGTAAATAGTATGTTGGCTTATTAGACGTAAAGCCACGGTTCAAACCCCAGATCAGACATCAAAACGAAATATGAAAACATATTTCTTCGGCGACTTCCTCTCAGCTGATTGCTGGAGAAAAGTCTGAGAGTAAATAAAATTGTCATGAAAAGTTTCTCAAAAATTTATCGAGCCATAACCGCAAAAATATCTCAAGCGACATATTTTTCATATATTGTTTTTTGTAATAAATAAATTCATTGGCATCATTTGCATCATCTATAAAAATTTCAGGGTCACACTCTGTACCGTCAGGAATTTATAACAAAAAAAAGTTTAACTTTCTAACTTAATTTGTACAAGAAATAAATAATAAAAACCTTCCCCTGTAAAATTTCGTTTTTGTCGCTTGATATATTTTTGCGGTTATGGCTCGATATATTGACACTTCTAGTAAAAAATCAATATACAATGCAAATATTTTATGAAAACGTTATCATTAGAACAAAAAATAAGAAAAATTTTAAAGTACTTAATCAAAAATATATTAATTGCTTCAGTTTACTAGCTTGATTAGTGTATAAAAACGAGTGCCGTAAGTAAGTCAAAGTAGGTGATGTCAAAATGTGTTTTTTGTCAACACAAAAATTGCCAGTTATTGACCAAAAAATCTAAGTCATCGAGCCAAAAATTGCAAGTCATGGAAAAAAAAATGCAAGTCATCGAACTAACAAATAAAGTGTGATTTTTTAGCTATTATCTTTTTGGCAACATTGGTTTAAACAGCTCACGCACGTTTCGTGTTTTGTTTCACTGTCAAACATCTTCAGTTTGGTCTATAATTTACCCATGAATCGTCTTACAAACGAACAACGCTTGCAAATCATTGAATTTGGCATCATTGGACCGTACTTCTTCAAAGAAGCTGCGAATCGTAACGTAACTGTGAATGGTGAGCGCTACCGTGAGATGATATCCAACTTTTTTTGCCCAAAATGCAAGAGCTTGACTTGCATGACATGTGGTTTCAACAAGACGGTGCCACATGCCACACAGCACGCGTAACAATGGACTTATTGAGAGGCGTGTTCGGTGAACATTTTATTTCACGTTCCGGAACCGTGAATTGGTCGCCTAGATCGTGCAATTTAACGCCTTTATACTATTTTTTGTGGGGCTATGTTAAGGCTCATGTCTATACAGCCAAGCCCGCTTCAATTGACGCATTAGAAGCCAACATTGAAGCATTTATTCGTGAGATACCGGCCGAAATGTTGGAAAGAGTATGCCAAAATTGGACTAAGCGGATGGACCATTTGAGGCGCAGTCGCGGTCAACATTTGCATGAAATAATCTTCAAACATTAAATTATATGGACCGTACTATCGATTCAAATAAAGATTTCATGCATTTATCTGAATTTTATGTGTTTTTTTTTGAAAATTTTTCCTATAGCTCTTAAAAAATCACCCCTTACAAGTCATCTACTAAAGAAATGCAACTCGTCAAAAATTCGACTTTTTGTTGGATATATATGTACTGTGAGCGTCAAAAGAAAGTGTACAATTCAAAAAAATATACATTAATAAATTACCGTTAATTTTTTTTTCAAATTATTTTATTGCCATTTTTTAAAATTAAAACAAGAAGAAAAGAATTAGAAAAAATTTGAAAATATTGTAAAATTTTTTCGGGCACTCTCCTTAAGTGGAAAACTTGAGTTAAGATTGTTAGAATTTTGTCCTTAGTGTACACTTTCTTTTGACGCTCACTGTATATACATACATAATTGGTCATTACAACCCTTTAGTCAGGATTACGACCTAGTTGCTCACACCACTTATGTTGTGTGTGTTAATTTTATAGTGGCGAATGGAGGCCAGATTTTTGAGAAACTTTTCATGGGAATTTTTTATTTACTATTAGAGTTTTTGACAGAAATCTGCTGAGAGGAAGTCACCGGAAATATTTTTACATATTTCGCTGAGTTGGAGATGCCTGACCTGGGGTTTGAACCCAGGTCTAGATATCCCACGGCGACTTCTGGATAATTATTAAAATTTTTAATTTCATTTCCCAACAATTTCATTTTTTTTTTCCAATTTTAATCGATTTCCATAGAGCGCCGCATATATCTTTGGTCCCAAGTAACGCACGACCATAACAACAAAACCTGTTTTGGAATACTTGATACCATGACTGTCCAACACCATTTCCCACACAGTTCAATTTTTGACCCATTTTTACACGATTAATATAGAACACTTGTTTGTTCATTTAAAAAAAGTTGACTTCGTAGCTTATATCTCCGATCTCAAGTAATGCTCAACCGTGAGGAAAAGCATATCAAAAGTAATTTAAAAAAAAAATGTTTAAAAATTGTTTATAATTAATTTTAATAATAATACATATTATAAACAAATTGCATTTGTAATGTTTACAAAATAACAAAAATCAATTTTTCACAGAGATAAATTACTTATAATAAACAAAAGGTTGTAAAAATGTTAAATAAAAAGTCCATATTATCGAATTATGAATGAATAGATTAAACTTGAACCACTTTGGAAAATTATTTCTTTAATATCAAGTATTATGCATAAATACATATTTTATTCTTTTATACAATAATATCAATTTCAGTTTCAATGAAAGTATTTATTTCATTCATATTGAGTGAGTGACTCACGATTTTATTATGATATTAAAAACAAATTTATTTTAATATTTATGTTTTTATTGCTCATTTCATCGCAAGAGAAATGCAATATCATATTTAACATGAATTTTATTATTCATTATTAATTAACACTAAATATATACGAAATTGTTACAAGGTCTTACGGTTTTTACACCTACAAATTGTTAATATAATCAGAAATAAACAAAAAGAAAAGAAAAAGGAAAAAAATAAATCAAAAGTGACTTTTTTTTTTCACAAACAAAGCAATTCTTTTGTGCGTTAAATCGCTTGAAGAGTAAGAAAAACAATGAAAACTTTTAAATTCCGTTATCAAACAACAGGCAATTCAGTACGTAACAAAATAAGCAAAGAGCACATACTTTTGTAGATGATCCTCTGCCGCTCTCACAAACTGTTTGCTTTTATTGAGAAATGCTGCAAAACAAATGAATTTTTGCAGACAACAAACAGCTGATTTACTCATGTCGTCGTAAAATGCAACCAGTATTGTATGTGAAACTAATTAAGTTCACCGACACCTGTGCAATGTACACTAATCGTGTTGGTTATTGCAGTTTTTCTTTCTTTCTTTCTAATTTTGCAATGGTTGTTTAGCGATTTATGATATTGTTTTAGCGTTTTTAATTATTTTTTCTTAATTTTTTTTTTCATCGAAGTGTTAATTTTGTACCCACAAATTATTTCCTAAAGGATTTTGTATTTATTTAATTTATTATTTAAATTTTAATCCCTATATGCACTTACACATTATACGTATGTATGCAAAATTTCTGTTGAACATGTTCGTGTCTTAAGTCTTTCGTTAAAAAATATACATATCAGAGATCAGCAATGATTCGTTTTTTCGCAACTCATAAGGACTCATGAAATTTTGAATATAAATGAGGCAACAATATTAAAATTTAACTACTCTGATGCATTCATACTCACTACAACGTTGATTTATAAGTACAGGTTGCAATGAGTATGCGTACAATGTTGACATCAAACTCATACCATTCGAAATATGTTTGATTCATAAGCAGCCTACTCATTTAGATTTATAACTTTAGAAAAATACTTATAATACTTATAATTGATTCACGAGTGACTCGACACATTCATTAAAATTTACAGTCTTAGTTGTTGTTGCTTTTACAAAAAAAGATAAAAGACACATAAGCAAAAAAGACAGATCAGCAAGCAGAGCAAACACACAACCTTTTAGTGAGTATTTTTTGTACATATTATGTTGAGTCATGGAGAGTCGAAATCAACAACATCATACGTGTTGTTAAGTATGAATATGATGAGTACTTCAAACTTTGAACATGAGTAGAGGTTTCATGATATTAAAATAAGTATGAATGCGTATATATAAATATCAGAAATTATGAGTATGTTACGATTCTATACATCTTTTTGAATATTCATTGCTGATCTCTGCTCCATACCCCTTTATTAAGACGAAATTTAAATGACAACTTAATTATTGAATTGTTTATACTGTTTTTATATTTAAATTATAAATACATACACATATTTATGGAAAATTGTTGAAAAAAAATAAAAGACTTAAGAAACAAACACGATTTTCCAAATCAGTCACAATTTCTGTTGAACATGTTTGTGTCTTAAGTCTTTTGTTAAAAAATATACGCATAAAATTATTGTTTAGCATAAATCAAAATAAGGCAACTTTACGACCAATTTTATAGAAATTTAAATTTAATATTAAAACCATAGAACTTTTCATCAAAACAAAAAAAAAAAAACTTTTTAAAAGACGAAAAAGCGCCAAATTTTTTTATTTTATTGTTTTATATTGTATTTATGGACTACTTCCTATGGCACCACTGTAATTTTCACAGCATCTTCAAATAAAAAAAAAATACTACAAAGCTCTCTCTTTATTTTCTCTTTTCCTTTTCGTTTTTGTTTATCGTAAGTAATAAAACTCTCATGAAAATACCATACCATGCCATTACTCTCAGTTTAAGTCTTAAACTCCCCGCCGTTTAGAGGTTTTATGTTGAAGTTTAACACAATTACTGCACAGTTCCGTCACAAGCTTACATTAAAGCGGTTAGTTCGGTGCGGATGGCCAAAAAGCTAAAAGATCGTCGTTTAAAATTTTGAAAACTAAGAAGCTTAAAATAAAAATCTCTACTTAAAGCAACCAATGAGATGAAAAATCAAATGTAGTTTTTTTTTGTAACAAATTAGAGAAGAAGAAAAAAAAATCAAAACATGTTGTTTGTATGTTCGGAATAAGTGCACACACATATACATAAATTAATATATGTATATATAAATATACATATGTACATCATATAAGTTACTATATGTTCAAATATACGAGTACGTATAAATTTTATATTATTGTGTTAAAAAAAAAAAAAAACAAATATATATATATATACACGTATATATATATGTATATACAATTGCAATTTCAACTTGAGTGAAATAGTTGTTAAAGTTGAAGATCATATTGATATATTAATGAAAAATGAAATTTTTATTTAAAGGAACTTACTTTTACCTTAACGGCTCGCCTCAATCGATAACAAAATAAGAAAATCATAAACAGTGCATTAAAGTCATAAGTCATAAGCGAAAAGAAAGTGTTTCGCTCTGCAAAATTATTACAACAATATAATGTAATACAATATAATATAAAAAAAAAAACAAATCATAAAGAAGGTAATTTTGTTTTAAATCCTACATGTAAATGTGAAAAAATTGAATTTATACTTTTAACGATATTAATAATTGTTATAAAAAAAATGATTTACAATAAACAAATAATACCGCCCATGCCTTAAAAAAAACAAATTTTTTTTTGCAAACATCTTAAACACCAACATTAAAAATAAAATGAAAATGAAAAAAAAAAATAAAAATACTGATTCAATGAAACCACCAACGAACACAGACAGTTATGTACCTCTGTTAACGTAATGTTTCATTTATTTTTTTTTTTAATTTAATTTTATTATTATTTTTAAAATGTTTTTTTTGTGTTTTTGTTTTTGTTTTTATATACATTTAAAAGTGAGAGTTTAATACTGAGTTTGGTTTATTACTTGTATAGTGCATTTATTAGCCCTTTTTCATCGTTGTTGCACATAATTGATTACATTGTGATGATTGCAAGTAAATAAATAAATAAATAAATAAATAAATAAATAAATAAATATTTAGTTTTATTACTGTGGTGACTGTGTTATTAAATTAAATTTTGTATTTCAATAACTTATTAATTGTTTATGCAACGGTCGCCGAAAATAGTGCGAATGTGTATTAAATATTAAGAAGCAAAAAATCAAATCACTTGCAGAGAAAAATTTGTTTTTTTTTATAGCTTTACGAGCTAAAGGTTGGGAATCTTTGAAAGACATTGGTAGCCCGGCCTACCAATGTGAACGATTCGCCGCAAGACTTACTCTCGGCTTGCTAAACGCATACGTACTAAACCCAACCTAGTTCGTCACACTTTCAACCATTTGCCCCCCCCCCCGGGACCACAATCAAGAATTACTTCGGGGGGGGTGGAGATTCAGCGAGTGCTGGCTTCAAATTCTGCTGACCTTGCTCTCTCAGCCAATCTTTGCTCCGTCAATACCTTCTTTGCGAAAACACATACTGTATTCCAATTGTCACATGAGGTTAACATCAGATTAACTATATTATCGGGGCGTTACCTGGAATTCTATTGTCCTCTCCAGGCAATTTCGTTGAACAACATATCGCGGGAAAGTGAAGAAAACATGCTCCGCCGTCTCCCTTTCATTACGGCATTCTGGGCATGCCTCGTCCACGTCATGACCATACTTATAGAGATATGCCCTATAACCTCCATGGCCTGTTAGCAACTGTGTCAGGTGGAAGTTCACCTGACCGTCTCTCCTTTTGATCCATACGTCTATGCTCGGTATGAGTCTGTGGGTCCATCTTCCCTTGGTGGAATTGGGCCTGTCCTGCTGCCATCTAAACATAGCATCATCAGCTAATTGAACAGGGTTCGAAAAATCTATTCCCCTCCTTGTGTCATGTTTCCTCTTCTCTACGTCCACTACTATCTTCAGGGGCATCATCCCCGCAATCACAAACGCTGCATCAGTAGACACCGTGCCGAAGGCAGAAATCACCCTGAGAGCTGATCTCCTGTAGGCCGCTTCTATTCCTGCTCTATAGGTTCTCTTCTTCATAGCCACGGCCCATATAGGGGCTGCATATATAGCTATCGCTGTCACTACCATCATCAGTAGCCGTCTCCTCTCCTGTTTTGGGCCTCCTAGGTTAGGCATTATTCGGGCAAGTGCACATGTCGTCGCCGCACATTTTCCACCGATGTACGTCAGGTGTTCCCTAAACGTGAGCCTGTTGTCAATTATTACTCCCAGATATCTAATCGCCTGCTTTGATGTTATGCGCTGATTACCTACCGTTATAGTAATAAATTCCATCTTCTTCCTACTGCTTACAAGAAGTATATCCGTTTTGTGATCAGCTAGTTTGAGACCTATTTCCGTGATCTAGCTTCTGACTATGCCAATCGCTGTGTAGACAAAAATGTGTGTGTGTGTGTGTTTAGGTGTGTGTGTGTGTATGAGTGAATAGCAAAAGAAAAAAATAACAATTTCATTACTAAACTAAAACACATCGGCTTTATTTTAAACACCGTGCGATAGATAATCGTGCTTAATACAGATATCGGTCAAGATCGATCCTAATGCAGAACCTTATTATTCATTCATTCGTTTTCAATACAGTTACAGTTACATATGAAACATATTTAACATACATACATACGCAACTACTATATTTTTAATAAGAAAAAAAAATTAATTGCAACATACAAGATTATTACGTTTTATGGGAAATTAACATAATTTTCATTACATACATACATACTTTAGTATGCCTAAAAATATATCGGGGATTATTTTTAAGAATTTGCTTAATTAATAACTTTAATTGCTTTTCTTTTATATTTTTATTTCGGGTAGTCAGTTTTCTAAGAACTTCCTGAATGGATTAATGAAGATAAACTAAAGGTTGGCAAATAACTCTATGCGACAAAATAAAAAAAATTAAATACACCCGGCTAATAACATACTAGTGTAGGTTGTGAGTTTTGTTGAGTAGATCACAAAAATATTTTTATTATATTTGTCGAACCCTCCAAACTTTTTTTATTTGACAAAAACTGTTTTTTTAGACTTTACGCACAAATTTCTGGATTACTCAAACATTTCTGACCCGATTTCTAAAATTTAAATCTTGTTAGAAAGGGAAGAGATGGACCTTTAAAATGGTATACATATATCTATTATTCGACTTAATATGCTATGAGATTTGATAAGGTAAAATTGGAAAATTAAAATTGTTTTCATATTTTTCAAGTTTGTCCATTCATAGTAGCAAACTTTAATAAAAAAAATATAGGATAAGCGATAATATTCTTAAAGTCTGTTCTCTTGTAAAGAGATTGAGTCATCATTTGATAAAATCGCACAAAAATTACCGTAGTTATTATTTAAAGAGTCTAACAGTCGTGTTATATTTTTTATATACATATGTCATCTCATCAAATGAACTTTTAGTTCAAAAATTTTCAGAATTTTTGATGGATCTTGATTGTTTATCACAAAATGTGTCAATTTCACGTTTGAGCGACCACCAGAAGTTGGCCAATGATTGCGCAAAGAGAAATAATAATATTTGCAAAAAACACAAATATTAGCCGACTTCAGGAAGTCGTGCAAACGTGAAATTGACACATTTTGTGATAAACAATCAAGATCCATCAAAAGATCCATTTAAAAAGTAAAAAAAAGATTTGGTTTATGGTGTTTTCTTTTCTACCAAAAAATGTGCATTTTATTTTAAAAAATGCAATTTTGTGTTTGTTTCTTAAAAATGTTTCGCCCTCTAAAAGGGTGGCATGTTTTATTCTAAATAAAAATTCTTGCCAATGGTGGAGGGCATTGCATTTTATGCCCTGTATAAATCGTGAGTGCTGATAATGCGCTGTAAAGCAGATGACTTTTGTTTATTTATAGGGCTACCAGATGAAATTTAAAAAAAGTCGCCTGGTATCGTTATCCAATTTAGAAGTTAATTTTTTCATTGTTTTGTGGAGTAACATTAAGGAAACATTACATTATTAAAGCTACATGATCAGTAATATAAAAAAAATGGAATCAGTGTTAGAACAGTATTAAAAATTTTTTTTTGGTTATAAAAAAGTGTTCAAAAAATTAAGTCGAAAAATTAGCGATCTGGCAACACCTTTTTCATATTTTAAATTAAATTTGTAAATATGGCTATTGCTGCATCTATTTTATTTGCGAAAATTGAAATAAATCAGTTATTAGATTCATCTTCGTCATCTTTTGAACAAATTGCCAATTCCTCATTAATTTTCTTAATAAGTGGTAAACACAGGGCATACCCTTTTTTAATATTTGTGTTTTGTTCTTCTCAAATAAAAAATTACATTACAACAGGGTTGGTCAGCAATTTTTTTAATGTACCTTGTAAGAGGGTGACATTTTCTTTGTAGAAAAGAAAACACCATTAGTTATTGAATACATATTGCATGTCATCTACTAAAGAAATGCAACTTGTAAAAAATTCGACATTTTGTCGGGCTCAATGAGAATTATTAAAATTTTTAAGTTCATTTCTCCACAATTTCATTTTTTATCCAATTTTGATTGATTTCTATAGAGCGTCGACTATATCTTCGGTCGCAAGTAACGAACGACTATAACAAAACCTGTTTTGGAATCCTTGAATCCTTGACTATCCAGCCCACTAGTTCCATTTCCTCCACGGTTCCATTTTGACCCGATTTTGCCCAGTTTATATAGAACACTTTTTTTGTTCATTTAGAAAAAAGTTGAGTTCGTGGCTTATATCTCCGATCTCAAGTAATGCTCAAAACCGTGGGGAAGAGCGTATCGAAAGTAGTTTACTCTTGTAAATTTCATGTCTTGAAATTTATACTTTAACCATTTAAAAAATAAAAAAAAATAAATTGATTTAATTATTGAATACATATTTATTTGTATATGAAATCACTACAAGATTAAAAATAGCTTTCAATTTTAGAATCTGCTTTTAAGTTTAATTATAAAAGCAGATTCTAAAATTGATATGTTCGTTGTAAAACGAGCGAATAAGATCAGTGTCTATTATAATAAGGGGTGATTTTTTAAGAGCTATAGGAAAATTTTTCAAAAAAAAACATAAAATTCAAAAAAATGCATGAAATCTTTATTTGAATCGATAGTACGGTCCATATAATTTAATGTTTGAAGATTATTTCATGCAAATGTTGATCGCGACTGCTCCTCAAATGGTCCATCCGCTTAGTCCAATTTTGGCATACTCTTTCCAACATTACGGCCGGTATCTCACGAATAAATGCTTCAATGTTGTCTTCCAATGCGTCAATTGAAGCGGGCTTGTCTGTATAGACATGAGCTTTAACATAGCCCCACAAAAAATAGTCTAAAGGCGTTAAATCGCACGATCTAGGCGGCCAATTGACCGGTCCCGAACGTGAAATAAAATGTTCACCGAACTCGCCTCTCAATAAGTCCATTGTTACGCGTGCTGTGTGGCATGTGGCACCGTCTTATTGAAACCACATGTCATGCAAGTTAAGCTCTTGCATTTTGGGCAAAAAAAGTTGGATATCATCTCACGGTAGAGCTCACCATTCACAGTTACGTTACGATTCGCAGCATCTTTGAAGAAGTACGATCCAATGATGCCAAATTCAATAATTTGCAAGCGTTGTTCGTTTGTAAGACGATTCATGGTTGAATTATAGACCAAACTGAAGATTTTTGAGAGTAAACCAAACACGAAACGTGCGTGAGCTGTTTAAACCAGTGTTGTCAAAAAGATAATAGCTAAAAAATCACCCTTTATAAATTTAAATTAGAATAAAGCTTCTATGAAGTCTATTTTTGCATAAAATAAAGTTTATTTTAGAATTTTTGGATCCGTAAGATATAAATTAGAATGCTTTTAAAGCTAGAACAACAATTGTGCAGCAGATAAAATAAACCTCTTAATTGTTAACAAAAAGTGTCAATTACTAAAATAGCCATTTAGTTTCAATAAAGACTGAAATGAAAAATAAATGATTTTGTAAAATGCGTGTCACGTTACTGTGTATCAAGTTCAAATTGCATTTACTGTCAACATAAAACGCAATGCGGTCATATCGTTACAAAGACCACATACACTCGTCTACACGTACAATAATAGGCTAGAAACTGAGGGGGGGGGGGGTTGATAACTAACTACTGAACTGACTTGTTTCGTAAATAAATAAATTAATAAAAAAACGACGCGAGCATCTTTGCTTTATTAAAAAACAAAATCACGCGTAATTGCAAAATACTAAATAGACTCCAACCAAACCAAACCAAATCGAACCGAACCAAACGAACATTAACTGATTTGCTTGGCTCTCTTACTAAGTGTCAATTATATATACATACTTACATGCATGCATACATACAATATACATATACTCAGTAGTCCAACGAGTGTTTAAATTTTTGATTTCTGGTGCACAATTTTTATTGTCTTCTTTGGCAACGCGCACGCATATGGGGCCGAAATGAATGTTTCAATGTATGTATGTATGTATATACGTATATAAGAAGTGTTGAAAAGATGAAATGTGTTGAAATCGAAAAGTTAACACCATTTTTGTTACATTTTATTTATGGAGAACGAAATAAATAAATTGAAATGCATCTCGTATGTTGAGTATTCCTAACATGTCTTTGCATTTGATACAATCTACAAATGGGTGTTAATTTCGATTACAGTTGGGTTGAAAGTAAGGTCTTAGGTCGATGTGTTAGCTCTGATTATCAAAACTCACTTGAGCACGCATAGCGGTCCGTTGTGATGTCACAGGTAAGCCTAGTTCCTATACTGACCAAATTCCACCAAACTAGCAAGGAAAAAAAAAGCACAACAATCCTACGCAGAAAACCACCCTAAAAGTTTAATAAACGAATCCATGTATATCCTTGGATGATAACTCCGTTAAGCTGACAAGGAATGGAGAGCTAAATAACTTAAATCTGCAACTCGCAAAAGATGGACATTGACAAAAAAGTGGTTAACAATTTCCACATATTCAGCAGACCCACAACCAGAAGTCGTTAGAAAGGAGCTGTAGTCTCTGCGAGTGGCTTACTATAGCCACTGTCCCCGAGAAAGCATTGCAATCAAGTCTGAGGAGTTAGCTGGTGCGGCTTCTATCCATTGTAGGCAAAGTGAGTCTGGCAGTGTAGCAAGATTTCTCATTGACCCAGGATAGATTGGCGTACCAAAGGAATTTTCGTCCAATGGCCAATTTAACCGAGGTAAGTGGCATACCCAAATCGATTGACGAGGGTTTCAAAAGGTGTACAAAGGTTTCGTCGGCTCTGCAGTTGCCTAGAATGTCCCTGTACCCAGGAACCCAAGAACAAGTGAAGCACTGAAGCGCCCAGAGAGAACGTCGAGACAGCGATGACACTCCCTAACGAGCCTAGAGTTCACCGTAATGCATCTAAAGCAGACCCATACCTAGAAGCCATTAGATGGATGCTGCAGTCTCAATGGTGTATCCACCTGAAATTTTAAGGCAAGGTGCATCTGACATTTGTCTTCTAGAATAAACTAAAAAAGCTATTTTGAAAAAAATCGAGTTAGGCCTTTTTTATATTAAGCCATCGATATGTATGTTCTATATTTAAATCAATGGAAATATGAAATATATGTATATGAGAACACAAAGGAAACTTATTATTCTAATTATTTGTTCTGGTCTACATAGCTTAGCTCGAGCTAGTTTTATTTGAACAATTTCAATTCATCTCACTTTAAGGTAAAAAAAAAAAAAAAATAGAACATTAACATTGAAATTAAAAAATTGTGTTAAAGTTCAGTCAAGCTAAAGGTTGATCTATGATCTTCTCTCCACTCAACATTTTTAAACATCATCAAACATAGAACATCATACACGAAAGCAACTCATACATACATACATACATAACCAACCGAGTGCCTCAGTACTCTGTATGTTTTAAGCACAATGGGTGGAATGATTTACCGTAAAAGAGAATAAATAAATAAAATAGAAATATTTAAAGAAAACAAAAATTAATTAACTGCACACACAGCATTACAGCGTACGACGAGTGAGTGCAGTTCAGACATTAAGTGCAATCAACCACCATTTCAGACTAGACAACTTAAAAGGTATTATCGCATCGGTATTTGAAAAATAAAAAAGAAATTTTTTTCTTTTTTTTTCTTTAATGTGGTTATGCGAGAGCATAACATAGACATGTGTAGAGAAGAGAACGAGTGGAGAAGGTGAAACGAACGAATATGTCCCTGTTCTAAGCAATATAAAAAGAAAATGTATGTAGAAGCAAAACAATAAAAAAAAAATAAAAAAAAGAAGAAAAATAGTAACAACGAAAAGTGATGGCTGTTTTACTTTTTATTTTTTTCATTTTTCATTTTTTTTTTTTTTTTGCTGTACTTTAAATATTTTCTAAGCCATCTTTCTCTCTACTACTTGTGGAAATTACTTATTGCAAAAGCATTGAACTTTGCTTTTATGCGATGTCGATATTCTTCCTGTTCTTCTTCTTTTGCTTCTTACATGGTGTTGCTTTTGTTATTGTTATTGTTGTTGCTATTCATTTTGTTTTATTATTCTTATTCAATTTTTACTTAAAGAGTATGTGTACGAGTATGTATGTATATCGATGAACATGTTTTAAAAATCGACTAATTAGTGTACGTATTTTGTTACAGTTATCATCTGCTGTTATAGTAAAGAAATTATACAATACTTATGTATGTATGTATGTAAGTGTGCATTTATTTAAATAGAAGAAAAAAAAAAAACAAATGCTGTTTAAGAGTTTTCTCTTTATTTCTATGGTTCAATACAATGATCGAAATTATTTTGTATTCTCAATTGTAACATCATCTCCTTCTTCTAATGCATAAAGAAGTTTATAAGCTGTGATGTGAACGAAATAAGCCTATGTAAACTAAAGACAATTGGAACAAAAAAAAAACAACAATAAGGCAAGCATTTCATTAAATTTTTTTTGTGATTTTTTTTGTTTGTTTTTTTGTTGTTCAACAAATGCGGAAATTGTTAGAAAATGGTTTACTAATGTGTCGCTAGTGAATGTTAAGCACGAGTGCTTGATTTCAAATCGAAATTGACTTTGTCTGTGCTAAGAGTTGTGTATGACTGTGTACATAGTTATTGAATATCCAGCTTCATACAAATGCACATCAACAAAGTTGAATTAATGAAATTCTTGCTGATATTTGTTTTTTTTTCTCTGTTACAACTCTTTTGTCGCTTTACTATTCTAATTTGTTAAGTGAAATTCGAATTGTTCTTCTCTTATAGATAAATGAGATTTACATTTTTGGAGAATATTGTTTTGTGATTCAGTCATTTAATCTTTAAAATTGTTGTTGTGATCACTAAATATATATTCATTCACATGCATACATACATAATTGGTCATTACAACCCTACAGTCAGGATTACGACCTAACTTCTCACAGCACTTATGTTTTGTGGGTTAATTTTATACATGAGTGGCGGGACCTACAGTTTTAAAGTCGACTCCGAACGACAGATTTTTATAAGAAACTTTTTCATGGCAATTTTATTTACTCACAGAGTTTTTGCCAGAAATCTGCTGAGAGGCAGTCGCCGAAGAATAATTTTTTTTTTTTTTTAATTTTTCGTTTTGATGCCTGACCTGGGATACGAACCCGGGCTTTACGTCTAATAAGCCAACACACTACCTACTAGACTACGGCGACAGCATTCATTCACATGGCATTCACAGTTTAGGTTGAAGGAAAAGCCGTTCATAAGCTCATACATACATACATACATAATTGGTCATTACAACCCTTCAGTCAGGATTACGACCTAGCTTCTCACACCACTTATGTTGTGTGCGTTAATTTTATACATGAGTGGCGGGACTTACAGTTTAAAGTCGACTCCGAACGACAGTTTTTTTGAGAAGCTTTTCATGGCAATTTTATTTACTCTCAAAGTTTTTCCCAGAAATCTGCTGAGAGGAAGTCGCCGAAGAAATATTATCATATTTTCGTTTTGATGTCTGACCTGGGATTTGAACTCGGGCCTTCAGTCTAACACTACCTACTAGACTACGGCGACTTCATAAGCTCATAAGCCGCTTTAAAACTTCGTACTCCATTTCGACTGTACATAGAAAAATCAAGCAAAGAGGAACACCAAGCTACAATTTGTTTATTTTTTTTAAATTTGCAAGCATAACCATTCTAAGACGGACTGTAGAGGGCATATTCAAATCGTATACAGGCACAAAAACACATTGTAGAACATTTGGTCAGGTTAGTTTTGAGAATCAGTGATCAAAATGACCCATTGTAAATATGTCCTAGAGAGAGAGAGAGAGGGAGGGTATACTAAAGAAGATAGGATAATAGGGAAAATTAGTAAAGAGTTAGAAAAGGGAGAATATAGGAAACTATGGAAAAATATGAACCACACCAAAACACAAGACAACATTAACTAACACCCAATGCAAAACAGTCTCCAACAAAACACGCAGCTGGTGATATTTTTCCGCGCATGATATTGGTGCACTACACAGAATAAATTACAGAAAACACCGTTTTCACAAAGATATTTTGAAAAACGTCATGTAACTAACATCATTTATACTCTCAAATGTATATAGTATGGAGTTGTTATCGTGTTAATATCACCACATAGTGGACATTTTCTATTTTGAATATGAAATCATTTGAACATAAAAACACTGTCAATTGACTGATTTTTTTTGCAACATCTATTACAATGCTAACGAACTTTTCTGGCAAGTGGAAAATGTTTAGAATTGAATTTTTAAACGGTATTTACTTACTTACTTAATTGGTCATTACAACCCTGCACTCAGGATTAGACCTAACTTCTCACACCTCTTCGTGTGTGTTAATTTTATCCATAAGTGGCGGAACCTACAGTTTAAAGTCGACTCCGAAGTACAGATTTTTTTTGGGAAACTTTTCCTGGCAATTTTATTTACTCTCCGAGTTTTTGCCAGAAATCTGCTGAAAGGAAGTTGGCGAAGAAATATGTTTCAGAGAGCAGCAATGAATCGTTTTTTTGCAACTCATAAGCGGTAATGAAATTTTGAATATAAGTGAGTCAACAATATTGAAATTTAGCTACATACTCTGATTCAATCGTACCCACTACAACGTTGATTTATAAGTACAGGTTGAAATGAGTATGGGTACAACGTTGACATCGATGCACTCCCGCCTTTCGCAGAACACACACCATTATGAAGTTGAAGAGGTCGCATGACAAGGGATCGCCTTGTCTGAAACCTCGCACGGTATCAAAAGGTACGTAGAGGTCCATTCTTACTTTGACGAAGCTGCAGGAATTGCTCAACGTCATTCTCCATATCCTTATCAGCTTCGCAGGTATACCGAGCTCAGACATTGCGGCAAAAACACAATCCCTTATGGGGCTATCGAAGGATGCCTTATAGTCGACAAAAAGATGGTGTGTGTCGACTTGTTTTTCGTGGGTCTTTTCCAGGATTTGGCGTAGTGCGAAGATCTGGTCAATAGTGGACTTGCCAGGTCTGAAGCCGCACTGATAAGGTCCAATCAGTGTTTTGACGGGTGGCTTCAGTCGTTCACACAATACGCCTGGAGAAGGCATATAACCCTGTAGTTGGCGCAGGGAAAAACAGACACATAAGCATAAAAGACAGAGCAGCAACCAGAGCAAACACACAAGCTTCTAGTGAGTATTTTAGTGTTCGTACGCGATTTATACTAATTTTGTGATTCTTGTAAATGTTGGGTTATGGACAGTCGAAATCTACAACATCATACGTGTTGTTTGTTAAGCATGAATATGATGAGTACTTCAAAATTTGAATATGAGTAGATAAGTATGAATGCGTACAAGTATCAGAAATTATGAGTGTGATTTGATTCTACTCATCTTTTTGAATACTCATTGCTGATCTCTGATATGTTTCCATAATTCGTTTTGTTGAAGATGTCCGATCTGGGATTAGACATTGTATAATTTGTTTTAATATTTTCAGTTTACTAACCTCGCATATTACAATCAAACATTACAGTCGAAACGAAAAATAAATCCTCTCCTTAGATGTCTTATGAAATACAAATATTCTCGATAACCTCATACAGCATTTTTTTTTTTTTTTTTTGTAAAACCAGCACTCAGGGGATGGCCCCTACTCATGCAGTGCATTGTGCGGGTTTAAGAAAATAGGTTATAGGAAGGTGGAAAGAGGGAGTAGTGTTTGTGGACATTTGATTTAAATTTACCAATATCGTAACTGACGGAAAAAACTTCCGCAGGAAGATCATTCCACAAGCTAGCAGTGCGGGCAAAAAATTAATTTTCTCTGTAATGCATTGTGCGGTTCACTGGACAATCAACCACAAAAGGATGTGCTCTGCGAGAGGTACGAGTACCAATATGTATGTACCATATATGTATATATACCATATATGTATGTATGTATGTGTAAATACATATTAACATATGAGCCGCTCAGTGCACAAATCGATTAACTCGATAAAACAAAAAGTAGAGAAATGCGATGAAATAATGGAAATTGTTTTTTAAAATTCCCTTTACAAATATGTATTGTAGAGTACATAAATACATATCTGTGACATTAAATAATAATAATAGCTGCAAATTGATTATAGTTATCATTCAACGGTTGCTAGTGGTGCATTTGAATTGCGTTATTGAAACGATTTACATAAGAGTATGGAGTTATTAAAAATGTCTTCTGAATTAGTTATTATTCAATAGCCCCAAAAATTGTGTCGTTTAATGGTGTTAACCGTTACTATTCAGGAAAGTTATCAGGAAAGTTAAATATAAAAAGTTATGACTATTCCAAGTGCTTTGACACTTAAATTTAAGATTTTCCAAAAAGTGGAGTTAATCACTTTGTGCACTGAACGGCTCATATATAAATTCATATATATTTCAATGACGTTTACATTTGTTCTCTCTCTTGTATTGTTCAAAGAATAGAACATATGTACATATATGTATGTATATAGACCAATGACTTGAAGATTTTCGATCTAAACAATGATAATGCTGACATTTAAATTTACATAATTAGTTTAAAACTGGCGTGGACACACACGAAAGTTGTAATTTAAACAAACAAAAACGGAAAAAATCAAAAACAAATACAAAAATGATTAAGAAACGGGTTAAAGAAGTTTATGTTTAAATTAATGAACCCCCACCAAGAGCACGTTGTTGTTTTTTTTTTTTTTTTTGTTTTTTAATGTATTTTATATTAGTTTTCGGTTTTCGGTTAAACATCTTAAATTATTATACGACCATACAAAAAAAAATCCATGAAAAAAATCCAATTTTTTTTTGGGTCGAAAAAACTTTTACTTGCTTCTTTCATTTTTTTTTATTTTCTTTTAGATTTTTTTTTATTGGAGTCGAATCCATTTAAAATTTTGCAACTGACAGACTGTATAATAATTTTATAATCAAAAAAAAAAAAAAAAAAAAAAAAGAAAACAAAAATAATTAATGAATAAAATATTAACAACTTAAGAGAAAAAATAAAAAAAAAAAAAATTAAAAAGAAATACAGAAAAAATAAGAAATTAAAACGTGCAATATAATTTTTAATTTCGGAAATTTTTAAGAAAACTGTATTAATAATAAGATAACACAGAGAAAGGATTCAATAACTAACGAACAAATTAAGTTAAAAAAAAAATTAAAAACAATTAAAAACTGTTTTCATTAAAAATAAATATAAAGTAAATAATGAAACGAAATAAGTTCATTTATTCATTTATTTATTCATTGAGGCGTAAATACAGTACAACAAGAAATCATCTTATTTAATAGTACTGCTGACAAAAATACTGCTAACAAAATACATATCTTTAGTCTCATTCGCAAAGGTGTTAAGTCCACTTTTTTCCAAAATTTAGATTTTAATGCGAAACGGTAACATTATACTAAATACATATTTTACAACAAAAAAACATGTCATTATATAGTTCAAAGTTGTTGTAATTTTGTGGTTTGCAAAAACGCTAAGTCCACAAAACTACGAAAAATATTAATATTAATATTATTAATTAATTAATAATAATAATAATAATTAACATTATTAGTTATTAATATTATTATTACTTTGTAAAAATAATTGCGTTTAAGCAGTTTACAAATTTTAAAAACTGAAAAAGCTACAATGTTTTTTGTGTCTCTTGAAAAATTTGAAAAAAGGGACTTAACACCTTTGCGAATGAGACTAACGATATAAGAAATTACAAAATTAATAACCTTAAACGTAAATCACATAATAAATATTATTAAAAACAAAAATTTATAATTATATTAAAAAATATTATGATTAATTAATAACATTTGTACATTATTGTTCAATTCAAAAATGTAATTATTGCAGTCATGAAATGCTTAGCATTGCTTAATAACTGTATGTTGTTCGGGAGTTCATTCCATATACGAATTGCATTGGTGTAAAAGTGTCTCTCAGATATTTGTTTACGATATCTAATGCTATTAATTTTCAAGCCTCTATTAGATCTTGAAAACACTAGTCTATTGAACAAATAATGGGGTTTCCCAATATGCAGATGATTTTATGTAGGTATACCAGAGTACAGCATTTCAACAAATTTTCAAAAGATGTAACGGGTCCGCCATCTAACGTTTTTTTTCAACTTAGCTCATGTCTGATTTGACAGATAATTAGTTTTATCCTTCCGCTGAACGAATATGGTTGTGTATACATACGCTTGAACAACGCTGGGAAATATTGCGACATTACTTTGAAAATCATGGTAATGTTGCAGAATGTGTGCGAAAATTGCGTACGGATTTTGGAAGAAGAGAAGACGGTGTTCCGTATGTTCGTTATCTTGTAAAAAAAAATGAAAGAAACTGGCATCCTCATCGATAAACCAAAGCGTGAAAAGCCAAAAACAGTGCGTACATCCGAGAATATTGCTGCTGTGGCAGAATGTGTGCGTGAAGCGCCATCAACATCAATTCACCGTCGTTCTCAACAATTGAATATTTCGGAGACATCATTGAAACGAATTTTGCATAAAGACCTTGGTATGACGCCATACAAAGTCCAATTGGTTCAGGAGTTGAAGCCAATTGACTATCCAATGCGTTTTCGCTTCGCTAAGTGGGCCTGCGATCGACTTACAGAAGATGCCGATTTTGGCAAAAAAAAATCATCTTTTCAAATGAAGCTCATTTTGATCTTGGCGGGTATGTAAACAAGCAAAATTGTCGCATTTGGGGCACAGAAAACCCGCACGCATACATTGAAAAGCCGACGCACCCAAAACGAGTCACTGTTTGGTGCGGATTTTGGTCCAGAGGCATAATTAGGCCATTTTTCTTCGAAAATGAGCAAGGAGTGTCCGTTACAGTCAATGGCGATCGTTATCGGGGCATGTTGAACGAATTTTTGTTCACAAAAATTTAAGAGGAGGATATTGGCAACATTTGGTTTCAACAGGACGGCGCCACGTGCCACACAGCCGAAGCTACACTCGATGTTTTGCGCCGTGTGTTTGAAGATCGCATTATCAGCCGCAGAGCTGATGTCGTTTGGCCACCTCGGAGCTGCGATTTGACACCGTTGGACTATTATTTGTGGGGTGCCGTCAAAGATAAGTGTTACGCCGACAAGCCAGACACAATTGACGCTTTAAAGGACAATATTCGTGAAGCCATTGGTGAAATACAGCTGCACACAATCGATAATGTGCTTAAAAATTGGACCGATCGTGTAGGCTACTGCATGGCCAGCCGAGGCAGCCATTTGAATGAAATTATTTTCCATTATTAACCGGAAGGATTGTACTTTTAAATAAAAAAAGAAATTTGAGAAAATATTCAGTAGTTTTTTTTTTTAAGCATTTTCAAAAAAAAAAGTTATTTGGCGGACCCGATAGTAGGGAAGGCACCAGATGCGTTATAATACTCCAAATCGGCATCAATAACAAGTTAATTTGGAAAATTAAAGAAATGTAATGATACAATTTATTTATTAAAAATCACAATACAAGGTTATACACGAGTACATAGCATAACAATATTATGGCTTGAGATTATATTAAAAAAAAATTATGAAAATTGTTTAAAACAAAAACAAAAATAATAAAGTGAAATGTAATGAAAATATTTAACATCGACATACCACAGCACATCATCTACTATATTTGTTTTTCACTTTTATTTCATTTATTTAGTTATTTTGTTTTTTTTTTTTTTTGTAATTAAATATACACTGGTATGCAAGTGGCATGAAAACGTAATCAATTCATAAAAATAACTCAAGTGTAATGCACTGCATCGGCTGAATGTAAGAAAAAAAAAAGAAGAAAAATATGAACGTATTGCACTCAAACAGAGAAATCTTAAAAATAATACGAAAAAGTTGCTTTCAATCAAAATGGCTATAAAATTTTTTACATCTTAACTTCAAATATTATTACCTATTAAAAGATTGTTAATTTTCTTTATTTTTTTTTTTATACAACATATGTATGTATGTATGTATGCATTTTTGAAGATGAATTAGTTACAGTTATAATTATATACATATATGTGCATCATATCATTAAGAAATCGAAATATTTTCAAATACAAACAGTTTTCGATCTTTGAGAACACAATCATACGATACAAAACAATTGAATTTATTGTTAAACAATACAATTCGATACTGTACATATAATTAATGGAAAATATTATAACTTAAACAAGTTTTTCATAATAATAAAGACGAATTTCTGCAAATCAAGCACACACAAACAGTTCGTCTATAGACCGACCGTTTATTTGATGATTGAAACTGGAATTGTATGTAATATTGTAATTGGAGAAAAACAAAAAAACTTGGTTAAGTGCATAGCATAGATTGAACTCTAACTCAAATAAATTCAATTATAATATATGTACATACATACTTGCTTGCATACATACATATATACATACATATAAATGTATGTATATGATTATATTGTTGCGGTTATTGTTACCAACAAATTTGCCCAATTAAATAAGAAAATTCCGACATTACTTTAAGCCATCAAGCAGAATAATGACAGAATAACACGTAACATTTTCATACAACACAAATTACATAACAAATATGTTTATTTACTTACTTATTACATATTTATCTACATACATATATGTGTAATCGTATGTGTGTAGTTTCAACAAACACTTACAAAAGCATTCTCTAGGAAATTTTATTTCGAAAAGTATTCAAATTGTAATTGTGACGTCAGATTTCAAAGTTATTATTATTTTCATTTAATAATCTTAACATCTAAGATTAAGATTATAAATTAAATATGTGTTAAAAATTTGTTAAAAACAGTTTCAGTTTCATTTTAAAATAATATATTTATGTCTTCTTTCATAATGTATTTTTTAATTTCCCCATAAGCCATTACTCCATACCCCTTTATTAAGATAAAATTTAAATGACAACTTATCTCAACTATTGAATTGTTTTTAAATATAAATAAAAATATTTATACTGTTTTTATTATTTAAATTATAAATGCATAGTCTGATGTCAAAAAGATAAGTAGAACCGAATCATACTCATAATTTTTGATACTTATAAGCATTCATACTTATTTCAATATCATGGAACCTCTACTCATAATCAACGTTTGAAGTACATACTCATCATATTCATACTTAACAACACGTATGATGATGATTTGTTGATTTCAACTTGATTTCAACTTTCCATAACTCAACATATACAAGAATCACAAAATAAGTATGAATCGTGTACGAACACTAAAATACTCACTAAATGGTTGTGTGTTTGCTCTGCTTGCTGTTCTGTCTTTTTTGCTTATGTGTCTTTTTCCTTTGTTGTAAATGTCTAACAACTAAGACTCGAATCATTTATAAGTATTACATATAAGTATTTTTCTAAAGTTATGAATCTAAATGAGTAGGCTTATGAATCAAATATATTTCGAATGGTATGAATTTGATGTCAACGTTGTACGCATACTCATTGCAACCTGTACTTATAAATCGACGTTGTAGCGAAGTCGCCGTAGTCTAGTAGTCTAGTAGGCTGGCTTATTAGATGTAAAGCCCGAGTTCAAATACCAGGTCAGACATCAAAACGAAAATATGAAAATATTTCTTCGGTGACTTCCTCTCAGCAGATTTCTGGCAAAAACTCTGAGAGTACATAAAATTGTAATGAAAAGCTTTTTAAAAAATCTGTCGCTCGGAGTCGACTTTAAACTGTAGGTCCCGCCAGTCATGTATAAAATTAACGCACACAACATAAGTGGTGTGAGAAGCTTGGTCGTAATCCTGACTGAAGGGTTGTAATGACCAATTATGTTATGTGAGCACGAATGAATCGGAGTACGTAGTTAAATTTCAATATTGTTGACTCACTTTATATTCAAAATTTTATGAGTGCTTATGAGTAGCGATAAAACGATTCATTGCTGATCTCTGAAATATACCCTTCATTAAGACAAAATTTAAATGACAGCTTAATTTAATTATTGAATTGATTTTAATTAAACAAATGTTTATACTGTTTTTATTCTTATATTTGTGGAAAACTGTTGAAAAAAAAAATAAAAGACTTAAGACACAAACGTGATTTCCTAATCAGCCAAAAACGAAAAGAAATTGAATTATTTTAAACAAAAAACAGCAATTAATTTTTTTATTATTATTTGGAATCTGTTATATTTGTATTCTTACATTTTTCTATTATTTTTATATTTTTATAAATTTTTATTTTTTTTTTAAACTTTTTTATTTATTTCTATAGTCTTGTTAGTTTTTTTTTTTAATTGTTTTATATTATACTAGCTGACACGGCCCCCGTTGCTGCGCCACCAACTAAAACAAATTTGAAGGAAAGACATTACACGAATGTCCAATTAATTTGGAATCATTTTATTGTTCTTGTTTCTCGTTGTCCTTATGATTCAGATGAACGGGCTTGAGTAGTACGCATTCGATCAGTTTCTAATCTCACTTTTCGTTGTTCAAGTGGTTCAAGCAAACGGATCTCAGCGGCATATATTAGAAGATTTTCCAGTCTCAATGCTCGTCTGATTCTGAGGCTCGTAATGCTCTTTTCTTCCGTGCTTGAGGTGTAGAGCTACCAATTGCTTGTCATTCATTTTGAATAATTTTCAGTGACGCCATCCATTGGAAATTAATCGCACCAACCTCCGTCGACTCATACGCAACAACTTTGTTAAAGAATGCACAGTTTACGATTTAATTCATTTTGAGTAATTTTCAGAGGCGCCACCTATCGGATATTGGTCGTACCAAATTAGAAACCTTCTTCGGCTCATGCGCAACAACTTTGCTAAAGATCATAACATGATCAAATGAATAGTTTACGATTCTATAAGGTACATACAAACAAACAAATTGGATTTTGCCACGCCCCTCCGCCCACAGACCGGAAATAAAAAATCAGACTTCACAGTGTTACCCGCCTGAATATTCTGAAGATTCCCTGAAAATTTTATCAAAATCGGCCCAGCCATTTTGGAGTCCATACGTTACATACATACACACATCCACTTTTATATATATATAGATAGATTTTTCATTAATATTAATTCTGTGTACGAGTATGTATAATAATCATCATAAATAAATAAATAAAATAAATTGTATATGCATTCGTTCATATGTATGTATGTATGTAAGTATGTACATATTTCCGACACATGTGAGCATAATGTGTTTGTTCAGTAAACGGTATAAAATATTTATAATTTAAAATAAACGTTTAGTTGTGCTCTCGTTTGCTTTTACTTTTTTTTATGTTTTTCTCTGCATATTATTTTACATCAATCCTCTTAAATGAATTTTATTGTTGAATTTTTATTTCGCTGCTGCAATGTAAATTTGTAAGCATGCGTGACTTATTTGTGTCACTTTGAAATTATAGGTAATAAACTGAAATAATAAAAAAAAAAAATAAAAAAATTATGCAATATGTTCGCGTATACACTTTTAAAAGCATACGCTCAAATGAATATGTACATGAAAATGAAATGCTAAAAACGTAAGTAAATAATACAATGAAATCGCACAAAACACATTTGAAATAAGCATACTCGTACATATGTATACATACATTTATTTGTGTTTACTAATGCAGTCATTTCTAACATCGTTCATAGCTCAGTTTCTAGGGATAAACTATCTAAAATTGCAATTTACAAAATTTCTTTTAATGGCGAATTAAGTGAGAAAAAATTAAGAAATTTAAGATAATTCATTACAAAATTAAAAAATAAAATTCACGTAAGCGTAGCCATTAAAACTGAAATACTAAACATTAAAACATTTGTTAAGAAATTAATTCATTTTAAGAATCAAATCATTATTCACTACTTACTACTCTAAAACTGAAAGTAATTTCTTTTTATTTTATTGTCTTTTTTATTGGATTTATATACGTTGGGATAGCCAACGTAATCAGATATGAGTATACTTAAGCAATTAATACACACCCCTTTGAAAGTATTTAAAAAAAAAAAACATTTAAAAAAAGCAAATTGTTTTATAATTAGAAAATAGATATCCTCTATAACAATCAAAACAGAAGAAAACATCACATCGTCTTCAAATAATCATTCACCACCATCGCAAGAAAAAATTGAGAAAAACTCCATTTAAAGAAAATCCTTCTTCCACTGAGAATGTAGAAAATCGATTTGAAAATCTACAAATCAATAGCGATCATCATGAAATAATTAATTTAACCAACAACTCGAAGGCAGTTCCTAGCGGGGAAACATCAGTTTAGGTGCAACCAGTGGTGTTGTCGAGCCGGAACGCTCAGGAACGTCGCTCCAGTACTTCCTTTTTGGACAGGAACGCGTTCCGGATTTAAAGATGATTTCTGATAACGAGAATTGGCTGACGTTTTGAAAAAAAAAAATTAAAAAGAATTGCTGATTTTTTTTCTAATTTTTGACGAATTTTTATATGTATTTTTATAAACAAGGGCTTGTTTTTCTTGTAATTATATATACGCGTTCCGGTAAAAAAAAAATTAGCACAACACCACTGTCTGAGAGTAAATAAAATTGCCATGAAAAACCCGAACCGGAACAAAAACCGGAACGAACCGGCTTGTTTTTCCGAACCGTGAAACGGAGTCCGGAACGCGTTCCGGTAAAAAAAATTAGCACAACACCACTGGGTGGAACCTACGGTTACAGGCATCTTAAGCCAGAATGAGGTGGCATAGTGAAAAAGTTCTGTATGCTCGACTAACCCAAGTAATCCTGGAACGAATCGGGGAGAGTTAGGCAACGATGCTTCCTCTTCCATTAACAAACAATATCTCACCACTACATCCAAGCCAACCCATAGCGGGTGCTAATCCTAGGCTACCATAGGCTGTTTAGCTGGAATACTTGATTAATAAAACTGAAGCAAATTAAAGAAAATAACACAACAATAGGGCAGATGATTTGTAACATTTTCACTAATCTAGTTTTCAGGGTAAGCAGAGGTACAAGGTCATACATAATTCATTCATAAAATTTTGAATTGAAATTTGAATTGAATCTGATTCATTCGTATTCACTACAAAGTTGTGACACGAATCATTCATAAAAATTTCCAGTCTTAGTTGTTGTTCCATTTACAACAAAAGAAAAAAGACACATAAGCAAAAGAGACAGAGCAGCAAGCAAAGCAAACACACAACCTTCTAATGAGTATTTTAGTGTTCGTACGCGTTACATATTTATTTTGTGATTCTTGTAAATGTTGAGTTATGAAGAGTTGGATTCAATAACATCATACGTGTTATTGAGTATGAATATGATGAGTACTTCTAACTTTGAATACGAGTAGAGGAGGTTCCATGATATTAAAATAAGTATGAATGCGTATAAGTATCAGAAATTATGAGTGTGATTCGTTTATACTCAACTTTTTGAATACTCATTGCTAATCTCTGATATATCCATATAGATACGTACAAGATACATAATCAATTTCGTCAGGATTACGACCTAGCTTCTCACATCACTTATGTTGTGTGTGTTAATTTTGTCCATAAGTGGCAGGACTAGAGTTTGGGGTTCGGGAATTCCCATTCGGGAAATACGGAAAATTTTAAATTAACGTATTCTTGTACACTTTTATGGAAAAAAAAGGTCTGTAGACTAGTAAATAGACTGTTCTGAAGACTAGTAAATAGACTGGTCTGTAGGCAAGTCTACAGACTAATCACTGACTACTCTTTTGACTTGTTTATGGACTAAAGTCATTTAAAAAAGTTGTATTGAAAAAATAAAGAAGAAAAATAATTCTTTGTATAAATTGAATTATTTTCTTTATTTCAGAGAATTAAAATGAAGCTATTGCCAACATAAGGGAAATAATCAAAATTTCCAAAAAAAAAAAGTCTTTTCAAAAATGCTACTCTTCAAAAATATGTAAAGGAAGAATTCAATAAAGAGTACCATCTAATCCTAGATGTACGAACTAGGTGGAACAGCATGGTTGGAATGATACAATCATTTCTAAAAATTAAAAATGCAATAAAAAAGATTTTAATAGATTTACATTTATCATCATTGTTTGTTGAAGATTATGTCCCACACTTGGAAACATTGGTAAACGTTTTGAACCCCATAAAAGATGCGGTGGAAGCATTAGGCAGGCGTGAAACCAATTTGATAATAGGTGATGCTATTATGAATACACTTTATGAACAGTTATTATCTGTTGGTTCAATACTTTCGGAAAAAATGGTTCACACAATTAAAAGTAAAGTAAATGAAAGATATAATGACAAATTGATGTCATTAGTAAATTTAAAATTATTAAGACAATGTTAAAATCCTATACAGAGCAAATGTACAAACGCCTATTCCAAGGTACTGAAATAATATCGGCTGAAAGTGATGAAGATATTTCCGTTGCACAAGTATATCAATGTTTTAAAGAAAAGTTGGAAAACGCCATTAATGGGGCTAAAAAAAAAACAAGAAAACTGAAATTAAAAACAGACAACTTATTTAAAAGAGAGCTTTATTTGAAGCTAATACAAACAGAACCAAAAATTTAGACATACTTTTTAATGCATTGTTAACGCTTAAGCCCACTTCTGTAGAAAGCGAACGTGTTTTCAGTTTCGCACGCTAGAGTTTTTCCACTCGCATCCCATTAAGTGACCACAAAGCTCTTAAAGGAAAAGAACTAAGCTTTCTTTGAGCAAAAAATAAACATCCATTAAAAAAAAATATAGTGCATATGATAAAATTTAAAAACTTTGGTTTTGAGTTATAATATTTTTTTTATAGATATGCCTCTTGCTACTAAGTGCCCACAAAGACCTTAAAGGAAATGGTCTAAGTTTTCTTTTGAGGAAAAATAAAAAAAAACTCCATTTCGAAAAAAAAATGGGGAAAAATGAAAATGGTACATGTACCAAATATTGAAAAATCTTATTCTTGAGTTAAAAAATAATTTTTTTGATAGATATCCCACTCGCATCCCATTAAGCGATTATGAAGGCCTTAAAGGAAATTTTATAAGCTTTCTTTTAAGAAAAAAAAAAAAAAAAAAAAAAGGGCCCAAATTGAAAAAAAATTTAAAAAAAAATTAATTTAAAAAAAAATAAAAAAAATTTTTTTAAAAATTAAAAAAAATATTTTTGGAAAGATTGAAGAAATAGCTATCTAATATCCTTTGGAAAATTTTTGCTAGGACCAATAGGTGAAAAGTTACACACATTTTAAACAAACCCTGTATGACCAAAATGTCCAACTTTGACCCCCTCTAACTCCGGCAGTTCTTGACTGATAGAGCTGAAAAATTGTGTTTGGCCAACTATCCAATAGTACCAACCTTGGTGCAAATTTCATCCAAATCGGAAGACATCGATTTTAAAAATTGGGTCACTTGACACGAAATTGGCCATATATGAATATATGTATGTATGTACATATGTATATGTATATACACCATAAAATAAAAAAATCCAATTAAAAATGTAAAAATTTTATACAAATTTTAATCAAATCCCAACGCAAATGGATGTCATCTGTTGGAGCTCACACTCAATGTTCCATTGTTTATTATTGAAAAGCACAAGCACTTGTTGCCAATAGGGCCAACAACATTGCTCGATGGCAACAGAAATAACAATAGAAATCGAAACACGAGAATAACCGTTGCTTTTCGATAGACAACAACAACAACAACACACTTTTATCAATTAATTTGATTTGTAACGCTGCCACACGTGATTAATAGTGAATGATCATGCAAACTCTGAAGCCTACAGCAAAAAAAAAAAAAAAAAATTAAAAAATTTCATAAACAATTTTAATAAAAAATTTACTTAAAATGAATGAATGAATGAATGTATTATTATATGGCAAAAGACACAAAAGCATGGCATATTTATTTGTGGCGGGTGGCTCTTTGAAGGAACAACAGAAAAGAAACAATAGGAGAACGCGTGGCAAAACTGAAAACTGCTTTGTAATAAAGTTCCATGAAATTAGGTTTCATTCGTTCCATTAGGGGCTTAATTAATGTTACTAAATAATCATGTTAACAGATATTTCTATACATATTACAGAAATTAATACAAAAATTATTTGAAAATAAATAAAAAAAAAAAAATAGAATTTTAAGATTAATGATTGAGATTTTGATTTAATCTTTTACTTTTGCACAATTTCATTTAAAATTTTCTTTTTTTTTTTTGTTTTTTGTTGGTAAACGTGTCTCTAAAGAGAATGCGCAAACAAAATATGTTGTTTGACTTAAAAAGGGGCAGATCTGCAATGACGTTGACACAGCCGTGAGTAATAATAATTCAAGTTTAGTTTGGAATTTAATGAAATGAAAACGATAAATTTCATTGTTATCATTATCCTTTCATGGACTGGCCATAAAAGAAAAAGAAATAATTTAAATGACTTGAAATAATAAGTCTAAATAGAGAAAAACTCTAATTACTACAAAAGGTATAATAATTGAATAAATTTACCCATAATACAACGAACGAGTACATGTCGTTTAGAGCTAAGAGAGTTGGCATTGAAATTAAACAGTACGAGTTTGTATCAGAGATCAGCAATGAATCGTTTTTTCGCTACTCATAAGCATTCGTGAAATTTTAAATATAAAGTGAATCAACAATATCGAAATTTAACAATGTACTCTGATTCATTCGTACTCAATACAACGTTGATTTATAAGTACAGGTTGCAATGAGTATGCGTACAACACTCACATCATACTCAACCATTCGAAATATGTTTGATTCATAAGCCTACTCATTTAAATTCTTAACTTTAGAAAAATACTTATAATACTTATAAATGATTCTCGAGTGACTCGAATCTTTCAATAAAATTTACAGTCTTAGTTGAATGTTAGGCATTTACAAAAAAAGAAAAAAAAAAACACATAAGCAAAATAGACAGACCAGCAAGCAGATTAAACACACAGCCTTCTAATAAATATTTTAGTGTTTGTACGCGTTACATACTTATTTTGTGATTCGTGTATATGTTGAGGGGCATGAAACCTGGGATAACTCATTGAATCTACACAGCGGTGGTCAGACCTATCCTGAACTACGGATGCCTGGTGTGGTGGGAATCCCTGAATAAGACAACGAACTTAAACCTGATACGCAGATTACAACGATCTGCTTGCATAATTATTAGTGGTGCCCTACGCACTACTCCCACGATCGCTCTGGAGATCATCTTATACCTTTTACCGCTTGACCTATACTGCAGAGGTGTAGCGGCTAGGATTAGTAGGCGTCTTTGGGCGACTGGACAATGGCATGCATCATCGAGCATTGGTCATACAAGGATACTTGGAGAAATTGATATTGTCGGAAGCAGTGACTATATGACACCACGATATGGATTCTCAATGAATTTTAGGACATCCATTCCGAAAAGGGAGGAGTACTCCGCAAAAATTTACACTGATGGCTCCAAATTGGAAGGAGCCGTTGGAATTGGTATTTATTCGAAATCAATCGGAATATCCAAGTCTATAAGGCTACCAGATCACTGCAGCATCTTTCAGACGGAAGTGTCGGCAATTCAGTGGTGCCCTGCGCACTAGTCCTACGATCGCTCTGGAGATCATCTTATACCTTTTACCGCTTGACCTATACTGCAGAGGTGTGGTGGCTAGGGTTAGTAGGCGTACTTGGATACTTGGAGAAATTGATATTGTCGGAAGCAGTGACTATATGATACCGCGATGTGACTTCTCAATGAATTTTAGGACATCCATTCTGAAAAGGGAGGAGTAGTCCGCAAAAATTTACACCGATGGCTCCAAATTGGAAGGAGCCGTTGGAATTGGTATTTATTCGAAATCAATCGGAATATCCAAGTGTATAAGGCTACCAGATCACTGCAGCATCTTTCTGACGGAAGTGTTGGCAATTCAGGCTGCGGTGAAAATTATTGTGGACAAAAATGTTCACAGGCGGAAAATCACCATACTTTCCGATAGCCAAGCAGCTATCAATTCCAGTTTAATAAACTCCAAGACGGTGTACGACTGTCGCAGATGTCTGAATGAGGTGGCGAATCGATATGATATTTGTATCACATGGGTACCGGGACATAAGGATATTCCCGGCAACTGCAGAGCGGATGAATTAGCCAGAAGGGGCACGACCATCGAACTCTCTGATGAATTCTCTACATTGGGGATCCCTTTGGGTACCTACAGGCTTATAATTGACAATGCAATCGTAGAACTTGTCAACAGTAGGTGGGAAGCTTCGGACAAGGGCAGAACGGCGCAAAAAATCTGGCCAAGGCTGGATAGGAGGCGCACGGCGACTCTGCTTAAACTCCAAAGAAGCAGGCTCAGCACTGTTATCGGTGTTATTACGGGGCATTGTATTATAGGAACGCATGCGAGGTGTATTGATCTTGGACACCTTGCGAATGATTTCTGCAGAAGCTGTGGAGATGAGGAGTAGGATGAGACTATTCTTCACCTACTGTGCACATGCCCGGCACTTGGTGGGAGGAGAAAGAGGTACCTGGGTGCCTACTACATGGATGATCTAGATGAACTGTCATGTATGGATATTGGCAGTCTGAGTCGCTTCATCGGAAGCTGCGAGTGGTTCCTGGAATAGGGGAGAATGTGAAACTGTGGTATCACAAAGGGCCGTGGGTGCGGCCTATGTGTGTCCGCTCATGACTCCATCGGAGGGACAGCCACTTCTACCTACCTACCTACCATATTGTTGAGTTATGGAGAGTCGAAATCAACAACATCATACGTGTTGTTAAGTATGAATATGATGAGTAGAGATTCCATGATATTAAAATAAGTATGAAATTATGAGTATGATTCGAATTTACTCATCTTTTTGAATACTCATTGCTGATCTCTGATACGTACATACATATGGGCAATTTCGTGTCAAGTGACCCAATTTTTAAAATCGATGTCTTTCGATTTGGATGAAATTTGCACCAACGTTAGTACTATTGGATAGTAGGCCAGACGCAAATTTTCAGCTCTATCAGTCAAGAACTGCCGGAGTTAGAGGGGTCAAAGTTGGACATTTGGTCATACAGGGTTTTTTAAAATGTGTGTAACTTTTCACCTATTGGTCCTAGCAAAAATTTTTCAAAGGATATTAGATAGCTATTTCTTCAATCTTTCAAAAATAAATTTTTTTAATTTTTAAAAATTTTTTTTTTATTTTTTTTTTTTAATTTTTTTTTCAATTTGGGTCCATTTTGTTGCTTAAAAGAAAGCTTATAAAATTTCCTTTAAGGCCTTCATAATCGCTTAATGGGATGCGAGTGGGATATCTATAAAAAAAATTATTTTTTAAATAAAGAATAAGATTTTAAAAATTGGGTCACTTGACACGAAATTGCCCATATGTATATTGTTATTGTTATGAATATGATTTTTAAAAAGAAAACAACTTTGAAAATTAATGATTAATTTTTGTGTGAGGCTTTAATATTTGACTAATGGCTTGCAAACTTTTTCAAACTATTCTCTTAATTATTATTTGTTATGACTTAATTTACAAATTTCTAACTACGGTTGTTAAACGCTAAATAAAGTCATTAAAGAGCTAAGGAATTTTATCAAAAAAAAAAGTAAAAGAAATAACAGAAACATTGAAATTTGTTTATATTTCTTTGAGGTTAATGAACTACAACTTATCGGTATATTAATTAGCATTTAAGTATTTATGAAAAAAATAAATCAAACTGGATTATTGAGCATTTGCTAAGTTGGCTATTAACATTGGCATACAAAAACCTGAATTGTTAAACAAAAAAAAAAAAAAAAAAAAAACAAAAATTGGGCGTTCAACTTGCCAATCTACTAGACATGACAGTAAACTAATTAATATATATATTGTATGTATACATAAATATTTATATTGTTAAGCTAGAAGTTGACCCATATTTTAATATTGGGAATAACAAGTTACGCAGCAGTCAGCAAATAGCTTAAATCGAAAATGTTAGACAGAATTTTTAAAGTTTTGTATTAAAACCGTTGTGTATTGCAAGCACAAAAAATTGTTACACAGCCACTAATCACTTTTAATATGGAAGAAGAAAAGGTGTTTTTAGTTTTATTCTTTTAACTTTCATTTCCAAGATTATGACTAAAGATTTGGGTATTTATTATTAATTCCCAAAAACAAACAGAAAAAATGATTCAACTATTTCATGGTATTTGTATAATAAAATTATCAGGTATGTGATGAAAAACGATTTCGATCAAAAAACGCTATAAAATCGGAAATAGTTGTGATGGCACCGCTTATTTCTGTTTCGTTTTGGTTTTCGAATTCGATTTCATTTTTTATTTTGTTCTATAAAAATTTCATAAAATAAAAATGTGATAGAAAACGAAAATTTAGTTTGATTTTCGTTTTTAAATCGAGCAACCATTTGTATACGATTTGCTAAAATTTTTCTGTTTTAATAATAAAAAAAAATTGTTTGATTAAAATATTGAAGCGAAAATATAATATTATTTTATATTTCTCATTTATTTTCTATATAAAATTATTTAAAAATAGGCTTTCTGCAATAGCATCCCGGTTTTTGCTTGCCTCAGTATTTGTTGGATTACTTAAGTCAAGTTCGATTTCACTAGGATCAGATTCTTCAAGTGGAGTAGTCGTAGTATCAAAATTGTGGTCTAATTTGTAAAAGTTACACATATTGTGAAGTGCGCAGCATATATTTATTATTTTAACAATTTTCTGCGTTTTATACCATAAAGCGCCAGACAAGCAACGGAATCTGCTTTAGAGAACACCGATTGTTCTTTCAATAAGATTTCTAGCTGATGCATGGGTTTTATTAAATATATGTTGAGCTGATCCCGCACTTGGGTTTCTAAATGTAACTAGTACGAAAGGCTCTAACGCATATCCGGAATCAGCTAAGAGCCATGAACCACGACCTCCATTTTAAAAATTCCTACTCTAAACGTCTCGTGCTAAACTGAGATTTCAATCATGACTAGATCCGGGTTTGATGCATCCCTTAACCTTTTTCGTTCAATATTTTCAAAACGATTAGAATTGTTGATTATAAAAATTGAGGTTGATAAAACAAATGCCTTTGTTACGCTTTACAAATTAAAAAATAATTTTTTTTTACTAAAAAGTTTGTTATTTTGCATGAGACGGTTTAGAATAAAACAAAAAATGAAAACTAAAACCGTTCGGATTTTATCACATCTTATAACAAAACGTTCGTTTTCCAAATTCGATTTTACTTGAAAATGAATCGATTTTCATCATATACCTGTATGATACATTTTATGACAAATCGATTTAATATGTTTTGCTGGTGATAATTAAATCTGTGAACTTAATTCTGATCTTATATTGAAAGTAAACTTATTATGTGGGCAGTTATAAATTTATTTTCAAGAAAATCAAAAATAATATACAAATTAACATCACTTTTTTTCATTTTTATGCTTTTGACTTTCTGTCAAAACGTAATATTGGCTAACATGCAGGCAAATTTGGTGTCAAGTATGGTATACATACCTTCCTCCCTATTAAAAATAAATTATTTTCAGTCAAAATATACTATCGTGTGTTTGCTTATTATATTGATATCCAGCATACGAATGAATTTCTTTTTCTGTGGTGTACTTAGGTGTTTATTTTTATTTGCACTTGTACGGTCCAAAGCGAAAAACAGTGCATGTGTTAGTTGACCTAATTGCGAAACGTCACCAAACACTTGTGTGCCTGTACACCACCATCCCAACCGACTGTATAAGTTGTTTTCATGCTTGCAAAATAAAATTTAAAAAAACATGTCAAACCAAACCCAAAACAAAGAATTTTTGAATTTTTCCCATTTAAAATCTTTAAAGTTTTTTATTTTTAATTTTATTTGATTTTCCTTTATGGAGTGCACAATGAATGCCAAACCCTAAAAATTTGCGAGTTGATCGCATCCTAGCAGACAGTCAACAGTCACTTAAAACTGTTAATTACATTTTGCAAAATATTTTTCCGTTTTCTTTTCTTGCAGATTCATACAAAAAAACAAAAAAAACAAAAAAAAATACAAAGAAAAATTATATGAAATATTTACTTTGTTTTTCACTATCGTTTTTGTTTTTTTTTTTGTTGTTTTTTTTTTCAAGAAAAGTGAAAAGCTGCAATTAAACCAGTCACTCACTGGTAGTTTTGAAAAATGTTTGTTTTAACGTACGTACATATACTACAGCAACAAATGCAATAAATCCACACACACACACACTCCCATTAACCATGCTATCCATACACAGGCACACTTGATACTTGATTGTGTATAACTTAAATACACTTCACTAGGGCTTATGGATTTCTAATGTCGTTTGAATGTCTTTCGAATAAAAGAAATTATTAGTGTTTCCGAGGAAGGAACAAAAATTTTGAAAATTTTCCAATTTAAGGTTGTGAAAAAGATAAATCTCAAACAATTCAAACCTTCAATTAAACTCCTTAGACGAAAGTACAAATTTGATTTGGATTTGAATTTACTTAACTAAAAAAAAGCCCGTAACCTTGTTGGGTACATTTTTCCATATTCCATCATATATACCAGAGACCAGCAATGAGCATTCAAAAAGATGAGTCGAATCGAATCATACTCATAATTTCGGGTACTTATACGCATTCATACTTATTTTAATACCATGGAACCTCTACTCATATTCAAAGTTTGAAGTACTTATCATATTCATACCTAACAACACGTATGATGTTGTTGATTTCGACTCTCCATAACTCAACATTTACAAGAATCACAAAATAAGTATGATTCGCGTACGAACACTAAAATACTCACTAAGTGTTTGTGTGTTTGCTCTGCTTGCTGCTCTGTCTTTTTTGCTTATGTGTCTTTTTTTCTTTTTATTGTAAATGCAACAACTCGAATCATTTATAAGTAATATAAGTATTTTTCTAAAGTTATGAATCTAAATGAGATGGTATGAGTTTGATGTCAACGTTGTATGCACACTCATTGCAACCTGTACGTTGTAGTAAGTACGACTGAATCGGAGTACATAGTTAAATTTCAATATTGTTGACTCACTTATATTTAAAATTTCATGAGTGCTTATGAGTAGCGAAAAAACGATTCATTGCTGATCTCTGATACATACATAATTGGTCATTACAACCCTTCAGTTAGGATTAAGACCTATCTTCTTATACATGAGTGGCGGGTCCTACATTTTAAAGTCGACTCCGAACGACAGATTTTTGAGAAACTTTTCAAGACCGAAATCTGCTGAGAGGCCTGTCGCCGAGGAAATATTTTTTCATATTTCGTTTTGTTGGATATGTTGGACCTGGGGTTTGAACCGTGGCTTCACGTCTAATAAGCCAACACACTACCTACTAGACTAGGACTTAGGACTAGGCAGTAAATAAAAACTCATAAAAGATAAATTTTACATACATACATATGTACTTACGTATGTAAATGGTAAAACATAATGCATGAAATATGATTTTATTTCTATGTTCATAAATACGTATATTCTGGTGTAAAAACTCCAATCCTTATATTTACAATAAAGTTTTGTTTATAAAGTTTTGCTTTCCGGTGAATACAAATTCAATATAATGAATTAAAATTGAATGGAAAGAATACGTCGCTCACTTAATTATTGCTTGTACTCTATATACTGTCAAGGTAGTATTAAGCATTCAGATGGTCCTGTAAAGGTTTGAGGTAGGTTTTTAGGGCATGATATAACGATACAATGATAATAATTCTTAGCACAACTCATGGAGTGGCCTACACAGATGATTGAACTATATTCTATAGAAAAAGATAATATTAGCCATTCAGGTGACCCTGTGTCTGGGGTAAGTTTTTAGGACATGACATGATGTTAACATGATAATAATTCTCAGCACAAGACATGGAGTGGCCTGCACAGATGCTCGTGCGATATTCTATGGAAAATCTGTTAAAAAAATAGAGACGAAATCAGGGAAGCCCTAGTAGACACTTTACTATCATCAGTAATACTTATCCGAAAGTATCAGTATTCCCATTTATGTAACATTTCAGTTTGAGTCAACAATATTGAAATTTAACTATGTACTCTGATTCATTCATACTCACTACAACTTTGATTTATAAGTACAGGTTGCAATTAGTATGTGTACAACGTTGACATCAAACTCATACAATTCGAAATATGTTTGATTCATAAGCCTACTCATTTAGATTCATAACTTTAGAAAATTACTTATAATACTTATAAATGATTCTCGAGTGACTTGAATCACTCATCGAAATTAACAGTTTTAGTTATTGTTGCATTTACAAAGAAAAACAAAAAAGACACATAAGCAAAAGAGACAGAGCAGCCAGAAGAGCAAACACACAACCTTCTAGTGAGTATTTTAGTGTTCTTAGGTGAATCATACTTATTTTATGATTCTTGTATACATATGTTGAGTTCTGGAGAGTCGAAATCAACAGCATCATACGTGTTGTTAAGTATGAATATGATGAGTACTTCAAACTTTGAATATGATATTAAAATAAGTATGAATGCGTATGTATAAGTATCAGAAATTATGAGTATGCTTCGATTATATTCATCTTTTTGAATACTTATTGGTGATCTCTGATACACGCGTACACAAGTTTGCAGATTGTGTTATTTATATATGTATGTATGTATATAAGAGGAATTCGGGCTTTGTTTTATTAATATGTGTTGTTATTAATTGTATGAAACTTCATGGTAACTTCAATATGCTATATTCATTTTTATTCAGTTTGTTTTGCTTGTATATGTATATATGTATATGTATACATACTTATAGTATACATATATAGTATATTTACTAGTATTCATGTCTGTCCATATGTGATTGTATTAAAAATAACAATACCGCTAAGGAAGCAATGAAAATTAGAAAGAAAAATAAATAAATGCTATCGCCAGCAGCGGCTTTATTGTGATTGTCATTAAATTGTTGACGATAGGAAAAAGAATGTTTAGGAATAGTTGCAATATATGTATGTATGCATGTTGAATGTTTGTGTGTAAATATATACATACATAGATAAAGGGTCCACCAAATAACTTTTTTTTTTTTTAAATGCTTTAAAAAAACTACTGAATATTTTTTCAAATTTCTTTTTTTATTTGAAAGTACAATCCTTCCGGTTATTAATGGAAAATAATTTCATTCAAATGGCTGCCTCGGCTGGCCATGCAGTAGCCTACACGATCGGTCTAATTTTTAAGCACATTATCGATTGTGTGCAGCTGTATTTCAACAATGGCTTAACGAATATTGTCCTTTAAAGCGTCAATTGTCTCTGGCTTGTCGGCGTAACACTTATATTTGACGGCACCCCACAATTAATAGTCCAACGGTGTCAAATCGCAGCTCCGAGGTGGCCAAACGACTTCAGCTCTGCGGCTGATAATGCGATCTTCAAAAACAGGGCGCAAAATGTCGCAAATGTGCGACAATTTTGCTTGTTTACATACCCGCCAAGATCAAAATGAGCTTCATCTGAAAAGATGGTTTTCTTTGCCAAAATCGGCATCTTCTATAAGTCGATCGCAGGCCCACTTAGCGAAGCGAAAACGCGAATACACAACCATATTCGTTCAGCGGAAAGATAAAACTAATTATCTGTCAAATCAGACATGAGCTAAGTGTTACCATTCACGAAATAAGCACTAGTTGAAAAAAAAACGTTAGATGGCGGACCCGATATATGTATATACAAATACATATATGTTTGTTTTTGCTGCTGCTGCTGTGGCAGATGTTGTACGACAGTGCTTGCTTGTAATAATTGTGATGATAGCAATTAAAAATATTAAAAAATTAAGCTTATAAACCATAGACTCACGCAATCATGTTGCTTTGATGGAAATGGATAAATTATTTAGAAACATAAACAAAAAAAAAACACTTTAATATTAAAGTATTTTATTTATTTATTTATTCTTTTATTTTTTTATTTTCTTTGCGAAACATTTGTCTAAGAAATTAACAACTTTCGGTAATGTTCGGTAATTGTAGAATCTGATCTGAGACACAAAGCCGCTATAAATTAATTCTTTGTTACTTTTATTTTTGTCGCTTTCTTAGATCGCAACATCCATTTGAAAGATGAGGAGGAATCACTATAGTCGGCAATGGCTAGTCAATAAATTCGATTATGTTGATGACGTTGATAATCAAAAGAGTGCTATTGAACAAAATGTTACCAACAATACCAACAATGCTACACACTTTGTTCGGGAAAAGTTTACGGATACGGTTGCGGATACAAATAGTCAGACAGCATGTCATCTGATACAGATTGAGAAAAATCGTTATTCTTTGCCACAGTCAAGTTTAATTACACACCCGCACAGCCACAACAACAATTGTAGAAATGAGACATCAGAAACCAAAAGAAGGAAACGCTTACGTTTATATTTACAATGGCCTTACAAGTTCTGCTTGAACCAAATATTAGAAGTATTATTAGCGTTAGTTTTAGTCAATTGCCTGCTGTATAGGCTAACGCATTTGCCATTGACTTTGGCTGCTTATGGAGATCTACAACAAGTCAGAGAATACCATCATCAAGCCGAGAGTTTATTTAGTAATAGTTTTCAACATAGCGATAGACCAACTTATAACTCAAACGAAGATGAGAATGAAGAAGATACGGATTTCAGACAACCGCATACAATTGGTAATTCAGCGTTTGGATTTAATGGACTTCAGATCCAGCACAACTTGGATGATAATATGCTGCGTAGTCAAAATTTTAAAATTAGTCCCAAGCCTTGCTCTACAGGACGCATTGAAGGAACGTGTATGTTTGTATGGGAATGTATAAAGTCTGAAGGTCGCCATGTTGGCATGTGCGTCGACTCATTTATGTTTGGCTCATGTTGTGTACACAATTATACGGACAACATTGTTCAACAGAATACGTTCTCATATACAAGGCCGACGAAACCTCTCGGTATGGGCAGTATGAATCATAGACCACGACCACCACAACAACCTCATCGTCCTAGTATAAGGTATTACTTTCGTTATTTTTTGTTTGTTTTTTTTTTTTTTTGATTTTATTATAATAATTTAGCATATTTCTTGATCTTTTAGCGGTATGACAACAATCGAAAGGCCTCACGGTGCTGGAACGCTGGTTATAAGACCATCTGGTCCTCATCACCAAGGTCCTTTGTTCAGGCCACAACAATCGAAACCATCATTTGCAAGTACTGCTTTAACAAGTACTTCTACAACTACACCCGCAACAACGGACGATTCCTCTCTACAGTGGACATCAAATTCTGTTTTAATCGATTTACAATCTTCTGCAAGTATTTCTTCTGCGACTACAAGTACGTAAATTATAAACAAACAAATTTAATTTGTAATTGTTTATACATATTATAATTATTTTTCGTTTTATTTTATATAAATTATACTTAGTTAATCAACAACAACAACATTGGCATTTAACAACTGAACCAAATTTTGTTACAAAACCTAGACCACCAGTTTGGGATAAACCTTTAACGTTGAGACCAAAACCTCCGAAGCCGCCAAAGCCACCTAAACCAAGTAAAAAGCCCACCACGGCCCTAGATTGGTTAACACATCAACAACAACTACAGCAACAATTAACACAAAAACCACCTCTCTATACATATTCCACTACGACGTCGACAACAACAACGACAACAAGACAACCTCCCAAGAATCCTGTTGCATCATTTTCATCAACTACAACTGCCTCAGATACAACAACTACAACAACAACAACAACGAAAACTAAACCTCAGGTAATTGAATGTATTGTGGTCATTTACTTTAAGTTAAACACAACCTTTTACTTGGCTTGGCCATATTGGTAGATTAAAGTCGCGTTAGGGATAATGCATTTATGCCTTAAGGGGACGTTTTATTGTTTGAAAATACCTGATGAAAGATTGTCTTGCTTTTGGGTGTGGTAGCATAACATAAGCCCATCATTGCAATCCGTTTCAAAGCAGTGATAGACATTATGACTCAGATCCATTGAAAAGAAAAAAATTTACATCCTGCAAGCGGGTATAGTTGCTTAGCATTTCTCTTACTGTGTGAGTGCCTACTGTTGGTTTTGTCGACATATATGACATATTATATACACATATGTATGTATACATACGTACATATTTATTTACAAAATTTAAAGTTTAAATTCCGTCCCGCTTTCAAAGATAATATTTTTGAAGCAACGTTTAGACGTTCTTAAAATCTGTTTAAGCAAACATACACATGCCTTTTCACTTCAACAAAAGCTAAACTTTATTCATAAAATTGTGTACTAGTAAGTAGGTATCATTGAAATTGAATTGTTCATGTTACAATTAGTCTTTGGATAAACTGCATGCGCATAATTATTTATAGTAAATACAAAATAATACAAAATAACTAACAATGTTGACAGATAGAAGTATAATTAGTCAAGTTTAAATAGTAAAAGTTGCTTAATCATCGAATGAAAGTAAATGTTAAGCTGTAACGGATGACCAAACAATTTTTATTTATTAATTCTTTTGTTTGTTTTGTTTTATTTTTAATTTTTGCATATGTAAAGTTTATTACGCAAAGTACTAAACCTACTTCAAAGCCATCACCCAGTCTCACCAAACCCTATAGCAAACCTACATCTACGACAATAAATCCGACAACGACTATTACGACAACGAGTACGTCGTCACTTTTGCCATCATCATCTACATCAGTATATAAGCCTACGAAGCCAGCAACAACTACTTTGGCTTATTCTCACAAACCACCAACTCTATCAACAATTGCAACTTCCAAACCAACAATAGCAACATCAGTTGGACTACCAACGAAAATACCACAAAAACCTACATTTGCGGAACACCCCTCCACAACATCAATTGCTGCATCAACATCGGCGCCGCCAATAGCCGATACCCTAACACATTCACATAGTAATTTGAGTTCAATTGAATCCAATGAAATTGGTGATAATTTAACCAGTGATATTGCTGTAATTAAGACGATATCAGCCGCTCGAAGTGGTAAGTTACTCTTATATTATTTAGTATTGCACATAATTGAAATAATTAAAAGATAAAAAAAACAGTGTATTAATATAAATACGTTCATAGAATGTGGTACACCCTCTTTAACGCGACCGGAAACTCGCATTGTAGGCGGTAAGAGTGCTGCCTTCGGACGTTGGCCTTGGCAAGTGTCTGTGCGTCGTACCTCTTTCTTTGGTTTCTCAAGTACTCATCGTTGCGGTGGCGCTCTTATTAACGAAAATTGGATTGCAACAGCTGGTCACTGTGTTGATGAGTAATAATTATTTATATTTTTCGAATTTCGAATTATAATTAATCGTTAGTATATTTTAATTTCAGTCTGTTAATATCACAAATTCGGATTCGTGTGGGCGAGTATGATTTCTCTCATGTTCAGGAACAGTTACCATATATAGAACGAGGAGTTGCGAAAAAGGTTGTGCATCCGCTTTACAATTTCTTTACGTACGAATATGATTTAGCACTTGTTAAATTGGAACAACCCTTAGAATTCGCTCCACATGTAAGTCCCATATGTCTGCCAGAGACAGACAGTTTACTTATAGGCATGAATGCAACTGTCACCGGTTGGGGGAGACTAAGCGAAGGCGGCACCTTGCCATCTGTTTTACAAGAGGTACATTATTTAACAATAATAATTTGAATCAATAATAAAAAGATAATTTCGGTTTAAAAATAGGTTTCAGTACCTATCGTTAGCAATGACAACTGCAAAAGCATGTTCCTGAGAGCTGGCAGACAAGAGTTTATACCGGAAATATTTTTATGTGCCGGTTATGAAACAGGAGGACAAGATTCATGTCAAGGCGATTCGGGTGGCCCTTTACAGGTTTGTTAGCTGTATAATTCCTTTTTGATTATTTATTTTATCGTTCATTATTATTTAGGTTAAATCACAAAATGGCCGTTATTTTTTAGCTGGTATTATATCATGGGGAATTGGCTGTGCCGAGGCCAACTTGCCTGGCGTTTGTACGCGTATTTCGAAATTTGTGCCTTGGATTATCGAAAATGTAACATGATGAGCTTTCCGCTTTCTAGCCACAAATATCTAATATTATTTTTATTATTATAAATAGACTATTTATTACTTGAATCATATATGTACATATATTTCATACTCAATTGTTAAAATTTTGTTTTATTGTCTTTAATTTTCCATTTATTGCTTTTATTTAATTTCATTTATGTGATTTTATTTATTTTATTATATTAAATAGTAGTTAGACGAAATTATAATTGTTTAATTTGATTAAAAATAATATTATTATTATACATATATTTTTATTAACTAATCTTATTCATCCATCATCCATAGTATGTAAATATTATACTCATCAACTATAATCGAATTATACAATATTTTATTTTGAAAACAAAAACAAAAACAAAAAAAAACAAAAAATAGGAAGAGCTAAAGTCATTTGTAGCATAATGAAATCCAATTGTAAAGAATTATTATAACGTTTTTTAGTTTAACTAAGTGAATTAATCTTTTTTTATGAATATTAAAAAAAACCCAATAATAAGAACACATGTACTGTCTTGCCCAAAGAAGGAAAACACAAGGATTATAATTGAATTATTAATAAAAAAAGAAATTGAAAGAAATGAACTTTTTATTTTACAATTTACATTGGCAGGTAATAATAGATGTGTGCACACATATCATGTCGGTTTTGAATTGACAGATGAATAACTAACAACTCCTACTCTATCTATCATCGTCTCAATAGAGAAATAAGGCTACAAAATGCTAAAAGGACCACCATCGCTAAAAGAGTGCGCACAGAACAGTCACATAAAGGCTTTTAAACGTACATTCAGTAAGGTAAGGCCTTCTGGTCTGACTAAAAATCGTCAAATAGCTCATATCTAAAAAAAATTGAATCGAAGAGAATCGAGAACGTTAGCAAGAAGCCTGTATTCGAGTGCTTAGTTCACAGAACTGGATAATTGTTCTTGTACTATGGAGAACACTGCAAACTGGAAGTATAGATTGAAACTGTTGTCCGTAAAGAAAAATAAGTCTCCTGGAATGTTTGCTGTCAGAACGCTGAGATACAGAGACCATTCAGGAAATCATATCGTATCGCTACAACCATGTGCGACTTCGTATCACTTCGTAAGCAGTTACTTACTTACTTAATAGGTCGTTACAACCCTTCAGTTAGAATTACGCCCTAGCTTTTCATACCACTTATGTTGTGAGTGTTAATTTTATCCATAAGTGGCGGGACCTAAAGTTTAAAGGCGACTCCGAGCGACAGATTTTTGAGAAACTTTTCATGGCAATTTTATTTACTCTCAGAGTTTATGGCAGAAATCTGTTGAGAAGAAGTCGTCGAAGAGATATTTTTTTTAATTTCATTTCGTTCGCGATGTCTGCCTTACGTCTAAAAAGCGAATATACTATCTACTAGACTACGGCGACTTAATTTCGGAAGCAATTAGGACTATAAGGGCAAGGGTTCGAAGAGAGCTATGCTCCAGGATTTTTTGACGGAAAATTTTCGAAAGTATACAAGTAACGTGGACATACAGACGATCTTGCACCATGTCATAGGGAGTCATACTGTGCAAAAAGACTTGCTAATGGGGGCGTATCCATGGCTACCACACAGGAACTTTATATGTGAAATGACTTCGAAATGGAAGTTAGAAAATTTATCATCAGTTTAAGGCACTCCAGGATTTGACGACAGTTCTGCCGGAGATATGTACGAAGAAAGAAACACATAATGTTGTTTATGAATTCTCCTATTTCCCAACGTACTTCTACAACATACCTACGAAGGAGGAGCAGGCTCTAATTGTTCACTGCGTCAGTAACAACATACAATTCTTTATCGCATGTGACAATTACACACATCATCTCGTATGGGGCAGATGAATCTATCTTAAAATATGCTATCGACACAAATATTACAAATAGCAATAGAGCATCCAGATCAACCTATGTTATTCAGTTTGACAGGAAGTATTGGAATTACTCTCAGCAGCACCTACACGAACAACATCGCATTTGATGAGAACTTCTTGTCATGTAATTTACATATAAGATTCGATCTACTAAGGGTATCGAACTTAACCAGAGGAAATAATAATTTGAACGTTACAGTGAAATTCTGGAATCAAGAGTGCACGCGCTGACGCGGGTATAGGTGCGGTAGTCTTTGTACCTTGTATAATGACCTCCACGCCTATGGTCAAGTGAATTTCGCATATAAAATAAAAATTACAACATTTGGCATATTACCACAATTCAACATTTTTACTTTTGCATTAGAAAACTTCAATTTTTCTATCAAAATCATCTACCAAGATCTAGCTACATATAGAAATCTCTATGAACTTACCAAAATATTGAATAAATTCCCATTCTTGAACATGTTGTGAACATGAATGAAATGCATATATCCGATTTACTTAAAGTTGTTTAATTTTTTACTTAATATTTTCAAATTTTCCAGGACTGGTTTCTTTATCGTAGTACATAACTTAAAAGTTTATATTGCATTAGTGCTTTATAATCGTTTACAAAGAATTAGGTTGGTTTGCATTTAAAAAAGTTTATATCAGATTTACTTCTTTTTTTCGGGGAATAAAGCTTCTTTAGCTTCATCGTATAAATCGTAAGCAAGGAATTTAATGTCTTCTAATGTAGTTGGAAATCTGGTAATCGGTTCGACAGGCACTTCGTCACCAGGCTTAACGCCTTTAACAAAATTATATGCTATAGCATAGCCTTTACGTGCCTCAAAGAGAGCCTCCTGAGCAAATTGCTCTGCTTGTTTTGGATAACACAAAGACGCCACGGCACCTGCACCAATTGTGGTGTATAATACCTTTTTAATAAAACCACCTCGGGCGGCGAATATAAAACCAGATAAACCGCCAATAGCTATGGCTCCTGTACGAGGCATCAAGTTATGTGGTTGATTTAGGTAATCTATGGTTGATTTAGTTTGTTCCTTTGCCTGGTCAATATAATCATCAAAAGTTTGTTTCTGCTTGGCTAATACGTTATAACCGGCTTGAACCTCAGAACGGACTACACGAATACCACTTTCAATGGCATCACGAGCTGGTGATTTTAATTCGGTGTGGCTACTTCTTACAGGCCTGCAATGTTGGTGTGCGCATTTTATAAAATTCCATCAGAAAAATAAAAAAGAAATAACTTACTTGTTGTATGAATGCAATGGAGCGTATATGGGTAGTTCACTAGCTTTGCATTGATAATGAACCAAATCGTTCGCAGACTCCTCACTTTTAGCCGATGAACTTGGACTGGAATTTTGCACAGCTACTGCAGCTAATAACGTCGAAGTTGGCAATGTGACACATTTGCGAAACATTTTTAGATTTTGAGTGTTAATCCTTGTGAAGAATCTTTTTTTTTAATCACTAACTCTTTTCTTGTGTAAGAGAATTAATTTTGGTTATTATCACCAAATGACCAGCAACTGAGAGATATAAATATTTAATAAAATTATTAACAAAACAAAACTATATAAATTTTTGAGATTTTCACCTGAATTGCATAACGTTTGACAGTTCTGAAAAGAGCCTTGCCAACAGCAAATCAATAATGTATAGTTGTATTTGGCATTTTACCCTTCGAACCGCGGAAAAAAAACATATCAAAGTGATTAGACGCATGTGTTATTTAAATAATTATGAAATTGTTTCCAAATTTTAATAGTCATATGATATATTGCATTTTTCATTGGTAATAATTATGATAAACAGGGCGTTTCATATGTTATATTTCTCATTGCATTGACTTGGCAGCTCCGGTCTTTTCTCACTTTGACAATTATTCTAATATTTATTCTATTACTTCCCTTTGAGAAAAACCCCTTTTGTATAAATTGAAAATAATTAATATAAACAAAAAAAAAAATTAAATAATTATGTTAATATTATTAGACGGCAGTAAAAGAACAACAAGATGCTTAGACGACGAATTGAATGTACATAATAGAATGGTAATAACAAATTAAAGTAGAAATTGAAAGCGAAACTCTATAAGTGTGTATAAAAAAAGCAATAAATGAACAAAGTAATACTCCCACCAAAAAAACATAAGAATAGTTAAAATTCATGTGACGAATTCACCGGTCGTTGTTTGAAGTTGCAATTTGTTTTTCGTATTTCCATTCTACACTAAATCTAATATTTAATGTGGTTAAAAAGTTAACAAAATAAAACAATGTTACAGTAACTGCTCCGCCTAGCAATAAAGAAGACATCGTCTAGGACATAAGCAGAGCACTAAATCAACTTGATTCAGGTAAGCATCTTATCAAAATATAATTGACCACTTTCTGCAAGCCAAGTTATAATGGATTTTAACTTTTCAGCATTTTCAAATCATTTCCTTCATTTCCTACTTTGATCGCAACCAATTTGCCATTTGTTTGTCACATTCAAAATTTTGGCGTTGACGGTAAAAACTTCTGCACACAACACCATTTGTTATCTAAGACATTTGAACAAGCAGTAGCAGTGGTTTTTTGCCTATTAGTCAGTACAGAATATTGCTTCAAGGTCGGTTTCACATAAACGATTAAATTATTTTTTCCTAACCAAAGAATTTCATCAAAAAGAAGCAAATACTAATGGCCTATAATACTACTTCTTCAAAATTTAGGTAAGTTACCATAAGTTTATTTATACTTTGTTTTGAAATATTTTTTATTGTGATAAAAATATTTCTTATTCTTAATTACTCTCGTTATGCCCTACTTGGAAGTCATTCATTCATTATCTTTTAGTATTCTTTGATATTCGGTTCAGATTTAATATTTGATGTATTGAGATTCGCTCAGTTCATTTATAGGCACAGTGAATCGAATGTACTTACTCATATCATTAATAGTTTTTCGTCTATATTTGCTTACATACATACATACATAATTGGTTATTGCAACCCTTAAGTCAGGATAACGGCCTAGTTTCTTAAACCACTTATGTTGTGTGTGTTAATTTTATACATGAGTGGCTGGACCTACAGTTAAAAGTCGATTCCGAACGACAGAGTTTTTGCCAGAAATCTGCTGAGAGGAAGTCGCTGCAGAAATATTTGTTCATATTTTCGTTTTGATCTCTGACCTGGGGTTTGAACCGAGACCTTACTTACAGTCTATTAAGCCAACACACTACCTATTAGACTACGGCAATAGTTATTATATTATACATAATTTATTAATGAGTGAGATGGCATACTGAACAAAATATTTTTATTGCTCGTTTTAAATATTTGCATAGTATGTGGCATTACTGGGTTGGTTTATTAATGTAAAATATTGAGTTTGAAAATATACTCATGCTCTCATACTATGTAATACTTTAATGAGTACATCTCAGTATTGTTTTATTAATATAAAACCACAGTCTTCATTATAGCTATTTTTACTAAAAAAAAAACTACTTATCTAAATTAATGTTGATTTATACAAGTGAAAATGCAGTGTTTCAAAAGTGCTATTGTCCTAGATGAAAACAATTCCATGCCTTTAAGTGAAAGTTACATAAAATATCTATTTACAGAAAACATAGAGTTAGTTACTTCTATTATATATAAATTTAAATAAACTAAGAAAATAAATATTAAGAAGCCTATATAATTACTAAAAAATAAAATATTTTGCAAATATATTTTCCTATTTACAGTGATGTCGATGAATATGGCTTCAAACGTCCTGGAAATTTTGATTATAAATCATATGAACTATTTATGTCTTCCTATTTAAAGACATTAGCGAAAAGACGTATAAAATGGGAATCGTTAATGCAGGAAAATAGTGATCTCACAAATGTAAATCCGAAACTGAAACGATACATACGAAAGGGGATTCCAGGTATACATACATGCATATTATTAATGATAATTATCTCTGTTAACAAATTTCTTATTTATTAACAAAATGTTTTCTCAGGTCCTTACCGTCCTGATGTGTGGATGAGGATATCTGGTTCGTATACACTGCAGCAACGTTCACCTGATCTCTATCGGAGTTTATTAAATACAACATATGAAAAAGAAATAAGCGATTCCATATCAATAGATCTACCTCGCACTTTCCCGGACAATATATTTTTTGAAACAAAAAAACAGCGCTTGTATAACATACTAATAGCATATGCGCATCATAATCGAGAAGTTGGCTACTGTCAGGGGTTAAATTATATTGCTGGCCTATTGCTTATTGTTACCGATGATGAGGAAAAGTCCTTTTGGCTATTAAAGCATATGGTGGAAAATATTGTTCCACAATATCATACAAAAAATATGGCGAATTTATTACGAGATATGGCCGTATTTAAGGAAATGGTTATTCGACGAATTCCTACTGTAAATAAACACATAGAAAAGCTAGGTGAGTAGACTATTGTATTGTAGTAGACGATATTGTTTTCAATGTGGTTTTTACATCATTTTACATTATTAAAGGTCTGCCATATGCCGTTATTGCCAGCAAATGGTTTATATGTGTATTTGCTGAAGTACTTCCTGCTGAAACTGTTTTACGTATATGGGATTGCGTTTTTGCAGAAGGATACAAGGTAAGCTAACTACTTTTGTAGCCTTTCGTAATTAATGTATTTACTGTGTCGTAGATTATATTTCGAGCAGCCTTAACCATGTTTATTACGCACAAAGCGGCTATTTTAGCGGCAGATGATATCGGCGCATTGGCTAATTTCTTTCGGGAAACATTAATACATGATGAAATTGTAACAGACTGTCATGCATTTCTGCAGGCCATGTTTAATTTACGCTTGAAGCGTAGTGAATTGGAGAGCCTACGTAAAATATGCGTAGGCCGTAATAATACTTAAAGTGAATACAGAGCAGAGCATTGGTATTGTTGGGCAATAATCTAATCTTAAATATTTATTATTAATCAATTAAAATGAAATTATATTATTATTATTACTTGTGTAATATTTCTGTATGTAGGTGTATTGCATACTAATAGGAAAAGTATAAGTAAAATATTATATACATATACATATTTAACTGTATTCCATAGCTAAAGTTTTTGCAGGGCATATATGTTTTTTTTTTTCTTGGGTAAAACTAGAAAACTTATTCGTTTTTCCTTTATTCTGGCAAATTTCAGTGTTTAATGTAAATTTTTTTTGTTTTTATGCTCTCCTTGTTAGTTTATATCATAACGTATTAAAAAATATAAACATGATGTTCGAACTGTATAATGATGGAGTGAGTATTTGCGATTTGTTCAAATTAATCTTTAAATATTGTAAGTGTATGCATTTATATGTACGTATATGTGTATGTTTTTATGTAAAAATACTATCTAAAATTTAGTTCTGCTTGCTAATGGCTATATACTATATGTAACACCTGCGATCAAATTAAAAAGTATATGTAAAACTCGATTACTTTATAATTTTTGTTATTTATTATTAGACACATTAATTATTATTATTAGAGACTTAATTTATTTCTCTTTAGTTTTGTAACAATATGACGAAAAACAAATGGTATAATCAAACTATCATAGTACTTCAACAAGTTACACGTAATATTTCTGCCAAACACTTATTGACTTAGGTAAAAACAAAAAGTGTGAAAGATCAGAACTTGCTATAACTGCCTTAGATGAATAGTTGATAATAAAATAAAAATAAAAAAAAAATTATAATGAAAATAGAGCCAAATAAAGTTTAATCAATAACGAGATAATATCCTTCGCCAAATGAGCAATTACGTTTAGTTGTATTGTTAATTTAATTTAGTGCATGCACTTTTGTTTAAGACAAGATAAAGTTTTAAAACATTAGAAATTAAAGCGGCTTAGATACTGTAAATGGCTTTTAAAGTACAATGTTAGTAATAAAGTTAATATTTTATAAGTTTTATATTTGAACATTTTTCTTCTCTCAGATATGTACACAATACTGCTTTCCTGTGTCCGTTTCTGTAAACTAAAATTGAAATTAATACATCGATGTGTAATCGTATAAAAGTTGTAACGAAATGCAACAATATTGTTGCTTCAATAAAACCAAAAAATATGATTTAATTTATAAAATTGTTATGTTTTAATTTATTGTAATGCTTTATTATAGTTACACACACATGTTTATGTTGTATTTTAAGTTATAATAAGAACTTAATTTATAATAAGAATTTGAAAATGAAAAAAAAACAAAACAAAAAACAAGAAATGGCAACTATAAGAATACAGTATTTTTCCTTAACATAATGTTACTTAGCATAACAACATAATAAATTATGAAATTATTTAAATTTATAAATATATTGCTACAATGTAATTTGGAAGACAAATATGTATGTATTGGTATATACGGACATGAAAGAAACAAATATTGTTTAGGGTCCGCAATGGGCTCCACATAACGGTTCAGACGACAAAGCCAATGATGTTAGTAAAGTTCTTCGACCTGGATGAACACCAAGATTTTCCCAGTTAATCCAAGATAAACGAGCAGTTAAATCTAAAAGAAAATATATCAATTGTGTTCACAATTATGGCGATTTTTAATGTGGTTTAAAGCACTAAATTCATTATAACTCCTAAATTGTTATTCGATATTTATCAGAATATAATTGCAAAACTTCAATAATAGAATATAAATAATATTTAGTTTATGCATTGCTTAAGTCTCACAATGTCATATTGAAATTGCCCAATAATAAAGGGTCCGCCAAATAACTATTTTTTTGAAAATGCTTTAAAAAAAAAACTACTGAATATTTTCGCAAATTTCTTTTTTTTATTTGAAAGTACAATCCTTCCGGTTAATAATGGAAAATAAATAATTATGCGTTTTCGCTTCGCTAAGTGGGCCTGCGATCGACTTACAGAAGATGCCGATTTTGGCAAAAAAAAACCATCTTTTCAGATGAAACTCATTTTGATCTTGGCGGGTATGTAAACAAGCAAAATTGTCACATTTGGGGCACAGAAAACCCGCACGCATACATTGAAAAGCCGACGCACCCAAAACGTGTCACTGTTTGGTGCGGATTTTGGTCCAGAGGCATAATTGGGCCATTTTTCTTCGAAAATGAGCAAGGAGTGGCCGTTACAGTCAATGGCGATCGTTATCGGGCCATGTTGAACGAATTTTTGTTCACAAAAATTGAAGAGGAGGATATTGGCAACATTTGGTTTCAACAGGACGGCGCTACGTGCCACACAGCCGAAGCTACACTCGATGTTTTGCTCCCTGTTTTTGAAGATCGCATTGTCAGCCGCAGAGCTGATGTCGTTTGGCCACCTCGGAGCTGCGATTTGACACCGTTGGACTATTATTTGCCGACAAGCCAGAGACAATTGACGCTTTAGAGGACAATATTCGTGAAGCCATTGGTGAAATACAGCTGCACACAATCGATAATGTGCTTAAAAATTGGACCGATCGTGTAGGCTACTGCATGGCCAGCCGAGGCAGCCATTTGAATGAAATTATTTTCCATTATTAACCGGAAGGATTGTACTTTCAAATGAAAAAAGAAATTTGAGAAAATATTCAGTAGTTTTTTTTTCAAGTATTTTCAAAAAAAAAGAAAAAGTTATTTGGCGGACCCTTTACTATATAAATTTTAATAACTGTTTCTAGATTATTATTATTTTCTCATAAAACTATTAAGACCAGATAAAAGAAATTGTTAACTTTTGTTTACCACTCGTATTCCAATTTGCTCTGTCTGCTTTTATTTCACCTCTTAAGCACTTCTCCACATAGGTTAAGGGATCGTAATCAGATTGTAACACTTCCCTTAGCAAAGATATGTATGCAATTGCCAGTCTTAAAGTATCGATTTTACTTAAACGTTTCTCGTAAGGAAATGTCGGAACATGAACTCTTAATTCATCGAATGCTGAATTTATACTACTGCAAATTTAGAAAACAAAAACAACAACAACAAAAACAACGTATTAGTAAATAGTATATATGTATGTATGTCTTGACAAATAATCTGTAGAAATATATTTAAAAAGAAAGAGAAAAAATGGAAATCATATTTTATACCCAGTTGGTGCCGACCTCTGGATCCGTTTCCGTTCACGTACATTGGCCTGTTGTCTTTGTATTTTGTACGGAGTAGAGTTGTATGAAGTGTTTCCAGCATTAGGGCTTCCACACAAAAGGGATGAATTATTGTTATTATTGCTATTATTTAATCCCACATTAGTAGAAGAGTCTAGTAAATTTTCTAAAAAAAAAAAATTAATTTTAAAACTTCGCTCAAAATCAAAGAACACTGAACGACTTCCAATGCGGTAATCATTAATACTACATTGATTCACTTACCGTTCCCTTGCTGCATATATTGCTGTTGCATTTGTCTAAAATTATTCGCACTCATACGCAAGTTACCATTGCCAGTACCGACGGCCGTTCCACCCGCATACACACATGATGGCAAATCATTTATAATGTCATCATCAAAGTTATGAAACGATAAATGACTACAAGAAATCAAAAAAGAATTTTAACATTACACAGGAGAAAATTTCATTTTTATCTATGTATACATCATATTGTTACGAAAATGGAAATGGTGTTCCTAAAATGATAAAGAAAAGCTCCAAAAACAAAAATAATGGACTTGTTTACATGATCAACGAATAAACAAAATTATAGCAACAACATCAGCATCAAAAAGGGGATAAAGATGTAAACAAGCAACAACAACAGTGCAGTATAAAAAAAAGGGGATAAACAAGCAACAACAACTCTGCAAGGACAAACGTAAACAAAATACACAAATAACAATAAACAACTTGTTTACATTTATAGAGATTTCGCGAAGGCAAAGACATTCTCCTTCAAGTGCATTCATCATACTGCTTAGTCTGCGATATAAAAGGAAAGACAAAGCAGGCAACGGCGATTCAGTAAGAATTCGGTCAGTCTTGTGTAAAGACACGTGAGTTCAGTGAGAATTCAGTCAGTCTTGTGTGAAGACACGTTGCGTGTGAAGAGAATAATTGTGGTTTGAAGATCTCTGTTATAAAGATCTATTGAACAATTGTTATTGTGCACGCGGAAGTGTGGAAAGAGTAATAATAATTAAAGCAAATTGTTGTTGTTTAAAAACGTTGAAACTATGAGTTCGTAGATTGCAAATAAAATAAAAATAAATTTGTGTTTAGTTTCAAATCAATTCTTTATTGTTCGCACAATTCTGTGTGCCACCTTTCACGATTTGACTTAAAAGGGTAAAAACGTAACAATATATTTCTGTGGTTTCAATCAATAACAGATGATACTTTCGAAGTAAGTATCATTTCATTAAAAGTTTTTTAAAAAAATTGAGAAATTGCTTTGGAAAAAATTTATTGCGAAATTAAACATACTTATACGGGCAAGCCTAAGGCCAAAAACCTTAATGAAAGTCTCATTTATTTTTTTATATTATTATTATGATAAGATATAGTAGATGAAGTCGCCATAGTCTAGTAGGTAGTGTGTTGGTTTATTAGACGTGAGACTACGCTTCAAACCACAGGTCAGACATCTCCAACAAAACGAAATATGTAAAATATTTCTTCGGCAACTTACTTCCTCTCATCAGATTTCTGGCGACCCCATAAACTCGAAAAAATGCGTGAAAATTGGTCATATGGAATAAAGCACTGTGAGGCCAACCGCGTTAGCCATATGAATGAAATAATATTCCATTTCGCATTATTGCATACAATTCAACAGTTTAAGAGATAAACATTTTATTTCTATAGATTTCTTACTGATTTTAAGCGATTCAACTTAATTATAAAATTGAATGAAATTTTGTGTGAATCTAATAGTGCCGAATTCTGGTTCCGTTTGTGAAAACCATCTTAATTTTATTTTTTTACATTCGAACTTCTTTAACATAAAATAAATACATGTAATCCACATTGACACCAGAGATCAGCAATGAATCGTTTTTTCACTACTCATAAGCACTCATGAAATTTTGAATATAAGTGAGTCAACAATATTGAAATTTAACTACTCTGAGTACTGAGTCATTCGTACTCACTACAACGTTGATTTATAAGTACAGATTGCAATGAGTATGCTTACAACGTTGACATGAAACTCATACCATTCCAAATATGTTTGATTCATAAGCCTACTCATTTGGATTCAAAACTTTAGAAAAATACTTATATGTAATACTTATAAATGATTCTCGAGTGACTCGAATCATTCATCAAAATTTATAGTCTTAGTTGTTGTTGCATTTACAAAAAAAGAAAAAATACACATAAGCAAAAAAGACAAGAGCAGTAAGCAGAGCAACCACACAACCATTTAGTGAGTATTTTAGTGTTCGTACGTGAATCATACTTATTTTGTGATTCTTGTAAATGATGAGTTATGGAGAGTCGAAATCAACAACATCATACGTGTTGTTAAGTATGAATATGATGAGTACTTCAAACTTTGAATATGAGTAGAGGCAGTGATGTAGCTAGGTAACCAAGGGCCCTGGGGCAAATTAAAAAATGCTATGTAAACTGATTAGATTTTATCAAATAAAAATATGAAATATACAAATACTTTAAAAATGCTAAGCTACTTAAGCTCCTTTTTGTGCACTGCAGGGCAGGTAATAAAAATATTAAACAGTAACAACATAAATTACAATTAATACTTGGTGTAGATTTGGGTAATAAAACGAAATAGAGAAGATTCAAGGGTTTATTATATAAAGGTCGGGCCTACCAACTGGCCCGAGCCCTAGCTTTAGTTTTCGCAAAAGTTTCAATGACTTCGTTTAAATCCAGGCTTGATGCGGTTTTGTTTTCAATTGCTATTATCGATAAATGTCGGAGTCGAGTTTGCCCCATATTATTTCCTAAATAATTTTTTTATTATTTTTAGTTTGCTAAATGACCTTTCAGCTGCTGCAGAAGTGACAGGAATTATAAAGAATAATAACATTGCTTTAAATACTTCCGTTAGGTCGCATTCTAGCACTCCATATTTGCTCATTATTTCCTTACATAATTGGTGAACAGTCCATGGTAGGTAGGTACTCACTGTTCACTGACGACGTTAAATGTAAAATAAAAGGAAAGGGAAACACAATGATACGCTACAAGTGTCGTTGGGGAATCCCCGAAAAAAAATTAGCTCCGTTAGTGTTACCACATTTAACGGTGAAGACCATGAACGATCTCCTGCCCACGAACCTGAATTAATGTACCTACTGCTGGTGACTTGCATTTTTTCACAATATTTCGCGTTATACAATGAGCTGTAGCCGAAATCTATAGATTTGACACGATTTATTGACTTAGCGGACATCAATATATGTATGTGGTAAAATCAAATAAAATTGAACCACTATATTGACCAGTACAAAAAAGTTTATTGACATTAGCTTACTTACTCCTGATACAGCATTAATTTTTTAACCGTTCTCGAAAAAAAAATATTAACTTGAATTCACAATAGAACGCACATCTATGAATAATAAAACGCACATATCACTATCCGTCAAATTGACAACACTGCGAACCTACAGAAAGAATTTAGGAGAATTCCCTAGGCATACATTTTGAATTTCTCTCAAATGAGTTGTCATGATTAAAGTGGGGTTGCAACCTGTCATATTTGTTTTGAAAATGAGAGAAATTTCCAAAAGTTCAGTTCGATCCAGATTTCTGGTAAGGATTCGAGGGCCCCGGGGCACTGCCCCGCCTAGCCCCTAGGTAGCTAGGCCACTGAATACAGGTTCCATGATATTAAAATAAGTATGAATGAGTATAAATATTAGAAATTATAAATATGATTCGATTCCATTCATCTTTTTGAATACTCATTGCTGATCTCTGCTTTCTATAGTTTTCTTACTAATTTTAAATGCGTTTAAAATTTAATGAAATTGTGAAAATTGAATTATAAAATTGAATGAAATTGTGTGAATCCAATTGTGCGGAAATTTGTTTTCATATCTGGTTTCGTTTGTGGAAACTATCTTAATTTTTTTTTTAATTTTATACATTTGAACTTCCTTAACGGAAAATATATACACGTAATCCACATTGACATATTTATGTTAGACACTTTAGATTGACTCTATTGATTACAAAATATGCACATTATGCAGACAAACTTGACTTTGTGATAATGGCAGGCATTAGTTATCACAATTTTCAAAGAAATATTTGTATGTAGATCGGTCTGCTTTAATTATAAAATCACAACCGTATTTATCGAATGCGTTTCTTATTTGCATACAATTCGAAAATATTAAAAATTAATTTTTTATTTTTTTATTGTTTGATTAAGGACCAGTATTAATTAAAAAAAATAAATAATGGCCAGTCACAATCCAATCCAAAGCACTTGTATATGTACCAACCTAATTGGAGGCGATGATGAAGAATCGGGCAACTGATTTCGCGACATGTTATATTAATTGTTTAAATTGTTTAAATTATTTTTATTCTTTTTTTTTTTTTTTTGTAAATTTTAAAATTCGACTTATTAACCGCACTCCAATAAGATTTACAGTTAAATAACAGCATCTCTGGGGAATCCTTTAGGTTTTATACAATTACCTCAGCAATCACACAATTCTAATAAGGAGTTTTCATCCCTTATATGTATGTATGTATGTATATGAACCTCAACAACTATGAGTATACATACGGTCTTCATTCCTATTCGTTACAACTAAATTAAAGGGGCGGCGCCAGTGCGTATACGTACATATTAAGCCCCTGTAGTAAATTTTTTCAGACGATTATAGAATAAGTTTTTTTTTTTTTTCATTTTAATACCTAATTTCTAATGATATTTTTATGTTATACTAGCAGATTGTACCCGGCGTTGCGCTGGTTATGTAGTTTGGATTAGTTTAAAAATGAAAAATGGTTTAAATTAAAAAAAAAACAGTGATTATTTGAAACCGATTTCTTAAAAAATGCAATTTTTCAAATTATTCGGAAACCGATTTAACAAACAACCCAGTTTTTTGAATACTCTAAGTCCTAAATATAAATGCACTCAATTTGCCCGTTTTTCGCCCCTTTCCCCATTTTTGGACCCCTTTTGGTTCAAATTTTGAAACGGAACACCTCCAATAGCTATTTGGGAAACTTAACCAAGCGAAACCGTAAAAAACTACCTTTAAAAAAGGATAAAATACAGCATTTATGCATAAAAGTACTAATTTTTGCCCATTTTTCTACCTTTGTCACATTTTTTCTCCCCTTTTGGTCAAAATTTTATTAGGATTATGAAATGTTTTGAATGAATATAACAAATTATTAGCGATATGCTTCGTTTTCCATCAAAATATTTAAATCGAGTCAGTTTACATATATGTATACCCAGTCATTAAATAAAAATATAACTTTAAAAATTTCAAAATATAAATTTATTTGTATAATTACCCTCCTAGCAAATCCAAAAAATACAACACAACTGACTATATAGTCTCTTAACTTGACATAACTCATCCAGCCGATATATATATGTAATCCAAATGAGTTTCTAAACTGTAAGAATAGACCCTAAGGGAAATAGGGAGTATTTTACAAAGGAAACTTCATAAGTTCTCATTCGAATTCACAAAAACCATTGCAGATTAATTTAATTCAAATAAAATTTGTATTTAATATTGACAAATAACACGGTGCGACAGTGAAAATACACCCGAGTAACTACATAGTCCACGTTATTCAGTTAGTTGAGTAGATCTCAAAACTATTTTTTTATATTTCTCGAAACCTCCAAACTTTTTTTATTTGACAAAAACTGTTTTTTCTGACTTAACACACAAATTTCTGGATTACTCAAACATTTCTGACCCGATTTCCAAAATTTAAATCTTGTTGGAAAGGGAAGAGATGTACCTTTAAAACGGTATACATATATCAATTATTCGACTTAATATGCTATGAGATTTGATGAGATAAACTTGGAAAATTCGAATTTTTTCATATTTTTCAAGTTTGTCCAGTCATAGCAGCAAACTTTAATAAAAAAAATATAGGATAAGTGATAATATTCTCAAAGTCTGTTCTCTTGTGAAGAGATTGAGTCATCATTTGATAAAATTGTATAAAAATTACCGTAGTTATTAGTTAAATAGTATAACAGTCGTGTTATATTTTTTATATATGTCTTATAGTTCAAAAATTTTCAGAATTTTTGATGGATCTTGATTGTTTATTACAAAATGTGTCAATTCCACGTTTGCACGACTTCCAGAAGTCGGCTAATATTTGTGTTTTTTGCAAATATTATTATTTCTCTTTGCGCAAACATTGGCCAACTTCTGGTGGTCGCTCAAACGTGAAATTGACACATTTTGTAATAAACAATCAAGATCCATCAAAAATTCTGAAAATTTTTGAACTATAAGTTCATTTGATGAGATGACATATATAAAAAATATAACACGACTGTTATACTATTTATATAAAAACTACGGTAATTTTTGTCCGATTTGATCAAACGAAGTGCCAATCTCTTCACAAAATAATGCACTTTCATAATATCATCACTTATTTCATATTTTTTAAGTAAAGTTTGCTACTATGAACGGATAAACTTAAAAAAATATGAAAAAAATTCACATTTTCCAAGTTTACCGCATCAAAGATCATAGCATATTAAGTCAAATAACAGATATTTGTATACCGTTTTAAAGGTCCATCTCTCCCCTTTCCAACAAGATTTCAATTATGGAAATCGGGCAGAAATGTTTGAATAAACCAGAAATTTGTGTGTAAAGTCTAAAAAAACAGTTTTTGTCAAATAAAAAAAGTTTGGAGGGTTCGAGAAATATAAAAAAAATATTTTTGAGATCTACTCAACAAAACTCACAACCTACACTATGTCATTAGTCGAGTGTATTTAATTTTTTTTATTTTGTCGCATAGTGTAATAGGTGTATTAAAAAAAACGATACTGTAATTTGTTGTTATGCTGTAAAAAGATACACTAAACAAATTTTGAATATATTTTTAAAATATATTTATATTTTTAAATTAACTTATCGAATGTTATAAGCCCATAATCGGCAAATTCTTTTTATTTTGGTAGATGTTTTGCATTTTTTAATCGATTACTTGCAGTTTTTGTGTCAAAGACTTGCATTATTTTGGTCGATCGATGACCGTGCTTTTTAGTTTCGATGACTTGTATTTTATTGTCGATGACTAGCATTTTTTGTTTATGACTTGCTGCTTTTAGTCGATGACGTGCATTTTTGTGTCAATGACTTGAATTTTGTGTGTCGTTGATTTGCATTTTTTGGTCGATGACTTTCATTATTAATCGATGACTTGCATTTTTGTATCAATAACTTGCATTATTTTTGACTGTGACTAGCATTTTCTGTGTCGATGACTTGCATTTTTTGGTCGATGACTTGCACCTTTTGGTCGATGACTTGAATTTTTTGTCTCAATGAATTGCATATTTTTTTTTTTGGTCGATGTCTTTCATTTTTAATCGATGACTTGTATTTTTGCGTCGATGACATTTAAGAGCATTAGCTACTTGGGCCATCAGCTCAAAAAAAAATAAATAAATAAATAAATAATTAAATCACCGTTATTTTTGTGTGTCAATGGTGTCATTGTCAGTTTTTAAAATTGAAATAAAAAAAATTACAAAAAATTTCGAAATATTGTCAAATTTTTTCGGGCACTCTCCTTAAATGGTAAAATTTGAGTTTGGTGATTGTTAGAATTTTATCCATAGTGTACAGTTTCTTTCGACGCTCACTGTATGTGTTTACTTTTTGAAAATATCAACTAAAAGTAAATTTTGCTAAGTTAATACGTGAAATATTGTGAACAGAAACATTTAAGTTTCAATATATATGTTTTTTAATATCATCCATCGAACTAAATGCGACACAAATATTGTTCATAATAAAACAGAAATAAATTAATAAAATAGAATTAATAAATATAGAAACCTTGATTTTTTATACAAACTTTTGGTTAAAATTGAATGATATGTATTCGTTTGGTTGATGACTTGCATTTTTTGGTCCATGACTTGCAATTTTCATGTCGATAACTTGCATTTTTTCGACAGTTTGCACTTTTTAAATTTTATCGATTTATTACAGCATTTTTTATTGCTCATTTAAAAAAACAATTAGCTTTGTCGGCTATATCTCCAGTCTCAAAGGTTACCCGAACGTAACAAAAAGTATTTTGAAATCCTTGATACCATGGTTATTTGATTTTGTATTGAAAACACAGACTTTGATTAAAAATGTTGAATATATTTATATTCCACATACTTTTAATAAAAATCAATAAAAAAAAAATATAAAAAAATCATAAGAGATTTTTAACAAACCTCACGCTTTTAAAAATAAAAATAAGTGTATTAAAACAACAACAACAACAACAAAAACATAATAAACAACATTTTAAATCCTATGTCTAGGGTTGATGGATGTACCGTGTTATCCGAGTATGTTTATTTACTTATTTGCCAGTTTATTTTATTGTTATTGAAATGCGATAATTTAATTGTGGCCTAGTAAATCTGGAACAACATAATTTTATTCAGAAGAAAAAACAAAAAAAAAAAAACAGAGAAGGGGGAGGGTAATTGCAAATAGAGACCATGAGAATTTTATGGTAAAAACATGTTTTACAGTGTTTTTCTAACAGGATTCTACTTGAAAATGTCATCTTTGCAATTATCATGAGTTTGCCTTGTCATTCTCTTGCTCTCTCACTCTTTCGCTCTTTCACTCTCTCTCTGTCTCTCTTGTTCTCATTTAAGGAAATATTGTTTAAACTTTAAAGAGGGTTATTTCTACCTCTTCTATTTCTATTTATCAATGAGATACACATCTAAATCAAATGTAAGATTACTGTCATTATGTTTTCTTATTTCTCTTGTATTTGGTGCAACGAGCTCACTTTAGCCAGTCGTTGCCAGTCCTCATGGCAAATGACTGGTAATGAAAAGGTTTGTTTTCCGTTTCAATTGTCGATGAGACATATTGTTCAATTGTTTGACTGCAGTGGTTTTTCTCGCCTCGGGAAATTTGTTTGTTTTGTATAAGCGTATGAATGTATGTGTTTTTGTATTTTTCAATCTTGAGAACGTGTGTCGGCCACACGTCGCTTGTTGTGTTCACGCAGTTTAACTTGTTTGATCGTCTCTCAATATGAGTACGAACGTTTCTGTTATTTTAAACACTTGGCAAGCATATGATGAAAGTCAAATTAGACAGCGGTGAAAAGAGGAGGAGGTATACTGGGCGAAACGAACGATGCTTCTTATCCTGATGCAGTCGTTGACGTAGCTAATTTTTGTTTTGCCGATCATCAAATAAAAATAATTCAATTTTCAACAATAAAGGGTGTAGTGATAGTTATTGTTGTTTTTTTTTATTCTTAAAGTTATTGTGGCGCTCGTTTGTTGTTTATGGGATTTATTCCAGTGATTTTTTTTTGCAGCAATTGTATACATTGTAAATACATAGTTCCGATTGTTGTGGTTGAATATTTTTAAAAATTTAATCCCATATTAAATGAACTGTGTGGTATACACATACATGCATGCATGTAACGATAATTTGAATTAATTGTCACAAACAAGCAATCGAATTAAGTGTGGGAAATATTCATAAGCTTTAGCATGTATTTTTTTTTTAATTTATAAACAAATAACCTCAAGTTATTACAACTTAAAATTATTTTCTTTACATTCATATAAAACATACAGAGAAATGAAAAATGAAAAACAGAAATATTTTGTTTTATTTTCTTATCAATTACAATTGAATTTAAGCTCCACCCATTAAACTTCTTAATGTGACCGACTAAACAATATTCTGGCATATTGTTTATGTTAAATTTAGTTATAAATATTTCTTTTTATTAGTTGGTCTTCTTATTACATTCCATTACTATGACGCATATGACGCAGCTTCTGTTTGTAGTTTCAAGATCCAAATGGTAAAGAAAAACAGCTACCAGCACTTGGTTTTTGTATGTATGTACATTAGAGTGGCCCCAAAATAAAAGTTGCGAATGTTCCCAACTAAAATTAATGTTTGATTCATTCTAAGGCTACGATTCTCAATTTTTTCGTCCTGGGGTCAATATTTGGTGAGCTTTGAGGTTTTTTTTGGATTTTTTTCATATTTCTTCCAAAGGAACTATATATAAATTTGGTATCATATGAAAGGTCTTTCAAAGGCGCTTTCAATAGGTTATCAGAAATTTTAAAAAAAATTTTGAAAATTCAGAAATTTTGAAAATTTCGGACAAAATTTTTGTTTTTTTTTTAATTTTTTCATAGAATTTACTTAACTAAATTGTTGAAATTTCTTGATTATAAAGACCACGTAATTTAACCAAAATGGTTTCTTCCGTTTTTCAAAATTCAATCTAGTTCAATTTTTATTAAAATTTTTTTAAACCTAATTTCTTCTATATCTGGCAACCTCTGTTAACTCAATTCATATATGTAATGGGCATCAAAATAACGCAAATTTTATAAGCTTTCCATTGATATTGTATAATTTCTTATACTTTTATTTTGTTATACAACGAATATTTCAATTTAAACCAAAACATTTGCCATACATCCCGCTGTAATGTAATTTTCTTGTTATTCTGTAATGTAATATTTTTATGTGGATCAATCTGGTCCACAACTTCTAACGCTGAATTCAACAACCACAAACTTTGTTGTTTTTGAAGAGCTTTTAGATTCATCTAGTTCTGATAATATAATATTGTACAGCAATAATGCAGAAACCGCGGAGAATTGTGGAACAAAAAGTTGCGGGTCCAAGCGGAAGAAGATGAAGATTGAAGATGATAGTCAGGAAGAGACAAATGTTCGCGATATTTCGTTGTTTAATTTTTGTGCAGTTTTAGATCAAGCTAATATATCTAGTCGCTATGGAGCTCTATTAGCTACTGCTTTGTTAAGAGATTTAAATATGCCAAATATAATAATAATCCGACACAAAATTGATAATGAACGTTATAACTCAAGAAAGGTCTCCGTAAACAGTAATAAATGTATAGAAGTGCTCGAAAGAATTTCTTTTGATGGTAAATGCGAAAAATGTTTGGAGTAAATTGAAGTTAATGGTACATATATGAATTGAGTTAACAGAGGTTGTCAGATAGAGAAGAAATTTAGTTTTAAAAAAATTTTAATAAAAATTGAACTAGATTGAATTTTGAAAAACGGAAAAAACCATTTTGGTTAAATTACGTGGTCTTTATAATCAAGAAATTTCAACAATTTAGTTAAGTAAATTCTATGAAAGAATTAAAAAAAAACAAAAATTTTGTCCGAAATTTTCAAAATTTTTGAATTTTCAAAATTTTTTTTTTAAAATTTCTGATAACCTATTGAAAGCGCCTCTTAAAGACCTTTCATATGATACCAAATTTATATATAGTTCCTTTGGAAGAAATATGAAAAAAATCCAAAAAAAAAAAATCAAAAAAGGACCTTTTTATCGTTTGATCCAGCTCACCAAATATTGACTCCAGGACGAAAAAATTGAGAAACGTAGTCTTAGAATGAATCAAACTTTCATTTTAGTTGGGAACATCTATACCTTATTTTTTCTTCATACAAACGGGGCCACCCTAATGTACATACATACATCCATACATATGTATGTATGTGCAGCCATATTTGAAAGCTGTCAAAAACAGAAAATACATTCAAACATTATGTAATTACATACATATATACATATGTATATATATTTGCTATTTGTTACATAATACATACATACACTGAGAGCCAGAAGAAAATACATTCAAACATTATGTAATTACATACATATATACATATGTACATATATTTGCTATTTGTTACATAATACATACATACACTGAGCGCCAAAAGTGAGTAAACACCACTGAAATAATTCATTTTCTTAAGATAACGAGAAAAGTAAGTGAGAATAGTCGAATAAATTTCCAAAAATAAAAACGTTTATTTATTACTTATAAAATGTTAAAACAAAAACAACAATTAAATTATTGTTGTGGTACAAGTATATTTTTTATAATAGAAAATTTAAAATTATAGTAGGTGTTGACTCACTTATGGTGCTCAGTGTACGTATGTAATAATTAATAAGTAAGTCTCTTTAATTTAATAACTTTTTTTATATAGAAATTATTATGAAAAGACACGAAACTATGATTCTATGCTTTAAAATAATAAATATTTCCCACTCATTGGAAATAAGTCGCCTTAGTCTAGTGTGTTCTCTTATTAGACCTGAGGCCTCGGTTCAAAACCCAGTTCAAACATTTCCAACACAACGAAATTTGTAAAATATTTCTGCGACAACGTCCTCTCAGCAGATTTCTGGCAAAAACTCTGAGAGTAAATAAAAAATTGCCATGACTTTCTGAAAAAAAAAATCTATCGCTCAGAATTCGCTTTAAACTATAGGTCGCGCCACTCATGTATATTTTTTTTTCGCTGAGGAGGAGTAAATGTACCTACCCGCACCATAGGGGAAGTCGTCACTATCCCCCGTGTGTGGGGCCCTCATCCACTAAATCTCCAACTCCTCTTTTGGACTCTTTGTGCCCACTCCGGAAATACTGTCGTATTACTTCGAAGTGGAGTCCGTCTAGCCATTTATATCCATATCCGTGTCCGGATTGCGCAACAAAATCTAAGAAGGTGTCTAAACATCCATTCCAATTCTCTCATCCAAGTCAATTTTCTTAGATTTTAGTAAGGCTTCAGTGTAACTGGCTATGCTATTCCAATTCTCCTCACAGTTCAGAATTACATCGCAGAAGTTCTCGACAGTACAGACGCCGACTTTGGCCTCAAGATTCCTTCTTTCCAATCTCCATCCCTCAAATTCTTCACTCATGTAAGAAATTAACACACACAGCATAAGTGGACTGAAAGGTTGTAATGACCAATTATGTATGTACTATACAGTGAGAGCCAAAAGAAACTGTACATTAAAAAAATTTATTTTATTTATTTATTTCTAAAATTTAATCAACAGAATCAATTCTAAAATTAAATACATTTAAGAGCATTAGCTACTTGGGCCATTAGCTAAAAAAAAAAAAAAAAAATAAATAAATAATTAAATCACCGTTATTTTTTTGTGTCAATGGCGTTATTGCCAGTTTTTAAAATTGAAACAAAAAAAATTACAAAAAATTTGGAAATATTGTTAAATTTTTTCGGGCACTCTCTTTAAATGGTAAAATTTGAGTTTGCTGATTGTTAGAATTTTATCCATAGTGTACAGTTTCTTTTGACGCTCACTGTATGTGTTTACTTTTTGAAAATATCAGCTAAAAGTAAATTTTGCTAAGTTTAGAGAAATGGACCTAATACGTGAAATATTGTGAACAGAAACATTTAAGTTTCAATTTCTATGTTTTTTAATATCATCCATCGAACTAAATGCGACACAAATATTGTTCATAATAAAACAGAAATAAATTAATAAAATAAATATAGAAACCTTGATTTTTTATATAAACTTTTGGTTAAAATTGGATGATATGTATTTGTTTGGTTGATGACTTGCATTTATTGGTCCAAGATTTGCATTTTTCATGTCGATAACTTACATTTTTTCGATAGTTTGCACTTTTTAAATTTTATCGATTTCTTACAGCACTTTTTGTTGCTCATTTAAAGAAAACAATTAGCTTTGTCGGCTATATCTCCAGTCCCAAAGGTTACCCGAACGTAACAAAAACTATTTTGAAATTGGAAATTAATAAAATAAATATAAAAACCTTAATTTTTTATACAAACTTTTGGTTAAAATTCATGAACTTGCTAAAATATATTGCCGTACTAAGACTTTTGCTGTCCACTGTATGTTGGAGTAAATCGGCTAAAACACTTTTACAAATACAATCTGATGAGTTCCCAGAATTGGCTTTAGACTGAACTAGAATGTTAACATTACACTATCGATTCAGATCATTAGAAATACAATGTAGATATCGAAATAAAACCTTAATGCATCGACATTTCAACCAAGAAAATTAATACAGAAGAGATTTATTTTTAACAATTGCAAATCATAACAAAATGTCTTATAGAAATTTTAATTTTGCATTAAGTTTTGTTCTCTCATACATACATACATATATGTTATGTACTACCAACAAAAATTTTGTCTGTATTTTATTAACTTGAAAATGGCTTGTTTCCAAAAAAAAAAAAAAAAAGTGGTGTTTCTCTTTAGATGATATCTGGAACATATCGATTAGTATTTGCCTTTGTATTTATGTAATAGCTGTGGCTGTGGTTAATTGTGGCATAACGCAGAGACAAATTCACACAAACAAACAAAAAAAAAAATCCCACAAACCATTACAAGTTAAACTGCAGATTTGTGCGTTTCCTTCATCCCTCCAGTTCTAAGGATGTACTCGCACACAGATAAACAATTACAGAATTTAAGCAAATAAACAGTTAACACATTTAAATGGTGTATAATTGTTTGTTTGTCTGTCTTTTTTTTTTTCTCTCTTTGCTTGTTGGTTTGTTTGTTTGTATGTGTGTCTGTTTATTTGTTTATCCTGTCCTGTTATCTGTTTATTTTATTGTTTTTATGAAGTGGATAAAGAAGCATTGCAAATTTTAAAACCATAACAAACTGTGGGAAAAACAAATATACTACATACATTGATTTCAATAGAGCTTTTATTAGTATTTTCCTTAGAAAATGGTTTGTGAATTGACTAAAAATATAAGAATGTTTCGTTTGAAATTTTTTAGCACATTTTCCGATTCCTTTTAATTCAGTTCAAACTAATTCCGTTATGTACACAGAAATCAATTGATTTATTTGAATTAATTTTTGTATAAAAGAAAAAACACAAATCTACCTATTATGAAAGGTTTTTTGATTAAAATTTTTATCCAGGACTTATTGTGAGAAGCTAGGCCGTAATCGTGACTGAAGGGTTGTAATGACCACTTAATTCGATGGATGATATTAAAAAACATAAAAATTGAAACTTAAATGTTTCTGTTCACAATATTTCGCGTATTAAATACATTTCTCTAAACTTAGCAAAGTTTTTAGCTGATATTTCGAAAAAATATGCACTTACAGTGAGCGTCAAAAGAAACTGTACACTATGGATAAAATTCTAACAATCACCAAAACTCAAGTTTTACCATTTAAGGAGAATGCCCAAAAAAATTTTTACAATATTTCGAAATTTTTTGTAATTTTTTTTTTGTTTCAGTTTTAAAAACTGCAATGACACAATTTTAAAACAGAAATAACGGTAATTTATTAATATATACGTACATATTTTTTTTAATGTACAGTTTCTTTTGACGATCTCTGTACATATACAATTGGTCATTACAACCCTTCAGTCAGGATTACAACCTAGCTTCTCACGCTACTTATGTTGCGTGTGTTACTCATTTAGATTCATAACTTTAGAAAAATACTTATAATACTTATGAATGATTTGAATCATTCATCAAAATTTACAATCTTAGTTGTTGTTGCATTTACAAAAAAAAAAAAAAAAACACATAAGCAAAAAAGAGCAGCAAGAAGAGTAAACACACAACCTTCTAGTGAGTATTTTAGTATTCGTACGCGAATCATATTTATTTTGTGATTCGTGTATATATTGAGTTATGGAGAGTCGAAATCGACAACATCATACGTGTTATTAAGTATGAATACGATGAGTATTTCAAACTTTTAATATGAGTAGAGGTTCCATGATATTAAAATACATAAGTATGAATGCTTATATTCTATTTATTTTTATTTTTTTTATTTATTTATTTATTTATTTATTGATTAACTCCAGTACAACAAGCATTTAAAATTATTTAATAGTTCTGTTTATACAATGTTATGATTAAGTTAATAGTTATATACATATGTATGTAAGTTTCACATAGAAAGCACAAATTATATTAATTAGATTTAAGTTAGATTTAAGTTAGATTTAAGTTAGCCTTAGATTTGATTAAATTAAATGATGAATTCTAAAGAAAAGAAAAATGTGTTGAAATTGCTTTTTTAAATTGCATTATATTGCTTTTCAATTGAATTTCTGGCGGAAGTTGATTCCACGAACGAGGAGCATTAATATAAAAGTGCCTTTCAGACACCTGTTTTCTGTACCTTACGGCATTTATCCTATAGCCTCTATTTTTTTTTTTTTTTTTTTAAAAAAGGCTTTCAAGTGTCATATTATAGATTCTGTAGGAAAAATGCGAGATACTACTATATCTACTGCGTCCAAACATATATATCTTCCTATGTTGTTATAAGTTACGTTAAGTTTATTCCTGCTAACAGAGTCCAAGCCCGCAAAAAGCTTACATCCATACAAGAGAGTTGGAATTAGATAGGTCTTCGCCAAGAGCATACGTATGTATATTGAAAGGCGTAAAGGACTAGATCGCGCAGAGATTCCTCAGCATAGCGTACGTCTTACCACAAATCGTATTAACATGGTTAGTCCAGGAGAGTTGACTATTAAAAGTAATACCTAAGTTCATGGCGCATTGTACTATTTCTATGGGCGAGTCCCCAACGACTAATGGTGACAGTAAGTTCGTCAAAAAGCCAATTTTCCCAATTATGATAGTCGTTTAAGCAAAATCCATTTGCAGTAGCCCATTTAAATATAATGTCAAGTATTATAAGTATCAGAAATTATGAGTATGATTCGATTCTATTCATCTTTTTGAATACTCATTGCTGATATCTGTTGCATACATACATATGTACATATTTGCAATAAACTTATCTATTTTTTCCTTTTTTTCCGTATAACATTTAATGTACCTAATTATGTACATATGTATGTTTATAGCATACACTTATAACACATGTGTATGTAGGTAAATAGTTGCTATAATATTTTTAAATTTTCCTTTTCCAACACTGATTATTATTATTTTTAATTTATTGATTGTAATCAATTATTTTCATTTTATTTTTTATTTTTTTCTAATATAAAAGTTTTTTTAAATGAATTTTTTCTTTTTTATTTGCATATATAAATAAATAAATATATTTTTGTTTAGTTAAGTAATTAATATTAAATATTATGGAACCAAAACAGGAAGGTAATATTATGAAAAAGTATGTGAAATGATAAATAATTTAAAAACAATTAGAGAAGAAGATCGATCCGATAATCGTACACCTGGGAGATTTGGGCCCCTATCAGTTTTGGTTGTGTATGTTCATATTTTTATCGCTTTTTCCAACCGGCTGGGTTCAGGTGGGTCACGTGCTTTTAGCTGCACCCACTCCATACACTTGCGCCGATCCGCCATATTTAAGCCCATGTGACGAGAACTGTAATCGAATAGAATATAATCGTACCGTATTCGAAGAGACCATTATATCGGAGTTTGAGTTGGTATGTGAAGACCAACCCTTGGCAAGTTTTTCACTCACAAACACTGGTAATGTTTGGAGTTATGTTGGGTAGTATCATATTTGGGTATTTGGCCGATCAGTAAGTACTATTGGCTTATATGCACTATATGCATCTGGAATAACGTTTTAATAACAACACTTTTCCTAGGTATGGGCGTAAGCCATTATTCGTAACCGCTTGTATCCTGCAGTTGATCGTTGGTGTGACAGTGAGTTTTTCGCGATGGTTTTGGTTTTATTGTGTGTTCAGATTTCTGCATGGATTTACTACGGGTGGATCGATGACAACAAGGTAGTCTTGATGTTAAACATTCATACATGCATGCACAAATAAAACAAATGTTTTTGTTTTTGATTATTTTTAAGTTTCGTACTCGTTATGGAAATTATTGGAATCAGCAAGCGAGAGGTTATGTCCATTTTATATCATGTACCGTTTAATTTGGGCCATGCTACCTTGCCACTCCTATCATACTTTCTTCGTCACTGGCGGTGGTTCAATTTAAGCTACTCATTATTTTCCGTTTTGTTTGTGATGTACATTTGCCTGTGCATAGAGTCGCCCCGTTGGCTTTTTAGCACCGGCAGACTGGAGAGAGCTATTCCACTGTTAGAGAAAATTGCAGTGGCTAATAAAATGCCGACAGAACGTATAAGGCCAGAAATCGAAGAGGCTTATAAAAAACTCATTTTAAATGCTCCTGCCAAGAAGGGAACTCTATTCGATTTATTTCGTACACCGAATTTACGGAAAAAATCAATTATTATGGCCTACCAATGGCTAAATGTATGCGCTGTTTACTTTGGCGTTTCACAGTTCATTTCAACTTTGGCTGGCAATATTTTTTTAAACGTAGCCATAAGCGGTTTACTTGGTGTACCAGGTATAATAGCATGTATCTTTATGACCAAATATTGGGGACGTCGATTAACTCTGATAATATCGAACAGTATGAGTGCTTCCAGTTTGTTGTTTATTGCCTCGTTCCAAGATTTAAGTGCTATGTTGGTGGTAATGTTTGCTACGATAGGTCTTGTTGGTGCTGCCACTACATTTCCAAATGTATACCTATTTGCTGGAGAAATATTCCCCACGGTGGTACGTTCGACCGGTATAGGAATGTTTTCGTTTGTCGGTCGTATTGGATCAATGACGGCACCATTTATAACCGAATTGTCGGTTTTTTCATATTGTCTGCCACCGTTGACTTTCGGAGCTTTAGCGTTGTTAGGTATATTTCTAACTTTATTGCTGCCAGAAACACGAGGATTTCCATTACCCGAAACCATCGAAGATGGCGAAAATTTTGGTAAAAAGCAACGTAACGATTAACAATGCTTTTAGTATTGTAGCAGCACTTGAAGCCAAATTTAAAAATTTATTTTATTTACAACAGAAAAACAAAAAAAGATAAATTATTATAGTGATATTATCTTTATCTAGCTGTATACAGTTTAGTAATAAATATAATATAATCACAATTTACTATATTCTTATATTTTTTACCATTTCAGCAAGCTTAAGAAGTAGTCGTTAATGCGTAATACTTTATTAATATACATACAAAATAAACTTTTTACGTCTCTATCAGAGATCAGCAATGAGTATTCAAAAAGATGAATAAAATCGAATCATACTTATAATTTCTGATACTTATATATAAGCATTCATACTTATATTAATATCATGGAACCTCCTCTACTCATATTCAAAGTTTGAGGTACTCATCATATTCATACTTGACAACACGTATGTTGTTATTGATTTCGACTCTCCATAACTCAACATTTTCATGAATCACAAAATAAATATGATTCGCGTATGAACACTAAAATACTCACTAAATGTTTGGGTGTTTGCTCTGCTTGCTGCTACGTCTTTTTTGCTTATGTGTCTTTTTTTTTTTTTTGTAAATGCAACAACGACTAAGACAACAAATCATTTTGATGAATAATTCGAGTCACTCGAATCATTTATAAGTATTTTTCTAAAGTTATAAATCAAAATGAGTAGACTTATGAATCAAACATATTTCGAATGGTATGAGTTTGATGTCAACGTTGCACGCATATTCATTGCAACCTGTATATACTTATAAATCAACGTTGTATCTCAGGAATGCTCCTTTTCGGACCATAGATACATTACCTTCACTATCGACACGAACGAGTCTCCCCCTGCCATGACCCCTCCGGTCAACAGGAGGAACACGAATTGGACCATTTTTAGGGAGAAACTGCGTAGCAGCCTTCCCTCTACCCCCCCGACTATAACGACCCGTTTCAACGTGGATAGGGCTGCGGACACACTGTCAACCGCGCTTAGGGCAGCAGCCACATCCTCCGTCAAACCCGCTGCCCATAGGGGCAAACGAAAACCGCCCTGGTGGAGCCAAGAGATCGATGATCTACACCGATCTTGTGGCAGGCTCTTTAACAGGGCGAAGGCGACAGGCGAATGGTCAATCTACAAGGCCAAAAAGAGGGAACTTAAATACGCTATAAGGCGAGCGAAGAGGGCCTCGTGGAGGAACTACTGCGCCAGAGTAGAATCCTCTGCCGAAACGGGCCGTCTCCGTAAAATTCTAAGTTCCACTCACAAATCCCTTGACTGTATCCGACGGACTGACGGATGCTGGACTACGTCCAGTTTGGAGACGCTTGAGCCATTTTTCTGGATATTGAGGGTGCATTTAATAACGTCGACCCGGACGCCATTCTTAGGGCTTTTGGTTCTCTGAACTTGGGACAGAATCTGGTCAGGTTCATCGAGCTTCTCCTCAAGTCGAGGATAGTAACCTCCACAGTGGGGGCCACTAATTGTCAGAGAATGTTTCGTAGGGGCACACCGCAAGGCGGTGTTCTATCACCACTTCTCTGGAACCTTGCAGTCAACTCTCTCTTGAGAGGGCTGGAACACTCTGGCAACGAAGTCATAGCTTACGCTGACGACATTGCCATTGCTGCGTCGGGAATTTGTCCGCAGACACTGTCGGATAAGTTGAACTAGGCGCTGTCAATCGTACTGGACTGGTGTAGGGATTTTGGACTGTCTATCAACCCCTCTAAGACCGATACGATCCTTTTTACGAGGAAATATAAAGTTCCGACCTTCTCTCTTCCCATGATACGTGGGACCAGACTTACGTTGAGTCCCGAGGTTAAATATCTGGGCCTGATCCTCGATCCCAAACTCAACTGGAGGGCGAATCTGGCTGCTAGGGCACGCAAGGCGGCGTGTGCTGCTTACTCCTGCAGTAGAGCATTCGGAACCAGATGGGGTCTTCACCCAAGGATCATGCGTTGGATATATTCTACGGTCATCGAACCCAACCTCTTATACGGCGTTGCTTTCTGGTGGACTGCTCTGGACAGACAACACAACGTCAGACTCCTTGACAAGGTCAGAAGGTCTGCCGCCATTTACATAACTGGTGTTCTACGCACCACCCCCACGAAAGCCTTGTTCGCGATGCTCAACTGGCTTCCTACTGTGCTTCTCGCTAAGCAGGCGGCCAAGTTTACTGCGACTAGACTTAATGCTTTGTCTCGCTGGCACATTATACCTTCTGGTCACTCCACTATTCTGGAGGTTGATCCGGTGGCCCCTGTGAACATGGACTATATCACTGCTGAATATTGTCTTGACAGATGTTTCCACTCTCTGATTCCGAATAGGGATGACTGGAATCCTAATACGGTCGTCCCCCCGGAAGTCCTGGATATATATACCGACGGCTCTAAAATCGACAATGGTGTTGGAAGCGGTATCTACTCTGGGAAACTGAACCTGAATATTTCTCTCCGTCTGCCGGACTACTGCAGCGTGTTTCAGGCGGAGGTGATGGCGATCTACCGGGCCGCTCAATGGATCCTCGTCAACGATGCTCCTTTCACTCGCGTCTCGGTCTTCTCTGACAGTCAGGCCGCGATAAAGTCTCTATCGGGTTTCGTGATTAACTCAAGGATCGTTAGGGAATGTCGTCGCTGTCTCGACCTTCTTTCGGGGCGCTTCACCAGTGTCTCTTTGGTGTGGGTCCCCGGGCACAGTGAAATTCCGGGTAACTGCAGAGCCGACGAGCTCGCCAGAGCTGGTGCGCTCCTTCCGGAATCCTCTTCTGTTGAATTGGGTATACCACTTGCCTCGGTCAAATTGACCATTGCACGGAAATTCTTTCGAGACGCCAACCTATCCTGGGTCAACGAGGAGTCCTGCTCCACCGCTAGGCTCACCTGGCCCTTGATGGATAAAAGGCGTACCAACCAATTACTTGGTCTTGGTCGTGACGTCATCTCGACTACGGTGGCCGTGCTTACGGGTCATTGCGTCATGGGCAGACACGCGGAAAGAATCAGGCTCCCTTTTAACGATTTCTGTCGTGGATGCAGGTCCTCTGAGGAGGAGGAGACTGTTATTCACTTTCTTTGTCAGTGCCCGTCTCTTGCTAGGTGTAGATATAGGTTATTTGGCTCCCCATTCCTTGTTAGCTTAACGGAGCTATCATCCATTGATATCAAGGATATAGCTTCGTTCATCAAACTTTCTGGCTGGTTTTCCAGTGCGGGGTAGTCGTGCTTCCGTTGTGCAGCCCTTGCGCTGACCAACTTCTTCCTTTTCCCTGATTGTGGTGGAACTTGGTCAGTACATTGACTGCGTTCACCCGTGGCATCACAACGGGCCCCTATGCGTGCTCAAGTGAGCTTTGTGACATCAGAGCTACCACTCCGACCTAACCTAACCTAAATCAACGTTGTAGCGAGTACGAATGAATCAGAGTAGTTAAATTTCTATATTGTTGACTCATTTATATTCAAAATTTCATGAGTGCTTATGAGTAACGAAAAAACGATTTATTGGTGATCTCTGGTATGCAACGCAATAGGTGTTAACGGTCTCAATAAATCTCATGCTATAATAACTGCCGGAAGATCACCACAATGGCTTAAATATACTAGATATGCATACATACATACACAGTGATGTATAAGGTTTCTGGGGTTTAGCTCGTTTCATACTTATTTTGTGTTGCTTGAAAATGTTGAGTTATGGAGAGTCGACAGTCAACAACATCATACGTATTGTACAGTATGAATATGGTGAGTACTTCAAACTTTAAATATGAGTAGAGGAGATTCCATGATATTAAAATAAGTATGAATGCGTATAAGTATCAGAAATTATGAGTATGATTCGATTCTAGTCATCTTTTTGAATACTCATTGCAGATATCTGTGGCATACATACATACATATCGATGGCTTAATATAGAAAGGTCGTATCTTCAATTTTCAGTACTTTACAGGAGAAGGAAAAAATTTAATAAAATCTAAAACAAAAATGTTATAAAAAAAGTTTTTATTAAAAATAAATGAGGAATTCATTTAAATCAGTAACGGAGTATATACTATAGTTGAACTCTTCACTCGGTACGAAGAGTCAAAAATATTTATTCAAATTTATGTGAGTTAGGGCAATTTCTTTTAATTACTGTAAGTCGACTATTCGTCAACACATAGGAAGCTGAAATATTCAGAGGATGTGTATGGGGGTTTTGTCTACCAGAATATGTAAAAACCCCGATTTTGAAAAAAAATGAGATACAACCTTTCTACATTAAGCCATCGATATGTACATATTTGCAATAAACCTATTTTTTTTTTCCTTTTTATCTGTATAACTTTTAAAGTACCAAATTATGTACGTACATATTTCTACAGCATATATGTATGTATAACACAGTAGTAGCTATAATATTTTTAAATTTTCCTTTTCCAACACAGATTATGTATTATTTTTAATTTATTGATTGTAATCAATTATTTTCATTTTATTTTTTTTTTCTAATATAAAAGTTTTTTTAAATGAATTTTTCCTTTTTTATTTGCATATATAAATAAATAAATATATTTTTGTTTAGTTAAGTAATTAATATTAAATATTATGGAACCAAAACAGGAAGGTAATATTATGAAAAAGTATGTGAAATGATAAATAATTTAAAAAACAATTAGAGAAGAAGATCGATCCGATAATCGTACACCTGGGAGATTTGGGCCGCTATCAGTTTTGGTTTTTTATGCTCATATTGTTATCGAAGTTTCCAACCGGCTGGGTTCAGGTGGGTCACGTGTTTTTAGCTGCTCCCACTACATACACTTGCGCCGATCCGCCATATTTAAGTCCGTGTGACGAGGACTGTAATCGAATAGAATATAATCACACCGTATTCGAAGAGACCATTATATCGGAGTTTGAGTTGGTATGTGAAGACGAACCCTTGGCAAGTTTTTCACAAACAATGGTAATGTTTGGAATAATGCTGGGTAATATGATATTTGGGAGTTTGGCCGATCGGTGAGTACTATTGGCACACTGTATGCATCTGAAATAACTTTTTAATTATGTACAACACTTTTCCTAGCTATGGGCGTAAGCCATTATTTGTAATCGCTTGTCTCCTGCAGTTGATCGTTGGTGTGACAGTGAGTTTTTCTCAATGGTTTTGGTTTTATTGTGTGTTCAGATTTCTGCATGGCTTTTCTACAGGTGGAACGATGACAACAAGGTAATCTTGATGTTAAACATTCATACAAGCATGCATGCACAAATAAAACAAATGTTTTTTTTTTTGATTATTTTTAAGTTTCGTACTCATTATGGAAATTATTGGAGCCAGCAAGCGTGAGGTTATGTCGATTTTATATCAAATACCGTTTAATTTGGGCCATGCTTCCTTGCCACTCCTATCGTACTTTCTTCGTCACTGGCGATGGTTCAATTTAAGCTACTCATTATTTTCTGTTCTGTATGTGATGTATATTTGCCTGTGCATAGAGTCGCCCCGTTGGCTTTTTAGCACCGGCAGACTGGAGAGAGCTATTCCACTGTTAGAGAAAATTGCAGTGGTTAATAAAATGCCAACCGAACGTATAAGGCCAGAAATCGAAGAGGCTTATAAAAAACTCATTTTAAATGCTCCTGCCAAGAAGGGAACTCTATTCGATTTATTTCGTACACCGAATTTACGGAAAAAATCAATTATTATGGCCTACCAATGGCTAAATGTATGCGCTGTTTACTTTGGCGTTTCACAATACATTTCAACTTTGGCTGGCAATATTTTTCTAAACGTAGCCATAGGCGGTTTACTTGGTGTACCGGGTACCATAGCCTGTGTCTTCATGACCAAATATTGGGGGCGTCGATTAACTCTGATAATATCGAACTGTATGAGTGCCGTTAGTTTGTTGTTGATTGCCGCGTTCCAAGATTTAAGTGCTGTGTTGGTGGTAATATTTGCTACGATAGGTCTTGTTGGTGCTGCCATAACCTTTCCAAATGTATACCTATTTGCTGGAGAAATATTCCCCACCGTGGTACGTTCGAACGGCATAGGAATGTGTTCGTTTTTCGGTCGTATTGGATCAATGACGGCACCATTTATAACCGAATTGAAGGTTTTTTCATATTGTCTGCCACCGTTGACTTTCGGAGCTTTAGCATTGTTAGGTACATTTCTAACTTTATTGCTGCCAGAAACACGAGGATTTCCATTACCCGAAACCATCGAAGATGGCGAAAATTTTGGTAAAAAACAACGTAACGATTAATAAATTAAAAATTATGATTTTTTTGATCAATTTATTTTATCTGCAACAAAAAAAAAACAATAAAGATAAATTATTACAGTGATATTATCTTTAACTAACTATATACAGTTTAGTAATAAAAATAATTATAAAATAATAGAATCACAATTTACTATATTTTTCTATTTCTTATCGTTACAGCAACCTTAAGAGGTAGTCTATCATGCGTAATACTTTATTAATATACAAATAATATAGAGATCAGCAATGAGTATTCAAAAAGATGTGTAGAATCGAATCGTACTCTATTTTCGAGTTTCGGGATTTCCCGATTGGCATCCCTAGTCGGCACCAATGTCCCTAAGGGGAAGAACATCTTCGGCTTATTACATACATAGGACACGAACATCAACAATGTTCGTTAAAAGAGCGTAAAAATGCATTCAGTTGCTTGTGAACTTTTAAAGAAGAAGGTTCATGTCGCTTTTTTCAGGTTTCAATTATACATCCAAAAAATTTTACTGTAGGATTCATTAATGTTCAATGAGATTCACTAATAACAATGAGATATTATCTCCATTTTTAGAAGAATATTTGTCAGGTTAAATACGCAGTCTTTAGGGATTTGGCGCTGTAATTTTTTTTTATATTTTCCACTACATATATGTACATATTATTTGGTTGCACTTGAAAATATTACTAACAATTCTCCTCTGGGTTAACACATGCCTCTCACAAATACACTCACATTTTTATCATGTTCTCTTTGTGCCGACATCTGCTTATAAGTATTATAAGTATTTTTCTAAAATTATGAATCTAAATGACTAGACTTATGAATCAAACATATTTCGAATGGTATGAGTTTGATGTCAACGTTGTACGCATACTCATTGCAACCTGTATATACTTATAAATCAACGGTGTAGTGAGTACGAATGAATCAGAGTACATAGTTAAATTTCAATATTCTTGACTCAATTCTATTCAAAATTTCATGAGTGATTAAGAGTAGCGAAAAAACAATTCTTTGCTGATCTCTGGTCTCTAGGCATGTTATTAATCCGTTTCTAAAAATGCAACAACATTCTCCAAACGCCAGTTACAACATTTTCTAAATAGTTTTGCCATTAGTAGGATATTTATTGTAACAGAGAATTTTCAATTGGGATTAAATACTATTCCATATATACAGTCAAAAAAAAAAGTCTACATACGCCACTGTATGTAGAATTTTTTACGCTGGTTTTACCCAAATTGAAAAAAAATATTATAGCGTTGTTAAAGGCATTTACAATTAAGAATATTTGAAGAAAAAGCGAATTTGAAAAAATATAACGTAGAAATTATTGGAAAGAAATATAAAAATTAGTGGTGTATGTAGACGTTTTTCTTTGACTGTAATATAACTGTAATGTAACTTTCACATTAACAGCCTCTAACATTGCCTTTTCAACTTGCTCCCATAGATAGCATTTTTCCATACGACTTTGCGTTTTTGGACTTCTATGTTAGCCTGTGATAATATCGCTACAAAGTCTACATCTGTAATGATTTTCTTATTCGTGTAAATAATGTAATAAATAAATATTCATGCTTGATAAAATGAGTGAGTAGAGCAAAGATAATTGAAATTTAGCAAATAAGTGCCAGTCATATTATATATGTATATGTAAAGATGAAAGGTTATAATTTCCTTTAAAATAATATACATAGTTCACTTTTTTTTATTTTTAATTCAATATTTTATTTAAATATAATTTGAAATATTATTAATTTTAATAGTTGTATTTAAAAATTCACCAAAAAAAGGATTATTACAATAAGTTTAGTTAGTTTTTAAGTATTTCAAAAATTTAGATTTTCTCTCAAAATTCTTTAAATCACAACTTTGATCAACTTATCTTTATTTCTTTCTTTGAAATAAAAACGACTGTCCCAACTGAAAACAACTTTCTTCGACTTCTTTACAACTTATTATCTCACTGTTCACTCTACGACTAACTCTAATAACTCATCCTTTTTCTGACTTTACTAACTTATCCGTTTTCTGACTTTACTTCTGTTTATATTCCTATATTCTTCTCATCTACTTTCTGTTCCCGATCGTTCGGGGTTGCCATCTTACATAAATGTAATTACTGATGTGGTAATATACAGTCAATGAAAAATGTCTACGTACACCGTTGTATGTAGACTTTTTCCTAGTGATTTTTATCAAACTGGAAAGGATATTATAGCGTTGTTTAATCCATTAGTGTATGAAATTCCCTGGCCACTCTCCTTCTATAATTTTCATCAATTAAAAAAACGAATATAAGAAAAATATAACCTAGAAATGATTTGAAAACAAAAAAAAACAAAAATGCTCGATGGAAAAAAGTCAACATACACCGGTGTATGTAGACTTTTTTCTTTTACTATATTTTTATGTCATAACTCATTATGTCTTATTATTCAATAAAAGTATTTCAAGTTTCGATTTAATTTTTGTGAATTCATTTACTTCTATTTTTCACTTTAGCAAATTAAAATTGTAAATTATTTGTAGCACCTGATTTCAAATAAATTAGCATTTTCTATTGAATTTTGCTATTTACTTTGTATGCTAATAATCTATGGACACATTAAAAAAATAAAGCTAAGGTACCATTGAACCTACAAAAAGAAAAAAGTATTTAAAAACACTATATCAGGCCATACAAAAATCATGTAAAATTAAATAAACAATTTCCTATAGCAACATAACTAAGGAATTGGTAGAAAATCTTTAAAAAGTAAATAAAATATTGATTATTTAAGTTTTTACCCTTAATACATTGGTAATATAAGGCAATTTAATTAACTAAATCCATATCTGAGGACAGTAATTAATGAAAAGATAAAATTTAAATTATAAATTCACAAAAGAATGTTTGTTATTGATGAGTTAAATTTGCTAAATTTCAAAAAATTCAATTTAAATGAAATTTCATTAGAATTCTTCAACAATATTATTGTTTACGAGGGCAGAGCAAGAATTCCGTGAGTAGTCGATTTTCTCATTTCCTAACTGAAAGGACAACACTAGTTCGATCATCTATCGGGTCCGACATCTAACGTTTTTTTTTTTCAACTAGTGCTTATTTCGTGAATGTTAACACTTAGCTCATGTCTGATTTGACCGATAATTAGTTTTATCCTTCCGCTGAAGGAATATGGTTGTGTATACGTTTGAATAACGCTGGAAAATATTGCGACATTACTTTGAAAATCATGGTAATGTTGCAGAATGTGTGCCAAAATTGTGTACGGATTTTGGAAGAAGAGAAGCACCGTCAGCTCGTTCGTTATCTTGTGAAAAAAGTGAAAGAAACTGGCTTCCTCATCGATAAACCAAAGCGTGAAAATCCAAAAACAGTGCGTACACCCGAGAATATTGCTGCTGTGGCAGAAAGTGTTCGTGAAGCGCCATCAACATCAATTCACCGTCGTTCTCAACAATTGAACATTTCGGAGACGAATCATTGAGACGAATTTTGCATAAAGACCATCGTATGACGCCATACAAAGTCCAATTTGTTCAGGAGTTGAAGCCAATTGACCATCCAATGCGTTTTCGCTTCGCTAAGTGGGCCTGCGATCGACTTACAGAAGATGCCGATTTTGGCAAAAAAATTCATCTTTTCAGATGAAGCTCATTTTGATCTTGGCGGGTATGTAAACAAGCAAAATTGTCGCATTTGGGGCACAGAAAACCCGCACGCATACATTGAAAAGCCGACGCACGCAAAACGAGTCACTGTTTGGTCCAGAGGCATAATTGGGCCATTTTTCTTCGAAGAAGAAACAGTCAATGGCGATCGTTATCAGGCCATGTTGAACGAATTTTTGTTCATAAAAATTGAAGAGGAGGATATTGGCAACATTTGGTTTCAACAGGACGGCGCTACGTGCCACACAGCCGAAGCTACACTCGATGTTTTGCGCCCCTGTTTTTGAAGATCGCATTATCAACCGCAGAGCTGATGTCGTTTGGCCACCTCGGAGCTGCGATTTGAAACCGTTGGACTATTATTTGTGGGGTGCCGTCAAAGCTAAGTGTTACGCCGACAAGCCAGAGACAATTGACGCTTTAAAGGACAATATTCGTGAAGCCATTGTTGAAATACAGCTGCACACAATCGATAATGTGCTTAAAAATTGGACCGATCGTGTAGGCTACTGCATGGCCAGCCGAGGCAGCCATTTGAATGAAATTATTTTCCATTATTAACCGAAAGGATTGTATTTTCAAATAAAAAAAGAAATTTGAGAAAATATTCAGTAGTTTTTTTTTAAAACATTTTCAAAAAATAAAAATAGTTATTTGGCGGACCCATACAACTACATGGTGACTTTTGCGAAAATTTTAAAGAATTCTCTCATTCAATTTGTGTTTAATAGCCATTGATAGCCGATTGCTGCATAATAAGAGGAAAAATTGGAGTGAAATAAAATTCATTTTCTCATTAAGCATTACTGTTTGCAAAAATAAAACTATTACGCAAACCAAGGCAAACACATCGAACATTCTGGATACCCAGAATACAACCAAAACAAATGAGAAAATTCCCGATATGCGAGAGATTGTAGCAGGCATAGGCATCTTGACATCTCCTGTATCTGAGATAGATTTTCGCACCATCGTTTGTGTAAGACGTTGCTAAACCACAATATACATGAGCTTTTGCGCCGTTTCATAGATGAAACGTGGATCGATTACAAAACACCAGTAACTAAAGAACAGTGAAAACAGTAGATCGTTGAGATGCACGCGGTATAATCCACATTGACTATCTTCAAATGTAAACATGATAGAGCCGGTTTAATGAGAATAAAAATGAAACGATCGCCTGTAAGCAAGTAAAAAATCCTTTTAGATAAATACGATGATACATGCAGTCTACATGACATAAACTTCTGAATTGGACTAGGAATTGATGACGTCGTCAAACCCTTAAGTTTTTTTTTTCTTTTTTGTAAGATATGCAAATATTGTAGAAACATTGGACAAAGTGTATACACTTTGAAAGAGGCTGTAATGAAAAATAAAATGATTTTTTTATTCAAATATACATTCTATGTATGTACATGTACATATGTACTTTATTTAAAAACTTGCGATCTTATTGACCGGCCCTCGTATAACTAGTAATTTCAAGAATCCAGTTGGTTTTAGTTAAACGATAGCAACTACAAAAAATTTTTTAAAATGTCACTTAAATTAAGGAAAAAATTTTGTAACCGAAAACAGTTGTTTCGGTGTGTAATTTTATTTTTCTTGCTTCGTTACTTTTTAAATGTTAAACGTGAAATTATAAAACACATTCCTTAGGAAAATAATAAAATGGGGAGAGTGAAGAATACTAAGGGGTGATTTTTTAAGAGCTATAGGAAAATTTTTCAAAAAAAAAACACATAAAATTCAGAAAAATGCATGAAATCTTTATTTGAATCGATAGTACGGTCCATATAATTTAATGTTTGAAGATTATTTCATGCAAATGTTGACCGCGACTGCGCCTAAATGGTTCATCCGCTTAGTCCAATTTTGGCATACTCTTTCCAACATTTCGGCCGGTATCTCACGAATAAATGCTTCAATGTTGTCTTCCAATGCGTCAATTGAAGCGGGCTGGTCTGTATCGAAATGAGCTTTAACATAGCCCCACAAAAAATAGTCTAAAGGCGTTAAATCGCACGATCTAGGCGGCCAATTGACCGGTCCCGAACGTGAAATAAAATGTTCACCGAACTCGCCTCTCAATAAGTCCATTGTTACGAGTACTATGTGGCATGTGGCACCTTCTTGTTGAAACCACATGTCATGCAAGTCAAGCTCTTGCATTTTGGGCAAAAAAAAGTTGGATATCATCTCACGGTAGCGCTCACCATTCACAGTTACGTTACGATTCGTAGCATCTTTGAAGAAGTACGGTCCAATGATGCCAAATTCAATGATTTGCAACCGTTGTTCGTTTATAAGACGATTCATGGTTAAATTATAGACCAAACTGAAGATGTTTTACAGTGAAACAAAACACGAAACGTGCGTGAGTTGTTTAAACTAGTGTTGCCAAAAAGATAATAGCTAAAAAATCACCCTTTATTTGTACCATTATTTGTTAGTATGTGGACTTAAACTGTATGATTCACTCGCACTCAGAGTATATACACGAAGAAGTTTCTTTATTTTGTAGGGAAAACTGGGAAAACTGGGAAAACTGGGAATACTATAGAGTGGAATACCAGGTGAATGGTAATAGTGGAAAAAGAAAAGAAAATAAAACAATAATAATTCAATTCATATGAAAGAAAAAAAAAAATCAATTTAAACTTTGGCTTCTATTATTTAAATCGACTCTTATAAAACATTACAATATATGTACAATGGATGAGTCCAAACCGTTTACTATCCAAATATTTCTCTAAGTGTTGAATTTGCGGTGCAAAAATAATAACAATAACAGCAATAAATATCATATAGATTTGCATACAAGATAGTCAGTCTCACTCGTATTTGTACGAGTGTCAACAGGCAGGCATACTACTTGTATAATGATATTAAAAAAAAAAAAATATATTTATTTAAAGGCCGGTTAAAAGCGAAAGAGTACTCTTCTCATTCGATCGAACAAACGATTGTACGTTCGCTAGTTAGAAACACTGTGTGTGAGTTTTTAGCAGTAACAGCCGTGCGACTGTTTGGGTAAATACTTATTAAGTTCAAATTTAAGTCTTATACAGTGTTTAAGACTATGCCGACAATATTATATTGTGTGTATGCAAATAGTACATTCATACATACAAACATACATACAGACGTGCACAATGAAAAACTACATACATAAATAAGTAAGTAAGAGCAGCTAACAGAAAACCAACGATCGCAATGGACACAATATCACATTGATGGTCTACACGTTCAGTTTTAAAATGTATAACAACGACGGCGAACGTTTATTTTGTTATCAATAATAGTGTCACAGTTAATTAAATAAAAATAAAATAAAATAAAATTTTTTAATTAAAAGTTTAAAACTAAAAGAAAATAATTATGTGATATTGAAAGCAACACAATTTAAAAAGAAAAAAAATCAAAATTTACAGTGTTTTACGCATGAACCCACCAAAACAATACCAATTAAGAGAGAAACAATTAAAAACAAACGAGTTTACTTCAGGCACGTGCTGCAGGGAGCCTTGTTATCCATTCAAAAAAAAAGAAAAAATATTTATAATTAGCTCTATCGGTCTCTCTATCTATGCCCAGAAACAGTAAAATATAAAAATGACATTGGAAATCAACAAAAAGTAAAGTTGTTAAAATAAAAGTAATAAATAATTAAAAACCATAAAAACTATAAAATATTATCTTAAAATTTTCTGCCAATGTGTTGTTATTAATTCGGATTAGAAATCAAAACAAAAATAAACGTTCGTATATAACGGTAAAAAAGTATTAAACAAGAAAAAGAAAAACAATCTGTCCCCCTTACAATAACAAACAAATTCAATCATGCAGTGAAGATAAACAAACAAAAACACAACAACAACAACAATAATAAAACACAAAATCTCACAATTAAAAAAAGCAAGACATTGAAAGTAATCACAACAACTATGAGAGAGCATAGCTAGTACTCGTAAATTTTAAAAGCAAAAAAAAAAAAAAATAAACAAAAACAAAAACGTAAATAAAAAGTAAACGCAATAAATTAAATACAAAACAACAAAAAAAAAAAAACAAAAAAAAAATACACACAACTGATAAGAATTTGGTGGTGTAAAGAGAATTAAATTTCATTACTTAATTGTTTCTTCAGTAGTCATTCATAATTTTATTATTTAATAACCATTAAAGGTATAAAAACAATGAATGGCGGGTGTCATTCAGATGCATTCATTGTAATTGATTTTTTTGTCATTGATTTTTAAAAATAGAAAAACAAATATATAAAAATAAAGTACCCATAACGGTATAGTACGAAAAAAAAATGTCTTCTGTGAAATATAAAATTGAAAATGAAAATGTGGATAATGAAGAGGTTGTTGAATCATTGGAGGCTTCGCCTCTGCTGGATATTCTACCGAAAAGTGAATGTAGGGCAGACAGCGAGAAACAGACGACAAGTAAGTAACGTTCTTCGCATAAACATAAATACATATTAACAATTAAAAGAGTAAGTAGTAAAGAATACATATTTCGTTAGTCTCATTCGCAAATGTGTTAAGTCCCTTTTTTCAAATTTTACAGGAGACACAAAAAACATTGTAGCTTTTTCAGTTTTTAAAATTTCTAAACTGTTTAAACGCAATTATTTTTACAAATAATAATAATATTAATATTAATAACTAATAATGTTAATTATTATTATTATTATTAATTAATTAATTAATAATATTAATATTAATATTTTTCGTAGTTTTATGGACTTAGCGTTTTTGCAAACCACAAAATTACAACAACTTTAAACTATATAATGACATGATTAGTTGTTGTAAAACATGTATTTAGTATAATGTTACCGTTTTGCATTAAAATCTCAATTTTGGAAAAAAGTGGACTTAGCGTCTTTGCGAATTATACTAACGATTTATTTGTTTGATAAACTTAATCGCAAGTTTTCGTTACACTTACGATAGACAGAAGGTGTATAAGCATAATTATTAATTTGTTTATAATTGATTTCTATACATATAAACAATCACCGTACATTTCTAAGTACAGTGAATCACAGTGAAAATGGCCCACCAGTATTTGGTTAATATTTATTAAAAAGGAAGAAAATAAAATAAATATTTTTGTTTAAAATAAAGTTTATTTGGTATTCAATATAAGGAACTAAAAAATTCTTTTAATTACATTATTAATTCATTGATTTTTTACATCAGAAACAAAAACAGTTCAAAAAAATTTCTCCAAGTTACACAAAAAAGTTAGTAGTTAGTATCCATTCCTAATCGTTTAAAATCGGTAATAAGTCAAAAAGGCTTTCCTACAAAATATATTAAAAATAAAAAAAAACTATTTCTTTAATACAAGGTTGGCAACCGATACCGTTATAATACCGATACCGATTAAATACCGTTTAAAATTAAGTACCGGTATTTATACCGATACCGAAATAAGTTTTTCGGTACAAATACCGGTATTCATCTACCGTTTACCCTTATACCGGTATCATACCGGTACAATACCGTTATCAATTGCAATTGACCACATCGTAAAAGTAAGTGTTAAAATGGACATACTTTCCCAAAACTGCTGCACAGCCGTTGATGATAATATGAGTTGTAGCTCGAGTTCATCCTCTGACAGCGTAGAAGCTAATCTTAGAAATATGGAGAAAGAAAGTTCCTATACAACACCAAATAGCAATAAAATACGTGAATTGCTAAGTGCTTTTAGAAATGAAAAACGAGTACAAAGACATGTGAATGTTCTCAATTGGTGGAAAGAAAAAGTACAACCGAACCAGAGCTACATATATGACATTTCTAAAGTTATATTAGCTGTACCTGCCACTCAAGTAAGTGTGGAACGGTTATTTTCAGGAGTAAAGTATATCATGAACCCAAATCGGAATAGGTTGGATGATGACAGTTTAAATGCAGTAGTAGTCATTCGATCTAATGAGGAATTATTTTAAAATTTTAAGTTTATGTGTATGTTTGTTTTTGAATTAATAAATCTTTTATATAAAAATTTTTAAATTTTGTTTCTATTTTTTTGCTTTTTTAGGTTTAATACATTTAATATAAATACCGGTATAAATACCGATATATTACTTTTATACCGGTATACCGAAACCGATATAATTTAAATACCGTTAACGATACCGATACCGAAATCATAATAAATTGACTACCGATACCGTTATTATTTTCGGTTGCCAACCTTGCTTTAATAATAACATACTGGGCCATTTTCATTGTGAGATAAATTTGAATGAATTAATAATGTAATTAAAAGAATTTTTTAGTTCCTTATATTGAATACCAAATAAACTTTATTTTAAACAAAAATATTTATTTTATTTTCTTCCTTTTTAATAAATATTAACCAAATACTGATGTAATTTCATGGTGGGCCATTTTCACTGTGATTCACTGTACATGTGAGGTACATATATGTAAACACTGGTTAGATCTTATTTTCTAAATTCTTTTTGGATTAAAATTTCTGCTTCACTTTTTATTTAAGGCCCATTAATATGACATGACAAAATGTTGAATGTTTATGCCTTCTTCTCCAACAAGTGTCACGCTTTCCTCAGAGAAATCCTCTTTTAAATAAACGCAATAATAAAATTCCTAAAGAGTTTTTCAATTTTGATATTGAAACGTTAGAAATACACCCAACTCTTTTTTTACACGGTAGATACGTTTTTCAGAAATCCGTGTAAAAAAAACCGTGTAAAAAAAAGAGGCGTTTACTATAGTAAAATGGGGGATACGTTCCATGTCATCTGAAAACCGTGTATGATGAAATAAAGAACTATATTTACTTCGAAAAACCGTGTAAAATATGTTGAAAACTATAAAATTTCAGAAATGCATACAAATTGTATGTTCATATGGCATTTTATTGAGCATTAAAACTTAAAATACATAATTCATACAGGTGAAAAATTGGTAGAGCAAGCAAAAAACAAAAGAAATCTGTTAATCAAGAATTCAAAACAGAAAAATTAGAGTAGAAATAATGAAAAAATATTTACATAGCTACATAATTATTCGTCGCTACTTGATAACAAGCGCAATTGTTTGCGACGAACTTTACTAAAGTCGGTATCATCACTGGAGATATCCATCAAATTATCTAATGGTGACTTTCGTCCGGTAATAGAGTTTAGAACTGTCGGATTACTTTCCGAAAGGTCTTGCGCCGTCGACTTTTTTATTAAAAAAAATCTTTTATAGAAAGTTGAACTTTTGGTTTTTTAAGTTCTTTATACAACTCTTTATACCCAGCAATACAATTATTAATATCTCGTTCGAATTTCATTAATATCTCGTTCCATATTAGGATCATTTGTTAAGAAATGATTCACCATACTTTTACCAAATGTTAGATCGTCATCAATTAAACTAGCAGTTAGTTGACATATTTCTCCTTGTCGTTATCGTTGATTTTGAAGCCGTACTAAATTAAAAATTTTTTACAAACAATTTTTTTCAACCGTGTAACTTCAAATCCCTGTAAAAAGAAACCGTGTAAAAAAAGAGTTGGGTGTATATTGTGTTGTAACAAATTAAATCATTGATTTTCATTTCTGCTTGCGGACATTTCTGACTTAGTATTTTCGATTTAATCAAGCATATCGTCAGATACTAATTTCACTTAAAGTGAAATCAAATACGTTCTATAACGTCACTTTATTACCGCCTTATCGAAAGAAGAAAAAGCGGTTTCCTTGAGAAAACATTTAATTCTAAACTTGAACGAATTTAAAACATAAAATGAATGAAAAGTTTCAAGTACAGGTAGTCCCCGACTTACGATCGTTCGACTTACGGCTATTCGCGCTTACGACAATTTTTTTTTTTAATTTTTTTCCATAGAAAATACTTAAAGAAGACAAATATGTAGTTGCGGGGAATTCCTAAAATATAAATTTTATATATACATATATAAGTAAATATAAATATGAATTTTGGATAGTTTCATTTCTCTTGACCCTCAAAGTTAGTAGTACAGTATGTAATTTTTTTCTTAAATTTTTTTTTATATGAAATTCGACTTACGAATTAATCGACTTACGACCGATGACTAGGAACCTATCTTGGTCGTAAGTCGGGGAATACCTGTATTCTAGATTTCAAAGAATCTCAAAAAGGAATACAAAATCAAATGAGTTTGGAGATTCACAAAATTCAAACAGTATAGGAAATTTCTTATTTTTTTTTTCTTATATTAACACAAGGCCATTGATTTAAAAAAAAAATACTTAAGAAAAGAGTTAAGTGGTGCTTATAAAATCGATTCAACACTGTGATGATTTGGTCAAGGGTGCTGAATATGAGTAAGTGAATATTACGCATAACTAGTAGCAAAAAATTAGTGCATTATGTATGTATTATGCGATAGATATTATTATATATACGATTAGATATGTTTTACTGTTTGATTTCAATAGATATACGCATATTATTTACATATTATAAAAATACAGTGCACTCGTGTTAAGTTCAGTCAGTCTTGTGTGAAGGCGGGATGTGTTTGAAGAGAGTAATCGTGGTTTGAAGATCTCCGTTACAAAGATCTGTCGAATAATTGTCTAGTAATTGTTATTGTTTATGCAAAGGGTATAAACAGAGACATTACAAAAAAAGGCAATTGTTGTTGTTTACATCAAGTTGTAAACAGTGGCACACGGAATTGTGCGAATAATAAAGAATTTTAATTAAAACTGAAAACAAATTTATTTTTATTTCATTTGTAAGCTACGAGCTCATATTTGAAACGTTTTTAAAAGGTACATAAAAACGTAACAATTGGATAATTCATGCACAGACCTGTTCATATTATCAAGACAATCACTATATTCAGCTTAAGAAAAATAAATAAAGTTTATTTATTTAATATCTATAAAAAAAAATGTAAAAGATAATGTTGTTTTTATACTTAAAAATAATAATATTTGTACTCATATGACTAGATAATATGTGTTACGAATAGATACAACGCAAATAACTATTGTGTAACAGAAAATAATCTTTTAAACTTTTTTGCTTTCTAGCATCTCGTACAAATACATACATACATACATAATTCGTCATTACAATCCTTTAGTCAGAATTACCACCCAGCTTCTCACATCACTTATACTGTGTGTATTAATTTCAAACATAAGTGTTAGAATTCACAGTTTAAAGTCGATTCCAAACGACAGATTTTTTGGGGAAACTTTTCATGGCCATTTTATTTATTCTCAGAGTTTTTGCCAAAAATCTACTGAGTGGCAGTCGCCACGTTGGAGATGTCTACCCTGGGGTTTGATCGTGGCCTTACGTCTAATAAGAAAACACACACTACCTACTAGACTACTACGAGATGATACAACTTTTTGTAAAGCAAAGTTACGAAATTTATGTAAAACTTAAATGTCTTCAGAGATATTCAGATTATTTTCAGCCCCCATTTCAAAAATTAAGTGGCTGGAATAGTTTCTGTCCTTGATGAATCCTCCAAATCTTTGTTATCGGTACTGGTATTGAAAACCTCATCAATAGATCCCGGAAGCAAATTTTCTGTCATTATCGATGTCATGTCATACGAATAACATTCTGGTCCATTGGTTGGATTAATGAACGTTACATCTGGTGGCATAGGTTAGGTAAGAGGACGTGTACTTGCCAATTGAGACAACTACAGTACCCGGAGTTCCAGTTGACCCATTGTACAACGTCCTGAAGGGGAGAGAATAATAGGGGAGATAGGGGAAAAGGAGTGGAAGTAGGAAAGGGAGAATGAGGAAGCGGAGGAATTACACAGACTAACGAAACACACAAGAGAGCGCAGCTACACTATTGAAGCCCTATCACTTCTCAATCATACATACATAACTGGTCATTACAATCCTTCAGTCAAGATTACAACCTAGTTTCGTAGGTTTCGTAGGTCGCCGTAGTCTAGTAGATAGTGTGTTGGCTTATTAGACATAAGGCCTCGGTTCAAATCCCAGGTCAGACATCAAAACTTCGCAATCAGCTCAAACTAAAATAATGAATCTATGGAGAGCCTTTATGTCGCCTCTCGACACAGAATTCAAACCCTCAAAGAAGCCTCTGCCAAGGGTCTTCAACCTCAATCTACTAAGGGCTGGACAGTTACAGAGGAGGTGCTCGATAGTCTCCAACTCCTCCTCCTCATCGTAACATGCCCTGCAATAGACCGGGTGGGAACTGTTCCACATCCTTGTCAGCGATCTAGTCTCGCAGTGCCCCGTTATAAACCCAGTAACTAACCTTAAGCTATCCTTATCCAAATCCAGCAGCCATAGACACCTAAAAACATAACAATCCGATCCATTCCTCTAACGCCTTTGCTCTTCTCCCCTGACTAGGGTTGGCAATCCCGCTCTATATTTTCAATCCCGGGATTTCGGGATTTCATTTACCTAGGATAAATCGGGATCCCGGGATTTTAAAAAATTTGTTCTTGAAAGATATTAACATATTATTTCAATAAAATTAATAACATGACACATCCAAAAATTGGTTTATAAGAAAGAATTTATTAAATTATAAGAAAATTAATTTTATTTTTAATTTTACACATTTTTAAATTAATTATAAAGAGTTAATTGTTTTTATAAATATATACTCTTTTGTTGATCAAGTGCGATATGTTATTATTTTTTATTATTTTTAAAATACGTTTTGAGGAAGCACACAGCATCCAAAGTTTCATCGCTCAAACGAGTTCTTATTTTAGTTGCGAAAAATCCAGCTGCAGAAAAAGCACGTTCAGACTCTACACTGGCTAGCTTAATAGTCTTAAAAAATCATATGCTCTTTGCAATAAGTCACCACGTGTTTCTCAATTTTCAAACAAGAGCATTTCTCTCTGAACTTTTACAGAAACGTCTCACATCGAATTGCTATCCTCGGTAAATGTGCTTTTTTATAGCTTCATTGAGCTCGTCTGAAATATTTAAAGGTTCTTCAAGAGAACAAGAAGGAGATTCAGATGGAAGCTCAGAAGAATCTGAAATAATTTCGAAAGGTGCTTTATCTGAATCTGAAGGTGTAACTTCTGACTCAGAAGCTATTAGAAGTGATGTAGCTGGACTTGAAGCATTTAGTCTTTCGAGTAACTCAACTATTAATTTGCGACATTGTACGGAAGAAGGAACCGTTACGAACTCTGTTTCGGATTCGGACTGAACATTTGTTCTACCATTGTGCAGATACTGAAGTACCCCAGTGATATCTGTTCTCCTTTGTGCATGCGAAGGATGAGGGCTGATTGTAGTTTTTGACTTATAACGTTGTTAGCATCTTTAAGTTTTTTTAACATAAAAGTTATGGCAACATCGGCTGTGAACAGATTAGCATCCCGACAGCAAAGGGCGTCAACTGTTGCTTTAACTGGGACAAGAGCACTAATGATTGCGGATACCATATTAATCTCATCTTTGGATAAAGCAAAATATTCACCTTCAGGTGGACCTATGTCTATTAATGCCTTTGGTATACAATTTCTTAATAAATAAAGACGTTTTAGTGAGAGTTCTAATATACGATTTTTTTCATTAAAAAGTCAAATCCAGGGATTAAGTGCTCAATCCCGGGAATATGGAATTGTTAAAAACTGCGGGATCCCGGGATTTCGGGACCCCGGGATCCCGGGATTCCCAACACTACCCCTGACGCATCCATTGATAAGACCGTAGAGGTGGCAGAAAATACAACATAAATACACCCATCACTTGGAATTAGTTTCTGCTAAGGAGGATGACAAATTGCATTATAAAGAAGCAGCTTTGCTTTTATTGATAGGTCCTTTTGCTTTACAATAAATATGCCTTGTCGAAGATATACACACAAAATAAATAACGAATTACAAGGGGTTCACTATATCCCAAGGGCACTGTACATAGAATAAATAAATAAAATAAATTCACTTGAATTTGTTGGCGTAAATTTTCAATATTACTAAGATATATGTATTCATAAAGATGTATATATATATATATATGTATATATATATATATAGTACATATACAGACAAACTTCGATATAACGAAACTGAAGGGGAATACAAAATACTTCGTTATAGCTACTTTTTCGTTATAAATATGTATCAGTAAAACCTTAGTATAACGAAATTAGAAGATATACGAATAAAATTCGTTATAACTATAGTTTTTTCTCTAAATTCTATTTACTGGAAACTATGTATAGAAATCTTTTCACCTATAGAAATTGATTTACGCTTTAATGAACTCATTTTGTCAAGAATCAAAACAAAACTGACCAGTTTTGTGGCGTAGTACGTAAGTGTTCACTTTTAAAAAAAAATTTGATAACATGACTTTGCTTAAAATTTTATTTTGCTTTACTATGACTTCGTTATATAAAGGCTTTTGAATCAGTATTTCGCTATATAGAGGTTTTGCAATGGCACTTGCAAACGCATTTAGACTTTGTTGTTTTTGAAATGGGACTAAAATTACTCAAAATTTAATATTTTTTTATTCTCACTTCGTTATATAGAGGCTTTGCATAGCCGGGACTGATTTAGGAATTATTATTAATTCGTTGTATAAAGGCTTTGGTACGAATTAATCGCTATATAGAGGTTTTATGGCTCAGTATTTCTACGTTATAGCTATAGTGCATTTTTGTATGAAAAACTTTGCAGTAAAGAGGTTTTTTAAGGGAAAATAATTCGTTATATTGAGTTTTTCGTTATAACAAGGTTCGTTATATCGAAGTTTTACTATATATATATATCCATATACATATATACACATATGGCCATTAAAATAGGGACGACCTTTTACTGACGCAAATTTTCTTGTCTTTTTTTGCCAATCGCAAAATTTCAAAAACTGGCATAATATTTTCTGGAGCAATGAAACCAAGATAAATTTGGTCTTCTAACATTACGCCCTGCATTATTTACAAATAAATTTATCTTGGTTTCATTGCTCCAGAAAATATTATGCCAGTTTTTGATATCTTCTGATCCACACCATGGCTGCCTTCCAAAATGTATCAATACAAAATTTGTATGCAGTTCTACTACTGTATATAAACTATGTAGATATGCAAAATAACCAAACAATGCATCAACTATAAATCCGATGCCTGATTGCTTTTTGAATGCGTTAAAAATACACTTTGACGACGTTTTGAAATAGAATACATTGTATATATTTTGTACAGCGGCATTATGAAACACGATACTTTGTTCAAACATAAAGCAACTAACATTTTGAAGGCAGCCCATATCTTGAGATTTTGTGCAAACTGTTGCCTCTTCTGCAAATATTTTTTTCTAAGCAATGGAACTTTGCGAGCTATTCTTCCTGGAAGTTTAATGTCACATAGAAAACGCCGAACAGTTCTTGTCGATATTTGATTATATATTTCAGCGGCGATCGCTTTCGAAAATTTAAAAGGATCTCGCTTAGCTAGCATCGCGATGTAACCGTCCGTAATAGTGCTAGTTTTTCTCACTGCACCACATTTTTCTACGACTTTCTGAGGCTAGAGAGCATTAAAAACGAAATTTTTAGATCGCCCAAGCCCATCAGCTATAATTTTATACGATTTTTTCTGTTCTCGAAGCTTTTGAATGAGGCTTCTCTCCTCCAGTGTACAATGTTCCGCTCAACCCATCTATTGATAATATTAGTATAAAACGGAAGTCTAATTACCTCAATATTAAATTTATTTTTGATAACAAACCTTAAAATGTTAATTTTATGACAAAATTTGCAAAAATCTCCACGCGTCCCTATTTCAATGGCCAGAAATTTTTCTTAGTATTTTAAAAAACCTTTCATAAAAAATAGCAAACACATTGAAAGTTAACAGAATTTATTATGTCAAAAGAAAACAGTATTGAGAATTAAAAAAAACATAACTTTATTACAAAATTTTGCGATTGGCAAAAAGAGACATGAAATTCGCGTCAGTTAAAGGTCGTCCCTATTTTAATGGCCATATGTGTATATGTATGTATATATTGTTAGGTTAGGTTTTGGATTGTTCAAGATCCGACATAAGAATGAATACAATGTTCAAATAAAATAAATAAAGCTTTTCGTTACCCAATTTTTGTAGAGAATTTTGCTACTAACTGTCTGTGTTAGAGTATTTTCAACGATACTCAAATCAAGTAGTCCGCTATATCTTTGGTTTTCTTAAGATGGTACACTAATCTTATCTAAAGCATAGAGTGGATGATAAGTTGATTAGATGCTCAATAGACTTTTATATCATTTTCAATATATTTTTTATTATTATTTATTTAATAGATTCAACAACAAACAAATTGATAAAATTTGGTATAATAAATAACAATTGATCTATAATTGGCTTAACTTATAGTTGTGAGCCAGAAAAGGCAACATTAAGGCAGCATAGAAATTCATATAATTTGACCTTATTAGCACATAAATATTATTGACATGTGAACTTATATACATAAATATTAATATTTTCCAATTCATTTTCATTTTATATTTATATTTAGTTTTCTGTATTTTAAGCAAACTTTAACATAATTAATAAGTAAACTAAAACTATGAGTATCACCGTTGAGAATGTTTATGACCTCAGTTTGGCTCAATAGGCCTTTGTTAAAAAATCTAATTCTCAATTCATTAAAAACAGGGCATATACCAATGAAATGCAGCGTATTTTCGGAAGAATCTAAGTTGCATAGAGTACAGATTCCGATTGAAGAACTTCTGAACGGTCTAGTATTTATATCCAAAAGTCCCCGTCTTGCTCTTATCAGTAGACTTAACTCCCGAGATGTAAGTCCAGAAGAAGTTATTCGCAATAAAGAATAGTTTAGTTGAGAGTATAAGTCGTGGAATTGTGAGTTTCTGGCATCGGAAATTAAATTATTATATTCATACGTTCTAACATGCTGTAAAATTGGTTTGCAATGTTTGCTAAGAGGCACTGATCTATTATCAGGAACAAAGTTGATTTTATTACATAAATCCACCCAGTCCTCAGCCCAAAAAGTCTTCTTAGCAATTATGATTTCTGCGAGCTTGCGAGGCAATCTGTTGTAAGGCATATTGAGTACCTTATTAATATAGTTAATATCATTTACAATATATTTGACGTTAGAAAAACAATTTTTTTTTGAATTTTGAAAATAATCTAAATGAACTGCGAGATGTGAAGTGTTTTGATATACGGACATACATACATAATTCCAGTGTATTCATTGAAATGGTGATGGCTACTTAATTCATTTATTTTGTTTTACTTCATCATAGAGAATTTAATAAGAATTTGACTTTGCTCATGTATTACTCACGGAAAACAATTTTAATATTCACCATAGAATTTCTATCTTTCTTAATCTTATTTAAGTTGGAATAAAATAAATACCAACAGATTGAATAATTTTGATGATTATGATGATGATGATGTTGATGATGTTGATAATGTTGATGATGTTGACGATGTTTTATTAGATTTATTATTTTATTACATGAAAGTGACCACAACCAAATCATACCATCATACCACCCTAACATTTAGTTCTATTTGATCATATTGCATCTCATTTCAATCATCTTCATCGCCATCACCATCACCATCACTTAAATTCAATTTAATCAATTACCTTTTTTTTCTGTTTTTGTTTTTGATTTTGTTTTTCCTTTTGTTTTTGTTATTATATTTATTTTTTGTTTTTGTTTTATCTACTACAATACAATAAACAACAAAAATATTAGAAATATTAGAATATACAATACATACCATATTTATTTGAGGTACGACCGACCAGCAACTAATAGTTTACACATAGAGCACATCATTCGAAAATAATGTTGTATGACATAACTTAATGGAAGCTTTATCTCTATGTAGGTACATACAGTGGACAGCAAAAGTCTTAGTACACCAATATATTTTAACAAAAAAAAAAAAGTCCCCACAGGCTTAATATTCTTGACTTCAAGAGAGTATTTAGGAGATCATTTGAAAGAACGGTTAAGTAATCGCTAAACCTCAAACAAAATTCAACCGAAAAACTTTCTCCTGGTGCCACCAGAAAACACTAAACAAACTTGTACATTCAATTCCAAATTTGTTAAATGGAGTTGTACTTGACCTTAAGGGATATGTATTCTACTAAATTTATTAGAGTGGTTATAGATGGCGTCTTTTCCGACAAGTTCAGGATAAATTCAGGGGTACCGCAGGGCTCTGTTCTTTCTCCTACTCTTTTTCTTATTTTTCTTAATGATCTTCTATCTATTACTTCGAATCCTATTTACTCTTTTGCGGATGAGAGCAACATTTGTCATTCATATTCACTTGATCGGAGGCCGAGACTTTTGGAGATTGGGGCATGGAGGTCGAACATGAATGACGCACTCACAAGTGACCTGATAACAACCTCTGAGTGGGGCCGCGCGAACAGGGTCGATTTTAATGCGCGCAAGACCCAATGTTGTTTTTTGACACACCGGCGTGATGCTGGTGCTGGTGTTCTGTCATCTGTATCTATGGGTAATGTAAATCTTGAAGATGTTCTGGGCATGAGAATTAGTTGTGATGCTCGTTGGAACGATCACATTTTTCGAGTGTCGAAGGAAGCATTCAAGTGCCTTGGTTTTTTAAAACGGTGCAGAATATACTTCACACCATCCGACCTTCTTACTATTTACTGGACCTTTATCCGACCTCGGATGGAGTACAACTCTCATGTATGGGCCGGTGCTTCAAAGTCTATTTTGAAGCTTCTCGACCACGTACAGGAGAGGGTGAAGGTGCTTATTAATGACAGTAGGGTATCCAACTCTATTGATTCGTTGGAGCATCGTCGCAATGTGGCGTGTGTTTTATTGTTTTATCGGGTACTATAATGGGAGGTGTTCTCGAGAGATAAGGGGCTTGGTTCCCGATAATCACATATTTTTACGTGGTACTCGTACCTCTCGCAGAGCACATCCTTTTGTGGTTGATTGTCCAGTGAACCGCACAATGCTTTACAGCGAAAATTCATTTATTGCCCGCACTGCTCGCTTGTGGAATATTTTCCTAAACCTGCACAATGCACTGCATGAATAGGGGCCATCCCCTGAGTGCTGGTTTTACCAAAAAAAAAAAAAAAGAAATACAAGGAATAACATTTTCATATATTAAGCCTTTGAATTTTAAATTTATTCAGGGTTCTCCCTGGGGGTACCTGTGGAGTCATCTGAAACTTTTCCTTATTTTTCTCTTGTTTTATGAAAAATATTAAAAAATTGTTTGTTTTTATAATAAAACGGAAATAAATTAATAAAATAAATATAAAAATCCTAATTTTTTATACAAACTTTTGGCTAAAATCCAAGAAATTGCTAAAAATATTGCCGTACTAAGACTTTTGCTGTCCACTGTATGTATTTTCCCTTAATAAAATGTTTACTTTTGTGTGAATGAAATTGAGAATAATATTTTCACTCAACATTAATTAACATCAGCCAAAGGAGTTAAGAGAAATAATAAATAATGTGTGTGTCAATCGAACTGAAAACATTTCATTTTTTCACCTTCCAAACCATTAAATTACCCAAAAGACTACATGTTGGGTACGTAATATCTTAATTGTTGTATTTAATAATGCTTATACGCAAAGAACCTTTTCAAAATAAATATTTATGTACATGCATATGTAAATATTCAATATACATACACTAATACATACAATTAACAAAAGTTTACATTGATTATTAATTTAAAATTTAAAATTTTGCATTTGTAAACCGAATTGGAGTATAAAAAACAATAATTATTTTGTTATAACTCTGTGCCACCGATTTCCAAGTACAAAACAAAATGCTGTTTTATATAACCTTTGTGGTATAATTTTTTGTTTTAGTTTAAGAAAAAATTCATAAAAAAATATGCATTGACCGTAACGAAGAATTAATTAATCGAATAAAAAAACAAGAAACTCTCAATATTTACTACGAATATTCGTTTATACATATAAAAATAAGTGATTAATTTCAAAACAAACATCTGCTTGTCTAAATGAAAAAAAAAAAAACGGTGGACTATCATCATTTTATCATTTCATGTTCTATGACGTTTTCATGTGCATTTTACGTTTCCTTTTTTTCATTTTCATTCATTGTGTTGTTATTGTGTTTTGCTAAACCACTAACCAATAAATCTGTTTATCAATTGCCGGTTTTTTTGTCAAATTAAAATCGGACATGGCGCTAATCAGTAGGAATTCCGATATGCAACAGCTAAACAAATTAAATTAGAGCATTGCCACTTTCAATTGTCTTATCGTCATCATCATCATCATTATCATCATCGTCGTCAACGTCATCGTCATTGTCATTATTTCATCGCATCTTCTACCTAATGAGAAAACTACACTAAACACAACACATCGATAATAACAATGGCACTACAAACTACAACACAAAAGTACTCATACACACACACATGTAAACACATGCTCTCTTTTGAATAATATTTTCATCAAATTCTCATATAAAAGTAAGAGAATTGTGAAAAGCCGCAAAGAGATTCAAAACAAAATTTATACTCTTATACACACATATGTATGTATGTATTGTATGATGTTAATGTGAAAGTATAACAGAGTGTGTGTGAATGAATGTGTTTAACATTTTCTTATTTTTCTTTTCTTTGATAAGAGATTTATGCGAAATTTAAGAATCAACCAGCCAGCCAGCCAGCCAACCATCCAACCGCCTGTTGTTTCGGCAGAATATTACACTCAAAAAATATTTGTTTTTAAAATGTCATTTCAATTATTTCAATAATTACACTATGCGACAAAATAAAAAAAATTAAATACACCCGGCTAATGACATAGTGTAGGTTGTGAGTTTTGTTGAGTAGATTACAAAAATATTTTTTTTATATTTCTCGAACCCTCCAAACTTGTTTTATTTGACAAAAACTGTTTTTTTTTTTACTTTACGCACAAATTTCTGGATTACTCAAACATTTCCAACCCGATTTCCAAAATTTAAATCTTGTTGGAAAGGGGAAAGACGGACCTTTAAAATGGTATACATATATCTGTTATTCAATTTAATATGCTATGAGTTTTGATGAGGTAAACATGGAAAATTCGAATTTTTTTCATATTTTTTCAAGTTTGTCCATTCATAGTAGCCAACTTTACTTAAAAAGTATGAAATAAATGATAACATTCTGAAAGTACATTATCTTGTGAAGAGATTGACACTTCGTTTGATCAAATCGGACTAAAATTACCGTAGTTACTATTTAAAGAGTCTAAAAGTCGAGTGATATTTTTTATATATGTCATGTTATCAAATGAACTTTTAGTTCAAAAATTTTTAGAATATTTTTTTCAAGTTTGTCCGTTCATAGTAGCCAACTTTACTTAAAAAGTATGAAATAAATGATAACATTCTGAAAGTGCATTATCTTGTGAAGAGATTGACACTTCGTTTGATCAATTTGGACAAAAATTAACGTAGTTATTCTTTAAAGAGTCTAACAGTCGAGTGATATTTTTTATATATGTCATCTTATCAAATGAACTTTTAGTTCAAAAATTTTCAGAATTTTTGATGGATCTTGATTGTTTATCACAAAATGTGTCAATTTCACGTTTGAACTATCAGAAATCGGCTAATGTTTGTGTTCTTTGCAAATATTATTATTTCCTTTTGCGCCAATATTGGCCAACTTCTGGTGGTCGCTCAAATTCGATTTGATCAAATGATGACTCAATCTCTTCACAAGAGAATAGATTTTAAGAATATTATCACTTATCCTATATTTTTTTATTAAACTTTGCTACTATGAACGGACAAACTTTAAAAAATAGGAAAAAATTCGCATTTTCCAAGTTTACCTCATCAAAACTCATAGCATAATAAGTCAAATAACAGATATATGTGTACCGTTTTAAAGAACCATCTCTCCCCTTTCCAACGAGATTTCAATTATGGTAATCGGGTCAGAAATGTTTGAATAATCCAGAAATTTATGTGTAAAGTCTAAAAAAACAGTTTTTGTCAAATAAAAAAAGTTTGGAGTGTTCGAGAAATATAAAAAAAAATATTTTTGAGATCAACTCAACAAAACTCACAACCTACACTATATCATTAGCCGGGTGTATTTAATTTTTTTTTATTTTGCCGCATAGTGTAATTATTTAAAATTTTTATTTTATTTCATTTCATTTTAAAAACAAATGTTTCCTTTTAATCTGTAATTTTCTGCTTATCAATCGCTGAGTTTGCTTATTAAAACTGGACAGGTTTTCATTTAAATAAAAGCGAAGTAACATTAATTACTTTAGCTCGTGTTAATGAGATATTCTAATGAACTCAGTGACGATGAGGTGACTTTAAAAATAAAATTTTTAAAATATTGTCATTTAAAAATACTTTCGTAAAGGAATTACTCGTTTTACAGGCTTGAATTGTATCATTTTGTTAACAAAACATTTCATGAACATATTATATACCATACAGCACATTGTTTAAAATTAAAATATCGAATAAGAATATTAAGAGAATCTTTATTGTTAAAATCCTTTATGGCTCTTTAGTAAATCAAGCAAATCTACAATTAATTGAGTATAAATAATTGAGTATAAGAAGAAAGTAAAAGTGAATTAAAAAAAACAAAAAAAAAAACAAAACGAATGTCTCTTAAATCCTAATATATATTATAAATCTTTCTGTAAGTCTGTTTTTTTGTTTGTTTGTTTGTTTGTTTGTTTGTTGGTTTGTTTGTTAGTCAATCACGTCCAAACGCCTGGACCGATTTTCTTGAAATTTGGGATATAGATCGAGCTTTTGTCGGTGCAGGTTATAGGCTATAAATCTTTTCAAATTTTTGACCAAAAGGGGACAAAAAATGGGTCAAAGGGGGAAAAAATGGGCAAAAATTAGTACTTTTATGCATAAATGCTTTATTTTATCTGTTTTATAGGTAATTTTTTACGATTTAGCTTGGTTAAGTTCCCCAAATAGCTATTGGAGGTGTTCCGTTTCTAAAGTTGAACAAAAAGGGGGAAAGGGGCCAAAAACGGGCAAATTGAGTGCATAGCCAATCACGCCTGAACGCCTGGACCGATTTTCTTGAAATTTGGGATATAGATCGAACTTTTGTCGGTGCAGGTTATCTGCCGGGGAAGGTTTCTAAGTTGGTATGACCAATTTCCGACAGGTGGCGCCACTGAAAATTACTAAAAATGATTTAAATCGTAAACTATGCATTTGATCATGTTATGATATTTAGCAATGTTGTTGTGCATGAGCCGACGAAGGTTTCTAAGTTGGTATGACCAATATCCGACAGGTGGCGCCACTGAAAATTACTAAAAATGAATTAAATCGTAAACTATGCATTTGATCATGATATGATCTTTAGCAAAGTTGTTGCGCATGAGCCGACGAAGGTTTCTAAGTTGGTATGACCAATATCCGACAGGTGGCGCCACTGAAAATTACAAAATATGAATTAAATCGTAAACTGTGTATGATATGATCTTTAGCAAAGTTGTTGCGGATGAGTCGACGGGATTTCTAAGTTGGTGCGAATAATTTCCGATAGATGGCGCCACTGAAAATTATTCAAAATGAATGACAAGTAATTGGTCGACCTACACCTCAAGCACGGAAGAAAAGAGCATTACGAGCCTCAGAATCACACTAGCAACGAGCATTGAGACTGAAAAATCTTCGAGTACATGCCGCTGAGACCCGTTCGAGAGAAGTGAGATTAGAAAATGAACGAATGCGTATTACTCAGGCCCGTTCGTCTGAATCATTTGGACAACGGGAAACAAATTCAATGAAATGATTCAAAATTAATTGGATATTTGTGTAATGTCTTTCCTTCAAATTTATTTTAGTTGGTGGAGCAGCAACGCGCGCAGGGTACAGCTAGTCCTAATATATATTATAAATCTTTCTGTAAGTCTGTTTTTTTGTTTGTTTGTTAGTCAATCACGTCTAAACGCCTGGACCGATTTTCTTGAAATTTGGGATATAGATCGAGCTTTTGTCGGTGCAGGTTATAGGCTATAAATCTTTTCAAATTTTTGACCAAAAGGGGCCAAAAAATGGGTCAAAGGGGGAAAAAATGGGCAAAAATTAGTACTTTTATGCATAAATGCTTTATTTTATCTGTTTTATAGGTAATTTTTTACGATTTAGCTTGGTTAAGTTTCCCAAATAGCTATTGGAGGTGTTCCGTTACTAAAGTTGAACCAAAAGGGGTCCAAAAATGGGGAAAGGGGCCAAAACCGGGCAAATTGAGTGCATAGCCAATCACGCCTGAACGCCTGGACCGATTTTCTTGAAATTTGGGATATAGTTCGAGCTTTTGTCGGTACGGGTTATAGGCTATAAATCTTTTCAAAATTTTGACCCAAAGGGGAAAAAAATGGGACAAAGGGAGAAAAAACTTTTTGCATAAATGCTGTATTTTATCTGTTTTAAAGGTATTTTTTTACGATTTAGTTTGGTTAAGTTTCCCAAATAGCTATTGAAGGTGTACCGTTTATAAAGTTGGACCAAAAGGGGTCCAAAAAGGGGGAAAGGGGCGAAAAACGGGCAAATTGAGTGCATTTATATTTAGGACTTAGAGTATTCAAAAAACTGGGTTGTTTGTTAAACCGGTTTCCGAATAATTTGAAAAATTGCATTTTTTCAGAAACCGGTTTCGAAACCGATAAACCGGTTTTTTATTTATTGTTATTTTTAATGAAAAAATGACCCAATAATAACTTTTTTTAATTTTTTAAACTAATCCAAACTACATAACCCGCGCAACGCCGGGTACAATCTGCTAGTGGTCACATAAAACAAATGGCAATTACAACAATAACAATAATTACGATTTGTGCCAAAGAAGAAAACATAATCTCTTTATCATCATCATCATCATCATCAACTTAATGCCGAAAGAGAAGACGATGATGTTGATGATGACGATGACGATGTCGTCGGTGATAATGTCGTTGTATGATGTTGGGGATGGTATTGGCGCAAAAAGAGTGTATAGTGTGTTGTGTGTATCAGTTCCATAAGCTTTGCGGGTAACGTGTTTTTTTGCTGCTGCTGCCTTCGGATGCCACTCAGGCAGACATAGAACAACGCATAAAAGTACTTTGCAGCACATCCAAGTTTTCAGTTTCTCTCGGGACTCTAATGTGTGAACACCAACGTGAGAAGATAGAAGAATTAAAAAAAAAAATTAAAAATAAATAAAATTGTTAAATTAATGGGAAAAATTTATAAAACATAAAACAAAATAACAACAACAACAACACCATTAAAAAAATTGATGATAAAAAGAATTATCATAATAACAACACGAATTAAAAAACAAAACAAAAAACGCATATTCCCTTAAAAAAAATCGGAAAAACACGCGAAAATAAATTGACGCGCTAAAAATTGATACAGTTTATCCGGTAATAAATAAAATCACAGTGTTCATTTATTTATTTCTTTTTGTTTTTTTGTTTTTTTTTTTCCTAATGTTTACTATTTTTCATTATTATTATCCCTGGTGGTATAACTTATACAGCTGTATGAGTATTTTTTTTTTTTTTTTTGTTTAATACGATACGATAGAATGTCATGAACTGTTCTTCTTATTCTTTCTTTTTTGTTTTTTTTTTTTTAATCTTTAATCAAAACTAATTGGTGTAAAAACAAAGAAAATAGAGTAACAAAACCAAAACAAAAACAAAACATTGTGTATTACAAGTATTATTTTTCTCTTCCTTTTTTTTTAAGATACATATGTATGTATGTATAGATTTTCTTTTCTCATTTAATATGCACACACATATACAATTCTACAAATGTACGATATGAAAATGAAAATAAAAAAAAAAAATAAACATACAATATGTAGCTATAGAATAAAAAATAATATTAACAATGGCTTATATACCTATGTACATATACATATGTATATATATATGTATATACATACATACATATGTAAACATTCAATCGTTTAATGCTTTTTAGTATTTGATATTGGCTTTATTATTGTGTTTTTTTGTACATATATATGTACATATATATATGTATGTATATTTTCATTGTTAAAACTTTATTTTTCACACGATGTTTTTTTTATTTGATTTTAGACAAATCTTTATCTTTTTCGTTATTATTATTACTAATAATATAACACGGTTTTCATTTTCATTTCCATTATTTATTTATTTTTTGTTTTTTTTTTTTTTGTTATTTTTTGTTATTTTCCTAATTTTAAGTAACAGTTGCTGTATTTAATAATTTTTTATTTTTCCAAGATAAATATTTTCCTAAACACTTAAAACTTTAAGTAAAATGTACACAACAAATAAAATGGCAAAAAACAAAAACTAAATAAAAACAAATTAAAAAAAAAAAAAAACATTGAAATGAAGAGTTGAGATGCTTAATTGTTTGGCCAGCCATGACGTATGAGCAATGTTGCCTCTATCACATACAATACACACACACCTTTTTCCCAACCTTTAGCTACACACAAGTAATAAAATATTATGTGTATGTGTTTGAAGCGATAGTTTTAGTTATTTTGATAATATCTAAGAATGTTTGTATGAGTTCACACATGTTTACGTGCTTCTAGATATATGTATACACACACATGCATTATGTAAATACATACATAGAGTGGCTGGAGTCTGTTCATTTACTTTCCATTTAACTATCATACTACAATTTATATGGATTGCAACAAAATTCAATGCAATACCGTTAAACGCCACAAAGTTCTTCTTAATATTTGTACTCTCTCTTACGATTATGGTCCGGAAATTACAAGACATTTTAATTTTAATTTTTGTTTCTTTTTTTTTTTTTTGTTTGTTGGCTTATAGATGAGGACTTTCCGGAAAACTTTTATATTTAAATAAGACACTTATAATCAAAGATTTTGTGTATATGTATAAGTAGTCCAGGTTTAGATTGCAATATAAGAAATTTACTCATTCGTTATATCACGAATTCGTTAAAGTGAGTATTTGTTATACCGGGCTTTGACTGTATATGTAAATTTAAATGTATTCAAGATCAGTTTGAGAACTTGGGATTGGGAACTTTTTCCCAAACTTTAATTTTAATTACTACTTTATCAAAGTATTAAAAAAGAGGCCATGTTACATTTGAAACAATATTTTGCAATTGTTTTTGAAATCGGTAATCATTTCACTCGATATACATACATACATATATAGGAATTCATCACGTTTTGCTATTATAGAAAATGGAATTCTATCAGATGAGTGTGTGCTAAATTCAGGAGTACTGTTCTATCAGAAAATCTTCTCCGTATTTTCCTTAATGATCTACTCTCCCTTTTTGGTACAATGGATCAATTTCGACCTCCGGGTATTGTACTTGTCTTAACGGACAAGTACATGTCCTCTAACCTACTCTCCCTAATTTCCAATCATATTTACTCTGAAGTCGCCGTAGTCTAGTACGGAGGGTGTTGGCTTATTAGACATGAAACCACGTTTCAAACCCGAGATCACACATCTCCAAAAAAACAAAATATGAAAAAATATTTCTATGGTGACTTCCTCTCAGCAGATGTCTGGCAAAAAATCTAAGAGTAAATAAAATTTGCCATGAAAAAGTTTCTGAAAAAAAATCTGTTATTCGGAATCGACTTTAAACTGCAGATCCCGTCACTTATAGATGAAATTAACACACACAACATAGTGGTGTGAGAAGCTAGGTTGTAATCCTGACTAAAGGGTTGTAATGACCAATTATGTTATGTACGAGTATGTCATCACGATTCGCTATTATAGTTAGGATTCCATCAGATGAGTGCGTGCTAAATTCAGAGGTATTGTTCTATTAGCAAATCTTTTCCTTATTTTTCTCAATGATCTACTCTACCTTATTTGAAATCGTATCTTCTATACTCTAATAACAGTAGTATTTCTCACTTACAGTCCTCTGACAGTAGCTAAAGCTTAATATGAATGACATCCTATGGCAGTATTTTTCTTTCTAGCGTATGCTTGAACCAGAGGTCAGCAATGAATATTCAAAAAGATGATGATAGAATCGAATCATACTCATAATTTCTGATACTTATACATATTCATACTTATTTTAATATCATGGAACCTCTACTCATATTCAAAGTTTGAAGTACTCATCATATTCATACTCATACAACACGTATGATGTTGTTGAAATCGACTCTCCATAACTCAATATATGTATACGCGAATCACAAAATAAGTATGATTCGCGTACGAACACTAACATACTTACTGGAAGTTTGTATGTTTGCTCTGCTTGCAGTTCTGTCTTTTTTGCTTATGTGTCTTTTTTCTGTTTTTGTAAATACTATGGTTCGAGTCACTGGAGTCATTTATAAGTATTATAAGTATTTTTCTAAATTTATGAATCTAAATCAGTAGGTTTATGAATCAAACATATTTCGAATGGTATGAGTTTGATGTCAACGTTGTACGCACACTCATTGCAATCTATACTTATAAATCAACGTTGCAGTGAGTATGAATGACTCACTTATTTTCAAAATTTCTTGAGTGCTTAGGAGTAGCAAAAAAAACGATTCACTGCTGAACTCTGACGTAAATGCTCTTTTGAGTAAATAAATATTTTTCCCGAAATTAAAAACTTTTTCTAAACACGTGGCCGTTACAAATTGACTATTAAAAGGCTTGGAAGACTGTTCATCACAATACGGATCGTAGTTATATGATCCAAACAAATTTCGCTACTCATAAGCGAAAAAACAATTGACTGATCTCTGGCTTGAACCATTTAAATAAAATCCATTCACCAGAATAACATCGATAATGGAATGCTTTCAATTATTACTACCTGTTCTATCGAATAAATTTGTTGTTGAAAAACCTAGATCTTCCCGGTTGATTTTCTAGCGGCATTAAGCTTTCGAATAAAATGATGCATATTTGAGATGTATGAGGTCATTTATATATATGTACGTATGAATGTATGTCTATTATTTCATATCTTTGCATAACGATAGTTTATTGTTAAAACAGAAACTTGTGAACGATTTTTTTGTTTTTCCCTTAAAATTTGTATTTGATAATTAAAAAATAAAAATGAACAAAAACAATGAAATTGATTAGAAAGTGAAAGGTATAAATTTAATTAATGATTTTAAAAAAGTGAAGGGTGTACTTACTAGTAATATAACTTAACATAATTTAATAGAATTTAAATGTATTTCGTTTACTTAAAATGATAAATTTATCAGAAATGAAACTCAATCAATATGAAAATAAGTTAAAAATTTTATTTTGATTACAGCAAACACTTTCAGACGGATTTACTTTACAGCAGTCTGAGGATATGCTTCATTATTTTGAATTAAAAAAAAAATTTATTTAAAAGCACTTCCTTACCAACCTTACACTTACACATACTTGTACACTTTCAATTTTTTTTTCATATGCTTGTAAAATGCTGATGGGAAATAATACAAACGGAGATAGCAAAAACATGAAACGATAACAATAACAATAACAAATATACATACGAGTATGTATGCAGATTAGAGAACATTTGTATTTGCAAAGTTTTGTCAAGTCTTAAACATACAGGCAATATGTATGTATGTATGTATATTTACATTGTCTTTCGTATTGTATTGTGGTAGAGGAGATGCTGTAAATCTTTCACTTTACATTTTTTCTTTGTTGTTTTATTTTATTTTTGTTTGTTTATTTTCTTTTTATTTTTTTTTTTTTTTCGTTTTCGTTTTTGTTTTGTTCGTTTTCTTAACATAAAATTCCCATAATTATAATTTTCCCCAAGGACATTGGCAACATGTTGTCTATAGTTTTACTCTTGTTCTGTACTCTCTTACTCTCTCTCTCTCTCTCTCTCTCTCTGTCTCTCTCAATCCTACTTCTACTTCACTCTAGAGAACTCTGCTAGGTGTCTGTTATGTTTTCTTTTGTCTTCTTTGTAATTGTATTGGTTGATGTGGTTGCTGTTTTAGGGGACAACAAAGAATGAAATCTTCATTCAACACAGACACAAAAACAAACGACACACACAACCAAACAAGTTTCATTTGGAAAATATAACAAAGAAACTGAATACTTCAGAATTAACAACAAATAAATTCAATACTTTGTCACTTTTTAAAAGAGAAATGCAAACATGGATGAATGGACGGATGAATGGATGTATGGTACAATATATGTATGTATGTATATATGTATGAACGAATGAATGAACATAGTAAATGTAAACATAAATAAGAGTTTCACGCGAACAACGATTGTGTTTTAATTATTAAAAAAATATTGTAAATGTTCTCTCAATTTTTTTTTATGAATTCATATTTTAATTGAAATATAAATGGAATGGTTTACTGAAATGAAATAACATTTTTGTCTTATTTCGTCATCATATTTCCCTATTTATTTACTATTTATAGCTACGGTGACCATTATTTCCATGAGAAAAAAGCGGACAAATATATAAAATTGAAAAACAAAAAAATTCATTTATTATAATTAATATTTTATATAAAGATTTTTAAAATACAGACATAAATAGGTACAAATAATATATACAAACTTAAATTTATACATATACATACATATGGATATACTTATGTGTACAAATTTACTTCTGATATTTCTCTAAGTATTGGGCCTGATAGATAAAAATGTTTTAAATTTCGAACAGTCCATTTCAAAATTGGATTTTATGGTCAAAAGAGATTCTAGTCCCATTTGGGATTTTTCGGAAGACCAAATATTGTTAGATATAGAAAAAACTCTTTCTGTTGGTGTGTTAGACGCTGGCAAAGCAAATTAAAAATCTACTAATTTCAGGATGTTTTTATTAGGAATTTTTTTCGTTTCGAAAATTTTTAAAACTTCAACCCACATTTTATCGGGATTTAATGCTAATTGTTTCCATATTTCTATTTGTTCAGCATTTGCATAATTTTTTACATAAGAGAATTCATCAAAAATTTTTTTTATTATTTATAAATATTTAAATCATTTCTGATTTCTGTTACCTTCATTAACGACTTTTCAACTGAAGACCAAAATGGAATTGCATCTAACAATATCCAAGTAAATGCCCTCAATTTCTTTAAAAGATTCATCCCATTGGTTCAGGTAACTAATAAAGGTTCTGTAAAAGTTTTTAATTTTTCCCTTAAACATTTTATTGTTGTTATTATTATTATTATTATGGCATGTTGTGTTACAGCAGGTACTCAAACTTAACCTTACTTGTTTCTTTCTCTAACTTTCAACTCGCTTAATGTTTTCGGAACTGCTTTCGTAATAGATCGGCGCCATTAGGTTATTGGTCATCATTTTTCTCGTTAACATTTGTGATTCCTCTCAAGATTAGCGTGTGTGGCATTACTGGTCCATCTACATTTAAATTCAATTTATCTAAACGTTCATTGCAAGCAAATACGTTTTGACCATTCGATATTATAACAAACTTATCAAACACCGATTTCCGAAATGTTGTAACTTTTCAATGTTTGTTCTCTTTATGACATTTCTTAAACCAGAGTATTCTCAGGCAGACAAAAAAGCATCACTGATGTTTTTCGATATCGTTTTACTTTCCACCAATGTCATCCATCAAACTGACATAGAGAAGGTTAATAAATCGCGTAAACCGAATTTCGGCGCTCCTAAATTTGTTTGGATCATATAAGTACTATCCGTTTTGTAATTAACAGTCTTTCAAGCTTTATAAAAGTCAATTTCGAACGGTTATGTGTTTCGAAAAAGCTTTTAATTTCATGATAAACATTTATTTACTCAGAAGAGAACCATATGTACATACATAACATAATTGGTCATTACAACCCTTCAGTTTGAATTACGACCTAGCTTTTCACACCCACTTATGTTGTGTGCGTTAATTTTATACATGAGTGGTGGGACCTACAATTTAAAGTCGAATCCGAACGACAGATTTTTGAGAAACTTTTCATGGCAATTTTATTTACTCTCAGAGTTTTTGCCAGAAATCTGCTGAGAGGAAGTCGCCGAAGAAATATTTTCATATTTTCGTTTTGATGTCTGACCTGGGGTTTGAACTCAGGTCTTCAGTCTAATAAGCCAACACACTACCTAATAGACTACGATGACTTCAGAATCAGGGATCAGTAAATCAGAGTTAAGCAATGAATCGTTTTTTCATATTTCGTTTTGTTGGAGATGCATGAACTGGGGTTTGAACCGTGGCCTCACGTCTAATTAGCCAATACACTACCTACTAGACTAAGAAGGAATTTACGTCAGATATCAGCAATGAAGCGTTTTTTCGCTACTCTTAAGCACTCATGAAATTTTGAATATAAGTGAGTCAACAATATAGAAATTTAACTACTCTGAGTACTGATTCGTACTCACTAACAGGTTGATTTATAAGTACAGGTTGCAATGAGTATGCGTACAACGTTGATATCAAACTCATACCATTCCAAAGATGTTTGTTTCATAAGGCTACTCGTTTAGATTCATAACTTTAGAAAAATACGAGTGACTCGAATCATTCATCAAAATTTACAGTCAGAAAAAGACACATACGCAAAAATGACAGACCAGCAATCACAGCAAACACACAACCTTTTAGTAAGTATTTTAGTGTTTGTACGCGATTCATACTTATATTGTGATTCTTGTATATGTTGAGTTATGGAGAGTCGAAATCAACAACATCATACGTGTTGTTAAGTATGGATATGATGAGTAGAAGTTCCATGATATTAAAATAAGTATGAATGCGTATAAGTATCAGAAATTATGAGTATGATTCGATTCTACTCATCTTTTTAAATACTCATTGCTGACCTCTGATCTACATACATGGAATACACTTTGTTGTAAAACTAAGGTTACTTTCTTTTCTCAATTCATCTTTTGTCATGAACCATGCTATAAAGGGTGATTTTTTAGCTATTATCTTTTTGGCAACACTGGTTTAAACAGCTCACGCACGTTTCGTGTTTTGTTTCACTGTCAAACGTCTTCAGTTTGGTCTAACCATGAATCGTCTTACAAACGAACAACGTTTGCAAATCATTGAATTTTATTATCAAAATGGGCTCTTGGAAAGTTGGCCGAAGATCCACTTCTTTATCGAAAAATTGTGTTCAGCGACGAAGCTCATTTTTGGCTCAATGGATACGTAAATAAGCGGAATTGTCGATTTTGGAGTGAAGATCAGCCTGAAAAAGTCACAGTTTGGTGCGGTTTATGGGCTGGTGGCATAATTGGACCGTACTTCTTCAAAGATGCTGCGGATCGTAACGCCTTTAGACTATTTTTTACGGGGCTATGTTAAAGCTCATGTCTATACAGACAAGCCCGCTTCAATTGACGCATTGGAAGACAACATTGAAGCATTTATTCGTGAGATACCGGCCGAAATGTTGGAAAGAGTATGCCAAAATTGGACTAAGCGGATGGACCATTTGAGGCGCAGTCGCGGTCAACATTTGCATGAAATAATCTTCAAACATTAAATTATATGGACCGTACTATAAAGATTTCAAATAAAGATTTCATGTATTTTTCTGAATTTTATGTTTTTTTTTTTTGAAAAATTTTCCTATAGCTCTTAAAAAATCACCTTATATAAAGTATTAATCAGGCCAATAGAAGAATTGATTGGGGTTTTTTTTATCCAACTACATAATTAATTGCAAAATACATATATGAAAGGGCAGATATCGCTGCCAGAGAAAGAGCGCGAGATTTAGTGACGATAAAACAACGATTAATGGTTTCTAATAATATGAAATAATTTGTAATATTTTACCTTTTCTTTCTGGATCTTTATGAAAAATACGCTACAATTTTATTTGTTTATTTCACATTGAAAAAAGTGAGAGGTTTACAGTTCATGTTCTTTCTATTTTGGGCTCCTCTAATTGTTGCACTAAATCAATTGTAAACTCAATAAGTTTACTAACCTCAACGTTTGGGAAGCTCTTGTTTTTATATATTTTTTTAATTATTTTCCGCATGTTAGTTATGTTTATTTGTATAGAGTATTGTACATATACATACATACATATGTTTACTTGTTTATACATGCATGTGTATGTATGTATGTGTATGTGAAAAATAAAAATATTCATTTAATGATTCTATTATATTGTGTGTGAATAAAAAACTTTAATTAATAATTATCATTGGCACCCCAGCAATATGAAATAATACACACGATATACTACATACATTGTCATTAATGCTCGTACTTTTCAAGATCAGAGCAGACTACAGACAAAACAAAAAATGATGAGTAAATGAAAAAAAAATCGAATATATTTTGAACTGTAAATTACTCCATTTACTATGTATTTTTTCTTTTTTCTTTTGTTTTTTGTTTTTTTTTTAATTAAAAATAATCGAAAAAATTAAAAAACATGTTATTGAGTATTTTCGGTGACGAAATATAATTTATTGGCAATATAAATTGAAATAAAAATTAAACGATACACACAATAATGTTTAATATTTTCAGACATTTAATTTATAAATCCATATTAATCATTAGTATTATAGTTGACAAAAAATGAAACATAATTCTTTACATATTGTGATATAAAATATTAAAAATAATTAATTAAATAAGATATCATCTCCATAATTCCTAGCTTCTCAGCAACGATTTTTGTCAAACTTTAAACGCTTTTAAGTACTTGAAATACATGAATTTTTGGAACGCCTTATATACACGTGTTGTTATCATGGCTCTTCTATTAAGAGCGTCCTTTAGCTATAAGATCTCCAAACCATACCAAACTTTACTCTTGTATACATACATTTTATTTTTGTCTTGTGACTAAATGTTTCTAGGAAGCTATGTTCGAAATCCACTGATATACACGTCCAAAGCAATATTCACCAATCTGATGATTTTGGATGTTTACGTTTCCTCTCGATTTCAAGATGTTTGTAACATTAGCAAGAAAACTAATGTTTTTTAATGATTTCAGATAATTTTCTACCTATTATTTCGAAATATAGTTCCAACCTCACATACAGTGAGCGTCAAAAGTGAGTAAACACCACTGAAATAATTCATTTTCTTAGGATAGCGAGAAAAGTAAATGAGAATAGTCGAATAAATTTCCATAAATTAAAAACGTTTATTTATTACTTATAAAATGTTAAAACAAAAAAATCGCAAAAATTATTTTTGTGCTACCTTGTATTCATGTTCGATTTTAAATTGAAATATATCGTGAGTTTATCTTAACTCCTAATCTAAAAAATGATCAATATTTTATTATCATTGAAAAAAAAAACTGTAGATTCAGAAGCAAGTCAGATATCGTGACCTCCATCTTGGAAATTTTTGAATTTCTGAAATAATTGCAAAGCATTGATCGGTTATAGGTCATTTTCAGATGACCACTGGTAGTTCGCTGTAACTGCCTTCTCAATGGAATGCATACATACATAATTGGTCATTACAATCCTTCTGTTAGGCTTACGACGTAGTTTCTCACACCACTTATGTTGTGTGCATTAATTTTATACATGAGTGGCGGGACCTACAGTTTAAAGTCGACTCCGAACGACAGATTTTTGAGAAGCTCTTCATGGCAATTTTATTTACTCTCAGAGTTTTTGCCAGAAATCTGCTGAGAGGTAGTCGCCGAAGAAATATTTTCATATTTCGTTTTGATGCTTGACCTGGGATACGAACCCGGGCTTTACGTCTAATAAGCCAACACACTACCTACTAGACTACGGCGACTACTAGTAAGTAGTATGTTGGCTTATTAGACGTGAGGCCACGGTTCAAACTCTGGATCAGATATCTCCAACAAAGACAAAATATGAGAAAATATTTCTTCGGCCACTTCCTCTCAGCAGATTTCTGGCAAAAAACTCTGAGAATAAATAAAATTGCCATGAAAAATTTCTCCAAAAAATCTGTCGTTCGGAGTCGACTTTAAACTGTAGGTCCCACCATTTATGGATAAAATTAACACACACAATATAAGTGATGAGAGAATCTTGGTCGTAATCCTGACTAAAGGGTTGTAATGACCAATTATGTACATATGTATGTATCAGAGATCAGCAATGAATCGTTTTTTGCTATTATAAGCACTCATGAAATTTTACATACAAGTTAGTCAACAATATTTGAATTTAACTACATACTCTGATTCATTCGTACTCACTACAACGTTGATTTATAAGTACAGATTGCAGTGGTTATGCGTACAACGTTGCCATTAAACTCATATCATTCGAAATATGTTTAATTCATAAGCCTACTCATTTAGATTTATAACTTTAAAAAAATACTTATAATACTTACAGTGCGTGACAAAAGAATGGAAACTTTTTCAAAAATTTATTTATGTGTTCTAATCAGACAAAATTGGAAATTGGAAAGAAAAAAATTGGAAATTGGAGTTCATTAGTATGCATAAAAATATAAAAAAGCTATATTATTGAAGTGTTGAAGCCTTCTCCAAAATGATGAGTGTTTACAGTTCTTGACTCAAAAATTTTATTAATCATTTTTGAAAGTTCTGATTTGTTAAGTCCATATTTATCACATATTGTTTTTTTTTGCTGAAATTTATCTTTGAAATCGTGTTTTATTAATAAACAGCACAAACATTTTGCGAATTTCTTAAGAATATTTTTAGTTTTTAGTGCAATTTTGATAAAGTTTCCATTGTTTTGTCAAGCATAATTTGAGTGACTCGAATCATTCATCAAAATTTACACTTGCATTTACAAAAAAAGAAAAAAGACAGAGCAGCAAGCAGAGCAAACACACAACCTTTTAGTGAGTATTTTAGTGTTCGTACGCGTTACGTACTTATTTTGTGATTCTTGTAAATGTTGAGCTATGCAGAGTCGAAATCAATGACAACATCATACGTGTTGTTAAGTATGAATATGATGAGTACTTCAAACTTTGAATATGAGCAGAGGAGGTTCCATGATATTAAAATAAGTATGAATGCGTATAAGTATCAGTAATTATGAGAATGATTCGATTCTAGTCATCTTTTTGAATTCTCATTACTTATCTCTGGTACGTATGTATATTTAAGGAGTTAAAATTGTAGAGACTACATAAATAGGTGTGTATGACAGACATTGAAAGAACAATAAGAAGTTGGACAAAAGTTTTACGTATGTATTGTACAAGATAATGATATGTATTACATACCTCCATGTACATACATATAAAGCAATTTCTCTAATGCAATCGCAATTCAATTATTAAAAATTTTGTATTTTGAAATTTGCAAAAATATTATTTTCTCAATATAAACAATGAATTATTGTTTAAATAGTTTGACTAATTGAAATTAAGCATATGTATGCATTTAAAAAAAACATTCAATTTCAATAAATTTATCTTTAATCATAATTCATTCGCTATATTTCGATCAATTATTTTTCAATTCGTATTAATTTCTATTTCAATTGGATAATTACTTAAACGTTTTTGTACGTTTTTTTTTTCTTTTTTTTTTTTAATTTTTCTTATGGACACCCTAGGCTGTTAGGCATCCATTCAATGTAGCCATTTAGAAATTTATAGCTTGATTTATGCCAATTTGAATAAACGCCAAACGCCAAATTCCAAATACTGCAAAACAAATTGATCTGAAACACACAGATTGCAAACCGAACAGAAATTAATTTCTAAACAGAACAGAACAGCACGGTAATTTTATTAATAGCGTTTAAGAATAAATTAAAAACAAAATAAATAAATAAACAAACAAACTTCCTTTTGTATAATAAATAGTTTAATTATATTTTGTATATTTTATCGTGTTGAAACTTTTCAAAAACAAAACATTAATAAAAATTTTTAAATTTTTAAACAATTTTTTTTAAAAACTAACCCTGAATGATGGCCAATGCAATTGTTTATCATTCGCTGGCTATTATAAAAGCGCATTAATTGAAAATTGAAATTAGAGGTCAGCAATAAGTATTTAAAAAGATGAGTAAAATCGAATCATACTCATAATTTCTGATATTTATACGCATTCATACTTATTTTAATATCATGGAACCCCTCTACTCATATTCAAAGTTTGAAATACTCATACAACACGTATGATGTTGTTGATTTCGACTCTCCATAACTCAATATATACAAGAATCACAAAATAAGTACATACGTAACGCGTACGAACACTAAAATACTCACTAGAAGGTTGTATGTTTGCTCTGCTTGCTGCTCTGTCTTTTTTGTTTATGTGTCTTTTTTCTTTTCTTGTAAATGCAGCAATAACTAAGACTGTAAATTTTATTGAATGATTCGAGTGACTCGAATCATTTATAAGTATTATAAGAATTTTTCTAAAGTTATAAATCAAAATGAGTAGACATATGAATCAAACATATTTCGAATGGTATGAGTTTGATGTCAACGTTGTACGCATACCCACTGCAACCTGTACTTATAAATCAACGTTTTAGTGAGTACGAATGAATCAGAGTAGTTAAATTTCAATATTGTTGACTCACTTATATTCAAAATTTCATGAGTGCTTATGAGTGGCGATAAAACGATTCATTGCTGATATCTGATACATACATACATAATTGGTCATTACAACCCTTTAGTCAGGATTACGACCTAGCTTCTCTCATCACTTATGTTGTGTGTGTTAATTTTATTCATTAGTGGTGGGACCTACAGTTTAAACTCGACTCCGAATGACAGATTTTTTGGAGAAAATTTTCATATAAATTTTATTTATTCTCAGAGTTTTTGCCAGACATCTGCTGAGAGAAAGTCGCCGAGGAAATAATTTTTCATATTTCGTTTTGATCAAGTTGTCTGACCTGTGGTTTGACCCGTGGCCTCACGTCTAATGAGCCAACACACTCCTACTAGACTACGGCGACTTTCCAATAACAGAAATACATAACAACTAACATGTTTCTATGGACATACTACTGGCTTTAATTAATGTTGTTTTCTCCACTTAAATTTGTATAGAAAAAGGATATTCACTTACAAATTTGGGCTTGTATAGGGAGGAGGATAGGTACAATGTATGATTTTGGATTGTTTCTTTGTTATACATACATACATACATAATTGGTCATTACAACCCTTTAGTCAGGATTACGACCTAGCTTCTCTCATCACTTATTTTTTTTTTTTTTTTGATTTCATCAATATTAGTCTTGGTTTCCTTTTTATTTTGTCAACAGAATTTTTTTTTTTTTTATATTCGTTTTATTTACAATCTATCCAAGGATATTAAGTAAATTTTATAAAATAAAGAATAACATTAATTGTTAAATTCCAATGAGAACAACAATATACAAAAACAAAAATTGTTAAAATTATTTCAAAAATTTATAATATATACATTATATACAAAAATCCTAAAGTTTTATCTATATTAATATTTACATATACATATGTACACAGAATTTAATTAATGTATAATTAATTAGGTACGAAACGGCAAGTCCAATATGTGGTTCCTTTTTAGTCTTCTTACTTCATTTGTGTCATCTAGTAGCATTATTGCCAATGGGTTACAATGATTACTCAGCCTTTCCAAGTAATTTTCGCTATGTTTTCTAGCTTCTTCTTTAACCGGAATCGGAATTGATAAGTCATCATGAATTGTTTTGTTTGATACAAACCATGGAGCATTAACTAAGGACCTCAATGTTTTTGACTGAAACCTCTGTAGAATTTCAATGTTAGAATTGCTGGACGTTCCCCACAGCTGTATACCGTAGTATACCACACTGGTTTTAACATTACTTTGTACAAAATTACTTTATTCTCGAGACTTAGTTTGGATTTGAGACCTAGTAACCAAAATAGGCGCTTGAATTTCAAGTTAAGATGCTGTTTCTTAGCTTTAATGTGGTTTTTCCATGTAAGCCTGCGATCGATGTTTAGGCCTAATCTCATCACTTATGTTGTGTGTGTTAATATTATGCATGAATGGCCGGCCGTATTGGTTATCCATTAACTATACATATCTGGTAAATCATGATTTAAACTTAGTTTTTGTTGTAATTCTAATCAGTTACCAATTTATTCAATGTATCAATTATTCATTTACAAAAAAAAAAGAAAAAAACATCCAGTCATACAATGTATTTCTAATACATTTAATTTCACTTGGTTTATTACGATTTCATTGCGATTTCATTGTGAATTTATTGCGATTTTCATTGCGATTCGGCACATTTATTTAATGTTCATTTTTCCTCAGTCTATTCTACTATGTACTCGTATGGGACACAGTGTAAATGTAAATTATGATATTGTGTTGTGTTGTGTTCTGAACAATATAAGCAAATTAATAAATTAAGTTGACACTTAGCCGTGCTGGAATGCACACAACGACTGAGCGAATGAATGAATATTCGTGACTCAATTAAGAGCAAAAAGATGCAGATTTTTAAAGACAAAAGCAAAAGCCTTTTTGCGCTATTACAGCGTTACAATAAATAGCTAACATAGATAGCATTGAACACATTTTTTATCACACATTTACATATACGGCGCTTTAAAGCCGTTCAAAGTTTTTAATCAAAACTACAATTGGCAGGTATTTGATACATACACACATATTTCAATGGACAAATCTGAAGGTCTCATTATTATTTGTTCAAATTTTTTTTTTTTTCTATTATGAAAAATAATTTGAAAAGTTGTAGGAATGCCTGGTTTTTTTTTTTTTTTTTGTTTTGTTGGTCGCATAAATTTAAAACAGATATTAATTTAAATAAACTTTAAGTTTTGTAATATAGTAGGGACATTTTGCTGTACACATCTGCATCTCTGTCCTTATAATGTCATACCAACCTTTAGCGATGGTCGCCAGATGACCGTGAACGAACCGACAACAATCTGCGCAACTATTCTCTGTTTTATATTGTAGGTGTATGTATGTATGTGTGTATTGTGTGCAACATGTTTCCTTCATCATTAACGCACTAACTCATACTTCCCGTGTTGAAATGTGTTGAAATATGTTGTTGCATCCTATAAACGTTTAGACAAACAGCCTGACTGACTGGCTTCCTTCCTGCCTGTTTTGTTTGTATTTTGTCTACCTTGCCAATCTGTTCATGATATACAGTTTGCTACTGATGGTCATTAAAACTATAATTAATTACCCAGACTTTGCACAAGTCATTATAACAGAAAACAAAATTTGCCTCTAAGAAAAAACATACAAAAAAATATTCTACATGCACCAGTACTACAGAATATAATTCAGTATCAGAGATCAGCATTGAATCGTTTTTTTTCGCTACTCATAACATTTCCAGCTTTATAAAAGTCAATTTCGAACGGTTATGTGTTTCGAAAAAGTTTTTAATTTCATGATAAACATTTATTTACTCAGAAGAGAATCATACATACATACATACATAATTGGTCATTACAACCCTTCAGTCAGGATTACGACCTAGTATCTCACACCACTTATGTTGTATGCGTTAATTTTATACATGAGTGGCGGACCTACAGTTTAAAATCGACTCCGAACGACAGATTTTTGAGAAGCTTTTCATGGCAATTTTATTTACTCTCAGTGTTTTTGCCAGAAATCTGCTAAGAGAAAGTCGCCAAAGAAATATTTTCATATTTTCATTTTGATGTCTGACCTGAACTCGGCCCTTCAGTCTAATAAGCCAACACACTACCTACTAGACTATGGCGACTCATAAGCACTCATGAAAGTTTGAATATAAGTGAGTCAATAATATTGAAATCTAACTACTCTGATTCATTCATACCAGAGATCAGCAACGAGTATTCAAAACGATGAGTAGATTCGGGTCATACTTATAATTTCAGCTACTTATACGCATTCATACTTATTTCAATATCATACTCATACTACACATATTCAAAGTTAGAAATAGTCATCGTACTCATACTTAACAATACGCACGATGTTGTTGATTTCGACTCTCCATGATTCAACATATACACGAAGCACAAAATAAGTATGATTCGTGTACGAACACAACAATACTCGCTAGAAGGTTGTGTGTGTGCTTTGCTTGCTGTCTTTGTCTTTGTCTTTTCTTTTCTCTTCTTTTGTAAATGCAACAATAACTACTACTGTAAATTTTGATGAATGATTCGAGTGACTCGAATCATTCGTAAGTATTATAAGTATTTTTCTAAATTTATGAATCTGAATGAGTAGGCGTATGAATCAAACAATGAATCGAATGTTGTGAGTTTGATGTCAACGTTGTACTCATACTCATTGCAACCTATACTTATAGTAGCGAAAATACGATTCATTACTGATCTCTGATTCATACTCACTACAACGTTGATTTATATGTACAGGTTGCAATGAGTATGAGTACAACGTTGACATCAAACACATACCATTCAAAATATGTTTGATTCATAAGCCTACTCATTTAGATTTATAACTTTAGAAAAATACTTATATTACTTACAAATGATTCCAGGGACTCGAATCATTCATCAAAATTTACACTTGCATTTACAAAAAAGGAAAAAGACAGAGCAGCAAGCAAAGCAAACACATAACCTTCCAGTAAGTACTTTAGTGTTCGTATGCAAATCATACTGACTTTGTGATTCTTGTAAATGTCGAAATCAACAACATCATACGTGTTGTTAAGTCTGAAAACTTTGTCAAACTTTGTCAAACTTTGAATATGAGTAGAGGTTCCATGATATTAAAATAAGTGTGAATGCATCAGAGTATCAGAAATTATGAGTATGATTCGATTCTACTCATCTCTTTGAACACTCATTGCTAATCTCTGGTATGTACAGTGGCAATAGCATAATAATAAAGATGTGCACTTGTACCGATGACTAATTTGCTGTAGTAGTTTCATCACTAATCATTTAATCTTCAGATTAAGGAAAGGAGACAATCAATAAAAAAACAAATCCAATACATGGCCGTAAAAGGTGTCGTTCCTAGACATACACAACGACAGATGAACCTGTTATCATCCTGAAAAGTGCTAAATTATTGTAGACAACTTGATTAAGGAAACTGAAACAAAAAGATATTCACCCTTATTCTGGTTGTCGTCGTCGTTGTAGCCGTCGTCGCCGTCGTTACCAAAAATGATGTCGACAAAATCAGAGTCGACACAACACAATATCGACGGCGTATTGACTCACAGAATACCAAATGTGTGTCGACAGTCATCTATAACTGTCAATAACGACAAACAGAATACCAATTTTAAACTGTCGACGCAAGACGACGTCGACGACGACAACCAGAATAAGGGTGATTAAGAATTTGAAGAACTGCTTTTGTGATGTTGATTTCTAAACCTAAATTAAAAATTCATAAAAGTGATTAAAATATATGGTTTTTGGTGATAAATCTATGCATGGCATTGCATTTTTTTAAAGATTATTTCATGTATATGTAGTCCGCAATTATTAATTATAGCGCGTTTAGAATGGTGATAGCTAATTCTCCGTGTACGAGATGTTACACGTATCCTCACAAAAAATAATATACTGGATTAAAATCATATGATCTTGGGGTTTTGTGGTCTGGCTTCAAAACGTGAGATTAATTACTCACTAAACTCACCTTTGAACAAGTTTATACAATCTCCTCCCGTAAGACATGTGGCACCACATGCTCTGCCCAGACCAATTTTTTTATTTTTGGCAAAAAAAATTACATACATAATTAGTCATTACAACCCTTAAGTCAGGATTTATGTAGCAGCTTCTCACACCGTATACTATATAATGTGTGTTAATTTTATACATGAGCGGCGGGGCCTACAGTTTAAAGCCGATTCCAAACTGCAGATTTTTGAGAAACTTTTCATGGCAATTTTATTAACTCTCAGAGTTTTTTTGCCAGAAAACTGCTGAGAGGAAGTAAATCACCGAAAAAATATTTTTCATATTTCGTTTTCCTTGGAGATATCTGGCCTAGGGTTTGAACCATGGTCTCACGTCTAATAAGCCAACTACCTACTAGAATAGAAATAATAAACAAAACATTAAAAATAATTATTTATTTATTTATTTATTAATTACAATACAATTACAAATTATATTCTAATTAAATACGACCTGAGTAACTTAGACCATGTGCTCGGTGTAGTGTCATAGACCAGAGCCTCTGGTGGGAATCGAACCCACGACGCTCACGCTAATAGTCTAGCACACTACCCACTAGACTACCAGGGCGCTCTCATTAAAAATATTTTATGAAAAAAAAAGGCAACAAACCTGGATGTATCTGTTAATTATACGAGTACATCTTAAAAACGTAAAGAAATTTTCTTTGTTTTTCTGATAAAAATGTTTTTCTAACAATTCCCCACCAGTACACACCTATAGAACTTTATAGGTTTGCTTGTAGAATTTTACACAGATCCGTCATCAATTGCAGTATGTATGTACGTACATACATACGTGTGGTACAGATGTAAGTGGTCACGTGTTTTTTTTTATATCTTTCGTATTGAAATTTCATACACGTACTAAATAAAACCAATACAAACACCAGTAACAAGAACAATAATAAATCTACAAATACATATACATATATACACACACACACACTGAGATTCTTTAACAATAAAAATTTCGAGAACCGGGAGAGAAGAACTAAACTGGAGAAATATTTATGTTAAGTAACGGAAAGCTGTAGCTAATCCGATTTAATATGATTTACTTTAACTTTGTTTTTGTTTTTGTTGCTATTGTTGCTGAGTAGTAAATCAAAGCAAAGAAGGAATGTAAAGAGTACCAAGCGTAATAATAAATAAAATAGGGAAGAAATAATACAAAACAAATAAAGGTCCTTATAGAACATGTAATACTTACATATACTATATATATATATATATATATGTACAGTCACAGAAAAAAGTCTACATACACCGCTGTATGTTTTTGTTTTTTTTTTCAATAATTTCTAGTTTATATTTTTTATATTCGATTTTGTCTTTAAACATTCTTAATTGTAATTGACTTAAGCAACGCTATAACTTACTTACTTACTTAATTGGCCATTAACAACCCGATTAACGGATTTCGGCCTGCCGCAACACATCCTTCCAGGCGCCTTTGCTTCTTGCGCGCCTACGCCAGTTGGTCACACCAATCGACAGGGCTTCCTCGATTTGGTTCTTCCAACGGATACAAGGTCGTCCTCTTCGCCGACTTCCGCAGATCCCCGCATCAAATACCCGTCTCGCCGGAGCATCCTCCTCCATTCGAACGACATGGCCGAGCCAGCTCAGCCGCTGGATATTAATACGCTGTACAACGTCTATGTCGTAGAGGAGCTCATACAGCTCATTGTTGGTTCGGATGCGAAAATCATCGCCAACTCGCACTAGACCGAAGATCTTGCGTAGGACTTTTCTCTCGAATACTCTCAAGGCTGCTGCATCAGTTCTTAATAGGGTCCATGCCTCTGCGCCATAAAGAATCACGGGTAGGATGAGCGTCTTGTAGAGTATTAGTTAGTCGCACGAGAGAGGTCTCTGCTACTCAATTGCCTATTGAGACCATAGTAGCACCTGTTGGCGAGAGTAATCCTGCGTTTGATCTCCAGACTGACATCATTTTTGGTGGTAACGGCGGAGCCAAGATAAATAAATTCCCTGACTGTATCAAAAGTATAGTTATCGGCCGTAATCTGAGAATCAATCTACTTGTCGATAACATATACTTTGTTTTGCCCTCATTTACTGCCAGACCCATCTTCTTAGACTCCCGTTCAATAGCACTAAAGGCAGCAGTAACACCTCGCTTGGTACGCCCTATGATGTCGATGTCGTCAGCGAACGCAAGCAAGACACTTTTTTGAAAAATAGTACCATTGCGATGCACTCCTGCCTTTCGCAGAACTCTCTCCATGACGAAGTTGAAGAGGTCGCATGATAAGGGGTAGCCTTGTCTGAAACCTCGCACGGTATCAAAAGGTTCGGAGAGGTCCATTCCTACCTTGACAGAGGCAAAAACAAGATCCCTTATGGGGCTATCGAAGGCTGCCTTATAGTCGACAAAAAGCAACGCTATAACAGCTTTTTTAATTTGATAAAAATGACCAGGAAAAAAATCTACATACAGCTGAGTATATAGACTTTTTTCTTTGACTGTATACGTCGTCATCTCAAATTTTGAAATCAAAATTTAATATCAATACATACATACATACATACATAATTGGTCATTACAACCCTTCAGTCAGGATTTCGACCTAGCTTCTCACACCACTTATGTTGTGTGCGTTAATTTTATATAAGAGTGGCGGGACCTACAGTTTTAAAGTCTACTCCGAACGACAGATTTTTGAGAAGCTCTTCATTGCAATTTTATTTACTCTCAGAGAGTTTTTGCCAGAAAATCTGCTGACAGGAAGTCGCTGAGGAAATATTTTTTCATATTTCGTTTCATTGGAGATGTCTGATCTGGGGTTTGAACCATGGCCTCACATCTAGTAAGCCAACACACTCCGTACTAGACTACGGCGACTTCAGAGTAAATATGATTGGAAATTAGGGAGAGAGTCTCCGAAGAAATGTTTTTTTTTCATATTTCGTTTTTATGCCTGACCTGGGATATGAACCAGGGCTTTACGTCTAATAAGCCAACACACTACCTACTAGACTACGGCGACGTACTATATACATATATAATATAAAATCAATCTTTCCTGTGAAGGTAAAAAAAAATACATATTTTGAATTGTCCTTCACGTGTTTTCTCAGGCAAACGAAATAATCCTAAAAGTTAAGAAACAAATTTATGCTCGATTGCCAACGTTTATAAATTCTGTTTGAATTTAGGTACCGATATGACATGCATGGTTTTAAAAGCTGGTATAAAACGAAGTGATTGATTAAATGTCTTATTGTATCGTATATAAATGTCTTTAATATTGTATTGTATTGTATTCTGCCGTCTATTCTTTGGTCTAATCCTGTTAGTACCAACTAATCTTTGCTTTCGAAATATTTCGTTTCCATTCACTTGTTTTTTTATTCCAAGTTTAACCAGACGTGCAACATTGTATTGTATTTACTACATACCCTACGCTACTTAAGATAGTAATTTTATGTTTATTACAAGTAAATACTACATCTTATTGAAGTCACCGGAGTTTAGTAGATTGTGTATTGGTTTATTACACGTGAGAACACGGTTCAAACCCCAGTTCTCCAACAAAACGAAATATGAAAAGAATATTTATTTCTACGCCGACTTATATACTTCCTCTCAGCAAATTTCTGGCCAAAGCTCTCTGAGAGTAAATAAAAAATTGCAATGAAAAGTTTTCCAAAAAAAAAAATCTGTCGTTCGGAGTTGACTTTAAACTGTAGGTCCCACCACTTATGGATAAAATTAACACACACAACATAAGTGATGTGAGAAGCTGGTTCCTAATCCTGATTGAAAGGTTGTAATGTATGTATCAGAGATCAGTAACGAGTATTCAAAACGATGAGTAGATTCGAGTCATACTTATAATTTCAGATACTTATACGCATTCATACTTATTTTAATATCATACTCATACTACTCATATACAAAGTTAGAAATACTCATCGTATTCATACTTAACAATACGCACGATGTTTTTGATTTCGGCTCGCCATGACTCAAATTATACACGAAGCACAAAATACGTATGATTCGAGTACGAACACCACAATACTCGCTAGAAGGTTGTGTGTGTGCTTTGCTTACTGTCTTTTCTTTTTCTTCTTTTGTAAATGCAACAATAACTACTACTGTAAATTTTGATGAACGATTCGAGTGACTCGAATCATTCGTAAGTATTATAAATATTTTTCTAAATTTATGAATCTGAATGTGAAGGCGTATGAATCAAACAATGAATCGAAGGTTGTGAGTTTGATTTCAACGTTGTACTCATACTCATTGCAACGTATACTTATAAATCAATGTTGTAGCGAGTACGAATGAATCAGAGTAGATGAATTTCAATGCTCTTGAATCACTCATACTCAAAATTTCATGAGTACTTATGAGTAGTGAAAATACGATTCATTGCTGATCTCTGGTATGTATGTACATATGTAAATCAGCCTTTAATTAGTTAATTGACTCAGGATCACTTTTTTCATCATAAAAAGCCCATTTCTCTGTAAGGTAACAATTTTTAGCAAAATTTAATGAAATTTGTAAAATTCTCTTCTGTCGCAAAGTCTTATATCTTAGATAGACAATAATAGATCCATTTCTTAAAGTAGCTCATTTCCAAACCTACATCCTGAAATGCAAATTTAATTCCGTATTTCAAAGAAACCCTATTTAGAGTACCGTTAACTTTTATTTTAGACATATAACAGATCCATGACTCACGCTAAACCCCAATACAAATCTAAATTCGGGAAAAGAATTTTAATTCTACGGACATTTCAACGAAACTCTGTCTCTAGACTACATTTAACCACATCTGTAGCTTAAAGTAGTCTAGTAGGTAGTGTGTTGGCTTATTAGACGTAAAGCCAGGGTTCGAGCCCCAGGCCAGACATCAAAACAAAATACAAAAAGTATTTCTTAGGCGATTTCCTCTCAGCAGATTTCTGGCAAAAACACTGAGAGTAAATAAAAATTGCCATGAAAAGTTTCTCAAAAAATCTGTCGTTCGGAGTCGACTTTAAACTGTAGGTCCCGCCACTTATGTATAAAATTAACACACACAAGTGGTGTGAGAAACTAGGTCAATAATCCTGACTGAAGGCTTGTAATGACCAATTATGTATGTATGTAACTTAAAGAAAAAATGTGACCACAATTTCAACGCTAAGGATTATACAGGAAAATAACAAAATATAGCTACATCTTTTACTTATCATTCGGACAATTGAGCATACATATTAAAAAGCCACCATCATATAGTGTGCTTTGTAGTCGAACTTTGACGATAATAATGTTGATATTGATCCAGTTTACACTCAAATAATTTCAGGTAAAATTTTTCTCATTATTTTTTGTGCTGAGAATGGTGGGAGAAGTGCTTAGTGTTGTACTGATGTGTGTGTGCGATTTACTGTTATCAACCTCAATGCACGAATGGTTTTAATAAATAACTCCCTAACACACACACACATATACATACAGAGCCTTTCAAATGAAATACTAAATTGCAGATGTACGTGAATACACACCCCCATATACATACGTACACATATATTAATTGTTTGAATATGTTGTCGACAACATTTGGAATTTGATTAATTTGAAAGCATTTAAGTTGTACATTAAACTAACGGGGTTAGAGTTTTGGAAAAGTGCTTAGGATGCTTTGAGGCAATAAAGCTGAGTGGATTTCTGTAATTTCTATGGATTTGTTAAACAGTTATTATTATAAAGCAACGTAAAAAAGAGTAATAGATTCTAGTAAGGACACTGGCACAATGTAACCTTTTATCCGCTATTTATAAGCACTAGAGTGGTTTTAAAAATCGATGTCGGATTTTTTTGGGGGCACCCCCCTAAAATGTTTCACTTTGTTAGATTTTAAGATTGCCAAAGTTTGAGCACAATTGGAAGATGTTAACCCGTGCCACTCGATTTTTTGGCAGTTTGACGACTTTGCTGACCCATATCTCGAGAACGGTTTAATATATTTGTCCGTGTCATACATCAAATTGAAGTCGATACTGTTCATAATATATTTATATGGAATAAAAAAATACATAAATAGTACTGAATTCGAGATAATGAACCCAATGTTCCTAAAAACGTGACTAGGTACCCGTAAGAGCGAAGATGGAACCTATTGTGAAAAAAACCCATTTTCCTTCCTATATTATCAATTATTGGAATGAAAACAATTATGTATTTAAAAAATCAAGTGTAATAAATGCCTTTTTCATTCAAGGGACTGACATAATGTGGTTTTAAAATATAACAATACATTTTTAATGTAATTTGGTTTTACCTGCTTGGTGTCGCCAGTGATACAGTATGTGGGTCTAAAATTAACGGTATACCATAGCAAACATATTTAAATGAAATGAGATTCCAAAGTACAAGTATTTGTCCATAATAACCAATAATAATACAAATAAGGCATCTTCGCTCTTAGGGGTACCTAGTCACGTTTTTAGGGACATTGGCTCTATTTTTTCGGTTTCAGTACTAGATGCGTATTATTGTGAAAAATATAAAATATTATAAACAGTATGGCCTTTAATTTGATGTATGACATGGGCAAATAGCTTTAGCCGTTCCAGAGATATGGATCGCCGAAGTCGCAAAACTGCCAAAAAAAATCGAGATTTTCAAAACTTTGAGGCCCCAGTGGCACGGGTTAACATCTTCCAATTGTGCTCAAACTTTGGCAATCTTAAAATCTAATAAAATGAAACATTTTAGGGGGGTGCCCCCAAAAAATTCGGACATTTTTTATTTACCATATGAGATAAAACCACCCCAATAAGCACTCATGAAATTTTGAATATAAGTAAGTCATCAATATTGAAATTTAACTATTAACTCTGATTCATTCATACTCACTGCAACGTTGATTTATAAGTACAGGTTGCAATGAGTACGCATACAACGTTGACATCAAACTCATACCATTCGAAATATGTTTGAATCATAAGCCTACGCATTTAGATTTATAAGTTTAGAAAAATACTTATAATACTTATAAATGATTCTCGAGTGAAGCGAATCATTCTTCAAAATTTACAGTCTTAGTTGTTGTTGCATTTACTAAAAAAGGAAAAAGACACATAAGCAAAAAAACAGAGCAGCAAGCAGAGCAAACACACAACCATTTAGTGAGCATTTTAGTGTTCGTACGCGAATCATACTTATTTTGTGATTCATGAAAATGATGAGTTATGGAGAGTCGAAATCAATAACAACATACGTGTTGTCAAGTATGAATATCGTTAGTATAATTCGCAAATGTGTTAAATCCCTTTTTTCAAATTTTACAGGAGACACAAAAAACATTGTAGCTCTTTCAGTTTTTAAAATTTGTAAACTGTTTAAACGCAATTATTTTTACAAAATAATAATAATATTAATATTAATAATTAATAATGTTAATTATTATTATTATTATTAATTAGTTAATAATATTAATATTAATATTTTTCGTAATTTTGTGGACTTAGCGGTTTTGCAAACCACAAAATTACAACAACTTTAAACTATATAATGACATGTTTTGTTGTTGTAAAATATGTATTATGTACAATGTTACCGTTTTGCATTAAAATCTCAATTTTGGAAAAAAGTGGACTTAGAGTCTTTTCGAATTATACTAACGATATGATGAGTACTTCAAACTTTGAATATGAGTAGAGATTCCATGATATTAAAATAAGTATGAATGCGTATAAGTAACAGAAATTATGAGTATGATTCGATTCTAGTCATCTTTTTGAATACTCATTTCTGATCTCTGATACATACTCGTACATTCATACATAATTAGTCATTATTCATTAGTCATTCAGTCTGGATTACAACCTAGCTTCTCACACCACCTATGTAGTGTGTGTTAATTTTATACACGAGTGGCGGGACCTTGAGATTAAAGTCGACTCCGAATGACAGATTTTTGAGAAACTTTTTCATGGCAATTTTATTTACTCTCTCAGAGTTTTTGTCCAGGAAATTGCTGATAGGAAGTAAGACGCAGAAGAAATAGTTTTTCATATTTCGTTTTGTAAGAGATGTCTGACCTGGGATTTAAACCGTGGCCTCACGTCTAATAAGCCAACACACTACCTACTAGACTGCGGTGACTACAGAACACTGGCACATAGTGAATTGACGTCTGCAAAATGAAAATTAAATTGTATTCTGAAAATTGTTTTTCATTTTCCTTCTTGATTAATATGATTCATGAATCACATTTAAACATTTTCTTGGAGATTTTTTCTTAACATATAGTATGTCATATATACACACACATATATAAGATTTCAATTACCATTGCAAATATATGCAAATACTTTCGATATACTACATATGTATGTACATACATATGTATGTAGTTTTAGTTTCCCCTATATACATACATACATAGTTTTGCTTCAACAATTTTAATAACGATAAACGATAAAACTTTTTCTTGAGTACATTGTTATTGTACATACATACATACATACGTACGTACATAGTATAAATTTTTGAATTTTGTATAATTTTAGCATATTTTTGGAAGATGCTCACAAGCCAACCGTCTCCATTGGAGCATAACGATGATGACTGTAAACCAGCCAATGATGAACAGCAGCAGCAGCAGCAGCATACTACAATTTCACCAAATAATAATGAATTGCTGTCAGCAATAACAAAACCTGAAGCAGCCACTACCGCCACAACAGTAACAGATAAAACAGCAACTGGAACAACAATAGAAAATCAAAACACTGCCACAGCACAACAACAACACAGAAATAGTGGTTCCAGAGATTCAAATGGCGGCAAAGCCGTTGCTGGAACATATAAACGATCGTCAAAGGACAATAATGATAACGGTGGTCCTGGTTCAGGCGATGGTAGTTCACATATCGTTAACGACGATGATGAAGAGACTGATGTCATTGGCGATCTCATGGGACATTTTGGAAAATGGCAATTCTTAATGACCATCTTACTATCACTATTCCAAGTTCCAAACACTTTTCATATTTCCTCTTCAGTCTATCAAGTGGGTTAATGCTTAAATTTGTTTCGATTACGATTTAAGCTGAGGGATAACGTCTTCATTAACGTCGTTATACTCTCTTTTCTTTATTTTTTTTTTTCTTTTCTGCTTCATTTTAGGCAGCCAACAAAGAGTTTTGGTGTAGGCGGCCTCACCATTTACAACATTTACCTGTAGATGTGTGGCGTAATCTCAGCAATTCCTTTGATAATTGCTATCAAACCCCAGTGGATTGGAACATTATTAGCAATGATTCCAGCACACAAATTTATCAGGTTAGTGGCAATACATACATATCGTCGTCGAAAATCCAAAAGTACGTAACAAACATTTTTCTAATTTTACAGGAGAAGCAAAAAAAGTTATAAAATAACAAGTACTTCATATCGTTGGTCTCATGTAGAAAGACCCTAATTCATACTTTTTTCGAAATTTATTTTTTTTGTGATTCCAATGCATTTAACATAAATACACCTCCTAACAAAATTTAAGGCGATTTTATCAAAATACGAGTTAGGGCCTTTCTACATGAGACCAACGATATGTAGAAACATTTTGAATTATTGATATAAAAACGTTATTTTTGGTCGCAAGAATCTAAATATTGGTAGAGATATGTTAGATAACCTCACGAAGCATAATCAATCAAAAACTCGATTTTGATTTTTTTGATGATACGTACTTTTGGATTTTCGACGACGATATATATTTTTTTTTCAATTACTAGTCGTGACAGTAGTTGTCAATATACGAGTATACGTACACATGTACCCATTTAGAGAAATATTTGAAATATTATTTACATGTTTGTATGTATTGGTTTGCATTTCTCTTATCTCATTGCCACAGCAAGAACACATACTAAAGAGTCTTATGGAGAACTACAATCGTACTGCGTGTTCATCGTGGGAGTATGCAGTCAATGACAATGTGGGGAACAGCTGGACATCGCAATGGGATCTTGTCTGCGATAAAGAATACTTGAAAAACGTTGCAGAAATGTTTTTTCTTTTGGGTGTAGCAACTGGTGGCATTATTTCTGGTTATCTATCGGATAAATTTGGACGTAAAACTATGCTTTTCATATCAGCCGTACTACAGACCATATTCGGTAAGTAAAAATTAAATGTAAAATCATTTCACACAATGCCTCTCATGTCATAATGTAATGTAATAGTGTGACGACACAAGACACCTTGCTTGCTTGATATGCCGAATATCCATCTATGGATATTTCTGGCATTGCATTACATACAGACATACATATATACATATGTACATAGATATTTGTCATTATATTTGAGCCTTTGAACTTGACAATACAGTATTGTATCCTTCATTCTGGTCATTGATTACCTGTTACAAAAGAGCATTCAATTTATTCATTCATTTACGTCGACTGGTTTTAATTACATTAACATTGTGTTTAATGTCAAATCACATCCACCACTCACTACAGCATATGAGTATATGTTTTTACTATATACATACATATGTACATACATATGTTCATATATACACACACAGTATTTCTTTTTTTTTTGTTAATAATTTATTTATCCATTTATCGAATCACCTTTTCAAGTACAAGGCCTGATTGTAAGGCAAAAAAAAAAAAAGAATTTTTTGAAAACAGAAAAGAAAAAATACACATGCATTGTTCATTTCTTCATTATACTCAACAGTATGCATATACATACATACATACATATGCATTCATTTTTTTTTTAACATAAAATCAATATTTTTACATTTGTACTACGAGCACTTCCTTATATACCTAAACAGATGTGATGATGATAATGATGTACAGGACAAATGTCTAAGTATGTGTATGTCTGTGTGTATTTAGTGTATTTCAAATCTGAAATTGTCCAAAAGCCAATTAGACTCAGTTCTGTGCAAAAAATTAAGGTTTATTTATAAAATTGTTTGATTCAATGTATTCGATTAAAAATAATTGAAATTGTTTTGCATTTCATTAAAAAGCTTCGTGGCATTGATCACAATAATATCGAAAAAAATTTATAAAGACTTAATTAATACTTTACACACACATCCATGCATACATACATGTATACGTACAGGCATACACATATGTATATACAGTTAAGGAAATCAACTCTACTCTACAAGTCGCCGTTGTCTAGTAGGTAGTGTGTTGACCTATTAGACGAAAGGCCCAAGTTCAAATCCCAGGTCAGACATCAAAACGAAAATATGAAAATATTTCTTCGGCGACTTCCTCTCACCAGATTTCTGGCAAAAACTCTGAGAGTAAATAAAATTCTCAAAAATCTGTCATTCGGAGTCGACTTTAAACTGTAAATCCCGCCACTCATGTATAAAATTAACGCACACAACATGAGTGGTGTGAGAAGCTAGGACGTTGTACAATGGGTCAATTCGACCTCCGGGTACTGTACTTGTCACAGTTGACAAGTACACGTCCTCTAACCTAACCTACTCATAAGCACTCATGAAATTTTGAATATAAGTGAGTCAACAATATTCAAATTTAACTATGTACTCTGATTCATTCATACTCACTACAATGTTGATTTATAAGTACAGGTTGCAATGAATATACATAAGTGCAACGTTGACATCAAACTCATACCATTCGAAATATGTTTGATTCAAAAGCCTACTCATTTAAATTCATAAATTTAGAAATGACTAACTTGCCCGTTACTTGACAAATAATGGATCAAACTTGCCTTTTAATGTGTTGGTAAAAAGTACTCTCACGTATAGGCCGCGATGACTTTCAAGAATATCAAAAAGTTTTGATTTTTATTACCTGCTTTGCATAAATCATATGTTCGTTTCTTCTTCACAACAACAATACAATGAAGTTTGAAGGTTCAATTTTGATGTATTGCTGTGCTAAGCAAACCAAATATAATCAACATACATATGGGCAATTTCGTGTCAAGTGACCCAATTTTTAAAATCGATGTCTTCCGATTTGGATGAAATTTGCACCAAGGTTAGTACTATTGGATAGTAGATAGTAGACACAAATTGTCAGCTCTATCAGTCACGAACAGCCGGAGTTAAACATTTTGGTCATACAGGGTTTTTTTTAAATGTGTGTAACTTTTCACCTATTGGTCCTAGCAAAAATTTTATATGCCTCTTGCTACAAAGTGCCCACAAAGATCTTAAAGGAAATGGTCTAAGTTTTCTTTTGAGGGAAAATAAAAAAAGACTCCAGTTCGAAAAAAAATGGGGGAAAATGAAAATGGTACATGTGCCAAATATTGAAAAATCTTATTCTTGAGTTAAAAAACAATTCTTTTGATAGATATCCCACTCGCATCCCATTAAGCGATTATAAAGGCCTTAAAGGAAATTATATAAGCTTTATTTGAGCAAAAAAAAAAAAGGGCCCAAATTGAAAAAAAATTAAAAAAAAATTAATTTTTTTAAAAAAAATAAAAAAAAAATGTTTTAAATTAAAAAAATTATTTTTAGAAAGTTTGAAGAAATAGCTATCTAATATGCTTTGCAAAATTTTTGCTAGGACCAATAGGTGAAAAGTTACACACATTTAAAAAAAAAAACCCTGTATGAACAAAATTTCCAAATTTGACCCCCTCTAACTCCGGCAGTTCTTGACTGATAGAGCTGAAAATTTGTGTCTAGCCTACTATCCACAACCTTTGTGAAAATTTCATCCAAATCGAAAGAAATCGATTTTAAAAATTGGGTCACTTGACACGAAATTGCCCATATGTACATATATGCAAATTTGATCAGTTAAATTTGGTACGTCGCCATGCGCCATAAGTTGTTGTTGCATTTAGAAAAAAAGAAAAAAGACACATAAGCAAAAAAGACAGAGCAGCAAGCAGAGCAAACAGACAACCTTCTAGTAAGTATTTTAGTGTTCGTACGCGAATTATACTTATTTTGTGATTCTTGTATATGTTGAGTTATGGAGAGTCGAAATCAACAACATCATACGTGTTGTTAAGTATGAATATGATGAGTACTTAAAACTTTGAATATGAGTAGAGGAGGTTCCATGATATTAAAATAAGTATGAATGCGTATAAGTATCAGAAATTATGAGTATGATTCATATTTTTGAATACTCATTGCTGATCTCTGATGTAGATTTGATTCCTTATAGTATTTAACTGTATAACTGTGTCAACTGACCTTTAATGAATAATAGCGCACTACATTTGACACGGCGACATATGTATGTATCGTATTCAGATTGTATAATTCACCGGCAGTACAAATCAAAACTTTAATTTCTTATAATTTTTTTTTTTTTGTTTCATTTCAGGTCTTGCATTATATTTTGCTCAATCCTTTGAAGTGTATATAACGTTGAGAGCGTTACTGGGTCTCGTCTCGGTGTCGGTTACATATTCGGGTCTCATTTTAGCCATTGAATATGTGGATGGCAAATGGCGTACAATTGCCGGCATGTATAATCTCTTCCCACTGCCAATATCATACATGCTAATATCCGGTATTGCGTATCTTACACAGGACTATCAACGTCTACAGCTGTGTATTGGAATACCAGGAATATTTCTATGTTTTCTATGGTAAGTAAATAACAATTTTACATGTTGTTCGATTGGCATTCATGCCTATCATTGGTATATTTTATAAAATTTATATTTACTTCTAAGAAGTCCCATAGTAAAGTATACATATGGTGTGTGTGTGATACAACATAAATAAGAATGCGCGTAGAAAATTGAATGGAATGGAATGGAACATCATTGAAATTCTTTAGAAAAAAATAATATTGTATAAAAAAAAAACCAACAACAAAAATAAAAGAAAAAAAGTATAGAATATTATTTATATTAAGAAAGTGTGCTGCTGCTGTCTAAGAATCTCAAGCGAAATGGAAAAATAATAGAAATGAAATGAAAATAATGTTACTGTCTGGTTTAGATAAACAATCGAACAGTCTTTAATAAACGTATTTCATTTTTAATGTTTCTATTTTATTTAATACTTTTCCAAAACGAGAGTGGGTGGATCAATTTAAAATGATCGCTATTTACAGTCTGCTGCTGCCGTATTAATTTTATATCATACACATCCATTTATTTCAGGTTTGTTGTACCCGAATCGCCAAGATGGCTTCTGGTCAAGGGCCGTGTCGACGAAGTCAAACGTATTATTCAGGCAGCTGCTGATTTCAATAAACGTGAACTTCCACCCAACTTTGAGGCGATGCTAAAGCCACCAACAAAAGAAGACAGTTCACAAAATTTCCTTTGTCTGTTTCGAATACCCTATTTAAGACGGATTACAATATGTTTTCTATGCATCTGGTTCACCATGAATTTGGCCTATTATGGTTTTATATTGAATATGAGTACCTTCGGTGGCAATGTGTATCTCAACTCGGTAAGTTAGCATTTATAAATTTAACTTTAATTTCCAGCCCATAAGTTTCAGTCAATAAAGTTTTTAAGTAGTCTAGACATTGATTTAATCGATTTCATTTAATGTGAATCATAAAAAGTCATCTGCTTTACAGGGCATTATCAGCACTCTCGATTTATACAGGGCATAAAATGCAATGCCCTCCACCATTGGCAAGTGCAAATTATTTAGAATAAAACATACCACCCTTTTAGAGGGCGAAACATTTTTAAGAAACAAACACAAATTTGCATTTTTTTTAAATAAAATGCACATTTTTTGGTAGAAAAGAAAACACCAATAAAGTCTGCTCAGGTGCACTTGTCAGATGATAATTTTTTTTTTTTTGTATTTGGATCAGAGATCAGCAATTAATCATTTTATCGCTACTCATAATAACTCAATGAAATTTTGAATATAAGTGAGTCAACAATATTAATATTTAACTATGTACTCTGATTCATTCGTACTCACAACAATGTTGATTTATAAGTATAGGTTGCAATGAATATGCGTACAACGTTGACATCAAACTCATACCATTCGAAATATGTTTGATTCATAAGCCTACTCATTTAGATTCATAACTTTAAAAAAATACTTATGTTACTTATAAATGATTCTCGAGTGTCTCGAATATGCTTCGTGTATATGTTGAGTTATGGAGGGACGAAATCAATATCATATGTGTTGTTAAGTCTGAATATGATGAATACTTCAAACTTTGAATATGAGTAGAGGAGGTTGCATGATATTAAAATATGTATGAATATATATAAGTATCGGAAATTATGAGTATGATTCGATTCTACTCATCTTTTTGAATACTCATTGCTGATCTCTGATTTGGATTTTATTTTATAGAAAATTCATTCAAATCGTAGGCATATATTTTATCTTTTTACTTAACTTTGCTAACAGTGTAAAGGTAAAAAGATTTCCTATCTACATATACATATGTATGTACATATGTGCATATGTACATATGTATAGTTATTTATACATACATATATTGTTAGATAAAGAATAATTTTATTTATACGATCAATCCATCCTTACTTTCTTAAATCTTTTCTTCTTATCGGTCATCGTCAATTTTTATACGCACAACAATATACATGTACATATGTATGTACATATGTATATTATGTACCGTTAGAAAAATGTTTTATTATACACGTTCTATTCTATTCTATTCATAACATGTGAATATTTTCAAGTTTTTTTCTTTTTTCTCCCATCAAATGCCCAATTTTATTATTGTTTAGATGAGTTTTATTTCAATTTCCTTTCCATTTCAAAAGTGTTTAAAGACATAAACAGCATTTCAGTTGGCCAAATGCCAAACAAATTTCTTTCTTTTGCCGTCTTTATAGTTTTTAGTTTTTTTTTGTTTTTATATTTTGGAAATTATGTTTAATAAGCGTTAAAAGGACAGACAGCTAAAAACACTTGCTACTTGCTATAAAAATGATAGATAGTGTATGTTCCCTTGTTAGAGAAAAATTATTTTGAAAGTTTCATTTACGTCTGTTTCCTACATATGTTTCACACAATAATACTACGTTCGCATACAGGTTGATAGCCAGCCAGATTAGCAAATCCAGTGCCCAATGTGTATCACTTGCAATGATTAGATTATGACGTGCAACAACTGTTGCTTGATTTGTATCAGAGATCAGCAATGAGTATTCAAAAAGATGATGATAGTATCGAATCATACTCATAATTTCCGATACTTATACGCATTCATACTTATTTTAATATCATGGAACCTCCTCTACTCATATTCAAAGTTTGAAGTACTCATCATATTCATACTCATACAACACGTATGATGTTGTTGATTTCGACTTTCAATAACTCAACATATTTATGAAACACAAAATAAGTATGATTCGCGTACGAACACTAAAATACTTACTATCGGGTCCGCCATCTAACGTTTTTTTTCAACTAGTGCTTATTTCGTGAATGCTACCACTTAGCTCATGTCTGATTTGACAGATAATTAGTTTTATCCTTCCGCTGAACGAATATGGTTGTGTATACGCTTAAACAACAAAGCTAAGTTGGTCTGCGATCGACTTACAGAAGATGCCGATTTTGGCAAAAAAAAATCATCTTTTCAGATGAAGCTCATTTTGATCTTGGCGGGTATGTAAACAAGCAAAATTGTCGCATTTGGGGCACAGAAAACCCGCACGCATACATTGAAAAGCCGACGCACCCAAAACGAGCCACTGTTTGGTGCGGATTTTACTCCAGATGCATAATTAGGCCATTTTTCTTCGAAAATGAGCAAGGAGTGGCGATCGTTATCGGGCCATGTTGAACGAATTTTTGTTCACAAAAATTGAAGAGGAGGATATTGGCAACATTTGGTTTCGACAGGACGGCGTTACGTGCCACACAGCCGAAGCTACACTCGATGTTTTGAGCCCTGTTTTTGAAGATCGCATTATCAGCCGCAGAGCTGATGTCGTTTGGCCACCTCGGAGCTGCGATTTGGCACCGTTGGACTATTATTTGTGGGGTGCCGTCAAAGATAAGTGTTACGCCGACAAGCGTAAGGACAATATTCGTGAAGCCATTGGTGAAATACAGCTGCACACAATCGATAATGTGCTTAAAAATTGGACCGATCGTGTAGGCTACTGAATAGCCAGCCGAGGCAGCCATTTGAATGAAATTATTTTTCATTATTAACCGGAAGGATTGTACTTTCAAATAAAAAAAGAAATTTGAGAAAATATTCAGTAGTTTTTTTTTAAAGCATTTTCAAAAAAAAGTTATTTGGCGGACCCTTTAGAAGGTTGCTTGCAGTTCTGTCTTTTTTGCGTATTACGCGAATCATTTAGAAGTATTATAAGTATTTTTCTAAAGTTATGAATCTGAATGAGTAGGCTTATGAATTAAAACATATTTCGAATGGTATGAGTTTGATGTCAACGTTGCAACCTGTACTTATAAATCAACGTTGTAGTGAGTACGAATGAAACAGAGTACATAGTTAAATATCAATATTGTTGACTCACTTATATTCAAAATTTCATGAGTGCTAACGAGTAGCGAAAAAACGATTCACACATAAGGAGTGCGCACAAAAAAAAATGGGCCTACTTTTAAGCTTATAACTTTTATCATAATTGAAAAAGATGAATACCGTTACATTGTTTTTGTTATTGTCATTGCAATAGCAAAATTAGTTTTTTGAAAATGGGCACCCAACAAGAATGTCGTAAAAAAATAATTGAAATTTTCAATGAAAAACCGCGCCGCTTACAAAAAACGATTGCTAGGCTCGCAGGTGTTAACCAAAAAACAGTTTCTAAGGAGTCTTTGAGTATTGAGATAAAGCGTGGAAGTGGAAGAAAAAAAATGATTTGCCGACCAAAACAAAGCAAGTAAAATAATACGTATTTTTCTAAAACACCCTAACATGTCTGGAAGAAAAGTGGCTTAAAAAGTTGGATGCTCTGAGACCTTTGTCAGAAAAAAAATTTTATACACAAAAGAATTCAAATATTATGTATTCACTTTAATTGAAATATAAAACGAAAAAAATCCGCCACTTAGTTTTATTTCTATAACGAAAAGTGAAAGTCCAGTTTTTTTCGTGCGCACTCCTTACATAGATTTCCTTTTCTCCTGTGATTTGAAGAGCATAAAATGGTTATGTTTTGTATAAAAAATTTTAGGCCTTAGCTGGACTTGTTGAAATCCCTGCTATTGCAATAGCCATGTACATCATCTCCAAAGTGGGTAAAAAATGGCTGTTTAGTGGCACTCTAATATGTGCTGGCATTGCTTGTTGTTGTGCTGCTATAACGGAGGGGAAGGAAGACATTCTTTGGTTAAAAATTACTTTCATTATGTTTGGTAAGTACATATTAGTTTTTAATTGTCATTCTATTTTTTAATGCACTAAAAACATATACAATAATATGTATGTATTTATGTTTGTTATTGTTGTTACAGGCAAATTCACGATAAGTGCAGGCAACACGATAATGCCTGTTTATACAGCAGAATTGTATCCAACTGCTATACGAAATGTTGGAGTGGGAGCGTGTAATGTAGCTGCTGGTTTGGCGCTTATTTTAACGCCATATCTTTCACTGTTGGTATGTAACATTTTTTAAGGCAATAAATTGTTCACATCTTATAAATTAATAATGAATAAACAAATTGCAATATGAAGTTTATACAATGCAAAAATATAATTTTTTTTTAATTCCAGACAAAAATCGAAGATCATTTACTTATGTCACTACTGACAGCTTGGTGCTTATTTGGTGGATTTGTTGTCTTATTCCTACCTGAGACAATGAAACAGCACTCTAAAACCCATGCCCCTGAAGAAAAGTAAGTAACCAAGCGCAATCAATATCTATTTTATAGCTTAAAAAGAAAATATACAATTCCAAGAAACCATAAACGTTGAATAACAAACAATTTTCCAATTTCTATATGTACTTTCAGATGTTAGAGGAGTTTTTCATTTATGTTCGTGTATCACAAAGTTTTGTCCAGTATAAAAATATTTCATTTTAATTACAATTTAGAATACATTTTTGTTTAGATTTTGGCTGGTCCAGAATTTTCAATTATAATTTTTATATTATTTAACATATTAAGTATGATGTATTTTATTCATTTGTTTATTTCTCAGATGAGATGAAATGAGAATACTATGCATACAACAAATATTGTAATACTTTAATACACAGTATAACACAATTTTTCATACGTTCTTACAATATCTTTAATTGTTTTTATTAATAAACCACAGCAGGCAGGACCTTTAAGTTACGAATTTCAAAAAAAAAAAAAACAAACAAAAAATATAAAAAATATTACAATACATATCCACACAAATATAAATAAATTACATGTAAAAATATATGCATACATATGCGTAATTAAAATACAATATAATATATTGAATATACAAATATTTTTGTCATACAGGCGTAAAATTAAATAAAATTTTCAAAATTCCTTATATTTTCATACATACAAAGCAAATACAAACATATCGAGCCATAACCGCAAAAATATCTCAAGCGACATATTTTTCATATATCGTGTTTTGTAATAATAAGTTCATTGGCATCATTTGCATCATTTATAAAAATTTCAAGGTCACACTCTGTACCGTTATGAATTTATAACAAAAAAAGTTTAATTTTCTAACTTAATTTGCACAAGAAATAAATACTAAAAACCTTCCCCTGTAAAATTTCGTTTTTGTCGCTTGAGATATTTTTGCGGTTATGGCTCGATATGACAATCTGAGATATGTACATGGTAGTAGCTTATTGCCAACAAAAGTGTGTTATATATTGTTACGTATTTACTTTTTTAAAAACTTTTAAATATTAGCTCGTTGATTGTAAACAAAGTAAAAACAAATATGAGTTTAGTTTCAATTAAACTCTTTATTGTCTGCACTATCTTATGTGCCACTGTTCAAATTTGTTCGCTATACTTCTTAACACTTCTGTTCTCGTAAGCACTAACAACTGTTCGGTAGATCTTTACAACGGCGATCTTCAAACCACGACTGTTTTCTTCATACGCAACGCGACTTCACACAATACTGACTGAATTACTACTGCTTGTCGTCTGCTTTCTGTTGCCCTTTAATAGTCCAACACAAACAGTCTAATGAACGTTCTTGAAGTAGAAGGTTCGTGTTCTCGCTTTCTCGAGAACTCTATTGCGACTACATTGTTGTTTGTGTATTGGGTACACATTGTTGTTTGTGCGTTCGCATACTTGTCTATCCCTTTTTCTCTCATGCTTGTTGTTGTTGGTTTACTTGGAACGAGTTCGATATATTTGTAAGTGTAGCTTTTGTTTATCGATATTACATTGTTTCTATTTTCGTAACAATATGTAGTTTACTTCAAAACAGATTCCATTGCATATTACATTTATTACATTACATGATTAAAAAAAAAAACATCAAAGATGGAAAAAATAAAACAAATTTCCTTGGTTAAAACAATGTCAGAAATAAAAAAGAAGGAATTAGTTTCAAAGTGCAATCGATAAATAAACCCAGAAAAAAAAGCAGTTTATCTTAATATCGATGAGTTTGATTCGTACCTTTCCAAACAACTGCCTCTGACTGACGTTCAAATTTATATTAAAAAAGTCTCCTAATGAATAACACATTTCTTAAGTTTGAAGTCGCCGTGGTCTAGTAGGTAGTGTGTTGGCTTATTAGACTGAAGGCCCGAGTTCGAATCCCAGGTCAGACATCAAAACGAAAATATTTCTTCGGCGACTTCCTCTCAGCAGATTTCTGGCAAAAACTTTGAGAGTAAATAAAATTGCCATGTAAAGCTTCTCAATAAAATTTGTCGTTCTGAGTCGACTTTAAACTGTAGGTCCCGCCACTCATGTATAAAATTAACACACACAACATGAGTAGTGTGAGAAGCTAGGACTGAAGGGTGCGGGCTTCTTGGGGACGATTGCTGTAGACTGTCTAATGGTGAAGGTATAGCACTGGCCATTTTATAGTCACCTAGCAGCAACTCGTTTCCTTGCCGTTCGCATCTTGATGTCCACAAACGCTACTCCCTCTCTTCCACCTTCCTATAACCCATTTTCCTAAAAAACCTGCACAATGCACTGCATGAGTAGGGGCCATCCCCTGAGTGCTGGTTTCACCAAAAAAAAAAAAAGTTAATAATCTCACTGATATTCACTTGAAGTCGCCGTAGTCTAGTAGGTAGTGTGTTGGCTTATTAGACGTAAAGCCAGGGTTCGAGCCCCAGGCCAGACATCAAAACAAAATACAAAAAGTATTTCTTCGGCGATTTCCTCTCAGCAGATTTCTGGCAAAAACTCTGAGAGTAAATAAAAATTGTCATGAAAAGTTTCTTAAAAAATCTGTCGTTCGGAGTCGACTTTAAACTGTAGGTCACGCCACTTATGGATAAAATTAACACACACAACATACATAAGTGATGTGAGAAGCAAGGTTGTAATTTTGACTAAAGGAATGTAATGATCAATTATGTATGTATATTATGTATGTTTGTACTTGTAAGTTTTGTATGTATGGGAGTTAAAGTTGAATTCACAAAAATAAACTAATAATAAATGAAAGAAAAACTATTAAATAAATTTATATATTCATACACATACGAGTACATACATATATTTTTAGTAAGTAGTCAATTACTTTACAATTAATTATCATTGTATTTAAGTAAGTTGAAGTTTATATTTTATAGAAGATAAAAGAAAAATACAAAAAAATTTGTTTCCGAAAGAGAAAAAAAATCAAATCATTTGTCAATTATAGAACAATTATTTTTCCTTAACAAAAAAACTAAACTAAACTAAATTAGACTTAAAATCAAAACAAATCAAATCAATTATATATCAATATGTATGTAAAAAGAGGAACCATGTTAATTAATTACATTCATTGTTAATCGTATAAATATCGAATTGCAAAAAGTTAAACAGAAAACTAAAAAGTTTTAAACAAATTTATATGAAAAGGTAATATAAATTATACATACATATGCTTAGATGTAAGTATAGGGTCCGCCAAATAACTATTTTTTTTTTTTGAAAATGCTTTAAAAAAAAAAACTACTAAATATTTTCTCAAATTTCTTTTTTTATTTGAAAATACAATCCTTCCGGTTAATAATGGAAAATAATTTCATTCAAATGGCTGACTCGGCTGGCCAAGCAGTAGCCTACACGATCGGTCCAATTTTTAAGCACATTATCGATTGTGTGCAGCTGTATTTCACCAATGGCTTCACGAATATTGTCCTTTAAAGCGTCAATTGTCTCTGGCTTGTCAGCGTAACACTTATCTTTGACGGCACCCCACAAATAATAGTCCAGCGGTGTCAAATCGCAGCTCCGAGGTGGCCAAACGACATCAGCTCTGCGGCTGATAATGCGATCTTCAAAAACAGGGGCGCAAAACATCGAGTGTAGCTTCGGCTGTGTGGCACGTAGCGCCGTTCTGTTGAAACCAAATGTTGCCAATATCCTCCTCTTCAATTTTTGTGAACAAAAATTCGTTCAACATGGCCCGATAACGATCGCCATTGACTGTAACGGCCACTCCTTGCTCAATTTCGAAGAAAAATGGCCCAATTATGCCTCTGGACCAAAATCCGCACAAAACAGTGACTCGTTTTGGGTGCGTCGGGTTTTTAATGAATGCATGCGGGTTTTCTGTGCCCCAAATGCGACAATTTTGCTTGTTTACATATCCGCCAAGATCAAAATGAGCCTTATCTGAAAAGATGATTTGTTTGCCAAAATCGGCATCTTCTGTAAGTCGATCGCAGGCCCACTTAGCGAAGCGAAAACGCATTGAATGGTCAATTTTCGTTCAGCGGAAGGATAAAACTAATTATCTGTCAAATCAGACATGAGCTAAGTGTTACCATTCACGAAATAAGCACTAGTTGAAAAAAAAAACGTTAGATGGCGGACCCGATATAATTGTTAATTTTTTCTAATAGTAAATAATTCTTTATACATACATATGTATGTACAAACATATAAACACAAGATTTATACTGCTTAGGTATAAAAAGAGTATAAGAATGGTTCTTTAAAAATTCATATTCATTTTGCATTTCATTACGCAGTAAAATATTTTTTCCAAAAAATTCCGTATACACCCATACCTCAATTTGCGTCGTGGTTACGTTCCAAAAAAACATGACGCAAATTGAAAAGACGAAAACTGAATTATGATTTTCTATAGCAAACCATGTAAAAGATCGAAGATAGGTTCCAGGGTTACGAAAATACTACTTTTTAAAAAGAAAATTGAACAAAGTAAACATTTAATGAACAAAAATAATATAAAATTATATTACATAAATACAAAAAACAAATTCAATTAAAATAAAATAAAAAATTCACTTAATTTATAAAACACGAATTGAAACTGAACTCTAAAATGAGAAAAACAATGTGAAAATAAAACTGTATTATATCCAGTTAGAAAGGGAATCCCCTAGTTTTGATAGCATGGCGCAATTAGTAATAAAAGTTGTGCCATCTTTTAGAAAAAAAAGGATATCTCAAAAAAATATTAAAAACTCGAATCCAAAACAGCGCAACTTCGAAAATCTAACGACACACAGTGAAAATTAGTATTAATTCAGCAGCGACGCAACTTTGAAAAACCGAAAAACGAAACAACGCAAAGCGAGGTATGGGTGTATTAAATAATGATATATTTTTAAAAATATAAATTTAAATAATTTTTTATTACTTAACATATAAAACAATTTTTAAAAAAAAGTAAAAAATATAAACTTATACCCCAAAACAAAAAAAAAAGTGCAGAAGATCTAATGTACATATATATTAAAATAAATTAAATAAATTGTGTATTTATAACTACTATATATTAATGAATGTATGTATTTATGTTGTAAATGATAGGCTTAATATTTTATTAAGAGAAGTTAAAGCTGTACTTATTTAAATTCTTAATTTCATTACAATAAAATAAATAAATAAATAAATTAATTAATTAATAAATAAATCTTAATAATTGTTTGTAATTGTTCCCTAACGTAATTTGTACTTACAATGTAAGCCTTTTTGTATTTATATTTTATATCAATTAATAAAAATATTAAAAATTTAAACCTTTTTTCTTTAGGCTATTAAAAATTATTTAATTAAAAAATAAACAAACTATTTAGATTTTAAAAAATCTAACAATTATCAAAAAACAAAAAAAAATAAAAATTATAATAAAAACATAAGAAACTGATGTAAAACTATTATTAATTATTTGAATTATGAAAAAAAAATTATATAAAAATTAAACCATTAAACTAAAAAGAATTTAAAATAAAATTAGTTAAAGTAAGAAAAAAAGTTATTGTATTTATGATTGAAACAACAAACAGTAAATAAAACAAAATACCAATATAAAAAAAATTATTGCTTAAAGAATTTAAATTTTAAAGTAAAGGGCTATCCATTTCGTGGTTTCAAAAGTATGGGACTGGAATTCGAAATCTGTCATACTAAGTTGTGAAACCAATTTTTTTCTTTTCAGTTGAAAGTCTGACATTGACGAAAATGGATCGCTTATCTATCACACACCGCATATAAATTATCAAAACCTACTACAAAAATGGTAATTCTGCCACAACCACGTATCGAACAAAATTTTCACACTCGGTTGGTATGTTAATAAACAAAATTGTCGTATTTGGGGTTCTGAGAATCCTCAAGTAATTGAAGAGAGGCCATTACATCCAGAAAAAGTCACTGTTTGGTGAGCTCTTTGGTCCGAAGGTGTGATTGGACCTTACTTCTTCGAAAACGACGATGGAACGACTGTCACCGTCAATTTGGAGCGTTATGGTCACATGATAACCGACTTTTTTTTGCCTGCTATTGAAGAATACGACTTGGAGAATATGTGGTTTCAACAAGACGGTGCCACATGCCACACAACTCGAGCGAATATGGCTTTATTGCAAGAGACATTTCCTGGCCGCGTAATTTCTCGTCGCGGCGGTATCAACTGGCCACCAAGATTATGCGATTTGACACCATTAGACTTTTTTTTGTGGGGCTACGCGAAAGACCGTGTTTATGCAGATAAACCTTCAACTCTTGAGCACTTAAAAACCAACATTCGTCAAGTTATGGCTGAGATACCGCCCAATATGTGTCAAAAAGTGGTCGAAAATTACCTCAAAAGATTCAATGCTTGCAACACTTCGCGTGGAGGTCATTTAAATGATGTAGTGTTTCACACATAATGTCAACGTTCAAACTTTACTTCTTTTAAAAAAGAAATATCATGAAAAAAATATTTTATAAGTGTTTTATTTACGTTTACTTTTGAAACCACTAAATGGATAACCCGGTACATGTACATAATTTATTAATTTATAGGGTAAGTATGTATATTGTTACGAAAATGTAAAATCTAGATACTGGTGTTTTGCTTTTACATCGCTTAACATTAAAATTATAAACAAAAGCTACAAAAACAAAACAATGCAGTAAACAAACCTGTTTACAAATTATCGTCTTAATATAACAACAAACACCAGCATAAAAAAATGGTAAACAAATTAACAAAAATATAACAACACTATAACAATAAATGTAAACAACGATGTTTACATTTGTAGAAATTTCGAGCAGGTGCAGTAGTGAACATTCGCCTTCAAGAACATCAGTCAGTCTTGTGTGAAGACGCGGTGCGTTTGAGAAGAGTCATCGTGGTTTGAAAATCTTCGTTACAAAGATCTGTCGAATAATTGTCTAGTAATTGTAATACTCTACAAGACGCTCATCATACCCGTGCTTCTTTATGACGCAGAAGCATGGACCCTATTAAGCACTGATGCAGCAGTCTTGAGAGTGTTCGAGAGAAAAGTCCTACGCAAGATCTTCGGTCCAGTGCAAGTTGGCGATGATTTCCGCATCCGATCCAATTAGGCTTGCCAGATTCCGATTCGCAAAAAGCTGGACATTGGGTTTTAAAAAGCTGGACAAAACAAAAAAAGCTGGGCATAAAAAAATACTGAGAAAATGTTAATTTTGGTTTTGTGTAAATAATTTTTATTAAAATATAATTTTTATTAAAGTATAACAAATGTACAATCAGTGTTGGCTAATATGATTTGACAAAGTTATCATGAAAATTATTGCCCAAGTTATTGCACTGTACCAAAACAATTTCTATTTAGCTGGACAAATTAAATTTTAGCTGGACAAGCATCAAAAAGCTGGACAATCCAGCCAAGTCCAGCCAGGCTGGCAACCCTAGATCCAATAGTGAGCTGTATGAGCTTCTCAACGACATAGACGTTGTGCAGCGCATTAATATCCAGCGGCTGCGCTGGCTCCGTCATGTCGTTCGAATGGAGGAGGATGCTCAGGCGAGACGGGTATTTGATACGGGGATCTGCGGAAGTCGGCGAAGAAGACGACCTTGTATGCGTTGGAAGGACCAAATCGAGGAAGCCCTGTCATCGATTGGTGTGACCAACTGGCGTAGGCGCATGAAGCAGAGGCGCCTGGAAGAATGTGTTGCGGCAGGGCGAAATCCGTTAATCATGTTGTTAATGGCCAATTAAGTAAGTAAAAGTAAAATAATTGTTATTGTTTCTGCAAAGGGTATAAACAGAGGAATAACAGAGAAAAGCAATTGTTGTTGTTTACATCAAGTTGTAAACATTGGTACACAGGATTGTGCGAATAATAAAGAATTTTAATTAAAACTAAACACAAATTTATTTTTATTTCATTTGTAATTTACGAGCTCATATTTTAAAAGTTTTTAAAAGGTAAAAACGTAACAAAATTTTATTAAATAATATAATATCATGGCACATTCAACCAGGTAATAGCAATTGTACAACAACTCAATTCGCAGTGTTTTTTAACAAAAACAACATGTATTTTCTGTTGTTTTTGTGTGACCGGTTATGTCAAATGAAATTCGCCGTAAGCTAGAAATGACAAAGGCGAATCCATATAATGACATAAAGTTGTTATTTTGTGTCAGTATTTCTCTTTTGTTTCTTTTTGTTTATAAAAAAAATTTTAAAAAACAAATTGTAAAAAAACAATATAAAAAATACTGGGAAGCATAAGAGCGGATTCTACAATAAAAGTTGTGCTAGAACATCAAGAATATTTTAATAAATTATAAATTGTGTAGAATACAAATATAAAAGGAAATAAAAAAATAAATAAACAAAAGAATGTATATACAGTGAGCAAAAAAAAAATGTGTACATTTATTATAAAAAACTAACAAATAAATTATTCCACAGGATTTTGTTCAAGATGACTTTCTAGAGAATACGGTCGCCGTAGTCAAAGAATCACAACTTTTTGTACCTCAAAATGTTGAATTTCATAGTTTCGATGGTTATTTTCTTTATACGTAACCAATAGAGAAATGTTTGTAATCAAAATATAGTTTTAAAGCTTTTATTTAATCTTAAGGACAATAAATTTCATTTTATAGTAATTCTTTGTTCAAAAATGTATTCCAGATAGTAAGTGTACAATTTTTTTTTTTGCTCACTGTACGTATACCAAACATTTGACATATCCGGTCGCTAAAAAAAAGCAGTCAGCTGGGCTAATAACACTACCTGGTTGAATGTGCCATGTATAATATAATAATACATATATATTCTAATTTAACACACACAAAAAAATTAAAAATATTAACCAAATATTAACAATTAACCCAAGTCTGTCTAGTGTTAAAAATTAAACTTTGAAAAGCTTTTTTTCTTCTTCTGTTGCAATTTTTTTTATTTTCAAGTTTTTTAAAAAAGCAAAAAAGATTGAATTGAACAAATGTTTTACTGGTACTGGAAATACATTTGTTGGTAGTCAGGTTATTATTTATTACAAGTGGTGGTATAAAATCAAAAGCTGTTTTAGACAAAGTGTTGTTAACTTATCTTTTTTTTTTTTTTTTTGGATTTTTTCTAATAGAGTGTAACCAACGTTTCGTTATTTCGTATGAAACTTTTTCATAACATCGCACAATCAACGTTTATTTCTTGGTTTCTGTTCAGTTTAAAACAACTAAGCGAACCGTTATCAAAATTAGATCGTTACAGGTCTTTTAGCAGTAAACATAACAACAAAAAAAATAAGAAAACAGAAATAGAAATATTAAAAATTTTAAAAATAAAATAAAATTAGATACCATACACATATTTAAAAAAAAAAAAAAAAAAAAAAAATAATAATAAAAACAAACATGAGCGGTGTTTTAAGGCGAGGATCCTTAAGTTTTGATTTGGATTCCTATTCGAAACGGGGTAGTGTTGATGCGAATCTTTACGGTGGCTATCGCGATGGCAAGGGTTCACGTACACCCGAAATAAGTGTAATATCATTAGATTTTCGTCGCCATTCGGAGGATCTAAAAAAGGATTTTTTTCAAGAGCCTGTTGTAAAACCGAATGTGAATGAAAAACAAATTAAATTGTTAAGTGATGATCCGGACAGTGATATTATTTCCAACTATATTGGCCACTATGGCAAATGGAATTTCATATGGACATTTCTGTTGAGTTTATTTCAAATAACGCCAACATTTCAAATGTTTGCATTTGTCTTTCAGGTGAGCCAACCAGCCATCATCATACATTAAAAAATCTTGTTATCGAAAATATTTCCTTTACTCACGATTTTATTTAATTTTTGTAATTTTATTTTGTTGTTGTTTTTTTTTTTTATTGCAATATTGAAGTATGTAAAATAATTAAACAGATGCACATACATACATAGATATATAATATATTTAAATAACAGTTAAATTTAAAAAAACAAAACATTATTAGGTTTAATTGCAAATTAAAATTATTCAAGTTATTGAACAAAAATTAGCAGTTATTGTCTTAACCCCTACGTGGAAATTATTTAAATTCTCGAATTTTATTAAATTAAGGAGTGCGCACAAAAAAAAATGGGCCTACTTTTAAGCTTATAACTTTTATCATAATTGAAAAAAATGAATACCGTTACTTTGTTTTTGTTAGTCATCTGTTTCAAAATCCACGTGCTAAATGTCATTGCAATAGCAAAATTAGTTTTTTTGAAAATGGGCACTCAACAAGAATGTCGTAAAAAAATAATTGAAATTTTCAATGAAAAACCGCGCCGCTTACAAAAAACGATTGCTAGGCTCGCAGGCGTTAACCAAAAAAACAGTTTCTAAGGTAATACTTAAAACAATATAAGGAGTCTTTGAGTATTGAGAGAAAGCGTGGAAGTGGAAGAAAAAAAAAGATTTGCCGACCAAAACAAAGCAATTAAAATAATACGTATTTTTCAATAAACACCCTAACATGTCTGGAAGAAAAGTGGCTCAAAAAGTTAGATGCTCTGAGACCTTTGCCAGAAAAAAATTTTATACACAAAAGAATTCAAACATTATTTACTTTAATTGAAATATGAAACGAAAAAAATCCGCCACTTAGTTTTATTTCCATAACAAAAAGTGTAAGTCCAAATTTTTTTGTGCGCACTCTTTATCATCACACAATTTGACAGTAAAAATTAATTTGTAGAAGAAAACAAAAGGATAATAATTTACTTGAACTCAAATTAAGTTCAATTCATAAATGTTACAAATTCCGTATAAAAAAACATACTCGTACATACGTGCATACATATGTACGTAATTGGTCATTACAATCCTACAGTCAGGATTACGAACTAGCTTCTCACACCACTTATGTTGTGTGCGTACTAATTTTATACATGAGTGGTAGGTCCCCTATAGTTTAAAGTCGACTCCGAACGACAGATTTTTTTGAGAAGCTCTTCATAGCAATTTTTATTTACCTTCAGAGTTTTTGCGAGAAATCTACTGAGAGGCAGCCGCCAAAGAAATAATTTTTTTCATATTTCGTTTTGATGCCTGACCTGGGATACGAACCCGGGCTTTACGTCTAATAAGCCAACACACTACCTACTAGACTACTCATACCTATGAAATCCGTATGGTTTTCTGTTATTTACTTTACACAAAACAATATTCAAATTTTTTCTTTCTTTCTTATGAATTAAATTTTTTATTTCTCTTAAGCTTTTATTTTATCAAATTTATTTAACTAAAGAGCAAAGTGCAATGGCATTTTAAAGCTAATCGATTAAAATTATCGTTTTGCAAATAATATTTTTCGTAAATACTTTTCAATAATTGTGTGAACGAATTAAAAACATAACAAAAAACATAACCCAACTCTTTGCCACTGAACTATTAAAAGGATAATAAGGATTTAATGCGTTTAGAAATAAATAAATTATTGGAATATTAGTGCCAGTTCTACGAAATTCGATTATTTTTAAACCTTTGACGGACACCAAAATTTTAGGAGGCCTTCCCGTGGGACACTTGCTTTATAATGATTTTATGAAGAAATAATTTATGACGTGTATACACGTCATGTCCCCCCAGAAACCCTTGTTATGACGGCTATAGACGTCAGTGTCCGCCAAAGGGTTAATTGAAATTTTTTTTCCATAAGTAACATGAATCTTTAGCAAAAACTATAAATGAAAACTTATAAAGACCACTTCAAAAGACAAGGCTACTGAATTTGATTTTTTATCAGTACGACATTTCTTATCAGAAATGCATCTACAAACAACAAAGTCAATAATGTTGTTGTCATTGATAAAGAAAAGAAAAATGAATTTACAAAATTAATATTAAAAATTAAACAATAATTGTAAACATAAACATGTATGTACATACATACAGAAAGAAAGAAAACAAATTCATATAAACAACAAGATCCATTATAATTGCATTAAAATTTCCTTATGAATTATTGTTATATTTGAATCAAAAAGGTAGTGCCGTGTAGTAGTTAAAGTGATTGACTACAAAGACAAGCAATTCAGGTATTCAAACGACTATGGAAGGCAAAAGAATTTTCATCGTGGATTTTCAATATTTAAAATAAAAGCCTTTAAATAACTTCAAAAATAATCCATTCAAGAGTTCCTTCGGATTCCTGTAACCTACATGCATACAGTGGACAGCAAAAGTCTTAGTACACCATTATATTTTGACTGAAAAAAAAACTTCCACAGGCTTAATACTCTTGCACAAAGTCCCGATATGACTTTAAGAGAGTATTTAGAAGATCATTTGAAGGAACAGTTATGTAATCACTAAGCCTCAAACAAAAGTCAACCGAAAACACTAAACAAATCTTGTACATTCAATTTCAAATTTGTTAAATGGAGTAGTTGGTTAAGGGATATTCTACTAAATACCGGGTTATCCATTTCGTGGTTTCAAAAGTAAACGTAAATAAAACACATATAAAATATTTTTTTCAAGATATTTCTTTTTTATTGTAAAGTTTGAACGTTGACATTATGTGTGAAACACTACATCATTTAAATGACCTCCACGCGAAGTGTTGCAAGCATTGATTCTTTTGAGGTAATTTTCGACCACTTTTTTAAACATATTGGGCGGTATCTCAGCCATAACTTGACGAATGTTGGTTTTTAAGTGCTCAAGAGTTGAAGGTTTATCTGCATAAACACGGTCTTTCGCGTAGCCCCACAAAAAAAGTCTAATGGTGTCAAATCGCATAATCTTGGTGGCCAGTTGATATCGCCACGTCGAGAAATTACGCGGCCAGGAAATGTCTCTTGCAATAAAGCCATATTCGCTCGAGTTGTTATCATATGACCATAACGCTCCGAATTGACGGTGACAGTCGTTCCATCGTCGTTTTCGAAAATGTAAGGTCCAATCACACCTTCGGACCAAAGAGCGCACCAAACAGTGACTTTTTCTGGATGTAATGGCCTCTCTTCAATTACTTGGGGATTCTCAGAACCCCAAATACGACAATTTTGTTTATTAACATACCCACCGAGTGTGAAATGTGCTTCATCGCTGAATAAAATTTTGTTCGAAAAATTGCCGATACGCACGATACGTGGCTCTGGCAGAATCACCATTTTTGTAGAAGGTTTTGATAATTTTTATGCGTTTTGTGATAGTTAAGCGATCCATTTTCGTCAATGTCAGACTTTCAACTGAAAAGAAAAAAATTGGTTTCACAACTTAGTTTGACAGATGTCGAATTCCAGTCCCATACTTTTGAAACCACAAAATGGATAGCCCTTTACAAGGAATAACATTTTCAAATATTAGGCCTTTGAATTTTAAATTTATTCAGGGTTCATCTTGGGAGTACCTATGGAGTCATCTGATACTTTTTCTTATTTTCTCTTGTTTTATGAAAAACCTTAAAAATTTTTTGTTTTATAATAAAACAGAAATAAATCAATAAAATAAATATAAAAACCTTAATTTTTTTATACAAACCGTTGGTTAAAATTCATGAAATTGCTAAAATATATTGCCGTACTAAGACTTTTGCTGTGCACTGTATTTGGTCATTATAATCCTTCAGTCAGGATTATGACCTGGCTTTTTACACCACTTATGTCGTGTGCGTTAATTTTATACATAAGTGGTGGAACCTACAGTTTAAAGTCGACTCCGAACGACAGATTTTTTTCACAAACTTTTCATTGCAATTTTATTTACTCTCAGAGTTTTTGCCAGAAATCTGCTGAGAGGAAGTCGCTGTCTGTACTGGGGTTTGAACTCGTGCCTTTCGTCTAATAAGCCAACACAGACTACGGCGACTTCACATACATATGGGCAATTTCGTGTCAAGTGACACAATTTTTAAAATCGATGTCTTTCGATTTGGATGAAATTTGCACCAAGGTTAGTACTATTGGATAGTAGGCCAGAAACAAATTTTCAGCTCTATCAGTCAAGAACTGCCGGATTTAGAGGGGGTCAAAGTTGGACATTTTGGTCATACAGGGTTTTTTTTAAAAATGTGTGTAACTTTTCACCTATTGGTCCTAGCAAAAATTTTCCAAAGGATATTTCTTCAATCTTTCCAAAAATAATTTTTTTAATTTTTTAAACATTTTTTTTTAAAATTATTTTTTAATTTTTTTTTCAATTTTGGCCCTTTCTTTTTTTTTTTTGCTTAAAAGAAAGCTTATAAAATTTCCTTTAAGGCCTTTATAATCGCTTAATGGGATGCGAGTGGGATATCTATCAAAAAAATTATTTTTTAACTCAAGAATAAGATTTTTCAATATTTGGCACATGTACCATTTTTATTTTCCCCCATTTTTTTCGAACTGGAGTCTTTTTTTATTTTTCCTCAAAAGAAAACTCAGACCATTTCCTTTAAGATCTTTGTGGACACTTAGTAGCAAGAGGCATATCTATAAAAAAAAATACTTTAACTCAAAATCCAAAGTTTTTAAATTTTACCATATGCACTATATTTTTTTAATGGATGTTTTTTTTTTTTTTGCTCAAAGAAAGCTTAGTTCTTTTCCTTTAAGAGCTTTGTGGTCACTTAATGGGATGCGAGTGGAAAAACTTATTTTTTTGGGGTATCTATAAAAAAAAATTGCAACTCAAAGAAGAAAGTGTTTCAATTTCATCCAAATCGGAAGACATCGATTTTAAAAATTGGGTCACTTGACACGAAATTGCCCATATACATTTTTTAATTAAAAAAAAAAATTAAATCTAAAGTTAATTATTTATTTTCTTTAGCCTTAGCTTTAAACCTTCTTTAAATAATAAAATGTTATCGGATAAAAATCGTTTTTGTCTGTACACTTCTAACGATGTTATCAAATTTAAATTCAAATTGAATTCGTTTAATTTAATTACGTTTTCATACCGGCCAAGTGTAATATTCTTTAATGTAATGACATAATTGCTATCAAACATTATATGCGTGTGTTTTGAATTTTAAAAGTACAATCAAATAAATAAATCATCCTTTGTCATCGCCATCATTAACGCCGTCATCGAACAAATTAACACTTCGATTGTAAAGACATTAAAAGTGAAAATACAAAATAAAAATTAGCCAATTTGCCAGCGATATTAAAACTATTAAAAGACAGACAAGACAACCAACAAACAAAAATAAACGATAACGATAACTTATGTATTTAAGTGTGTAACATAAAAAAGTGAAGATAGTCACTTTAAGCACTTATCCAAATTGGTAAAAAAAAATTAAATATTATGATTTAAAATCATATTGTTTTTATTTGATTTTCAATTGTACTCGTAATTTTTTGCATGGCATACCATAAATTATGAGGTAAAGATTTTGTGTGAAAGATTTTGAGGTCTTTTAGTGGCTACTTTTATTTTTTTCTTATTAGTTTATAAGAGTCTACATAATTAGTTTTGGCCATGGAGGTCGACTATTTAATTGTAGGAAGGTGACCGACCCATTATACTAACATATGTATGTATGTTTATATATTAGTAGCTATTAAGATAGCACTTAAAAACAATACAAATAACACACTTTTTGTAGTAGATTATTGTCTTGGTGCATGGCATACCCAAAATTTTATAAATTCATACAAATATTTGTTTTATCACGAGTTGTTTGTTATCATTATTATATTATATTTTATTTTAACCCATTGACGCCTGACCCCAGAATCCGTGGTCCGATTTCGATAAAATTTGGCACAAATAGTATTTGGAGTATTTGTATTGATATGAATATTTTTATTTTTTTTTTTAAGTGTCGTGGGGGCCTTTGTAGGGTATGGGTATTTTTCTATCCACTTCGACATAAGTGTGTTCTAAAATAAAATTTTTTTCTCTTTATTATATGGCGACTAGATAACATAGTTAAACTATTTTTGAGAGTTTTATTGAAAATATACACGTTTGTGACAATAATAATGTTGACAATAACGATAAATTTGCCAAAATTACTCCATTGAACACTGCACTGAATAAAAAATTCATGCAATTTGGCATATTTTCTCATAGTCTTTCTGTGGATGAACAGATGACCGCATATTATGGTCGCCATATGGCTACAAATACTGGGTGTTGGCTTCTATGACAGGATATACTTAATCCTTTATCCCATATGCTGGCGCTTCTACTAAAAATAATGCTGACTACGACCTTGGAGAAAACGTGGTACTACGACTATTAGAGAATATTTCAGATCCAAGTCAATATAATGTTACATTCGACAAGCCATAATTTATTATGTACATTATCTCGAAAATGTTAGTTTGCAACAGGTACTATTCGAGATTGCTGGATGATATGAAATTGATGATAAAGAAACCTCGGTGTTCATCAGATTTTTGCTTTGACAAACAACAATATTATCGCAGTTCTCTGGCACGATAATTCGGTAATTATCTGTACACATATTGACTTATTCGATAATGGCGTCTACAATTCTCGTATTCTAGTCCGCGAAAAAAAGTGGTATTGGCCATTACTCACTAACACTATTGACGCAGCTTTGGTAAACGCATGCAAACTACACTGCTTGTGCAGGGGATGTAAAGGTATGCCACCTATGAGCCAACTCGATTTTTGGGTTAGCGTTGTAGAAGCGTTGGTAAAAATTCGTGAAAATCGACGCCGTGATGGAAAAGTTGTCACAAATGCGCAGCAAATAGCAAAACATACTGACAAATTTGACCACATGATTGATAAAATTGAAAAACGCTATCGCTGTGCGCAATGTAGTGGGAAAACAGAGTACGGTTGTGCAAAATACAGTTTGAATGTGCATCCAAGGGATTCTTTTGCACAATTTCATGCCGGAACTACTAAAAAATATAAAAAAATAGAAAAATAAATGATTTGAAATTTCTATTTGAAATTAATTTTTAAAAGTTTTATGAAAAATATTTCATACCAATGCCTAATGGTGTTTTCTTTTCTACAAAGAAAATGTCACCCTCTTACAAGGTGCATTAAAAAAATTTTTGACCAACCCTGTTGTAATGTCATTTTTTATTTGAGAAGAAAATAACACAAATATTAAAAAAGGGTATGCCCTGTGTTTTTATTGTTATTAAGAAAATGAATGAGGAAATGCCAATTTGTTCAAAGGTGTTGCCAGATCGCTAATTTTTCGACTTCATTTCTTGCACTCTTTTTTATAACAAAAAAAAAATATTTTAACACTGTTCTAACACTGAATGCAATTTTTTAAATTGCTGACCATGTAGATTTAATAATGTAATATTTCCTTAAGATTACTACACAAAACAATGAAAAAATTAACTTCAAAATTGGAAAAAGATACCATGTGGCTTTTTTTAAATTTCATCTGGTAGCCCTATAAATAAACAAAAGTCATCTGCTTTACAGGACATTATCAGCACTCTCGATTTATACAGGGCATAAAATGCAGTGCCCTCCACCATTGGCAAGTGAGAATTATTTAGAATAAAACATACCACCCTTTTAGAGGGCGAAACATTTTTAATAAAATGCACATATTTTGGTAGAAAAGAAAACACCATAAGTGGGTATTTTTATACCCTTGTCATTTAATCGCACCTGTAGCTTAGGTAAGTAGACCAATTCAAGTGAAAGTATTTTTTATCGGGTAGAAGATATATTATATTACATGACATCTAAAGGTTTTTCTGAGAATATCATCCATACATATTCCACAGAAGTTCTTTCTACAAAATTTTGATTTTGAAAAATTCGTGATCTTTGACCTTTTTTCTGTCATCCAAAATATGTGAATATTATGCCTTACTAATTTTTTTTTAAACCGTTCTATCTCTTCTTTATTCGTTCTTAAAGAAACGTTTGGGCTCTCGTTTAGTTGGGTCAAGATAGAATTTTTTAAAAAAACTTCTTTTTTTTGGGTATTTTGCTACCCATTCGGCGTTAATGGGTTAATGAGAATATAAGTATAAATATTAAATGTTAAACATTTAAAAATTTACAATCTAACCTCAATGTCAATACATCGCTTTTTGCTGTTGTTATGATTTTTAGACAAACCTTAACCTCAACCCTTTTTCGGTTTTAAGTTATATGGTCTCTCTATATAAGTATACGACAATTGGATTAAATTACATCAATAAAATGCAATTTAAGAAATACATACATACATACATACAGATATCTTTGTAATTTGAAAGCATTTAAATTGTTTACTTATATAACAAGACAGACAATGCGTTTGCTTATAATTTTATTATCATTTTAACAATAGAATTGCTTTGGCACACATTAAAAAACGTCATCAATATGTATTAAGCTTAACATCACATTAATAAATATGTCGTTATTTGTTTTATTGCTTGTAGAAATTTCAACACACCATCATTATTATTATTATTTTATTGTTATGATTACCATGTTAGTACATACATACATACATACATACTTGCATACATGTTAATGTGTATATTATTATTGTACAATATATATGGGTTATTAACACGAATTAACCACAAAAATCAATGCAAATTGCTGTTTTGGTAAAATAATATTTATTAACAGATGTTTATTTGTAAATACATACATACTCGTACATACATGCATGTACTTGGTTTCTCTCCTTCAATTGTACGCAAAATAACTTGTAAATTATTATAAAAAAGCAGATGTTGCTGGACAGACGAGACCCAACAAATGGTAAATTATTTTAATGATACAATAATTAAAAGAAGAAAACAAAAAAAATTAAACCTTAGCCATTCAGTATATTTTGAAATAATTTTCAAGTACTAACGTTTTCTTTATAGAAATTTTGCTCTCTAAAACAAACAAAATTGATTTGCCAGTGAAGACAATTCTTCAATAACAATAAAAATATATGATTTTTGAACTTATCAGTAATACATACAGTGAATCACAGTGTTAATGGCCCACCATGAAATTACATCAGTATTTGGTTAATATTTATTAAAAAGGAAGAAAATAAAATAAATATTTTTGTTTAAAATTAAAAAAATTCTTTTAATTACATTATTAATTCATTCAAATTTATCTCACAATGAAAATGGCCCAGTATATTATTATTAAAGAAATAACGTTTTTTTTTCTATTTTTAATATTTTGTAGGAAAGCCTTTTTAACTTATTACCGATTTTAAACGATTAGGAATGGATTCTACAAACTTTTTTGTGTAATTTGGAGAAATTTTTTTTGAACTGTTTTTGTTTCTGATGTAAAAAATCAATGAATTAATTATGTAATGAAAAGAATTTTTTAGTTCCTTATATTGAATACCAAATAAACTTTAATTTAAGCAAAAATATTTATTTCATTTTCTTCCTTTTTAATAGATATGTATTAACCAAATACTGGTGGGCCATTTTCACTGTGATTCACTGTACATACCAGAGGTCAGCAATGAGTTTTCGAAAAGATGAATAGAACCAAATCATACTCATAATTTCTAATACTTACATATACGCATTCATATCTATTCTAATATCATGGAACCTCTACTCATATTTAAAGTTTGAAGTGCTCATCATATTCATACTTAACAACACGTATGATGTTGTTGACTTCAACTCTCCATAACTCAACATATACACGAGTCACTAAATAAGTATGAGTCGCGCACGAACACTAAAATACTTATTAGAAGTTTGTCTGTTTGCTCTGCTTGCTGTTATGCCTTTTTTGCTTATGTGTCTTTTTTCTTTTTTTTCTAAATGCAACAATAACTAAGACTGTAAATTTTGCTAATTTCGAGTCACTCGAGAATCATTTATAAGTATTATAAGTATTTTTTAAAGTTATAAATCTAAATGAGTAAGCTTATGAATCAAACATATTTCGAATGGTATGACTTTGATGTCAACGTTGTACGCATACCCATTGCAACCTGTACTTATAAATCAAGGTTGTGGAGTCGCCGTAGTCTAGTACGTAGTGTGTTGGCTTATTAGACGTAAAGCCAGGGTTCGAGCCCCAGGCCAGACATCAAAACAAAATACAAAAAGTATTTCTTCGGCAATTTCCTCTCAGCAGATTTCTGGCAAAAACTCTGAGAGTAAATAAAATTGCCATGAAAAGTTTCTCAAAAAATCTGTCGTTCGGAGTCGACATTAAACTGTAGGTCCCGCCACTTATGTATAAAATTAACATACACAACATTAGTGGTGTGAGAAACTAGGTCAATAATCCAGACTGAAGGATTATAATGACCAATTATGTATTATGTATGACTCACTTATATTCAGAATTTCATGAGCGCTTATGAGTAACGAAAAAACGATTCATTGCTGATCTCTGATACATACTATACATGCATAATTGGACATTATAACCCTTTAGTTAGGTTTACAACCCAGCTTCTCACTTTTCTTACGTTGTGTGTATAAATTTCAAACATAAGTGGCGGAACCTACAGTTTAAGTTCGACTCCGAACGACAAATTTTTGAGAAACTTTTCATAGGAATTTTATTTACTCTAACGGTTTTTTTCCCGAAATCTGCTGAGGGAAAGTCACCAAAAAACATATTTTATCATATTTCGTTTTGTTAGGGATGTCTGACCTTTGCTTTGAACCGTGGCCTCGCGTCTAATAAGCCAACAGACTAGCTACTAGACTACAACGACTTTAGTAATAAATTATTAAATATGAGAAAGTAATTTTATGCCTTTTTCTTAACACAAATTATTCAAAAGAATTACTTATTCAAAATCATTTCTAATAACAATAACATTAGCAATCATTTCCCAATTCCTTGTAAAAATTCCATATGAAAGGAATATAGGGCTACCGCCACCATTCTTTCATTCTCTTATTAGTATTTCTTCGTTTGTTAGTTTCAATTTCATTAATCAAGTTTGAATATTTCAATTAAAATAGTAGTTACGCACACGCCTGTTTCATTGCTAATAAAACTGTTTTGTTTTGTTTTTTTTTTTTTGTGAATTTTTAATCATATCCACACAATTTGTGAGCACAATTGCGTTGTCTCGCCAAATTATAAGTGGAAGTATTTCAAGTTGTCATTGATATGAAATTTGATTTCCTATGAAAACACTTATAAGTTAATAAACATATTAAAAATAACTAATAAATGTGAAAGTATTTATGCTACTTTCTAAAAAAAAATTCATTCATTCATTCATTGCCATGTATGAAAAGAATATTCGTCTACATTAGGATTTGCTGTTAGTCTTTATCTCTAATATATAAAATTCTCGTGTCACGGTGTTAGTGGTTAAACTCCTCCGAAATGGATCGACCGATTTTCATGAAATTTTGTGTGCATATCGGGTAGACCTGAGAATCGGACAACATCTATTTTTCATACCCCTGAATGAGAGGGCGTGGCAAATCGTTAAAATTGAATATTTAAGTACATATTGATTGTAGACGAATAAAATTTGGTGGGTAAGTTCGTAGAGTCGATATCGACAATTCCACCAAAAATGGGCGTGACAACCGTCCCCCTTCAAGTGATACCTATAACTCTTAAACTACTGAACCGATTTTAACCATTTTTTTTTGTTCGAAAGCTTATCAGGTTTAGATGGTTTAAAAAAAAAATCAATATAGCAAAAAGTAGGCGTGGCAAACCTTTAAAATATTTAGGGACATAGTGATCGTAGACGAATGCAATTTGGTGGGTAAGTTCGTAGAGTCGATATCGACAAACTCAAAATAGGCGTGGTAACCCTCCCCCTTTAAGAGATACCTATAAGTCGGCTAATTCGTTGGTTTATAACTGCAACGATTTCGATTATAAGTACATACCCACACACTTATAGTAAGTTAGTTATTTTTATATAACTGTTTTATGCAGCGTATTACAATAAATATATAATGTGACCTCTTTTGGTCAATAAAAAAAAATCAATTTTGGACGGGACGAAGTTCGCCGGGTCAGCTAGTTATTTTATAATAACTTAATTTAATTATATTTATACAATAATTTCAAATTATATATATTATTTTGACCTGTTCCCTTGATAATCCAATCAATAAAATATTCTAGGTCGTAATTCTAACCAATTTGTCAAATTTGTCAAATTGACCTCGAGCTAGAATATTTTATTGATTGGTTTATACAATAATTTTATAAACATACCGACATATATACATACATAGGTAATTGGTCATTACCACCCTTTGGTTAGAATTACGACCTTTCTTCTCACACCATTGCTGTTGTGTGTGTTAATTTTATACATGAGTGGCGGGACCTACAGTTTAAAGGGGATTCTGAACGACAAATTTTTGACAAACAATTTCATGGCAATTTTATTCACTCTCAAAGATTTTGCTTATTAGACGCGGAGACTCGGTTCAATAACCAAGTCTCCATACCATCTCCAACAAAACGAAATATTAAAAAATATTTCATCGGCAACTTCCTCTCAACAGATTTCTGGCATAAACTCAGAGAGTAAATAAAATTGCCATGAAAAGTTTCTCAAAAACATCTGTCGTACGGAATCGACTTTAAACTGTAGGTCTCAGCACTCATGTATAAAATTAACACACACAACATATGTGGTGACTGAAGGGTTGTAATCATAGCTGCCAGATAAGTGAAGGATTAAATCGTCAAATATTGGAGAAAAAATCGTCAAAATCGTCAAAGACGTTCATGGAAATCGTCAAAAAAAAAAAATCGTCAGAAAAAATAAATAAATAAAATGTTTAAAAAAAGTTGTAGTGAAACATATAAAGTTAAGTCAATGTACATATTTTAGTTCATATGTATATGTATGTATATATAGTATATATATATAGTATATATAGTATATATGTATATATATCACAAAAAATTTCACAAGTCCTAAATTTAAATTAACTTGGCTTAATAATCTCTCTATATTAACTGAAGAATGTGATAATACTAATATTTTTTAATAAATTTAGTCAAGACTGGAAATTAAAAGCTACCATCCCTCATTTTCATTTCTGATCTTTTTCAAAAATTGAGGAGTTTTACATCATTTTCAGGGAAAAAATTGTTTAAGGTTTAAACAATGTATCCCAGTGTTGTTTAAGCGCATAAGCGCAGTGATAACATTACATAATCTAAATCTAGGATGATGTAAATATTAGGGAGTCAGAAGCTCTTGAGATTCTGAGCACGAAAATTCAATGTGATGTCTTAAGACGTTTCAAGAAATACTTCACTAAATCTGATCTTACTATTTACACCACTTATGTATGTATATCCGAAAGAGAATGGAATACAAGTCTCATATATAGGCCGCTGACTCAACGTATATTTTGAGACTTCTCAACCGCGTACAGGAGAGGGCGAGTTTGCTCGATAATATCGGTAGGGTATCGAACTCCATTGATTCATTGGAGCATCGTTCTATGGCTACTACAACATCCGCATGTGGTCGATTGGACAGTGGATCGTACACTGCATTACAGACATAATTCGTTTTTTAGTCGGACTATTCGTATGTGGAACGCCCTTCGTGCAGGGGCTATCATTTTTTGACTTTTAAAGGCTGAAAAAGACATAAAATACAGAAAAATATCACAGGTGTACGCGAATAACTCAATACTTTACTCCTTGTTATTACTAACCTAACTTTGCAATAGTGACAATCGCAAAGTAAATACAAAGCTTAAGGAGGCTTTTGATGTCAAAAAGTAAAGAAAATTATGTAAATTTTTTATTTAGAAAAATCGTCAAAATAAGGATATAAATCGTCAAATCGTCAATATGATATTTTCGGGGCACAAAATCGTCAAAATGACGATAAATCGTCAAATCTGGCAGCTATGGTTGTAATAACCAATTATGTATGTTATCTAACAATATTGGATTTTTGCTGCTATTGCAGGTCTGATTGCAAGTCGAATATTGTCCAATGATTCGTGATTGACCTTTTTTCGCTAACAGTCAGCAGTTTTTTTGTCTTAACGAACTAAATTTAAAATCTCTATTGAACAATATAAATTAATAATAGTGTTTAGAACATACGCAAGATATATACAAGATTTATAAATTTATTTGATAATCAAAATGCAGGTTAAGATGCTTCAAGTTAGTTGTGCTTTGTAATCAAATCATTATAACTGTGTTCTACTGTAAATTGTGTAAGTTTCATGTATAAAACGTGTTAACAATTTGAAATTGAGAGTGTTGAATGCAATTAACTAACTGAACGTTTAAAATATTTACAATGAAATGAGAGACAAATTTTAATTAATTAATATCTCTAAATCTTAAGATTTTAAGTAGTTGGTATTCATTAAAAATCGACGTTCTGTCTATGCATAGTAATTTTAATTGTCGCTCATAAGAGCTATTTCTATTGCCACCACAGTCACTGTTTCATTTTATACCGACGACACACAGACGCTGACACACCTTTACATGGCGAGATCAAACAAAACAAGAGAAGTATTTACTAGTCTTTAGACAACATACATAGATAGATAGGTCTATAGCATTTAGTAATTCTGGCTTTAAAAAAAATTTTCAATGAAAAACGGTTCCAACTATTTCTCACAACTCAAAGTGAAACAGTCACTGCATAGACAAAGTCAATGACAGTAGCTCATTGGATATTTTTTAAGCAGTTGTGGAAGTGGATGTCGTAGCTGGTGACAAAGAAAATATTAAAAAAAAAAAAATGTGTAGTCGTACGAAAAGGATTACATTTGAGACGAAACCGGAAGAGGAGTTGTTTCTAAATACTGAAAGCAATAATTTTCAAGATTTCGACGACGATGCAATTGAGTGGAAGCAATCGCAATGTTTGTATCGGATATTGGGACAAGTTAATCTATGGCAATGTATGTGGTGCTTTATTCTATCCATATTCCAAAGTGTATCAACATTTCATATTTTTACTTTTGTATTTCAAGTAAGTTTTATTTTTTAAATTTTTGTTTTTTTTATTTATACTAACTCCTACGTTACGTGTTACAGTTTAATTTGTTTGTATAGTACATACGAGTATGTACGTATGTATGTATAGATAGTCAATTGCGTTTTCAGTGAACGTTAGCATTTTTAATTATAATTTTTTTTTTAAATTCTTGTATATTTATTATTAGTATCTTCATTCATATACTTTTGTTTATTTTACATTTGCTATCTATCATCGTCTTTATTACTTTATTTATTTGCCAATATTGGCAAATAAAAGTTGTTGTAGTTGTTAACTTCTGGTTTTTTTTTCGCGTTATTAATTATCGTTAATTGAAATGTATTTCTTCAAAACAATTAACAACACAATACATTGTTATTGAAAAATTACTATTGATTGTATGTATGCATACATAATGAAACTAATGGTAATTAAAAAGTAAAGATGTTAAGAATCTATAAAGAGTCTATAAATTTAAACAATAATTTCACTGCCATGTAATCGATATGAAACACACTCTTTTTTTTTGTTATCGATATCATTGTACACATATTTATGTATGTATCAGAGATCAGCAATGAGTATTCAAAAAGATAAGTAGAATCGAATCATACTCATAATTTCTGATATTTATACGCATTCATACTTATTTTAATATCAAGGAACCTCTACTCATATTCAAAGTTTAAAGTACTCATCATATTCATGCTTAGCGTATAACGCATAGCTGCCAGATAAATGAAGCATCAAATCGTCAAATATTTTAGAAAAAATCGTTAAAATCGTCAAAGACGTTCATTGAAATCGTAAAAAAATCGTCAGAAAAAATAAATAAATAAATTGAAAGGTTTTTAAAAACAAAAACATATACATAAAGTCAATTTTAAGCAGCAATAATATTGCATCATCTATAGCCATGTGTGGTGTAAATATTAGGGAGTCAGAAGATCTTGACGTTATGGGCATGAAAATTCAGCGCAATGTTCGCTAGAACTGACACATTTTTCAGTGCCTTGGTTTCTTAAGAAGACGCTGCAATAAATACTTCACTTCATCTGATCTACTTACCATTTACACCATTTATAACCGACCGAGAATGGAATACAACTCTCATGTATGGGTTGGCCCTGAACGTCAATTACAGTGGAGGTCATAGTTTACAGGGGAGGTCATAGTAGCTCTTTAATCACGATAGTGTGTCCAACTCCACTGATTCATTGGAGCATCGTTGCAATGTGGCTTGTGTTTCACTGTTCTATCGCTACTACAACGGATATTGCTCGAGCGAAATAAGGGGACTAGTTTATGAAAATCATGTATTCCTACGTAACACTCGTCTTTCTCGGCCAGCACATCCGTATGTGGACAATCGCACACTGCATTGCAGACAAAGTTCATTTGTTAGACGGACTATTCGTATGTGGAACTCCCTTCCTGCAGAGATCTTTCCTTTTACTTATGGTATAAAAATATTCAAACCTAGTGCCCATAAACACTGCTACCTCTTTCCTCCTTCCTATAATATATTTTTAAATTATAAATTTTTAATTGCCGAAAATCGTCAAAATAAAGGCATAAATCGTCATGTCGTCAATATGATATTTTTGGAGCACAAAATCGTCAAAATGACAATAAATCGTCAAATCTGGCAGCTATGGTATTACGTATGATGTTGTTGATTTGGATTCTCCATAACTCATCATATAGAAGAATCACAAAATAAGTATGATTCGCGTACTCGAATCAATCGAATCATTTATAAGTATTATAAGTATTTTTCTAAAATGATGAATCTAAATGAGTAGGCTTAGGAATCAAACATATTTCGAATGCTATGAGTTTGCTGTTAACGTTGTACGCATACTCATTGCAACCTGTACAGTAATCCTTCGATTTGGGTCGCCTCGATTAACGTTGTTTCGATTTAAGTCGTCATATTTTTTGTTCCCTCTAACTTCAATTTGCGTCGTCATTCGATGTACGTCGCCTTTTTTTGGAACCAACTGCGACGTAAATCGAGGAATTACTGTACTTATAAATCAAAGTTGTAGTGAGTACGAATGAATCAGACGAGTTAAATGTTAATATTGTTGACTCACTTATTTTCAAAATTTCATGAGCGATTCATTACTGATCTCTGATATGTGTATGTATGTATTAGTGGTGGACAATATACATCGATGTCAAGCGATACATCGAATCAATTCAATGTTTGTTTTCTCTTTTTTCATTGACTAACATCGACTTAAAAAACTCATAGTCGCCGTAGTCTAGTAGGTAGAGTGTTGGCTTATTGGATATGAGACCTCTGATCAAACCCCAAGTCAGACATCTCCAACAAAGTGAAATATGAAAAAATATTTCTTCGGCGACTTCTTCTGAGCAGATATCTGGCAAAACTCTAAGAGTAAATAAAATTGCCATGAAAAGTTTCCCAAAAATTTGTCATTCGGAGTCGACTTTAAACTATAGGTTCCGCCACTCATCTATAAAATTCGATATATTGTTTTAATCTCCAACTCTACTAATGTACAGTAATCCCTCGATTTACGTAGCAGTTGGTTTCAAAAAAAGGCGACGTAAATCGAATGACGACGCAAATTAAAGTTACAGGGAACAAACAATTTGACAACTTAAATCGAAACAACGTTAATCGAGGTGACGTAAATCGAAGGATTACTGTATGTATAAAGTATACTGAAAAAATCTTATATTAATTCAAAAGATGATTTCAATAAACAAACTGCCCATGAAACACTTTTCTCCAGGTGAAATTCGTCAGGAAATTATTAAATTAAATAATAGAAAATCACCGGGATATGACAAAATTGATTCTTTTGTACTAAAAAATTTTCCAAGAAAAGGAATTGTGTTTCTGGCTTTAATACTCAATTCTATTTTAAGGCTTCAACATTTTCCTATTCAATGGAAATGTGCTGAAATTATTATGATTCATAAAACAAATAAGCCTGAAAATTGTGTAACATCGTATAGACCGATAAGCCTACTATCAACGTTTGCCAAATTATTTGAAAGATTATTCCTCAAAAGACTATTGCCTATTTTAGAAGAAAACTATAATTCCTGACCACCAGTTTGGCTTTCGACATAAACACGGTACACCAGAACAGTGTCATCGATTAGTAAATGAAATTTCGGGATCATTGGAAAGAAAAGAGTATTGTTCTGCCGTATTTCTAGATATACAGCAAGCATTTGACAGAGTCTGGCACTGTGGTCTGCTTTACAAAATTAAAAGTATTTTACCTGCACCTTACTATTTAGTTTTGAAATCTTTTTTAAGCGAACGTCACTTTTATGTAAAGGTCAACAATGAAACCTCAAGTTATTGCAAAATCGAAGCAGGAATACCACAAGGAAGCGTACTAGGACCGATGTTATATACCATTTATACTTCAGATATGCCTTGTTTGGATAATGTTAATGTGGCCACTTATGCTGATGACACTGCATTCTTAGCAACAAGTTCGTCGGCAATAGAAGCATCAGGTCTGATTCAAAATCAGATTGATAAACTGCAGACCTGGTTAAATTATTGGAATATAAAAGTAAATGAACAAAAGTCTACCCATGTTACTTTCAGCCTAAGATGAAATGATTGCCCAGCAATAGTCATGAATGGTTCACAAATTCCGAAAAGTAATCACGTTAAATATTTAGGCATGCTTTTAGACAGGCGATTAACGTGGAAAATCCACATAAAATCTAAAAGATCTCTTTTAAACATGAAAGTAAAGAAAATGTTTTGGTTGCTAGGTCCAAGATCTGAGTTAAGTTTAGAGAATAAAGTACTTCTTTATAAATGTATTTTGAAACCCATATGGACTTATGGCATACAACTTTGGGGTACTTCAAGTAACTCGAATCTTGAAATCCTACAAAGATTTCAATCAAAAACGCTACGAATGATTGTTAAAACACCATGGTATATTACAAACAGCGCAATACATAGAGATTTGGACATTCCTTTTATTAAAGAAGAAATAAACAATTTCAGTAACAGATATCTTCAAAGATTAAGCAATCACGTTAATCCGTTGGCCATCTCTTTATTAGATAATAGTTTAACAATCAGACGATTAAAAAGATTTCACGTTTTAGATCTCCCATTTAGATGAAATTAATTAAATTAAATAATTAATATAATTTTCCCTATATAATATATATGTATATATACCTATTTGCCTGTAAATTATAATTATAATTGTAAATATGTATGTAAGTACATATAAATAATATATGTATATACTAAAGTATAAATAATGTTATTGATTTCACTGGAAACCAATAACTTATCTGAATTTCTTAAATAATTTTCTCATTTGCTTAATGTTCTAGAATAGATTGAAAATAAAAGATTTGAAAAAAAAAAAAAAATAAACAAACTGTAGCTTTCATAGTGTTGACAAGTAAGATTTTATACCAATAAAACAAATAAAACTTCTTTGACAGCTTTGTGAGTGTGAAGGCTCTTAACTAGTCTTCGCCAATAGGAAAGGAATGCCCAAAGTATTGGTAGTGCAGCTCCTAACGCTCGAAAAGTTTGACAAGACTTTCTTATGCATCCATTTTATAGTTAGAACCTGTCACAAGGTTAGGTTAGGTTAGGTTAGAGGACGTATACTTGTCAACTGTGACAAGTACAGTACCCGGAGGTCGAATAGACCCATTGTAAGGGGTGATTTTTTAAGAGCTATAGGAAAAATTTTCAAAAAAAGCACATAAAATTCAGAAAAATGCATGAAATCTTTATTTGAATCGATAGTACGGTCCATATAATTTAATGTTTGAAAATTATTTCATGCAAATGTTGACTGCGACTGCGCCTCAAATGGTCCATTCGCTTAGTCCAATTTTGGCATACTCTTTCCAACATTTCGGCCGGTATCTCACGAATAAATGTTGTCTTCCAATGCGTCAATTGAAGCGGGCTTGTCTGTATAGAAATGAGCTTTAACATAGCCCCACAAAAAATAGTCTAAAGGCGTTAAATCACACGATCTAGGCGGCCAATTGACCGGTCCCGAACGTGAAATAAAATTTTCACCGAACTCGCCTCTCAATAAGTCCACTGTTAAGCGTGCTGTGTGGCATGTGGCACCGTCTTGTTGAAACCACATGTCATGCAAGTCAAGCTCTTGCATTTTGGGCAAAAAAAAGTTGGATATCATCTCACGGTAGCGCTCACCATTCACAGTTACGTTACGATTCGCAGCATCTTTGAAGAAGTACGGTCCAATGATGCCAAATTCAATGATTTGCAAGCGTTGTTCGTTTGTAAGACGATTCATGGTTAAATTATAGACCAAAATGAAGATGTTTGACAGTGAAACAAAACACGAAATGTGCGTGAGCTGTTTAAACCAGTGTTGTCAAAAAGATAATAGCTAAAAAATCACCCTTTACAACGGCCTAGCTTCTCACACCACTCATGTTGTGTGCGTTAATTTTATACGTGAGTGGCGGGACCTACAATTTAACGTCGACTCCCAACGACAGATTTTTAAGAAACTTTTTCAACGGCAAATTTTAGTTACTCTCAGAGTTTTTGCTAGAAATCTGGTGAGAGGAAGTCGCCGAAGAAATATGTTACCATAATTCGTTTTGTTGAAGATGTCTGATCTGTTGCTGACTGTGCTAGATAATTAAGTTGTAGAAAAATTAGCTTCAATAGAAGTATGGAACAATTTATTATTGCAGTACTAGAAACAGGAGTTTCATTGAGTATACGACAAGTACTTTCAGGCTAAACGACCAAAATTGAATAAGAAGGCAACAAGAAAATGTAAAGCGCTTGCTTTAATTGACGTCCAATTAGTTTTTCATTTCAGTTTCTTGTTTCAGGACAATAATGATTAACCCTTTGACGGACACTGACGTCTATAGACGTCATAACAAGGGTTTCTGGGGGGGACATGACGTGTATACACGTCATAAATTGTTTCCTTCATAAAATCATTATAAAGCAAGTGTCCCACGGGAAGGCCTCCTAAAATTTTGGTGTCCGTCAAAGGGTTAAAGATTACAAAATTCTCACTTCATAACGACATTGATGACGTTGAAAATAAGGAAATGGTTACATTTAAAGTACTTTATTCGAGTATTAATTCGAGTGCAAATCGTAAATTTCTTTGGACAACTTTTTGCACAAATGTAAGCAATTTGGTCAAAGCTATTTTTAGTACAACCGGTTGTTTTGGTATAATTTTAAAGAGCAATCAAATACTCAGAGATTTGAAAGTATTTCACCGTTATAAATAAATTCTTTTATGAATTACAATCTCAACACAGTATAAATTTAAATTTTACATGGTGAACAACGTAAAACTTTCCAAATTCTTAACATTTCTTTCCCGAAACTACAATAACTAATGGATTCACTTGTAATTGAGAATGAGATTTCTGAGGAAAATGAATTGGATACATTGACAACTGATAGAAGATGTCTACTGCCGGAAGCAGTAGAAAAATTACAAGATAAAATATTTGAAAAGTGTATAAGCAATGTGGGCCCATGGCAATTTAAATGGAGTGTCATTTTATCAGTATTTCAGTGCATTGCAACATTACAGTTATTTTCATTCGTATTCCATGTATGTATGTACTGTATGTCAATAATCATTATCGATAAACTAAATAACGGTTGTTGGTGTGTTAATTTTTTTTTTCAATTTTATTCCTAAATTTCTTGTTTTTTTCTTTTTTTTTTTTTGTGTAGAGCTTTTAAAACAAATTATTAGAAAAAAAACAGGTTTGTGTGTGTGTGTGCATGTGTGTTGGTTTATTTGTTTTTTGTTTTACCAGCTGCAAAGGAAGTTCATTGAGCTGAAACATTTGAATTTTTTTTTTTTTTGGTTTGTTTGTGTTGTTTGCCTTTTTTTAACATTTTTATAACAGGTTCGCTTAGAACTGCAATTGTTTAAAATAATACTCTTATTGGTACTATTAATACAAATAATAAATAAAAAAAAACTTGTCTTAAAAGCCGTGAACACTAAAGGCATGTAGTAAAAATTAATAATAATGAACGAATACATGAAATGTTTTTAATTGGCCTTTTGCACCACACTGCGTATGTGGATCAAGTGAATACAATGTAATAAAAATATGTATTGAATTAGCACATTCATAACTATTACCTGTGTCCTTTGTTTATGTATGTGTTTAGGTAACTCTTTACGTACCTATTTAGTTATGTGTTTATAAAAACATGTAAATTAATATTGAATTCAAGTTCAAGTTGTATGCGATTGAAGCTTTTGTTATTGTTTCAGGTGAAACTGTCCTAAATGAGTAATCACTCACATGTTCCATTTATATTTTTGTAATATATTTAATAAAACTTTGTATGTACTTCCCCCTTTAAATTGTACATATTTATTTAATATATACATACATAACACGGTGCGACAGTGAAAATACACCCGAGTAACTACATAGTCCACGTTGTTCAGTTAGTTGAGTAGAACTCAAAAATACCTTTTTTATATTTCTCGAACCCTCCAAACTTGTTTTATTTGACAAAAACTGTTTTTTCTGACTGTACTCACAAATTTCTGAATTACTCAAACATTTCTAACCCAATTTTTAAAATTTTAATCTTGTTGGAAAGGAGAGAGATGGACCTTTAAAACACTATACATATATCTATTATTATTAATATGCTATGAGATTTGATCAGGTAAACTTGGAAAATTCGAATTTTTTTCATATTTTTTCAAGTTTGTCCATTCATAGTAGCAAACTTTAATAAAAAAAAATATAGGATAAGTGATAATATTCTTAAAGTCTGTTCTCTTGTGAAGAGATTGAGTCATCATTTGATCAAATCGGACAAAAATTACCGTAGTTATTATTTAAAGAGTCTAACAGTCAAGTAATATTTTTTATATGTGTCATCTCATCAAATGAACTTTTAGTTCAAAAATTTTCAGAATTTTTTATGGGTCTTGATTGTTTATCATAAAATGTGTCAATTTCACGTTTGCACGACTTCCGGAAGTCGGCTAATATTTGTGTTTTTTGCAAATATTATTATTTCTCTTTGCGCAAACATTGGCCAACTTCTGGTGGTCGCTCATACGTGAAATTGACACATTTTGTGATAAACAATCTAGATCCATAAAAATTTTGAAAATTTTTGAACTATTTCATTCATTTGATGAGATGACATATATAAAAAATTTAACTCGACTGTTAGACTCTTTAAATAATAACTACAGTAATTTTTGTCCGAAATCTTATTCTTGAGTTAAAAAATGCAAATTTCATCCAAATCGGAAGACATCGATTTTAAAAATTGGGTCACTTGACACGAAATTGCCCATATATGTATGTGATATATCATCACCTTTAATATTTTTTTTAATTTCAGACCGCCGATAAAGACTTTTGGTGTGCAAGACCTCAACAAATGAGCACCATGGATGTGGCAATGTGGAAAAATCTAACACAAACTTCAGACTCCTGCTCCATACTTGATATGGATTATAGTAGAATGACAACTTTAACTTCCTTATTAGATTATCTGAAAACACCACTGCACACACTGAACTATACTGCGTGTAGTAATTTTGAATTTTCCAGTGGCGAGAATGAAGGCAAAACTCTAGTAGAAGAATTTAGTTTGGTTTGTTCTAGACGTCAGCTATTAAGTGTCGTCGAAATGTGTTTCTTGGCCGGAGCTGCTGTGGGTAGTGTTTCCAGTGGCTGGATCTCTGATCGTTTTGGTCGCAAACACACTCTAATGGGATTTGCATTCATTCAAACGACATTTGGTAAGGATAATTGCAATAGAAAGTAAATTAATTAAATTTTATTTAATTTATAATTTAACAATTTGTAACATTCGTTTACAACAGGCACCATTTTAGCCTTTTCAACTTCGTTGGCCATGTATATGACATTACGTGTTATAATTGGATTTGCTTCAATGACTGTGGCTGTTGTCAGTTTCGTGCTTGTGGTTGAATTGGTCTCCGGCAAATGGCGTACAATTATTGGTATTTTAAATATTTTACCGGTTGCTATTACGTATGTTTTAACAGCAGGCATTGCATATTTCATACGAGACTGGCGTACAATGCAACTGGTAATATCGTTACCATGGTTTGCCATTCTATGTATTTGGTAAGTGTGAAAATACAAATGCCTGGATAGGTATGTATTTCATTAAATTTCTGTATTCTTTATGAAATTTTAAATTTCTAATTGTACTTACACATTCGTCACTCACGTATAAAATTAATGCACACAACATGAGTGGTGTGAAAAGCCGGGACGCTGTACAATGGGTCAAGTCGACCTCTGGGTACTGTACTTGTCACAGTAGGACAAGTACACGTCCTCTAACCTAACCTAACCTAACCTACACATACGTTGTTAAATTTGTTACAATAATTTGTAAAAATGTTTTCCCCTTTGCTTGTGCAGGTACTGTGTACCCGAATCACCAAGATGGCTTTTAGCTAAAGGCAGACTGGAAGACTTGTATCAAATAGTTGAGAGAGCAGCACGCATGAATGGCACAAATTTGCCGGCAAATTATAAAAAATCACTGGAAGCCGTTGTACCCAGACAAAATACGGCCGCTACAGTAGAAGATGCCAAAAATGTTAAAAATGAAATTAATCCTATGACAAGCACAGTAACACCAACAACAACAACAAAAACATCTGAAGCAATAAGCGGCGATGCAAGTCCATTAGTGGTGGTATTTAGTAAAGCATATTGGCGTACAACCTGTTTAACTTTAATCGTATGGTTAACATTGATTATCATTTATTTCGGTTTAACTTTACATCTAAGCAATTTAGGCGGCAATATTTATGTTAACACAGTAAGTTTCCTTTCAATTCAAATGAAAATTGAATTAATATTTGAATACAATACGATACATACTGTGAGCGCCAAAAGAAAGTGTACAATTCAAAAAAATTTACATTAATAAAAAATTTTTAAATTTTTATAATTGAAACAAGAAGAAAAGAATTAGAAAAAATTTGGAAATATTGTAAAATTTTTTCCGGCACTCTCCTTAAGTGTAAAACTTGAGTTGAGATTGTTAGAATTTTATCCATAGTGTACACTTTCTTTTGACGCTCACTGTATGTTTATCCTTTAAAGGTTCATTTAATTTTTATTATTAAAATTTTTTTTTAGGCCATTGCTGGCTCTGTCGAGGCTGTTTCAATATGTTTGAGTGTGTTTGTTGTATTGAAAATGGGCATACGATTGAATTTAATAGCCTACATGTTAATACCGGGTATTTGTTGTTTGGCAACAAATATTGTGCCCAAAGGTGATGAGAATTTTATTTATGTTATTGCCTTAGCCATGATTGGTAAGTAATCTTATCATATTGGCATTGTAACAAGTGTCACATCATTCAATAGAATAATACTTATATTATTATTATAACAATATTTGAATTAAATTGAATTGATTTGTATTGAATTTAAAATTACATTCTCATTCAGCTAAATGTGTCATCGGTGCAAATAATGCTATTATACCCACATACACTGCCATGCAATATCCAACAGTTGTGCGAAATTTTGGTGTCGGCATGGGAAATCTGGCGGCTGGTGTGGCTTTAATATTGGTACCGTATATGTGGCTTTTGGTATGTTAATAACATCACAAATATATACACATACATACATACATGCATACTATATATTATTATTATATTTTTAATTTATTTACCCTATTCAGGAGCACATTGAACCATTGTTACCCATGAGCATAATGGGTGTAAGTGGTCTGATTGGAGCCATTGCTTTGGCTATGATGAAGGATGTCGAAAACTAAACACAAAAAGTATTTCAATTCAAAACACTACGTACCTACTGAAACGGTTAATCTCCGTATACATTAGAAATGTTAAAAACATCTGTGATTGGTCTAGACTGGTCTAGGCTCACTTCTTAAATTAACTTTTATTCTCACTACAAGTATAACATACACCAGAAAACTAGCATGAATGTTTGAATATCTCTTTTTCATAAATTAAGGAATATTATGGTAAAAGAAAATTATTAAATTTTTAAAATGCTTTACTAAATTAAATTAATAACACTATGCGACAAAATAAAAAAAAATTAAATACACCCGGCTCATGACATAGTGTAGGTTGTGAGTTTTGTTGAGTAGATCTCAAAAATATTTTTTTTATATTTCTCGTACCCTCCAAACTTTTTTTATTTGATAAAAACTGTTTTTTTTTTAGACTTTACGCACAAATTTCTGGATTACTCAAACATTTCTAATCCGATTTCCAAAAATTTAAATCTTTTTGGAAAGGGGAGAGATGGACCTTTAAAACGGTATACATATATCTTTTATATATTATTCGGCTTAATATGCTATGAGATTTGATCAGGTAAACTTGGAAAATTCGAATTTTTTTCATATTTTTTCAAGTTTGTCCATTCATAGTATCAAACTTTAATAAACAAAAAATTTAGGATAAGTGATAATATTCTTAAAGTCTGTTCTCTTGTGAAGAGATTGAGTGATCATTTGATCAAATCGGACAAAAATTACCGTAGTTATTATTTAAAAAGTCTAACAGTCGAGTAATATTTTTTATATGTGTCATCTCATCAAATGAAGATAAATTTTAAAAATTGGGTCAAAAATGTTTGAGTAATTCAGAAATTTGCGAGTAAAGTCGTAAAAAAAAAAAAAAAAAGTCAGAAAAAACAGTTTTTGTCAAATAAAACAAGTTTGGAGGGTTCGAGAAATATAAAAAAGGTATTTTTGAGTTCTACTTAACTAACTGAACAACGTGGACTATGTAGTTACTCGGGTGTATTTTCACTGTCGCACCGTGTAATTATAACATACTTTATTTAATTTGATTTTTTAATTTATAATTGTTGTATATTTTTATACATTTTTTTTTTGCATAAGTAGCAAATGTTGTAAATACTTGTTTATGTTTTTTTTTTTTTTTTTAATTTGTTTTACAATCCCCGAATTTATAAAATATGTATACTTACACTTATATAATAGATATAATACATATGTGTATATGTACATATATTTAGTTATAATATTTAGTTATAAAAAACTTTCAAATATAAGGTACTACTATTATTTTTAAATTAAATAGCTTTAAAGTAATAACCTAATCTACCACCGTAAATAGTACGGCAAAATTTTATTAAAAAAAAAAAAAAGAATGAAATCTGGAATTTCAGAAATCAATATACATATGTATGTATATGAATGTGTTGTCAAGTATTTACAGTCACAGAAAAAAAAGTCCACAAACACCGCTGTATGTCGACTTTAGTCCCGTTACTTTTTCTCGTTTTCTATTAATTTCTAGGTTATATTTTTTAATATTCGTTTTGGTTTCCAAACTTTCTGGCTGGTTTTCCAGCGTAGGTTAGTCATGCTTCATCCTCTTTCCCGGTTTTGGTAGAACTTGGTCAGTACAAGGACTGCGTTCACCTGTGGCGCCACAACGGGTCGCTATGCGTGCTCAAGTGAGCTTTTGATATCAGAGCTACCACTCCAATCTTTGGTCTCCAAACATTCTTAATTGTAGCGACCTTAATACGTTCATGTAGGCGCGTACCACAAGTGGCCCGCACTAGACTGTCTTATCGGGCGGGGCGTACCACCGGTGGCCCGCACTAGACTGTCTTATCGGGCGGGGCGTACCACCGGTGTCCCGCACATGGCTATATCATTACGCAATTGATCATGGTATTAGACGATATGTAATACCAAATATTTAGATCTTTAACACTTCGACTGCCGAAAAAAAATGTCTAAGAGTCACGTCACGATAGGCGACAAGCATGAATTAAAGCGCCGGCGTGAAAGTGTTAAACAACTTTATAACACCTTTTTAAATGTGATAATAATCACCGGGAAAAAAAGTCTACATACAGCGGTGTATGTTGACTTTTTTTCTTTAACTGTATGTGTGCATATCCTCTCAGTAAATTATTGTTTAATTATTTATTTCCATTTATTGGGGTATAAAGGACAATATGTGATATATGCATGTATATATGTACAAATGTATGTATATAGGTCGCTTTGCATATACATATACAGTGATCGTCAAAAGAAAGTGTACACTATGGATAAAATTCTAACAATCTCAACTCAAGTTTTCCACTTAAGGAGTGTGCCCGAAAAAATTTTACAATATTTCCAAATTTTTTCTAATTCTTTTCTTCTTGTTTCAATTTTAAAAACTGGCAATAAAATAATTTGAAAAAAAATTAACGGTAATTTATTAATGTATATTTTTTTGAATTGTACACTTTCTTTTGACGCTCACAGTATGTACATCTTATTTAGATAGGAAAATTTTATACGCTAAAGCATAACACAATGCTAGTTAAAGAAGATAAGCAATAAATCTGTACAATATCAATAATTGTACTCATTTAGTTCGGTTGTCTCACTCAACACATTCTGTACGAACGTAAATATAAATCATAATTTCATTATTTTTAAAAAGCATTTCAAATTTGTGTAATTAGTTAAAAAACACTAATATACTATCCAGTTTTTAACCTTACCTTCAGAATGTTCAATTTAAAATTTTAAATATTTTGTTGAAAAAGAAAAAAACCTTGAGTTTAAAAATTTCTTAATTTGAGTTGTCCGCATTCGACTAAATATGTGGAACATGAAAATTAATTATAAATAAAAATTATAAACGCAAGTTTAAAGGGAATAAAAGTATTAAAAAAAAAAACTTATTATAGTATTACTATCTAATAATTATTAAGTATACATTTTTGGGTCAAACTTTACATGTAAAACTAAATGGAGTTTATAACAAAAAAAATATATATACAGTGGCTTATAGGTTATACCGTGTGCTCAATTGCTCTATTATCTATAAAATTGGCTACAGTTTTTTTTATAATGAATTAATTAAACTTTAATTTTGTATTTCACGACAACTAATCTAATTTTAAAAACTAAAAACATTTGTTTCCTATCTGTCATTATAAAAAATAATAATAATAGCAACTAATTTGCTATAGAGGGTTGGGCATACGAAATTAGCTGTGAGCCACTGTATGTGTATGTATGTATGTACATACATACATATATAGCATCTCTAAACTAAATAACGAAACCTCTTACTTTGACCCATACATACAGTGTGACATGAACATGCATGATAATTACTTAAACGTCTCTTTTAAAATGATAGTTGAATGTGTGCTTAGAATACATAGTAGGTAATGGTTAAAGGAACCTGTTTTTGATATGAGGGATAATCTTAAAAGATTTTCTGCTTAGCATGGTAATGAGCTGTTATTGTAAAATACCTAATAACGAGTCATTCAAGAAGATTGGATTTTCCGCATAGTGAACATGTAGGACAGCAATGAGATAGAGTTTAAAATAATTGTTAGAATTTTATGACATTCTGGACAGCTTTTTGAGTACAACCTTTCTATACGGACTTACGGATGCACATACATATATATGTACATAATTGGTAATTACAACTCTTCAGTTAGATTACGATTTATGTCGTGTGTTAATTTTATACATACATGAGTGGCAGGATCTACAGTTTAAAGTCGACTCCGAACTACAAATTTTTTGGAGAAACTTTTCATAGCAATTTTATTCACTATCAGAGTTTTTGCTAGAAATCTACTAAGAGGATGTCGCCTAAAAAATATTTTTCCATATTTCGTTTTGTTAGAGATGTCTGACCTGGGGTTTGAACAGTAGTCTCACGTCTAATAAGCCCTAAGCACACTACCTAAAGGGTCCGCCAAATAACTTTTTTTTTTTTAAAATGCTTTAAAAAAAAACTACTGAATATTTTCTCAAATTTCTTTTTTTTATTTGAAAGTACAATCCTTCCGGTTAATAATGGAAAATAATTTCATTCAAATGGCTGCCTCGGCTGGACATGCAGTAGCCGGCTTACAGAAGATACCGATTTTGGCAAAAAAAAAAAATCATCATTTCAGATGAAGCTCATTTTGATCTTGGTGGGTATGTAAACAAGCAAAATTGTCGCATTTGGGGCACAGAAAACCCGCACATTGAAAACCCGACGCACCCAAAATGAGTCACTGTTTGGTGTGGATTATGGTCCAGAGGCATATTTGGGCCATTTTTCTTCGAAAATGAGCAAGGAGTGACCGTTACAGTCAATGGCGATCGTTATCGGGCTATGTTGGACGAATTTTTGTTCACAAAAATTGTAGAGGAGGATATTGGCAACATTTGGTTTCAACAGGACGGCGCTACGTTCCACACAGCCGAAGCTACACTCGATGTATTTGCGCCCCTGTTTTTGAAGATCGCATTATCAGCCGCAGAGCTGATGTCGTTTGGCCACCTCGGAGCTTCGATTTGACACCGTTGGACTATTATTTGTGTTACGCCGACAAGCCAGAGACAATTGACGCTTTAAAGGCCATTGGTGAAATAACAGCTGCACACAATCGATAATGTGCTTAAAAATTGGACCAATCGTGTAGGCTACTGCATGGCCAGCCGAGGCAGCCATTTGAATGAAATTATTTTCCATTATTAACCGGAAGGATTGTACTTTCAAATAAAAAAAGAAATTTGAGAAAATATTCAGTAGTTTTTTTTTTAAAGCATTTTCAAAAAAAAAAAGTTATTTGGCGGACCCTTTATTAGATTGCGGCGCTTACAGTGTTGGTGTTATTGTAAAATAACGACTCATTCGAGAAGATTGGATCTGCCTCATAATAAACTTGTAGGAGAGCAATGAGGTAGAGTTTAAAATAATTGCTAGAACTCTATGCCATTCTAGAGAACTTTTTGGGGTAGAATCTCTCTAAATGGACTGTCCGATCTACAGTCTATTTATTTTCAAATACTTTACCGAGATCAGTCGTGAATAATGCCTATGCTTGTCGTCTACTGGCGGCTGTTATATTTATAAGACGTTATTAATAATACACATACATAATTGGTCATTACAACCCTTCAGTCAGGATTTCGACCTAGCTTCTCACACCACTTATGTTGTGTGTGTTATTTGTATCCATAAGTGGCGGGACCTACAGTTTAAAGTCGACTCCGAACGATATATTTTTGAGAAGCTCTTCAAAGCAATTTTATTTACTCTCAGAGGCAGTCGCCGAAGTAATATTTTTTTTCATATTTCGTTTTGATGCCTGACCTGGGATACGAAACCAGGCTTTACGTCTAATAAGCCAACACACTACCTACAAGACTACGGCGACTACAATATTAATAATAACACTGTGCGACAGTGAAAGTGCACCCGAGTAACTACATAGTCTACGTTATTCAGTTAGTTGAGTAGAACACAAAAATACCTTTTTTATATTTCTCTAACCCTCCAAACTTGTTTTATTTGACAAAAACTGTTTTTTTAGACTTTACACATATATTTCTGGATTATTCAAACATTTCTGACCCGATTTCCATAATTTAAATCTTGTTGGAAAGGGGATAGATGCAGCTTTAAAACGGTATAAATATGTCTATTATTCGACTTAATATGCTATGAGACTTGATGAGGTAAACTTGGAAAATTCGAATTTTTTTTCATATTTTTTCAAGTTTATCCATTCATAGTAGCAAACTTTAAAAAAAATATAGAATAAGTGATAATATTCTTAAAGTCCGTTCTCTTGTGAAGAGATTGAGTTATCATTTGATCAAATCGGACAAAAATTTCCGTAGTTATTATTTAAAGAGTCTAACAGTCGAGTGATATTTTTTATATGTGTCATCTCATCAAATTAACTTTTAGATCAAAAATTTTCAGAATTTTTGATGGATCTTGATTGTTTATCACAAAATGTGTCAATTTCACGTTTGAGCGACCACCAGAAGTTGGCCAATGTTTGCGCAAAGGGAAATAATAATATTTGCAAAGAACACAAACATTAGCCGACTTCTGATAGTTGTTCAAACGTGAAATTAAATTGGTATTACGTATCGTCTAATAGCATGATCAATTGCGTATCACCGGTGGTACGCGCCAACCGACAAAGCAGTCTAGTGCGGGCCATCGGTGGTATACGCCGGCGTGAACTTTTTAAGCAGTTTTAATTGGTTTCTGAAATTTTTGATTTAGTTTGGAAATAATTTAGCTTATTTTTAAGTGATTAAACAATGGTTAATAGTTTATTCATATACTATTTTATTTTATTTGATTCAATTAAAATGTAACACTTGTTTTGTAATTTGTATGGTACTTTTTAAATTATACAACATTTAATATAAGTTTAAAGTATGTATTTAAATTTTTAATGTGTGTTTTAATTCGAAAACTGAGATTTAAGAGAGCTTTCTAAAGGCGGTAAGTTTAAAACGAACATTTATGTATAGTTTATACATACATATACAGTGAATCACAGTGAAAATGGCCCATCAGTATTTGGTTAATATTTATTAAAAAGGAAGAAAATAAAATAAATATTTTTGTTTAAAATAAAGTTTATTTGGTATTCAATATAAGGAACTAAAAAATTCTTTTAATTACATTAATAATTCATTGATTTTTTACATCAGAAACAAAAACAGTTCAAGAAAAATTTCTCCAAGTTACACAAAAAAGTTTGTAGAATCCATTCCTAATCGTTTAAAATCGGTAATAAGTCAAAAAGGCTTTCCTACAAAATATCTATCTATCTATATAAATAAAAATCAATTGTCGTTCGTTGGTAATTGCATCAGTTGAGAACGGCTAGACCGATTTGGACAATTTTTTTACTGAAATGTTCGTCATAGTCCAACTTAGGTTTTTATGGAAAGAAAAATTGACCACGCCCACTTTTACGCCCACTTTTTTCGATTTATCTAAAATCGGAAAACGGCTGCACTGATATGGCTAATCTTTCATTGAAATGGTCGTAGTAATCTAATTTAAGTTTTTACTGAAAGAAAAATTTACCACGCCCACTTTTACGCCCACTTTTTTCGATTTATCTAAAATCGGAAAACGGCTGCACCGATTTGGCTAAATTTTTTAAAACATGTTCGTAGTAATCAAATTTAAAGTTTTACTGAAAGAATAATTGACCACGCCCACTTTTTTTCGATTTATCTAAAATCTTGGAACGTTTGGACGGATTTGTCTTATTTTTTTTAAAATGTTCTCAATAGTTTACAAAAGTTACTTACAGAAAGAAAAATTGTCCACGCCCACTGATACTCCCACTTATTCGCCCACTTTTATTAAATCGTCGGGTAATTTTATGTACATATAGATAAAATCCGTTAAAATTGAATTTTAAGATTCAAAGTGAAATTGCTGTCGAATTGATGGCGTACAAATCGGTGGATTCCGTTACTTCCCAAAATGATGTTGTCAACTATCCAACCGAGTTTTTAAACTCGCTGGAATTACCCGGATTATCGCCTCACAATCTCCAACTGAAAGTCGGATCGGTAATCATAATGTTACGAAACATAAACCAACCACGTCTTTGTAATGGCACCCGACTTGCGGTAAAAACCTGATGAATAACGTCATCGAAGCAACAATACTTAAAGGAAAGTACAAAGGAGAAGACGTTTTGATACCACGGATCCCAATGGCTCTGACCGACATGCCATTCGATTTTAAACGATTGCAGTTTCCAGTACGGCTTGCATTCGCTATGACAATTAATAAATCTCAAGCGCAGTCATTGCGTGTTTGCAGCATTAACCTTGAAAATCCATGCTTCTCGCATGGTCAATTGTATGTCGCCTGTTCCCATGTCGGAACACCATCAGCATTATTTATTTACGCGCCAGGCAACAAAACTAAAAATGTCGTGTATCATAAAGCATTGCAATGAAGGAAACTACGATATCACTGCAAAGCAGCAGAAAAAAGTATTTCTTTATTTTAATTGGTTCCTAAACATCGATCTTTCAATCAAAATGTAAATATAACACCATATTGTACATATTTTCAAATCAAATGTAATTTAAACACACCTCAAACCTACATAAATAAAAATTATCATTTAAAAGTACGTGGTTTTTCTCTTTTTCACTATTTTTACACAACTCAAACAGCTTCTCATAAATTCACAAATCGAACACAAACATTTTTTCTAATTTGGACAGGACAACGTCTGTCGGGTCAGCTAGTTAAAAATAAAAAAACGTTATTTCTTTAATAATAATATACTGGGCCATTTTCATTGTGAGATAAATGAAAATTTAAATTTGAATGAATTAATAATGTAATTAAAAGAATTTTTTAGTTCCTTATATTGAATATCAAATAAACTTTATTTTAAACAAAAAAAATTATTTTATTTTCTACCTTTTTAATAAATATTAAACAAATACTGATTTAATTTCATGGTGGGCCATTTTCACTGTGATTCACTGTATATTTCAATAACGGTCGCTAAAGTTTAAATTAAAGCTTTTCTTCTTCGTACATATGTATGTAGGTACATACAACAATGGTGAATTTTGAATGAAAATCTCTTATATGCACGTATTTACGTCCACAAGATAATAAAATATAACGTGGATATAAAAAAGCTTTTATTTCAAGCAGTAACAACGATGACACATTTCAAAAAAAAAAAGTGATTTTCATTAAAATCTTAAAACTGAAATCAAAACTGAACAAGTACCGCAAGAAATCACATATTCATAAATTACTACATATGTATGTACATATGTACATTATCGTTTACATCAATGAGAAAACAAAAAGTGCGAAAATATATCAAATAATTCAAAATTCCAATCATGCTTGCATCAAGTACTCCTTGAATATGATGAACATTATTTGCGGGTGAAAAGCTACAACTACTAACGTAAGTAAAAATTTACTTTTTATTAACATAAATAATGTGGACATTACTTTCAAGTAATTTGTTTAATTAGTTTATTAGATTATTTGTTTTTTTTCTTTTCAAAAACACTTTTTCTAGACTAACCAACAATCATTTCACTCTCAATGTAGTATGAATAGAGTTTTTTATAAAGAACACTCAACAACAACAAAAAAAAGTTTAAAAAGCTTTGGATATAAAGAAAAATACAAAAATTATAAAAACACACACCCAGAGTCCAACAACAATTTACGTATTGAAAGCATTATTTTAGTGTTGGTGGTATAAAACTGCAAAATTTTCTAAAAACTAAAACATTTCTTTACTGAAGTTTGCTGGTAACGGTTATTAAAATAGGATTCCGTTTGAATAGACTTACAACTCTCATTTGTTATAATACATTACGGCACCAATTTACAGTGAAAAAAGAAACGCGCGAATTTAAACGTAAAAGATTAATGTGAGTGGTCAAAGTGTTTGGAAAAAAAAAAATAAAATAAAATAACGAGAACAAAATGCAATTACAAAAAATGAAAGCGGTAAGTAAATTTAGTGTATTTAGTATTTAATTATTATTTGCTTAATTATTATTTTTGGCAAAAAGCCAATTTTTTCCTCTATGCCGATATAAAAACTATGGCTTAGGCGTTACCATTGCCCCGTATACGTACAAGTTGTGTACATTGCATTGTAGTAGAGTATGTACACTTATACCATTACATTTGCTGTATGGAATGTTGAATAACTGGATTCTATACACAGATTAGATATTTTTGGCAAATGTTAATTACAGTTACAAATCGAAAATATCGAATCAATAGGAAAAGAACGAAAAAAAATTGTTAATACTACACACACAAGCTAAGGGAATTATATTTTATTTTAATTTAACGTTCATTAATGTTCATTAATTCCAGCCCAAGGTTAAAACATTGTTGTCTTGACACAACTTAATGCTCCAAGACAAATACAGACCGAAGCGTTTTAAATTACTTTTCAAAAAAAAAAAAAGGGTGTAGCGATATTGTTATTGTCTGTTGTCTGTTGTCCGTTGTCTTCTTATGTGTCTATCACTCTTTGACTTTACGCTTAAATTGCTTCATTCATTTTGCTACATTATTAAAATCATAACAATGAAATGAAACAAATTATTAATGATTACAACGAACTGTTGATACCCTGCAATCATAAAATTAAGTTGAAAAATCTTTTTTGGACGTAAGCCGCAAACAAGGAACAATCTTGTGAAGTGTGTAAGACATAACCGCTAATTATTTAATGCGAAGAAATAATGATGATGATGAACTCCAAATACCTCTAAGGCATCCAAATGCCCTCACCCGATCCACCGTTTGTGGATATAATGCTCCCAAGATAACAAAATTAGGTGAAGTCTTCTATTTCATTTGTACCTATCACAAATCGCTCCTGACAAGCCGCAATGATAAAGAGACTTTTCGCCTTTGCTAAATTAGTACTCAGATCTGTTGCTTCCGCTGCCAACACGATATTGTACCGAGTTATCCAATTCGTGGTTTCAAAACGTAAACGTAAATAAGACACATATAAAATATTTTTTTCATGATATTTCTTTTTTATTGTAAAGTTTGAACTTTGACATTATGTGTGAAACACTACATCATTTAAATGACCTCCAAGCGAACTGTTGCAAGCATTGATTCTTTTGAGGTAATTTTCGACCACTTTTTGACACATATTGGGCGGTATCTCAGCCATAACTTGACGAATGTTGGTTTTTAAGTGCTCAAGAGTTGAAAGTTTATCTGCATAAACAAGGTCTTTCGCGTAGCCCCACAAAAAAAGTCTAATGGTGTCAAATCGCATGATCTTGGTGGCCAGTTGATTTCGCCACGACGAGAAATTACGCGGCCAGGAAATGTCTCTTGCAATAAAGCCATATTCGCTCGAGTTATGTGGCATGTGGCACCGTCTTGTTGAAATCACATATTCTCCAAGTCGTATTCTTCAATAGCAGGCAAAAAAATAGTCGGTTATCATATGACCATAACGCTCCAAATTGACGGTGACAGTCGTTCCATCGTCGTTTTCGAAGAAGTAAGGTCCAATCACACCTTCGGACGAACGAGCGTACCAAACAGTGACTTTTTCTGGATGTAATGGCCTCTCTTCAATTACTTGAGGATTCTCAGAAGCCCAAATACGACAATTTTGTTTATTAACATACCCATCGAGTGTGAAATGTGCTTCACCGCTGAAGAAAAAGCACGATACGTGGCTGTGGTAGAATCACCATTTTTGTAGTAGGTTTTGATCATTTTTATGCGGTGTGTGATAGTTAAGAGATCCATTGACATTGACGAATGTCAGACTTTCAACTGAAAAGAAAAAAATTGGTTTCACAACTTCGTTTGACAGATGTCGAATTCCAGTCCCATACTTTTGAAACCACGAAATGAATAGCCCTTTGTATATAAAGACTGATGAATAAGAATAATTGATAATTAAGAATTATTATAAAACTTAAAGCTTTAGGATATTTAAATAACAGTTGTACTTATGAATGTCTAACTACACATCGAGAAACTGAAGGAATCATAACAATATTGCAACAATACTTGAAAGGGAATTCGAAAAATTCTTAGCATATAATTATTGAGCATAGCTAGCTGTATATACATACAAATATGTTATTCTAAATCAACAATTAAGACTTACTTACATACTCATTATAGTCATTTACATGAGACGATTAAAAACATAAAAGAATTCTAGCTTGCTAACATTCTTATAAACATAACACAGTTTCCAAGTCATAATTCTTAACCGTAATGAAGATAAATGAGACAAGGATATAGCCTTCACATATATACATATACATACATCCGATAACTGAAATATAGTCTTTGTATTACAAAGAAGTTATTATATGGAGTAGTTTAATTATATTTGGTATTAAACTGTCTTAAATAATTACATACATACATAATTGTTTTATATTATTATTCCATTTCATTTATTCGTTATTTTATTCCCAGAACTGTTATGCCGGTTTCCATTTCAAACATTCAAGACAAGATACACTATAGAATTTATTTGCAAATGGAAACTTACTTTTATAGCTTTTTGTTTGAAATGCAGCTGCAATGCAATTGTCTACAACACTCAAAGAGAAAAATTAGAAATATTCTGATAGTACATACTTTTAAATTATTTATCAAAGCCAACACAAATATTAAAACAGTTCCGTCTGTACCGAGTGTGTCTTTCTTCTATAATTAAACTTTATTAACAGAAATTAAAATGATTGTTTCGAGTGTATTTAAGCGATTTAATGCAAAATGCGTTTACTAGAAACTACCAAGGACGTCAAGGTATTTAAAATAATAATTTAAAATGTATAACAGTTTTCAAAAAGAATAATAAACACTACAGATTTAAAATAATTTTTTAAGTGTTCTTACAAGTTTTATTTTACATAGAATGGAGGACATATGAACATTTCATCGTAATTAAAACAGAAAAATTAAAAATTTTTTTATGAATAATTTTATATAATTGAAATGCATCATTATATTATATAAGTTTTTAAAAATAATAGCTGGTATAATGACATAAAATGTTTATGATATTTGACTTTAATTTGTCCATTCACTGTGATTTCAATTTAAGGTGACAATTTATATTGTGTTTTGAAATTATTTCCACTTGAAATAAACAATCTGTTGTAGTTGCAATAACAATAAAATAAGAAACAAAAATCAATTCTTTGTTATAATTTCAGTTCATTTTCAAAAGTTTCATACTCATATGATTTTTTGAAGTAAGAAATTTAAATTACAGAAAAATCAAGTTCCTTGTTTGTTGTTATTTAACATACATACATACATACATACGTGCAAACATTTTGGTTTCACCTGAATAACTGAAATATTCCTAATACCAAAAAAAAAAAAAAAAAAAAAAAAAAAAAAAAAAAAAAAAAAAACTTTACAAATAAAAATATTTGTAGTAAAATATACAATAAACTAGTTTCATAATCTTGCTAAGCAATATTGTCTATATGTATATCCACCACCAACATCATTGCTATTATATGGCGTAATCAACCAAGTGCAACAACGTTTAGTAATTGCAGTAAAAGAAAATCTTAGGCATTATTGGCAACAAAATGTTGTACTCTATAAAGATATTTCACTTCAATAAATTATTTATTCTTATCAATGTATGTTTGAATACATTTTTCTTGTTAAAATAAATCAAAAAAAGAAAAAAAAAACAATTTCATTAGTTAGTAATTGACATTGGTAAAAGTATTATTGTTTTTTAATTAATGTTATTGTAAACTCTTCATTTCCTTAATAATCTTCACATGTGTTGACAACAATTAAGAAAACTTGTTTAGCTTTTAGTTTTCAGTTTTTGTCCCCGACAGTGAAAAGAAATGTTGCGATTTAAACAAATACTTAAATTACCCACAATTTTACTATTCACATGCAAACTTTATAAAAGATTTTTATAAAAAAAAGGAAAGAAATAAAAACAACAATACATTACATAATATTGTGAACTATATTCATTGGAATGTTATATGCTGAATACTACTTATTCGTGTATTCGTAAATGTTGTTATGAACTAGTTTTGTACAATTGTTAAATAGCCAGTACGTTCATAAACTCTCAGTTTTATTTATTATACTCTTACTTTTTTATTTTTCCTAAATACAAAACCAGTAATGTGTTTTGTAGTTACCAATCCAACACACCATTTATGATCCAAAATCGAGTAAAACTAATTGCATTATAAAGACGTACCCATAAAAAAAAAAAGAAACTGCTGCCATTCCAAAAATTAAAACCGGCTATGACTTAATTCATCTATCCATCATCAAGACAGAACATGTTACAATCCCCATTAGAGAAAACAAAGTGATTAGACCGTTATACATTTCTCGCACATTCATGAAACAATCTTAAGTTCGATATTTAGAATTCGAATAAAATTTTTTTTTATTTCAACCTCGTGTGTAAAATTATTCACTTGTATCTGTGTCTCAACATTCACAAATGGAATACAAATGCGCGTTGTTATGACTTCATCACTTAAAATTTTAATTCCATCAGTGTCCAACGATTAAATCTGATTTTTCTTATGTAAGCAAATTCACTTTGTTAACAATAATACTTTTAAATATGTTAATTTATATAAACAATTATATATAAGAGAGGTAATTTTTAAATTTCTGCCTTTGAATACACATATACATAGTTCGACATTTTATGTATCTATTATTTAATGAATTAAATATTACGATACAAAAATATGTTTATATTTTACAAAACATAATTGCATATTAATTTACCATAACTTTCGAAGATATAATTTTATCATAACCGATAAACATTCATGAACCTTTGAACGATTGTATGAATCCATCAGTTATGCATAAATTAAATTGATTATAACAACAATTTATTAATTACTTAGTATAACAAAATATGATTACAACTAAACTTCTATTTTGTACACTTCTATAGATCGTTTCAGCCATTATTGTCCTTATAACAATAACACTAGTCAATGCCCAATATCCCCCACCAAGGTTGGCAATACCTGGCGCAGCTCCAGCACCCATAGCGCGACCAGTTGTACGCGTAAGACGTCCAGTTGCTGCAAAATCTCAAAACTTTGCTCAAAACAATATAGCTCCCCGTGTTGTTGAGGAATCGAAACCTGTTACAGAATCTGGTGAGGATGAAGGGCCTGATGCGTATTTGCCTCAACTTTTGAGAGAGCAACAATTAGCTCAAGTTCAACAGGCTCAATTCCAACAAACGGCTGCTGCTTTTCTCAATAACGAACAAAATACTATCCATGAGACGCCTATATCACACCTTTTGAATAGTGAAGAAACCTTATCCAACAACAATCCATACTCGACAAGATTTCCCGACAGAACTACTCCACAGACTACACCAAGCGCCAAACCAGTATTTAACGACTTCGGTATAGGATCTAATATTATCAACAGTCCCAGATTTAGTCAAGATAGGCAACAACAACAACCGCAACAATCGGCACCATCGCAACAACGCGATAGAGGTCAAGTCATTCGAAACAGACAGACTGAAGCAAGGCCACAATATGTAGCTCAACCTCCCGCAGTCCAAACACGACCCAGACCAAAACCAATACAATCTCGTCCTATTATTGAACAAAATCAAATACCTTTGGCTGAGAGGGATGTCCAGCAAAGCAATAGAAGACAACGACCAGTTGCTCAAACTATAAGAAAATGGCGTGAAGAAAACGAAGACGGCAGTATAACCTGGGGTTATGAAAATGACGATGGCTCTTTCAAGGAGGAACTTATTGGCACCGATTGTGTAACAAAGTACGTATTTCATCTTATATGTTTTTGCTTATTCAAATTTTTTGATATTTTTTTTTTAATTATTATGTAGAGGAACTTATGGCTATGTAGACCCAGATGGCAATAAACGGGAGTACCATTACGAGACAGGCATCAAATGCGACCCCAATAAACGGAATGAAAATGCGGAACTTCAAGAAAATGGTTTTATTAATTATGAAGAAAACAGAGCCGTACTACCGAATGGAATCGAAATTGATATGTCACAAATAGGCAAAAAGAAATCAAAACGACCAGCGGTAAATTATAGGAATTAATATTTCCAACATATCACTGGCCTTGCCTGGCCTACAAAATAGTTTCTAAGTCTTATACATAGAGTATATATTTTGCACATACTATGATTTCATTATGTTTTAGATTTTATTACAAACAAGAAAGAAATTAAAATCTTCATTCTTACCATCATATTTGAATTATTTAAGAATAATTGTTCACTTAGAGGCAGTTGTTAACATAAATTAAAACATAAACCAAAAATCTTACTATTATTTTTCGTATTATTGGCTGTTGAAACTAATGGATAAAATGAATGGGGACTAAACTCGTATTCTAATAAGGTCTTTGACGTCTAATGGGTGGCAAGCGATTTGGTGGTGTAATGGATATATCGAGAAAATCTCCTATGCAAAATTTCGCTTGCGCCAATGTTTTGTTGTCATCTGCTCCTTTTTGGCCCGTACACGTCACTCCTATTTCCCGCATTTGGAAGTGATTGTTTCGGTAATTGGGGTAAACGATAGCAAAATCGAAATAAGTCCCCTTCTTACGGGTATCCGGATTTACATCTCGCACAAGCGACGTTAGCTCGTGCAATGATGCATCCATCCAAGTGTAAATTTGCAATTCATTTGTAGGAACATTATTATACATATATTCGGATACGGAATGATGCCTGCCAGTGGAGCAGAATACACGCAGTAGTAATGGACAAGTCTACAAAGCCAAAAAAGAAGCATAAAAAATATAATCGTATACTTGTGTATTTCAGACGTACCTTTTCTCTATCAATTTGTTTGATTTGTGGTTTTTCTTCTACAATCATAGATTCCACATTTGCCATTGTAGATCGGTGTAATTTCCTTTTTATAAATTTGATTAAATAAAATATTTTTTGTTTTTACTTTGGTAATAGTTCTATTCGGCTTTATTCAACGGTTCTGAAGTTGGCTGCAGTTGGAATACAATCATTATTGTTTAAGGATGCCAGATATTTTATATGTGGTTATAATGAACAGCAACACAAAAAGTACCTATTTCTTAACAACTTTTTGTACATATTATTACTTTGCGAAAAAAAAACAAAGCAAGAGAATAGATCAAAATTTATTATGGGCATAAAATATAGTACGTAATGTGGGAAAAATTTGTTACTTTTAGAGACGCTGGCAACACTTAACGAAGAAAACTGTCAAGACGGAGAAGTAAAAAAAATATTTGGAAAATGAAAACAAAATACACATAATTGTTAAAGAAAAAGTTAAAAATAAAAGTTGATAGTTTTTCTTTAATCGTTCCACCTACAATATATTATAATTCGGAAAAGGAGTTTTATGAACGATTTTGGTTTGCAATTCTTTAAAGAAAACTACAAATTTCTGGATATTTTGCTGTTTTATTAAATTATTTACTGCACTTTTCTCATTGGGAAAAAAATCATATGTAGGTATTTCGAAAGACGACAACAATAACAAAAACAACACTTTTAATAGAATTATTTAAAGACAATCATAAAATTCAAAAATAATTATATTGTAAATTAGACAAGAATATTCTAAATCGAATTATATAACTAATTAACTACAAAATTATAAACTGCATAAAATAACCAAAAAGGAAAAATGCTAAAAAAAAAGAAAAATATAACAATTGTGTTACACTCTAAGAAAAATGTGAGTCAAAATGTGGAAAATGCATTTTGCCACCAGTTTAATAGAAAATTTTTGTTTTCACATCAAGTAAAATGGTAGGAATACTACAATTTCAGTAACATGGAACCTAATTTAAAATATACAAACATATCGAGCCATAACCGCAAAAATATCTCAAGGGACATATTTTCCATATATCGTTTTTTGTAATAAATAAATTAATTGGCATCATTTGCATAAATCTATATAAAAGTTTAACTTTCTAACTTAATCTGCACAAGAAATAAATAATAAAAACCTTCCCCTGTAAAATTTCGTTTTTGTCGCTTGAGATATTTTTGCGGTTATGGCTCGATATCATGAAGCTACGGAAAGGAAGGACATTCATTTACACTCAAACCTCGTTTTATGCGATTCATTCGTTTCGCAAAAAATCGCATAAAACGATACACTAGCTTCATACAAAATCCACTAATAGGGATTTAAATAAAAAAGCGCATAAATTCAAATTTAACCTTTAAAATTCAAACAAAATCGCATATAAAAAGTCAACAAAAAATGAATCCCATGCTGAGACCATACAAAATAAGGAAAAAGATAGGAAATAAACAACAACTAATACAAAATTCCAAATAATGAAGAAAATACATAATTTTTCAATAAAATAAAAATATAATATTACTCCACGTCCATAGCATTTGAATAATACTTCATACATCAGAACCGGAAATGCCGAAAAAATTTAAAGATAATAGTAACTTTGTTACGAACAACACATTTTTTTGGATTTTAACATTCAATATTTCCTTAAAATGGTTTTTGCAAAGAAAAAATTTGAGAATTTTGAAACCGCATAAATTTGAATTCGCATAAAACGAGGTTTGAGTGTAAACAATAATTTGGATATAATAATTTTTTTAAACTCCTGGTATTTCTATATAATAATTAAATCGTGTCTATAAATTTTATATATGTATGTATATGTTTAAATATATGGATAAAATTGTGTTCAATGCGTAATGTCAAATTTGCCAAAACAGGATATTTTTCTACAATGTCCATAACATTATACTCAAATGATACTTTCACTAACTCTCCACAGCTTTGCTCTTACAATTACCAAGTTTTAGGACCTAAGTTTATATAGAAATTCATATTTTCGCTTTTTTAAAATTTCCTTACATGCTTTTAAATTTATTAATTTGTGTCTTAGCTTCCTTAATGTCTTCAACTTCTACAAATATGCAAACCAGCGACGATTCCTTTACAGCTAGTAAAAATGCAAACGACAGCAAAGTGAACTCTGCTCAAAATAGCAGTAGTTCCGACAGCGTGGATAAAGTATCGCCTGATCAAGATATATATATAAATCCAGCTGATGGTTTACCAAGTCAACATCCAACGTTGGCTGATGGCGAAAGCGATAATAATGCAGAACCTGAAATAGACCCGGATTCGTTTGATGATCTACCGACGTCAATTATTGTTACCAACATTCATTCGGAGGTATTTACAAACCCTCAATTAAAACAGGAAATGGAAGACTTATTCCGCATGTTTAGCGATACCGCTACTTTTCAATGGTTGCGCAGCTTTAGACGTCTCCGGGTGAATTACGATAATGCTATAGCAGCTGCAAATGCTCGCATTAAATTACACCAATACGAATTCAATAAGAAAACAATTATAACATGTTACTTTGCACAACCAGTAACACCGGTATCGAACAAAAATCTTCAACCACCGGCACCGGTTAAACAATTCCTAATTTCTCCACCAGCTTCGCCACCGGCCGGCTGGGAACCAAGAGAAGAGAATGAACCATTAGTTAATCATGATTTATTAGCGGCGTTAGCTAGTTTAACACCTGGCGAGTCCCATGAGCTGCATCCCCAAAGCGAAGATCAGCCTGCAATCATCGTGCACACAGCAAAGTTACCAGAACCTTCAGATATACTTAGTACCGGTGGTAAAATACCAATAGTATCAACAAAATGTCCTGAAAGAGCATAAATAATAATAAATCAATCAAAAACTAGTTAAACAATATCTAAGCCTTGGCAATGTTAGCTAAGAGTTATCAATAAATTGCAATTTATATACATACAGCTGCGTGCAACTAATTAAGGACACGAAGCATACATGTAAGCATGAAGCAAAATATACAAATGGTTGTATGATATTGTCAAAATTTGTCTAAGTTTAGTTAATTAAACTCTTAGTCGTAGAAAATAACTGCTTATTGTGTCAAATAAATTATTATTTATAAAGCTGTGAGCCATATATTAAAGAATATTGATTTCACTCGTGCATATAATTAAGGACACACCGTAAACTTTATGAAAAACATGTATTTATTAGAAAAAAAAAATCAATATTTTGCTGCAAAACCATTGTTGTCGATAACAGCTTGACATCTGCGAGGCATCGAGGTAACCAGATTTTCACATACACTGGTTGGAATGGCCTCCCAAGCTTTCTTTGTTTCGGCGAAGAGATCATCAAAATTGCTTATTTTTACTGAGCTTTTTTTGGTTTTTACAACTTGCCATAAGTTCTCAATCGGGTTGAGTACAGTGACCGAATTGTTTAAAAACCATTGTTTGACGTGATGATCTGTATGCTTCGGGTCATTATCTTGTTGAAATATCCATGTTACTGGCATATTCTCGTCAGCATACGGCATCATTGTATCGCTTAGGATTCTTACATATTGGAACTTGTCCATGTTTCCTTTAATTTTATGCAGCGGCCCAACACCGCATGACGACATAGCACCCCAAAGCATAATAGAACCTCTTCCATGCTTTAAAGTCACCCACGTGTATCTTGGGTCAAATTCTTTTAACTTTGGTCGGCGACCATATTTTTTTCCATCGGGAGAGTGTCTATTAATTTTTGTTTCGTCCGAAAATAACACTCTTTTCCATTCCACAGCGGTCCAATGGCGGTATTTTTTGCGAACTCTATTCGCTTCTTCCGGTTACGCTCAGACAAGAATGGTTTCTTTCGAAAAATTCTTCCAAAGAGCCCAGCTTCTCGGAATCGACGTTTTACTGTGTCTACAGATGGTTTTGCTCCATTTTCATCAAAGACTGCTATCCGAATTTCATTTGCTGATTTATGCGGATTTTTCTTCGACTCGCGAACAATCAGTGCATCTTCACGAACTGTCGTAATTTGGCTTCTTTGTTTACGAGGCACCTTTTCAGCTGTCGAATGTTTTTTGAAATATTGCACCGCTTGGAAAACCATTGTTTTAGAAACTTTTAAGGCTGTTGCGATCTCCCGATAAGAGCTTCCATCCTGATGCATTTGTACAATAATATTTCGAGTACTGACATCACATTTTGATGATCTCTTCGCCGAAATAAAGAAAGTTTGGGAGGCCATTCCAACCAGTGTATGTGAAAATCTGGTTACCTCGATGCCTCGCAGATGTCAAGATGATTTTCATAAAGTTTACGGTGTGTCCTTAATTATATGCACGAATGAAATCAATATTCTTTAAAATATGGTTCACAGTTTTATAAATAATAATTTATTTGACATAATAAGCAGTTATTTTCTACGACTAAGAGTTTAATTAACTAAACTTGGACAAATTTTGACAATATCATACAACCATTTGTATTTTTTGCTTCAAGCACACATGTAAGCTTAGTGTCCTTAATTAGTTGCACGCAGCTGTATATTTCCTTCTTTCTTTTTTTTTTTTTGTTTTGTTATATGTAGGCTGTTGTTTGTTTTAAAACTAAGGCTATTATACATAAAGTAAGGGGAAAAATATGATATGGAAAATGTTTTTAATTCTTAACTTTAATCTTTAACTCTTTGTCGATTATTTGTAAAATGGAAATGCACTAAAGCACTTAAAAACTTGCTTTCTAAATAACGACAAACATTCAAATTTTCGTTGATTAATTTTTTTCTCTATGGATTCTAAGAAGCCCATTATTGAATGCTGATGTTCACAATAATGATTATATTGTTGTTATTATATGACACATGTATAATGCTGAAACCATCGATTCGATCAATGTCTTTTTAGACTTGAAACCATACGAATGATATTGTGATTAAGTATAAAATATTTATATAATATATTTGTAGCTTTTTTTATAGGTATTAAATAAAAAATTTTATTATAAATAAACCACAAATTTATGTGCATTACTCAACAAAAACAAAAAAAAAGAAAAAAAACAATCTAGAAAAACCTATGGCTTGTAAGTGCATAAACATTGTAATTTTAGCATAAGTTTATTTATTACAAATTGCCCAAAATTGAGCGATCTATATTGTTAATAATATACTATTAATGCATAACCCTATGTATGTATATTCACTTCAAATATACAAATAAAATGGTATATGCATTGATGTTTTTTTTTTTTTAATTTGAAGGATGTATTCAACTTATGATATCTCTTGTTGTATTAACTATTTTTACCCCTAAACTACTAAATAATAATAATAATAAAAAACAATATAGAATATTTATAAAACTACATATTTAACATAAGCTCTGCTTTAAATATATCTGGAGCTTATTTAGTTTAAACAACTATAATTCTGCACCCATTCTATCTCTACCATATACAGACGCATGCGTAATGAACGTGTATGTGTAACAAAAAAAAAGAAAGAAAATTTAAACAAAAATGAGAATTGATACAATTTTACCCATTTAGAATTATTATAAAATAACACTTAAAGTGGAGATAAAATAATAATACTATCGAATCACAAAATTACCTGTACATAGATTAAGTTAAACAATATATATGTAATGGAAAATGTTTTATGAATTTAAATGAATAAAAACCAAAATAATGAAGATATAAATGTAATCGAACAAAATATACTTAAGGTTGTTTTTTATTCTAATACAGCCCTAAGATAAGAAAATTATTGAGATTCTTATCTGGAGGTTGAACAAATAAAACTTTATTAATTTATATTATAAATTTTGATTGAAGTTTTGAATGAAAGACCAACAAAATGCTTTAAAATAATTTATCAGGGCGATTATTCTGTATGTATATCAATTCGAAAAAAATTTTCAATGCTCTATGCTTTCCTGCTTAAGATTCGAATGAATTTTCTTTTGAATTGAAATATGTATATAAAATATTATATAAGCTTATATTCAATTGTATTGCAAAAGCAAATTTAAATTTTCTGTCTTTGTGGTCTTGGTTGGAACTGCTATGACTTGACCGTCATATTATAGTAGACTTGCCTTGATTATATTGCCAAAGCTTAAAAATCGTCAATCTATGCTGAGTATGTACACTATTGTTCTGGGTTTAATACGAGGTGATGTTGTTTCAGAGTTTCTGCTTAGCCAACTAAAATTCAATGTTTAATGATTGCTATCATGCAATAGACTTATCTGATATCTGAGTAATACAGTATTGAAAAAAAGCCAACTACGAGCATATATCTGAAATGTTCAGTAACTTTTTCTTTTTGCTACTTGTAAATAATACGCTATGTTTTTAGTAAGGATGTTAGAATCTATTGACGTTAATAAATAAAATAAATAATAATTTATTGCAAAGAAGTATATTTTTAAATTATATTTTATTAAAAACAGAACAACAAATAATTAACAATTTCATAAAAATTTGGAATGTAATGAGAATCTATATTCATACATACATACATTTAAGTTCACGTTATATTATTTTAATATGTATGTATGTACAAAACTATTCAAATGTATATATTGCTTTTGTTTGACTGTGAGTAAACTTAAAATTATTTAATCAATGACAACAATTACTTTTCTATGGTTTTTAATGGTACCATTTGTTCAGGATCTTCCACATAAACACTGCTGTGCCTTCTTGGCTTTTTGCCAGAACACTGGCTAAACCAAGTATCACCCTTGCCGAAGTTTTCGCCATCTTCAATGGACTCTGGCATTGGTTGGTTCATAGTTTCTGGCAGGAACATAACCCAAACACCAGACAGTAAAGCAATAAGACCAAATACTACTGCCGGAATCTTAGGATTAAACGAATCTAATAAAGTGATAAGTGGCGTTAAGGCTCCAGATAAACGGGCACACATAGATCCCAAGCCCATGGCAGAGTTACGTACTACTGTGGGAAATAATTCAGCAGAATAATTATATATGACACCAAATGAACCAGCAATAAACAATTTGCCCATCATCACAATGCCTGTCGAAACTGTGCTGCCTTGTTCAATAAATGCAGCAGCCATACAACAAATGCCTCCGGCTAACATAAGTGTACTAGTTATTGGCCTTCTGCCCAGACGGTCTAATACAAAAACAATAGTCAAGTAACTTGGGAATTCAACCAGTCCCATTATGAATAGAATTAAATATGGATTTCCGTATAGTTTGCCCGCACTTAAGGAAAGACCATAGTAAACTAAGGAATTTGCAAACCAACATAGGCAAACGTTCAATGTTTTCATTCGCAAATTTGGAGTTTTAAATAGATCGCCCAATCCAGCACTAGATTTCTCTTCAACGGCTTGTTGGCTCTTAGCCTTTTGTAAGAAATATTGCTTATCGATTGGAATACCAGATCCATTGATTCTTAGACCCTTAGCAACAATATCTATAGCTTCAGCAGAACGTCCCTGCATCCATAGCCAACGTGGCGATTCGTCCAAGAGCCACCAATGACCTAAGAATAGAACACCATGTAATCCATAAACAACTTGCAAAAATTGGCGATCTTTTATTAGGGCACCCCAACCAGCAACCAACATAATGCCAGCGGCAAACACAGTCTGCAAATAAAAATCAAGGAAAATTGTTTAAATACCAAAGCATAGATTTTCAGAAATGAATTTTACTGACCTGGAATGTTATGCCACATACTGTCCGCTTGCTGGGTCCTACAAGTTCCATCGTCAGCACGAAACCGCATATATATGCACCAGCCGATCCGAATATACCCAATAGATAACGAGCCACCATAAAGGAGAAGTATTCAGGAATATATGCTACAGCTACTCCTATAATGAGCTGCAACAGAGCCGACCAACAGAATACGGTTTTACGTCCAACTTTATCTGCCAAACCTCCAAGTACTACGGCTCCCGTAAATACTCCCAACATAAATATTGTTTGTACAAGACTACCCATCCAACGTCTATCACAAACAAAATTCCAATCAATAGCACGCGATGTCTCATAATAGGTACGATCGTACACGTATTCTGTACAAGGCACTATAGTTTTATTTGCATCGTACATATGACATGAATCCAATTCGCCATTTTCTTTTTTGGGTATAGCACTCAGAATCTCTGAAGAATTCCATGGTACATATGAGAAATTTGTATTGTCGACACCTTCAATAAAACAACGATGTTCAGGCACAGCTTGTACCGTTACCAATGACAACATGTGCAGACCCGCTGTCAACGCTGACAGTACTTGCAGGAAGAATTGAAACGCTTGATAACGTCCAAATTCCCCTGAAATTATCATAATGAAAATAATAAAATAAAATCTCTAGTTACACAGTTCCTAAAGCAATTTATTAGACGGTAAATAAAAATAAGAGTGGAAAATAAAATAAAAATATAAAAAAAGTAAATTATAAGTGTGAATAAATAAATATCCAAAGAAATATTTTGAGTTAATGGGATTAATCAACTTTCTATTTAGTAGATAAATAAATATTAATGGAAAGAATACTTAATTATAAATTATATTCAATACTAGCTGACCCGGCGAACTTCGTCCCGCCCAAAATTGATTTTTTTTTATTGCCCAAAACAGGTCACATTATATATTTATTGTAATACTCTGCATAAAACAGTTATATAAAAATAACTAACTTACTAAATATAAGTGTGTAGATCTATCTATCTAGTTCAAAATTTAATCGAAGGCGGTACGTTATTTAGGTGAGGCATACAAAGAATAACAATAAGAGGTCCGAATCATGGGTAGCGCTGACGAAGTTGTAGTTGTTGTACTCGCTCCAAAACAAAAACTAACAGACATACATGTTATATATGTATGTACATATGTAGTTATAAACCATCAAATTAGACGACTTATAGGCATCTTTTAAAGGGGGAGGGTTGCTCTACGAACTTACCTACCAAATTGCATTCGTCTACGATCACTATGTCCCTAAATATTCAATCTTAAAAGTTTGCCACGCCTACTTTTTGCTATATCGAATTTTTTTTTAAACCATCTAAACCTGATAAGCTTTCGAACAAAAAAAGAATGTTTAAAATCGGTTCAGTAGTTATAGGTATCACTTGAAGGAGGAGGGTTGTCACGCCCATTTTTGGTGGGATTGTCGATATCGATTCTACGAACTTACCCACCAAATTTTATTCGTCTACAATCAATATGTACTTAAATATTCAATTTTAACGATTTGCCACGCCCTCTTAACATTCAGGGATATGAAAAATAGATGTAGTCCGATTCTCAGACCTACCCGATATGCACACAAAATTTCATGAAAATCGGTCGATCCATTTCGGAGGAGTTTAACCACTAACACCGTGACACGAGAATTTTATATATTAGATATTTCCACAAGAAATTAAATCGAATTGTTTTCTTTCCTGTTCTTTACTCCTAAAATGAAAAGTTTCGACTAGAAATTGAAAATTGCTTAGTTGTTGTTGTTCTAACAGCTCTGCTGCTGTCTCTGAAAGTGTCTCCCTGTTGGATATTAAGAAAAATGTAAGTTTTATATGTTCATTGTATGCCTATGTGATTCTGGTAGAGACGATATGGAATAAGAGATGATATTATGAGGTGTGTATGTTGGTGGTCGTCGTTAAGTAATTGGTAGTCCTAGGAAGTCAGCTACTTGTGTTGGATTCAGCCACAAGTCTACTAGTCGAAAAATTTTCGGTGTGGCAGCGCAACCAAAAAGGTGCGCCATGTCTTGTGGTCCTTCGTTGCATGATAGGCAGTGATCCAGGATCCCCGGAATAATCCTCGCCCTGTAGCCGTTCAGGCTGTTCGCCCATCCTGATCTCAGCTGGGCCAGGATGTTTCTACCTGCCTTTCACTATCCGATATTGGTGGTGGTTGTTGATTTCGAACCTTGTTGTGGCTGAGTTCGTCCATTGCTGTCGTAACTGTCGATTGGTGTAAGGACCGTAGCGCTTCCCTTACTGAGTGATGATCCACTATGGTTGGTATTAGGTGCAACATGTCCGTGTTGAAGCGTCTAAAATCTTGTCTTATGTGGCGAGGAGTTGGAGCAGGCCTCGAGATATTGTTTCGTCAAGAGTTCGATGTAACAAGATTTTTAAGAAAAAAACAACTGTGTGGTCGAATACGGCACTGGGTTAAGAGGTTTAATATATTTAAATTGTTAATACAAAAGGGCACAATTATTTTAATCAACCCAACAAGAAATTGATACAGTTGCTAAGAGTGCAGCTTTACGTTGATAACAATACTTTGTGTTGCCTCTCTTTTATGGATGATAATTTGTCAATGAGTTATCTATGTATAATCGTTAATACATAGTATAGTCTTTGTAAAATATTTTGGATCAAATCTTTGAAAGTAAAGGGTGATTTTTTAACTATTATCTTTTTGGCAACACTGGTTTAAACAGCTCACGCACGTTTCGTGTTTTGTTTCACTGTCAAACATCTTCAGTTTGGTCTATAATTTAACCATGAATCGTCTTACAAACGAACAACGCTTGCAAATCATTGAATTTGGCATCATTGGACCTTACTCCTTCAAAGATGCTGCAAATCGTAACGTAACTGTGAATAGTGAGCGCTACCGTGAGATGATATCCAACTTTTTTTTGCCCAAAATGCAAGAGCTTGACTTGCATGAAATGTGGTTTCAACAAGACGGTGCCACATGCCACGCAGCACGCGTAACAATGTACTTATTGAGAGGCGAGTTCGGTAAACATTTTATTTCACGTTCGGGGCCGGTCAATTGTCCGCCTAGATCGTGTGATTTAACGCCTTTAGGCTATTTTTTGTGGGGCTATGTTAAAGCTCATGTCTATACAGGCAAGCCTGCTTCAATTGACACATTGGAAGACAACATTGAAGCATTTATTCGTGAGATACCGGCCGAAATGTTGGAAAGAGTATGCCAAAATTGGACTAAGCGGATGGACCATTTAAGGCGCAGTTGCGGTCAACATTTGCATGAAATAATCTTCAAACATTAAATTATATGGACCGTACTATCGATTCAAATGAAGATTTCATGCATTTTTCTGAATTTTATGTGTTTATTTTTGAAAAATTTTCCTATAGCTCTTAAAAAATCACCCCTTATTATATTACAAATTCATACATACATACATACAAATGAATTCATATATGTATGAATGTGTGTATTTTCCTAAATTAAATTTAATCCTCATTTTAGTAATTTTTAATTTCAGCATTTCATTTTAATAGATTAAAAATAAGTCTTTTTTTTATTGTAAAAGGCGACATCTTTTGTACTATTTTTATCTTTTAAATAAAAACAAAAGCCTTAAAAGAAAATTTACCACGATATGCGGGAGACTGGTTGGTGAATAGCTATTTAGCGACTAAAGTCATAAAACTCTACTAAAGTTATCTGTGTCTGTTTTTAGATTAAATTAGCGAATAATATAAACTTTACAACTAAAAATGGAATATTTTTTTTAGGATTTTCCAACAATAAATAATGGATTAAGTTCATCATCTAAGAAATTTATTTCTATATATAAAAACTTTGAGAATAAATAAATAAAAATTTTAAATGATATTATATACTATTTTTAAGTCACATGAATTTCAAATTAACAGTAAATGTCTAATCAATTGAGACTAAAATAATAATTTTCTTTAATTAAGGGTCCGCCAAATAACTTTTTTTTTCTTGAAAAATGCTTTAAAAAAAAACTACTAAATATTTTCTCTAATTTCTTTTTTTATTTGAAAGTACAATCCTTCCGGTTAATAATGGAAAATAATTTCATTCAAATGGCCGCCTCGGCTGGCCATGCAGTAGCCTACACGATCGGTCCAATTTTTAAGCACATTATTGATTATGTGCAGCTGTATTTCACCAACGGCTTCACGAATATTGTCCTTTAAAGCGTCAATTGTCTCTGGCTTGTCGGCGTAATACTTATCTTTGACGGCACCCCACAAATAATAGTCCAACGGTGTCAAATCGCAGCTCCGATAATGCGGCTGATAATGCGATCTTCAAAAACACGGCGCAAAACATCGAGTGTAGCTTCGGCTGTGTGGCACGTAGTGCCGTCCTGTTGAAACCAAATGTTGCCAATATCCTCCTCTTTAATTTTTGTGAACAAAAATTAGTTCAACATGGCCCGATAACGATCGCCATTGACTGTAACGGCCACTCCTTGCTCATTTTCAAAGAAAAATGGCCCAATTATGCCTCTAGACCAAAACCCGCACCAAACAGTGACTCATTTTGGGTGCGTGCGGGTTTTCTGTGCCCCAAATGCGACAATTTTGCTTGTTTACATACCCGCCAAGATCAAAATGAGCTTCATCTGAAAAGATGTTATTTTTGCCAAAATCGGCATCTTCTGTTAGTCGATCGCAGGCTCACTTAGCGAAGCGAAAACGCATAATCATTTATTTTCCATTATTAACCGGAAGGATTGTACTTTCAAATAAAAAAAAAAAAATTTGAGAAAATATTCAGTGGTTTTTTTTTTTAAAGCATTTTCAAAAAAAAAAAGTTAATTGGTGGACCCTTTACAAAAAAAAAAACAATGCTGCCAAAATCCAACTAATTATTGAAAAATTAATGTTTTAAGATTTACATACAAATAAACATAAATGTATGTATGTATGTATAAGTGGAGTGTTTTTCTATATATGTATCCGTCTAAATCGAATAAAATTAGCCAAGTATGGTGTACATACTACGTGTATAATCACATTCCTATATAGACTATGTACATTAATGAATTAGCAACATGTGTATGTACATACATAGATAGATACGGATCACTAAAAACAACAAAAAAAATGTTAAGCAAAATGTTTTTAATTTAATAAGTACTTGTATATACGTACATACATACATATGTATGTATGTGTAGAATTGTGATAAGGCTACAATTAATAATTGCACGAATAATAATGTTTGTTACTAAATTGAATTTAAACACAGCCTAAATAATGCGATACCCGAAATAACAAAACACAAATAAAATATAAATCACATTTTATTTGTGATTTCTGAAAGGCGATCAGAAATATACTCTCGCAAAAGAGAAGAAAATTTTGTAATTAAAAAATATTACTCGTGTTAATTAGATATCTTATTAGAGGTGTGGAACACACACACCCATAATAAATTAAACTTAGTGTAATTTAGTTTCTTTTTTTTGTTTTTAGGATTAAAAAGTTATTAACTGCTTAACTATAATTATATACTAAAAACGCACACATACATACATACATACATATTTATTTATAATTTAACGTATGTATACACGTATGTATGTACATATGTACGACTACAATAGAAACTTTAACAATAATTGCAACGATGTTTCTTTGTTTTATTTTTACTTTTCAAAATGACCATGATTTATTTAGTTTGTTTTTTATTTAATTTTTATAATTTAATTATATTTACCAAAAGTAAGATAATTTAATGTATACTGTTTTTTTTTTATCACTTGACATTCTTTTTTTAAGTGGGATTAAATTTCAATTTTTAAAGAGTTTCTAAAAGGCTTATCTTTAAGAGGCTAACATTTTTCTTGGGATCATGAAGGAAAAAAACACATGATTTTTAAATTGATTATCACTGTGATAAAGTTACCTTATTTTATGCTGATTGATGGTACTACTTAGAAAATGGAAAATTTTCCTTTTAGCAATACATTTATTTAACAAGAATAACGCATATCTTTTATACAATAAAAAAAATAGTATACATTTTCAGTGAAGGAAAGGCTAGCTGATGTACTTGTATGTATAAATTAAAGGCTTAATTCATTCATTAAGTGTAACTTATTCTAAAATTAAAACAAATTGTAGGAGATAATTTTTATTAACTTCATAACAATCATTCAGGGATTTATTTCTGAAATTAAATTAAATGGGATTTCACACTTTAATAATAAAGAGCATAGCATAGTTATTTTATAATGAAACAAAAAAAATTAAAAAAAATATACATAACACGTTACAAATCTGTGTTACAACATATTCTTCAAAAAAATCTACAAAAATGTGGATATTAAAATGTTGTTGTTATTGTGTTGTTTGCTGATTTTAAAATTGTTGTTTACATAACAATACAGTTGGGCAATTCACACGACTTTGTATCGTATATGTTGTATTGAATACTCTTGGTTGTTTGTGAACGCTCAATGCTATGCTGTATTGTGTATTTCGTATTCCAAATGTATTTTTTTGGCATTCAAACAATTTGATAGCACGAAACCAATGCAACTTTTAAAAACATATGAAAAAAATGTGTATAAGTGTATCGGATTTTTACATGAAAATTATCAACAACAAGCATACACTGTTGTATAATCGTCCAACAATACACTCAATACAACGATACAACGGCTTGTATGAATAGCCCAAGTATTTCCTCGATTTACGTCGTAGACTGTTGGAAATGGAAAAAGGCGACGTAAATCGAATTTCATATTGCTCATACTACAACGTAGTATGTTTTTAACAAGGAACTTGAAAAAGTTCCAGTAATCTTTGGATTTACGTCACAGTTGGTTCCAAAAAAAGGCGACGTAAATCGAATGACAACGCAAATCAAAGTTAAAGGGAACAAAATTTTTGACGACGTTAATCGAAACAACGTAAATCGAGGGAATACTGCAACATAAATGGTCATTACAACTCTTCAGTTAGGATTACAATCTGGCTTCTCACACCACTTGTGTTGTGTGTGTTAATTTTATGCAAGAGTGGCGGGACCTACAGTTTACAGTCGACTGCGAACAACAGATTTTTTCAGAAAGTTTTCATGGCAATTTTATTTACTCGCAGAGTTTTTGCCAGAAATTTGCTGAGAGAAAGTCGCCGAAAAAATATTTTTTCATATTTCGTTTTGCTTGAGATGTCTGACTTGAAGTTTGAAACCGTATCCTTTACGTTTAATAAGCCAACACACTACCTATTAGACTACGGAGAATGTTTTATTGCTGGTATTATATCGGGTCCGCCACTAACGTTTTTTTTTTCAACTAGTGCTTATTTCGTGAATGATAACACTTAGCTCATGTCTGATTTGACAGATAATTAGTTTTATCCTTCCGCTGAACGAAAATTGACCGAACGAATTGGATGTTTTCGCTTCGCTAAGTGGACCTGCGATCGACTTACAGAAGATGCCAATTTTGGCAAAAAAAAAAATCATATTTTCAGATGAAGCTCATTTTGATCTTGGCAGATACGTAATCAAGCAAAATTGTCGCATTTGTGGCACAGAAAACCGCACGCTTTCATTGAAAAGCCGACGCACCCAAAACGAGTCACAGTTTGGTGCGGATTTTGGTCCAGAGGCATAATTGGGCCATTTTTCTTCGAAAATGAGCAAGGAGTGGCCGTTACAGTCAATGGCGATCGTTATCGGGCCATGTTGAACGAATTTTTGTTCACAAAAATTGAAGAGGAGGATATTGGCAACATTTGGTTTCAACAGGACGGCGGTACGTGCCACACAGCCGAAGCTACACTCGATGTTTTGCGCCCTGTTTTTGAAGATCGCATTATCAGCCGCAGAGCTGATGTCGTTTGGCCACCTCGGAGCTGCGATTTGACACCGTTGGACTATTATTTATGGGGTAACGTCAAAGATAAGTGTTACGCCGACAAGCCAGAGACAATTGACGCTTTAAAGGACAATATTCGTTTAGCCGTTGGTGAAATACAGCTGCACACAATCGATAATGTGCTTAAAAATTGGACCGATCATGTAGGCTACTGCATGGCCAGCCGAGGCAGCCATTTGAATGAAATTATTTTCCATTATTAACCGGAAGGATTGTACTTTCAATTAAAAAAAGAAATTTGAGAAAATATTCAGTAGTTTTTTTTTTAAGCATTTTCAAAAAAAAAAAAGTTATTTGGCGGACCTTTTACTTATCAAAACAATTTGTAGCTATTTTTTTAACTCATCCATGTAAATTAATTTTGTGTTAGCAAATAATTCGTTTGAAATTAAACCTATCGGTGCCAGAGACTAACAAGCAAGCAAGGAATGGTAAACGTTTAAGAGGAGTATGCCACAATCCAAACATTTTTGAATAAGGCTAATCATGATAAATAACCATGGAATCATGATACCGAAAATAATATAATTTTAATAAATAAATACTATAAATACTATAATAAAAAGTACAACAACTTGTTCGATTCGATTGTTCTTTAAACAATTTACGTTACATTGAATGTGATACAAAAATACCTCATGCTCTACATATTTATAGTTTTACATTTATTTTAATGTGCGTTATATTTTTGTTTTTTGTTTTTTTTGTTTTATTTTTTTTTTTTGTTTTTTGTTTGTATAATTAGTTTTTGTCGTTTTCCATTCAAATTAAATTCAATTGAAAGGTTTGTAAATAAATTGAATTGATCTATATAAATAAAGTGAAATATTTCTGCAACATTTATATTCAATCGAGAATAAATAACACCGATCACAAATGGTGGCATAGAATGTTATCGACAATAATGTAATATGACAGAAACAGTTTAAAAAATCAATGGCTTTGAAAGACAATTAAATTTACTGTGGCATAAAATTAAATTAAATGAATAATAAATTGACAGATTTTTTTTAAAAAAATTTTAAATAAAATTAACTTTTTTCTAAATTCTTCTTAAAAAACATTATTTTGAACAAATTATATCAATATTTGCAAAAATTTTTTTCAGACAAATATCCTTTGGAGAAAGGAAAGAACAATTTTCTTTGTTAAAATTTCTAAATAAAGTAATCCTAATATATCGAGCCATAACCGCAAAAATATCTTAAGCGACAAAAACGAAATTTTACAGGGGAAGGTTTTTATTATTTATTTCCTGTGCAAATTAAGTTAGGTAGGTAGGTAGGTAGAAGTGGCTATCCACCCGATGAGCGGACACACTTAGGCCTCATACAGGGCCCATTGTGATACCACAGTTTCCTCTTTCCCCTATTCTAGGAACCACTCGGAGCTTCCGATGAAGCGACTTAGACTGCCAATATCCACGCATGACAGTTCATCTACGTCCTCCATGTAGTAGGCACCCAGGTGTTTCAAATTAAGTTAGAAAGTTAAACTTTTTTTGTTATAAATTCATAACGGTACAGAGTGTGACCCTGAAATTTTTATAGATGATGCAAATAATGCCAATGAATTTATTTATTACAAAAAACGATATATGAAAAATATGTCGCTTGAGATATTTTTGCGGTTATGGCTCGATATGTATGTATGTAGGTTAGGTTAGGTTAGAGGACGTGTACTTGTCAACTGTGACAAGTACAGTACCCGGAGGTTGAACTGACTCATTGTACAACGTCCTAGCTTCTCACACCACCCGTGTTGTGTGCGTTAATTTTATACATGAGTGGCGGGACCTACAGTTTAAAGTCGACTCCGAACGACAGGTTTTTTGAGAAGCTTTTCATGGCAATTTTTATTCTCAGAGTTTTTGCCAGAAATCTGCTGAGAGGAAGTAGCCGAAGAAATATTTTTCTTATTTTCGTTTTGATGTCTGACCTGGGATTCGAACTCGGGCCTTTCGTCTAATAAGCCAACACACTACCTACTAGACCACGGCGACTGTATGTATGTATATTATAAATCTTTCTGTAAGTCTGTTTTTTTGTTTCTTTGTTGGTTTGTTTGTTAGCCAATCACGCCTGAACGCCTGGACCGATTTTCTTGAAATTTGGGATATAGATCGAGCTTTTGTCGGTGCAGGTTATAGGCTATAAATCTTTTCAAAATTTTGACCAAAAGGGGAGAAAAAATGGGCAAAAATTAGTACTTTTATGCATAAATGCTGTATTTTATCTCTTTTATAGGTAATTTTTTACGATTTAGCTTGGTTAAGTTTCCCAAATAGCTATTGGAGGTGTTCCGTTTCTAAAGTTGAACCAAAAGGGGAAAGGAGCCAAAAACGAGCAAATTGAGTGCAAAGCCAATCACGCCTGGACCGATTTTGTTGAAATTTGGGATATTGATCGAACTTTTGTCGGTGCAGGTTATAGGCTATAAATCTTTTCAAAATTTTGACCAAAAGGGGGAAAAAAATGGGACAAAGGGAGAAAAAATGGGCAAAAATTAGTACTTTATGCATAAATGCTGTATTTTATCTGTTTTAAAGGTATTTTTTACGATTTAACTTGGTTAAGTTTCCCAAATAGCTATTGGAGGTGTTCCGTTTATAAAGTTGGACCAAAAAGGGTCCAAAAAGGGGGAAAGGGGCGAAAAACGGGTAAATTGAGTGTATTTATATTTAGGACTTAGAGATTATTAAAAAAAAGTGGGTTGTTTGTTAAACCGGTTTCCGAATAATTTGAAAAATTGCATTTTTCGAAACCGATAAACCGGTTTTTTATTTACAGTATTCCCTCGATTTACGTCGTCTCGATTTACGTTGTTTCGATTAACGTTGTCAAAAATTTTGTTCCCTTCAACTTCGATTTGCGTTGTCATTCGATTTACGTCGCCTTTTTTTGGAACCAAATGTGACGTAAATCTAGAGATTACTGTATCTTTTTTAAGTTCCTTGTTAAAAACATACTACTTTGTAGTATGAGCAATATGAAATTCGATTTACGTCGTTTCGATTTACGTCGCCTTTTTCCGGAACATTCTATGACGTAAATCGAGGGAATACTGTATTGTTATTTTTATGCAAAAATGACCTGCGCAACGCCGGGTACAATCTGCTAGTTTATTCATATTTGCTTGCTGATTTTTTTTTCCTCTTTACAATGAACAATAAATTTATTTTTACGATTATCGTTTTATTCGAATTATTTATTCAAATGTACGAGGTTAACTATTGTAATTTAACTTTTAATGTATTTTTACAATCTGTATATAATTTTTTGAGTTCATTGAAAAATTTATTACAATTTCATATTTTTAAAGTTCCACTGTTTGCTATTTTACCATATGGTGCTTACAAATTTAAAAAAAAAAATTCCTATTTTTAAAAGCGTCTTTGAATGTGTAATTAATTTAATAAAAAAAATGTATATAATTAAAAATTAAAACAATAACAATGCCCTCGTTAACGTTTAAAATATAGAATGTTCTTTTCAATTTATTTAGAGAATCAATACACATCAGATATACATATGTACCCTTTAAATACGCCAATGAACTTAAAGTGAACTCAAATCTTGTTTTAATAAATTTATACTCCTCACATGACTGTTATGTAATGTAATTTTTGATAATTATAACTTCGTAACATAGCTGCCAGATAAATAAAGCATCAAATCATCAAATATTTAAGAAAAAATCGTCAAAATCGTCAAAGACGTTCCTTGAAATCGTAAAAATAATCGTGAGAAAAAAATAAATAAATAAATTTAAAGGTTTTAAAAACAAAAACATATAAAGCCAATGTTAAGCAGCAATAATATTGCATCATCTATACCCATGTGTGGTGTAAATATTATTAAGTCAGAAGATCTTGACGTTATGGGCATGAAAATTCAGCGCGATGTTCGCTAGAACTGACACATTTTTCAGTGCCTTGGATTCTTAAGACGCTGCAATAAATACTTCACTTTATCTGTTCTACTTACCATTTACACCATTTATAACCGACCGAGAATAGAATACAACTATCATGTATAGATTGGCCCTTAACGTCTATTTTGAAGCTTCTCGGCCGTTTGCAGGAGAGGCCATAGTAGCTCTTTAATCACGATAGTGTGTCCAACTCCATTGATTCATTGGAGCATCGCTGCAATGTGGCTTGTGTTTCACTGTTATATCGCTACTACAACGGATATTGCTCGAGCGAAATAAGGGAACTTGTTTATGAAAATCATGCATTCCTACGTAACACTTGTCTTTCTCGACCAGCACATCCGTATGTGGTCGATTGGCCAGTGTATCGCACACTGCATTACAGACAAAGTTCGTATGTGGAATTCCCTTCCTGCAGAGATCTTTCCTGTTACTTATGGTATTAAAATGGTATAAAAATGTTGTAAAAATATTCAAATCTAGTGTCCATAAACACTGCTCCCTCTTTCCTCCTTCTTATAATATATTTTCCTAGTTCCGAACACAATGCCATCCCCTGAGTGGTGTTTGTATGAAAAAATAATGGCACTTTGTTCTTCCGATGGTAATATTAGAAGCTATAATCGAATTTTTAAAATTATCTGCAACGGCAAATGATAATTTATGCTCAAGCTCTACTACGATGTCATTTAGGAGTTGAAATTTTTTGGCTTTTAAGGGATTAAAAAAGCATTAAATCACAGGTATTCGAAAATAACTTAAAAATATAATACTTTACTCCTTGTTATTATGAACTAGCATAAATTTCCAACAGTAACAACTGCAAAGCAAATACAAAGCTTAAGGAGGCTTTTAATGTACCATAGTAAAGAAAATGATATGAATTTTGAATTGCTAAAAATCGTCAAAATAAGGGCATAAATCGTCATGTCGTTAAAATGATATTTTTGGAGCTCAAAATCGTCAAAATAACGATAAATCGTCAAATCTGGCAGCTATGCTTCGTAATGTTTTAAGAAAATTTTTTGTATTTCATATCATCAGATATTTGAAAATGAATTAATTGAATTAATTATTTTATAGATTTAAATCTTCCTTTTAGACACATGTGCTTGAATACATACACACATAGATTTACACATGTATTTTTATGTATGTACTTAGTCATTAAAATTCGTTTAATGAATTAATTGATAATAATTTACATAATAACAATATTTAAATAATTTTTAATGTATACACAAGAGATGCCAAACGGGATTGATTTTTAAGAATCCCGGGATTTCGGGATCGGGATTTTTGAACGCCGGATTATTCCAAATTCTTTTATTTATTTTATTATAATTATGTAATAAAAATTTCACTTAAAAGTTTATCACAATTATGCATATAAAATAAAAAACTAAACAAACAAACATAAATTAACAAAAATAAAATAATTCGTCTATGTACATACATATATACATTCGTGGAGAATGAACTATGAACCCTTTTAAGAAAAGTATGTATTTAGAGTCCAAAATACATACATACATATATATACATTTATCACTTATTATTCTATTTTTTTAAAACGCCCAAATTATCTAATCTTTCATTGGAGAGTCTTGAACGGATTTTGTTGCCAACATACGCTGCCTTTGAAGAACATCTCCACTTGTGGGTAAAATGGTTTCAAGATAGCTATATGTAGGTTGTAAATATTCCCCGCTACCACCTCCTGATACAAACAAATCTATTTCTTTAGAAAGTTGAGTATCTAAATCAACAGCTCTATTAACAGATTTTATTGATCGCAACGTTTCGCTTTTTAACAATTGAGAGTTGTTGAATTTCTCAGAATACTCAATTATAGCATGAAAAACTGCATGGGTATTATTTAAAGTAATATTAAATAAAAAAGTTTTTTTTTTTGCTTACTTTATAAGTTACATATGAATTTATAATTCCGAAAATCCCAGGAAATTCCGGGACAAGTTTTAAGAAAATTCCAGGATTTCGTGAATTGGGATTTTCCGATTGGCATCCCTAGTATATAGTATATTTTTGAAGTCGCCGTGGTCTAGTAGGTAGTGTGCTGGCTTATTAGACGAAAGGCCCGAGTTCGAATCCCAGGTCAGACATCAAAACGAAAATATGAAAAATATTTCTTCGGCGACTTCTTCTCAGCAGATTTCTGGCAAAAACTCTGAGAGTAAAAATTGCCATTAAAAGCTTCTCAAAAAATCTGTCGTTCGGAGTCGACTTTAAACTGTAGGTCCCGCCACTCATGTATAAAATAAACGCACACAACACGAGTGGTGTTAGAAGCTAGGACGTTGTACAATGGGTCAGTTCGACCTCCGGGTACTGTACTTGTCACAGTTGACAAGTACACGTCCTCTAACCTAACCTAACCTAACCTATCCCTAGTATAAACATGTGTATATCAATTATATGTATTTTTCAGAACGTGCTTTAGAACGAAAAACAATATGTGAATATGTAGAAATTGCTGACATTCGTATCAGTTCAGGTCCATTATAATATATTTAAAAGGAAGCGAAAATCTCTGATAAAAAATGTATTCAGGCATAAATAAGTAAAAGATTAATTGATTAATATTAAGCCCTATGTACGAAAGAAGAAGCGTTTATTAATTCTAGTCCGATTTCGAAAGAATTCATGATAAGTATAAGCATATTATACTGAAACTTCTCTAAAAAATATAAATGTACATACATACATATGTACATATACATATGTACTACATAATTGTAGAAGATGCTTAATTTCATAACTCTTCCCGGTAATATTGCATTAATTTATTGTGATTCTTATAAGGAATGCCAGAATTATTTTACCGGTTGTTAAGGGGTCTTGAATTCATCTAATTTTTTATTTCTATAGTAAAGAAACGATAAGCTTTTGCTATCCCTTCTTAAATATTTATTTTATTTTTACATTGTTTACAATTCTACAGTTTTTTTTTTATTCGTTTTCTGTCTGCTCCAGTAAAAGTTAGCATTTAAATTCATAAACACGTTAGGAAAATTCTACTTTTGAGTGATCACGAGCTTTTGTTTGAAGACAAATATTTTTTATTGATTTTCCATTCACATTTAATTTTGTTCCCACACTCATAATCGTTTAATTAAATAACGTTTAATTTATTAAATACGCCTTTTAGTGTCAAAAAAAGTTTTTAATTTTTTTTTTCTTTTTTTACTCAGCATTCATTGACTTGAAAGTAATAACAAAATCAATATTATTAAATACAACTGATAACGCTTAAAGATTAAATAAACGATTAGTTCATAGTACATACATACATACATATGTATGCGATTGTCATTGTATGATAGTAACAGTGTTGGCAGCGATAACAGACAACGACAACATGGCACACATACATATAAATTATACATGACCTTTTTGCTGATGTTAACCAAATCTCAATTACTCTCTATCGTTTATCAAAATATTGTATATTTAATAATATTAATCATACGGTTCAATTTTTACTGTTAATATTACTCTACTAATACGTATAAGCATATAATACCGTAAAATTATGATGTTGTTGATGATATTTGTTTTCTTACCCAATTTGCCCATTAAATCCTCTAACACATAATCCACGGCCATTGTTCTTTAAAGTTTGATTGTGTGCGTGTATGAGTGCGTAAATTGTATTTAAAAATGTAACGACTCTTTTGTTTTGTATAAGAAAAAAAAAACAAGTAATAAATGATTAAACAGAAAATAAAAACATTATCTCATTACAATAACTAAACTTTTTTTTAATATATGTATATATTTTTATTTTAAACAGAATTAAATTAAACGGAAAATCGAAATTAAAGAAGTGGGATTTTTTTATTTCTCTTTTTTTCTGACAAAAACCCGTTTGAATTGCAAATACAAAGCAAAAATAAAAAATAAGTAATCAATTCTCAAAATATAATGATATGATAATAAAAATCTTCATTTATTATTTAAACAACAATATATTGTATGTTTAAAGTGTTTTTAATTGTTAAATCCCAGACAACACGTTCGTCGCCCGACTTTAGGATTCTCACCGAGTGTTAACCAGTGAGTAAGTGAGCCGATCGATCGATAACGTCTTAACTCTAACGCACTTATAAGTCGACTAAAGCATTCGACTGGCAAGTTAGTTTACTGGAAATGTTTTGGGAGATCTTGTATTAGTATCAACAAAAAAATTAAAAAATAAAATATAATATCAACAATCTACATATATGTATGTGTGTATGTACAAGAAAATAAACAGAAAACGTGGCTGGCAAAGTAGCGCTCGCACACTCGCTCGCTTGGTAAATCTATTGCTCATTTTGGTAAAACTCATTGATTTTTGTTTTTAAATTTAAAATTTTTCTCTTTTTTTCTTGTGTTAAAAAGTGTTAATGCCACTGATAACTCAACAAAGAACTTCGGCAAGAGCAACACAAACGGCTACATAATTGAACTTTTAGAAAGCTTTAAAAATGTTTTTAAACAATCAAGCATTTATTTATCGTAATTAAATATTTCGTTAAGGATTATACATAGTATACATGTAAGGATGAACTCAATCACTACTTATTAAAATCAATCGTTTTATTAATTATGATTATATTTTATGCAAAGCTTAATTTTTTATTCAAGGATTAATTCAATTTAACAGTTGCAAAATTGAAACTTGTAAACCCTGTTACTACTTAAAATATAGTTACTAAAGCTTAACCTACAATGTGCGTCATTCCAGCAGCCAATACGAAATCATCATTAAATTTTTTACATGAATAATACATTTAAATTCAAATTATATATTGAAAAATTAAATTCAATTACATTTAACATAACATTTGAGGCCATTTGTATTCAAAAATAATTCAATACATTTTATTATTTTTGTTCCATTTTTACAATGTTTACAATGAATTAATTCGAATTATTTTATGACTAGCGAAGACTCGATATGCTTCCTGTCTGAAACTATCTTTGTATTATTGCCTGCACATTGGAGAGCATCGTTTGGACGATTTTAAAATTTATGAAGATTATCGAAAAAATAATCTTATAAGGATTATATTACCAATAAAATTTTACTAAAGTATTATGATCTTAGTTTTCAGAGTATAGTTCATTTAAATATTAATATTTTTAATAGGTTTCCTGATGATGCTTTAATATTATATTGTTCCTACTGTATGGTCGGATATGGCTATTATTTTCATATCTTATTTTGGTTGCGTATTTCTTAACTTCTCATTTGAATACTCACAATTTCCGAACGACAAAATTGCTACATTTTGTAAATAGAACCAAATACACATAAGTATATTCATGGGCGCAGCTAAAAAAAAATCTAAAGCAGAATTGTTGTTAGTTGTGCTCAAATGTAAACAATGAAATTATAGTTTTGACTATCAGCTAACTACGGGTCATATATTTTTTAATAGGGTTTTACACTGCAGTTACTGTCGTATTCTGTTCCACATTTAACGTCACGAAAAAAAGACACAATAATATCAACTCTGCCATAGCTGTTTCAATTTAGACGTACCATTTGACATTTACAATTTCCCCTTCTTCAAATTCACCACTGACTGGCTGACTTTTTTTCAACACTCTTTGGCCGAATTTTTCTCTTCGTTGCGTTTTCATCGCTTTGTTGCATTGTAAAGAACGGAGGGTTTTACTGAAAATAAAAGTTAAAAGGAAAAGCTGAAATTATGTTTTCCGGCGGAGATTCCAGTGAGGGTTTAAACCAGTTGGGAGCCTATGGTTTTGTCAACCAAGTTGCAGTCTCAAATGCAATGGCCGCTGGGCAGAATATTGATTGGGCCCAGTTGGCTCAGCAATGGATACAAATGCGCGACAATGGTGGATTAGACACTCAAACTGCATGTAATTTAGGTAATAGTAAAATGATACAACCGACCAGTGTACCTAACTATGAAGAAAAAGGAGAAGCTGACATGGACATGGATGAGGAAGAACAACAAACAGATGAAAAACTGGTGCAGAAGGTTGAGAACAGTTTTTCTTCTAGCACAGGTGTAAATCATAACACACTCAACCAGTCTTGGTTTTTTAACGATGGAACTTCATCAAAATTGAGTAAATTTATACAGATCCTTAAAGAAAAATCAAAATAATAATTTAATTATTATTTTGCAGCTTCACAATCTACAAATACAAATCAATGGAATTCGTGGCCTAATCGCGATAATTTACAGCACCAAGCTCCAAGCAACTCTAGTGCGAATAATATTCTTAATCGGCCAATAAATTCAACTTCACATATTCCCTCCTTGTTGAAAATGAATGTACCCCATCCAAATGAAATGCGAATAATACCTGATATGCCCAATCAACCTGAAACGGGAAGTAATATGATGATGGATGCGGCAAAAAGAAAAGGCTTGCCAGCATGGATAAGGTAAGTTGGTGTCGTTGATTAGAAAATTATATTCAGAATATTGCTGTCGGCCAGGTTATCCGAACTAGATTTGATTTTTTTGTTATTATATTATGACAAAAGTTAGTTTTCAGCAGTAGGTATAAACTGCTCTAAACTTAAAAGAAATTATTGTTGTTGAGTCCATTACTACTACATGATATGAAATAATTAAAATGATTTGCTTTTAATTTTAGAGAAGGACTGGAGAAAATGGAAAGAGAGAAACAAAAGCAATTGGAAAGGGAACAACAAACAAAACAATCAAGTAATAAATGGTCCGATGACGAGTCTGACAAAACAAAAGGAATTTTAAGCAACAAAACTCAAATTACTGTTAACTGTGTAAGTATTAAAAATTGTAAAATGACATATTTTTTTGGCATAGAGTATTTTAAAATGAAAACAGGAAGAAGAAGGAAATTTAGATGAAGAAAGTTCTGATAATGAAACGAATGTTCAAAATATAGAGGCAAATGCAAAAAATAATGTAAATTTAAGGAATGATGAAGAAGATACTTTTAGTGTTCCCGTAGGTAAAACCTATGAACAAAAGTTAGCAGATTTGGTAAGCTATCCACCCACGTTAACAAGCTATCCAAATTTAGTAAAACGAAAATAATTTTATAGATGATAGTAGTTCGTCGAACTTTAACTGAACTTTTATTGGAGACTACAAATGAAGAAATTGCAAAGGTTGCTGAAGAATCAATAAAATCATTTAAAACTAAAGGTAACTATTTTTATGTTTAATTAATTGTGTAATCCGTTTTTACAGCCAATTCTATGAAAATGTAAGTTTGACTTATAATTATCGATTAATAAACGATTAAAGAATAATCTTAAATGTTAAAAAAAAATGTTTATAATATGTAATATAATGTACATTTTACATATACAAACTAAAAGCGTCATCAGCTCAAGTGATCCAAAAAAGCGCTTTGTCCACCATAACGAGCAAATTGGGTAAGTTATTTTCTGATTTAATTCTTCTACATTACAAGCAATATTTGTTAAAAGTTAGTCTCTTTAAAAACCAATTTGGGAAGCACATTACTTCAAATTGTTTTTTGGTGTTTAAATTAACAAACAACTCATCACCCTAATCAGTCGAATCCATTTCAATAAATTCTTTAACTTTTCGTTATTCTTTTTTTATGATTATGGCGATAAAATGTTTTTATATAATATCATACGTATAATATTTATTAATAATACCCAACTAGTAGAGTAATAAATTGTATATAGAAAAGAAATTCTAGGAATTGAATGGTTTCTATTACCATAACGAAATCGTATAAATATTTCGATTTATTATGAATTAGCATAAATTAAATTATAGGTTTAGCAGCATACGGCGGCTCCTCAAGTGATGAGAGTACCGATGAAGATGGACAGAATTCTTCAAAAAAGGAAACCTATCAATCTGATAGCGAGAACGATTCTGAGGAAGAATTAAGGGTAATCATACAAAAAGTTTTTAATTTAAAATCTAACATATACAGTAAATTCCCATGTATGCCACAGAATATTATACGCATGAAACGACGGGTGTTTGTTAAAATTGCTGAAGAAATTGAAGAACGCGTGTCATCTGCTGCAGCACGAGAAGAAGAGAAACTTAAATATTTTGTACGTAAGGAAGAAGAAGAGGATCGAGAAAAGAATCGAAAGAAACAGGAGCGGGCTTTATTAAATGAATTAAAACCATCTGGTTTAAGTTTCAAGGGATATGAAAAAGATTTTGGTGAGATAACTGAAACAAAGATACAAAATCTAAATGGTACGTTAACTTTTATTCAATATTATTATATAACTAAATTATATTGTTGAAAATTAGAGATGTTTCGTGATGACATATCGGAGTAACATAAAATAATGTCTTGATAAATATTCGGAGTTTATTTATGTAAAATTATAACTTATTACAGTATAAATGAAAAAACTTCGAAATATTTTTTTTATAACATGTTGCGAACCTTTTTCAAATAAATTAAAATTAAATTGCGATATATCAGCATTATAAACGTTTAGTTCTTAAATATGCAGGAACGAAATAAATTTTTGTGTATCAAAATTTTCCATGTAATATTAGATTGAAAGTACATTTTAGCTAATTAGCCTGAAATTATTCGAAAATAGAATAAATAATGTAAACTGATGATTATCAAGTGTAATTAGTTTATATATCATATATTTGTATATGTTCCTACGATTCCAGGTGGGATTAAAGAGTCATAAATATTTAATTGTAATTACTAAATATAACAATCTGTTCGATATTCTACTGAGGTGGAATTATTTAATACATCTATAGAATACTAACGTAATCAACACTTTGAGTTAAATAAAACAATTTTTTCTAGAAATTATTTAATATAAAGTAAAGTATATCATTAACGTGAACTGCACAACTGATGCCTCAATGTGTTCTACAAATTAATTTGCAAAACCTTTTAACTGTAAAAGTTCGTTTCAATGATAACATTTAACTTTATTGTAAAATGGAAATATATTTCGATTTAAATAATGTTTTTTTTTCTTCTTAGGTAAACGTCAAAGGGATCGTAATAGTCGTAGAGGAGAACGAACTACACGTTTCAGTGATAACAAAGATAAATATTTAGCATTGCCAGCTACAGCTTCCTATGTCGCAAATATAAATGCTACAGGAAGCACGAGCAGTGGAAGTACGGCAACAGTTGTAATACCAAGCATCAATCAACGACAAAGTATGCCAGATATTAATGGACTATTACCAAATTATACCAGTGCTGGAATGACAAATGTTCTTAACGCGGCAGACGCAGCTTTAGAAAAGGTTCTAAAAAGAAAATCGCCTTCAAGTTTAATTAAACAAAGTAAACATCATGACCGAAAGCGTGATTATACACCGTCGAAGAAAAGACAACGACGTAGTTGTAGTAGAAAATCACGATCACGTTCAAAGTCCAATTCTTCGACATCATCTTCTTCCTCATCATCATCAACATCCTCATCTGATTCAGATTCTTCCTCTACTTCTCGATCATCCCATCATTCAAAATATAGCCATCGGTCAATAGCTGAGCATAAATCTCATAAATCTTCTAATAAAAAATATGAGAAATCACAAAAGAATCATAAAGATCAGCATAAATATTCGTCTTCACACTCAAAAAAAGATAGTGAATCAAAAAGTGGTCAACAAAGTCGTCGCTATCGTCATAATGCATCGAGCGATTCTGATGACGAATACAGCCACCGACGAAGACGTGATTCCCATTTCTCCCGAAACTCTTCCCATACACATAGATATACGTCTTCCAGACGTGATCGTGAATATTCTCGTTCTTTATCTAGATCTTCTTATTCTTCCTCCAGTAATCGTAGGCAATAAATTTATTTCTCTTTCTCTTAGGTAAAATATGTATATAGAACTACTTATACGGGCATATGTATTTCAAATTGAAAAATCATATGTATTCGATTATGTTGTGAAATTTTCTTTTTGTAAAAAGCATACTTTATTTTTTATTTTAATTAAGAAATAAGAACAGACGTGTTTCTCTTATTCATGACTCAAACGCTACCGCTATGCAAATTCTTAAATTTATCAATCAAAAAAAAAAAAAAAAAACTTCATTCAATAAATTATAAAATGCTCACAGATAAAACAAGTGGTTTCTTTAACAATTCTAGTTAAAAAATACTATATAGTATTATATACAATTGTTTGTTCCCGTTGTTTATATGTGCCAACTTTTTAACTTTTGTGACTATTTAGACTTCGTAGTTTATGATCTTTCCAGCATAGGTTTTTGATTGGACAGTCCCATATACTACACTAGAAAATGCGCAGAATTTTTCCGGGGTTTCGATTCAGATATTTCAAGTTTTAGAGTCATAAAGGAGAGCAGATTTTACAGTTGTGTCAAAAATATTCAATTTGACACGTTTGGGCAATGTGACGATTTCAGGTTTTGAATAGCCAAAGCTTTGCGGAGTCTTGTGTGTGCAATAGTCAATGTCCTCGCTCTATCTGCCGCATTGGAAATAACGTTACCTTGGTAGCAAAATAGGTTGATGTTCCATCTGGGTGTTACCTATTGTAAATAAATGAGTGATGCATGTCATGGTATTTTTGATTCATATTTCATTCATTGTTGTTTAACAAGTGTTATTTCGCTTCTTTATATGTATACAATATTCATAGAAACCGCTTTATATATTTTACAAATTCTCAAAAGTTAAAAGAAACGTCGACTACACCAATACCATCCTAAAAGAAATTAATTAAGACATCAAAAATACTATAAAGGATATTCTTAATGAAAAATATGCAATTACTTTAACAACTAAATTTAATAGCTATTTTACTTGATTTAAAAGGATTAATTATTTATATAATATAAAGGACTGAAGAATAATAGCACAATAGCATTTTTTCAAAAGAAACTTCGCTATTCATACGAATATGTTTCAATTTGACTGTAAAAAAGTGGATTAAGTATTTAGTGGGTTTGGTTTAATAATCTTTTCAAAATAAATTATTTTATATATTGATGACTACTCTTGAATAATTTCTATGAATTCAAGATTTTCCGATTGTTCGTCCTCAGCTCTATGAAGCTTGATATCTATATCTTCTATTTTGTTGTTATCTATGCCTGGCTTTAAGTCACGTTTACTAACTCTCCAATTTGCAAATGGATCGTCGTAATCATCTTTAGTAGAGTGATGATTTTTTTGACGTCGATGTGTTCTTAATGCTGCCCCACAAATAAATGCTTCGAGACAAACACTGCACTTGTATGGTTTCTCACCGGTATGACGACGCAAATGGATCTTAAGATCATTTGACTGAGCAAAACTCCGTTGACATTGGGTACATTTATACGGACGTTCACCAGTATGAACACGCATGTGGCGAGCTAGTTTGTTTGCTCTAGAAAATGATTTCCCACATATAGTACATACGTGTGGCCTCTCACCAGTATGCTTTCTCTGATGAATTACTAGATCTTGTCGACGAGGGAATGCTTTTACACACTGGTCACAAGGATAAGGATTTTCTCCAGTATGTCTTCGTATATGAACGATAAGACTGGCCTGAGTAAAATTTTTACCGCAATAAGGACAGTTTCCTCTTTTGTAGCTATGTTTCGTTTTAATTAATTCCTTATCTTCATCGGCCAGCTGATCCACCTCTTTAGCATGACTTGCTGTTAGGTGACGAACGTAATTGTTGCGGCGTTTAAAAATTTGAGGACAATAAGAACACGTTATCTTTTTGTCGTCCGTTGTTGCCGACCTTGTTTGAGTAGTAACGATTGCCAACTCTTCTGGTGTTATTACTGTATGAGCTGCTTTTATGTGCCTCTCCAACGTCTCTAATTTTGCAAATGATCTTGGACAGCTGTTGCATTTATAATGGCTGGACAGCAAACGTTTAGACAAGCGTGAACCCACTGCTTCATCGGCCTTTCTTGTTTCCCTCACTTGAATGATGCCCCTAAAATGTTAACTACTAGTTAGGAAATTCCATAGCATTAATTATTATACCAAGATAATATTACTGATTGGGATCATCAGATTGGCAAACTGCATCAATTTCATCTTCAATAATATCTTCTTTTTTTTCGTAAACTGTTGGTTCTTGTTCGATCTGAAATTCTTCTTCCAATATTTCAATGTCCTCAACATCTATATCTGTTGCATCAATTTCAACATCTTCTTCGTCCAATTGATCTATAATCTCTTCTGGATGATGTTGCTTGTCAGCCTTGAAATAATTTTCAATATCAAGTTCAGCCTTCTCTACAGAACAAATAAAATCATATGCATTTAAAAGCCTTTCAGTGCACTCCTGACAAATTCGGCAGGGTTTTTCATCTTCCATCTCCAAAATCTAAAAAAAGAATGGAAAGTAATACCATAGTTTTTAAATATTTAAGAAAGGACACTTGCACACAGGGCGCAGAACTCTTTCTGATTTTATTACCTCAACATCAGTAACCTTCTGGAATACATTTGCCAACTTGATGTATTCTTCATATTCTACTTCATCAAAAAATGAATTTGACTCCGAATCGTATTGTAAACAAATTCGACATAGCGATTTCAAAGACTCCATTACAACTTTTATAGGGTAAAATATATTAGTGCAGTGCTATTTATTATTATAAATTATAATTGTAAAAATTCCGAAGTTGCCATACTGATAAAATTTTGTTAACATCATTACACCACTGAACTTAAATCAGTACGGTAACTGAGTATTTTAAAAATCCTTGTTGAATTTTAAATGCAGAGTTTTTAACAAAACAATTTTTTTGATTATTCATAATAAAATATTCTTTTACGCACTCATTCTCATAATGAAAAAAATATGTCGTCTCAAATATATTTCTTCTTATTAATAAAATCCTACATAATAAATAAATGTCATATTCAGAGCGTTGCCAACTAATACCTTGTTAAACGAAAGTGCACGTTTTACCTCGAATTTGATAGAAAGTGGCGTTTCTGAAATGTGCGCTGTTTTGCAAAATTACACCATTCAGTTCGAATGTGTTAATAATTAATTTAAAAAATAAAATTTTTGTGCTAAAATAAGTTTAAACTGAGTTTAAAGGATCATGAACGGAAATAGTTCAATAGAAAGACGATACAGCTTTAATTTAGCTCAAAGTAATCCGATCGCAGAGTCTACACACCTTGGAAGCAGGTAAAATTTTGAAAATTAAACAATACAAAAAATATTTATTAAAAATAATTTTATGTATGACGGATAGCTTTTCTTGGGGCAGTTCCTGGAGTTCGAGGGCACGAAGTAATTCCAGTATTTCTTTAAACAACACGAATCCATCCGTTGGGTGTAATAATAGAACAAATATTTGTTCAAGTCCAAAAACAAAATATGTTACAAAAATCGACGCCAGAATTGCAGCCGATGTACAGAGCAAAGGATTGGCATCGCGGATTGTGAAATATCACGAAAGTGGTACACGTTTGAATCGCAGCATGTCTGCTCACAATCTTTATAGCAAGCCTGGTCAATTTCCAGTTGTAACACTTAAAAAAACAGAGTTACCATTCAGGGCTACGAAAAAGGAGCTTTCCATGATTCACATACCTCCACCAGGTATTAAATATATTCCTTGCAATAATTAAAAATTTTAATGTTTATTTATGTATCTAGAAAAATCAACATTTTATGGCAACACAATATCTAGCCTTCTAAGATCAAATTCTGTTGTAGGCATACAGTCGAAAAGAACTGAGGAAAATAGACCTATAATTCATCCACCACCCACTGAAAATGATATGGCACCAACTCGTAGTGTACTAGACGTATTAAAGGAAATTTCACGCAAACGTATTAACTCTGATGTAAGTTTATCATATTTTTACCTATTTACCCGCTTAACTATTTTTAACGTTTATTAGAGTTTAGAGGCAGAAGAAACTTCCAAAAAATATTGTAATCGTGCAAATGACTTAATAGACGCCGGAATGTGTGCTGCTTCTATTAACGCGGTGGCAAATAATACACCATCAATGAATCAACGTTTGAAAAGACAACGGGATTGTATAGTCCCACATCAAAGTGTTCATACATCTGAAGTAAAAACGTCTCCTGAGCAAGCAAAGAAACGTGTTTGTAATTATAATAACGATATAACAAGCTCACTAAGTTCAAGCAATAAAAATAGATGTAATGAAAAGAGAAAGGCTTCACAGAGCCTTAATAACACAATTGCCGCAAATTCAGAATTCTATGAGACACAAAAAGCAAAAATGCAATGTATTCATGATTACCAAAACAATACTCAAACTAGATTTAAAAATATCGCAAATAATTTAAGAAGAGCGGAAACGGTTAAACCTATTACACCTATACCGAAAACTCCTTGTGTTCAAGATGAAGATGTTATACCTCAAAAATCGACATCTGAGCCTTTATACAATTCAAGTGGAAATGTTTCTGTGAGCTCTAAACCTGACGTTAATAAGCCGAAATTGACTTTGTTTAACAAAAAATATGAAGAGGTTGAAGGGGAAAAATATTTGGAGAGCTCCTCTTCAGCAAATACAGACGAATTAAGCAGTTGTGATGAATGTGCTGGTATACCGTTTGTTAAACCAAAAAATATATCGGTTAGTAGTTTAAAAAATCCATTAATAGAACGAACACAAAAATCAAAATTGGCTTTAATGCTAAGCGGATTAAGAGGAGAACTTTATAGAAATTCCGATGAAGATAATGTCGATTCACCAAAAGAAAAGGAAGAAAAGCCTAGTGGCAATAAGTTAAATTTACATGCAACAACAGCATCGACTACGGTGAGCCCAGTAACTGTTACCGTAACTACTGCAACGCCATCTAGTAATTCAAATACAAAAACTTCAACTACTATAAGTTTACCGACAAAAACTTTGACGAATTCAGAACAAACAAATACTTCTGTTACTAAGACATCATCTCCTCTAGTTGGACTTAAATTAACTCACGTCAAACCACATTCAGAAAATGATATTAATGATATCAAAAGTACTGATGCAACCCCAATAACAAAAGTGCCGGTGTTAGGTGGATTCACGTTTAGTACTACTACAAGTATGTCTGCTGTAGTGCCAACAACATCGACTTCTAAAGGATTAATAACTTCAACGTCAACTACTGCATCACCCATTTCTCTAGCCAATAGTTTAGTGACTTTCAATCAACCGACATCATCTAACACATCTATTAGTCTTAACCTGCCACCACCAAAAGATAAGCCATTGTCGTTGCCTATCGTTTCCACAAATTCAATATGCGCAAATGCAGATACATCTGCCAACACCGTCAACTCTTTAAAACTTCCTAACTCTTTGACTTTGGAAACAAATATTACACCTTCAATAACAACTATAAATAACAACACTATGAAGCCATTTAATTTCTCAGTTTCTGCACAATCTTCCCCATCCGCAACAACATGCTCATCTGCAGTAACTTTTCAACCTTTAACAGCTTCAACAATATCTACAAGTACTGCCCCTTTCAACAAAGCTTTATCAACAACGACGAGCAATTTACCATTTGGAACAGTCACTACCAGTTCAAATATTTCAAACATAATGCCGACAACAGCTGTCTTCTCATTCAACCAAACGAAAACCTCTGTACCTGGATTAGTTCCAACGAATCCTATGGGCAAAACTTCAACAAGTGCTTTTACCTTTGGTTCAAATCCCGCAACAACGTCTGTTTCCACACTTGGGGTAAATAACAACCAGGGAATATCAAGCCAGGCGTCAAGTTCTCCATTTCAATTTGATTCACAATCAAAAACTCAGAACTTAGTTTCAGATGACACAAACAACTCAACTCCTTCACAAAAAAGCAGTAATCCTTTTAATTCTAATTCACCTACATTGTTTGGAACACCCAATCTCAAAGCTCCGACGGCAGTAGCCGCATTTGGAAGCCCTACAAATAGCTCAGAAAATAATATATTTGGAGCAACGAGTGCTGCATCAACATCAGTGTTTGGCTCCAGCTCAATTAATAATAATAAACAGATTTTTGGATCTAATTCTGAGAGTAAATCATCGGTATTTGGCGAAGGTATTACGAAAAATAATTCTTCGGCAACATTCAGTTTTGGTAGTAAACCATTAACTACCCAAAATGTTAATAATAATGCAAGTACAGCAGGAGGATTCTCATTTGGATCAAACTTCTCTAAAACTTCAGAAGCTGGAATGTTTGGATTTGACAATACAACAAAATCATCCACTACTGCTAATACGTCAAGTAATGTGTTTGGAACTGTACCTGCAACGACTCTCGAAAATAAAAGCTTCGTATTTGGTTCTAATTCTAACAAAACCGAAAATGTTTCAGGAAATCTTTTTGGAGCAACTTCAAATAAAACATCCGAAACTTTAATGGCACCTGGTGGATTCTCATTTAATTCCACAGCAGTTCAAAAGCCATCAACATTTAGTTTTGGAACCACTGGAAATGCATTTTCATCAAGTAATGTGTCCAACAGCAATTCTACATCTGGGTTCTCATTTGGTGGTACTTCTTCTTCAAAACCTGGTGAAACATCGAACAATAAGACATTTTCGTTTGGAACACCACAACCAGAAGCACAACAGCCATCAATGCCGGTATCAAACAATAATTTAGTTTCTTCAAACATTTTCGGTTCAACGGGACCAGCCAAGCCAGCACCTCCACCAGCTTTCAATTTTAATTCCGGAAGTTCGACAGGTTTGCAATCGATTGGTCAACAAACTTGCAATATTTTTGCTCCACCGCCCTCAAATATCACAACAGGTCCTGAAAAACGGCAAATTCGTCGAGCCACAAGACGTTTGCAGAAATGACCCGCAGATGTACTTTAAAAGTTAAAATGTTTCTTATAGTACGTTATAGTGTAGAAAATTATAATGAGAGGGGATGACTTGTGTTAAGTTTTGCGAAAAATAAATATATACTGCGATATTTTATATCCCAAACTAAATAATACTTAGTTTAAAAAGTTATATAATGTTTTTGAGGAGCCTCAGCATTTCAGAGATAATAAATATAACAAGAAATATTTTTCGATCTTATTCTTAAATATGAAACCAATCAAGGGTTAACGCGTATTTTTTTTAAGTGTAAAAAGCAACACCCACTAATGCAACTCTGTGGAAGTGTTCAGTATTCATATAATGTTAAAAGGAAAAAGAAACGAAGAGGAAGAAAGACTATTGAGTTAAAGTTTTGCTGACAAATCTGTTCATTTTATTGTTTAATTAAAATAGAATATTATTTTTTAATGTTAAAAGTTTTTAAAAAGCAAAAAACAACTTTTGATTAAATTCAAACTATTTTGAATATATAGATGACATGTTTCTACGACATTAAAAATTAACTTGGCTGCAGAAGTAGTCGCAAAGGTAGGCGCAAAGAACAAGCAAGTAACAAAGAATAAAAATACAAGCGAAGTAACACCCGGTTATTAGGAAAAATCTCTTAATTGTCCGCATAAAAACTCAAACAATAAAAATAATTTTACATCTACTCTGAATCGATAAATAATAATAAAACAAAAATGACTAATGGAGAGTTTTTGTGGATAATAAATATCTTTGGAAATAACTTGTATTTATTTATTTTTTTTTACTAAAGAAAACGTATCTAATATCAAAAAAGAAATTGGTGCGGAATGATGCAACTAAAATATGTTTAGATTTCATACATAAAATAAATAATTTAAATTAAAAATTTCCTTCATCTAATTTATGCCTTTGTCTTCCATCTCTTGTATCATTCAAAACTAGAACTTAATAAGCACACATACATCTAAACCCAAAAACATCAGACAAAACACAACAACCATACTTATACACATTCAACAACTACGCACGCATCAACACTTGAACGTTCAGCTAAATATCGAACACGACGTAGACTGCGACGCCGGCGACTACGTAAAAACGCAAAGCTCAGTGGAATTTATTCGTTAAAAATCAAATAGGCAAGCAAACAAAAGACAGGCAGTAGATATAAGAAAACCCGCATCTCACAAGAATATGACGGAATATAAGCTTGTTGTTGTTGGAGCTGGCGGTGTTGGAAAATCTGCACTTACTATTCAATTGATTCAAAATCATTTCGTCGACGAATACGATCCAACAATTGAGGACTCTTATCGTAAGCAAGTTGTGATAGGTAAGTGTATACTAAATTAAGTTATATTTTAAATCTAACTAAATATTTTTTAACCAACTCAATTTAATGAAGAAAGTATAACCAAGAAAAATATGTTTTTATCTGTAAAAAAAAAAGGTTACAACAAACCAATCAATAAGTGCATTTTCTTCTGCTAACTGCAGAGGTGTTATATCTGAATATGTTTTAGTTTTTATCTTTTTACACTTAATTTTACATATATATTTTTACCTTTAGTTTCGGATCTTGTTAGTTAATAGTTTTGCAATAATGATAACATACTATATATCAGCGACACATACCTATGTTACAAACAACAAATATTCCAAAATAAGAATTTTGTTATTTTGTATTCATCACTAAATAGTTGATGTAAATACATAAATATATAGACGTCTTTAATAGTTTCAGTTCTTTGGCGGTTATTCATACACTTTAGACAGATGCCATTGAATACAATATTAAATTTTCGGGTTCAATTATAAAGTATCATCCTAGCGGATCGCATTTTAAAATTCGTTAAAAATTTCTCAGTTCTCAGTTCAATCGCCGAAAAAACCTTTTTTTACAAGTGAAATTTTGTCAATTGCCATCTGCAATACCAGTTTTGGCAACTGATAGTACAACCCAAGTTCAGTTACCATCCATAATCGGAGCGAGCGTTAATTTCATTTTGATACATCGTTTTTTAAGCATCTTATAATTTTATATTAAAATTAATTAATATTTGTTTTATTAGACGGCGAAACATGTCTGTTGGATATATTGGACACTGCCGGTCAAGAAGAGTATTCTGCTATGCGCGATCAGTATATGCGAACTGGCGAAGGGTTTTTGTTAGTTTTTGCAGTTAACAGTGCAAAATCCTTTGAAGATATCGGCACATATCGCGAGCAAATTAAACGTGTTAAAGATGCTGAAGAGGTGCCAATGGTCTTAGTAGGCAACAAATGTGATTTACAAGCTTGGGCTGTAAATATGAATCAGGCTAGAGAAGTATTGAACTAAATTAACTTTTTCTAAATAAATGTATTCTAATTTATTTTCATATACCATAGATAGCCAAACAGTATGGAATACCCTTCGTAGAAACATCAGCAAAAACACGTATGGGTGTGGATGACGCCTTCTATACTTTGGTACGTGAAATTCGCAAAGATAAGGAACATAGGGGGAGGAAAGGACGTAAAACGAATAAACACACTAATCGTAAATTTAAATGCGAGCTTCTTTAAATTCAATTCTTTTAACTAAAAGGCGATAAAACTTTTCCGTTTATTGAATGAGAGACTACATACATAAATAAGAATCGCGCAAACAAATGCACTTTAGCTAAAAGAAATTGTTTCAGTGTAATAGTTAAACCGTTGTCAGTGCTAATTATGATTTCAATAAGTTTATTTTACCTAACTGATTTAAGAACGAGCATAAGATAATAGGAGTTGTGTATTTTACTTCACAATAAACAATAAATTTCATATTAAATAATATAACAGATGGACAAAAAAAAAAATAATAATAATAAAATAATACACTCTTAATAGTATTCAATTTTTCACTCACGCACAAAAATAATATTTTCATAAAATACAACAAAGACAAAAGTTTACAAACTCTTAATTTTTTTTTTAATTTAGTTTGGTGCTAAATATCTTAAAATAAAATCTATACATGTTCATGAAAAGTTTTGTATATTTTTTTTAATCATACACACACAAATATTTTATTTTATAACTTTCTTACGCTGCAACGCAAAATTTTTTCTTTGCCATATTATATATAATTTTACAAATTATGATAACCGAGATTTTAATGTGTTTTCAATTGCTGCTTTTTTATAATATTGAGTTATACTGATTGAACCTATTATTTCTTAGATTTAGATCTTTGTATTCTGCCACCATTGGGTTGATATATATACATATGTATACATTAAATACAATTTTTATATTTAATTTGTGTCTTAATTTAGTTATTATTATTATTTTTTTAATAAATGTACACGTATTAACATTTTATGTAATAATTATTGAAAATAAAATGATATATTTAATCGATATAAAAACAATAAAATAGAAAATAAATAAACGTTAATTTGTCTTATCATAATAAAAGTCATTTTACAAATATTAATGGAGATATTGTTTTGATTTGGAACCTTTAAATAAAAGTAAAATGAAAACTTTTAATACATATGTATGTATGTATCATTGTTACATGCGGCTGTTGGAATTTTGTTAATAACTCTTACGTATTTTGTGTCGCAATTTAACAAAAAGGGGATATTGATCATCGATATAATATACATATTCGTCTTAATTTATAACTATCGTTTTAATTGTGATTTTCATTAAAGCTAGCCTTGTAATTTTATGTTTGTCATTTCCAATATTTTTACAAACTTATTTATTCACATATTAACTTTTCATATTTATATTGAACGAAAATACAATTTAAAAGTATGAGCGTTGAGGATTACAATCCACTGGAGGGTGATGTGTCGGCAGCGTTAGAAAATACTTATTGTATACTTTTGAATATAGTGGAAGGTAAATTTTAAATATATTCATACATAATCGTCCTTTGAATGAACTAAAAGACATTTTCATTTATTTTAAGGTGTTGGTTTCCTTCCAAGTGATACTCCACATGAAGTTGGAGCTGAGGATGTCGTACTGTTGAAAGTTTCTTTGAATGGCGTCTTATTTGAGGTTTTAGGAAATACTGTGCCACAAAATTCAATACTGTTTAATAACAATTGCATCTGGGAGTGCGATCTAGACGATGTTAAAAGGTAAACTAAACTAATAGTAATCGTCGAATAAAATTATAACTTTATTCGGATTTTTCAAAGCAGACTTAAAACAGACAATCGCCCTATTAAGGTTGAATGCTTGTTAAAAAGTTGTTGCTCAACAAAAAGCACAACTATGCAAATTGGTACATTATTGTTACCATTACGGAGTGTAAAAATAATCCATTGTCTAACAAAATTAGAGGTACAAACTATGTATACTTTTGCATTGTATGTATTGTCAAAACAATATATTGATATTCTTTTAGATAAACCCTGTTTGGCATAAGATACATAATTTAAGCTACAAATGGCGTAACAATAGACCACAAATATATTTAATGTTAGTTATTGTTAAGAAAACATTACTTAATCAAGTGCAAACGCCCATGAATTTGGATACGGTATGATCATGTACATACATCCATATACATACATATATTGCTGTGATATAAAACATAATGTGTACATTTTTAAATTTTAGCATAAAATTTCTTCTGCAGAGGGTTCAAACAATAAAGGTCAACAATCTTCAAATGTTTCGCACACTCTTAATATGTTGCAATCCCAACAAAATATTTATGTGCAATTGCTGGAAGAAATTGGTCAAATACAGGTTGGAAGCGATCCCCAAGTCGATTGTGATGTTTTCTGTGTCACAATAACATTTAAAACTATTAAAAATATTGCATCTCTTTTCGATTTCGTTCAAAAATTGAACAAAATTCAAAACAGTTCATTTATTTTCCAATACGATTTTCTTGGAAGTATTTCAAATGTTGAAATCGTAATAAATAACAACGATAGTTATACGATTAATCAGAAAATATCTTTGAACTTTCAGTCTTCATTGAAGAGCCTACGATTGTATTTTCAAAAAATATTTTACATTCCAATTAATTTATATTATTTAAATCAAAATATTGCCATTGCCAGTTATCGTTTTGAAATTTCTCAATTCTTACCTGATGATTCCTATTTCGATGAGGATACTTCCGAATTATGGATGAAAAGCGGCTCATTTAATTTAAATAGGCTTAATAATTGTATATCAAACGCAAAAGTCTTCAAGCCGTCAATAGAGTTTATGATTACTTTAGAATTACTAACAAAAAATGTTAATACAAACCCTTGTGGCTCTACGCTCTTTCGTGATCAAGATAACTATATACTGGCACACTCTGAAACGTCTCAACGGACAACAGAGTTGGAAAAAGAAAATCTTGACCATGTGCAAGCCGTTACACAGTATTTACAATTAAAAAATTCCCTATCGCACCAAGCTAAGAATAAATGTATTCTTTGGAGGGCATCGATGAAGCGGCAGTCGAATATTGGCGAAAATTATGACTCAAACGTTTATTTATACAATACAAAAACAGTTGGAGTGAATACCGAGCGTTTTAATGCTTCAGAATACGATGATTTGTTATTGCAATTTGTGCAAGATTTAAATAATTGGAAACAACAAGAAATGGAACGTTTCATAAGCGAATTAACGAATTCAAACATACAAGAAATTCAAACTAGATGGGAAGAACAAATATCGCGACTTGAAACAAAAGTTATTAAATGTGAAAAATTAAATGCTGACTTGGAGGCAATTCAAAGCAGACAAACAACTTCAATTGGCATAAGTATGAAAAACATACAAATAGCAAACGAAGCATCAAGAGAAATCCAATTGAAATATAATAAAGTCTTCAGAGGGCTCGAAGAGCGAATGGAAAACTTATCGTCGAAAATACAAGAAAACGGTATGAGAACATTTTTAATTATCAAAAAACAAAATCACAGTTTTAAAAATATTCCTAGAAAAGGACTCAACAGCTTTAGAAGAACGCATAGGCTGCTTAGAGAAACAACTCAGAATATTTCAACATAATATTTTATCAGCGAGTCAATTAAGAGATGTTCTAAGTGACATGGTAGGTTGAATAGCCAATTTATTTTTTTTTTTTATTAACATGATGTATTCTGCTTTTTCTAAAGCGTTTACAAGCTGAACGCTTTGCAGCAATGCAAAATTTTTATAAAAAAAAGTTTAAGAATATTGAATCAGAAACTAATTTATTGGAGTTAAAATTAAGAAAACTATTCAACGAAAAAGCTCAATTAAAAAGCGATGAATTCAAGTAAGTATTCCAAAGCTGTCTGAAATATCACTAATTCATGTATTGAAATAGCAGTTCTTGTTTCAATGAAATACTAAATGAGGAACAGTTGGCTTCTAAAGCAAATGCATGTACAACGCCGTCTACGCGCTCTTCTCCAATTTTATTCGAACCACATTAAACTGGTGATTTATATTTTATTCTCATTTATTTTGTCATCTCCATTTCATATTTTCACTTAACAAAATAAATAACAAACACTCTTTAATTTGAAGTTAACGTAATTCGTTTAATTGTTTTCAATTGAAATTTTGTATTAATTAATTACTCTTATAAAGTACGGTAGTACATCTAAAGGTGCCGAATAATCCATGATCCATTTTGGTCCGATATGTATTACATTAGTATTTCCATCTTGCCAGTTTCCTTTTGGAAGATAAATGTCACGCTTAGTAGCTAACTCTTCTACAACAGGCGCTGCTATTATGTCATCACCAAGCATAAATTCTAAAAATATTTTTTTTAAATAAAATTCATTTAGTAAAATGTAGTAATAAAACATATATATAAACATTTAACATACGATCGAATATTCCCTGAGCAACTGTGTCTTCTGGGTCGGCCCACCATAGTGGTGTATTTACAGGTTCGCCCGTTGTTGCAGCAAGTTTGAATCGCTGCATTATTTGCGGTGTATAGTCACTGTGTAATTTAGTAAACTTTTTACTAATTGTAACTGTCTCATCGTCAAAGTACCAAGGAACAAAAGAAAATTGTAAACTGGGCATGAATACGTTAGCCTGTAGCCACCTCAAAAATAGCTCTTTTGTTGGGGGTTTGTCATTGTAGCCATTGCCGCCTATCATATCTGGCAAAACGAATGGATATCCATTTAAATTCATTTGCAGCAACGTGGTTATCAGAGTTACAAGACCGTTTTCCCATTTCCATTCAGAATCTTTGTCTATCATACGCACGAATATAGGCAAATCTTGTGTACCTTGTCCAGAACGTACCTCTACCATAGGACCAAATGAACCCACTGTACGCACATAATCACGCGTAATTTGACTTGGCGAAAAGTTACTGGAAACATTCAAAATGGGATCATCGGGAACCCAACTCGACTCTCCGGCATCGAATTTAAAGCTATCAATACCATCTTCGGTTTGTAATCTTCGAAGCCGTTGTTTAAACCAGTCCTGTACCTCACTTTTTGTGAAGTCTATATAGGCTGCTTCACCAGTCTTACTATTCCACCACTGGGTGTCTGGATTGTTGTTGTGATCTAAAACCAAATAACTAAAAGCAAAAACAAAAGGTTTTTTTTTTTTTTAACATAATTAATATAGGAAAGTTAGTATTATTACATACCCTTTGGAAAGTGCCTCTGTGTAAGTTGGTTCACAATTCTTGTTTATGAAAGGATGAATCCATAGAGTTACGCGGAATCCATTTGCCTTTAAATCGTCGGTAAATTTTTTTATATCTGAAAATTTACTCTTTCTGAAAGTTAGTGCTCCATAACAATCCTCCCAATCATCATCGATTTCTAATTGACTATTTTCAAAACCAAGCGACTTTATTTTATCAGCAAATTCCTTTACAACTGTCTCATCAATTTCAGCTTTATATAGAGCCCAAGTTGACCAAATTGGATATTGGACCATACGTTCATCAGGATATTCGGTCGGATGTCCTAATATTTTTTGCACTGCATACATGTGCGCCGTTTTGGCATTGCTTGCTATTCCAATATGGTAGATGAAATTAATTTGACTGGCACGCACGTCGTATGGTAATGAATTTATAGCCGAAAAACATAATTTGTTTTCATATCCAAGCGAATTTTGATTTATAAACAACGGAGTTTCATCCTCAACGAAGAAAAATCTTCCATCTGAATTGAGCCAATATCGTTCCGCTAAACCGGCATTGTGATCTTCTTTAGTTAAATATGAATAGTTATCAAACGTTAGACGCTCTACTGGCCAATATTGATGTCGGTCTTCAGGACCCCCATACCAATGAGAGTGACCTATATTAAGGCTAACACAATCCATAGGCTGGCTCGTACGCTCAATATTCTCACGAATAACGCGAACATGTGTTATTTCGTCCGACGAAATAATTAATTCAAACTGAACTACACTTGAACCATCAGTTAGTTTTAATTTTGTTCCATCGGCTGTCCTTTCCAAATCATTATTTGTGTTGAAATTCTCAAAAGTTACTGTTTCCAACTCCCGAGATCCTATAAAATGCATACAGAGTTTATAATATATTTTAATGCGCAAACAAGTACCACCATTTGTTACTTTACCTTTCAAAATTGTATAATGCAGTTTTGACGATGATCTATCAAGTTTTATAGAAACATCAGAATTTGGAAAATTATTTGTTTGATCTACGCTTTTACAGGATTCTATGCAGTTAAAAAGACCTGCAAGGACTAGTGATATACAAATAACTACGATTCGTACCATCTTATTGCATTCTTAAAAGTTCAAGAATAATATTTCTTTAGAAATGTACCCGACGATGAATTTAATCGTTATACAAAATAATATTTAATGCAATGCCTTATATACAATATTTAAGTATGTACATATGTATTAGATAGAAATCTGTTTTTTTTTTCTTTGTATCTCAAGTGCGAACTCTTCACTTTTTCTATTTACTTTTGACAATTGTTGTAATTTTATTTTTTTGAAATATCTGTTCACAAATAATATAATGTTAATCACTCACCGCCGTATGATGCATGTAAACGATATCACTTAATATTTGGGAAAACTTAAATATTCACAGTATTTACTCTTATGCTTTATTTGCAAAACTGAAGTATTTGTTATTTTATAAAAGCAATAGTAAAAAAATAGATAGACAGGTACATATATACATATATATTCGGTTAAGATCGCTAATCAGAGCTATGTACGTAATGTTAAACAATTAATTCTTATGATATAAATGAAAATATTTAGTATTTTCGGAAAGATGATTTAATTTTTCTACAATTTCGCCGAACAATAAAAAATTTGCTTAAGTGTGTAAATGTTGGGTGTTATTAATTCCTAATTACATATGTATATAATGTAAGGATATATCTAGAACGTCTTTATTTTATTGGTTCCACAGTTGGACGGGCACAATTATCTATTTTACAACAAAAAAGTCCCATTTCAATAAATACAGGGTTAAGAGAAATTGTCGAAAGGCATTATTATATCCAAATAATAGTCGAGCTTGGTGACACGCATATACATACATATATGCGCCTATACAAATATTTAACAAAAATCTGTAAGGCTGCAAAGTCCACTTTACTGGTAAAATGGTATGGAATATATTTTGGACATTTTCTATTATTTAATTTTTATTATTTGACAATAGAAAATATTAAATGACTGTCCATATCGATAGTATATGAACCAGAGCTGTTCTTTTTTCAAGTCTACATCGAATTCCCCTCTTTTATAGTTCATATATTCCTTTCTTTATATTGCAAGTACTATTTTTTTAAATTTTTAAAGTGGTAAAATTTACCTCACAGAAGTCACAAGGTATGCAGCAAAATTTCACTTCCATAGTAAAGGTTAAGACTAACAATAAAATAACATTTGTTTTAGTTTAATAGAATAAATTTATTCATAAAATCAATTTTTATGTTATACGAGATTTTTATATACATATTACCAATGTTCTTAAAATTCAAATCGTTGTAAAGATGAAAAATAAAAAGAATGTAATTTAGCAATTTCTAAGAGCTCAACTGAAGAGCTCTGTATGCTACATCGTAACTGAAACTTTGCTACTTTCTTAAGTTTAACCCTTTCGCTTACTATATCAGCTTTGCTTAAGGAATATTAAGACCTTGCATTAATTATTTATTATTATAATTTTATTTCGTTTAAACATTTTCAGAACATTCGTGTAGTATGGCTTTCCTGTATGTATCCAATATTTCCTAAATATAATATGAATATATTTTTAATATTCAATAAAACTGAATCAGATCTCCTTCATCAAATACCCTAATTGGTTTCCAACTTCAGGTGGGTTAATTTTTCATTCAAAATTGTTTCTTCTTCATCCTCGGCCTTGAACATTTCCTTTAAATAACAATAAGAAAATTTATAGAATTAGAACGCAAATACATATTGTATTTTATATTATAAACTAGGGAACAAATATTATTAAATAATATAGAATATTAAATTTAATTTTTGGCTATATATACATATGTGGTTATACTTACGGGATCATAAATGACTTTTATTATTAAAGAGCAGCTGGGGCATATGGCAACTTCTTCTCCCTCTATTAGTTCTTCCTAAAAAAACATAATAAAAATATTTTAATTATTAACCTATACTATTTTAAAAGTAACTAGGTATTTAGAACAAAACTTTACCTTTGAAATCTGGAATCTATCACCGCACGGACATGGATAATAATATATTTCCTCTTCTTCGTCATATTCGAAATCTTCTATTTCAACTTCGTCGTGATATACACTCATTTTATATTACCATTATATTTTCATATAAAATATCAAAATTATTTTTATACTTCTAACGCAAATGTATTTTAAATGATTTTCAGCTAATTTTCATGCCAATGAAAAATAAAACAAAAGATTACGAACACGTTGTTAATACGGAACCAAAACAAATCATGATTCACCGAATAAGAACGTCGCTAGGCAATGCCTTAAGGATCATTTAAACTTTATAGAAAAATTAGATTTCAAGTTTAAACACTAAAGATTAAAGATCCAAAAATAAATAGCAATATATTTTATTTTACAATAAATTTTTTTGCACATTTAGTTCATTTTCATGTTAATCTGTCATTTTTTCTATCGTTGTTGACAAAAAAAAAAAACATTTATAATTACATAGTTTTTGACACTTGCTTTAAATGATTTTCTTTGCAATTATTTTGTAAACAATTCATTAATTGTCATTCGGCTGATTAGATTATTTTTATTTTGACATTTGCTTTAAGAATGCAAATTTGTTTAGTAGATGAAAAGAATTATGTTCTGCAGTAAATATTATCATATATAAAACAGAATTAATAATATTTATACGTATTTATTATACACTGGAATAATCTTTAAAAAATTGTAAATCAAACCTAAAATATGTCTTCAAAAAAATACAGTGAAACTAATTTGTATGCCATTTTGGGTATAGAAAATGATGCCGACGAAAGTGTTATTAGAAAAGCTTATCGTAAAAAGGCATTGGAATGCCATCCTGACAAAAATCCGGACAATCCTAAAGCAGCAGAATTGTTTCATGAACTCGCTAAAGCCCTTGAAATTTTAACGGACAAAGCAGCAAGAGCCGCCTATGATAACATATGGAAAGCGAAGAAGGCTGCTGAGATACGCAACAAGCAGTTGGATAGCAAGAGACAAAAGCTAAAAGCTGATTTGGAAAAGCGAGAACGGGAACATTTAGATAAACTAGAAACACGAAATACGTATAATGTCGTACAAAAATCCGATGAAGAAATATTACAAGATCAAATAGAGAGACTGAGACGAGAAGGTTCTCGTCTCTTAGAAGAGGAACAAGCGCTGTTAAAGGAACAGTTGCAGAAATCATTGGCCGATCACATGCAACAAAAAACTAAAAATGATGGCATCTATCGGTTAAAAATCAAATGGAAAAGTGAAAAGAATGATCCATTGAATGGAGGTTATACTTACGAAAAACTTTCAAAATATTTGAAAAAATATGGGGATGTTGTGGCTTTAGTAATGAGTAAGAAATGCGGCGGTGCTTTAGTTGAATTTAAGACGTTGGAGTCAGCCGAAATGGCATTGACTTATGAAAAGGGTTTTATTGAAAATCCACTTCATATTGAATGGATTACCCCGCCATCGGAAGAGCCAGCTAAAAAATTGACAACAGTTACCTCGACAGATTATGAGGACTTGGTTATGAGGAAATTAAGGCAAGCAGAAGAACGTAAAAGATTAATAGAACAATTACAAAAAGAAGATTCATAGTATATTTAGATAGTGTATATAGTATAAAAAGGTCTAGGATGTTATGCGTAGCGATTCGAAAGAAAATTTTTCTAAATAAACTGGTTTAGAGTATAAAATTCTAACTCTCTTTCGAATCGAAATATATAACAACTCCTCTGATCTAAGATATTTTAAGATCAATTTTTCATTCATCTGAAAAATAAAAAATGTAGCTTATTATTTATTAAACATATATGTATGTATGTAAATTTAATGAAATTTATGACGCCATTTTAACAAATATCGTGATGCGTTCATATGGATGAATAAAACTCTTTCGAGTGAATTAAAAATCTTGTTGTTTGAAGACCACCCAAAATACAGACTTGAGGTTCAAATATTCTTCATAACATTGACTAGCTAGGTTGATATCTTTAGAGACAAAAATGTATCTATAGGTTCATCGTTTTCCCCCTTTTAAATTATGTATATTGACCGTCATTGATCTTAATACGAGTAATGGCACTATTATTCCGAGTAATTGGAGATTGGTTGGCACATCCGCTTTAACTCGGCTGTCCATGAAAATTGTCTGAATCACACCAGATACTCACAACATAAAGATATTGGTTGGAATTAAAGCCATATGAAATTAATGCTTGTGTAGATGAACATACATACATAATTGGTCATTAAAACCCTTCAGTCAGGATTATGGACCTAGTTTCTCACACCACTTATGTTGTGTGTGTTAATTTTATACATGAGTAGCGCGACCTACAGTTTAAAGTCGACTCCGAACGATAGATTTTTTGAGAAACTTTTCATGGCAATTTTATTTTCTCTGAGTTTTTGCCAGAAATCTGCTAAGAGAAAGTCACAGAAGAAATATTTCTTTCATATTTTCGTTCTGATGTATGATCTGGAGTTTGAACCGTGGCCTTATGTCTAATAAGCCAACACATTATCTATTAGACTACGGCGACGTCAACAGCAGATGAACAGTCTTTAGTAATAAAGTCTCTCGAGCAAGTTTAGGTTAAGTTAGGTTAAAGTGATAGCCTTGATGCCAAAAGCTCACTTGAGCACGCGTAGTGGCCCGTTGTGATGCCACAGGAGCAAGTTTAACTTGTCGCAAAACTCGCTAAAGTGCCATACAGTCCGACTTTTATTGTTAAGTTTTCCCCCATTATTTTTAATCCAACAGATTCAGACCAGTAAGTCACAACCAATACCGGATCGATGACATTGTTTCATAGAGACGAGGACGTTCTATAGATTTGGAACTATCTTCCTCAGTGTCTACAAAGACCACAACAGGGAGAAGCCTCAAGCTCTGGAGAACTAAAAGAAATGACGTTGTGAGGACGAATTTGTTATCTTAGCCGTTTGGTTTGTAGACTAGATATCCTTCTCAAATCGGATGAAATCCAAAAAAACTTTATTATTTAAAGACAAAGCCGATGTTCTCGGTGTAACGTTGTAACGGAGAAGAAAAAAATCATAGTTGTTGTCCGGCGCTATGAAACTTGAAACGAAAAACGTTTTGGCACCAAGAATTCACATCTTCATTAAACTATCAAGGTAGCTATGGAATGTTATACCCACAATTGAATATGGGTTAAGGCATGGTGAAGTAATTTCACCATGGGTTAAGGCGACCGACAATTTGACCTAATTTAATACATATAAATTCAACTTTTTTAAACAGAATAAAATACAATTAAGAATTAATTTTTCTGACAACTGCCATTTCTTGGAGGATAAAAATATAATACTGGCAACACTATTGTATAAAGTCAGTGTTTAGTGCGGGCTACTCTTTTCTTTCTCTCTCTCTCTCTCTCATTCTTGCTATTGGAATAAAATCAATTTTAATTATTTGTCATTTTTGTATTTGACTTTATTTTTTCACCAATGCGAGCCAGACAGATTTATGTGACAGCATTGACAGGAATGGTGTGGAATGTATTTTATTTTGATTAAAGATAATGTTGATATTTTTTGATTGTACTAATTAATAAAATATAAACGTACAGTAGTAATGCTTTTTTAGTTTTTATCCTTTGTAAGTATGTGAAGAACAAAATACGAAAATTGAATACCAGATTCATTTAGCGATATATTTTATATTTGATTTAAAACTATACATTGTTTTGGGGTAATAGACCAATTATTTACTCTAAATACACACTGACAATTTATAAATTTTATAACAACTTATATTAATATATATCGATGTAAAAACCCCGATTTTGAAAAAAATGAGATACGACCTTTAAATATTAAGCCATCGATATGTATGTGGTCCATTCGTTTACTTAAAACGGAATATTATCTCCGTGTGTTTGTAAAGAATGATTTTTAAATTGACTTTATTCCTGCAGTACTTTATAGCTCTGTTAAAAGTTTAGTTGTTTATATTTTTGAGTAGTCTGGCAGCACATTTTTCCTTCCCTTTTGTGCTTTATTTTTGATATGTGAATTTTTTCCTATAGAAGTTGACAGTTTTTTCCTCATTGTAAGTTTATTCTCCGATGTTTGTGTGAAAATCAGTAAGAAATTTTTTTCGACGAAAAAATTAATTTATTATTTTACATGAATTTTATTTTGCTAATAAAACATTTTTATTTGTGTAAGAACAATTAATAAACAAGCTAAACGCGTAGCTGATTAAAGAAGTGCTGTCACAGGGAAAGAAAGATAGAGAAAATGTCTTACAGTGAATAAAAATAAAAATATTGAAAAAAGTTCATATGTATTGTGGAAATATTTGTTAAAGTGGCCTCTGTATACATTTTGCTGGACGACCAACCGACCAAACGATATATGAATGTGCATAAAATTAAATTTACTGATTAGCAAGCAGCAGAGTCTCAATAGGGTAAACGCCCCAAAAACATGAATGTTGATTTGATGCAGCTATTGCAATTATAAATTTGTATGTATTTCTCCGTTTTTTGTTAATTTTTTTATTTTATAGAAATTTAATTTTAATATTTGCTAATTTTATAACAGTAATTTCCAATTCGTCACTAATCATATTATTTTCGGCAGATTCCAATATATTATGTGTTATGAAGGTACATTCTTACATTTATACATGGCAGTTAATAACATTAGAAAAAAGGTATTCCTTTTACGGCAGTTGCGTGCTATTGCCTCGTTGTTATATCATTTTGTTTAAGTGTAGAGGTCAATCTAATCGCGAATATAAGAGTTATAAAAGAGGTTTTGTTTGGTATAAATGTAAAGGCATAAAGCAAGAGACATAAATTTTGTTCTCTCGATTGTTTATTTAAGAAACTTCTGATAAGAATGATTGCCTTTTACTGTGTACAGTTTATCTGAATTATGCAAAGTTCATAATTGTTACTTCTTAACTTTTTGACTACAATAACTATTTGAATTTAGCATTATCTAAAGATTTTAATGTTATGACTACTGTAAATACAATATCATAACAATTGTTTCAAATATATATATTATGCACATGCATTACATATGTATGTATGTATATGGTACATCGGCTATATTGAGTGTATGTACGTATCTACATATGTATACATATGTGAGAGTTTGATCCAATTAAATTCTCTATATAAACGATTTAACAAATCCGTTCGAACAGTCTTTTTAAATGCAACATTTTGCAATTGCTTTTGTTTTTGTTTTTGTCATTTATTTTTTATAATGGGTTTAAAAAATTCAACTTGTAAATGTTAATTTAGATTTATTTGTAACAAACGTTTTGTTGAATGTAATTAGTAAATTTAATGAATTGCACTTAATATAATATTGCACACAGACATACAGTGGCTATAATTCTAGCGAAGTAAGAATAATAAACAAGCTTTCAAGTAAAAAGATTTAGAAAAATATAATAATTTTATAAAATTAAAAATAGGTATATTCTAATAAAGAAAATCACAATTCATACCTACATATTGAAATAGAAAATTACAAAAACTTGAAAATTTTATAATATTTACCATGATTGTATAGGAAGTCGAGTGTTTGGTGGGTTGATATTTCCATATATGTATCTTTCTTGGTGAGAAATATTTGAATTAAAAGAAGAAGGTATTTAAAACTATTAGATGAAATCTTTCTGATTGGCAGATCCGTTTGAGAACATTCGGAATTCCAAAATTTTCAACAAGATACATACATACCTCAAATTGGGTTAAGTATTTTTAAATAGTACCTATACATATATACAAATCAAATCAGTCTTATAAAGGGTGATTTTTTAAGAGCTATAGGAAATTTAAAAAAACAAAAAAAAAAAATTCAGCAAAAATGCATGAAATCTTTATTTGAATCGATAGTACGGTCCATATAATTTAATGTTTGAAGATTATTTCATGCAAATGTTGACCGCGACTGCGCCTCTAATGGTCCATCCGCTTAGTCCAATTTTGGCATACTCTTTCCAACATTTCGGCCGGTATTTCACGAATAAATGCTTCAATGTTGTCTTCCAATGCGTCAATTGAAGCGGGCATGTCTGTATAGACATGAGCTTTAACATAGCCCACAAAAAATAGTCTAAAGGCGTTAAATCGCACGATCTAGGCAGCCAATTGACCGGTGAACGAACGTGAAATAAAATGTTCACCGAACTCGCCTCTCAATAAGTCCATTGTTACGCGTGCTGTATGGCATGTGGCACCGTCTTGTTGAAACCACATGTCATGCAAGTCAAGCTCTTGCATTTTGGGCAAAAAAAAGTTGGATATCATCTCACGGTAGCGCTCACGATTCACAGTTACGTTGCAATTCGCAGCATCTTTGAATAAGTACGGCCAAATTCAATGATTTGCAAGCGTTGTTCGTTTATAAGACGATTCATGGTTAAATTATAGACCAAACTGAAGATGTTTGACAGTGAAACAAAATACGAAACGTGCGTGAGCTGTTTAAACCAGTGTTGCCAAAAAGATAATAGCTAAAAATCACCCTTTATTATATAAAATGTAATAAACGTACATAACTATTATAATTATATTTAAATTAAAAAAAAAAAAACAATATTTACTGTCATATCACCATATACACATACATATGTACATGTTTGTGACAAGTGTTCTCTTTACATCATTACATTACATTATTGTGTGAAGAATCAGTTACGTTATGTTAATTACCTTGGCTGTTGAATTTTTTGAATTTTTACTTTGGTTCGTTGTTACGAAATAAAAATGTTTGTAGCTAAATTAAACAATGTATTCATGTAGCTAAATTAAACAATGTATTCATACTTAAATGATTAGTAAAATAAGCGTGTTATCAGGTAATGTGGTGGCAGTGAGTAGTTAAATTTATGCAAAATTTAATTTTAATCTTTTATTATTAAGAATTTCAAACATATTTTATGATTCTAAAGATTTTCTTTAGAATAAATGAATATACAAATTGTGTGTGAAATATGAAATATTTTGCAGCTGCACTAATTTAACTTAAGCTGCCATCCCCACATTATCCTCGTAAAAAAAATATCATTAAATGATATCGTGAAAATATTAATAATAAATAAATAAGTGTTAGTTGTATACTTTCGGCAAAAAGAATAAAAAATGTAAATCTAACTCACTGCTGCCACCTTATCCCGTTCAAAGATGATTTTCGCTAGTTTGAGAGATGTAATATCAACATTTTTTCTTCTTTTTTCTTTCCTGCCTAGAAATATTAAAATCTATAAATCGAAAATGTCGACTGATAATCATGAGCTACTAGCCACTGCTTTGACCATCGAAATGCCACAAATGGAAAATGAAATTTCAGACGCATTGAAAACATCAGAACTTGATAACTCAGGTGTAAACTTAAGCGATTTGAAAAATGTTCACATAAATCGTAAACGAGAGCAAGAAGAAGGAAAAATTGAAGATAATTCATCACCAGCACCTCAAACTAAACACATTCGTTTAGAAAATCTCGCAACTGAACGAAAATCCATCATCGAGATTCATATTGCAAATAATGATGCCAAGAAAAAAATTGATGACTTAAAAATAGAAACTTTATGTCAACTGCAGGACAGTACTAAAGAAAAACTTAGTGAAGTATTGGAGGAGAATATCAAAGAAATTAATATAATTAAACGGAATGCTGAAGCAGATTGTTCAACAAGTGGTGATGGCAATATTCATCCTGATCAAAATGATACAATAATAAATGATGAAGAATGCGTCAAAAATGCATCAAAAATTTCATGCCAGAAAGAATCTCCTGACGCAAATGAAATAAGTACAGCGGAAAATCATGATGAGGCAAGCAACAATTCACAAAAAGATGAAGAAATCTCTAAAAATTTAGAAAAACTTACACCGGAGGAGGAAATAAAAGATAAAGAATATCGTAAAACTTGCAAACCCTTTCTTCAACATTTGCCTTGCTTTAAACTGCAAAGTAATTCATTAAGTACCCCTGTAGAAGATTCTAATGCTATAAATAATTCATCGTCGGTCAATGTAAACGCTATGAAAATACACAAGTGTCGAGAATGCCGCAGACGAACTCCTCAACAGGGTTCCAATGACGTTTATTGCAGATTTTATGAGTTTCGTTGTCTTCAATATACAGAAAATGGTCATTTGTCCGTTGCAGGTTTCCCAAATCCATACATCGATCCCACGCAGGAAGAAATCAATATTTGGCGTCCAGATGAGAATACCGAACCTACGGCAGGTAACATGGATATACAAGTATGTCGTTACATATTGCTACATGTGGGTGATCAGTTCTGTTACCTTTGGCGTCAGGAGGCTGAGGCCTTAAAATTACACGAAAATCCAAACAGCACAATAGCGTGGAAAAAAGTGGTTCAAGGTATAAGAGAGATATGCGATGTTTGCGATACTACGCTTTTTAACTTTCATTGGACATGTGAAAAATGTGGATTCGGTGTTTGTTTAGATTGCTTTAAAGATCGCAAAGAGAATAGAACAGTACGAAAAATGCAAGCGGGTGAAAAACCTCCAAAAGGAAGAGATGACTTCTACTGGTTATTATGCTCTGGTGGAGTTAGCCATCATACAAAGGAACTTATTTTGACTCAGATTATAGCTGGTGATTCCTTAAATATATTGGGACGACTTTTGCACGACGTAAGAACACTTTGGGAAATTCCCCAACTTTGTGGTTGTCTATTGAGTAAACAAAAATTGCCAAATGGCGATTTAAAGAATCTCATACAAGACATGATCAAAGAATCTCAATTAAAGCAGCAAACTAGCGCATCCTCGCTTGCCACACCAGAAACTTTACGAAAACAAGCACGTTTGGAACAGATACATTCTAAGGCTCTGGAATTTGCCCGCGCCAAAGGAATCGATTATGTACCAGGACGAATATTTAACAAGCAAACTTTAGGAAAAGATCCCATAACAACAGCATTTGACAATTTTAAGCATATTAATTTTTTGCGTAAAGGTTTAGCTGGTTATAGAAGATTTTTACCCCCAAGAGCTATGATATTAACTAATTCTACATTAATAGCTCCTGGTGTTCCGCATGAGTGGCTTTGCGATGGCAAGCTTTTACGGTTAACAAATGCAAATCATCCAGATAATCGTATACTTTTCCAAGAGGTATGGAAATGTGGTCAACCTGTAATGATATCTGAGGTAGCCAAGTCCCTTAATTTAGACCTCTGGCGACCAGAAGCATTCCTCAACGATTTTGGCGATAAACCAAATGATCTTATAAATTGTCTTAACGGAAATCTGGTACCCAACCAGCCAATGCGACATTTCTGGGAGGGATTCCAGTGTATGAAAAAAAGACTACTTGATGCGAACGGAAAACCAATGTTGCTCAAACTCAAAGATTGGCCACCAGGCGACGACTTTGCTGAAATTTTGCCTACACGATATCAAGACTTAATGAAGGGTCTACCAATGCCTGAGTATACGTTACGCACTGGTAATCTTAATATTGCCAGTTGCTTGCCGAAAATGTTTGTTCCTCCAGATCTGGGACCAAAAATGTATAATGCATACGGATCAGCTTTTCATCCCGATAAAGGTACAACAAACTTACATTTAGACATATCAGACGCCGTGAACATAATGGTTTATGTAGGAATACCAGAAGATTCCGATAGCAAATCACAAATTTCCGCCTCTTGTAAGGCTATTGCAATGGGCGGTTGTGAATTCTTAACAAGGGCAAGAGTGCAAAAAAAGAATGTTTTACCTGGAGCATTATGGCATATTTTCCCGGCAAGAGACGCTGATAAAATTCGCGACCTTCTAAACAGGGTAACATTAGAGAAGGGCTTTCGTCTGGAACCCGATCACGATCCAATACATGATCAAAACTGGTATTTGGACGACAAACTGCGTGCAAGACTGTTTAACGAATATGGTGTTGAAGGTTATCCAATTGTCCAATGTTTGGGAGATGCTGTTTTCATTCCTGCTGGTGCTCCTCACCAAGTACAAAACCTTCATAACTGTATTAAGGTTGCAGAAGATTTCGTTTCACCTGAAAACATCACTCATTGTTTCCATTTAACCCATGAGTTTCGAAGGCTCTCACATTCTCATACAAATCATGAAGATAAATTACAAATAAAAAACATTGTTTATCATGCAATTAAAGACTGCTGTACAATTTTAACCAGAGCCTTAGAAAACCGTCTCGATCAAGAAGTGGAACGCGCAGAAGAAATCAAGGCTAAACTTCAAATGAGAGCTGATGATGCAGTATAATAATGAAAGATTTAATATTGAATACATTACTGTAATACTTTTTATTTATCATTTATTAAAAATATCATTTATTAAAATAAAAATATTTCATGTAATTTAATTTAATATATGTAAAGCAAATCGTGTCTTTCATTCCGAGTCTTAAATGCTCTTTAAGATTGATTTATTTTCTTTTTTTTTATGGTTTAGAGTTTAATTTTCATACATATACATATGTAAATATGTATGCCATTAGGCCACATGCGTTTTATTTATTTATTTGTTTATACAAACACCCTTTGATGAAGAAATTACTTAAATTTTTTAATATATAAATATTTTTTACTCTTATTTTAAGAATTAAAAATGGGTACCATCACTTTAATATAAAAAGTCAATTAAGTGTTCATATCGATCAGAACACAATCTTTTCAAAAGACGATCTAAATTTCAATATTGTTAGAAACAATACGGCTCAAAAATGACAGTGGATTTTAATGATTATTTCTGGGTTTGTAAAAAAAAAAGTTTTTCATTCAAGTATCGACAGTTTGTACAGCAAAATATTTTGTATCTTTTAGGGGGAAAAAAACAATGGGTTCGATGTGCTGTACCACAATATGAAATACGGCTTACAAGCCAGTAAGGAACTTTCGGAATTTTTTCGAGAAAAGACAACTATTGAAGAACAAAATTCAAAGTTAATGTCAAAATTAGCTCACAAGGCTAGCACTGGCACATTAAATAGTACATTCTCGCCAATATGGACAATATTAAGAACATCTGCTGAAAAACTTTCAACTTTGCATATGCAAATGGTGCAAAAACTAACAGAGTTGGTGAAAGATGTAACAAAGTATTCAGACGAATTGCATAAAAAGCATAAGACTGTAAAGGAAGACGAGGCACAAACGCTGGAATGTGTCAAAGCTATACAAACATCAACATCGGATGTACAGAAAGCTCGAGATTTGTACAGTACTAAAGCACAGGAATTAGAAAAACTACGAAAGGACAATTCATCCCAAAAGGACATTGATAAGTTGGAAACGAAGTTACGCAAACTACAGGAAGATTATAAAATATTATTAGATAAACATAATCCCATTAAAAATGAATTTGAACGCCGTATGACACAAACCTGTAAAGTATGTATTATCCTTAAAAGACATTTATTTTGTTTTTATTAATACAATAATACGACAATAATGTATGTATATTTCTTGTCTTTTACAGCGCTTTCAGGAAATTGAGGAAATGCATTTGAGACAAATGAAAGAATTTCTTTCTACATATTTGGAATTGTTGCAAAATAATCATGACATGGTTGGACAGGTAATATTTATGAAAGTTTATTAAAAGAATAATAATAATATTATTCGATCTTTGTATTACAGGTACATTCCGATTTTAAGCGTCAATTTCTAGATATGACTGTCGACAAATTGTTAGAACAATTTGTATTAAATAAATATACTGGCCTAGAAAAGCCCGGTAATAAATTTTATTTATTTTATTTAAATGCAACCGTAAATTGTATGTGAATTATTTATTGTTTCTGTAATTTATATTTTTAGAAATGCCAGAACTTGAATTCATTCCATTATCTATCAATCAGCAAATATCAGCCACTTCTAATATTCGACTAAATCAACCATCTGCGGCATCAAATTCAAACTCTGCAACGAGTATAAATCGTGGTGGTAATGTTTCCATGGATATACGTGGTACAGAAGCTATTTCTGTTGGTAGTATAGCTAGTGGCAGTGGTAGCATTTTAAATGCTGATGACACAGCTTTAGATGTAAGTGCCGCGAAAGCTGTCACATCTCGGCCAACTTCTCCAGAAATAACAACTACAACAAGTGCATCGGCATCAACTGGCACAGTGAAAAGTAATTTTCGCAGTTGGTTCTCTTCAAACAATTCCAGCAAACAACAGTTACAACCACAAAATACCGGAATATCTACATCTGCCACTAGTGGGAGTGGAAATTTCGGTATGGATAGTAATTGTATCACAAGTTCACTATCAGTCAATCTAAATGCTACAAATAACACTACTAGTACTACCACCACCTCTAGTACAACTACCACAACCATCAACAAAAATTCCCTTAACTCAGAGCTTCAATCACTGCAGGATAACAATCAAGGTTCATTTTTTGACAAATGCTTAAACACTATTACCCTATTTAATATTACCTTACCTTTTAAATTTTATAAACTGACACTATAAGAACAAGTATTGTTTATATTATATCTTTCCCTTTTTTTTTATTTATATATACTTATCCTATATCTCTGCAACATACTATTTTTGTATGTATGTATGTATAATATAATCGACTATTCTAAAACTAAAATTATGTAAACTATTAAAACATAGTTAGTTTTCGACGTATTCCTATCTGAGATTACTTTACCTTTTTGAGAACTGTCGTGGCATTTTAAAGTTTTTATAGATCCATCAACGAAAAAAGTAGGACGTCAAAAATGTTACTAGATTTCGTCTAATTTTATATCAAATCATTACAATGCTTCCACTTCTACTTATCATTTTATATTGATATACATACTACATATATACTATTTACAAACAATTATTTGTATACATATTTTGCTGTAGAATTTGTTTTTTTTTTTTATTATTTGTTTAGATTTAAAGAAAATCCTGGCAAACTAATACGAAATGAATATGATTTTTATTATTCTGTTTATATTTTTCGTTTATTTGTAGTTTTTGTTCCCTCACTCAAAACACCAACTATATTTAACAAATTTATTTGTAATTTTAATTTGCTTATACGTTCGTTTGTAAACATAACGTTCATTTACGCAAGCCATAATATTCAAAAAGTTCAGAATTAAGCACGAAGTACGTACTAAATTAAAAGTAGACCCTAATAAGATTGCATTCGTCAAAGTTTTTTTTTATTTTTCGTAAACGTGCGTTATGAGTATAAAATCTTCGTTTAACAGTTAAGATTCTTTTTTTTTTTCTAAATGGATTGACACCACCTGGCTTATTATAAGATTTCAAATATACATTTTTACACAGACCAACTCATCGAAAAGAATTTTATACTTTTTTTGTTTTTGCGATAACTTATAAAATCCATAATAATTCGTTTAAAAATATTCCTTTCATCTGTATTTGTGATAGCAATGAACTCACAAATAGACCGTGATGTTTTAACAACAAATCCTACTGACAGCATTACTGCTACATCACCAAATATATCAGCTCCTGTATTAAGTACTAAAAAATTCTCAGATCGTTCAGGAACTACAAGCACCACAAATCATCAACAACTATTTTCACCACAAAATACAGCAAACAACAATTCTTATAATTCTACACCTGCTACGTCATTGGGAACAAGTCAGAGACGTACTACATCCCTTTTAAATATATTCTCTTCCAATTCTCAGGGTATGATCTTGTGTTGATTGAAATTCAGTTTATTATTATATTGAAATGAAAACGGTTTTGCAAGGAAACTTGAAAAATATTGCTTACAGCTTTATATATATATGTATATACATATATATATATATTATATATACATATGTATCTACATATATATTATTTGTTTTATTTATACATATGTATGTAGTTATATAGTTATATAAATTATATATATATATTATAAAATTGTATATCTTATCTTGAGTTGGTGTTTGAGTTTTAACTGTATTTATATTGAGATATACTAGTAGACTAAGTTGACTAACAAAGTATTTGAGAATTTGGATTATTTCAAAAATGCTAATGCTAAAATGGAATTTTTGCTTTAATCTTTACTCAGTGTCTGGTATTTTGCGGAGTAGGCGGGAGAAAACAAAAACTAAAAAATCCAAAAAAAAGAAAGATGGCGAAATGTCTGACAATATACAAGAGGAACGCACACAAAGGTATGCTTAAAGTCCTTTCTAGGATATACAAATAATATTCCAATATTTTATATCTAGGAAGGAGATTGTTTATTTAATATTTTTTATAAAATTTCTAGTGTTGATCGAGGAAACGTTTCTGCTGATTACGACGATCAGAATAAATCGAAACAACAAAGTACAAGTGCAAATACATCTGGACTATTGGCCATAACGGCGAAACTTGTTGGAACTGGACTAGACTCAAGTGCCACAACATCGGGAGCGACAAATGCAACTGATCTAACAGTTATAGCAGGATTAACTGATAGTACTGCTGGTGGCACTGGGGATACCAATCACGCTACTAAGAATAATAACCCAACGTCAACAGTTGGCCAATTCAGCAACGAAGTCGATGAGGACGGTTATAGTATTCAGCCGCCAAAAGAGGTCGCTTGGGATGAAAACAAAGAAACCGGTAGGCTAGCGTTGTATTAAATTGTAGATTATAATTTAAATTAAAAATTATCTTTAAATATTGCAGCGGGTAGTTTCTATTCTGACTCTGATTCAGATTCGGATAACGATAGACCTGAGAAGCGTATACATGTCAAAATTAAACCATTAAATAATGGGCAAGCACCTATGTCAGCCAGTGTAGATGAATTGAGAGCCACTGTTGAAAATATATCATTATCACCGACAGGAGTATTTTCGGTAAGTTTAAGCTTTTGAATTCAACTGAACAATAAATCAAAGTGACTATATTTAAAGCAGCACAGTCAGCAATTACAACAGCAATCTAGATTAACATCGAGGCAACAATCACCAGAGATTTCAAATGCTTCCACACCAACTGCTGCCGTACATCCATATGCACCTTTACAAAGTCCGACTTTATCTATGTCAAATAATTCAAGGTATTTCAAAACGACCTATAATTTATATGACATAAACTGCTTTACCTTTGAACATTATACCATAGGTACGCTGATCTGGGTGATATATTTTCTGAACTGGGAGATGTTAGTTCATCGGCTCCTGCTTCTGCAAACTTTAGCAAGACTCAAGTTCGTCAAATACCAACTCCTACATCAGGAACTGGTAGCAGTATTGCAATACCAAGACCACCTTCGAGAAGATCAGAGATGTTAGTGGGAGCTAGAGGTCGCATTAGTCCGGCCCCAATTAATTCCATTAATCGAGCGGATAGTATAGGATCTTTGGAGTTCCGTACAGCCATTGGCAATATTAGTTCTTCAAGGGGTCCTTCTCCATTGACAATTGGAATCTCCGATACTATACCGCTGGCAGTTGCATTCCATGAGATTATTCATGCCTATTTCAGGTAAGCCATGTATATAAACACTTATGTACATATGTATATCCTATGCTTTATATATAAATACAATTTATTTTGAAATTTTAGAGGTAGTGATGAATCCCGGTGTCAGGTTAAAATATCAGGGGATATGATGTTATCATTCCCTGCTGGTGTTGCAGGTTTGTTGGCCAATAATCCGAATCCAGCCAAGTTGGGCTTTCGCATAAAAAATGTACAAAATCTAGAACATTTTATACCAAATAGTAAATTAGTACAAGCGTAAGTGAATTGATTATATCATATAGGTTATCGTCGTAATAATTCAATGATTCATTTATCTTCTTATAGAGACAAAAATCAGTCAAGCTCTTTTAGTACAATGCTGGAATTTAATATGCCAGCTTTAACGGCATTATTAAGACGACAGGCTGAACAAAATCCTACAGCATCATATTTTAATGTTGATATTTTAAAATATCAAGTACGATCTAAACCGGGGGCCAGTTCGTGTCCATTTCAACTTGTTAGCTACTGGAAATGCGAACCCACCTTCACAGCTCTTAAGGTTGATTATAAGTACAATAATCATGCCATGAGCGTCGCTTGTCCTCTATTAAATGTGACACTCTTTGTTCCGGTAAATGGTTCTGTTCGAAATGTACAATCCAAACCTCATTCAGCATGGTAAGTGAGAACGGTGCAATTACGCAATATTATATTAGCTAATATAAACAAAATAACTTACTTTAAGGCTGGGAGAATCGAATCGTTTAGTATGGAATTTCACTGATATATCGCAAAACTCCCAAGATGGTGGTGTGGGAACCCTAAGAGCTCGATTGGAATTAGGTGAAGGGCCGTCTACACCAGCTTTGTTAACAACACAATTTAATTGCGAAGGAACCACACTGTCTGGGATAGAATTTGAATTACTTGGGCAAGGATATCGAGTGTCATTGGTAAAAAAGAGATTTGTATCAGGTAGGAAATTGAGAAAAATTCTTTTAACGTGGGAGAAAAGTAATAAATACAACATTTTTTTAGGAAAATATGTTTGCGAAGGCGATGGTGTACGTAGTGCTGCCACACCGACACCGCCTTCAGTCGGTTCATCTAGTCCATTTTCGGGAAAATCTAACTGAAACAATTTTTTAAATTATTATTTACTAGAAACGGATGCCTCAATTAATTGTTTGTTATTAAATATAGTATTAAAATTGAAATTTTTATATAAAAAATCAATTCATATAAAATCGAACTTTGACACGATTTTTCTACCATTTTTACAGACTCGTAAAATAGATAAAAAAAACAAACTTTCACAACAAACAATCGACCATTCTTATTTTTCGAGCTAATTATATACTTTGATTTAAAGCTGTTTCATATGTTATTATTATATTAATTATATTAATCTATATACACATACATATATTATTGTTACACATACGTACATATATCTATTTATGTTTAGTTTTTATTGCTTCTTTCAAGTAATACTATTAAAAATGTGTAAATTAAACATATTTCGTCATTTACCATATTTGAATTTATACACAGTTCAAATAAAAAAATAATAAAAAAAAAATGGTAATCACAGATATTAAAATACATAAATAACTTGTTTTTTTGTCTACTAAAATACGCATTGTAATAATTGTACACGGAGTAAAAGAGAAACATTTATATGCAAATATTGATTCTCATTTACATTTGGTAAAGCTTTTCTTTGGAATGTCGAAACTAATCGTCGAAGAAATTTGAGTGAAGTAAGACTAGCATAAGAAGTATTAAGTGAAACTGAAATAGCTGTATGTGTCTAGTTGAAGTGAAAATGTAAATAAAATACATATGAAATACACCTTACTGTTTGAAATCAACAACTTTATTAGTGTACAACAATGGTTTTATAAACGTAAACTAAATTATTATTTGTATAAAATACCACCTATGGAAACTAGTTAGTAATAATAATAACAACGCCAAAATGTAATTTATCATTGTGGGGTCATGCCAGGTATTCTGTATAAGAATTCACCATCGTCATCGTAGTAAGAATCGTATACGCGATATGTAAATCCTTTACGCCATAATTTTTTTGGTATATGAATACGTCTTAAGGAGTAAAAAAAAAGAACAACTCAAATTGAATAATTTTGCATATGAATGTCATAGGATCACTTACTCTTTTGTAGCTGATATTCCATATTTTTTGCTATCGGTATCGTTAATCACTATCTCAGTGGCAGTAAACTTTTCTGTATAGTCTAAAGCTCTTAATTTCGAAGAATCTAAATTCCGTTTAACAATACCAGTATCGTTTATATCATTTATTTCTTGTGTTGCTTCCTTAATTAATGTTTTACTTTCTAAATTTGAATTGCCTTGTGCTAGACTGTCTCTTAACTCTTTCATGGTCATAAGCTTTTTGTTTTCAATTTTACCCAAAAGATATGTATCATCAGATTGCTGCTGATCTATGTTTTCAGGTTTATCGCCAGTCGTCAATGCAGATGATGCCTTGTTGTGATCTGTGGCAGACTGTAACGTTAACAGCGATGAAAACTCGTTGCTTCTGGGTTTTTGCCATTGTTTTTTCGGTAATGCTTTCGTTGGATTTGGCAATAGTTTTAAATCTTCAGGTGATCTATCAGCAAACTTCTCCAAATGAGTTTGCAATTCAGTACTGATTTTAGCCTCATATTCACCTTTTTTAAATTTTTCCCAATTTCTAAAAACACTAGCATCGTGGGCAAGTATTCTCTTCGCCGACATTGGAGTCCAATGAGAGTTCAAAACTTTACGAATCGTTTCACCACTTGCCGGAAAACTTTCTGCTAATTTTTCAATAGTCCATTCATCCTTATCACCTGAATGTAAATATTTGATCTGTTCCTTCTCAGCATATGTTAGAAGATTTGGTAATGGATCTTTTCGAAAATATTTTCTTTCCACAATATTTCGTCGTATTTTATCATTTCGCTTCTTTACTTCAAGCTCATGTTGTTTGTGAGACTTGTGAGCCTCCATTAAGTCACTTTCTAAATCACCAAAACCCTCAGGATCACTTTGTATTATATCGGCAGCATCTTCGAGAGCTGTTATTTGATATCCCAATCCTGGATTGGAGCGTTTAGATAAACGTTTTATCAATAAACTTGTGGTTGTCGAAAATTTACGTGATGTTTGCATAAGAAATAACATGTTATACGAGGTATTTCAATTATAAACTTTAAAACTAAATATTAAGAATAATTATTTATTAAAATACCCTATTTGAGGTAAACTTGTATGCAAGAGTATTGCTTCTCACATATGTTGTTGTGTTATCATCTTATGTTGAATGAATTGCCGTTCTTTATTATAACATTATTAGGTACATTCGGTTAACTTACCAGTAAACTCAAATAACTATGTACTAAAATTAATCCATTTTCCTCAAATTTTTATGTATTAAATTTTGTTTTCATTATTTATTTTATTCCTTATCTACGGTGCCAGCATAGTCCAATTTAATTTTTTTAATTCTTTTAAAAATTTTAAAAACATGACATCAATTTGCGTATTTAATTTGAGTATACGAATGCAGCTATTTACAATTAATCAGCTGATATATTGTTTTCCTAAATTGTTTTTGTAAATTGAATTATGTGGCAAATTTTAATTGTTTGTAAATTTAATAAATAATAGCTAAAATGGATCGAAGTAGAAATGATTTGGAAGCTATAATCAATTCCCAAAAGGAGCAGCTTTCCCGATATGAGAAAAGATTGAAAGGTATGTTGAAATCATAGTTTCTTTGAAAATATTTGAATAGTTGAACTTAAATTTTCATGTCGAATTTTCATAAAGATATTATAACTGCGTACAAGGGACTTCTGAAGGAGAAAGAAGCATTAGAAACGAGCCTAACAGCGGTACTAAATAAGAAGGACGACAGAAATTCATCTACAGCATTATCAGCCCCAACTGCAACTGATTCAAATGAAGTGCAAACACAAGAAACATTGTCAACAACGAGGCCAGCGGAGGAAACCGAAATAAATGAAAATTCTTCTTTTCAAAGTCAAATTGCAACACTTATGAACTCATTGGCTACGTTGTCGGCGGAGAAATCACGCATGGAAGCATCATTTCAGGCCGATAAGAAAGTGTTGCGTGTCCAATTGCAACAGAAGGACAAAACTATTGCTGAACTACAAAGTACAATAAAGAAAAACGAAGAACGGGCCAAAACTGAACTTGATGACTACAAGGCAAAATTAATAATTGAACGTCAGGAAAGAGAGAAAGAAAGTAACAACCAAATGCTGATGATTAGAGAACTTCAGAAACTTTATGCTGACGAAAGGCATCTTAAGGAGAATATTGAAATGCAACTAAATAATTTCAAAATGCAATTTGCCAGTAATGAAGCCGAAAATTCCAGTAAAACTGACTTGCAAACTCAGTTGAAGGAAGCGAAGGCACAAATCAAGTTGCTAAATGAGCAAAAAGATGGCATGGACCTCTCTTCAGACAATCACAATAGTTCAGTATTATTAAAACAACTCCAAAAGGAAATGCAACAATTGAAGGACCAACATGCAGTAGCAATAAAAAATGAGCAACACAGAGTCCAATTGGCCGAAGAACAATCCCGCAAACAAGCTATTTTGCATGAAAATCGTGTTGCAAATCTTGAATCTAGATTGGCGGAGCTAAGCACAACTGTGGGAACATATGACCGTCTTAGACAACATGACCAAGAATCGATACAACTATTAAAGTTGCAAATTCAAGATTTAGAAAAGATGACCTCAGAACATTCCAACAAGTCCACTTTGGACGAGTTAATGCAGGATTTATTCAACGATAAAAGAATTAAAAGATCAATGCTAACGAACAGTGATATTTCAAAAATTGTAGAAAATATAATGCATTTGAAGAAAATTCTTTTGCAAGCCAATGCTCGATCGAGTAATCCAATCGACTTGACAAACATTTTCTCCGTTGGGGCTGATCACTCCCAGTGTGAAAAAGAAATTTCGAAATTAACACAACAACTTGAAACTTCAAAATTAGAAAATCGCGACCTTGAAAATAAATTGCAACAGCAAAAGGATCACATTGCAACATTACAGGAAAAAGTCAAAGATTTGAACCGAAACATCGACGAACAAGATGTCGAGTTGAAGAATTATTATGAAAAATTGAGATTAGCAGTAAAAGAAGAACGTTCAAAATGGCAAACGTTACATACTGATATGGAAAACGATTATCGCTGCAAGCTAAATGATTTAGAGCAACAACTACAAAAACAAAGACAGCGCTCATTACAACTTCTCGATGAAAAAGAACAAGAGATAAAAGCATTGCAAACATCTTTTGAAATTTTTCATTCCAATAATCAAGCCAACTCTAGTTCAGAGCAGATGAATGCATCCAAGAATGATTTGAGTAATATGGCATCTTTGAGTGGTGAAATATTCGAAGATACTCCACAAAACCAAACTACATTTTATAAGTCGAACTCTAAATCGAAAAAGCTATCACTGGGCGAGAATTGTCACATGTTGCACTATGCCAATGAAATAGCGCGTAAAGATATTGAAATAGCAAATTTAAGGAAGACTAAATATCAAGCAGAAACAGCTATGCGGAAAGCTATACACGAAAAGGTTACTGCTCAAGAAGAGCTTAATAATAAAATTTGCATGCTAGAGGAGCAAGTTGATAGGTGAGTACAAATTAGGATTACTTTATAATTGAATATATGACAAAGTATATTTGATATAATTCTTAAATTACATTGACTAGACTTGAGCGGTGTAAATCTCGAGAAGGTGCTAATTTGGAGTATTTAAAGAATGTGATCATTAGTTACATTGTGTCCAAAGACACTGATGGTAAACGTCATATGATAAATGCTATAAGTGCTGTTTTACAATTTACATCCCAAGAAACACAAATTATTAACGACGCAATTTACAGGAAATAATATCATGGATAAAAACATGTAACATTTTAATTCAAAAACAATAAATAAAATTAATTAATGAGTTATTGAAACCCGTTTACAGGGAACTTTTGTAAGTGATCCTTTAGCACGGCAGGAAACATGGAGAAGAATTTAAATCGTGAACCCATCTTGTCAGGGTGTGTTAGCATCTCATAAGCGGATTGTATTGTTTTTTGATGTTCTGGTAAAGCATTTTTCATTAGGCGCTAATTTTGAAGAAATCATATTAAAATTACTTATAAAATACACATATGTATGTAGATATTTTGTAATACCTCTAAGCGAACTTCTCCTTGCATACGTTCTAGAAAGAGCCTTTGTTCAACAGGTCCAAAACACACAACATTATTATCCTTTTCAGCAACTCTTTTCATCTGACGAAAATCTACATCAACTGTTATATCAGCTGTACCAGGAGATTTTAATGGATTATATAATTCATGCTTTCTAAAAGCCTGTAATAGAAAAAATTCCACGTTTTGAAATTTGTTAACAAGTTGATATTACTCTATACTTTAGATAGTACTTAAGAAAAGAATTATAAATATTTTAATTATGCTTACCCTTAATGTGTCTGATTTCTCTCCAAAATGTCCATAGTCTATTATCAATCCAATACCGCCATTTTTTTTGAAGCGATTAGCTAACAGATCAATTATTCGATCGGATTCTACGGAGTATTCCAGACATTCTCTTGTCTCGCCTTCAATTGGCCGAAACAATTTTGAAATCGGCGTTTGATTTCTCGATAAAATTAATCTAAAATCGTTTTCTAGCTTTTCATCCTCAACATCAATAAGCACTTCCTTCCATAATCCATCCTCAAATTGAAGTTTATGTACAGGCAGAGCATCAAAGAACTCGTGAGCCAATACAATTGAAAATTCAGCGGGCACATCTTCTATTCTTGAATACCAATAAACTTGTATGCCTGAAGCTGTAACTCCCTTCTGATAACAACCAAGTTGATTACTGTCAACCATTTCATGCTTATAGCACAACAATTGCGCCTGTAACGCACTAAGATGTGGACTTATTTCAACTAAATGCATTGAAAAATTATTTCCCAGTTTAAATTGTGACAAAACTTTGAGAACATCACGTGCCAGAGTGCCTCGTCCTGGTCCTAGTTCGACTAGTTGAAATGAAGGACTGCCTAGTTTTTGCCATTCGCTTAAAACCCAAATAGCAACCAACTTTTGAAATCATTACTTCAGTTTACAATAACTTGTATCTTTAAATAATTCTCACTTACCTCACCAAATATCTGAGATATTTCTGGCGAAGTTATAAAATCTCCTTCCCTGCCAAAAACATCCCGATGCATGTAATAACCGGACTGTGGATTTATTAAAACCTCTTGCATATATTCAGCGACAGTTATGGGCCCTGTTGCTAAAATTTTTGCCTTCAAATGCTTTGTTAAATCAGCATTATCCTTTGTATTAGATTCTTTATTTAACGGTTTTGTTGGCTTTTTAAGATTTGCCCCAAAGTCAGGGCGCTTTACCGGTTTGTAGCTGTAATATCTACAGGATTTCTTTAATATCTCTTTCAAAATTAATGTTCGCATATTTATGTATATATTTAAAAAACCACTGATTCTCTGTACTTGTTATACAATTTGAGAACAAAATAAACAAATGATAGCAGTCACTCCAGAACACTTAAGTAATAAATTCTTAAAAGAGAATTACATACATCATTATGTTGCCGGTTTCAATGATACAAAAACAAAATTTTATTATCTTAAATTGTCAAAAATTTTATTTTTTGCAAAAATTGTGCATGCCAGACTATTGTAAACAATACAAAAATAAAGTTAGGTGTTACCATTTCACTGTGAATTGAATGTTGTGTTTTGTTAAAAAAGAAGTAGAATTTTTTTTTTGCCAACATTTGTTTGTTTGTTTACACTAAACTGGAAATGTCTTTCCATCTGAGTACCAAGGAACGACTATTGCTTTTGATAGATGACATGGAGTTGATATCAAAGTATGTATTAAGGTGTTGTATTAAAGATGTCTACAAAACATTATAATTTTTCAGAGAACTTATAGAAAATTTATCCCCAAAACATCAGAAGATATCGACGGCGGAGCATACGGCATTAGTAGATCTTCTTGTGGCGAAAGATGAGGAATTCCGTAAAATGTTGGAATTAGCAGATGAGCAGGCGAGATTGGAACAAAAAATGAATGATTTAAAAGCAAAAGTTGATGTTCAGGTTTGCCATAGTATATGCAGTTTGATTGTGTTTTGTATTTGCTAATTTAAAATAATTTATTTCTAGGACCGTGAAATACAAAAACTACAAAAATCTCTTAAAGATGCCGAGCACATTTTATCAACTGCTATTTTTCAAGCTCGTCGAAAACTAGCGAGTATTAATCAAGCAAACAAGAGGCCTGTATCTTCAGAAGAGTTAATAAAGTATGCTCACCGAATAAGCTCTGCAAATGCTGTAAGCGCTCCTTTAACCTGGTGTATCGGTGACGTAAGACGTCCGTATCCCACTGATATTGAAATGCGCAATGGCTTTCTGGGAAAATCCGATTTGAATATTAATGGTGGAGGCGTAGCCCATCAAAATAATATGGCCGATAACCAGCGCAGCTTGAATGAAGTACCAAATGCTTTCCAAAATCAGTTTAATTGGACTAATATGGGAGAATTGCACATGTCGATGGGTTCTTCGGGGAATTCCGTAGCTTTAGAGACTCGTTCACATAAAGAAGCCTCGCAGGACGATGTAGAAGTTATGTCTACGGACAGTTCTAGTTCCAGTTCTAGTGATTCTCAGTAGTTTTTGTGGTAGAAAAATAATACGATTAAATTACTATATCCATGCATCTTATAAGTATAAAAAGTACATAAACTATCATTAAATCATTAACTAGCTATTAATAAAAATAATTACATTTTTGAAGATTTTAAATACATTTTTTATTTTCATACCTTGGTGGACATTTAATTATTATTTATATATCGTTGGTCTCATGTTGAAAGGCCCTAACTCACGCTTTTTTCGAAATTGATTTTTTTTTTGTGATCCCAATGCATTTAACATAAATACACCACCTCACAAAATTTAAGGCGATTTTATCAAAATGCGAGTTAGAGCCTTTCTACATGAGACCAACGATATGTATCAGTTAAGAGAGCAATTGGTTAAAAAACTAGAAAATTTGGTAATAATTATCCTACTTGTAACGCCTATATTATCTATTCCTTCATAATTATAGCTGCTAGTTGACATCTCCCAACCATCCCGAGAGTCTTATGAAGGCGTGCATAAGCATGTGTGCGCATTAGGAAATAATATATGTACGTACATTCATATAACATGGATGTATGTAATGCACAAAAAAAAAAATTGTTAATATTTTACAATGAATGCCTTAATATGCTTGACATCGTTTAAGGTGAATTAAATAGTTATATATATACGATCATTAGGAATAGTAAATAGTGGTATTAAATCCAATGAAATGATTGATGTAAATCAACTTAGTTTGGAATTTTCGAATATACCGGGAATTGATGCCGATTTGGAATATTACAACGCATCTGATGCCTTCCCCACTACTAACCACTTGTTTCAACCGAATTTTGAATTTAGTAACGTGACACAGTATGACGTTGTTGAGAGCATTTTGGCCGTTAAGTCTAACTCCATAGGAAGTGATGGAATTGATCCCAAATTTGTGAAATTAATTTTGCCATATGTTCTACCGTGCATGACTCATTTAATGAATACGATAATTACATCTTCTACTTACCCTGCAATGTGGAAAAGTGCCAAGATAATACCAGTGCCGAAACAAGATAAAACTTACCGACCAATCGCAATATTGTCATACTTATCGAAAATTTTCGAGAAATTAATTTATAAGCAGATGACCCGATACTTATATGACAATGGCGTGCTTTCTGAGAGGCAGTCTGGTTTCAGACCTAATCACAGCTGCATTTCTGTGCTAATTGATGTTTCGGAAGAGTTGCGATTAAGTGCGGATGACAATATGACATCATTTTTGGTTTTACTTGATCATTCTAAGGCTTTTGACACCGTTAATCATACTATTCTCTGCCAAAAGTTGGAACACATGTGCCATTTTTCGAATACTGCTGTCAAGCTAATCTCGTCGTATTTACGTGATAGAAGTCAATTTGTGTATCATGATGGTACTAAATCGGACAATTTTTTAATACCTAGGGGTGTACCACAGGGCTCGATTCTTGGTCCACTTTTATATTCGATATATTCTAATGATCTGCCAACTAAGTTGAAGTTTTGCAAGGTACAAATGTACGCAGATGATGTTCAGTTGTACATTAGTTGCTTGCCATCTGATATTACAAATTGTATAGCGAAAATAAATTGTGATCTGCATAATGTGTTTCAATGGGCGTCGATTAATGGTCTTTGCCTCAATCCGAGGAAATCAAAAGCCTTAATAATAGGCAAGGTAAACTATACGGCACAGCTTACACCATTACAGATTAATAATACTTCTATTGAGACTGTACATAGTGTTAAGAACCTAGGAGTTATCTTTAATAACAGCCTTAATTGGTCCAACCATGTGAATTCTATTTGTGGTAAAACGGTTGCCATGTTGCGAAGTCTTTGGCTAACGCAATATTTTACTCCGTTTGATATTCGTATGCTGCTCGCGAAAACATATCTCATCCCCACTCTGCTGTACGGATGTGAACTGTTTTCTAGTTGCGACTCAGTAAGTAGGAACAGGCTCAAGGTCACTTATAACAGTATTGCTCGATATATTTTTGGTCGTACAAGGTACAGTAGGATATCTGAGTTCTCATATAGAATCTATAATACATCTTTTGAAAATTTGTTGAAATGCCGTACTCTGGTGTACCTACATAAAATCATCTATATTAAGAAACCCCATTATTTGTTTGATAGATTAGTTTTTTCAAGATCTAATAGAGGCTTGAGAATTAATAGCGTTAGATACCGCAGGCAGATATCTGAGAGACACTTTTACATCAATGCAATCCGTCTCTGGAATGAACTCCCAAACAACATACAATTACTAAGCAATGCTAAGCATTTCAAGACTGCAATAATTAAATTTTTAAATGAACATAATGCACATACGTAATTAATCAATCATATTTTTTTTAATATAATTATAAATTTTGTTTTTAATAATATTTGTTATGTTAATTTATTTTTAACGTTATTATTTTGTATTTTCTTATATTTTGTTATGCCTATATCCTTAGCAGTACTATTAAATAAGATGATATCTTGTTGTACTGTATTTACGCCTGAATGAATAAATAAATAAATAAATAAATAAATAAATAAATAGTTTTGCATAAATTTTCGCGCTTAAACCACGGAGTAACGCTTAAACATTCTTAAGTAAAAAGTGAAAATAGAATCTCGATTTCGTCGGTGAGTTTAAGTATAGACTAATTGGGTTCCAACCGTATGCTTGCGAATTGCAGTTGTTCTTTAATATAAAGTGATTTTTGAAAATTTTAAATAATAATTAATATACCTTGCATCGTCCCTAAGACTGCTTGTGAATGCTTTGAAGCAAAATTCCATAGCGCGAAATAATATTCTTTATATTATATGGACTCCTGGATCATTCTAGGAGATATTATTAGTTTACATCGGAAAAAAAAAGAAGGAGACCCATTGGTTACAAGACTAGAAAATTTTGTAATTTTTGCAACTTACGAATGAAGATATTGAGATATGTATGCAGGTAAGATTGAACTGGTAGCCTCAATGGCCACAGCCTACTTGTAACACATATATTATATATTCCTTCATAGTTATGGCTCCTAGTTGACATCTCTTAACCATGCCGAGAGCACAGGTTACTTGGTGACCGAGAGTCTTAGGAAGCCGTGTATATGCGTGTGTGTGTATTAGGAAATAATATCCATTCATATATCATGGATGTGTGTAATGCAAAAAAAATATTAGTTAACATTTTACAGTGAATGCCTGAATATGCATAATAAGGTGCATTGAATAGTTTTGGGTAAATTTTCCCGCTTAAACTACGGTGTAACGCTTAAACATTCTTAAATAAAAAGTGAAAATAGATAGATTTTGTCGGTGAGTTTTAGGGAGAGACCCATTGGGTTCCAACTGTATACTTGCGAATTGCAGTTGTTCTTTATTATAAAGTGATTTTTGAAAAATTTTAAATAATAATTAATATATGTACCTTACATCGACCCAAAGACTGTTTGGGACAATGATGCTCTTGTTTTGTTTGTTTGAAACAAAATTCGATGGCGCAAAATAATATTCTTTATATTATATGGAGCCGTGGATCATTATAGAAGATATTATTGGTTTACAATGCAAAAAAAAAAACTAAATTTTTGTTAGCATTTTACAATGAATGGCTGGCTATCTATACTTTGATCAATTTTCGCTTAATCAGTTTGGTGTAAATTTTCCCGCTTAAAACGAGAAAAAATGAACAAGGTCTCAATTTTATCTGTGGGTTACTCACAAACAGACCCATTGGATTCTAATTGTATGATTGCGAATTGCAGTTGCACTTTAATACAAAGTCATTGTGGAAAAAATATTATCGTCGACACAATGACTGCCTGGGACAGTGATGCTATTGAGAATGCTTTGAAGCAACATTCGATAGCGCCAAAAGATATTAATTATGTTGTATGTACTCATGGTCACTCGGATCATATTGGCTGTAATCACCTTTTCACAAATGCAGAATTCCATTTTGTTGGTTCCTGCATTTCTAATGGAAACAGGTACCCGTACTTCGATTGGGAGCAGCCTTTTCAACTGGTTCGTGATGAAATTCAAGTTATGCGAACACAGGGTCATACTTTGAGTTGTGTATCAGTGTTGGTTAAAAACGTTGACATTTTTAATACGGTTGGTGTATGTGGTGATTTGTTTGAAAATAAAAACGATATTTGGGATTCATCGATATGGTTGGATGCTGGATCGGAAAGTCCAAAGTTGCAGAGAGAAAATCGATTTAAGATGGCAAATATTTGCAATTATATAATACCAGGACACGGCGAAGGATTCAATATTACCCATGAGATAAAAAATAAGTTAAAGTATGAAATGGAAGCAGAATGAAAACCAAACATACAACTTCATATTACCTATGTGAGTAAAATAATTTTTAAAAATTTTTCAATTATTATAAAATGTTCATTGCAATAATAAATAAGACGCAACAATATAAATTAATAATCTAAATCACTTGAAATTGTATATGCGTATATGTATATTCTACTATTATGTATATATGTATATTCTACTAATATACATATACATATGTACATATAATCGAATAATTCAAATAAATTTTGTCAATTGCTGAAGTTAATAAATAATTTGTAAGAAACTCCAAATAGAATTTCGACATTTGAATCGCTTTATTACAAAAACAGTAAATGAATACACATTAAGTCTGTTCTATATCTATTTTATCATTATCATTACACACATAATAGAAGTCGTCGTTATCTAAGGGGTGATTTTTTAAGAGCTATAGGAAAATTTTTCAAAAAAAAAAAAACAAATAAAATTCAGAAAAATGCATGAAATCTTTATTTGAATCGATAGTACGGTCCATATAATTTAATGTTTAACGATTATTTCATGCAAATGTTGACCGCGAGTGCGCCTCAAATGGTCCATCCGCTTAGTCCAATTTTGTCATACTCTTTCCAACATTTCGGCCGGTATCTCACGAATAAATGCTTCAATGTTGTCTTCCAATGCGTCAATTGAAGCGGGCTTGTTTGTATAGACATGAGCTTTAACATAGCCCCACAAAAAATAGTCTAAAGGCGTTAAATCGCACGATCTAGGCGGCCAATTGACCGGTTCCGAACGTGAAATAAAATGTTCACCGAACTCGCCTCTCAATTAGTCCACTGTTACGCGTGCTGTGTGGCATGTGGCACCGTCTTGTTGAAACTACATGTCATCCAAGTCAAGCTCTTGCATTTTGAGCAAAAAAAAATTGGATATCATCTCACGGTAGCGCTCACCATTCACAGTTACGTTACAATTCGCAGCATCTTTGAAGAAGTACGGCCAAATTCAATGATTTGCAAGCGTTGTTCGTTTGTAAGACGATTCATGGTTAAATTATAGACCAAACTGAAGATGTTTGACAGTGAAACAAAACACGAAACGTGCGTGAGCTGTTTAAACCAGTGTTGCCAAAAGGATAATAGCTAAAAATCACCCTTTAGTAGCTAGTATGTTGGCTTAGTCGGCGAGAGCCTGGTTTGGAGACCTTAAAAAAAAAAAAAACTTTAAAAAAAATATTTCTTTCGTTGACTTCCTCTTAGCAGACTTCTGTCTTCTGTTTACTCTGAGAGTAAACAAATTTGTTGTGAAGGGTTTCCTAGATGTGTCGTTAGGTGTTTTGAACTGCGTGTGATATGTGAGAAGCTAGGTCGTAATCGTGAGGAAAAGGTTGTAATGGCAAACTTTGTATTATATTTTTGTATTAATTAATTTTTTATGCTTTTTTTACGCAACATGTCCAAAATTTAATGCAATTTTAAGTACGGCCTACAACAATGTCAGAATAGAAGTGAATATAATTGTAAAGTTTTAAATTTGTCTGCATCGTACATTTTGTTGCGAAAACGTTTTTTTTCCGCAACGGAAATAAATTACAATAAAATTTTAAATATTAATCGGCTATATAGGTCGTTAATCCAAAAATCTTAAAAAAAATAATATTTGTTTACAGAGATCGTCTCATACTGATATAATGGTTATAAACAGTGCCACTAGGAGTAAAGCGACCATTATATTCCTAGAAACTGTTTACACCATATCTAAGATTGTCTAAGAATCCCGGTTGTTTCTGGCGAGATAGCAATACATTAATCGATTATCTTCATTTGGATTCTTACGGTAGAAATATTGAAAAATTGGTGACGTGCTTGCAACGCCTGGTACAACAGATGAAATCAAAAAAATTTTGTCCCGAAATTGATTTGGATAAAATCCACATTTTCATAAACCTATCAAAATGGTTATGACGGAATTGATACTATTTGTATTACAATAGGGCCCCTTATAGCTATACTTTTTTAATCTGACCTAGTGACTTAAGCAGAAACATTAAATAGAGGGACGGTATACCATATATCAATCTTATTAATTAACTTTCTTAAATATAATTCATTTTTTTTCGGTTTGTTTGCCATAAATGCGTTGAATACAGTATATTTGAAAACTTTATGTGTGTAAATTTGATATGCCCTATGATATACTTAAGGAATTGGCGAAATTCCAAAGATTTTTTAATGTATTGAGTGATAAAAGTAGTAGTAATATTGTATTGGGTGGTTCGGAAAGTAATTTCGTTTTTTTTTTTGTGAAAATAAAAAAGTTTTCGTATAATAAACAAATATTTTATTATATTACTAGCTGACACGGCGAACGTCCAAAATTGATTTTTTTTATTGTCCAAAAGAGGTCACATTATATATTTATTGTAATACGCTGCATAAAACAGTTACATATATAAAAATAACTAACTTACTATAAGTGTGTGGGGATGTACATATAATCGAAAGCGTTGTAGTTAAAAATCATCGAATTAGCCGACTTATAGGTATGTATCTCTTAAAGGGGGAGGGTTGCCACGCCTATTTTGGTGAGTTTGTCGATATCGGCTCTACGAACTTACCCACCAAATTCCCTCCGTCTACGATCACTATGTCCCTAAATATTCAATTTAAAAGGTTTGCCACGCCTACTTTTTGCTATATCGATTTTTTTTTAAACCATCTAAACCTGATAAGCTTTCGCACAAAAAAAGAATGGTTAAAATCGGTTCAGTAGTTTAAGAGTTATAGGTATCACTTGAAGGGGGAGGGTTGTCACGCCCATTTTAGGTGGGATTGTCGATATCGACTCTACGAACTTACCCATCAAATTTTATTCGTCTACGCTCAATATGTACTTAAATATTCAATTTTAACCATTTGCCACGCCCTCTTAACATTCAGGGATATGAAAAACAGATGTCCGATTATCAGACCTACCCGATATACACACAAATTTCATGAAAATCGGTCGATCCATTTCGGAGGAGTTTAACCACTAACACCGTGACACGAGAATTTTATATACTATTAGATATTGAATTTGATAAATTTAACCTCAATCCGATCTCACGTGTTGTTATTCGCCGGTTCGCATCAACTAATGACTTTATCAGCTTTAGCCGGCCTTCCCGAACGTGGTGCATCTTCGACATTAAAATTTCTGGATTGAAATTTAGCGAACCAGTTCTGGCACTGGCGTACTGTCAACACACCTTCTCCATACACATCGGGTAATTTCTTTCTGGCTTGGCTTGGTATTCCAAAGTCCCTGTTCCCGCCCGAATAAAATATGAACAGAACTGAAACACTTTGAAAAGTATAAAATCTGATTTATTCTCAAAAAAATTTTATTCTAGAATTCCCCATTTTCGAATCTGCATAACAAATATTCCCTTTTAAGAAATGCTATTAAGAACAACTTAGCACTTAGCAAATACTGTTAAAATAAATATGTAATACAGATTTAATTTTTTAACAAGAATTTTAAATAGGTTTTATTGTTTTTTATTTTTTTTTTATATTTTTCTTTTCATAATAAATTTCTTTTCTTTTTATTTTTGTCCTTTTGCATTGTTATTAGTTATTGATTAACTAAATTATTCATATTATTTTTAAATTCTTCCGATAAATAAAAATAAGATATCCTAAAAATATATACAGTTTTATATTTTCTTAAACCGAAATTAATTAAAGAAATCCTCTTGAAGAAGTTCTTTTATTAATAAAACTTAAACTTATATTATATCTACATATATATGTATATATATATCTTTTTCTCTTAAATTAATAACAATATCTTAGATTGCAGCTAACGATGGATTTTGAAATTTTTCAAATAAGTTTTTATTAATATTAAAAATATTTACAAAATTTTAAGAAAGTTTTTGCTAGTTTTTATGCAGAGTAATTAAAAATAGGAATTTAATACATTTTTATTAAAGCATTGCACTTGAGAAAACTCAAAAAATCATTTTTCTGAACTCGTATTCGAATATGTGTCGTTTCGAATTCTGAAAAATGATCATTGACTTCCATTTGTAGCTTCATTTTAACTGAGTTTTTATAAATTTCTAGCGGTAAGAGAAAAAAAATGTGTTCACAACCTGAGCGTATTACTAATACATATGTATATATACATATACATACATATATACATACATATATACATGCATACATATATACAGATAGAGAGAGAGAGGAAGAGAGTATTTGAAGTAGAATAAATGAAAATTGGAAAACTTAGTACTTAACGAGTAACTTAGATATATAAAGTGGCATTCCAAAGCTTGATAATGAATGATAAGCTTCAACTTAATATTTTAAAAATACTTTTCATAGACGAGGTGAAAGAAGAAGGAAGGAACTGCTTGCAACATAGCGAAACAAATGTTAAAGTAGCCGCTTACAATTGATACTAACTACCGACCATTATATGAGCGGGCTGTTCAAGTTCGTTATCGTAGCGTGTGACTGTTACTGGCGTTAGACTGTTTTTAAAACCAAAATCTTCAGATGATAGTTTACAGCTAGGAGCCAGTTCGGTAAATTCGGTACCCAAGCCGAATTCCATATCTAAAAAGCCATACTCCCAAGACGAGGATGCAGATGCTGAATTAGAGCTCATACTGCTGACATAAGAGGAAGTGAGTGAATGAGTCGCAGATGAAATTGTCGATAATGTGGTAAAGGTTGCCGTCGTTGTTGCAGATGGTGGTATGGTTGAGGTATTGGATGATGAGCTTGTCGTGGCAGATGAAGGCGCTAATAATGACTGAACCGTTGTAAAAGTGCCACTTATTGCTACTGCCATAGAGGATGAAAAGCTCGTATCGCCCCCATTCGTTGCAGAGCAAGATGATGGTATGGAAACGGGAACAGCAGTGGCAGGATTGACAGGCGGTAGTATCGAAAATAGGTCGTTATTGTTTAGAGGATCTAAGGCCGATTGTGACGAAAGGCTAAGCACTGAACTCCAGTTAATCGAACGCGTTGAATCATCGTCCGCATAACCGGAATCAGTATCAGATGTTGTTGAAGACAAAGTTGAAACTGTTGTTGTACTGGTTGCAAGTGGTGCCACTGGTGATTGCACTTGAGACGTCGTTGACGTAGAAACTGGGGCTGAGACGGGTGGTATGGATATCACAGGTTGACTTGGAAAAGGGGTCGCACGCCCCGAATGTGCTTCTCTAAATGGATAGTGATCATATGGATGAAGTGTTGTAATTGTTACAGAACCTGGACAACTATTTGAACATTGATTATTTGAAAACTGACTCGAGGAGTTGGCGGGTGATTTTTGCATAGAATTTTGGAAAGATGAAGTTTCCAGACGTTCATTTTGATAATGATGGTGCTGCTGAAAGTTTTGCTGAGACGCAGACTGTTGCTGTTGTTGTTGCTGATTTTGATACTCAATACTTATACCAAGTCGTCCACTATTAGCAGCAGGCATATAATCCTGATGCTGAGTATGTAGTATAGGCTGTTGCGAATGGAGTTGTTGCTGTGGCAATTGATGATGATGTCCGTTATTGTTATTGCTGTTATGAGGAGATAGCGGTGACTGTATTTGCATATGCGAATGCAACTGATGATATTGCGTTGGAGATTGATGATGAGTGGTCGAGTGGTTTAAATGATTATGATGCTGTTGTGCTACGTGTGCTGCAGCCTGATGAAGTTCTTTTGTCTCCGTTTCAATTTCTCTGTCAATCCTTTTGAGAGTATTGCAAATTAATACAGATCTATATAAGGATTGTTCTGAGACTTGTCGGAAGCGGGATAGTTTAAACATGGATAAATTTCGTATTTTTAAACGAATATCTTTGTAGCAAGATTTGTTGGCGCTGCACCAAGTGCCACGACCATCACAACAACGTTTAATTGGCATTCTGGCTTCATGAGTGGCAGCGGGTACAGCAACGTGAATACCAGCAAATGATGACGGTGATGGTGATTGAACCGAATTGTTTGCCATAGTGAGAACTGGACTACTACAACCCAATTCTAAATAAGATTTGCCATTTTCCGCACATCTGATCGTTTGCTGTTGTTGCTGTGGTTGTGGTGGAAGTTGCGGCTGTGTCTGTTGATGGGGCGATGGGGTGTAAGACGACTCTGGTATTGAATAAAAGCTGGTATTATTACCATTTGAACTTTGCCAGCTAAAACCGTTTCCAACACGCAGATGTTGCGGACTACCGGTGCGTGAGCAATTTTGCTGTGGGAACGGTTCGGAATAGTAATTTGGCCTAGAATTATAAGTCTGGGAGGATGTTGTAAAACTACTATTCATGCGCTGCTGCTGGCTCTGATGATTAGTTGTTGAAGCATTCGAAGATGGGAATGTATGGTACCTTAGTGGGCAATATGTGGGAATAATACTTTCTTCTTCTTCATAGTCGTCTTCAAAGTCGTCGTCATCGTCATCTAGTTCGTCCGTACTGAGGAGCGTTGTCGCTAAAGTTGATCGGGTCGATATGCTGCCCCAAGGATCACTGGGCACAGCCACAGCTTGTAATTTTGATATACAATCTACCGGTTCTGGTGCAGATGTCCAAGGTACATTTGCCACAACCTCTAATTTGGCTATGCTATCTTCCGGCACCGGTGTGGAAGAAGTCGGCGGTAAAGGTGTTGTAGCATCGACTTCTCCAGCTGCTGGTATATTTGCTACTATAGCATTTAATACAGGCTTAGAGGAGCCCACTTTCGTTCTTAGAACTTCTTTGCCATTTCTTAAGCTGTATGACATTGTACTGCATGAAATGTTACAATTTTTATTTTCATTATTATTGTTGTTATTTCTGCTGTTGGTTTTAAACGAATTCATAGTAGTTGCTGTTGCTTTTTGTTCTTCTACAGCATCGTTGTAGTTGTTGTTATTCAATGACCACTTACTGGTCTTTATTGGTGGAGGACAATTTGTGTAGGTGTTCGTGTCCTTGCTATCGAATGTAAGATCATGTTTCCGCTTAGTAGCGGCTGTGGCTTGAAGACCCATGGCTGAGTTAACCTGAAATCAAGAACAAAATAAAAAAAAAATCAATTAATAAAGCTCATAATATCATTAACTGTTATAATATACATATTTAAATGAAACAGAACAGAAACATAGAAACTCCATTCACAATATTCATATACAATATTATGTAAGTATGTATGTATATAGTATGTATGCATATCTTTAATGTTACCCTAAGCTCTGTCCTGTTCTGATGTGGTACATTTTCTTTGTAGGGTATAATTCTTTTTTCATCATCATTAGAAAGAAATCCTTAAAATATGTTTGTTTGCATGTTGTACGTATGTATGTATGTATTGCATTAGAAAAAACTGAATGTTAAATGAGAGTTTACATTATGAGTCGAATAAGTCCGATGGATGACGCAGTTGTTTTCTTTCGTACAAATGTTAAGCATTTGTATTTCACATCGGCATCGATGTCGACATCATCATCATCATCATCCTCCTTAGAAAAAGTACAAGCGTTGCTGTTATTGTCGACCGACCGTACACTCAGTGAAATATAAAAATAACAACTACGTAAGAATACAATCAACATTTAAGTTCACAGTCAGTATGAAATTCACAGAAAAAATAATGAAGAATGAAAATAAAATAAAAATATTTCCATTGTGTTTATGTGTTGCCATATGCCGTTTTGTTGCCCCGCTGTTGTTCTTATTCTTATTCTTGTTATTCATTAAATGTTGTTGTATTTTCGTATTTTATTTGGAATTTAGGTTTTTTGTTTCTTTCATTTTCGTTCGTTCGTTCGTCCGTACGTTGTGTATTTTTATTCATTAAGGGATTTCCATAGTAAGCTGCAAAGGTTTTAACGCAAACGAATAGGCAGTCAGGCAGGCAGGCAGGCAGGAAAACAGGCAAACAAAAAATATACATTTTACAGGGTAGGTTTGTGATCGATTCAATTTTAGTTGTTATTCCACCACTATACCAACACTAATACTAAGCAGTCATGACACGGAATGTTGACGTGCCTTTTGTGTTAATCCGTACTTTTTCTACTCCTTCGTTTCTAGCATTATTTTTATTTTTATTTATTTTTTTTTTTTTTTGTTCTTTGGTGTTGGTGGTGTGTGTTCAAATCGAATTTCATTTCATCCCTTACAAAAGTACATATGGTATTGGGACATACCTATTATGGTGAATTTTTATAACATACCGATCGTGATATCGATTTATACAGTACACTACAGTATACAGTATACATTTGGTAGGTATATTATTCTGTTAAAAGTATTATTCCTTTTGGAATTTAGAAGAAGATATTTTCTCCCAAAGTAAATCATAATGATTTAACCTTCCCAATACACGTTAGTAATATACATACATAAGTAATTAGTACAATCTATAAACGTACGCGTACTATCAACATTTGTGTATTACGTATGTATGTAGGGGTACGTTGAAAAACCAAGCATTGCATTTGTAGCTGAACGCAATCTGTGAACATCCGCTCCGAAACATTGGTATTAAAAAGATAAATACATACATAGTTGGAAAATAAGAAAGAAAATTGGAAGAAATATCGCGAAAAAAAAAACAAACAAAAAATATTCACATAAACCATAAAGTTATGGGCACCTTTGGTGAATAGTCTGTTGGTTGTTCGGTAGCTTTGGAGTTTTTTTTTTTATGTAAGCAGTTCCAATATCTAACGAACCACGTAAACGTCCAGAGATTCAATGTAAAATACAAAAAAGAAGAAAAAGAAAAACATACTTGAGCGAGCATACTTTAAAAACAACAGCAGCTATAATAAACTGAAAATCATCATCGTCGTCTTCGTTGTTTTCTTAAAAGCTAAACATCATAACCAACCAACCAACCAACCAACCATCATCATCAATTCAGTGAAACAGCTTTTAGCTTTACTTTTAGCCGTCTCTGATCTAAACGACAATAGTAGCGGTGTAATATGGTGTGGTATTGTTGCTGTGTTGTGTTGTGAAACCAGCTTTCGAGATTCGAAAAATATCTTTTGAAAATGTTTCAATTTTGCCAAGCCTGTTGGTGGCGGATAAACTTAACGAGCAATAAGACATAGTAATTGTGTGTGTGTGTGTTCAGAGTTATTTTCAGACTTTGAAATGTTTACGTTTATGAACGACGTTGGTTGGCTAATGCTCTTCGTTGTTAACTTAACAAAGAGCATTTCTGAATCGGAATCTTGTGAATACACTGTAAAAAACTAAACTGGTTTTCAATCAAACGCTCACGTACATATGTACATACAACGTACAACACACAAACGCATACCATAAAAATAAACCTGATTTCTAAAGCACCAGCCAGGCCAGCATCTTTCCGAACAACAAGAGCCACAAATATTGCGATGATATTTTAAGAAATTAAAACTTGGCCACTACTTTGTGTGATGTGAGTTCTTAACTTTTCTCTCTCTCTCTCTCTCTCTGTTTCTCTTCTTATCACAGTCTTTGCAACACTGACACAAAACGTTATAAACTTTCAAGTTACATCAATATAATCATTGTCGCGTTTTTAATTTCTATGTTTTTCATATTTTGTGATAAAACCCCACCAACCAATCATTAAGAATTTCATTCTTGTCCCGCACGGAAATTCTCCCGAGACGACAACCTATCCTGGATCAATGAGGAGTCCTGCTAGTCCACCGCTAGGCTCACTTGGCTCTCTATGGATAGAAGGCGCACCAACCAGTTACTTGGACTTGGTCGTAACATCATCTCGATCACAGTGGCCATGCTCACAGGTCACTGTGTTGTGGGTAGACACCAGAGAACAGCAATGAGTATTCAAAACGATGAGTAGATTCGAGTCATACTTATAATTTCAGATACTTATACGCATTCATACTTATTTTAATATCATACTCATACTACTCATATTCAAAGTTTGAAGTACTCATCGTACTTATACTTAACAATACGTATGATGTTGATGATTTCGATTTCTCCATGATTCAACGTATACACGAAGCACAAAATAAGTATGATTCGAGTACGAACACCACAATACTCACAAGAAGGTTGTGTGTTTGCTTTGCTTGCTGTCTTTGTCTTTTCTTTCTTCTTTGTTTGTAAATGCAACAACAACTAAGACTGAAAATTTTGATGAATGATTCGAATCACTCGAATCATTTCAATACTCTTGACTCACTCATACTTAAAATTTCATGAGTACTTATGAGTAGCGAAAAAACGATTCATTGCTGTTCTCTGGTAGACACGCGGAAAGAATGCGGCTCCCATTTAACGACTTTTTGCAGATCCGCTGAGGAAGAGGAGATTGTTATCCACTTTCTCTGTTAATGCCCATCTCTTGCAAGGTGCAGATATATGTATGTAGGTTATTTGGCTCTCCAACCCTTGTCAGCTTGACGGGGAGCTATCGTCCATTGATGTCAAGGATATAGTCTCGTTTATCAAGCTTTCTGGCTGGTTTTCCAGCGTGGGATAGTCGTGCTTTAAATGTGCAGCCCTTGCGCTGACCAACTTCTCCCTCCTTGATTCGGAGAAACATGGTCAGTACAGAGACTGCGTTCACCTGTGGCGTCGCAACGGGCCGCTATGCATGCTCAAGTGAGCTTTTGGTATAAAGCTACCACACTAACCTAACCCGTACTATTTAATGTTTTAACATTATTTTTAAATATTTTACCTGATATACAGAAAAACTTCAGGTATTCCTGTATTCTGTATCTGATCGTACATTAGTTTTATGATCATGATCGTTCGCTAAGAACTTTTAAATCCTAGACATATAAATATCTATATTGCCCTGTGGATAGTGCAGCCCTTGCGCTGACCAACTTCTTCCTTTTCCTTGATTTTGGTTGAACTTGGTTAGTACAGGGACTGCGTTCACCCGTGGCATCACAACGGGCCGCTATGCGTGCTCAAGTGACCTTTGTGATATCAAAGCTACTACTCCGACCTAAACCTAACCTGTGGATATGATTATTATTTCGTAAATTTCGATTAGAAAGTTCAATTCAAAGTGCATTTGTTCGATATGTTAGCTTAACAATGAGATAATAAAACTTTAAAATCTATAAACCTAACCAAGATATGCAGAAATTTAGTTTAAATGCAAGAGATACACTTTTCAGAAAGAAAAATAAAAAAAACGCAAAAGTTGTCTAACAGTTAAAGAAACCTTCCAGACACACGTAACCAGCAACATCTACTGAATCTGGCTGGCTACACGCATAGATAGATGGTACTATATGTGTATACTAGATACAAAGATAGATAAGTACAATATCTACTTGTGTATAATAAGAGTCAATCCATCCATCCATACACATTGAGTTGGCGACGTCGAACCATCAAAACATTAAACGTCAGTAGTCATGTTATAATAACATATGAACCAAGTTTATTTCTGCTTTAAACAAAGCGATGGTGAATGAAGCAACCCAACACAACACAACGAGAGACATTGGAATACGAATATGTATATAAAATTGAAAATATTTTCACATTTTAAACGATTGCGTATATTCTCCACTCAGTTCGTTCCCAATGTATTGTATTGTATTGAAGCGAACAATATCAGCAGCAGCCAACAACACTCCAACTAACCGACCGGCCGACATACATATGTATATGTGTGTGTGTATAGACAGATGAATCGACTCTCCAACCAAGCAACCAAGCAACAAACCGTCAAACAATAAACACTGAAAAAATTTACACTGTCAGCCTTCAAGCATAAAAACAAAAACGTTGAACCAATATAATGTAACGAATATTTAAACGTGTAATCAACATTAACCCAACAAACGTAAAAACGCAATGCATTGCATTGCCATTCTGTACATCGAAAATGTTGTTGGGATGTGTGGGTCCGTTGTCGACAAAACGACGTTGTTCGTCGCCATTGCTGCCGCCATGTCAGCTTTCATGGTACATATTCACTTGGCTCTTTTCTGAATTTTCCCCGTTTGCCTTCTTTGATTTTTTTCCGCAACCCTCAACAAAACACAAAAACAATAAAATAAAAATTAACTCTACACATTTTGTTGTTGGTTGCTAGTTGCGTTGTTTATTCGAACGACCGACTGTTCCGTCCAAACCGAGTATATGGCAAGCAAACACCAACAACAACAAGAAAAATCTACTTGAAAAATACTGAACAAAAAAAGGAAAAAAAAATAAAATAATAAAACTGAAGAGAAAAAAACTCGAATGTACACAATGTATTTCCACATCCAATGTTGCTGACTCGTATTAAAACTGAACCAACACATACAAATAGTCAGCCAACCAGCCAGCCAGCCATTCAGTCATTTAGTCAGTCAGCCAAAAAGCAGCAGTTCGGAATGTTGGTTATATTATAGCTCTGAACTCATATAACGAGCACAATGAACGTACTTATGTATATGGCATGTATGTATGTACATTGTACAGACGTACCGAATGAACGAACCAACAACGAACGAAATAAACCAGAGAGACATAGAAACTCTGAAAATATTAATGAAAAGAAAAGAGAAAAAAAAATGACAAGCAAGAGCCGTTTCGAACAACATTCATCGTATAAATACACGAAGTACAGTCTCAGTGTTAAAAATAAAATATGGACATAAGCAGTGCGGCATGAAGCAAGGGGATTTATTCAACACAGCACCACATCGCACCGCACTGAATACGAACCCACCACCACCACTGTAGAGAATGAAACGTATTCAAAAGCCAGAAAAAAAAAACGATAAAGTGAAAAATTTACAAAAAAAAAAAAAAAAATTTAATGTGTTGTGTAGTATAGTTGGGTATAGGAAAAACTGATGTAGAGTTGTTTTGAAAACGTATGTACGTTCGAAAACAACTCATAAAATCCATATATCGTACGTTCTCATTCGTTTGTTCGTTCATTCAGTCAGAGTCAGAGGGAAAATAATTCATATTGCATGTCTATCGCTGCCTGAAATACAAAATGAAGCAACTGACAAATATTTTATTTAAAATCGTTTGCTTCGCTCGCATATGTTATTCTTTAAAGATTACAGTTTGAACACAATGACTTTCAGAGGGCGATATATGTACTGTACATACAGATAGAGAAAGAAGCAAATGTAGTATTGAATGTAGAAATTTATTGCGAACGGCTGTGACTGTGTGACTATGAGAACGAAAACGAGAACGATGGCGGCAACATGACGATAATAATACATATTTGCTTTAGCCGTTCTCTGTATTCCTGGTGAATAAAACTTTGTATGCGACGTTGAAATCTGAACTGAGCAAATAGCCAAGGTATTTCTTCTTTTTCTTTTTTTTTCCATTTTGCTTTGTATTTCTACAGTGGAACATCGATTTATTCGATTCTCTAATAAGTCGACTTTATTTTTTTTTTTTTTGAGTATCTAAGTTATTGATTTTTTTTTATTCTTATTTTCTTGATTAAAGTCTCTTTGTTAAAATTAATTTTGACTATGTACATATGTAGTACGTACGTAAATATTTTCATATATGTATGTATATGTAGATACATTTTTCTTATTTTCGAAATACAAAAACAAAATCTACGAAAATTTTATAAAAATTATTGTTCATTTTAAATATTATCTCTTGTTTAAATTTTTAAATTTGTGAATTTGTTAATGGTGGAATAAAAAAAGAGATTTCTATCCTATTTTTGTGTACATTGCTGTGGCGTATAACAGAAGTTGTTACATATTTATGTACGAGTTTGTGTGTGTACGTTTGTATTAATGTATAGCATTTACCGTTAGCAAAATATATCCAATTTGTGTTTTATGTCAGAGTGGTGTATATCTGCATCTGTGTATGTGTGTGCGTGTGTGTGTGAGTGAGTGTTTGAGGTGAGTGAATGCTGGCTATGTTATAAAATAATTTTCTGTTATAATTTTATAAAACTGGCATCACTGACATATGTACGTATGTATGTATCTTTGTGCATAAGTGTACGTGTATATCCTCTTTCTCTTACCAATACATATTTTGTCCCTATATTGTATGTAGGTATGTGTATAAATGCGTTTACATGCATACTGCAGAGTAGAGCATACAATCCTTCTTTATTTTACATTTGAATTTGATTGTTTGGGTGTATGTATGTTTTCTTTTATGTTGGTAGTTATAAGTATGGATGGCCATACTACATGTACATACATATGTACATATGTATGTATGTATTTGTGTTTGTATAACATTACAATGGCATGGAATACTACCAATGTTATCCTCCCTTGAGCTGTTTGGTTTGAGTTTTATTTTTATACGTCCATACTGCCTACGTTTGCACTCACATATATTTGTTTGTTTGTAACCGTTGTATTAAAACCTTATCGTTGTAAAAGTAAGGATGTGTTTTTTTTTTTTTTTTGCTATGGATGTATGTATATACATACATATGTATGTATGTATGTGTATCTATCATGAACGTATCCTTGAGTACAAATATTAAAATATATACATACATACGTACAAAACTATACATAAGACATACTATCGTATTTATGTATAGCAAAAATAAAAGGGAGATTTTGTATGTTGAGCTATTTTGGACTGTGTGTTGGATGGATATTGAATGGGTGATGTTCGATGTACTTCGTTGTGGCTGAAGTATGGGTGTTATTTCCGTTTTGTTGGCGGCAACACGATAATGATGTTGTGGATGATGACAATGGAATGGATGGTTTTTAAGAAGGAGCGCACACTTACACACATACATACATATGTATGTGTACATGAATACATACATATCTCTGTATGTGTGGTAGTTAAGACAGCGCATTGCGCATACACAAAAATTATATTTTGTAGTTTTACGGTTATCATTGGGATGGACCGGATTGCAAACTTAGCTTAACTGACACTTTGTGTGTGTTTTTTGAAAAGCTTTAAAATTGGAAAATTTGGTTCAAAATTTGTTAAAATTAAAAATCTTGAAATAATATTTAAAATTAAATGATTTTCCTTTGTCTTCAGCTTAAATTCAATTGAATTTTTAAAAACAAAAATTTAATGTTTTTTTTTTTATCAATTTCATATGTATGAATGCATGCACGTTGCTTACGAGAATTCACTGTTTGAGTCTATTGGCAAAAGTCCTTTTAAGGGGTGCTACGCCTAAAAGACTTGGAACATTTCTACGTTCTTCAAAATCAACAGGTTTTATTTTGCTTTAATTATTTAGTACCATAATTAATGGCCACCACCGTTAACGATATCAGCTGTTTTGTTTTATTGTTGTTGTTGCTGTTGTTGGCGTTTTATTTTAAAGAAATCATAACCAACGTCAAAATAATTCGTCGTACGACATACTACATAAATACTAAATGCTAACAACTTAATAATCATTCTACCACCCTTTTGAACAAATGATATGCCACGCAACGCATCGTATCATGATGTTCTATTTCGTTTAGTTTATGCCATTGAAGAAGGCTTTTATGGCAAAAAGAATGAAAAAACAAAAATACATCTATATATGTATGTATGTATATAAATACTCGGTACATTTAGTAACAGAACAAAAAACACAATGTATGTATGTATGTCTGAAGTACAAGTACGTAAAGATTGTAATACTGGGAAGGACTATGTTGCTTGGATTTATATGTTGTCGTTGTATTGAGAAATGAAATATTTTGTTTTTTTTTTCTTTTTGCTTGCACCCATTCATGAATATTTTACGCTTCAGTGTTGCACCCCCTTTAACAAACCAAATGCCGCCCACCTTTAAGAACCATGTGCTTAAGAGGAATCTTCAAACGTCTCTGTGTGTTACCCCTTCTAACAAAGAAGTCTTCAATACAATGCAAGCCAACAATATTGCGTTGTGCACTCTCTATACATATATACACACACATAGTAGGTGTGTATGTGTGTTTGGTAGTGTGTTGCAAAAAGCTTTTCCAAATTTCTGTTTTTTTTTTGGCAATCTCCTCAAGTCTACCTTGAAACATTTGCATATTGTGGACTTTAAAATGGAAGGAAAACTTTACTCTTATCGAAACAAGTCTCTACAGCTGCTAGTTTGTGTACATTCAATGGCCTTAGAGGTGGTGCTGATGTTGCCGATGGTATCATGCGTATGAGCAATTCAGCATACATTGTGCCGCCAATAAGTTTTCCGTTTTCTTCTTTTGAATTTTCTTTGCTATTATGCTCTTTTCTTCTACTCTTTCATAAAAGTGTAAAAGCGATTGCTAACATGCTAACGACAGCAACAGCGTTGCCAATTTATAACCTGTGACTGCTGCTATACGTTTCACAACAAATATTTTTGTTTGTTTTTATTTATAGTCAGTCAGTCTTGCCAATTAACTCGTTAAATGTAATACAATTCACCAAAATTAGCGGCAGTCGAATGCATTCAGCGGCAGAAAACTAAACACAAATAAACAAACCAACTGATGGATTTCAATTACGATTTCAGTTGAAGCGAACTGTTGCACCATCGCATAACTATGAGACGCACCGCTAACGACAAGACACCCTTAAGGCTCTTCTGTTTTTTTTTTTTTGTTTTTCTGGCTGAGTTATTGAGTTTGTGCCTGTCACCGAATACTATGGAATCTGCATGACAAGTGTTCTTTCCTTGTGCTCGGCTGTTTGCCACAGCAGCAACGGCAAGTAAGAGAATATAAAAATTTAAGATTTTGTACTTTTATTATGGACATACACACACACACACACATGCTACATACATTTTGCTTGTATTCTGTTTTGCTTTGTTGTTGTGTTGTAAAAAGTTTTCCAATGCAGCCATGCAATTCATTTACGAGTATTGTTTATTTGCTTGTTTCAACATTCGTTCTATGATGGTGAGATCAAAACAAAAACAAAAAACAAAAAAACAGAAACACAAAACAAAAGTACAACAAGAAGGCACAAGTAATCCACCAATAATAAATACAAATACGAGAAACAATAAATGAAGAGTGTGTTGTGTACGAATCTACATGCTTAACCACGTGCTATTTGGTGTTTATATACACTGCATTCCCCCTTCCCTGTGAAGATGAAAACTACTAACCTCTGAAATTTCTACTGTCAAATACTCTTTCTTATTTTGGCCAAACAGAATGAATGCAATTCCTATGTTTTGAAACTGCAAGACATTGTTTTTAATAGGACTTTAAAATAAATCTTACACGTAAGGGGTGATTTTTTAAGAGCTATAGGAAATTAAAAAAAAAAAAACACATAAAATTCCGAAAAATGCATGAAATCTTTATTTGAATCGATAGTACGGTCCATATAATTTAATGTTTGAAGATTATTTCATGCAAATGTTGACCGCGACTGCGCCTCAAATGGTCCCTCCGATTAGTCCAATTTTGGCATACTCTTTCCAACATTTCGGCCGATATCTCACGAATAAATGCTTCAATGTTGTCTTCCAATGCGTCAATTGAAGCGGGCTTGTCTGTATAGAAATGAGCTTTAACATAGCCCCACAAAAAATAGTCTAAAGGCGTTAAATCGCACGATCTAGGCGGCCAATTGACCGGTCCCGAACGTGAAATAAAATGTTCACCGAACTCGTCTCTCAATAAGTCCATTGTTACGCGTGCTGTGTGGCATGTGGCATCGTCTTGTCGAAATCACATGTCATGCAAGTCAAGCTCTAGCATTTTGGGCAAAAAAAAGTTGGATATCATCTCACGGTAGCGCTCACCATTCACAGTTACGTTACGATTCGCAACATCTTTGAAGAAGTACGGTCCAATGATTCCAAATTCAATGATTTGCAAGCGTTGTTCGTTTGTAAGACGATTCATGGTTAAATTATAGACCAAACTGAAGATGTTTGACAGTGAAACAAAACACGAAACGTGCGTGAGCTGTTTAAACCAGTGTTGCCAAAAAGATAATAGCTAAAAAATCACCCTTTATATATGTACATACGTATGTTTTAAAAATGATTGAAGAATTATGAAGCAAGTGATTGGTCTAATATAGCAGAATTCCTAGAATGATGTGTTTGTTGTCCAATTGAGTACAAGTACGTAAAGATATAATACTGGGAAGGATTATGTTGCTTGAATTTATACGTTGTCGTTGGACATATGTATGTATATTGTGATCTATTGGGAAATGTAACGTTTTTTTTTCTTTTTGTTTGCCCCCATTCATGAATATTTTACTCTTCAGTGTTGCATCCCCTATAACAGTCCAAATGCCACCCACCTTAAAGAACCATGTACTTAAGAGGAATCTTCAAATGTCTTTGTACGTTACCACTTCTAACAAAGAAGTCTTCAACAACTCGGTCATGATTAGACATGACAATCAGTTGGGTAACTTTACTGATTGAGTCTTATTCTTTTTAGGGCCATTATTACAACTTGCCGTTCACTAAAGGCAGGATTTTAACGGGCAGATAAATTGTTTTTCATTATTATGAGTACCCAATAAAATAGAAGTGATCGTTAAGCTAAAGGGAAGATCATCCTACCTTTAACATTTAAAGGTCAGTTTATGTTTGAACTTGCCATATCATATACTATTTTCGATATGGCAACTTCAAATTTAAACAAAATTAGCATATACAACAAAAAAGCGAAGTCCGCTGTTGCCACTGCGTTAAAAAAAAACTTGTTTAATTGAGTAGTTTTATCGACTTTGCTCCGGCACTGCCATATTTTAATTTTATTTTATCTGTCAGTTGTAATAACGAAAATCAGTTAAAGGTAACTTTACAGTTCCCTTTAGCGAAAGGTACCTTTAACCAAACCCAAGTTTAACGGCAAGTTATAATAATGGCCCTTAAAGAGATTGTCCTATCTGGTCTATGAATTTCTTTATTGATGTCGTATTCCTTGCAAGGCAATGGTCAGCGAGAGCATTCGAGATGGATTGTTTGGAGCCTTTTAAATTTAAAATTCTCAAACTATCACAAATATTTTTTCGCCATCTACGGGCTCTGAACATGGACTACTCGTATTTGTAGTTCAGCATTGTAACTACATATTGCTTTTGCTTTTTCTTTAAGCTTGTTAAGACACTTTTCTTTTCTTTCATTTAATTTTTTTGTTTTTTGTATTTTTGAAAGTAAATTTAAATAGTCCACCTAAGAAAGTTAAATGGGTTAAGTGTATCCACATACCATAGAGCCCACTGTGATACCACTGGTTTCCTTTAATCCCTAATACTGCTACCACTCGAGGCTTTTGATAAAATTACTAAGATTGTCAATGTCCTTCAGATCATCTATATAGTAGGCATCAAAGTGGATGTTTCTACTTCAATGTAGTGTATCCAGGAGATGAAGAACAGTCTTCTCCTTTTCCTCATACCTACAGCTTCTGTGAAAATCTTTTGTAAGCTGTCTTAAGGCTGAGGCGCCTCGTTTTCGTGCTCTTAATGTAATGCCCCGTAATAAACTCGACAACAATACCACATACATACATAATTGGTCATTACAACCATAGCTGCCAGATAAATAAAGCATCAAATCGTCAAGTATTAGAAAAAAAAAAAAAAATCGTCAAAGACGTTCATGGAAATTGTAAAAAAAATCGTCACAAAATCTGCATGAAAATTCAGTGTGATGTTCGCTAGAACCGACACATTTTTCAGTGCCTTAGCTTCTTAAGAGAGTGCAAGAAATACTTCACTTCATCTGATCTTCTTACTATTTACACCACTTATATCCGAAAGAGAATAGAATACAACTCTCAACTCTCTCTCTCGGTAGGGTATCGAACTCCATTGATTCATTGGAGCATCGTTGCAATGTTGTTTGTGTTTCACTGTTCTATCGCTATTATAATGTATTCTTACGTAACACTCGGCTTTCTCGGCGTGCACATACTTACATATGTGGTCAATTGGCCAGTGGATCGCACACTGCATTACAGACAAAGTTCGTTCTTTAGTCAGACTATGTGTTTGTGGAACTCCCCTTCGTGCAGAGGTTGTAATTTTTTGGCTTTTAATGGATGAAAAAGACATAAGATACAGAAAAATCGTCACTTAAATTTGCAATAGTAATAACTGGAAAGTAAATTTTATAAAGCTTAAAGTGGCTTTTAATGTACAAAAGTAAAGCATATGATGCAAATTTTTAATTTCTAAAAATCGTCAAAATAAGGGCACAAATCCTCACATTGTCAATACGATATTTTTGGGGCACAAAATCGTCAAAATGACGATAAATCGTCAAACCTGGTAGCTATGATTAAAACCCTTCAGTAAAGATTACGGACTTAGTTTCTAACACCAGTTATGATGTGTTCTATGTATACATGAGTGGCTGGACCTATAGTTTAAAGTCGACACCGCACGGCAAATTTTTGAGAAACTTTTCATAGCGATTTTATTTACTCTCACAGTTTTTGCCAGAAATCTGCTGAGAGGAAGTAGCTGAAGAAATATTTTTTCATATTTTCGTTTTGTTATCTGACCTGGTATTTGAACCGTGGTCTTACGTCTAATAAGCCAACACACTCTACCTACTAGACTATGGCGATTTCGTTGACAACAATACCATCGTCGTATAAAATCAATTTTTTTTATAAAAGTTTTAGGTTCTGGTTTAACAAAATTCGTACATATTTACTGATCAACAGACATACCCAATGAATATCTATAGGATCAACGATCAGTATGTTCAGTAATTTATTACAGTAATCCTTCGATTTACGTCGCCTCGATTAACGTTGTTTCGATTTACGTCATCAAATTTTTTGTTCCCTCTAACTTCAATTTGAGTCGTCATTCGATTTACGTTGCCTTTTTTTGGAACCAACTGCGACGTATGTAAATCGAGGAACTGCTGTAACTTTTTTAAGTTCCTTGTTAAAAACATACTACTTTGTAGTATGAGAAATATGAAATTCGATTTACGTCGTTTCGATTTACGTCACCTTTTTTTGGAACCAACTGTGACGTAAATCGAGGGGTTACTGTAACGGAAACAATCTCCTCTGGGATATAAAAATGCACGTTGCGTTACGGAGAGCATTCAGTCATATTGTCAGATAATCTATAGTATAGAGGGCATAGGGAATGATATGCATTCTTGGTTGTGTTGCTATCTTGATCTTTAAAATGAACACAACTTGTTAATACGTATTACAATTTGTGCTTCTTGTGCAGGTGTAAAAGGAATTTTAATTCGGATATTCATTGCCTGGAGTATTTTGAAATAGACTTAGGTTAGTGGACAAAATAACTTATAACTGTTAGGGTGCCATGCAGCGTTGCCAGATTTTTTTTAAAAAAACTTTATTTCTGGGGAAAAAAACTTTTTCTACAAAAGTACCAACATTTTTAAAGGAAATTCCAGAGCCCGGTTCCCTCTGTTGGTGTTTTTTTGCGTTTTTGTCCGGGACTAATAAAATACACAATATTTTATTAAAAAAATGTAAATATTTCCTGTTTTAATACTGAATTTATTGAAAAAAAATTTTAAATTTAATTTTGTCGAAAAAACTTGTTTTGTTAGAAAACAAATTTAATGAAAACTTTTTCGCATCTCAAAAAACTTTAAAAAAAAGGGAAAACTTGGCAAATGGCAACGCTGGTGCTATGGTAGTGTAGTAGGCTATATTACATTAGAGCCGAGGCTTAGCTCTGTTATATTGACTCGAGCATATGGTCTTATTTATTACGCTCGTATGGTTGTTAGAATAGAATTTATAAATGTATTGTTATTTATATTTCCATACTTGTTGGAATTGTTATCCCAGAAAGAACAGAAAAGTTAACCTCACTTTAGTGGCGTTATTATTATCAGGACAAAGCTAAGTAGGCTAATAATGGTCTACGTATGTATATTTTAAATCATAGAAGAACAACTTTTTTTTTTTGTTTGTTTGAAATTTATAATGCAAATATGTATGGAGTTTTGTTAGCCTTAAAGTTTTCGTTAAAAATATTGTTTGAGTTTTATTTGAAAATTAAAATAAATAAATATAAGAATTATGCCGGAAACCGGTAATGATGACACTTACCTCTGTGCACATTATTTTGTTAAACCTTATGAATAAATCCACAATACTATCTTGTAGGCTTTGTGGCGTTGCGAAATGGAAAGATCCCTCCAATGTTAAGTTGTCCACTTTTAATTATTTTTTAATGGCAAACTTTGAATCGTGTAGCTAATTGGAGAGAGAGAGAGAGTTGTGTCGTTGCTTTTGTTTTGGTCAAAGAATCAATGAATTTTCTTTCCTACTTGCAATTAATTTGACAGTTTGTTAGAGAGCAAGCAAGGCTAGTAAGGTTTTGGCTAAGCCGTTTTCTATTGTTGTTGTATTTTTCTTATTCTCTTTTAAGCTGCAACAGCAAATAAACACTTGTACGGCTGTAAACAACACTTTGACAGTTAATTTCTGTCATTTTTTGTTTGTTTCTTTTTTCTACCTCTTCTGATTGTTATTATTATTATTATTTTTAATTAATAATTTTTTGTTTGTTTGTTTTTTGGCTATTTTGCCTTTTATTAATTGCTTAGTTCACACATACACACACACACACTGTGATATGAACGAATAAAACATAAGTATGAATGTTTGATGTCTTTTGGTTTTGCTTTTCTTTTTTTCTTTTTCTCTTTTTGTTTTTTTATTTTTATGTTTAATGTGCTAATCTATCTATCTAATGAATGAATGCATATAAATTATTGTTTCTGTTGTTGTTGTTGTTATTATTACTATTATAGTGTTTGATCAATGGATCTTAAAGTGAATTTGTATGTATTCTGTTGCCGTTGTTGTTGTTGTGGTTTGGTTGATTTGATTAGATGATGGCTATGGTTTGTTTTGATTATGTCTTTCTTTATTACTTGGTGGTTTTCTTTCTTATGCGCGAAATTGGTCTCTTTCCTCTTTTATTCTTTAATTTTCTTCTTTTTTTTTTTTTTTTTGCACAAAATTTTTTGTCAACAAACAAAAGTCTTGACAGGTAGTTTAACTGTTTCGCTGTTTAATGTAAACAATGTTTGTTTATTAATTTATTTTTACTTTGTTTAATTGATTTTAAATAATAATTTAATACACAATCGTTTCTTTTTTATTATTTATTTCATTATTATTCTCTTTAGAAATTTGTATCTTTTTTTTTTTTTTTTGTGTATTGTAGTCGATTTAATTAAAAATTTCTCCTTCTTAATCCCAGCTTCATTATCTAGGAACTTTTTTGTTTTCAATAAATTTCTTTTTTTTTTTTAAATGTGTTTCACATAAAAATTTTTTTTAAAAAAAATACGCGCTTTTTAAATTTGTACGACTACGACAAAAAATATATGCGACCAACGAGCTAGCGAGCGAACAAACGAACGTGTACTTAGTCTACCATAGTAAAATCAGAAATAAGCAGTCGTTGTGAAAGATATGGGTACCAGAGTCTTGAAGCGGCGGCATATACACAGCACAGGCAGTCGTCATCAGTCCTCTTGTTATATTTTCTACCTCTCTCTTGTCTTCCCTGCTCTTTTGTCGTTTTTACTATCGCATTGTTTCGTTAGTGTAAATGTGTGAGTGAGTGTAACTATATATGTGCGCTCTGCTATATAAATGACTACAGATACACACACATACACCCAAAGGAAGTACAACCAATGCCAAGTGACTGAAAGCGATAGCAATATGGCGTGTGAACGAAATGGTATGATGTCAGTAAATGGTTTTTGAATGTTTTTTTTTTGTGCGCTTGTGTTTGTGTTTGTATTTGTATTTCTTTTTCCTACATAATACATGATGATGATGAGAGTACAGCACAAAATTGTGCTGTGTTTTAATAAAAACTTACATAAAGCAAATGCACACAGAGCAGCAAGAAGAGCTACGGAATAATAAAAATGAGAGATTTCGTATAAAATGTGTTATTTTACGAGAGTACGAGTAATGGGCATGGGCTACCAGACTTTCTTACTTTTCTTTGTATTTCAATGTTAAAAAAAGTGACCAAAGGAATAGAACGTTAGTATCAATAATTTAAAATCGATTATAATTTAGGGTGTGACTTAAATAGGTTCAAAGAATTTTCAAGTTATCACATCGTTCATCAATAGTTAATATTAAAACCATAATAAAACCGGCATATATTTTTCATTCTTAGTCCCATGGATTTATTCCTCTAATAGGTATATTAATCTAGTTTTTAAAACTGAAATATTCACCCTTATTCTGGTTGTCGTCGTCGACGTCGTCTTGCGTCGACAGTTTAAAATTGGTATTCTGTTTGCCGTTATTGACAGTTATAGATGACTGTCGACACACATTTGGTATTCTGTGAGTCAATACGCCGTCGATATTGTGTTGTGTCGACTCTGATTTTATCGGCATCATTTTTGGTAACGACGACGACGACGACGACAACCAGAATAAGGGTGATTATTTGTAGTTCTAACAAAATAAAGTCGAATTTGCCACAGTATAAGTATGCATAACTTCTTCTGAACCTTTATCTAGATGTTTTTTTACGTCAAAAATATATATTTGCTGAATGAATAGGTAACATTAAGTTTTGAACAACTCTAAGTACTTGTGCAGATCATAACATGCATTGTATATCAATACCTTAACTTTGTAGCCTAAATTCATCCGTTGCCAAGCGAATTGAAAATCATGACGAATGGTGTAAACCAACTAATATATGAGTGAATGTAATTAATTAGTTATACGAACAGTACTAGCTAGATAGGACTAACGATTTTACTTTACTTTTGCCACAGAATCTAATAAGGGGTGATTTTTTAAGAGCTATAGGAAAATTAAAAAAAAAAAACATAAAATTCAGAAAAATGCATGAAATCTTTATTTGAATCGATAGTACGGTCCATATAATTTAATGTTTGAAGATTATTTCATGCAAATGTTGACCGCGACTGCGCCTCAAATGGTCCATCCGCTTAGTCCAATTTTGGCATACTCTTTCCAACATTATCTCACGAATAAATGCTTCAATGTTGTCTTCCAATGCGTCAATTGAAGCGGGCTTGTCTGTATAGACATGAGCTTTAACATAGCCCCACAACAAATAGTCTAAAGGCGTTAAATCGCACGATCTAGGCGGCCAATTGACCGGTCCCGAACGTGAAATAAAATGTTCCCCGAACTCGCCTCTCAATAAGTCCATTGTTACGCGTGCTGTGTGGCATGTGGCATCGTCTTGTCGAAACCACATGTCATGCAAGTCAAGCTCTAGCATTTTGGGCAAAAAAAAGTTGGATATCATCTCACGGTAGCGCTCACCATTCACAGTTACGTTACGATTCCCAGCATCTTTGAAGGAGTACGGTCCAATGATGCCAAATTCAATGATTTGCAAGCGTTGTTCGTTTGTAAGACGATTCATGGTTAAATTATAGACCAAACTGAAGATGTTTGACAGTGAAACAAAACACGAAACGTGCTTGAGCTGTTTAAACCAGTATTGCCAAAAAGATAATAGCTAAAAAATCACCCTTTATGTTTCTTTGGCAACAAAGTCTTTAGGGGATAAAATTTGTTCGCAGTTGATTTAACTTCACTATAATATACGGTGATTTATTGAAAAGTTATGCATCGTTTATTATTTTTTGACCGATGCCCCTAAATGATTTATACACAGTTTTTAAATCTCACAACTGTTTTCCAAAATAATATAAAAATTTTTCCGTGATTTTCCCCTTAGTATTGTTGTTCACAGAAACAATTGTTACAGAGTATCTGGCAACCCAATATTGCTGTATTGCTGTAATTGTTGTTGTTTCTTCAACATGCCATATATGATTTTATACAACGAGTGCTGTGGCCTGACTTTCAAGTTAAGCCCGAGTAGTGGGGACTATTTGGTAGATTTCTGTAAATTTGTATTTGTGTTTTATCTGTGTGTGTGTGTGTGTTTGTGTGTTGTATGATGTTTTGCTGTTCGTTTTATTTTTTCGATTTATTTATGTGCTCGATTGCAAAGAGTGGGGTTTTTTTTTCTTTATTCAACTTCTCCACACATACACTCACACTCATACACTTGCACATGTGTGTGGAATGTTGTCAGTTGGGATATTTTTTTTGCTTTCTGTATTTCATTTCATTTTATATTTTCTACTTGTATGTGCTGTGTGCGATATTTGTTCGCTCTAACGTCGGTCTCTGGTTCATATCGTCGCATAAAAGTCCACAAAATAGATGGTATATGCATGCATGTATAGGTGTATGTATATGTTTGTGTGTGTGTGTGTGTTTTTTTTATAATATTATAATATAATATTATTGGTTTATTGTTGCTAGTTTTTAGCCAATAGTACAAGATGACTGACTGACTGACTAACTGGCTGGCTGGCGGGCTAGCTGGCTAGCTAGCCAGATGAATGACTGACTGCATACAGTTTTTGTATGGTGGAATGGTTGGATGGACATATGGATGGATGGACGACGGATCATACTACTTACTTACTCCTCTTGCTTGCATAGATTTCTATATATAAAATAGACACACTCACTATTCATTCACATGAAATTATTTGGTTGGTTCTGTTTTGTGCTGCATTGTCGTTTTTGTTATGAAAAAATATAAAACCAAAAACAAGACGAAGAAGAAGAAGAAGATGAAAAACAGCAGTAAAATCATATGAATTCGTTTGAATATTTCGATATACTATGTATGTGCGTATGTACGTAGTATCTCTTGAAGCAAGCAAACAAAGCAAGTAACTGGTATAAATGGCATTTGTTGTCTTGAGCCAGCGAGCGAGCAACAACTAAAAACTATTACTTGGACCAACAACTCAGAACCAACAGTATAATCGGCACAAGTTGTTGAGACTGACTTGCTTGCTGGCTGGATGATGGTTGGCAATTGAAAAAATTAATTTTTTTTTTTCATTATTTTTTTATCGTTTTTATAGAAACTGAAGGCGACACAGACCAACCAACTAATTCGTAGAGTTGTGCTGTAAGTATGTACATACATACATACTACATATGTATGTGTGTATGTATATGACCAAGTTAACGTTGTTTTGCTTTTGTGCCTTCTTGTTTTCTTGGCTGTTTCGTACCGTGCGATTTAATTTTTTTTTTGCTTTTGTTTTGTTTTTTACTATATTGACATCGATCAAGTCGAAAATGACCAACGATTATTATTTTAGATTGTTGGCTGGCTCTGGCTCTATGGCTGTATGGCTGTATTGCTGGGGATATTTGTCTGTTTGGTTGGTTGGTTGGTTGGTTGGTTTTGTGTTTGCGTTTGCTTGTTTGCCTGCCTGTATGACGCAGTCTTGAGTAAATTTTGCCTTGAAACATTTTTTGAACTTATTTTTCGTTTTTGTTATATCTTTTTGAAAATGGCAGCAAATATTTTAAATGAATGCCAAAAAAAAAAGAAAAAAAATATATAAAAACAAATAAACCCTCAACTAGTTGCAAACGACTTGGCTGATGAGTAGTCGTTTGGTTCGAGAAGCCCAATATCTTTAAAGGTTGAGTGTAGCAAGAAATGCAAATTCATTAGCTTGTCGTGTTTGGCGATTGTTGGAATATATTGAGGGGTTCTCAGTACTGAACGTTCTTCATTGTTGTGGTTACCCTGTCCAGTCAATGCTTAACAATTTGCGGGCTGTGTTGTGTTGATGTTAGTGGCTAATGTAGTTTTCCTAATCATTACGTTTAAATTTTTGTATTGTTCTTGTAGTTTTAAGAGGGTAAATACCAATCTGTATTACGTTGAAATTTCCCTACTATACAGATGGATCTGTTGTTAATGCATATTACAAAATTATGTGGAATGAATGCCACGATTGGTTCGCAGCAGTGTAGCTAGCTTTAGGTCTTTGTGAATCTATTATCGAACAAAATTTTTCCACTACGGCAAAGGAAATCTTCAGTTTTTATAGCCCGCCCGCCTGGTGCCAAGCTGATACATATAGAAAAACCTTTACGTTCCTGGCTGCTGATTATTTTTGTTTGCTGCTTGATGAATGCAAATGACATTTTTCTTATGGTGTTTTCTTTTCTACCAAAAAATGTGCATTTTATTAACGCAAAATGCAATTTTGTGTTTGTTTCTTAAAAATGTTTCGCCCTCAAAAAGGGTGGTATGTTTTATTCTAAATAATTCGCACTTGCCAATGGCGGAGGGCATTGCATTTTATGCCCTGTATAAATCGAGAGTGCTGATAATGCCCTGTAAAGCAGATGATTTTTGTTTATTTATAGGGCTACCAGATGAAATTTAAAAAAAGTCGCCTGATATTGTTATCCAATTTGAAGTTAATTTTTTCATTGTTTTGTGGAGTAATCTTAAGGAAACATTACATTATTAAAGCTACATGTTCAGCAATATAAAAAATTGCATTCAATGTTAGAACAGTGTTAAAATATTTTTTTTTTGTTATAAAAAAAAGCGTGCAAAAAATGAAGTCGAAAAATTAGCGATCTGGCAACACCTTTGAACAAATTGGCATTTCCTCATTCATTTTCTTAATAAGTGGTAAACACAGGGCATACCCTTTTTTAATATTTGTGTTTTGTTCTTCTCAACAAAAAAGATGACATTACAACAGGGTTGGTCAGCAATTTTTTTAATGTACCTTGTAAGAGGGTGACATTTTCTCTGTAGAAAAGAAAACACCATTAAACAAGTTGCCTTTCTTTTTGACTAATTGTTGTTGAAATGGTTCTTGAAAATATGTAGTCTTCGAAGAAATAGAACAAAATGTGGGAGACTTATAAATTCCAGATTTTACTCATATACATATATATGTATGTACACCAAATCAAATTTTTGTGGAATACCTAGACAGCCATAGCAGCCCTCCTTGTTTTGGCAGAACTTGGTCAGTACAAGGACTGCGTTCACCTGTGGCGTCACAACGGGCCGCTATGCGTGCTCAAGTGAGCTTTTGATATCAGAGCTACCACTCCAACCTAGACTCGGTTTTTTTATAATCGCAATTTCAGCAATACTATGCAGAATGTATTGTTCTGAACGCTTCAGTGCATAAATAATTAAAGGAATGAGAATAACGACGGTATATCAGTTAGCTTGTGTCCTGAGATTTACTTTTCAGAAGTAAAACGATAAATATTTCCGGAATTGTAGAAAATAGATTTTGAACTGCTGGCCATCGTTACCTTCATCAAATAAAAGATCAGCCTAGTATTGAACATACATACCTGGGTCCGATAGCCTTTGCTGAAATAATGAATAATTTTTCTTTTGGAATGTTGAAAATCTAAATTTCTTGGGAAGCGTATTGTATTGTATTGACAAAGAGTAACAAACATTTTTTGATTGCTTCTGCCTGCATAGATGTGGCCGAGTATTTATTAGCCAGCAGTGTGAGTTAAGGCAGCTACTACTGGGAATATGAACTTCTGACAACTGCTTCGTTGAAAGGTATATATTTTCTGAATGCATTCAGGCAACCAGTCATTCGAACGTTATCGGGGATTGAAAGATTGGAGAGAAAAAAAGGCGAAACTTAAGAAGTGGAACATTAGGAGGAAATCAATGTATGCATGCATGTGGAGATTGTAATTTTATTTATTTATTTCGCTGGACTTCATTGACTTTTTGAAAAAAAAAAAAAAAAGGAATTCTTTCACAATTCAATTCCCCTATTTTAACTCATAACTCGTCTTTCATAATCAGCTGGTTAGTTTCTTTGCCAATAGGCTATGCTTTACGGAAAGAAACCGTTCTTTAGTTGCACTGCTCCTGTATGGAATACTTTTATTTCAGCAGTGTTTCATGTTTCTTATAATTTAACTTCCAAAAATAAAAACCATTTCAGATTTATGAAAATTAATTTTTTTTCAATTCATTTCATTCGATATGAATTTGTTTATAATAGTTACGGAACAGAATAACAATCAGAAGATATACATAGGCCCACAAAAGTATACATACGATTAACAAATTTCACAAATTTCTGAACCAATGCAAAAGACCGTCTTAAAATCGAGGAAAGTTGTCAGACAATTATAAAGATTTTCAACGAAAACGGATTAGTTAAAAAACCGTATGTATACTTTTGTGGCTCTGTGTATTTATACAGGTAATGGCAACATTACAACAATTTATTTCGCTTTGAATTTTACCAAAAATTATAAGTATTTGTATGCCACGGGCAGCGTTGCCATTTTTTTTAAACCTTTTATTTCTGGGAAAAAAAAACTTTTTTTTTTACCAAAAAACTTTTTTTTTTACCAAAAAAAACTTTTTTTTTTTTTACCAAAAAAACTTTTTTTTTTACCAAAAAGAACTTTTTTTTTACCAAAAAAAAATTTGTTTTCTACAAAAGTACCAAAATGTTTAAAGGAAACACCGGAACCCGATGCCCTCTGTTGGTGTTTTTTTTTGCTAATTTTGCCTGGGACTAATAAAATACACAATATTTTATTTAAAAATGTAAATATTTCTTGTTGTTATTACTGAATTTATTGAAAAAAATTTATAATAGAATTTTGTCGAAAAAACTTGTTTTGTATCTCAAAAAACTTGCAAAAAAAGGGAAAACTTGGCAAATGGCAACGCTGGCCACGGGCCTGTCAAATTTTATTCGCTTTGCTTAATTCGCCTGCTAAAAATGACAAATCTTTGGCAAAAGTACCAACAACAAACACACATAAAAAGTAAACATAAACAAACTTTTCGCCTTATTTTTGACAATTTTATTGCAATGCAACAATAAAAAAGAATACTACCTGTATGAATATATGTATCTTGAACATGCAGGAATTATATTTCAAATATTTTTCTAGGGAAAGAGTTTTTTGCATAAAAATGCCTGTAAATATGCATGTACATGCATTCATATTGACAAATTCAGTCTATAATTCGATTAGTTTTATATGTTCGCGCGACATTTGTCATCAGGAACAGTGTTGACTAGATGTTGATTTCGTTTAGATTGCAAATATAAAATTACTTTTGATTTAAAAAAGCGGTTTTCATTTTCTTTCGTTTTGCCATTTGCGGCTGCTAAAGCGTTGCGTCACCAATATCAACAAGAATAAAGAAATCGAAATAATGCCATCAATAAACAATCATTTAATGGTGGTGGGATTCCATTAGTCATCCATCCACGCACTTTGATTGCAAACTGATAAGAACTGATAATTTCGATAGCAATATCAACTTAGAACACAAAAAAGAGACAAAACAAAAAAAAAAATAAAGAAAAGGAAAAGAAGAGAGGCGCACATTCTATGTTCAATTGCCGTTATCGTCATACAATAATAAAAACTATAATAAATGCAATATTCAACGGCGACTGCAACAACAATAACTCTAAAAATATTATGTATTTTCGTCACTGTCTTCACCATCATCATCATCACCATCATCATCGTTATAATCATGATTATTTCAGTGTTTTCTTCTGTTTGCTTAACTTGTCGTGTCGTGACGTAAAAGTTGAAAAGGGTTTTTTTTTTGTTTTGTTTTGTTTTCCTTTTTGAAAATCCACCTGTGCAATTGGATTCTTGAGAAGAATGCTGTACAAAAAAAGAGCATTTATTTTATAACGTTTAACAATACAACAACAACAACATCGACCCTGATGATAACAAAATGAGAGTGATGAAAAAGATTACGACAGTGCCTGCTCCTGAAACTGTTTTTTGTTTTTGCTTTTCATGTTTTTTTTTTTTTTTTTTTTTTTTTAGTTTGTTATTGTTGCATTGCTGTTTTGCAAAGTAAAACGATGATCACCATGAAAATGCTAACAATACACGAAGACAAATACAAAATCGCAGGTAAAGCAACGAAAATACCATCAAAGCTTTTTAACAGTACATATCGTTTGAATGTTGGGAATTTTCACATTGTTTCTTGTTGCTGTTGTATGTAGTAGGATCTCTTCTCAATGTTAATATCATTTCCGCTTTAAAACAACAACAACAATAGCAAAACAAATATTTTAAGGTTCCTGCTCACAGAAAGTAGACAAAAAAACCTACAAAAACATGTTTACTCTTGTTGTTGTTTTTCTTTTTCTTTGTTTTGTTTTTGTAAATAGAAGAGTGATTGTCGGCTGTTACGAATTTTTCAATAAAAACGAAAAATAATATAATTTTATTACTCTTTTCCTCAATTTTTCTCACTCTCTTCCGCTCTCCTTCTCTTACTTGAACATTCTCTTTATTGTGATAATTGCTCTTTTTTTTTTTTGCCTTTAATTTAGTAAGCGTGTGTGGTGTACTTGTATTTTAAAATCGATCACCTTGAATATTTCTTTCTTCTGTGTACATTGCTCACTCAAACACACGAACGCACACGATTTCTTGAATTCTGGCTGATAAAAAATGTTCTCTAAAATGAATTTAAATATGGAAACAACAGCAACAGTGTTGCATTTCGGTTATTCACCATATGTATGTATGTATATGTGTTGTATGGATGTGTTGGCAATGTTGCTGTTTATTCTGTTGCATTTAAGTGCACATATTTATGGATGTTTGTATATTTGTGTGTGTATTAGAATAATTTTAAAAAATATATAAAAATAGTATCCCAAACATTTTTACATATTTGGTTGGTTGGGTTAATTGTCTCATTGAATTGAACTGAGTTGAATTGTGCCGCTGTTATAATTAAAAATTAAAATAAAATATTGAATATGTAAATATCTAGATAACAACCAAAATAATAGTTGTTGTTGTTGTTGTTTATTGTTGTATTTAAAATCAAAACACAATAATTTTCATTGAGTTTTAAATAAAATTAAAATGTAAATACTACATATGCATACAACAACAACAACGACAATAACAGTAAAAAAAATTGTCATAACACATCTTCTTCACTAGTAAAGTAACATTAGCAGTGGCTTGAAGAAACGCAACAGCAATAGTAATATCAACATCAACTATAACTTGAGTAAAGATAATAATAATAATAACAACAACAACAACAACTACTACTACAATAATAATAATAAGTACGAAATAATATTAACAACAACTACAACAAATGCATTTGTATGAAAGAGTATGTATATTAAACCAGTTGAGTTGAATTTAAGTTGATTCGAGTTCACTATTCTTCGTTCGTTTCATACATTTTGTCTGTCGTCCGTCGTCGTACATATTCGCTTTTTTTGTTTTGTTCTCTTTATTCGCCTGCTTGTTCGTTGTTTCATTCGTTCATTAATTCGAAATTTTAATTTGAAACTTATTTAGTTGTTGTAGTTGTTGCTGTTGTTGTTATTTCATCTTTGTTCTCATTATAGTCTCTGTGAAAAATATGATTTTTTTTTTCGTTTCATTTTCATTTATTTTTAATGTTACATTTTGTTGTTGTTGTTACTGCTGTTGCTGTTATTGTGGTAGTTTCTATCAGTTCGTTCAGTTATGTTGGATGAAGTGAAAATATCACAAAATCTACCACTTCATACGCACAGAAAACAGAAAATCAAAAACAACAAAAAAAAAATGTACGTGAATGTATGTAAATGTAGAATTGTTAAAATTTTATATACTGGTATGTATGCATTTGAGTATACATATGTATGTACAAACATTTATGCTTATGTAGTATATGTATGTTTCCAACTGCTGTTTAGTGTTGCCGTCATCAAATTTCAGTTTTAAACTTGTAAAAACATTATAAACAATCGGGAATTGGAAAAAAATATAGAAAAAAAAAAAAACCGGTTAACTTTAAACCGTTTAGCATTTATATCCAACAACATTATGAATTGAAAGAGTATTTTCTTAATTCTAAACTACATATATGCTTTGCCCCCGTCCTGCTCAAACAGTTTTCAATAGCAATGGTACCACGGTTTCGAATACATTCCCGTATTCTATACAAACTGCACTTTAAAGGTAAGTGAGGTTAGGTTAGGTTAGAGGACGTGTACTTATCAATTGTGACAAGTACAGTACCCGGAGGTCGAATAGACCCATTGAACAACGTCCTAGCTTCTCACACCACTCGTGTTGAGTGCGTTAATTTTATACATGAGTGGCGGGACCTACAGTTTAAAGTCGACTCCGAACGACAGATTTTTGAGAAGCTTTTCGTGGCAATTTTATTTACTCTCAGAGTTTTTGCCAGAAATCTGCTGAGAGGAAGTCACCGAAGAAATATTTTCATATTTTCGTTTTGATGTCTGACCTGGGATTTGAACTCAGGCCTTTCGTCTAATAAGCCAACACACTACCTACTAGACTACGGCGACTTCAAAGGAAAGTGAACTAGAATAAATTTTAAATTTTTAGTAAACATTTAATGGGGAATTATGGCCTTAACAATTTAATCACACTTAATTTTATTATTTAATCAAAAAGTTTGTTAGTTCTTGTAGATAGGTCATATGGACTGGACTTGCTTGTTTTCTATTCAAAGAAATTTTAAATCATTTCAAAATCAAAGTAAAAACCTTTCTTACATTTACAAACTCTGATAATTTTTGTTCAGAAATTTAATAAAAAAAAATTTAATTTTGTGCCACTTTAAAATGATTACATAGAAATTGGCAACACTGCCGCACTCTATTGTATACACACTCAAGCGAACATAAATGCAAAGAGACACAGAAAATCTCCCCCTCTTGTACTCTTCCCTTTAAACAACACTGTCAAGCACACATTAATATCTAACGAGTCAGTTTTTGCTATCTCTTTACAAATACACCCATACACTGGCAAAGGCTATTATATTGTATGTACGAACATTCAAAGAGTATACATTTTTAAATTGCACAGTGGGACAAGAACTCGAAAAGAAAATAATAACTGTTGTATATATTTTGAAGTAAATGTATGTATGTATGTGCTGATCTGTTATTGCTTTGTCACACTTGTGTACATTTTGTAGGAACAGATAGATAGAGATGGTGGTTGCAAAAGTTCACATTAAAATCCACTATGGTTGATATCAATATATCGGGTCGGCTATCTAACGTTTTTTTTTTTTTTCAACTAGTGCTTATTTCGTGAATGGTAACACTTAGCTCATGTCTGATTTGACAGATAATTATGTAGTTTTATCCTTCCGCTGAACGAATATGGTTGTGTATACGCTTGAACAACGCTGGGAAATATTGCGACATTACTTTGAAAATCATGGTTATGTTGCAGAATGTGTGCGCAAATTGCGTACGGATTTTGGTAGAAGAGAAGCACCGTCAGCTCCGTATGTTCGTTATCTTGTGAAAAAAGTGAAAGAAACTGGCATCCTCATCGATAAACCAAAGCGTGTAAAGCCAAAAACAGTGCGTATACCCGAGAATATTGCTGCTGTGGCAGAAAGTGTGCGTGAAGCGCCATCAACATCAATTCACCGTCTTTCTCAACAATTGAACATTTCGGAGACATTATTGAGACGAATTTTGCATAAAGACCTTGGTATGACGCCATACAAAGTCCAATTGGTTCAGGAGTTGAAGCCAATTGACCATCCAATGCGTTTTCGCTTCGCTAAGTGGGCCTGCGATCGACTTACAGAAGATGCCGATTTTGGCAAAAAAATCATCTTTTCAGATGAAGCTCATTTTGATCTTGGCGGGTATGTAAACAAGCAAAATTGTCGCATTTGGGGCACAGAAAACCCGCACGCATACATTGAAAAGCCGACGCACCCAAAACGAGTCACTGTTTGATGCGGATTTTGGTCCAGAGGCATAATTGGGCCATTTTTCTTCGAAAATGAGCAAGGAGTGGCCGTTACAGTCAATGGCGATCGTTATCGGGCCATGTTGAACGAAAATTTGTTCACAAAAATTGAAGAGGAGGATATTGGCAACATTTGGTTTCAACAGGACGGCGATACGCGCTCAGTTTTTGAAGATCGCATTATCGGCTGATAATGTTTGATGCTGATGTCGTTTGGCCACCTCGGAGCTGCGATTTGATACCGTTGGACTATTATTTGTGGGGTAACGTCAAAGATAAGTGTTACGCCGACAAGCCAGAAACAATTAAAGGACAATATTCGTGAAGCCATTGGTGAAATACAGCTGCACACAATCGATAATGTGCTTAAAAATTGGACCGATCGTGTAGGCTACTGCATGGCCAGCCGAGTCAGCCATTTGAATGAAATTATTTTCCATTATTAACCGGAAGGATTGTACTTTCAAATAAAAAAAGAAATTTGAGAAAATATTCAGTAGTTTTTTTTTAAAGCATTTTCCAAAAAAAAAGTGTTTTGGCGGATCCTTTAATACTTATAAATCACTCGAGTGACTCGAATCATTCATCAAAATTTATAGTCTTAGTTATTGTTGCACTTAGAAAAAAGAAAAGACACTTAAGCAAAGAAGACAGAGCAGCAAGCAGAGCAAACACACAACCTTCTAGTAAGTATTTTAGTGTTCGTACGCGATTCATTATTAACCGGAAGGATTGCACTTTCAAATAAAAAAAGAAATTTGAGAAAATATTCAGTAGTTTTTTTTTAAGCTTTTCCAAAAAAAAAAGTTATTTGGCGGACCCTATATAATAAATAAATTTCTAGAGGAATTTAGGTCTTTTTTTTCTGAAATGCTACCAAAAGATTTCGATATTATATTGTGCTAACTTAAGTTTCTGGATTCAGCTTTTACTACTTAGCTACCAATTCCTATTTATTCATTATCCATAACATTAAATTAAAAACAGTTTTTGCATTATAATACCTTGCCGGCCATTATACCTATGACAACATTTACTGAAATTATATCTTTGCCCCACTGTTCTCGTTCACTCAAAATGTTATTTGTATTTATTGCTAAAGCAGAACTGTTTTACTTGTTCGTTGGGTTGCTACTTTTTATTATTGTAACATTCCATGCCAAAGAATTTTCTCCCTGTTATTTCGTCCGACCGTCTCTGTCCGTGTGCTGTCAGTTTCTCTGGCTGTCGCACTAATGAACGAACGCAAAAACCAACATTCAAACAGTTTCAATGAAAAGCAGTCATTTAATCATTATTTTATGTTGAAGCTCTCGGTTCGGTTATAATTTTTCGTATGCTCTTAATGTAAGTACGTACGTACAGTGAACATCATAAGTTTTTAAGGTTTTTTTTTTTAATTCCTTAATATTTGATAAAATAACAAATAAATTCTGCTGTCTATTTGAAAAATTTATGAAAATAGTAGCATTCCTGACAATAAATTTAAATTGGTCAAATTTGTAAAAAAAAAGATATTTTGTTGCATTGGTATCCTGCCGATTTACAATACAAGTTCAAAGTAAAAATTGTCAAAATCGACAGTCATGTATGCACTGTTATGTCCATTAGTCAGGGACTTAATATTGAACAACAAGCGTTTGGCAGTTTTGAGCTTAAATTTGAATTTTAAAAATTTTTGCCAGCAAAGTAATCTAAGTAAGTCACTCCAATTAAAACAAAGAATAACAAGTAATTTATGTCCTAACATTTTACAAGCGCCACTGTATATTACAGAGTGTGTGAATAAGAGTAAAAAAAAAAGGCGCACATATACACATTCATCTGTACAACCCTGATGTGATGTGAGAACAACGAACGATACGAATGCCTGCCTCATCATCATTTTGAAACTCTGTTATATATACATAACCTACAAAATTGTTTATATACACCACATCAAAACACATATTGGTATCTCAGCGTTTGTATGTATAGGTGTACAACATTCTGCTGCTTTCTCTGCGACTGGATTCGATTCGAAAAAAAAAACACTGTAGAAAACAGTGTACGTAACATTAGAGCACAGCATAACATTTTATATGTATTTCATATGAACTAAGGAGAAAAGAGTAAACGAACATTGAGGCCGACGATGATAATGACGATGACTAAAGTAAAAAATATTGTATTTTTCTCTTATTTTTGTTGTCGTTGTTGTTGTTGTTGTTTTTTAAGCCAGAACCAGAGTTATAGCAGCAGTCAGGCAACCAAGTAAATATTAAATGAAGAATACAAAAAACAAAAAAACAGAAATATTTACGAGAACAACAAATGTCGGTCTGTATGTCTGCCGTTTTGTTTGTTTGGTTCGCTGCTTCGTTCGTTCGTTATACACTCGTTGTACAACAGCTTTGACTGACGGCCTGCCTGTTTCGCTTATGTGAGTGTTTGTGTTGTATGCACAGAGCTAGAGCCAGAGTCGAGTGGTTGGTTGCTTGGTTGCTTGTCGTCTTGCTTGTGTAAAATGCTACGAAATGTGGGAATGAAACTCAACAGTAACAAAAGCAATAAAGAAAAAAAACCCAAACTAATGAATGCTAAAAAATAAAATAAAAATTTCCAACAACAAAAAGAAAAAAAAAAACTTGTACAGATTTCTGTTGTATTAAAACTATCGCTTGCTGGCTGGCTGGTATTGCCTGTTGTCGTTCATTCATTTCAATGGTTCGGGTTTTTTCAACTTTTACACTGGCTACACCACTACAAACAAACAAATTCATACAAACACTCAAACACCCCTATATAAAATATATGCTGTTGTTACGTTAAATTTAGCTGGCTGTGTTGAATTTCGAAAAAGAGAAAGATTTGTGGGTTGAAATAGTACAACAACGGCCAAATCCCAACAAAAATAATAATAAAAAAAATCATACAAAAAATTTATTTTTCTTTGTACTTAAACAGCAAAAACGAAAAGCTTTAAGACTTTAACATTTCGAAACAACAGCCATAATCTTTACCTTGTCCGTTTATCATCTATGCATACGATGCTTGCTTATACTCAACAGACAACAACGCTTAGCGATAACATGAGTCAGTGAAATAAAATTCTTTAAAGTTAAGTTTTATGTTGTTGTTTGTTGTTGTTCTTGTTGTTGCTTTTAAAATTCGGCATATTCCGTAGAATTTCTGTTGTTGTGCATTCATTGCCAATGGGAAATATGACGGACTAAGTGGCTGACTGCTGTTGCATTCGTGGTGTATTATTGACAATAAATTGGCATTGCAGCTTATGAAAGCAAAAACAACAGAAGGCTGTAAATGAAATAACGCATGAAGCACGTTGCTTAACTGAAAATGAGAAAGAGAGAGAGAAAAGAGAGTCTTAATTGATAATTTCTCTTCTTCGAATATTATTTTCTTTCATTGTCCTATACGATTAATAGTTGATTAAATTGTATACTTTGCATTTCGTATGATGATGCGTATCGAAGGTCCTGTTATAGGGTAAATGCACCTAATGTCGGCATGTACCAGTAGTCGGCAGTTTTTGTAAAAAAATGCAAATAAATAAGAAAAACGACCTTTATTTATTAAAGTTAAAACTGATTTTGGTAGAAAAAATAGTTTTCTTTTCTTATGAAATGAGTAAATTTGAGTGGGATGAATAATTTTGCCAATTTTTGTTCTCATTCAGTGAAGGTTTTTCAAAAAGTGGAGTAGGGCCAGTTTTTTAAAAAAAATTTTAGTTTAGGTGCCTCCTTAAACAAGTAAGTATTTATATTAAATTAAATGTTTTTGAAGAAAGTAAGTGATTATAATGAAAGAAAATAGTTCAAATTTTAAATTAAGAGTGAAAAATTAAGGAAATTAATATTTTTTTTATAATTTATATTGCTGCCGGCATTAGGAACAAAAAATTATATGATTTCCAATTGTCGGCAGGGAGGTGCCGACTACTGGAAATTGAGTAAAAACTTGATTTACCCAATAGTCGGCATAGTTTATAATGAATACACTGAGACCTGCCGAGAATTTAAAGTCGGCATTCTTACATTTATATAACTAAAAGTCCTATAACAGGACGAAAATTCGTGATTCAGTAGGCATATTAGGCTGTTCTTTGAATGTCAGGCGATATAAATTCATTAATATGTCCACCAACGGGAAAATGCTCATACACCAATACTCCCAAGATTCCCTAAAATGTGCTTTAATGGAAGTAAGAAATGGCACATCTACAATATTGGGTGCAATCAAAAAATATGGCGTCCCGCTTTCCACCATACAGGACAGAATCCATCCATCGGATGATGCCAGAAAAATGGGTCCACAAACAGTCTTGACTGAATCAGAAGAGGAATGTCTTGAGAAATCTGTACAGTATCCAAAAGGGAATTGATAAGGTAATATTAACAGTGCTGCTGGTTTTCTCAACAAATGGTCAGATAGTGGCCCAAATGATTGTCTTTACATATGTGCGACCACCTAAAGATGTAGTAAATAGTTTGCCGGAAGAAAAGAAGTTTTGGAGCTATTTTGTTGATAATATCGATAGCTATGTCGAATTCTGCTGCCTTTATTTCTGTATTAATTTCATTTGCAAAGGCCAAGAATAGCTCCAAAACTTCTTTTTTTTAACAAAAATTTTAATGCCGACAATAGGATCATTTTTTGCCGAACTTAGGAACACATGTGCCGAGCACTGGAAAAATCGATGATTTAAACAAAATATTTAAATTACTTATAATTTACTATTTTAATGTTCAAAGTTGGTAAATGGATCTAAAACTAAACTAATCACAGAATTGTAATAACTAAACATCATCTCAACAATACTTTCCCACTTCTAATCAGACCAGTTTGAAAAAGAGAAAAAAATAAAACTGCCGACTACTGGTACATTTACCCTACATAGTTTCTCCGGTGAATAAAGACAATCTCCTTTGGTTGGTTTCTGCACTGTGAATTTCCCTAACAGTGAGACAGTTGGATTGCAACAATGTTGTGAATTTATTTAAATTTGACTGTTTTTTTACAAACATTCAAAAAATGCTTTCTAAGCGTTTTTTTTTATGGTCAAATTTTAACAGAATAGCTAAAAATCGAAAACCTAAATTCCGTTTCTCTTAATTCCTATAAAATTTATTTGTCTTAATAAATCTTTGGAACGATCTGCTGTATAAATTTGAAACACAACATTAGAGGGAAAGCAACACCACTGCAATTACTTGCGAGCTACATGAAATTTTCAAACTAGAAAATGCAGAATTACAACAGAAGATAATTTGCCTTTCGCTTGACAAACGAGTTGGACTTTCGTAAATATGTATTGTTGTCTCATTCTCAGTCGTTTTTGAAACGATAAAATTTCTCATTTAGTCGTAGAGGATTAACGATCGATCCTGCATATTATCGGTAACATAAAACTACATTGTGTGTGCGTTTCTATAGTAGTAAGGAGTGCGCACAAAAAAAAAATGGGCCTACTTTTAAGCTTATAACTTTTATCGTAATTGAAAAAAATGAATACCGTTACATTGTTTTTGTTAGTCACTTGTTTCAAAATCCACGTGCTAAATGTCATTGCAATAGCAAAATTAGTTTTTTGAAAATGGGCACCCAACAAGAATGTCGTAAAAAAATAATTGAAATTTTCAATGAAAAACTGCGCCGCTTACAAAAAACGATTGCTAGGCTCGCAGGCGTTAACCAAAAAAACAGTTTCTAAGGTAATACTTGAAACAATATAAGGAGTCTTTGAGTACTGAGAGAAAGCGTGGAAGTGGACGAAAAAAAATGATTTGCCGACCAAAACAAAGCAAGTAAAATAATACGTATTTAAAACAAAAACACCCTAACATAACTGGAAGAAAAGTGGCTCAAAAAGTTGGATGCTCTGAGACCTTTGTCAGAAAAAAATTGTATACACAAAAGAATTCAAATATTATTTTTACTTTAATTGAAATATAAAACGAAAAAAATCCGCCACTTAGCTTTATTTCTATAACGAAAAGTGTAAGTCCAGATTTTTTTAGTGCGCACTCCTTAGGTAGTTTACTTTCTTTCTTTTTAATAACAAGAATTAATTCTCTCAAACGCAGAAGCAATTAACGCAATTATTCACCTCATTTATACACCCGTATTTTTTAAAATTGTTGCTGCTGTATGTACCCGCGTTATCACGCCTCTTTCTTTAACTTGACAACAAAGGATCGATCACAACCAAAGCACTTACAAATCATTTGAGAGAGAGAGAGAGTAAGTGGTATGCTTAACATTTACCGTTAAAAATCTTGGGTTTTATGTGTTTGAGCCCAATCGGTGTAAAGAGATGTGTTTGACTAGCATTTAGTGTAAAGCTCTCTTTGTTGGTCTGTTCGTTATATGAGAGAAGAAGTACAAAAAAATTCTGAAAATAATATCGAGGGTAAAAACAAAAACTACAACAACAATGTGTTTTGTTAAAAACGAAAAATAAAAAATTAAAACTTACGTACAACCTGACAAATGAAAAGTTCATGGATTTTAATGCTGTGTACGGTGGGTGGTGGTGGTTGCTTTGAAGTTTTTTCTTCGTGAAATAATTGTGTGCCAACGAAAAAGAATGGAATAGAAGCGAACACTGCCAGCACAAGCAATTCTATCTTGTTAGCTTGCACTCTCCGAATTTTTGTTTGTCCAGTTACTCTTTAATATCATTGCGGAGCAGTTGTACATAGTTGCTCTGCTATTGAATATTGAATTTGAATTTATTTTTCATGCTATTTTGGCTTTGTCGATATTATTTCGACATGACAATTGAACAATTCTTCTTAGATTCTCTTTAATCAACCACCACCACCACTACCATCGACACCGCTACCACCATCACTATCTCAGCATCGTCATCATTCCACCACTATCATCGCATCCAATTTCTGTTTTACTTCACGTGCTTCTTTTGGCTCTGGCATGTATGTTGAAGAGACGCACAGGCAGTAGAAGAGTGTGATGATTTTTTTTTTTTTATTTTCGTCTTTAATTTACCCGACTTTAGTTACTTACGCATAGCGGAGATAAAAAGCAAAACAACAACAACAACTAAAGCAACACTAACAAAAATTTAATGAAAAAAATATTTTTTTTTTTTTTATTAAATATTTTCAATCCAAAGTATTAAAACACTCAACGAACAATGAACGTCGCTCGTTGTTTTTGTTGCCCTGTGCCTGCCCGTCTTCTGTAAACGTAGGCACATACGCTCTTTCATAAAATTCTTAAAATAAGAAAAACAACAACAACAATAATATTATAAACTAAATTGAACAAAAAGAGGAAAGAAATAAAATAAAATCCACGCACACAAACACAAAAACATACATACGACAAAAACTGAAGGCAAACAAAAAGGAAGGACAAAAACTCTCCTTTAAACACATACACACACACACACACAACATCTTTAAAGCCGCCTGCACTGAATATAAGTCTTTTAGTATATTTGATGGAACGATACAACAAACTAACGAGCCATCGAACAACGAACGCAGAAACGAAAGACCGCAGGCAATGGGACAATTGTCGGTAGACATAAACTGCTGATAGAAAAAAAATAAAAAAAAACCCATACATATGCATATGTATGTATGTATGTATATATACATTAGGGTAACCAAAACTATTGTCTGACATCATCAACCTCATCATCATGCTGAATATTGAACAATGTTGTCAATACATCTGAAAATAAATGTTTGTTCTTTGTGTTTAAAATATTTTTTTTTTATATTTTCCGGATTTACTAAAAAAAAATTATATCCGGGAAGGATAACATCATCACATAGCATTTGAATTGAATTCTTATTTTTTTGGTCACCCTGACTTGAGGATAAACCATTACTGAGGGGGTAGATTTTTGTTGTTTGTTTTCTTTTCTTCACATTAAAATAATGAAAAGTGAAGTCCTGCGAATGTATTCATTCTTGGCGGCAGAACACGTAAATGAGCAAAGACATGAAGCAAGCTAGGGCGCACGAGGACATTAGGATTCTTCTGTTGGCATTTTATCATAATTATGGCTCAGTATGGCATTCGTTTGCACTGTGCTGTCACAAAATAATAGCGAAACAAATCTCATGCGATGACGTTTAAAGTGAACTCATACTAGAATACAAAATGATCGAACTCCAGGTAAACAGACTGATACTTCCAATTGTAGACGACGTGTACCCATAATAGATCCTTAGTAAAATCGATTTCTCAAAGTAATACATAACATAATTGGTCTTTACAACTCTTCAGTCAGGATTATTGACCTAGCTTCTCACACCCCTTATGTTGTGTGGGTTGATTTTATACATTAGTTGCGGGACCTACAGTTTAAAGTCGACTCTGAACGACAGATTTTTGAGAAGCTCTTCATAGCAATTTTATTTACTCTCAGAGTTTTTGCCAGAAATTTTGTTTTGTCGCCGAAGAAATATTTTCATATTTTCGTTTTGATGTCTGACCTGGGGTTTAAACTCGGGCCTTCAGTCTAATAAGCCAACACACTAGGTACCTATTAGACTACGGCGACTATTATTGAAAATCCATTCCAAAATGTTGCCATGAATTATATTAAAAAATATTTTTTGTCGCCATAAAAACAAACACGAATAATTTCTTTGGCTTTCACATGGACATAACGCTGGCTTCCGAGACCCATTGGTCACCTCGAAATTTATTCAATACGAACGTCAATATAATTTGGAATAATTTCGGGAGGATCGTCAATTTTTATTATATCATGACTAAAACGCTTCCTTATTTGCGATTTTTCTGGGAATTATTTTGGATTTCTTTGCGTCTGTCTTTAATAGTTCCAGCGAAACCTTGTAATTTCCTTAATTTATTCTCCGCCGAGATTCTCAAACGCGTGATTCTACTGCAAACCCCATGTCCTAGAGTTCTAGACTAATTTCTCTTAAGGGCACTGTATTATTCAATACAATTTCAAAAAAGGAAGTGAAACATAATTTCCTGTATTAGCCCGACGTTATCGATTATGCGCCTTTTAAATACTAATAATCGATTTCGAAGATACCCGTTAATCTTAAGTTAAAGTTTTATGTGAACTTAAACGATTTTCTGAAACTATCTCACCAAATTCGATGAAATCAGTCTTTTAAACTCTGTCAAGCTGTATGTCACAGAAGAATTTGAAGCAGTCAGTCGACGAAAGAAACAAGCAAATGTTCAGTAAACAAAAAGAAATAGTAAAAACAACAACAACAGCAACAATAAACGTGTATGTATGTATATGTTATGTGTACATTTATTGTGTGTATAAAAACCAACATGCCGTGCCAGCATTATCGCAACGCTCTATCACTGACATATTTCGTCTTTTAGTAAAAAACAAAAAACAAAAAAAAAAAAGAATCAACACATACACGTGCATAAATAAGATTATACACAGCCAACAACAGCAACAACGACAACGACATTTCTCATAAACATATACGAAATGTAGAAATTTATTTCGTTTAACTTTGCGTGAGCGCTTGTGTATGTGTGTGTAATGTCAGCTTTTGTTGTTTTTTTTTTGTACGATAGGTTTTCGTTTATATACAGTAAAAAATAATAATAAAACGAAGTTGAAGAAAAAGTTTAAAATAAAAATAAAATTGAATGTCGAAAGCAACCAAAACTAAGAAGAAGAAGAGATTCATACCGAATAACATTCGAACAAAAGATGTTCAAGAGCGTAGTTTAAAAAAGGGGAAACACGAAGAAAAAAAAAAAACAAACTTCTTTTAACCTTGAAGATTAATTTTCTCATATTTTTCCGTTAATTTTCTTCAATATCTGAGGAAGAGAAAAGGTAAATTGAAATGTTTTTTTTTTTAAATTTATTTTTTCAATTTCATTATTGGAGCAAAATTCTTTTTGATATCGAATGCCGTATGATCTGCATTTTTATAAAACTAATGCTATAAACATAATAAAAGCAACATTTGCGGCATAGCAATTTTGCAATTGACGCCTCAGACAAGCAGCAACGCTTTAATTATCATAAAGGCTGCGGCAGCAAAGAATAATTTTATTTTTCATTTATTTTTTTTTTTACCAATGGTGCCACTAAAATGTAATTGCTTTTTACGTTCCTTGAAAACACTCGCGTATATCGCTCCCTAATGTATGTGCTTCTGTTTCTTAAGGTGACGCTTATGTTTCGTGTCTCAACCATGTTTATGTTTTGTTTTTATTTTCATTTATTATTTCTATAGGAGAAGATACATACATATAACATTTGCTGTGTCGTTTCTATTCTAATGTTCATTCTTTCGTTCGTTCTTCATTTTCATACAAACATAATCGCATACTGGTATGTATGCAGCATTAGATCGAACCTGACTAACGAATGTTAAAGAGAACGGCACGGTTTTTGTTGGCTGGCGTTTCAAAGATTTTACTCTTCTTCTTGTTGGTGTTTTACAACATCCCTCTCTCTTACTTTTTTTAAATTCTATTTTACGACTTGCTATTAATGTTTTGTTTTAATGTATGTATGTATGTATGTAGTATGTGTTTCGTATTTTAGCAGTAAGTCAAATGGAATGAAAAATGAAGAAAAAAAAAAAAAACAAGAAATATTTTAAAACATATGTGTGTGTGTGATTGAATATACATGTATGTATACAGTATACGTATGGACTTGTATGTATGGCTCCATGGGAAAGAGAGAAGAAATTTAATTTTATTTAGAAAATAGTTGTTGTTGTTGTTTTTTGTTGGAAATTAAAATTATTTTATATGACGTTCTTCTTTAAAAACTTCCTTTTTTGCTGCTGTTGCTGGTGGATAGTTGACGAAGACGATTCGTAAAAATATTTTTTTTTTTCAATAGGAAACAAGCATTCCTTGTTGTTGTCGTTCTGATATGACGAGGATAACGGCTCATGTTTACCACTCGAAGGATGAATTGCGATTGAAACGAATAATGGACATTGACAGTTCTGTCCTCTGTCTTTTGCTCTGTTGTTTTTATTTTTGTTCTTTTTTTTTTCTTTCTTTACTTTGCATAATCCGTTGTTTTCTTGCCCGACCATATTATTTGCGAATATTTTCCTTCTGCAGTGACGATTTGCCAAATTAGTTGCTTACGCGGCCTACATTTTAAAATTTTTATCGAAAATTAATGGAAAAAAAAATTATTTTTACAGGGATAGGCAATGAATTAATAACGATTATCAGCTTAGAGTCTGTATGTACATTCTTAATTGACATTTTTAACTGATGAGAGTGCTTGCCTTTAAAAGCGATGCACGGAGGTAAATTATTAATTGATTGGCCGAACAGTAAACAGTTTTCATCAGAAAACACAAAATTTCCAAGCATGTCTCCAGAATCCAAAAGTTTTAACACTTCTGAGTTAAACACGCAGTAACAACGTTGAGATTCGAGTGAATAATGCGTTTTTTAACTTAAAATTATAGGTAGTCTGCGCTACTAGCAAGCACACCAGTAAGCCAAATCTAACTTTACCTCATTTAAAATTTCTTTTCGAGAATAAACTCCTTCTCATAAATATGTGCCCCCACAAACGTATAAATATCGGGAGACAAAACAGTCCAAAAGCAGTCTGGCAACTCTACTTGTTTATTCTTGTCGCTTTTGTATTGAGGACGTATGTAGTCGTATCCTCCCATTTGGTTTTCTTTTAGTTTTTACTATCAAATTTTATTACAGTTATTATTGGCGTTATTGTTGTCGTTGCAGTTTGTCTGTTATTTTTCTAACTAAAATTCCCAGCAGATATTTATTCAATACTGCTCTGGCCTGGCGTTACTAGTTGTTGCGGAAATATCTGTTTTTTGTTTTTTTTTTTTTTTTGTGAGAAGACGAACAATTCCTTCAATTCATTTGGTTGTGCATCGCACTCACAGGGTGCAAGCAACTTACTTTGTTGCGACTTGTTGGCTGTTGGAGGTTTTTGTTTTTATTTTGGTTTAAGGATTTAAATGCTTTTCTTTTCTTCTCTCTGTTTTGTTTTTTTGTTTTTTTTTGTATTCAACCAACTTGTTGGGGCTTGCGGCCGAACAAGCGAGAGTGTGTGATTGAAAATTTATTTTCTTTCGCTGAAAATCATAATTTTTAAATCGTTGCATTTGAGTATTTGCCATGGCAACATCAACAGCATCGGCAACAGCCAACATGTTCCGTTATGGCTGCAATAATCTTTATTGTGGGTACTCTTGAGATGATTCAGGTTTCGATGCAAAAACTAATGAAATTTTTCTTACACTACCGACGGCACCACAATCATTAGCCTTTTTGCGAATTCCTTTAATTCGGTTTTCTTTAACGTTCGAGGACGATGACTGGTTAACTGGACAGTTGTTGTTTAATACGTATACGGATTTACGCTTGTTTAAGTGCTGCTGCTGTAGACGTTTTTGCAGTCGTTTTTATATGGTAGTTAACCCTCTGGTGGCTGATGCACTTGAACATCCAAGAATACAGTTAGTATTTTAATGACGTTGTAGCCGTAGTTGCTGCCAATACGGTTTGTCAAAAATCTTTTACGGTTCTTTGTGTGTGTGTGTGTATGGATGTTAAAAGTATTATGAACGAGTAAGTTTGCTAATCCTGGTAAACAAACACCGACTGCCTGGATGGTTTGGATTTGGCTGACTTGTTTTGCTATATATTTGCATGGCCATCGAATACAGATCATTTGATTTTTGAAAGCAAATACAATGGATTGGGATCTAAACCTTGTGCTTGTTGTTGTAAAATAAATTCGTTAGATTTCATGGCATTAATGCCGTTATAATCTCTGTCGTAATGTTTGTGATTCTTGAATTCCTTTTAATATTCCACAGACATCCCGGTGAAATTCGTTCTGTTAGTATATTGAAGCTTCTCTCATCACTTATGTTGTGTGCGTTAATTTTATACATAAATGGCGGGATCTACAGTTTAAAGTCGACTCCGAACGACAGATTTTTGAGAAACTTTTCATGGCAATTTTATTTATTCTCAGAGTTTTTAACAGAATAAGGTCGCCGAAGGAATATTTTTTTTTTCATTTTTTGTTATTTTGGAGATGTCTGAGATTGGGTATGAACCGCGGGCTCACATCTAGTCAGCCAGCACACTACCTAATAGCCTACATATTTATTTCTTCATATTTAATGCACGTACGGTACGGAACAGAAAAACTAACGACTTATACGTGTTCCTCACAAACAAAAACTGCTAATTCTGAACGTAACAAAACGTAAGAGTTCCGTGTAGTTAAACGTCGACGGAACGTTATGGAACATACTTTCGTTTGTAGCATATGAAGAGCAATGTTAATGCTTACCGAAATCATATGCCGGTTCGTCAGGCGTTCACATTGTCTTTTGTATTCTAAAAACGAACGTACGTTCCGTGGACGTTTGGCTAACCGGGGCTAAAGACAAATTCTAACTTTAGCATTACGTTGCTAATGCATTAATAGTTGAAAAGCACACAACATAAAATATGTAAGACATAAAAAAGTACTGAAAGCGTTACGGGGGTACTGCGGTATTTTTGGAATGGAAAAGTACTGAAAAAAATACTAAAGTACTGAATTTTTCAACACTGGTCGAAATCAACAACATCATACGTGTTGTATGAGTATGAATATGATGAGTATGTACTTCAAACTTTGATTATGAGTAGAGGAGGGTTCCATGATATTAAAATAAGTATGAATGCCTATAAGTATCAGAAATTATTAGTATGATTCGATTCTATTAATCTTTTTAAATACTCATTGCTGATCTCTGATCATTATGTCTCCTATTACTTTTCCCAATTCCCCCCCCAAAAAAAAAAAAAAGAAAACGATTTGAAAAAGTTTTCTTTTAAAGGTTTTACTTTGTATGTTACAATACTAAAGTTCGATGAATTAATACAAGTCATGTTTTGTGTAAATAATTGAGTGTTTTTCATAAAATTTAATTTAATTACTTTTATTGTTTTAAAATGTTACTTTCAAGTAAACTCAATGAATTATTTCTATTTTTGTGTTAAATTGCAAGTTAATTTCAAATATATTTGCAAGATTCATTGAAAATCTTGTTCGATTTTGACGATAACGATTTTAAGAAGAATTATAATTGTAAACATTTAATTCTTTTTTTCTTTTCTAATTCATTATTTCATTCATAAAAAAATACCTAAATACGTATGCAGCACGTACGATTAATGATTATTAAATAATACACACGGTAGGTAATAAATGCCATAAAAATAATCAACGCGTCACAATAATTTATAAATATCCAATAAAGACTACAACAGTAACAACAACAACAACAACAGCCGCAACAAGATTTTTATACGTAGTATGTACATACTATTTAAATTTGTAAACAAATCATTAATCAAACATTTTACGATTTTTTTTTATTTTTTATTATTGCTGTTGTTGTTGTTGATTTTTTTTTCTTCTAAAACTCACGAGACGCCTAATTAAACACTTTACCGCCGCTAATCATTCATAAATAATGAGAACATAAAGAAGACAAAAAAAAATATAAACTTTAACAACTACAGCGATTATAACAAAAAAAAAACAGAAAGAAAACAAAAAATGCCACACACCACACCACATTAAGAGCAACGGAGGAAGCAGCACTTGCCGGCGACGATAACTGATGATGAAAAACCAAAACAGATGAAATCAGCAAATCCCGACCTACGACTACATGTGATGGCTGGGCTGGCGCGTGCCAAACTAATAAAAAAAAAAAAAAACAATCAAAATAATAATAATAACGACAATAATAATAACAACAACAAAATTTAACCATTTATAAATAAAACTGTATATAGATATGTATGCGTGCGTTAAATGACAAAAAAAAGTCTTTATACAATAACACAGCACCCCTCTGTAATTGTGTACACCTTTATAATGCTTTTATTACACACTGTTGCTCTCTATTGCTTTTACTCCTTTTATTTATTTTTGTTAGTTTGTGTTGTTGTTTTTGTTTTTTTTTTTGTAGTAACCCATACTATTGAGAGTTTGCCGTATAGACTTGAGAACGCATTAAAATTGGAACGCATTTATTAAATGCCGAAATAAAAATTAAAAAAAAAAAAAAAAAAACAAGAACAATAAAGAAGGAAAAAAAAAAAAATTCGGAAAAAGAGGCATCCTCTTAGTGCCGTTCTCTCTCTATTTCTCTCTGCAGTAGGTAGGCATGAAAATAAAATAAAATTAAATAAAAGTAATCAACATAAAAAAAAAAAAAAAAAAAAATACACAAAAACAAAAACAATGCGCCATAATGAATGCTCAATATTAAAACAACATGTTCTTTATTTAGTCGCGTTTCGTTTTTTTTATGTGTTTTACAAACCAAACCCTTTTTTCGTTTTTTGTTTTGCTTTGCATTTTCTAATCAACGACAACAACATTCATTCACATCATCACATCAGTGTGTTTAATAGGCATTTCTAAATAGAAAACAAAAAAAAAAAAAAAAAAAAAACGGAACAAAAGGCAAAGGAACATAAAACCGCCAAGATATTCCATACACTTTAAACTTACGCGCTTACATCACGTATGCATATATGTATGTATGCATGTATGTGTGTAAATAAATGTTTCAATAAATACCTATGTATGAATGTTTGAATATAATGCGAAACAAAATTATTTCTTCTTTAACGCCTAAAAACGATGAGTGAAAAATTGATTTGTGCTTTATGTATGTACATAAATACACACATACATACATAATATGTATTTGGATACAATAAACCGTTTTATTATTATTATTGTTATTGTACATAATATTTGAATGTGAATGTGAAAGAAAGAAAAACCACTTGTGTCACCGGTAATAAAATTATACCAGAAACCATAAAAAACATAAAAAAATGAAACAAAACAAATCAAAACAAGACAACGACTACAAGAGAGATTGTATATATGTATGCATGTATATTTATGTATATACAGCGACACGACCTCACTTAACCCCCCAAGCCAACATCATTGCCGTCGCACAACATCATCGTATTTTATAGTAAAAAATACTGAATGAACAAAAAAAAAAAAAAATTGCAATAACATAAGAGAACAAATACTTTTTAGTTGTTGTTATTTCTACTGAGAGTACATACTAAATCTTTTATATATATACATACATATATACATATGTATGTACATATGTATGAGTATTTATATTTATGCTTTTATTTTAATTTTTACTAATTTTTTTTTTATTTGATTTGTTTTGTTTTGTTTTTCTTTTCTGATATGGATTATATTGTGTATTATAATTCTCTTTCCCCAAAAGATCAAAACAAAAAAGCATTATTTGTTTTCTTTTTTTCTTCTTTATTTTTGCGGCACAAATGGAAATCAAAACAAAAACTTAAAAAAATTGAAAGAAAAGAAAAAACTCAATTCAAATGAATACCGTAATTGACTTTGTCCAAATGTTGTTGTTCCTTTTCTTTTTTTTTCATTTTTTTAACTTCCTCTCATAGAAATACTCTCCCAGACTTACCAATACTTTGGTAAACAAGAGGCTGTAAAGAAATTTCATTGCTCACACACACTCACACACACACACCAATGTACAAAAAAACGTAAATAAACGGTATTTAATCGATAGTAAATGGTAATTTATTGTGTGTTCTTAAATTCAGGAGCATTTGTAAAAAGAAAAATAAAATAAAAATTGTTATTGTATTGTTGTTACCCATACATGTACATACACGTAAATACAATATGCCGAAAAGGCTACATGTGTATGTGAATATACGAGTTGAATTTAATATTCGTGACCCATATTTAAGGTGAAAAAGGTTTCGGAAAATAAATCGTTCTCCGTTTTCAAACAGATAGTAGTATGACAAGGCCATTGGAAAAAGAGAAATGATTCTGTTTCGCTTTGTTTTTTAAAAGAACTGCAGGTTGGTTGTGATGAGATTGCTATCAAAAGAATATTAAGTCGATCAAGTTTCTATCGTAATATGAAGGACTTTAAGTAACATTCGCATCGCGTTGATGCTACTATTCAGGAGAATGTTTTCTTAATATGAGTGATTGCGGGCATTAAAAAGAGAGATCACAATTGGATCGAGAAATCTTATGCGGGGACCCTACACGCTGCGATTAGTTGTAAAACAAGTTGAATTAACGGTTAGTCGTCTTCTTCACTCGTTTCTCTTTTTCAACCAAATTTACTTACAAATTGTTATTGTAGCATCGTACATATGTTTTCGTAGGTTGAATGAGAATCAAAATTATTTAATCCTTCAACCAACTGATGACCAACCAGCCATCCAACATAAGAATTGTTTGTACACACAATTATACAACCAGTCGCAACGTGTTGGGGCCGCATTATGGTTAAAATGATTGCGAGTTCTCCTCCCGCCGTCCGAACTAACGAATTGTTAAAACTTTACAATTCCAGCCTTGTCTTGCCGTTATTTCTTTGATTGTTTTCCTATACACTACTGCGTTTCTCAGTGTGCTTTCTATGCATTGGACAGAGTTAACGTTTTTTCCTTTTTAAATTTTCCAATTACGAAGGCGCTACTGGAAAAGTGTTTTTTTTTCTTGTGTTTATTCAGAGCTTGTGTTCATTGTATACTTTCAGTGGTTTCCTCGGTCTTTTTCATCTATCTATATATATAAAAATGAATGTATATTTGTATGTACCTTATAGAATCGTAAACTATGCATTTGATCATGTTATGATCTTTAGCAAAGTTGTTGCGCATGAGCCGGGGAAGGTTTCTAGGTTGGTATAACCAATTTCCGACAGGTGGCGCCACTGAAAATTACTAAAAATTAATGAAATCGTAAACTGTGCATTTGATTGTTATGATCTTTAGCAAAGTTGTTGCACATGAGCCGACGAAGGCTTATAAGTTGGTATGACCAATTTCCGACAGGTGGCGCCACTGAGAATTACTATAAATGAATTAAATCGTAAACTGTGCATTTGATTATGTTATGATCTTTAGCAAAGTTATTGCGCATGAGCCGACGAAGGCTTATAAGTTGGTATGACCAATTTCCGACAGGTAGCGCCACTGAGAATTACTATAAATGAATTAAATCGTAAACTGTGCATTTGATTATATTATGACCTTTAGCAAAGTTATTGCGCATGAGCCGACGAAGACTTATAAGTTAGTATGACCAATTTCCGACAGGTGGCGCCACTGAAAATGACTAAAAATGAATTAAATCGTAAACTGTGCATTTGATTATGTTATGATCTTTAGCAAAGTTGTTGCGCATGAGCCGACGAAGGCTTATAAGTTGGTATTACCCATTTCCGACAGCACTTCAATAAATGTTCATAATCGAAAACCTCTACATTTTTCAAGTTTATGTTAATTTATTTTTTAAATGAATAAAATCAATAAAATGATTCAAATTTGTTTTAGTTGGAGGCGTAGCAACGCGCGCAGGGTACAGCTAGTTTACAATAAAAATTACAATAATTTCCCTTTAAAAAAAAAAAAATATATATGAATTCCTTCTCTTAAATCTGAACTATTGAAGTAAAGTATGTATCTGATTAATTGCATTCGCATGTAGAGCGAGAGTTGACATAAGAATGTGTGTCACAAACAAATCAATGAAAAACGTTGGCAACCAAACAACTAAAACAGCTGATGTTGGTTGGTTGGTTGGTTGGTGTACCATTCAAAAGCCCATTCAACCCCTTTGTTCCCTTAACATAGCCATGTGCTGTCAGTTTGTGTGTCAATATAACGATGAGTGGCGACAAAGAAGAAGAACAACAAGGCGAAGGCATTTACCTCTGTCTACGAAATGTCTGATGCGTATGAATAAAAAAAAACGAAAAAAAAAAAACGCAGAGGAACAAAGAACAAGAGGAACGAGTAGAAATACATCTTAATTACTTTGGTCGGTATCATGTGTTGCATAAAAACATGTCGTGTGCCTATCTATCTTTCCAAATATGTATACAAGTGACGAGCGACCAAGAAATGTTGAGGACCAGAATAACAGGCAACGAGACTAACGACGACAGAATCATTCATTCATTCATTTATTCAATCACACTCCTACAGCCACAATGAAACACTCATATTCATACCCATACTTGTACGCTGTTAGTTTTTATGCGACATATAGTGCTGGTGGCATTTCAACAGTTGGATGACTGGCAAGAGAATATTGTTATCGTTGTTGTTGTGACTGCACGAATATAACTCTTCTTTTGTTTTCATTTCTTGCAATGAATTTTTGTGGTTGATTTTCTTTTCTTACAATTTGTTTTTGTCATATTTGTGTAACAACATATCATCAGGCATTATTGTTTATTATTTTATTGTCACATATTTAGCCAGTTCGTCAACCATTCATTCGGTTTATTTACTTACACTTTTCTTATTCAGTAAGTCGGACTGTGATTGTATTTCTGTTCGGTTTTTTTGTTTTTGTTCCAACATTCTCGCTTAACTCTTGGGGGTGTTTGGTGTCTGACTCATCAGCTGGTAACTGTTTAATGGTTAATGTGTGGCCTATTTTACTATACATATTTTGTTGTTGCATTGTTTTATTTGTTCTTGTTGCGTTCGTTCTTCAAATGCATTTGACTGTCCTTTTTCGCAGTCGCATTAATAGTTTTAAACTCACCTCATAAAAGATTATGTTCGGTGCTCCTGAACTCCAGTGTTTAATCATCATATTGTTGCAACAAATTTCATTCAAAAACAAAAAAACACAAATAGGTCATAACTTAAATATACGTTTTGTTTGTCTCCACATGTAAGGCATTAAGACTCACTTTGGGCGGTGAGACGAGAATTTATTCAAACAACAACAAACAATAGGAATCTTTTTACTGCAGCTATGCTTATAATTATCACCAGAGGTAAATACATTCATACAATGTCCGTGTTATGTTTGAGTCAATCGAACGCACTTGAAAAAGTGCAAGTGCTCGTGGAATTTTAATTTTTTTTTATTTTTGTTTCCGTAATAGTGTGTTCTTCGTGTTCCTCTTAACTGGGAGAGCCAATGCAACATACATATGTATGTGTGTGCGTGTGTGAGGTGAATTGTATAAAATTGGTTGTATTATTCATTCATTCATTCAAACAGTCACCATCAGTTATTTGCAATCTTTATACGAATGGTTGTCGATGCATGGTTGTGTGTTGGTTGTATTTAAAAGACGATGATGATGATGATGAGCCAATCGTTGATACAATTATTTTGTGCCTATGGAATGTAGATCAACTAGTGCACTTGTGTAGTCTGTCTGCTCTCATGTAGGGGGTTAAGAATACTCGCTTACATATATACGAGAGTGTGTGTGCAACATATTTTTGCGGTTACGTCAGCTTATGCTTTCGTTTTTGTTTTGTGTTCCCGTTGTTGTTGTTGTTATGTAGCTGAAGCTGTTGTTTTAACAAGGAGATGGCAATGAAACAGCCGTCTTATTCAAGTCAAACATAATCCATGAATGTCCAACAAATACTGGTTGTATGGCAGACATACTACCCTTTTTGCGCTAACAAAGACGCCGAGTTAAATCTGTTGCATATTTTCCTCCTCCTCCTCTGTACGAATTCATACAAGATTTTCACTTTTAATACATATTAACATTACATATGGACAATGTATGTAGGTATGTATGTATGTATGACATGTATGGTAACGAATCTTTAATAGTTTTATCGGTAAATGAAGGAGAAGCGTTTATAAATTAATTCACAATTTATTATTCACGTTGCGCTAATTTTTTTCAAAAATGAGATTCTCAACCGAATAATGCTTCTTGAGGCATTTACAACGAATTGACTAACGGTTAATATGGTCCTTTGATATCGAAAAGCTTTTCATGGCATTTTATATAGAATGTAGAACGTTTCTATAGGCTTTTTCATCGGTACCGGTAAATGACTTTTTTTTTGGCCAAAGGAAACGTTAAAAATATAATTACTGAGGAGATAGTGACGGGCGCACTGCCGATAGAAGGTGGATACAATTGAAAATTGTAGCTGAAATAAAAAAGTTAATCGAAACAGCATTTGATTCGATTTAATTGATCAATTGAATGATGTAGGTACACAGCAATTCATTTTTCCTCACTGCCTGTCTGCGACTATTTCATGTCAAATTTCACCTAAGAATCTGACTTTTAACCCTTAAAGGTTTTAATTTGTTCAACTGAAACTGAAAGTTTAATTTCATTCTCTGGCAAAGTTTATATCCATTTAAAGACGTACAGTGAACAGCAAAAGTCTTTGTACTCTAATATATTTTGACAAGAAAAATGTCCCCACTGGCTTAATACTCTTGCACAAAGTCCCGATATGACTTCAAGAGAGTATTTAGGAGATCATTTGAAAGAACGGTTAGGTAATCGCTAAACCTCAAACAAAAGTCAACCGAAAAACTTGCTCATGGTGCCACCAGAAAACACTAAACAAAACTTGTACATTCAATTCCAAAGGGATTAAATGGAGTAGTTGACCTTAAGGGATATTCTACTAAATATAGGGTGATTTTTTAAGAGCTATAGGAAAATTTTTCAAAAAAAAAAAACATAAAATTCAGAAAAATGCATGAAATCTTTATTTGAATCGATAGTACGGTCCATATAATTTAATGTTTAAAGATTATTTCATGCAAATGTTGACCGCGACTGCGCCTCAAATGGTCCATCCGCTTAGTACAATTTTGGCATACTCTTTCCAACATTTCGGCCGGTATCTCACGAATAAATGCTTCAATGTTGTCTTCCAATGCGTCAATTGAAGCGAGCTTGTCTGTATAGATATGAGCTTTAACATAGCTCCACAAAAAATAGTCTAAAGACGTTAAATCGCACGATTTAGGCGGCCAATTGACCGGTCCCGAACGTGAAATAAAATGTTCACCGAACTCGCCTCTCAATAAGTCCATTGTTACGCGTGCTGTGTGGCATGTGGCACCGTCTTGTTGAAACCACATGTCATGCAAGTCAGGCTCTTGCAAAAAAGTTGGAAGAAAAAAAATGGAAGAAGCGCGCGATGAACTTTCTTAACAGAGCACGCATTTTGATAATAAAATTCAATGATTTGCAAGCGTTGTTCGTTTGTAAGACGATTCATGGTTAAATTATAGACCAAACTGAAGATGTTTGACAGTGAAACAAAACACGAAACGTGCGTGAGGTGTTTAAACCAGTTTTGCCAAAAAGATAATAGCTAAAAAATCACCCGTTACAAGGGATAACATTTTCAGTTCATTAGGCCCTTGAATTTTAAATTTACTCAGGGTTCTCCTTGGGTACCTATGGAGTCATCTGAAATTTTTCCTTATTTTTCTGGTGTTTTATGAAAAACATTAAAAAATTGTTTGTTTTGTAATAAAACAGAAATAAATTAATAAAATAAATACAAAAAACCTTAATTTTTTGATACAAACTGTTGGTTAAAATTCATGAAATTACTAAAATATGTATATTGCCGTACGCAAGACTTTTGCTGACCACTGTACATAGGTAGGTCGTCGGCAAAAGTTAGTTGTACAAACACTCAATGAAGTTGAATAAACACACTTAAGTAGTTCACTTAAGGCGCATTTGGTGCTTCTGATGAAGTGAATTATACGACCAATGTTTATCACTAACAGTTCTAACTAATAGTATAGAGGACAAGGTGTCATTTGCTTATTCGACAAAGTGCTGGACTTGTGCTCGATAGGTTTCCTGCTTCTCCTCTCCTCCTCAGAAGAAATAAAACAAATTTTCAAAACGAATTTAATTTTAATGAATATGATATGATTCAATGCATGATATGATATGATATTATCTTTCTGATTATTTTCTTCTTGTTTTTCTTTACAGATTATCATCCGCGTGCATTTAGATTTTTTTAACTCAACATGTTCACCTTTAACCTCTATCTACGATGGTAAGTTTATTTTCATTTTATTTCTGTCTTCTTCACATCTCTTGAATTTTCAATAACATTATAACAGTTTTTGTGGGGAATTGGGCACCCGAAAATAATCACCACCATCACCATTATCGTGTATGTATTTCCATGAATTTGTTTACAAAACCCTCGCTATCTGTTGTTTAGAATTCAATTTTAAAACGATGAATGTTAATGTTGCTGTTGCTGTCTCTATCGCAGTGTTCATTCATTAAGTAAAATTCTAATAAGAACTCAACAGTAATATCAACGAGGAACTAAACTAAGCCATACCAACGTTGAGAGCCTGTGTGTGTGTGTGTATTAATAACATTTTCGGATTTTTTTTTCTTTTGTTTACTCTCTACATGCCTTTTGAAATTCTTACAAAGAGGTAACGGGTGACGGGCAACTAAAAGAAAATTTTATACCAAACATGTGTTCCCCAAGCGCTTTGAATGAGTGAATGAATGTGTATGTATGGACTTGTAGGAGAGCCTTTTATGGCTGTTGTTTATGTGCCGTTTTTTATTCTCAATTTTACAATGACAACAGCAACAACAATGACAATAACATAATTTAACTCACCACGTTTACAAAACAAAACAGACAAGAAATAAAAAAAGAACAAAAAAAATAAAAAGGAACTTGTAGCGCCAGCGCCAATAATTTTTGCAATCATTTGACACAATTTAGTTTCATTTAATAATTGTATGGGGAAGTGAATGTGTTTGTGTTGTTTCTTAGTATGTGTGTGTGTGTTTTTTTTTTACTGTAATTTCATTATTTCTGAAGGTGTAAGAATGAATGTGTATACCGTTTGCCTTTTCTAGGGTATACAATATTTTGTTCTTGTTGTTGTTGCTTTGTCTGGGTGTTATTAATGGATGCAATAGTTGGTTGGTTTTTTTTCGCGTTTTGTTTTGATTACCAATTCTTTCTTAGTCACTCTCTCTCTCTCCCGTGCTTTGTACATTGAAGGGGTCGCGGTCTGCGGTATTTGTTATTGTAGTTATACTCATAGCTATGTATGTGTGTGTATGGGTATGTATGTATGTATGCCGGTGTTATTATTTTTATTGGTTTTTAATTGTTAAACAAGAGATTTAAAAATTCGTTTTTGATTTTAGTCGCTATTGTTGGTGTCATGGTGATGGGTTGGCTGGCTGCTCTTATTGAATGGTTTGAAACGGAATGGAATGTTGCATTGAATGAAATCGAATGGCAGCATGAATGAATGAACGGGAACGATGAAATATTTAAATTAATAGTAAATGTGTAGGCTCTGGTTGCTGTGTTTGGTTTCCATTTGGTATGACTACAGCCAAATGACAAAAAAAAAATTAGAAGAGAAAAGAAGAGAAACAAAAGGAAAACAGGCGTAAGAGAGGCAATAAAACCACAATACGCCATGCACGAATTGTAAATTGTCGTTTACGATTTGTGTTTAGGAATTTCAATTTCAATTTATATTTCGCTTGTCGATTATGATGTACATATGTATGTATGTTGGTATGGGTGTGTGTTTGTGTATTAGAATAAGTGTCTGTGTTTACATTTGCTAAACCAACGTGTATGCGTGACTTAAAGGAAAAACGATGCTAAATAACGAGAATCAAAACAAACTAAAGAAAAATGTGCGGCTATTTAGAAAATGCATCATAGGTATTTAAGCAAAAAAAAAGAAATATTTTAAATAATTTCGTTTTTTTTATATTTTGTTGTTAGGATTTTGCCTTTCTTGCTTTCGCTTTGCCTGAATAAAACATTTTTTTTTTTGGGTTTCTTTCTTAAAAAACTCATTTTAAACTGTGATTGTGTTGTAGTTCGTTCTTTCTTTGTTAGAAAATTCGAAATTTATTACGAAAGTGGATGACAATCGGTACTTACTTTTGGTCCAGTCAACATTTTCATTTATTCAAATGGAATATTTGGTTCTCTTCTAAATTTCTGTGTCGTTTAAAGTAAAATTTTATTTTCCTGTGATTTATTCATTCTTCTATTCAGTCTATATGCAATTATTTTGCAAAGTCAATCAAACTTTTCTTTCTCACACTAGGTAGGTACTCACTGAAAAAAAAATTTTTTAACAATTTTATTTCATCTTTTTTTTTTCTTTTCTTTGTCTTTTTTCTCTCTTTTTATAAGGCCCGTACATCAATAATAATGTTGGAAATAATTTTTGCAAATTTTTACATTCAAATTAATTGCAATATTCAAATTCTTGGCCATTTTATAAATGATTTGCCAACGGTAAAATGAAATGTTTTCAATAGCAGCGAGTCTTTGAAAATTTGTGCGCATTTTTTCGTATTTTCGTGCTTAATATTGTTGTGTGCTTTGCGCTAAAACGCTGATTTTCAGGTTGTTGTGTGCCTTGAAGTGCAGAGTTCACACTGGATGTTGCTTTTTTAACGTATTTTTTCTCTTCATTTTTTTTGTTCCTTTTTTCTGTTTTTTTTTTTTTTTTTCTTGTCTTGTTCAACTTAAACCCGATAACAACAACAACAATAACATTAACAACAACAGTGAATATATATAAAAAAATTCCTTACGTTATTAGTGTTGCTTTGGCTGGCTGTTGGAGTAGTTGGGTTGTGGACATTTTTCGTATTCGTTTCGTAACATCGTATTACGGTATACATATATATATCGTACGAAAAGCATTTAACGATTGTATACATTTTTGTTTTTGTTTTCTGTGTTCATGTACTATTTGAAACTACATACTAAGCCCCACTACGGGTAGACCTTGATATATAAAACTATCAAAAAGGCACGCCTAAATAATTTTCGAATTTATTTTTCTTTCAATGGAATGTCTTCGAACCAAGAGAAGAGAAGCCAAATTAGTTTCATAAACTGAAATTTAAGAAGTAAAATCTATGATTGGAATCAAATGTCAATGCAGCTTTATTGTTGTTCTTTCTAATAAAAGTTACAAGTGCTTGATTTCATCTGCTAATCTCTATTAAAATGATCGAAAATATCCGCGTTCCCATCATCATTTTCAATTATTATGCGTAGCTAAGTTGCAAGATGACTTAGATAATCGCAAAAGCGTTTATCAGAAACTGTTGAAACTAACAGGCTGCGCTTAGAGCAGTTAGCGGTATTAAGCCAGGTTATAATATACATACAGCCCTGGACATTAAATTAGCACAATATCATATATAGTTTGATTGTGAATTTTTTCTCATTTGTATCGTAATTAGGCCAATTGTTTTGGTCTGGAATGTTGCACGATGACATCTAGCTGTTGTTTAACAAAAAATATTACCGTTATCGTAAAATTTTTTTGTTTTGACTGCTAATTTGTATCTGTAGCTAAATTCGAGCTGGACAGTAAATTATCACAACGTGCATAGGTACAAGCGTTGTTCAAGTATTTTTATTCTTACGGTATATTCTTTTAATTTTATGGCATTTATATTAATATTTTTAAAAAATGGGACGTTGAAAAGATTGCTCGCCAGAGGAGAAGCTCGTTATCGTTGACTTGTGAAATGATGGGAAAAACCTGGCTGAAATTGCCGAAATTTCGAATTGCTTGCGAAAAATGATTTATAACGTGATCATTTCCTTCAAAGCAAACATAATAATGTCGCAGAAAACAAAAAACGAAATCCACGTGTCAAGGAAACAACCGAAGTCGTGGACCGTGCTATTGTCCGGAAGTCAAAGAAGGAGCCTTTCATGTTGTCACGCGATATTTTGAACGAAATTAATTCTCAATTTAGGTTAAATTTAACGGACAGGCTCATACGATGACGTCTTAACGTTTAACGTTTGCTCGCACCCATAAGGGTACAGATCTCCCATTCTGGAAAAAATATTTTGGAGTGATGAAACAATGCTAAATCGTATGGGACGAGATGGTAGAGAGTGGTTGTTTAACGGCCAGAATTAAATCAACGCTATACTCAAAGGATCATAACGCATGGTCGAGAAAGCACAATGACGTGGGGAGCATTTTCATGGCACGGTGTAGGTCCCATTGTGAAAATTAATGAAAAAATGGACCGTTATTAGTATTTGGACATTCTAGAGAACAAAATGAAACCATAAGCTTTTAATACATGCCAGTTTTATTCATATTTTTGCAAGATAGTGGCCCCAAACACACATCTAAGCTGGCTAAGGATTGATTTTATAAAGTGCACATTCCCGTTTTAGACTGGCCGGCGCAAAGTTCTGACTTAAACTCTATAGAAAACCTCTGAAACGATGTGAAATGTACTATTGCTCAACGAAAGTACAAAAATTTGGACGATTTGTGGATTGGAATACGGGACGCTTGGTACTCGATTTCCAAAAATCTTTTCCAAAGAACTTTGTCCCTTAGATGCCACGTGGTTCTTGAAAATAGAGGCTACTCTACTAAATATTAATCAAATAAACTGAAAACATTAATATTTTTATTATTTATTAAAATATTTTATATTATTTTATATTATTTTTATTCCAGAAATTTTAATTTGTGCTATTTTACTGTCCAGCTAAAATCTAGGGTTTGATATGTTGCAGGTCTTAATGAGCAGACGATTGGCTATTTCTTCAAAATTTTTTTTTTTTTAAAGAACAATATGCATCTTAAGTTTCTATGTTTAAATTTTTTTATGAATAGACCTAAAATACTATAAAAAATCTGATTGTTTTTATAATGAAGTTTTGTGCTAATTTAATGTCCATGGCTGTATGTTCCTTTTACTTCTCTAGGCAGCATAGGGCCGCAACAAGTTGGTTCCAATAATCTTGATCGTCAGCGCGGTGTTTGACTTCGTTCCACTGTAGACGTAGTTTAGATAGTTCGGTTGTGATTTGTCGTGTTTATGTTGGTAGATGTAGTCTATGGCTTTCCTTGTGATGTCATCTAATGGTTTGCGAAAAGTGTGCCCAAGCCATCCCCACTTGCGTCTTCTTAATTCCCTCTCAATTGATTGCTGGTTTGCATCTGACCAGAGTTGGGCATTGGATATTATGGAGGGCTAGTAAACACGCAAGATTCTTCGCAGGCATTTGTTAACAACTACCTGAAGAGACTGGGAATCGCGCGTTGCAACCGTACAATAATGTAGATTTAACGTTGGTGTTGAAAATTTTAATTTTGGTGTGTCTCGATATGTTAGATGATTTCTAAACAGCGTTAAATCGGGCAAAAACATTACATAACATACATAATTGGTCATTACAACCCTTCAGTCAAGATTACGACCTAGCTTCTCACACCACTTATGTTGTGTGCATTAATTTTATACATGAGTGGCGGGACCTACAGTTTAAAGTCGACTCCGAACGACAGATTTTTTGAGATGCTTTTTATGGCAATTTTATTTACTCTCAGAGTTTTTGCCAGAAATCTGCTGAGAGGCAGCCGCCAAAGAAATATTTTCTTATTTTAGTTTTGATGTCTGACCTGGGGTTTGAACTCGGGCCTTCAGTCTAATAAGCCAACACACTACCTAGACTAGACTACGGCGACTTCAACAAAAACATTGCGTGCCTTATTAATGCGACTGACAACTTCTGCTGATGAACCAACTGCCCAGATAGCAGAAGGATTTCACTTTATCAATTTTCTTGCCGTATATTAGGAATTTTCGTGCTGCGTTAGCATTCATCCTGAGTGTTTTGGTTTTGTGAATATTCATCTTCAGTCCAGATAGCTTTGCGGTTTCGCTAACTAGATCTACTAGATCTAGCTTTGACTGCATGTCGGAGAAAGAAGGACTTAATAAGCATATAGTCCAGGTCTTCCAATCTGTCTTGCAAATTCCATGTAATCCCTCTCCTATGATTTGTTGAGACTATTGCATCACTACATCGAGGACACACTTAAAGAGGGAGTGGTGACAGCGCACAGCCTTGGCGGACTTTGGTTTTTATTTTGATGCTCTTACCCAGTTGTTTCTCATGTAATACGCGGCATGTTGCATTATTGTACAGTGTCTTTATCAAGTTTATTCTTATTTTAGTAGGGACATCCTTGCATGCCAGTGCGCTCCATATGGCCGTGTGATTGAGAGTATCAAAAGCCTTTTCGAAGTCAACAAATACAAAGCCAAGTTATAGGAGTTTTCGGATTGCATGATTTTTAAGGTTAAATAGTGTTCACTGTAATCCACTGTAATTTTTTTTTTTTTTATTGTCTCTTAAATTTGTTTCACCACGAAAGTGCTGATGATGTGTACGCTACAGCGGCCATATGACAATGGTCTACAGACGTGTGAATGGATTTTTCCAATTTCAGAAAATTACTTCAGGATATGAATGGCTTAGGCTTTAAAATTTGAAATCTTTTGTAATGATTTTTAAATGAAAGAAAATCGGTTTAAGAATACAGTTGAGTTAAAGGGTGCTCCTATAGCCTTTAATGCTTGTAAAAATTAATATCAATACGTATACATAATAATAATAATGTGTATGTATGTATATATACATACATACTATATACATATGAATATACATATATACGTACATACATACCTTCATATACATATGTATTTACACATACATACTGCATATGTTTTTTTGTCTGTTTGTCTAATTGTATGTTGAGCTGTGCATTGCTAAATACACAAAGATGTACTTACATACATATGTACGTACATACATATACATACATATATACACACATTAATTTATGTATGTGTATACATATGTATATAAATACGTATGTATGTTTGTGGTGTGTATGTATGTCTATGCATGCATGTTTGTAAGTTGAAAATGAGTGTTTGAATAAGTACACTCATACATACATACACCCATACACATTGATATTCTCTTGTATTTGTTTAATCCTCCTCTTGCTAGAGTCATTGTCAAACTGAATTGTCGCACTTGCACAACGAATGGGTTGAACAACTCACCAGCCAACAGACTTGACGACTAAATGTCGTATTCAACCATTAGGGGTTCGTTCGTTCTTTCGTTCGTTCGTTCGTTCATTCGTATGGTGTATTTTGTCATGCGCTCATTTTTCAATAATATTTCGGCACTACTTCTCCCCAGCATTTCAAATCACGTAACTCTTCGCCACCTCACCTCACCCTGCCATTACAATTACTTTTCAAAGTATTTACCAACAACAACAACAAACAATGGCCCAGTACAACACAATAACGATGTTGAAGAATAATCTGCATAGTGGTGTAAAGAGGGGAGGGGGAGGGGTGATGTTGAGAGACAACTGTGGTGGTGGCGTTGCAAAATATTGTTGTACACTACTGAATATGTGTATGTGTGTGGTGTGACGATGGTGATAATAATGCTGATGATGATGGTTAAAGGTGGCAGTGGTGACGAATTTTTGTAACCAACTTACAACAACATAATATACATACGAGTAGAGCAGAGTAGAGTAGTAAAAAAAAAATTTTTTTTTCTTCGTAAGTACAGTATACAATGTGTTTGCGTTAGCATGCATGAATGTATGTATGTACATATTTGTGTGCATGTATGATACATGTACATGTACACTTACGTGTGAACTTCTCCATTTTCATCCAGCTCCGAATGATAGAATAAACGAACGAATAAACGAACCAACGAACGTACGATTGCATGAACTATGAGGATAGTATTTGGCATTCAAAGTCCTCATTTTGACTGCTGAAGTAAAATTGTGAAGCAGATACTCTGGCCTTACAATAAACAAACAGAATGAAAACAGTAACGATGATAACAACAACAACAACAACAACAACACCAATGACTATGACAAAACTGCAAAAATATTCCGAAAAACGTTAGAAACAAAATAAAAAAAAAAAAGAGAAAAATGATTAGAAAGTTCGACTAAATGGCAAAACGACTGTTTAAGAGTCAAAACGACGACTCAACAACATAACCCGACTCGTTGCGACTGGTCTCTCGACCACAGTAAAAATGATTTTTATAGCCACTACAATGGCTACGACTATAACGTCGTTCATACCACATTTACAGGCACAATCAAATCATCGTCCCATCCGTTCCATGCCATAGTGATTGCCGCTCACTCAAATGATAGTGTTGTTGTTTGGTGGCCCCATACACAGTTTGCGTGGCAGCAGCCCACAAATAAAATTGTGTTCGAGAGTTTGTCTATGTTTGTGTATCAGCGCCATGAATGTGTGTACGTGAGTGGTATGATTACATACATACATACATATGTACATACAATCTCAATATGTACTAAATATAAAATATGTATGCATGTACATATGTATACATGTATGGGTGGATAATAAATATGTATGTATGCTTGTTTATGTATCTATAGCTGTATATACATGTACATACATACACATATATCGTACATATCTGTTATATACATATGTATGTATTTGTTTTTGTTTTTAAGCATGGCAGTATTTCTTTAAAATGTACGATTTACGAGAATAAATTTAAAACTATAACTTTCATGTCGTCCCTACAAAACGTATACATTTGTCTGTATATCGATTGCTTTTACCCTATGGACGATCGATTGTATGTTCGTGATTCGTGGCATTCTGTTTAGTTTCCGAACAGTAAATACTAAGGATCTTCCATGAACAGCTGTTAGCAATACTTGTAAGGATAGCAATACGTTTTATGATGCGTTCCAAGTCCGGTATGCCTAGAATAATTTGGGCTTTGTTTCTTTAAAAGTGGACCCCAGTCTTGTAACGAGGGATTTCAGTTGTGAAGCCGCTACTCAGATAACAGAAACTCTCCATTTGTTCAAACGATTGTCGTAGTATGTACAGTGATTGTTCGTTATGTATTTGCAATAGCAGATAACACGATATTCGATGCCTAATACATACATACTATGAATACGTACATATGAATTAAAGAAACATTATCTGCCATGAAAAATAAAAAAAAAACATTATGAAAGATCATTCTTCTTAAATTAAAAGAAAAATAAGAATTCATATTGAATTTCTCACATACAATGTAGGGTGCTTTGTAGTTCCATTTATACCCCTTAATCTGGTTATTTCGTGCTTGTAATTATTGTATTCACTGTATGCATGTACAACAGTGTATGTATGTGTATATGGATGTACATTTAAGTAATACTGTTAGCTTTCCCTACAAACTCAAACATACACCCACAGACCCATAGAGAACTCACTCACATAGAAATTCCCAAACGTTTACACACACCCACAGAAAGAGAGAGAGAGGAGAGGGAGAGGGAGGGAGAGATATACACACACACACACACACACAAATATCCTTTTTTTTTCGAATCAAGTAGAGATGAGCTGCGTCATACGAATACACCACAAATTCCACTCTCTGATCATCCGTTAGAATGAGTTGTTGTCAGTTGTTCTATGGCAACCTGCATTGTCGGGTGTGGAAAAATTAAAACTGAAACTATTTTTATATGCCAACGTTGCTGGAGTGCAGGGGGACAAAGGCAAAATAATGATCAGCTCACCGATTGAAAGAAGAACGAGGGATTCATTTAAACAATTTTCATTATGAACTTTAACATTTTCCATTTTTATTGAGAATTTTACAGAAAAACAGAAAACAAAAGATGAAATATGTATTTGAATATCATAGATACCAGGATGAATGCAAGAAGGATAGGATATGTACATATGTATATGTATACCATAAATAGATAAATAATTGTGTGAATAGATAGATAAATACATTGATACATATACGGTTGGTTAGATGTATGGATCAATATCATGTAAATATTGTACAAATAAAGTATTTTCAAACAAATTGAAAGAGCAGGCACTCCTACTGATGACTTCAAAAGCAAATAAATTACTTGGAGATCTGGTCTATAAAAAAAAACATCTGTTCTCCTGTGGACAAGCATAATATAAATTTCAAAAGACGATCATCATCTCAAATAGAAAATTTCCTTCAACTAAAATTCCAAATTCTAAAATTCTAGTCGCCGTAGTCTAGTAGGTAGGTAGCCAGGGTTCGAGCCCCAGGCCAGACATCAAAACAAAATATGAAAAAATATTTCTTTGGCGATTTCTTCTCAGCAGATTTCTGGCAAAAACTCTGAGTGTAAAATAAAATTGCCATGAAAAGTTTCTCAAAAAATCTGTCGTTCGGAGTCGACTTTAAACTGTAGGTCCCGCCACTTATGTATAAAATTAACACACACAACATAAGTGGTGTGAGAAACTAGGTCAATAATCCTGACTGAAGAGTTGTAATGACCATTTATGTTATTGTTATGTAAAATTCCCATGTGGCCCATTGTATTACCCAGTATGAGGAATGCCTCCGTTATTGATGGGATTTGAAGCACCCCGAGCTCCAGATGAAACCGGCCAGTTACCTTAGTGTCGCGTTCGCCACCAGGGCACCTGCATAAAAGGTGTTGCACCGATTCCATTTCTTCCACATCATGGCAGCTTCTACAGTAATCCGGGTGGGGTAGACCAAACTGCCAATATTCCAGTGTCCCGTTAGAATTGCCGTTTGAATGCGAACCATTTTAAATCTAAACGAACATAATAAACGTGTAGTAGATAAAAACAGTAGGCCCTTGTCTATAATTCATACAAAAAACAACCAAACGTTCAGTAACATGGAAAGAAGAAGAAATATTTTCCGAAAATTTCTCTATTCTTTCTATTTAAATGGACACTTAAGTTAGTGGCAGAGATCAGCTATGAGTATTCATAAAGATGAGTAGAATCGTATCATACTCATAATTTTTGATATTTATACGCATTCATCATTATTTTATTTTTTATCATCGAACCTCCTCTACTCATATTCAAAGTTCTTCATGCTCATACAACACGTATGATGTTGTTGATTTCGACTCTCCATAACTCAACACATACACGAAGCACAAAATAAGTAGGAATCGTGTACGAACACTAAAATACTCACTAGAAGGTTGTGTGTTTACTCTGCTTGCTGCTCTGTCTTTTTTGTTTATGTGTCTTTTTTCTTTTGTTGTAACAATAACTAAGACTGTAAATTTTAATGAATGATCCTAGTCACTCGAATCATTCATGAGTATTATAAGTATTTTTCTAAAATTATGAATCTAAATGTGGTAGGCTTATGAATCAAACATATTTCGAATGGTATGAGTTTGATGCCAACGTTGTACGCATACTCATTGCAACCTGTACTTATAAATCAATGATATAGTGAGTATGAATGAATTAGAGTACATAGTTAAATTTCAATATTGTTGACTCATTTATATTCAACATTTCATGAGTGCTTATGAGTAGCGAAAAAACGATTCATTGCTGATCTCTGGTACATACATAATTGGTCATTATAATCCTTTAGCCAGGATTACGACCTTATGTTGTGTGCGTTAATTTTATACATGAGTGGCGGGACCTACAGTTTAAAGTCGACTCCGAACGACAGACTTTTGAGAAGCTTTTCATGGCAATTTTATTAACTCTCAGAGTTTTTGCCAGAAATCTGCTGAGAGGAAGTCGCCGAAGATATATTTTCATATTCTCATTTTGATGTCTGACCTGGCGTTTGAACTCGGGCCTTCAGTCTAATAAGCCAACACACTACCTAGACTAGACTACGGCGACTTTACGCATTTCCAAACTGAGGATTTTATCATATGTAATGTTGTGTAGATTTGGCACTAGTATTGAAACGTTGGACCGGCCTTCCTTGATCATAATTCACTTGTTTAATTGTACGATCTACAATCATTATTATTATTGTACGGTACGATCACTAACTAACATAATTTTTAAGCCAGCTTGGCAAAAACTTGCTGCACACAATTGCTGTTAATAACAGTAAACCTTACTTAAAGATACTAATTGAACTTTAAAGACCCTGTATGTATGTAAGTAGTTTCCTAGGTGGGTAGGTAGGTAGAAGTGGCTGTCCACTCGATGACATCATGAGCGGACACACTTAGGCCGCATACAGGGCCCATTGTGATACCACAGTTTCACATTCTCCCCTATTCCAGGAACCACTCGGAGCTTCCGATGAAGCGACTCAGACTGCCAATATCCATGCATGACAGTTCATCTAGATCTTCCATGTAGTAGGCACCCAGGTGTCTCTTTCTCCTCTGACCAAGTGCCGGGCATGTGCACAGTAGGTGAAGAATAGTCTCAACCTCTTCCTCATCTCCACAGCTTCTGCAGAAATCATTCGCAAGGTGTCCAAGACCAATACGCCTCGCCAGTGTTCCTATAATACAATGCCCCGTAATAACCCCGTTAACAGCGCTGAGCCTGCTTCTTTGGAGCTTAAGCAGAGTCGCCGTGCGTCTCCTATCCAGCCTTGGCCAGATTTTCTGCGCCGCTCTGCCTTTATCCGAAGCTGCCCACCTACTGTTGACAAGGTCCACGATTGCATTGTCAATTATAAGCCCACAGGTACTTAAAGGGATCCCCAATGTAGAGAATTCATCAGAGAGCTCGATGGTTGTGCCCCCATCTGGTGGCCAGATTATCCGCTCTGCAGTTGCCGGGAATGTCTCTATGTCCCGGTACCCATGTGATACAAACATCACATCGGTTCGCCATCTCATTGAGACATCTGCGACAGTCGTACACTTGGAGTGGAGTTTATCACATTAGAATCCAGTGCCCTATGGCCGTTTGGCTATCGGAAAGTATAATGATCCTTCGCTTGCGAATATTTTTGTCCACAATAATTTTCACTGCAGCTTGAATTGCCGACACTTCCGCCTGAAAGACGATGCAGTGATCTGGTAGCCTCATAGACTTGGATATTCCGATTGATTTCGAATAGATACCAATACCAACGGCTCCTTCTAATTTGGAGCCATCATCGGTGTAGATTTGTGTGGCATTCCCCGCGAGGTGCGCCACACTCTTTCTCCAGTCCTCCCTTTTCGGAATGAATGTCCTAAAATTCATTGAGAAGTCACATCGCGGTGTCATATAGTCTATGCCTCCGACAATATCAGTTTCCTCAATTATCCTTGTATGACCAATGCCCGATGCATGCCATTGTCCAGTCGCCCAAAAGACGCCTACTAACCCTAGACGCCACACCCCTGCAGTATAGGTCAAGCGGTAGAAGGTATAAGATCATCTCCAAGTAGTTTCCTAAAAATTCAAACACATACACACTTGCCTTAAAATTCGCCCTATCCATCCGTTTGATTGTAAGAAATTTGGAGAGAAGAATGAAAAAAAAAAGTTCCCAACAAGAAGAACAAGCACGACAATAAATGAGAAATACTTGAAAAGAGTAAGTTAAGTGCGTGCGTGTGTGTGTGTGTGCGTGTGTGCGTGAGAGGAAAATATTGAAACAAAAATAGAAAACTTGAAACAAAACAAAACAAATCAGTGGCGTAGCACAAAGGGAGAGAGAAAAACAGTGAGAGACTCTTCTTCTACTGTTGAATTGGAAATATTTGTTTTATTTTGTTGTTGTACATATACGTCTCTGTTGTGAATGGTAAAAGGAGGCAAAAATTCAAAACATATTTAAATGATGATAAATATTGTTGTTGTTGTTATTATTCTCAGTGTTGTTGTATTCTATTTATGTATAGTTTGTCTTGATGGGTTAGTACGAAAGTAGGTGGTATGCGTGTGTGTGTGTGGGACATTATTTTATGGTTATGGAGGATAAAACGTGTCTGTCTGTGTGAATAGATGTGTGCGTGCTAACGTACCGAGGGTATTGGTTGCTTTCCTAAGGCGCAGGCGCCATACTAAACAAAGTTACATGCAATATGAATAGAATGTTTGCTGTTGGTGTTGCTGTTCGTTGTCGCTTTATAGTCTAATTTGTGTTACAATTTCTTTACGATCATGAAATTGATGATTTTACAATTTTCTTGTCCATTTTCCTTTTATCCTTTCGTTGCAATTCTTTTTCTTTTTTGCAATTCTTTTTCTTTTTTGCAATTCTTTTTCTTTTTCGGCTTTCACTTATAACTCAGATAATCGACATCATTATGCATGTGTTCCTTTGGAATAATAAAATTCTTTATTTCATACTGTTGCAGCATACATACATTCATCCATTCATCAGTTATGAACGTTTCAATGCAACACTAATGAACAAACAACGTGTACTCGTAGCATATTTTTTATTTTTTTTTTCTGTTTTTTTTTTGGGAATTGGAATATTAAAATTTAATTGACATTTTTTTTTTCTTTGTTTATTGCCAATGATGCATTTTGGGTTGCATTACACATACATGTATGCGGCTGCTCGTTCGCTGGTTTGTTTGATTGGTTTCCTTATCGCATGTATGTATGTGTGTATGTTTTGTAATTACATATGTATGTGTGCGTGTATTGTAGCTGAGCCCAGTATATTATTTTGTAAATGTCTCTTGTAAAATGTCTCGATTAATATTTGAATTATTTTTTCCGTTAAAAATGCTACGGAACGTTGCAATTTTATTGAAATTATTAAAGAATTTAATATGTTAAGCGAAAGAAATGAATTTCGAATTTCTTTCAGTTTACTTTCATTGGCAAAGTGTCCAATTGAGGTCGGCATAAGGTAGATAACACGGTGCGACAGTGAAAATACACCCGAGTAACTACATAGTCCACGTTGTTCAGTTAGTTAAGTAGATCTCAAAAATACCTTTTTTATATTTCTCGAACCCTCCAAACTTGTTTTATTTGACAAAAACTGTTTTTTTTTTTGACTTTACGTACACATTTCTGGATTACTCAAACATTTCTAACCCGATTTCCAAAATTTAAATCTTGTTGGAAAGGGAAGAGATGTACCTTTAAAACGGTATACATATATCAATTATTCGACTTAATATGCTATGAGTTTTGATGAGGTAAACTTGGAAAATTCGAATTTTTTTCATATTTTTTCAAGTTTGTCCATTCATAGTAGCAAACTTTAATAAAAAAATATAGGATAAGTGATAATATTCTTAAAGTCTGTTCTCTTGTGGAGAGATTGAGTTATCATCCGGCAAAAATTACCGTAGTTATTAGTTAAATAGTATAACAGTCGTGTTATATTTTTTATATAGTATGTCATCTCATCAAATGAACTTTTAGTTCAAAAATTTTCAGAATTTTTGATGGGTCTTGATTGTTTATCATAAAATGTGTCAATTTCACGTTTGCACGACTTCCAGAAGTCGGCTAATATTTGTGTTTTTTGCAAATATAATTATATCTCTTTGCGCAAACATTGGCCAACTTCTGGTGGTCGCTCAAACGTGAAATTGACACATTTTCCGATAAACAATCAAGATCCATTAAAAATTCTGAAAATTTTTGAACTAAAAGTTCATTTGATGTGATGACATATATAAAAAATATTACTCGACTGTTAGACTCTTTAAATAATAACTGCGGTAATATTTGTCCGATTTGATCAAACGAAGTGCCAATTTCTTCACAAGATAATGCACTTTCAGAATGTCATCACTTATTTCATATTTTTTAAGTAAAGTTTGCTACTATGAACGGACAAACTTGAAAAATATGAAAAAAATTTGAATTTTCCAAGTATACCTCATCAATACTCATAGCATATTAAGTCAAATAACAGATATATATATATATATATACCGTTTTAAAGGTCCATCTCTCCCCTTTCCAACAAGATTTCAATTATAGAAATCGGGTCAGAAATGTTTGAATAATCCAGAAATTTGTGTGTAAGGTCTAAAAAAACAGTTCGAGAAATATAAAAAAAATATTTTTGTGATCTACTCAACAAAACTCACAAACTACACTATGTCATTAGCCGGGTGTATTTAATTTTTTTTATTTTGTCGCATAGTGTAATCGAAAATCTATCAGTTTTGATTGTGTTCACAAAGTTTTACTATGTTCAGACAGGCACTTTTATTGCGTAAATCACAATAAACGGCATTATTGAGCTCAATATCTAATATATGTATATACATAATTCTCGTGTCACGGTGTTAGTGGTTAAACTCCTCCGAAATGAAACGACCGATTTTCATGAAATTTTGTATGCATATCGGGTAGGTCCGAGAATCGCACAACATCTATTTTTCATACAACTGAATGTTAAGAGGGCGTGGCAAATCGTATAATATTGAATATTTAAGTACATATTGATCGTAGACGAATAAAATTTGGTGGGTAAGTTCGTAGAGTCGATATCGACAATACCACCAAAAATGGGCGTGACAACCCTCCCCCTTCAAGTGATACCTATAACTCTTAAACTACTGAACCGATTTTAAACATTCTTTTTTTGTTCGAAAGCTTATCAGGTTTAGATGGTTTAAAAAAAAATTCGATATAGCAAAAAGTAGGCGTGGCAAACCTTTAAAATTGATTGTAGACGAATAAAATTTGGTGGGTAAGTTCGTAGAGTCGATATCGACAAGCTCACCAAAAAAGGAGCGTGGCAACCCTCCGCCTTTAAGAGTTACCTACATATAAGTCGGCTAATTCGATGGTTTATAACTGCAACGCTTTCGATTATAAGTACATCTGCACACACTTATAGTAAGTTAGTTATTTTTATATAACTGTTTTATGCAGCGTAATACAATAAATATATAATGTGACCTCTTTTGGACAATAAAAAAAATCAATTTTGGACGGGACGAAGTTCGCCGGGTCAGCTAGTTTTATATAAAATTTCAATTAATTATTGCGCAATAAAAATGCGAATTGAGTAAAACTTAAAATACAGCACTGTCATAAGTACGTTCAATGAGCATATTACAATTTTCCGAACACTTTCAATTGATTCAATTGAGAAATCAAATGTCAATAACTACAAACAAACAAAAAAAAAAAAAGAAACAAAAAAAAAACAATGTTGTTGATACAACCAGCTGTTTTGTTTACCACTGTCAAATAAATATTGCGTATATTATGTGTCTGAACACTTAAAATATTGTACTCAAATAAACGAATATTGACTCAATAAAAGTGCCTGTCTCAACATAGTATTTAATTGATTGCGAACTATGTACATATGTATGTATGCTTAATAATTTGATTTGAGTTGACAAAGTGAAGTTTGTGCAAAGGTCTGCCAAAACATTAATTTTACTGAAGAACAATCATATGGCTTTGATGGAAAACTAATTTTCTGTTACAAAGTTAGTTTTCATTTGGTGTTCCCACATGAGTAACAAACTAAAATGAATTCCGGGCAAGAATTATCTTACGAAATTCATAAGCTAATATTTGTTGGAAGATTATCACTTAATTTAAATATTTGTTTAAATATTTCCACCGTATAGCTGAGAATAACAATTATAACGAAATGTTATTGTGGATTTTTTTAAACAGAATCAGAATCTGGTTGCGTGTTGCTGTAGTCTAGTAGGTATGTGTTGACTTATTAGACGTACAACCACGGTTCAAATCCCAGGTCAGACATTTCCAACAAAACGAAATAGAATAAAAAAATATTTCTTCGGCGACTTTCTCTCAGCAGATTTATGGCAAAAACTCTGAGAGTAAATAAAAAAGTCTCAAAAAATCGCATGCCATTCGTCATTCATAAATTGTAGGCTCTAGAGCCTAAGTTACTGTATGAAATAATTTTCCATTTTCAATGTGGGCGTATCATTTACATCTGAATATGAAACTTGACTTAAAAGACCTTGTAAGACCTCATGAACAAAATAAATTTAATTACTGCACTTTGCGGGTATTTGAAAGTTAATGCATGATTTAACAGCTTATGTCCTAACAATACCAATAACGAGGGTTAATAAACACCTCTTGGCGTACTTTTTAAACGTAATCAGCGAGATAGTCTTTATCTCTTTGTTCCAATAGATTCTTATCTCGTCAAAATAAAACAGTTTCCAAATAACCTGCGAATATCTCAACAAAAAGTCCATTTGCTCTTTGAACACACCTCAAATACATACTTATGTACATACATAATTGGTCATTACAACCCTTCAAGTCAGGATTACGACCTAGCTTCTCACACCACTTATGTATGTCGTGGATGTTAATTTGTATACATGAGTGACAGAAGCTACAGTTTAAAGTCCAATATGAACGTCAGATTTTTGTGAGACTTTTTCATGGCAATTTTATTTACTCATAGAGTTTTTGCAAGAAGTCCGCTGAGAGGAAGTCGCCGAAGAAATATTTCCTTTCATATTTCGGATTGCTGGAGATGTCTGACCTGGGATATGAACCGTGGTTTCACGTAGTAATACACTAGTTACTAGACTGCGGCTACTTTTACAATGATTGAGTAGTTGATGATACATTTAATCTCAGAGTTTTTGCCCGAAATCCGCTGAGAGGAAGTCGCCGAAGAGATATTTTCATATTTTCGTTTGGATGACATGGGGTACGAGGGTTGCCTTTTATATTTCGGGATTTGGCAACCCTAGTGTTGCAATCTGCCAACTGACAGCTCTATCGTAAAGCTTGACATTTTTGAGGTTATAAGTACTCAGAACGTTTTGACATACGAGCGCTGTTTGTGTTGTTTACAGTAAATCGATACGAGCCTTTTTTGAGCGATTGACAAATTGTGTGGGATCCAACGCGAACAAATTTTTTTTGACAGTCAAAATGTTCATGCAATATTGAATGTATGCTGGTCCCACTAACGCCTAAGGTTGTCTCAATCTCACGATAGGTCACATGACGATCTTGCAATATCAGTTGGGGCACAGCATCAATGATTTTGGACGACCTTCACGAAATTCGTCTTGGAGTGAACTACGACCTCGGTTGAATTCACCATACCATAGATAAACACTGGTCCTTGATGGAGCTTCATCACCAAAAATTGAATTAAGTTCATCGATGCACTGTTGTTGAGTTAATCCACGTCGAAAGTTGTAAAAAATAATCGCACGAAAATGTTCACGATTTAATTCAATTTTTTGGGCGAGATGAATCTTTTAAGTTACTGTAAACAACACAAATAGCGCTCTTATATCAAAACGTTCTGAGTACGTATAACCTCAAAAATGTCAAGCTTTACGATAGAGCTGTCAGTTGGCAGATTCCAACACTAGGGTTGCCAAATCCCGAAATATAAAAGGCAACCGTCGTATGAACCGTCTTACGTTTAATTAAAAAACACACTACCTATTAGATTACGGCGACTTCAAAAAGAATATATTTTTTCATATGATCTCATGATATTTCGAATTTTTTTTTTATTTCTTGTGACTGAGTTGTGAACCCATTTACGTACGTATTTATGTACTTATCACGTCATATTGTTTCATTCTTAATCGTATTATAAAGTGCTTTTCATAATTATAGCACCACCCTAAATTTTTGAATTTCTAAAAAAGTACATTTATAATAACAACAACAAAACATTTCATTATGTGTAGTGTTAACGTAAAAGAAAAAATAACACTAAATTTTTCAAATTGTTACCGCAATTTTTACTTCAGTATAAAAATTAAGGTTTTTGGTCTTTGCATAATTATAGCACCAGTCTCAGTTTTGTTAAATAAGAAGCTTTATTTAGCAAAAATGTTGATACTTAAAACTTAGTAATCCCTCCCTTAGAGCTTATTAAATTAAATATTCGATCTTTCATACTCGTATAAAGATTATTCAATATTTCTCCGTCTATTTTCCCCCATTCTTCGATTATTTTTAATTTTAAATCTTCAACACTGGTAAATTGTCTGTTATTTGAATATACTCTTCGGACAAGAATTCCCCAAACGTTTTCAATAACATTCATGTCAGGAGAGCAAGCTGGCCACGATAAAACCTCAATAGATTGGTTACGAAATCATTCCATACTCAGTCTGCTGGCATGAATTCTGGCATTGTCCTGTTAGAAAACATGATTTTTTTCATTATTTTCTCTCAAGAAGGGGACCAAACTACAGCTAAGAGCAGTATGTACTCATTACTATTCATGTACATGGATGGAAACTGAGGTTCGGGGCAACCACTTGAAGAAATAGCCCCCCAAACCATGAGACTACCTCCCCCAAAATTTCTTTTAGTAAAATACTTTGGTTCCTTTTTAAGGTCACGCCAGTAGTATCGATAGGCATCTGGTCCATCTAAGTTCACTTTTTTTATCAGAGAATATGATCTGAAGACAAAAAATTTTATATTCATTGTTTGTTATTATTGAAAAATTACTCTTACATTCTCCCAATTCCTATCCATGTTAAGTTCTGCAAATTCGCATCTTTCTTTTTTGTGCATAGGAAGTAAATGTGGAGAAACTTCCAATTTTGTCTTTCGATGTTAAGATTGCGTTTAACTTTTCACCAGACGGTTAAAATGCTGACGGCCTGGTCAAGAACTTGAGAAATTTCACAGCAACTTTTTGATGTACCGGAAATCTCCCTTGCGATTTTAGGTGCGCTGCGCACCAAAAGCTTTCTTGGGCGACCCGTATGTTTCGTCTTACCATATCCGTCTGGGTTTTACAGAAAATTTATGACCACCTTGTGAGATCTTCCAATTTTTCTTGTGAAGGCACGTACTGAAAGAGATTGGTCTTTTAAAACTAAAATCTGCCCCTTTCCAACACCACTCAACATTTTCTTGGGCGGAATGTGTAATTAAATATTACTTTTATTATTAGAAACAACAAAACAATAAAAAAATCAATAATTTTTCTTCCCCGCTTTTCAGAACTGATGGTGCTATAATTATGCAAAGACCAAAAACCTTAATTTTTATACTGAAGTAAAAATTGCGGTAACAATTTGAAAAATTTAGTGTTATTTTTTTTTTACGTTAACACTACACATAATGAAATGTTTTGTTTTTGTTATTATAAATGTACTTTTTAGAAATTCAAAAAATTAGGGTGGTGCTATAATTATGAAAAGCACTTTACATATGATAATACGGTAAAATTTTACTCTTCAATTCAATTGCTTTTCCTTTTCCTTTTTTGTTTTTCTATTCATCACAACACTTTGAAAGTAAAAGTAAAACCGTATTACAGATTAAAGAACCTTTTAAAGGCCACTTGTTGGTATTTTAACCCCTTTTAACCAAACAATATGGAATGAAATAATAAAAGCAAAAACAACAACAAAAACAAAAACAAACGAAAACGAACACTAAAGAAACAATAAATGAATGTCGGTCTAACTGACTGACTCAATGAATGACGTGATAGATTTTAAATAAATTTTTTTTTCTTCTTTTCTATTTTCCTTTAAAGAAAATCAAAACAAATAAAAGATAAGGTGGTCGCTTACTGTTGGTGGCTGTAAACAATTCAGTTTAGTTCAATTTTTTTTTTATACAAAAAAATCTGCTTAAAACGGCTTCAAAACACAATTCATTGGCTAAAATGATAAATGTTTTGCTTTTGCCTTTCTAGTTGCCTGTCTACTTTAACTAACTGGCATACTTTTAAACATTAAAACGTAAAAAAAATAAAAACGAAACGAAACGAAATGTAAAAATCATCACATTAAACACAAAAGGGGGAACAAAATGAAAAACAAAAAAACAAACGAATTCAAAATAAAAAAGTCAAGGTCGTCAATTGTCTGCTGTTGTTGCCGCGCTGCTGTTACTCCATCTATACAATTCTACTTTGGCTTGTAATCGTTGTTACTTTAATAATATGAATAATAATAATCGAAGTGTACACAGTATACATACAACAACGACAACAACCAGAAGAAGAAGAAGAAAAAAAAAAAACCAAAACAAAAGAAAAGAAAAAAAAAATTCCATGAAAAATGCAAAATAAATGAATGAATGAATAAACCAAATACAACAACAACAACAACACTCACATAAGTAATAATACCATCAATACCACCACTGACAGTAACATTAGCAGCAACAACAATAACAATAACATTATTATCATTATCATCATCAGTTAGCAGTTACTAGCAGCAGTGAAAGGCTTAACAAAGCTTGGTTATTTTAAAATTGTATTAGTATTGGTGTCTATACTCCTACATCTGTTCTGTTTGGTTCTGTTCTAATCCACATCGAACACAAAACAGCTGTTTGTGCCTGATTCTTTCTGTGTACGCTGTCGCAAGTGATCCACATGTTGTAATAAAATACACTTACACGGTGACACTTATGTATGTTTTCACATATTTAAATACAAATGACAAGAAAAGGATTTAATATGGCTGGCGGCGGCAAAGAAAAGTGAGCCAGGCAACATTTTTTTTTTCTTTGGCTTCTCTGCTTCTTTTTACTCCTTTCACATCGACTGAAGCGAATTCAATTGATAACTGTGATGTGATGAAAAATCACACACAAAAAGTCTATGGCGGCAATCGTATTCTCTCACACAATAATGTTTAACGAAGATGATAGAGATGTTAACGATGCTCACGATGCTGCTAATAATGTTGCTGTTGTAGTTGTGATTGCCAGTTGCTAACGCTACTGGTGATGTCATACGTCAGGTATATGTGGTAATGTTTGCAATTTTTCTAAGCATGAGAGAGAGTGTATTTTGTTTGTAAAGAAGAAAAAAACTGTTTATATAAACATTGATGTTGAAATTAAAACAACGTATACGACACGATGTCCATGTGCCGTAATTGTTACTTTAAGGGTTTCCCTTCAATTGAAAAATTTTCTTCATGTCCTTCATGTCATGTAATGATTCTTTATGAACAAAAAAAAATTTCTTTTGCCAAAAAACATTTACAACGTTGCCACTGGCATTTTACAACAACTCTCGGTGTAAAGAAAAACGATCTTAAACATGCGAAGAACGGTTCTCTGTCTAGAGCGCCTAACATGTCTCATCATGTACTTTATTTAGACAGAATTCAAGCGATTAGTAAGCTCAGGTTGTGTGCATCGATTTTAGCCATGAGATGACAGTATCTACAGTTTTTTCATTGCAATTATTTGCCCTCAGAGGATCATTGAAAAAAAATGTTTTTTTTTTCTAGACATCAGAATGTAGGGTTTAAAGTAATCAATTTGTTTTACTTGTTCACTGAGTATTTTTTCGGCTGCCTTAAAGTTCGTGCCATTGTCTGTGTATATCTCGCGGGGTACTCCACGTCTGGCGACAAAGTTTCGGATACAGAGAATACATGAACTGGTGTCCAAGCTGTAAGAAATTTCTATATGTACGGCACGAACCGTGAGGCATGTGAATATTACTCCCCATCGCTTTTCTCGTCTCCTACCAACGGATACAGCTAGAGGACCAAAGTAGTCTATGCCGACAAACGTGAAGGGTCGTTGAAAGGCACCTAGGCGGGCCGCTGGTAAAACTGCCATTTGTGGGGGCTGTGGCACAGCTGCATTGTTCTTACATACCTGGCATAACGCACGCACTTTTCTATAGAGGACACGTAAACGAAAAATATAAAACTGGCTTTTAATTTTGTTGATTACTGCTTCATGAAACTGATGATGAAGATTCTCGTGAAATGAGCGTACTATGAGAAATGTGATGTGATGGTTAGTTGGTAACACGATTTCGTCATCGTGATTATTAAGACGTTTTATTCGGCCACGGCATCGTATAATTTCGTAACTGTCTAAGTAGACGTTCAATGGGTATAACTTACTTGTTTTTTCGATGTTCGCTCCGTACTTGAGCGCAGCAATTTCCTGATTGAATTCGGTTTGTTGCGCTACCTTAAATAGGAAACGCTGTGCTTGTTGGACCATATCGAAATTTACTTCGCTAATACCAATAACTCTTTTTTTTATATTTTTTACTTTTGTCAAATACAAAATAAACGTTGATACCGCACGATATAGCTTTTTCCAATTCGAAAAGTACTCGACGTTGAGATAATTGAAATCATCGATCTTCCTGTTGATAACTAGCAAATGACGTCTTATTTCGGAAGTATCCATCGGGCCTAAGTCGTCGCATTCGGGCCATTGACTTGGTGCATTGTGCAAGAATTCAGGACCATCAAACCATAAGGAGATATCCTTTTGTGTGGTTGCTTTCGTTGCAAAATCTGCTGGGTTCGTTTTAGTTGGTACCCACCTCCATTCACTTATGTTTGTATGCTCCAAAATTTCACCTACTCGGTGCATAACAAATTGTTGTAGGTTTCTTGGGTCCAAACGTAACCACTGAAGCACGGTTTTTGAGTCTGACCACCAATAACATGAAGTTATGTGTAAACGGCGAATTGTTTTAATTTTGTTTGCTAATCTTACACCAACAAGTGCCGCTTGCAGCTCCATTCTAGGCGTTGACATTGGTTTTAGTGGTGCCACTTTTGATTTTGCTGCGACAAGTGTGACTGTTGTTATGCCTTTATGTTCAACGAGCACGTAACAAACAGCGGCGTAAGCATATTCACCCGCGTCGACAAAGGTATGGAGTTCAACTTTATCGGCTTCAGTAAGTATTGGAGAATAGCAACGTGGAATTTTTACTTTTTTTATAAGTGCTATTGTAGTTTTCCATTGACGCCACTTTGCCTCTAAAGCTTCGTTTAACTGATCGTCCCATCCTATGCCTGAACGCCAAATATCTTGCAGCAGGATTTTAAGTCCGATTGTATGGCAAGACAGAAAACCCAGTGGGTCAAAAATAGACATGAGTACCTGGAGACATTCTCGTTTACTTGGGGTTATTTCTTCTTCGATCAAGTTTCGACGTAGACGTGCAAATCTGCAGATATATTTAAAAACATCCTTAATAGGGTCCCAATACATACCTAATACCTTTTCAGTGGATCCCCACTCTTTGAAATCTTGAGATTCTTTTGATGTGTCGGATAATTGTTTTAGGACACTAGCGGAATTAGAGGCCCAGTTACGAATATGAAAACCAGCAGCTGCGTGTATTGTGATTACTTGTTTTGCAAGGAGAGCGGCATTTTCCTCGGTATCTTCGCTATCGATCATGTCATCGACATAATGATATTTTTGAATTGATTCTACAGCACGAGGGAACTGTGATTTAAATTTGTTTGCGTTGGTGTCACGAACATAGTGGGCAATGCAGGGTGCACAATTAAGGCCAAAAGTAAGTGCGCTCATGACATATTTGCTGGGCTGATATAACTCGTCACCTTTGTCCCACCATAAAAATCGCTGAGCATGCATGTCGCTTTCTCGAACATTTATTCTGTGGAACATTTCAGCAATGTCTCCACATACTGCGATTCTTCCTACGCGGAAGGCCAAGAGGGCCTCTACAAGAGGATTAAGTAAATCCGGACCACTGAGCAGAAAATCGTTTAGTGAAGCGCCTTTCGACTTAGCTGCGGCATCCCACACAAGGCGTACTTTATTAGGTTTATTAGGGTTTAATGTCATAAAAATAGGCAAATACCACACTTTGTTTGACTGATATAATCCTTCATCACGACTTAATTTTTTCGCATACCCTTTTTGTAATAAATTGTCAATTTGAGATTGCATTTGTTGTTGAAGGAGTGGATTTTTAGCGATTTTCTTCTGCAAGCAAATCAATCGTCTTAAGGCGTTATCGTAGCTTTCTGGTAATTGTATGTCGTTATTTTTCCATATCAAACCGACTTCGTACCGTCCGTTTATTTGTTTACATGTGGACTTCAATGTTTCTAACGCATGTACGTCGTCTGCGGACTGTAAAACAGATGGTAGCGGTGTTTCTAGACGAAAATAATTTTTTACAGCTTCATGAATTTCGTTGTAATCTTTTTGGCAAGCACAGGTATGGATGTTTAGCATATGCTGAGTTGAATTGTTGATTGTGCCGCCTTGTATCGTCCATCCAAGGCGCGTTTTGGTTGCAATAGGTTGTTGCCAATTACCTTCACGAACTTTAATCGGTACAGCTAGTTTCCAGTTATTTGCGCCAATTAAGATCATAGGCTTTGCGTTGTTATAAGATTGTATCGGGAGCCTTTTCAAATACGGGAACTTATTGGCCAAGTCTACCATGTTGAGGGATTGAGACGGTAGCTCTAGGTGTTTAACTGTGTGTACGTTCGAAAGAATAAACTTTGTGTTGTTGAAAATATTGGACACTTTCAAGGATGTTCGAACAGAGTTGTTTTCTACGCGAGTAGTTCCACCTGTCCACTGTAAGCAGAGGGGGTCCGGTGTGCCATCTAGGAGAAGACCTTCAAATATACTTTGATCCACTAAGGTAACTGATGAACCTTCGTCTAAAAAAGCAAATGTGTTAATAATATTATCTTTTAGATGGATGCGGATTGGCAATATGCGGAAGAGAGGATTTTCTTCGCCATCGTTACTGTGTGTGTTGAGTTGCACGTTCCGCTGCATATTAATTTCATTTGTACTTACGGTCAACTGTTCGGTAGATTCATTATGTAGTAAAGGGTGATGCTTGTACCTGCAACCTGAGACACCACATTCCTTGTTTTTTGCACATTTGCCTTTGTGTTGGTTAAGACACTGTCGGCACAGATGATTAAATTTTACAACATCCCATTTCCTTTTGAGTTGTAGACTTTTAAATTTGTCGCACTGTTGAATTCTGTGAGTGTCTACTTTACAAACGCTGCATTTTTTATTTTCATTAGTTTTAACTTGTGTATGAGTATTAATCGCTGCAGCTCCTTTGCTAAAACTCGTGGGCACGACTTTGCTAGCTGCTTCGGCAATTTGGTAAAGCCACGTACTAAATGATTTTACTATTGGAACTGTTTCATCCCTTTGATACATTGCCCAATTAAGTTTATGTTGATTTGGCAACTTATCAACAAGCTCTTTTACTAGCATTGGGTTATTAAGGTGATACTCCATCCCACATGATTCCATCGTAGCACAGATATTTTGTACACTTAGGGCGAACTCTATAAGTACCTCGAGCTTATCCCGAGGGCTTGGCATTGCTCTTGCTCTACTTATAGCACGCTCCAAAATGTGCTCTGGTCGGCCAAAACAGAGGCGAAGGGTGTTTATAATATCTGGCACGAGTCCTGGTAACAGCAGTTTACTTTTAACTAATTCCCTTGCTCTTCCCTTTAGGCTGCCTTGGAGGCGCATTAAATTCTCTGCATTAGAAAACCCGCCGATAGCCGTACTATTTTGAAAACTGCTAATAAAAATTGGCCAATCTTCAGGGTCACCATTAAATGTGGGAAGTCCACTTGGTATTGAATGTCTAGCTGCCAGTTGTGAAGGTGTAGGGACACGTTCTGGAGGGCAAACAGATTGTTCATTATTTATAAAACTACTTACAGATGGAAGCTGTGTCGGGGCTTGGTAATTTATATTAAATTCGTGTAAATTTGTACTTCTCGAAGGCTGAATCTCACTCTGTGATAGTATTTTATATTTCCGTTCTAAAAATTCCTCTTGAATTTTTCTCTCCTCTTCTAGCCTTTGCAGCTCTAGAATTTTTTGCCTTTGCATGCTTTCAAAATTGTTATTTGAAGAAGTTATATTTGTTCGAAATTGACTCAACTGTATTGTTGTTGCTGGCGGTGTTGTATACAATGGTAGTGCTGTGTTAAACACTGTTGCTGGTTGCCCAGGAAACATTCTTACTGCACTTGCAGATGTAACTGATGTACTTGATGTTGTGTTAACAAGATGTTGTGCACCTAAAGTGCTTACAATTTTGGGCTGCATAATTGATGACGAAATCGGATTAATCGGCGCTGCTACGTTGGGGTAGGTAATTCCTGTGGTAGTTACCATAACCGTTGTTGTGGCCGCTGGTGTAGTTACAATCGGAGATGAAGATGCGCCCGCTCGTGTGGTGAGTCCTACTGTTTGCTGTGGAGCAGTAGCAGTAGATAACGGGGATTCGCATAAATCGCAGTTCCAACTATAGTCAGCTACATCACTGTCTACTCCGGCACAAGTGTAGTGATACCACTTGTCGCATCTATCACACATCACCATTTGATCGTTGTCCAATTGGCCACATTTCTTGCAGTTGTGATTGGTTTCATTTTTATCGTCTTCCATATTTTATGGTTTTAATAAGAATTTAATAAAATTTTAAAGAATTGTTGGATTACGGCGGGCAAAAAATAATTTTAAGAGCGCTTTTCTTTTACTTTATAAATTCTCTTCTTTATTTATCAATAAATTTATAAAAAATTCAAGAACACAGAACACTTTAAAATTTTATTAATTTTTGCCTCGTCCTTTTATGTCGAAATCCAACTCTATAATGATTTACTTTTTCTTTAATTTACTTCCAATTTTCTTAATTTCTTACGTGACGGGTGCAAAAATAAGCGTTACTTCGAATTGGAGTATATTTGTGTATAAATAATACAATGTGAAATGTACAAAAGTATGTAACTTTAAATTTAACATTAAAAGAGAAAAATAAAAGAAGTATGCAAAGAGATGATCGAAACAAAATTTAAGCATAAAGAAATAAATTTTTAACCCGCTGTGGGCGGCGGCAACACAAACATCAACTAGAAGCTGATCCACTGAACCACAGATTCACAAAAGCATTTCAATTCATTCCTTTTGGTGTTATGAAAAATATTCGAAATTATAAACAAATTTCTTAGTTTTGCCAAAAACATTTCACCAATCTTACCTCAGCGATATCATTTCTTTCCGGAAATGTCGAGGATGGCAAAGAATATAAAAATATTTGCAAGGGACACCCTAATTTCTTTGAAAAGCATTCATAGTTTAAAAATAATGTGACTGTTACTGTTGCTGATGCTGATAATGTAGTTGTTTCCTCTTTTAACTTAAAATCCTTTTCACTTTTCCGCCAAAAATTCGTCTGTTGGAATAAATTACACACGCGCGAACGAATGTTGGATGGCAAGCCGCAAAAAAAAGGAGGGAATCGAAAACACTTTCACTATTAAAATCATTCATTTGAGATGCGTAGACTACGCAGACAGACAGACGCAAGTGTGTTCTCCGATGGCCATAAGGGAAAGGACTTTGTTAGGCAATGAAATTTGGTTCTCCACAGTGCTGTTTCACTTGTTTTTCACCGAATAAAATGCAGGCAACAATACATACTCAAGTAGGCAGTCTACTACAATAACAACAACAACTGCGTACATACACTCATACTTACTTAAATTTATGCATTCATATGCATATACATACATACAGACATTCTTTTTTAGTCATATGTATGTATGTGTATGTTTTTCCATGTGATAAGAAAAATGCTCGTATGTACATGTATGTATGTGTGTAGTGGCTGACTGTATGGTTAAATGCTTGGTTGGCACTTTAAATGGCTGAATGCTGTCTATATTTGTTTAACATCTTACGTTCGACAGGCCAAATATTATTGTAGTGAAGGATAGTGTAGTAAATGACGCCAACATCGCTAATGCTATTGCTACTGTTGTTGTTATTAAATTCGCATACACACAAGTGTATATTGTGAGTGAAACAGCTATGTGTGTGCAGCATTACCATCATCACGGTCGTTATTGTTGTCGTCTTCGTCATCGTCGTCATCATCGTTATCCATAATATAAAGGAAGCAATAAAATTGTAGGAGCAAAAGAGGACCAAAATATTCTCAGACTTAAAATTTACAAACACATCTACACATGAATGGACACATACATACATACATTGCAGTGTCTGTCTTTCCTGTAAACAGACGACGACTGACTTACTACACATGAATACACACAAGGCAAGACAATACACATATTAAGGCAAGTTTTGGTGTGTTTTGTATGCAAGTCTCTGTTTACTAAGTTGTCTGTCTATCAATGGGAGTGGAGTGGTATGAGTGTGTCTGCCTGTGCCAGTACCAGTGCCTGCCTGCCTGCTTGTCTTCCTGTAAGTGAATAAGTTCTAGTAAGTAAGCGAAACTGCGTTCATATTTGTAACAACAACAACAACAACAACAGATTGCTCGTATATGTTTGACTGCGACTATGTTTCGTTCTGTATGTTGTGTTTGCATTTCTGTATGATGTTGAAATGTTTACATGTTGTTGAGAATTTTGCTGCGTATTTTCCCATTCACATTTGACTGATGATGGTGGTGATGATTGTGTTTGTTACTGCTGTTGTTGTTATTATTGTCGTGTTATGTTGTTTGCTTGTTTCTACGCTTATTTTGAAGGATATTGCAAATCCTTGAGTCTGAACTTATATAGGTCACTGAGCTAAAAACTTTCAATATAAAACAATAACGACAACAACAACAATATTAATATTCATACAAACATACATACAAAGATCAACCACATACAAATGAAATGAATTTGCAACGAAAAAAAAAAAAAAGAAAAACATCATGTTCATCATGAAATCATGCACTGAAATGCAATAAAATATCATCATCCATCGGTATAACGGTATAAATAAATAAATAAATGAAAACGTAAATTTATCGACAGAGTGAGAGAGAGAGAGAGAGAGCTAGTGAGATGTACAACAAATAAGAACATGAAAAATAAATTTAAAATAAACTGTTGCACACTGTGATTGGCAACATTCTCCCTTTCCTTTTTAAATTCTTATTCTCAGCGTCCGTGTGTTTGTGTGTTCATTTGAAAATTGCCTGTATTTTCATGTTCAATTCCTTTTGCAATATTCCGCTAGACATTGCAACCAGTGTTGCCGTTTTGGTTATTTTTAACCAAAATTGGTTATTTTTATTTTCCATGTGTACATGTGTATTTTTTTTTCATTTTGGTTATTTTTTGCAATCAAATGTACTAAATGCTGTTATTTGCTTTTGTTCTCTTTTTAGAATGTAAAAATTATGTAGATTTGTTTGTTATAGTTATTTTATGCAAACGTACTGTTATTTTTTTTCTTTGATTTTTTACTGTGTAGAAATTATGTAGACACTTCATACTATTTTGATAGGTTAGGTTAGAGGACGTGTAGTTGTCAACTGTGACAAGTGCAGTACCCGGAGGTCGAATTGAGGTCCTAGCTTCTCACACATGTTTGTAAGAATCTGATTTACCTCAAATAAAAAAATATGAAATAAAAAAAAAACATACAATCTTTTTATATTGTACTTTTGGATGAAATTGGAAAACGTTTTGATTTTTTAAACAAAGAATTAAAATATCTTTCAATTATAACTCCACACCAAGTTTTAAGCTCTTCAGAAATATCCAAAGAACCTTTATTAACAACATCTTTTTCAAATTTGACAAACGGCAATGAAGAAAAAATTTCTACTCAATGGAAATTATTAAGATTTTCTGATTTAAATCTAAAAGTTAAAATGGATATTGTTGAATTTTGGGACAATGTGTGTAGTTATAAAAATGGCTTAGAAGAAAAATCTTTTGAAGAGCTTATCGATTTTGTTTTTAATTTAATGACACTGCCGAACAGCTCAGCTGCTACTGAAAGAAGATTTTCACAGCTAAACTTAATAAAAAATAAATTTCGTAATAAATTAGATATTAAAACTATTAATAATATAATGCAAGCAAAATAATTGCGCAAAAACAATAACGATCATCATTATGTGTGGTCAGCCACAGGAATATTTTAATGTATTTATTGATTTTTTGTTTAATAATTACACGGTGCGACAGTGAAATTACACCCGAGCAACTACATAGTCTAAGTTATTCACTATTTAAATTTATTTTAAAAATTCAAAGCTTTTTAGAAAGGGGAGAGATTAGCCTTTAAAACGGTATACATAAAGGTTTTATCCAAACTTATATGTTATGAGTTATGATGGAGTAAACTTGGAAAATATAATTTTTTTCTTTCCATCTCTCACCTTTCTAACAAGGTTTAAATTTTAGAAATCGGGTCAGAAATGTTTGAGTAATCCAGAAATTTGTGCGAAAAGTGTAAAAAAACAGTTTTTGTTAAATAAAAAAAGTTTGGAGGATTCGAGAAATATAAAAAAAATATTTTTGAGATCTACTCAACAAAACTCACAACCATAGTGTAGGTCATTAGCCGGGTGTATTTAATTTTTTTTTTATTTTGTCGTATAGTGTTATTTAATACTTAAAAAGTAATATTCTTATTATTTTATTTGGAAGTCGGCGTGGTCTAGTAGGTAGTGTGTTGGCTTATTAGACGAAAGGCCCGAGTTCGAATCCCAGGTCAGACATCAAAACGAAAATATGAAAAATATTTCTTCGGCGACTTCCTCTCAGCAGATTTCTGGCAAAAACTCTGAGAATAAAAATTGCCATGAAAAGCTTCTCAAAAAACCTGTCGTTCGGAGTCGACTTTAAACTGTAGGTCCCGCCACTCATGTATAAAAATTAACGCACACAACACGAGTGGTGTGAGAAGCTAGGACGTTGTACAATGGGTCAGTTCGACCTCCGGGTACTGTACTTGTCACAGTTGACAAGTACACGTCCTCTAACCTAACCTAACCTAACCTATTATTTTATTTAATTTCGGGTAATTGAATAACAAAACTAACAGTTCGAACAATTAAAATTGTTGTTATAATTATAATAAACTCAAAGATTCTTAAAAAGAATGTAAAAATAATATATTTTTAATTTTATGAACAACACAGTGATAAACATATATGTAATTAGTCTGTGTACCTGAATTTACTTTTAGTTTTATTGATCTCCAGTAAATACATCTAAGTTTTTTGAACATACAAAAGAATTATTCATATTTATTTTTATTAATTTGTTATTTGTTCATTGTTTTTTTTTTCTATTGTTTGTTTTAGTCCACAATAAAAAGTAAATATGAAATAAATAAAAAATAATTTTGGTTATTTTTTTGGAGATTTGGTTATTTTTTATTCAAATTTTGGTTAGAAAAATAATTTTGTTGTGGCAACACTGATTGCAACTGTCGCACACGATGTTTTGGCATTCAAATTCCAAGTATTTCATAACAAACAAGAGGGGCTTGTCTATATTTATAGCACAGTTATGTACATATATGTATGTATGTATATACGTTTTATACTCTTGTAGTAATTATAGATGATTTGATTTGTGTTTCATTATCCGTGTTTAGAAAGTGAAATTATTCTCGCTTGTGCAGAAAGAGGTTTTCATGCTAGAGAAAGTAGGAAGAAGATAAAGAAAATAAAAATATTAAAAAAAGGACTTTTTTTGCGTTGTTGTACGATGGAACAGATATTCTTCTCTAATTTTTTGGCTAAAAGGAAACAAAAATGAAAAATTTTTCAAAACTTTTCTTTGTTCAATTTTATGTTTTTTTTTCTGATTTCTCTATAATTACTGCGATACATAGATATTTAGACGATATTTGCCATGTATTTGGTATGTTGTTCCTCTCAGTAGATTTCTGGCAAAAACTCTGAGGGTAAATAAAGAAATTGCCATGAAAAGTTTTTCAAAAACCTCGCGTTCGGCACCGGCTTTAAATTGTGGATTCCGCCACTCTTGCATAAAATTAACCCACACAACATATGTGGTGTGAGAAGCTAGATCGTAATCCTGGCTAAAGATTTGTAATGACCAATTATGTATGTACCAGAAATCAGCAATGAATCGTTCTTTCTCTACTCATAAGCACTCATGAAATTTTGAATATAAGTGAGTCACTTACTTACTTACTTAATTGGCCATCAACAACCCGATTAATGGATTTCGGCCTGCCGCAACACATCCTTCCAGGCGCCTCTGCTTCTTGCGCGCCTACGCCAGTTGGTCACACCAATCGATTACAGGGCTTCCTCGACTTGGTCCTTCCAACGTATACAAGGTCGTCCTCTTCGCCGACTTCCGCTGATCCCCGCATCAAATACCAGTCTCGCCGGAGCATCCTCCTCCATTCGAACGACATGGCCGAGCCAGCGCAGCCGCTGGATATTAATACGCTACACAATGTCTATGTCGTTGAGGAGCTCATACAGCTCACTGTTGGATCGGATGCGGAAATCATCGCCTACTCGCACTGGACCGAAGATCTTACGTAGGACTTTTCTCTCGAATACTCTCAAGGCTGCTGCATCTGTTCTTAATAGGGTCCATGCCTCTGATATAAGTGAGTCAACAATATTGAAATTTAACTCGTCTGATTCATTCATACTCACTACAACGTTGATTTATAGGTACAAGTTGCAATGGGTATGCTTACAACGTTGACATCGAACTCATACCATTCAAAATATGTTTGATTCATAAGCCTACTCATTTAATATGATGAGTACTTCAAATTTTGAATATAAGTATAGGAAGTTCCATGATATTAAAATAAGTATGAATGCGTATAAGTCTCAGAAATTATGAGTATGATTCGATTCTATTCAGCTTTTTGAATACTCATTGCTGGCTGATCTCTGATTTGGTATGTTGTTCCTCTCATCAGTTCTCTGGCAAAAATTCTGAGTGTAAAAGAAAATTGCCATGAAAAATCTGGCGTTCGGAACCGGCTTTAAACTGCATAAAACCGCCACTCTTGCATAAAATTAACACACAGACAATATCAGTGGTGTGAGAACCTAGGTCGTAATCTTAACTAAAGGGTTGTAATGATCAATTATGTATGTATGTTTATAGAGAAAAAATAAAAATAATAAATTAAAAAAAGCCCAAAGAAATTGAAGCACAAGGAATTATTAGGCGCACAGCCAAGGAGACGGTGTTAATTAATTATTAATTTAATTAAACACGAAATATTTTATGTGTATTGCAGCACACATGGATAAATGTTAAGTTTTCGTTTCTCTTTTTTATTTTTTTGATTAATGTATACAAAAGAGATCAGCAATGAGTATTCATAAACATAAATAGAATCGAATCGAATCATACTCATAATTTCTGATACTTATACGCATTCATACTTCTTATAATATCATGGAACCTCCTCTACTCATATTCAAAGTTTGAAGTACTCATCATATTCATACTCATACAACACGTATGATGTTGTCATTGATTTCGACTCTCCATAACTGAACATATGTATACACGAAGCACAAAATAAGTACATATGAATCGCGTACGAATACTAGCTAAAATACTCACTAGAAGGTTGTGTGTTTGCTCTGCTTGCAGTTCTGTCTTTTTTGCTTATGTGTCTTTTTTTTCTTTTGTTTGTAAATGCCTAACAACAACTAAATTTTGATGAACGATTCGAGTCACTGCTTAACTGAAAGCACAACACTACTGCTGTCAACAGACAGTTGACAGTTGATTTCTGTCAAAATTTAAACAAATTTGCATCATTTAGTGGTATGTTTGACACACATTTATGACCAATAAACTCCTGCATGATTTTAAGAAACAGATGCAAATCAAAAGAAGAAAGAAAAGTTCATGCGTAAATGCCAAAGAATCCATGAATTAGGCGTTTTTTTCTATCGTTTTCCTTTTTCGTATTTAGAATCGAGTGAATATTTCTTTTTCCCCAAAACTAAGAAAAGGCGCGGAAGAAAGTGATTTGGTTTCCACGATGAAATCGGTTGTCATGCCAATACAGCGGTTATTAGGGAAGCACAGCTTGAACTTGGTATTCAGGATTTTTCTGGATGGCATTTGATTAGGGCAATCGGTGTTTAGGACTACACCCCAAAGGAGTGGAAGAGTTGTTATCGCCTTTGCAATAGAAACTTGTGTGAACAAAAGGATGAACAACATTTTGAGCATTTCCTTCCTATTATAAGTAAACTCATGCTGTCTGCATCTGACAGGAGTCTCGGGGTGAATTATATTCTGCTCAGCTTTAAAAGCAGGCTAAATATCTTGGAAGTCCACCAAGGATAACACTTTAGAAAATATGAAAAAGAACCCGCGCTTATTATGCGATAAGCAGTGGCATACATAGGAAGGTGATGGTATACTGAAGTAAATTAATGGTTCCGTGTAAAGTGCTATGGAGACTGTTAGCCGGAAAAAAAAACTGCTGGGAATTCACAAAAATGTGCATCTCTAGGCATATTCAAAACACTCCACAGTCATCGCTGGAAATTATATTGAGGTTGAAGTACATATTCATCATATTCATACTCATACAACACGTATGATGTTGTCGTTGATTTCGACTCTTCTCCATAACTCAACATATACACGAATCACAAAATAAGTATGAATCGCGTACGAACACTAACTAAAATACTTACTAGAAGGTTTTGTGTTTGCTCTGCTTGCTGCTCTCTCCTTTTTTCGCGTTTTGTAGTAGTTGTAGTTTGTAGTTTTGTAAAGTTAAACAATAAAATTTTATAACTTTTTTTTAATTTGGGAAACAAATATGTCGCCAAAAAGACGAGGATCATTTCTTTTTTTCTTTCTTTAGTCCTATTTTCATCCATACATGATCTAGAAACTAAATCCGCTATCATATTAGAGTTACCACAAAATTGCATTTATATACCTACATATATTCCAGAGCACAGTGTAAAATGCATCTAATTTGCAAAAATCTAAATTATTTACATACAAAGATGATGTACTTGGCAAAAGAAAAAATTTGATACCCATATTGCCCTCCTATTTAAAACAAAGGGTTACCACCCCATTGTATTTTTGTCAAAACGCGAACTAGCGCGAATTTCAAAAAAAGCTGAGACCCATATTTAATTAAATCGACTAAAGATTAAAATATGTTAATTTGGCATTTTTATTACAAACAACCCCGAACAAAAAATTCAAAAACCGTTATTTTTTACAGAATATCCTTAAGAAAAGGACATGGATGATCTTCTTTGGAAAAATTGTATATACAGTTGGACGCGCCTTAAAAAACCTTTCTTATGATACCCATATTGTATATGTTGTTGGTAAGGAAACAGATTCTGAAATTAATAAAACAATAAAAATAGACCCTTTTTCAAAATGGTCCAGCTCACGAGAGGTCAAAGCTGGAGCCGAAATATTTTAAATGTCATCTAATGTACGTACGTACGATAAACAAATTTGAATTGTTTTCGTTAAAAATGTTTTTAAATTGTTTTGAAATTTCTAACGTATTTTTTGCTTCTTTTTAAAGATCTCTTTTGTCTTTTCCATTCGATTTTTTTTTTATTTAGAAAACACTGTAGAAAATGAAACACTAAAGCAGGGTTTACCAAAAATTTTTTGTTTATGTATTAGTGAGTAAGAGAGAGAAAATAAATTGAGAGAATTGATTTATTTACAGTCATAGAAAAGTGTTTGTAATATACGTTATTTTGATTTTCATTTTATCAACTTACATATGTAAAGCTATCTATCTTTGGCTTAATAATTTTAGATAAATAAAAAAATCCATTTTTTATTAAAAGATCGTATAGGTATCCATCTTTGGCTTAAAAATTAGACCATGTTTTTAGATAAATAAAAAAAAAAAATAATAAACCATTTTTTATTAATAGAGAAAAAGCAAGCATTCCAAAGCATTTAAAAAAAATTATACTATGCGACAAAATATATAAGGCATTGAATATTAATCAAAAGCATATTTTAACATACAATATTTTTTGAGTGTCATTCTGAAAAAAATGGTAAAGCATCCGCCGCACATGTGTTCTTGTCGCAGTCTGATCGACAACTAAATCAAAAAACACAAGAATGCGTGTGAGTTCTCTCCGCACAATTGTGCTATGAAATGGTAAACGATGCACTAAAGGAAAAGAATATCGAAATTTACACATACACACACACACACACATCACAAAACTGAAGTGAAGGAAAGAAATAAAAACCCAAAAGAAAAAAAAAAGAAAAAACAGAAAATGGAAAAGAATTACAGTAAAATAATAAAACATCTCTGACGAGCTTAAACGTATAAAGACACACACACACACACACTTGTATACTTTCCTATACAGTTTGTTATTCAGACAGCACACACACATACACACGCACAGTTATAAATACGAGAGAATAATTTTTAGAGTTGTTGGCTGTAGTAGTGGTAGAGCGTTCATATTAAATATTTCTTGTCTTTTTTCTTATTCTTCTTCTGTACACAACACAACATCGTTTCCAACAAAACTTCTTGTTGTTGTAGTTCATCGTCAAACTTATTTTTCCTTTTTTTTTAGTCAGAGCCGGGAGAAATGGTTTCATTTTGAAATTGCTAACGTAGAATGACAACTGAACTTCAGTTGCATTGCCAGTTACGAGAAATCGTATCACAGATGTCAACTGATAAATTTTCTCTTGGTAAGCGCACATAATACGATAACAAATTTTTTTTTTTTTGGTTGATTTAGAATATATGTATGTACACACCTGAAGTCGCTGCAGTCTAGTAGGTACAGTGAAAACTCTCATAGGCGGACACCGACCGTCAAGGCATTTTTGTCCGCCTAGGGGAGATGTCCGTCCAGGGGAGATGAATTTGCTCAAAAATACGACTTAATTGACGAGACTTCGTCCGTCTAGCGGAGATGTCCGCCTATTAGAGCTGTCCGCCAGTGGAGCTTTCACTGTAGTGTCTTGGTTTATTAGACGTAAAGCCCGGGTTCGTATCCCAGGTCAGGCACCAAAGCGAAATATGAAAAAAAAAATATTTCTTCAGCGACTACCTCTCAGCAGATTTCTGGCAAAAACTCTGAGAGTAAATAAAATTGCCATGAAGAGCTTCTCAAAAATTCTGTCGTTCGGAGTCGACTTAAAACTGTAGGTCCCGCCACTCATGTATAAAATTAACGCACACAACATAAGTGGTGTGAGAACCTAGGTTGTAATCCTGACTGAAGGGTTGTAATGACCAATTATGTATGTAATTATGTATACACACCAGAGATCTGCTATGAGTATTCAAAAAGATAAGTAGAATCGAATCATACTCATAATTTCTGATACTTATACACGTATTCATACTTATTTTAATATCATGGAACCTCCTCTACTCATATTCAAAGTTTGAAGTACTCATTATATTCATACTTAACGAACACGTATGATGTTGTTTTTGATTTCGACTTTCCATAACTCAACATATACACGAAGCGCAAAATTAGTGTGAATCGCGTACGAACACTAAGATACTCACTAGAAGGTTTTGTATTTTCTCTGCCTGCTGCTCTGTCTTTTTTGCTTACGTGTCTTTCCTTTTTGCTTTTGCAAATGCAACAATAACTAAGACTGTAAATTTTGATAAATGATTCGACTCACTCGAGTCATTTATAAGTATTATAAGCATTTTTCTAAAGTTATGAATCTAAATGAGTAGACTTATGAATCGAACATATTTCGAATGATATGAGTTTGATGTGAACGTTGTACGCATACTCATTGCAATCTGCACTTATAAATCAACGTTGTAGTGAGTATGAATGAATCAGAGTACATAGTTGAATTTCATTATTGTTGACTCACTTATATTCATGAGTGCTTATGAGTAGCGAAAAAACGATTCATTGCTGATCTCTGATCTGTACATACCTCAAATGTTGTGATGATGCCACTCTAGTTTTCGGTAACACATTCTGAACTACACGCTGACATGTGCCGCTTTAGTGAACTGTAACTGAAATTATGACTAAAGATGGGTATATTAGGGGCTCATTAAATGCCATATGTAGGTATATTGCACTAGTTGAAGTCTTAGAAATAATTACTAAAAACAAAAAAAAAAAGGTTCGGTTAAGGGTTTGTATAGTTTTTAGTTTTAAAAAAATCGAATTTTTTTTCACGCTTTTATATACTTTTGAGCCATAGAATTAAGGTAGAAATCTTCTTTTCCCTCGAATGATACCAAAACGAAGTAGAAAAACGCAAAATAGTACAATGCACCCAGATGTACTTAACTTAATTTCGTTTTTCTTAAAATCCCTTCTTTTTCAGCCTGAGGACTACGATTTAACAAAAAATACTTGAACAATTTCGTTGAAATTTTGAGACAATGTTCCTAAACTAAGTAGATTTAGTACAAACAAAGATATTTTTGATCCAATAATAATTGATTATTTTATTAAACAATTAAGGTAGGAAAACTAGTCACAAACAGGGAAAAAATAATTTGTATCGACGCCATTTTGTTATTTGTTGAACTTTTCCAAATATCCTAGTTTAGGGTATAGCTAGTAACATATTTTACAAGAATCCATTTCGATTTTTTTTTTATCAAACACTACTGGCTGCTCAAATTATGGTGCCTAGGCTACCGTTCCAAAGCCGGGCTTCACCATAATTGTAACGAAATTTTCTTTTTTTTTTTATAAATAATCAAAGATACTTTTTATTTATTTTTTGAAAGAAGTAGAAAAATACCTTAAGGAAGTTTACTAACTTAACTTAAGCTTATAAGGGTTGCTGGTAAAGTCTTTGAGTTCCCTAGCAGGACTTATAGCTTGTTGTGATATGCTAAAAAGTTCTTTTCTCTGATAGTGTCTCAATGTAGGTCATATGGTCTCTTTGAAGACTAACCAGTACTGCAGATAAATTCCAAAAATCTTTTATTTCATTTAATTCCTCCCAAAGAGGTGATCATTTACACTGAAAATGCTTTTATTTGCCTTAATTCCTCTTAAGAAGGCAATCTTTTACATTGAAAATGCATTTATTTGCCTTAATTCCTCCCAAAGAGGCGAACTTTTATACTGGAAATGCTTTTATTTGCCTTAATTCCTCCCAAAGAGGCGAACTTTTATATTGAAAATGCTTTAGTGATTCCTTTTTTAACTCATTCAGTAGAACAACAGTCATCTAATTGTCTAGTAATTATTACACCCATAAATAAGGTGATCGCATTCCTTTCAGGAGCCAAGAGAACTCTGATTCTTTTTAATACAATTTAATAATGAAATAAGGTTTTCCAACCCTGACTTGTGTGTGCTTACATGTGTACACTGGACTATTCTACTTTTCTTGTGCGATATTATATTCTTTCCTCTCAGACATCTGTGTATAGACATCAGCACAGCACAGTGGTAGTAAAACACCACTACCACCATCACCACTACCACCACCACCACCACATACAATTGGGGGAGGATAAGAAGAAGCAAAATGAAATAGAGAATAGAAAATATATTCTTTCATTTTCATCAATTTTTGTTTAGCATCGTGCAAGAAATTTAATCAACAATGCCATCGCATACCCGTACCCGTCCCCTTCTTATATCCATTCTACCGCCACTATCATTTCATCGCCTTCGTTCGTTTCCCTTCATACGAAGTTTTTCTATCTCTTCTGAACTGACAGTTCAAGTTTTTGCATTCAACTCGTCGTCTTCGTCGTCGACATCGTCGATTCTGCATTAACTAACACCACCACCACCACCCTTAGCAAGTTCGGTTTGATGCTGCTTTTTAAAAGCTCCTTAACAAATGGCGCTATAGTTGGTGTCTGTTATAGTTGGTGACTGTTCTAATTCGTTGCTTATTTTATAGAAATGGAATACAATTTAGAAAGTTTTTCAACGCTCCTCACCTTAAAATAATTGTATGAGTTTTCTTGTTCTTACGACGTAATCAGTTTTGCTTGTGTACCGCAGAGGGTGTTTTAAATTCGTTCAAGTCCGTTTATGCTTAAAAATTTATTTAGTTTCTGTTTCAACTTTAACCGTATGAATACAAGGGAAGGATGGATGACTCAAATTTCATCTCTTCATCCTTATCAGTGCTTTAAAAGAGTAATTTTTTGTTTCTCTAATAACACTATGCGACAAAATAAAAAAAAAATTAAATACACCCGGCTAATGACATAGTGTAGGTTGTGAGTTTTGTTGAGTAGATCTCAAAAATATTTTTTTTATATTTCTCTTGCTATTGCTTTTTTTATTTGACAAAAATTGTTTTTTTAGACTTTACGCACAAATTTCTGGATTACTCAAATATTTCTGAATCAATTTCCAAAATTTAAATCTTATTGGAAAGAGGAGAAATGAACCTTTAAAACGGTATACATACATCTATTATTTGACTTAATATGCTATGAGTTTTGATGAGGTAAACTTGGAAAATGCGAATTTTTATCATATTTTTTCAAGTTTGTCCGTTCATAGTTTGTCCGTTCATAGTAGCAAACTTTACTTAAAGAATATGAAATAAGTGATGACATTCTGAAAGTTTATTATCTTGTGAAGAGATTGGCATTTCGTTTGATCAAATCGAACAAAAATTACGGTAGTTATTACATAAATAGTATAACAGTCGTGTTATATTTTTTATATATGTCTTCTCATCAAATGAACTTTTAGTTTAAAAATTTTTAGAATTTTTAATGGATCTTGACTGTTTATCGGAAAATATGTCAATTTCACGTTTGAGCGACCACCAGAAGTTGGCCAATGTTTGCGCAAAGAGAAATAATAATATTTGCTAAAAACACAAATATTAGCCGACTTCCGGAAGTCGTGCAAACGCAAAATTGATCTTCAAACCACGAGTGTTTTCTTCACACGCAAGGCGTTTTCACACAAGACTGACGGTATTCTTACTACTCGTTGCCGGCTTTGTCTTGCCTTTTTATAGGCCCATGTACACAGTCTGATGAATGTTCTTGAAGTCTAATGTTCGTGGCTTCGTCTTCTTGAGAATACTCGTGATTTCATTGTTGTTTGTGTATTTTATTTACATTCTTTGTTGTTGCGTTCTCGCTTACTTCTCTATACATTTTTCTTTCATACTCAAGGTTTTGTGTTTTTGTAAAAGGTCCGCCAAATAACTTTTTTTTTTTTTTTGAAAATGCTTTAAAAAAACAACTACTGAATATTTTCTCAAATTTCTTTTTTTATTTGAAAGTACAATCCTTCCGGTTAATAATGGAAAATAATTTCATTCAAATGGCTGCCTCGGCTGGCCATGCAGTAGCCTATACGATCGGTCCAATTTTTAAGCACATTATCGATTGTGTGCTGCTGTATTTCACTAATGGCTTCACGAATATTGTCTTTTAAAGCGTCAATTGTCTCTGGCTTGTCGGCGTAACACTTATCTTTGACGGCACCCCACAAATAATAGTCCAACGGTGTCAAATCGCAGCTCCAAGGTGGCCAAACGACATCAGCTCTGTGGCTGATAATGCGATCTTCAAAAACAGGGGCGCAAAACATCGAGTGTAGCTTCGGCTGTGTGGCACGTAGCGCCGTCCTGTTGAAACCAAATGTTGCCAATATCCTTTTCTTCAATTTTTGTGAACAAAAATTCGTTCAACATGGCCCGATAACGATCGCCATTGTCTGTAACGGCCACTCCTTGCTCATTTTCGAAGAAAAATGGCCCAATTATGCCTCTGGACCAAAATCCGCACCAAATACCTCAAATAGAGCACTTAAATCCGAGTGACATACATATGTAAAGTGGTCTTGTATTTTAAATAAACAACTTTAATCCGGGTTCTATTTTTATCAATTTATTTGATTTATTGATCGCTTCCTATTCAAAACAACCGAAACTAAAATTTCAAAAATTATTTTAAAACGTAATGTGAAGAAAGTTTTTTTTTGGTTTTGTTTTTGAATTGATTCTTGTCTGGTTCTGCTATTTCGTAACAGAATAAATTTCTATAAGAAGAAAATATACTCGTTATGTGTGCCTGTGTGTGTTTCTATTTGTGGATCTCAGTATATTTGAAAAAAAAAGAAAAGATATTGAATGTTCGTTCATGCCAAAGAAGAAGACATTTTTTGTTTTGTTTTAGTGTGTGTGTGGTGAAGAGGGGAGGTTGGTTGTAGAAATTCTAGTTGATGTCTACAATTGTTGGCTGGCCTGGTTGTCAGTGCTGGTGGGATGGTAAAAATATTTGGGCGCCTTTTATCTTGGTTAAATTGTCATCGTTATTTTCTTTCCTTTTTTTATTCTTCCTAAGCAAAGTGCTTAAATGGAATTGTACCGACGACGACACCAACGTAGTAAAAACAGCAAATGGAGGAAAAAGAAGGGAAAAACAAAGAGATTACGTTTCTCCATACCTCGGATAGTCGTACAAATCGTCACAGTTGTACAGCATTAGCCTGTAAATGTAGATAGAATGAATATGTGTGTATGGCTGTGTGTTTCTACTTTATTCAACTGATGAATAAATATCTTCGGTTGTTGTGTGTGTGTGTGTGTGTGTTTTTCTAAAACACAAAAGGACGAGTGTTCTGTGCTGCTCTAAAGCTTGATGTTGCTGCTGATACCGATGTTCTTGCTGATGCCTTGTATTCTGTGTGCGTGTGTATGTAAATATATGAACTAATTTAAGTGTATATGAAAGTGTGTGGGCATATACATACATATATAAATATGTATGTATGTATTTGAAAGAGAGAGAGAGAGAGTAGTGAATTTTGGTTCATTATATGATGTTCATGCTGATGATGCTGAAGTAGCTATTGCTGTGGCTGTTGTTGCCCTTGTCGTGTATCTGCAGTCGCATCTGTATCCTTCGGTGAGTGAGTCACAAGCATTTGCGGCCTCCTCATCATACGTGTGCACGTATACATAGAACAAAGTGAATACACATACATACACGTTCATATCTCTTATGTTCAGTTGTATGTATGTTTGGTTGGTTTTTGGTTTCGGTTAAGTCAGACGGCAGTCTTCGTGTCAGATATTCAGTTTGTCGAAGGGTCGGCCGGACGTTTCGTGAGTCCTTTAGTAAAATCGTTTGTCGTTTCAATTCACTTTGTCTTGCCATTTGGGAGTTGAGTGAGTGGGTGATGGTGGTGTTGGTGGTGGTGGTGTGGTGATGGTGGTGGGTTGCGTTTTCGGTTCGATGAGTTTGCCTATTCTCTTCCATGCATGTCTGTTTCTGTGTATCCTCTTCATCTTTTGTGTATGCTGTTGCCTTTAACGGTTAATGGTTTAGTCAGTGAGTATGAGTGTATGTATGCATGTACATATGTACGATGCTTATGTCTGTGCATTGTTCGTATAGTAGTATGAGTACGTATTTTATTTACCTTCCGTTGGTGAATAGGTTAACTTCACCAACTAGACTCGCTTCGAATTGAATCGACTCGACTCGTCTCATAGTCGGTCGTAATCATCATTTATTTTTTGTTTTTCTTTTTTGTTTTTGGTTTTGTTCTGTATGTAGTTCAGCTCGGTTCAGTTCAGTTCAGCTCAGCACAGTTCGTATGGCAGTCTGTTGGGTTTTGATAGTTGGATGAGTGGATGGGTGGGTGGGTGGTTGGTTGGTTGGCTGGCTGGCTGTTGTTTGAATGTTTATTTCATTACATTGAATGGAAGGAAGTCTGCCGTTTAGGTGAATGTAATTGTGATGGCGCTGGTGGTGGTGGTGGTTTTGCAGTCAGTCAGACTGGCAAGCAGTCAGTTAGTTGCGTTGATGGAACGATATTTTTTCCTGTGCTTTTCAAAATGAACAAAATGTTTGCATGTGTGTGTATGTGTGTTGTTCACTGTGTGTATACGAAAGTATTTTTGTTTGTTAATAACAAAGTAAAATACTGGGTGCTGTGTTACAATTGTTATACATAGCACATAGTACGTATAATATTTATAAAAAGGTTGTAAAGTTTTCATAATTTGCATTACAATAACATTTGTTCAACAAGAGAAGAGACAATAAACAGTTAGATTGGGTATTTCCATAGATTTCTTGGAATAAATATTATTTTAATATTCTACTGACACATGGAGACATGGCTTCTTATCAGAGATCAGCAACGAGTATTCAAAACTATGAGTAGATTCGAGTCATACTTATAATTTCAGATACTTATACGCATTCATACTTATTTTAATATCATACTCATACTAATCATATTCAAAGTTAGAAATACTCATTGTACTCATACTTAACAATACGCACGATGTTGTTGATTTCGGCTCTCCATGACACAACGTATATACGAAGCACAAAATAAGTATGATTCGAGTACGAACATCACAATACTTTCTAGAAGGTTGTGTGTGTGCTTTGCTTGCTGTCTTTGTCTTTTCTTTTTTCTTCTTTTCTAAATGCAACAATAACTACTACTGTAAATTTTGATGAATGATTCGAGTGACTCGAATCATTCGTAAGTATTCTAAGTATTTTTCTAAATTTATGAATCTGAATGAGTAGGCGTATGAATCAAACAATGAATCGAATGTTGTGAGTTTGATGTCAACGTTGTACTCATACTCATTGCAACCTATACTTATAAATCAATGTTGTAGCGAGTACGAATGAATCAGAGTAGTTGAATTTTAATACTCTTGACTCACTCATACTCAAAATTTCATAAGTACCTATGAGTAGCGAAAATACGATTCATTGCTGATCTCTGCTTCCTATGTATAGATTGTTCAAAAAAAGTACGCATAAAAGATGTTTATATGAGTGCATCACCCTGTATAAGTCAACTTTATAACGAACCCACGTTGGTTGATTATAGCACTTACAGTATTTTATACGTTTTTTTCGTTCACTTGACGTTGTTGTTGTTGCTGTTGGTATTTTACCGTTTTTTTCTTTTCTCTTTTTTTTGTTCGTTTCAATGTTTTTTCCATTGGTTTTAGTTTTTGTTTTCTGTTTTTTTTTTCTCTTATAATTTTTTGTTCGTTATACTGCTTTTATAAATGATGATGAAATTGTTAACCCAATATAAACGAGTGGTGGAACAAAAAGAGAAAAAATTAAAAAAAAAGAAATATTAAACGAGGAAAATTTAACAGTAAGAAAAAAAAAAAGAAGAAAAAAACGAAAGAAAAACTAAAAATACATGAAATTATTGTTTAAAGCTAAAAACGTGGCAACACTATTTGCACAAATCCAAGGATGTACTTGAAGCCCAGAGTTGTAATTTAAATCATGCAATTCTGTTGAAAAATGAAAAAATGTTTGAAAAAATAAAGAATAGAAAAATAAAATGCAAAGTAAAGTAAAAGAAAAGAAAAATAAAGAGAGAGAGAGAGAGAAAGAAATTTTAATTCCTTTTCTAGAAAAATTTAATTTTTCTTTTTTGTTAAATTTTTATTTGTTTTTATGCAATGTAGGAGTTCTTACCATGAATCTAAAAATAATTAGTTTTCTGGGTGAGATAATCAAGAAAATTAAAGTTTCTTTTTTTTTCTGAGAATTTAAAATCAGTTGCAAACAATTTGCTTTTAAATTTATTTACTTACAGACATACACAGGCCCACAAAAGTATACATACGATTAACAAATTTCTGAACCAATGCAAAAGACCGTTTTAAAGTCGAGAAAAGTTGTCAGACAATTACATAGTATAAAGATTTTCAACGAAAACAGATTGGTTAAAAATGGTTTATGAAATTTGTTAACCGTATGTATATTTTTGTGGCCCTGTGTATGTACATATTTAAGTGTATTGTTGCCATAAGTTGCAAGAACAACACAAATAGCGCTCGTATGTCAAAACGTTCTGAGTACGTATAACCTCAAAAATGTCAAGCTTTACGATAGAGCTGTCAGTTGGCAGATTGCAACACTAGGGTTGCCAAATCCCGAAATATAAAAGGCAACCCTCGTACTGGCACAATAGTCATGTCTCTCAACATATCTCTTTTGCCTACACTGCTATTTCCTTTAATTTTTTTCGTTTAATTATTCCTTGTAATACTCTTTCTCTTCTTCTAAAATCTTCTCTAAATCTCTTTCAATACTTATTTGTTGGCAATTAGCTTGTCCCATGATGCTGTTCGTCTGTCCATATTTCGAAAGCTTCTAGTTTTTGTAGGTCATAGCATTATGCACAATATTTCTTGAACTAGCTCTTGTTTTTACCTTTAAGTAATGGCTTGCCAGGTCAGACATCTCCAGCAAAACGAAATATGCAAAAATATTTCTTCGGCGACTTTCGCTGAGCAGAAGATTTCTGGCAAAAAATCTGAGAGAAAATAAAATTGCCATAAAAAGTTTCTCAAAAAATCTGTCGTTCGGAATCGACTTTAAACTGTAGATCAGAGATCAGCAGAGTCGAATCATACTCATAATTTCTGATACTTATACGCATTCATACTTCTTATAATATCATGGAACCTCCTCTACTCATATTCAAAGTTTGAAGTACTCATCATATTCATACTCCTACAACACGTATGATGTTATTGATTTCGGCTCCCCATAACTTAACATATATAGTACACGAAGCACAAAATAAGTATGAATCGCGTACGAACACTAAAATACTTACTAGAACGTTGTGTATTTGCTCTGCTTGCTGCTCTGTCTCTTTTGCTTATGTGTCTGTTTTCTTTTGTTGTAAATCCCTAAAAATAAATTTTGATGAATGATCCTAGTCACTCGAAACATTTCTAAGTATTTTTCTAAGGTTATTAATCTAAGTGAGTACGTTTATGAATCGAACATATTTCGAATGGTATGAGTTTGATGTCAACGTTGCACGCATACTCATTGCAACCTGTACTTATAAATCAACGTTGTAGTGAGTACGAATGAATCAGAGTACATAGTTAAATTTCAATATTGTTGGCTCACTTAAATTCAAAAACGATTCATTGCTGATCTCTGAAGCTAAGAAGTCTATATTCATCGCGCAGCTTAGAATTTGCTTTCTTGGGAATGGTAGTAAAGGATGATTTTAATCAACCTTTCATCTTCTTCTAGTTAGTCAGCATGGAAGGCATACATACATATGTATGTTCTTGCACAGTTTTCAGTTACTCTCCTCTATTGATCCATTGGAATTTATTTGCTACCATCAAACGGACTTACGTATGTTACTTCATCTCTTCTATTCTTTCTTGGTTCATTGCTCAATAAGTTCGGCTTAAATTAAATGATTTAGAAGACTAACAATATATGCATGTATTACTAAATAAACTTTTAGTACGTATTTAGTACTTTGCAAATAAATTTAAATAACTAAACAGAAAAAAAAGAAGCAAAATTGCTGCAGCGTTGAATTGTAATTTGCCGTTCGTATTCTGGTTTTTGTCATCATCAACAATTTACTGCGACGATCATATTTCGACAATTTCGGTTCATATTTGTTGATGTTGTGTGTGATTACTTTATGCTTCGTTCTGTGGTTGTTGTTGCTGTTGTTATTGTTTTTAGAACATTTCACTACAATACACCCGATTCGAACAGATGTGTTCATCCACATCGTCGCAGTAATATTGGCTGGCTGCGATTGTCTTTATTTTTAAATATGAATACGTGAGTAAACATGTAACAGAGTGCGTGTGAATGTTTCGGTGAGTGGTGGTGAGCGGTGAGTGTGAGTGTGTGTTTGGGTGTTTGAACACTTAAAATAGCACTCTGACGAATACGGCTGACGACTTTCATGGCAAATATTGGAATATGGATGTGTTTTGTTTCATTGCATGACGCATATACAATTTTGCTTTTGTTTTCATATTGTTGATGTTGTTGTTGTTGCTGTTATTATTATTATTATTGCTGTTATTATTGTTGTTGATATAGCCTTTGTTGTTGGTTGTTTGGTATTGTTGAAATTGTTGGTGTTGTTTTTAATATTGTTTGTATTTTAATTCACGATGACTAAATGACTGACTAACCAACCAACTCACTTTATGCCTCAATGACACGAGTGATGCAAAATAAAAATCGTGTGTTTTGGTAAACTGAGAAGTCAGTTTTTGTTTTCGTTTTTTTTTGCAATTGCCGCTGTTCGTGGTATTTTTGCTTTGTTGTGGAGGCGCTGTGGCAACACTGTCGCTGAAAAAACTATTGTTTTTATTATTATGCTTGTACTTGCTGTAGCAGTAACAACACCCACTAGCTTTTCTAACTAATGCCCTACGCAAAAACGTCATCATCGTCAGCCTCACCTACAATGCCAAAACGATTTTATTTGATGTTTGTACGTGTGTGCATATGTGTGTCTGTTTGCGTTTGCCAAGCATATCGTACTAGCAAGTGAAGTGATAGTGAAAGGAGTTAAAATTCCTAAATTATCTCGACATCAGTAGGGCATATCATTAGTTCGTCTTATGCCTTTCAATGTTTTATTTATTGTAACATTTTTTTTCTCCTCTTCTTTTGCTTTCTGTTCCGTTTGGCATGTTGGTAAACGTTGTGTGTGTTTTTTTTTTTTTGAATTTGCGCGTTTTATAACATATTTTTTGCTCGTTTGTCGTTTTACTTAATTTTGTTTTGTGATTTTAGTTTTCGTTTTTTGTGCACTACTACTCAATTATTAGTTGCAAGTACTGTGTCTACTTGCCTGGGCTGCACAGTGTAAGTTTGCCTAGAAACAGGTGAAATACGAAACGAAAGCTTAAACGAAAAATATTTTAAATTCTTAAACAGACTTAAAGTTTTACCGCCTAACAAAACTGTAACAGAGGGTTACATCACTGTAAACATTACAGATCAACAGTATTTTGTTGGAAACCTTCAGCATTCTATTCGGGAAATGATTGTGGGAAGAGAAAAGCTTAAGCTTGCTCGCCTGTCGCATGATATGCTAAAGAGATGATGATTTTTCTCTTCATAATAAATAAAATGAAACTTTTATCGTGTGAATATCATTTTAAATTAAAATATTCGGACATTTTAAGGCAAGTTAAACAAGTTATTTGTTTAATATTTAATCGAATGCATCCGATAAGGGTCGTAGTCGAGCTGCATATGCTTAAGGGGTGATTTTTTAAGGGCTATAGGAAAATTTTTCAAAAAAAAAAAACATGAAATCTTTATTTGAATCGATAGTACGGTCCATATAATTTAATGTTTGAAGATTATTTCATGCAAATGTTGACCGCGACTGCGCCTCAAATCGACCATCCGCTTAGTCCAATTTAGGCATACTCTTTCCAACATTTCGGCCGGTATCTCACGAATAAATGCTTCAATGTTGTCTTACAATGTGTCAATTGAAGCGGGCTTGTCTGTATAGACATGAGCTTTAACATTGCCCCACAAAAAATAGTCTAAAGGCGTTAAATCGCACGATCTAGGCGGCCAATTGACCGGTCCCGAACGTGAAATAAAATGTTAACCGAACTCACCTCTCAATAAGTCCATTGTTACGCGTGCTGTGTGGCATGTGGCACCGTCTTGTTGAAACCACATGTCATGCAAGTCAAGCTCTTGCATTTTGGGCAAAAAAAAGTTGGATATCATCCCGACTAGCCGCATCAGTGGGTCGATTAAACTGACCATAAAATGGAAGAAGCACGCGATGAACTTTCTTAACAGAGCACACATTTTGATAATAAAATTCAATGATTTGCAAGCGTTGTTCGTTTGTAAGACGATTTATGGTTAAATTATAGACCAAACTGAAGATGTTTGACAGTGAAACAAAATCGTGTCATACTCATAATTTCTGATACTTATACGCATTCATACTCATTCTAATATCATGGAACCTCCTCTACTCTTATTCAAAGTTTGAAGTTATCATCATTTCATACTTAAGAACACGTATGATAACGTATACACGAAGCACAAAATAAGTATGAATCGCGTACGAAATACTTATTAAAAGGTTTCGTGTTTGCTCTGTTTGCTGCTTTGTCTGTTTTGCTTATGTGTTTTTTTTTCTTTTGTTGTAAATGCAACAACAACTAAGACTGTAAATTTTGATGAACGATTCGTGTCACTGGAATTATTTTTAAGTATTTTAAAGGCGGGTTCACCCACAGATTTCTAAAACATTTTTGGTTCGTTTTCTTTTTTTTTATATGTAGTTTGACGTTTCCCTCAGAGAGCGAGAGATATTATTTTGTGCGAACAACTCTCAGTGTGAATTAAATTAATTTTAAATTTGGTGCGAACCATTTTAGAAAAGGTTGCCACACCATATGAAATTTATGAATTCCATGAAATTTCATGGAATCGCCACTATCTAAATATCTAACGATACAAAATTAAAAATAATTTTTTTAATCATTTAGATTATTACTTACCTTAACGTTAAGGAAATTACTCTCTGACGGAGTAATATATTCCTGTTTGCGAACAGGCATATCTTTTGGTTAAGGCCCCAATATTTGCAGAAGTTCATCGAAAGTACCGGGGACCATGCGATGAAAATTTATAAATGAATCTACGTCATTTAAACGCATTTCGGAAACTAGTGAGTGAAAATACCCTTTGGCTTCTTTTTATTTCAAAAGTGGTGTTACAGCCGTTATCTTGTTTATCTTTGATTTTCGTTTTTCATAAATATTTTTTGCAAGTAATTTTACTTTGGTCAACTTCAATGCCGAACAAGAGTAGCAAATTATTTATATCCATTTTATCCATCGCAGAACAAGATATTTTTATTCTTACCAAATAATTCACCACAAATACTTTTTATTTTTTATTATAAATATTAATTTTTTTATTTCTATTTCTTTATTTTGACACAAATATAATTAACTTTCTTAAGTTTATGCACATACTCGTATGTATTTACGTCATTTTCAATTAAATATGGCAGCACTGTTTTTACGAACAAAGTTTCTGAAATGGGTGAATCATTTTGAAGAAAACTCTCAGTAAACAAGAAATTTCTCCGAACCAAAAGTGTTTCAGAAACCTGTGGGTGAACCCGCCTTAAGTTATGAATCTAAGTGAGTAGGCTTATGAATCAAACATATTTCGAATGATATGAGTTTGATGTCAACGTTGTACGCGTACTCATTGCAACCTGTACTTATAAATCAAGGTTGTAGTGAGTATGAATGAATCAGAGTACTTAGTTAAATTTCAATTTATTGTTGACTCACATACATATATTTAAAATTTCACGAGTGCTGATGAGTAGCAAAAAAACCATTCATTGCTGATCACTGATTTGTAAACATAAAAGTAAGAACATTTCTTCACATCAACATTATTTCAATATAATTTTGTGACGTTTTTGTTTCGTTTTGTTTTGAACACAGTAAATAAAGGGTTAAACTGTTACTTCTCAATGTAATGATTCACAATGAGACTCTGTGTTGCAATGAATCACTTTTTTTTTTGTTGTAAACGAAGTAAAATAAAAACCCAATCCGCGTAAAAAATGCTGGAAACAACAACAACGAAACTGTTCATTCATTTGAAATCTAAAGTCATACCGATTTACCGATTTTTATGTACATGTATGTGTGTGTATGTGTGGCAACTTTAAATTATTTTCAAAGCAAACAAGTTGAACTTTGAAGTGTTAAACGAAATAAAAAAAAAACAAAAACAAAAATGTGTCTGTCCATGTGCTGTGCGACTTATAATGGGAACAGTGGATGCTATAAAGCAAATCCTTCTCAAATGCAGCTTTTTGCTGATGGTCTAGGTCTAATACTGTTTCCTTCATGCAATTATGTACATTCCGCTTACGGTACATTTCTTTGGTTAATTTTTCTAATTAAACTTCTTCAGAGAATTCAGTATAATTCCGTAGGTATGTACACACATATGTACATACATATGTGCACTTGTATGTTTCATATGCATGCATGCATGTTTCATATTTAAAAAAAAAAAAAAAGCTTTGAAAGCTTTTTATAGAATTTACAAATTATTGTGTGTGCAATAATCTTTGAAAAGTTTTCAAATGTGCATTAATTTTTCTCTTTTTTTTTTTTATTGGAGGAGGCCTATTTATTAGGTTATATGTATAGGGAAAGCATTGGCATAATAAAAGTATTTTTTTTTCTTTAATTTCTTCATTTGAATGTGATTGGAAAATCAAATCTTCAAAGTAAAATAAACAATTGACTTTCAATTAATTGTCTCCATTGTAAAATCGCTGCTTAATCGCTGGTCTTAACATTTCCTTACTTTTCTTTCATTGCAGATCTATTTCTACTACCAAGTGAATTATAAATTAACTTCGGATATACCTACTCTCTTAAATTTTGGTAAGTGAAAGTATAAAGATTCTCTTCTAAATTATAAAAAAAATAAAACAAATGATTTTGATGATGGGGAATACATTACCTAAGTAAATCTAGTATTAGCCATACGTAACATACGGAACGTAACTGGAAAGTACGTTAGTTTTTATGAGCGCAATTACCCGACCGTAATGTAATTTCGTTAAACATTTTTTTTTTACTAGCACTCAGGGGATGGCCCCTACTCATGCAGTGCATTGTGCAGGTTTAGGAAAATGGGTTATAGGAAGGTGGAAAGAGGGAGTAGTGTTTGTGGACATTTGATTTAAACTTACCAATATCGTAACTGACGGGAAAAACTTCCGCAGGAAGATCATTTCACAAGCGAGCAGTGCGGGCAATAAATGAATTTTCCCTGTAATGCATTGTGCGGTTCATTGGACAATCAACCACAAAAGGATGTGCTCTGCGAGAGGTACGAGTACCACGTGATTATCGGGAACCAAGCCCCTTATCTTTCGAGAACACGTCCCATTATAGTACCGATAGAACAATGAAACACACGCCACATTGCGACGATGCTCCAACGAATCAATAGAGTTGGATACCCTACTGTCATTAATAAGCACCTTCACCCTCTCCTATACGCGGTCGAGAAGCTTCAAAATATACTTTGAAGCACCGGCCCATACATGAGAGTTGTACTCCATCCGAGGTCGGATAAAGGTCCTGTAAATAGTAAGAAGGTCGGATGGAGTGAAGTATTTTCTGCACCGTTTTAAAAAACCGAGGCACTTGAATGCTTCCTTCGGCACTCGAAAAATGTGATCGTTCCAACGAGCATCACAACTAATTCTCATGCCCAGAACATCAAGAGCATCCGTCTCCTCAATATTTACGTTACCCATAGATACAGATGACAGAACACCAGCACCAGCATCACGCCGTTGTGTCAAAAAACAACATTGGGTCTTGCGCGCATTAAAATCGACCCTGTTCGCGCGGCCCCACTCAGAGATTGTTATCAGGTCACTTGTGAGTGTGTCATTCATGTTCGACCTCCTTGCCCCAATCTCCAAAAGGCTCGGCCTCCGATCAAATGAATATGAATGACAAATGTTGCTGTCATCCGCAAAAGAGTAAATAGGATTCGAAGTAATAGATAGAAGATCATTAAGAAAAATAAGAAAAAGAGTAGGAGAAAGAACAGAGCCCTGCGGTACCCCTGAATTTATCCTGAACTCGTCGGAAAAGGCGCCATCTATAACCACTCTAATAGTGCGATCTTTGAGAGAGCTCGATATAAATCGAGAGAAGTGACTACCGACACCAAAAGCAATTAACTTCGCTACAAGAGCCTCATGCCAGACCCTATCCAACGCCTTTGAGATATCCAGAGCATTGCTCTGCATATGCTTAAATCGAACATATGTACGTTCCGTGAACGTTTGTTGAATTCTATAATTGTTGTTCAAATCTACATATGACGACTCATTCAAAAATGTCACACAGTTGACTAGAGAGTCGGAAAACCTTAACGGGGTACTTATCGAGCCATGAATACCTATTGGTACCTCTGCGAGCATCGTCTGTTGATTTTGAAAAAGTAAAGTTGTCCTTTATCCCATACCCCCAGCACTACTCGTATCTTCTGATGAAACAACTCAGACTTTCAATGTCTATGCGTGATAGTTCCTACAGATCGTTTGCATAAAAGGCGCCAAGAAACCTTTTTCTTATACGACATAGTGTCGGGCATGTACCCAGAGTACGTGAAGAAGAGTCTTCTCCTCTTCCTCATGTCTGCAGCTTCTGCAGACGTCATTAGCATGATGTCCAAAACCGATGAGCCTCGTATACGTGCCCATAATGTAACGACCCGAAGTGACCCTGAAAAACTATACTAAGCGTGATCCTTTGAAGTTTAAGCAGTCATGCCTTACGCCTTCCATCCAGATTTGGCCATATTATCTGCCCGCGCCGAAAGCCGCCCATTTGTTATTGACGGAATCGACGATCGCATTGTCAATTATAAGCTAGAAGATTTTTAGAGGGATTCCCGAAGTCGAGAGACCTTGGGGCCACGACGATCGCATTGTCAATTATAATCTTAAAGATTTTCAGAGCTATTCCCAAGTCGAGAATCCATCGGAGAGATCCACCTGGCCAGTTTATCTGCTCTGTAGTTACCTGTAATGGCACTATGTCCTGCTATCCATATGATATGGCTGTCATATCTTTCCGCGATCTCATTGAGATATCTGTGACAGCTAGACACTGTCTTGGAAAGCACACGTTGGAGTTCAGTGCTTTGATAGCCCTTGGCTATCGGAAAGTATGGTAATGTCCCGTTTACGTCTCCAATAATTTTCGCCACAGCCTCTGTCGCCGACACCTTCGCCTGAAAGACGCAGCCTTATAGACTGTGCTATTCCGATTGATTCGAAAAATATATTGCGCCCCTAACGACACAATTCATGCATTGTGGTTATATACTTTGTGTGTATCGAACGTTCTTTTTATCTCCATCCCAATTATAAATTCCCTCCACAAAACGATAACACAACAGCCCGTCTTAACATTTTTTTTTTTTTTTTGTTTTCAATTTCTCGCCCACCTCTCGTTTTTATGCCTTGTCATTGTGATCACTTGCCATCTTAGAAAGGCCAAATAGGTATTAGTTTTAAGGACGACTATATTATCAGTGAGTCATTTTAAATGTTATCCATTCGCATTGAGTTGGTCAAGTAACAGTACATTTTGCTAACCATGTAACCAGTCAACCAGCCAACAAATCGACCAACCAACCAACCTGTCATCTCTATTAGTGTTGTGTTGGCAGTCAGTCGACCTTTTGCATATCGATCGAAAAGTTCCTTCTTTTGCCGCAATGATTATTTTTTTCTTCTTCTTCTTTTTATTGTTATTAAATACGCTTTTCTAGCAAAAGAGCTTTACTAACGTAAACAACAACAAAAACAAAAAAAAAACAAAAGTCGACTCTTCCATGGAACAGCCATGAAACATCATCATCGTCTCTCTAATAAACAAAACGAATATAAAAAACAAAAAATTAAACAACACAGCAACGAAATATACACACACACACACAACACACACAGACAAACTATTTAAAATGGGGACGAAGTAAACTGCGCATCAATATAAAATTCAACACAAAATGAAAGAAAACAAAAATAATTCTGTTGTAAAAATACAAAAACACAATACACACAATACAACGGCAATAGCAACAGCAACAGCACAGCAACAGCAATATACACTCATAGAGTAGAGAAAAACAAACAAAACAACAGACAGTCGACTAACGTAATGAACGACTCACCAGCATGCTTAGCAGTGAGTTTGGCTGTCGCACCGACAGACAGTTTGCCAACCATTTGTTCGTTCGTATAGAGAGTAGAGCAAGCAGCCAGCACTTGAGTATGGATGTATGTATTTTGCCTTTGTTTTGCTAATGCCAGAATGAATATCTGTGTGTGTGTGTATAGTTGTTCTTGCCGTTGTTGTTATTCTGGATTTCTACCCGTCAGCCGTCATCGTTAAAAAACAACTGCTTTGGTTGGTTTGGTTTGGCATGGGCTGGCTTGGCTTGGCTTGGCTGGTATAAAATAAAAATTTTTTTTACTACGAAAATATCGAATGAATTGTATAAGAAAGTTCTGTGTATGCTTCTTCTTCTTCTTCTTTTTTTTTTTCTTTTTCTTTTATATTTTTTTCATTATCCACTTCCCTTTGCCGTTCCGTTGAGTCTTGATTCGGTCGTATGGTCGGTCGTCTTCATAATAATAAAATATGTTCTTTCGTTATTTTCCTCGTTCATTTATGTGTATGTGTTGTGTTTGTGTATATGTAAGTAGAATGATGATGGTATTTCCTCCTTCTTTTAAAACACACAACAGCAAGAACAACAACGATGACATTAAGAAGGGAAAAATAAAGAGAAAATTACAGGGGGAAATATTACAGCGTTGTGTACTCATTCGTATGCTTTTATTTACAATGTTTTTTTTTTCTTTTTGTTCTGGTTCTGGTTGTGCTTATTCTTCTTCTACATTTTCATTTATGTGCTTGTTCTTCTTCTTCTTCTTAATATTCTGGTCTGTCTTGACATTTACGTTCATTTAAGTTGGGAACGAAATTTTCTAATGCACAGTGTGCACGCCGGGCACGTCTGGGTAAACGAACAGAGAACTTTCTGTTCCCATATTGAAGGTGATGAAAATTATGAAATTTCATCATTTAAAGCAAAAGTTGTTGTTATATTTTAAATTTTAGATTACATATTCAGGCAGCAGAATGACAGCGTGTTTATCTGTCATAGCCTAGAAAGAACGCTTTCCGTGGCCAAGTATTGAGTGTAGCGTTGAAGTACTTCTTGAAAGAGAAACTTAAAAAGTGCAGCTGCCCGATCACATTACTCTGGAGAGAGCAAGGTTCACGGGCATTTCTAGACGGATTATGGAGGCTACTGAAATCTATTAATTTTATAAATTCGATCTGCCAGGATCTGAACTTTTTACTTGGTTTTGTGATCGCCGTTTATGTGTTGGTTTATTAGACGGGAGGTCGGTCTAGAGCCCAAACCTCAGCTTTGACATCTTAAAAACAAAGAAAAATAATTCCTTCGGCATCTCCCACGCAGCAGTCTTGCGACATAAGCTTTAAGATTTACTAAGTGCTATGCGCTATGACGTTAAACTGCAGGTCCCGAACATGGGTGATTAGGAAGCCAGGATGTTCATACTTCTGACTAAAGGGCTATAATGGCAAATAGCTCAGATAGGTACGCATATACTCAGATTTGTAGTCGAAAACTACACCGCCACAACGCCTTTTTGTATTTATTAGTCGCACTATTCACAAATAATGAGCGTAGTTAGAGGGTGACTAGTTCGTTTCTAATAAGTTTGTTACTGCTTGGAGGAGGATAATTTCACCAAAATATTTCTTTGCATGGAATTATGGAAAAATTTATACCAACATCTTCCAACTCAACTGTTGCTAGAGCGGATTCCTTGCTTATCGCCTTTATGAAGGACGTATGACGTATTTTATCATTCCAAGTGATTTGTGTTTGAAATGCGGTCGTGCAACAATCGAAAGGAGGTGTTAATCGACAATTTGGAAAAAGATTCAAATACTCGTATAAAACTGAAGGCGTTTAATGGATAAACAGTGATTTATAATAAATAAACCTGATGCTTGTTGGAAATTACTTTTCCCAAAGAAAGTGAATACATAACAGAGATCAGCATTGAATCGTTTTTTCGCTACTCATAAGCACTCATGAAATTTTGAATATACAGTGGCTCCCAGCTTATTTCAACCAGCACCTTTAAAAAAAATTTAATAAGAGTTTATAGAATATGTTTAAAAATTAAACAAAAAAGTTTTATTCAGTCTGAAATTTATTGGCAATTTGTGATCAAAACGTCCGCCAACACCAGATTTCGAACAAGAATGAACTTATAGCAACTCTGAAAAAGGAATGGGCAAAAATAACTCTCCAAACCACTAGAAAGTGGAATCAATGCAAAAAAGGCTGAAAGCTGTAATTAAGCAAATAGGAGGTCATACTAAATTTTGAAATTAAAAGTATTTGTTAATTAATCATTTAATTGTTTGTTTATAGTAAGTGGTTGAAATAAGCTGTGACGAATCGGGTTCCTATATTTTTGATTTTTAGTTTGTAAGTTTACATTTGAGACTGAATAAAACTTTTTTTCCTTAATTTTTAAACATATTCTATAAACTCTTATTTAAATTTTTTTTAATATCTTGTTTCGTTTCGAAATTATACGAACTTAATTTTTTTTAAAGGTGCTGGTTGAAATAAGCTGGGAGCCACTGTAAGTGAGTCAACAATATTGAAATTTAACTACTCTGTCTGATTCATTTATACTCAGTACAACGTTGATTTATAAGTACAGGTTGCAATGAGTATGCGTACAACGTTGACATCAAACTCATACCATTCGAAATATGTTTGATTCCTAAGCTGCCTATTCATTTAGATTCATAACTTTAGAAAAATACTTATAATACCAATAAATGTTTCGAGTGACTAACGTTGTTAGGCATTTACAACAATAGAAAAAACAGACACATAAGCAAAACAGACAGAGCAGCAAACAGAGCAAAAACACATAACCTTCTAGTTAGTACCGGGTTATCCATTTCGTGGTTTCAAAAGTAAACGTAAATAAAACATAAAATATTTTTTTCATGATATTTCTTTTTTATCGTAAAGTTTGAACGTTGACATTATGTGTGAAACACTACATCATTTAAATGACCTCCACGCGAAGTGTTGCAAGCATTGATTCTTTTGAGGTAATTTTCGACCACTTTTTGACACATATTGGGCGGTATCTCAGCCATAACTTGACGAATGTTGGTTTTTAAGTGCTCAAGAGTTGAAGGTTTATCTGCATAAACACGGTCTTTCGCGTAGCCCCACAAAAAAAAGTCTAATGGTGTCAAATCGCATGATCTTGGTGGCCAGTTAATAACGCCACGACGAGAAATTACGCGGCCAGGAAATGTCTCTTGCAATAAAGCCATATTCGCTCGATTTGTGTGGCATGTGGCACCGTCTTGTTGAAACCACATATTCTCCAAGTCGTATTCTTCATTAGCAGGCAAAAAAAAGTCGGTTATCATATGACCATAACGTTCCGAATTGACGGTGACAGTCGTTCCATCGTCGTTTTCGAAAAAGTAAGGTCCAATCACACCTTCGGACGAAAGAGCGCACCAAACAGTGACTTTTTCTGGATGTAATGGCCTCTCTTCAATTACTTGACGATTCTCAGAACCTCAAATACGACAATTTTGTTTATTAACATACCCACCGAGTGTGAAATGTGCTTCACCGCTGAAGAAAAAGCACGATACATGGCTGTGGTAGAATCACCATTTTTGTAGTAGGTTTTGATAATTTTTATGCGTCGTGTGATAGTTAAGCGATCCATTTTCGTCAATGTCAGACTTTCAACTGAAAAGAAAAAAATTGGTTTCACAACTTAGTTTGACAGATGCTGAATTCCAGTCCCATACTTTTGAAACCACGAAATGGATTGCCCTTTATTTTAGTGTTCGTACACGATTCATACTTATGTTGTGATTCGTGTATACATATGTTGAGTTATGGAAAGTCGAAATCAACAACAACATCATACGTGTTGTATGAGTATGAATATGATGAGTACTTCAAACTTTGAATATGAGTAGAGGAGGTTCCATGATATTAAAATAAGTATGAATGCATATAAGTAACAGAAATTATGAGTATGATTCGATTCTACTCTTCTTTATGAATACTCATTGCTGATCTCTGTTGTGCATACCTAATTTGGATTGAATATCTAATTTTTATTGTTCAAATATGTAGGAAAACGTTTAAACAGCAAAAACTGTCTTCAAATTTTTTTTTTTAGATGGTTTCTAAGAACAGTTCCAATAACTTTTTCCACCCACTGTGCACTTACTTAAGTGAGTTTTCATTTTGTTCTGATTCCAAAAACAAAATAAAAATAACGAAGAGGAAAATAATAATAAAAAAAGCAAGCAAGAAAAAAAAAATACGAATAAGAATCAACATTAATGCTCGTTTGTACATTGGCTCTACTAAAGTTGTTTGCTGGCTGGCTGTATAGCTGGATGGGACGACTGTCTGGCTTAGTTGGTTGATGAGACCGACATTTGTACGTTCTATCTTGTGAAACTGCTGGGGTCGGTTGTCGTACGTAACAACGTAGTACGACATAAATGGCGCAGAGTGACTGAATGAATGGACGGATGGAATGATAGTGACTGCGTCGGTAGGTTGGTTAGATTGTTCCTTCATTCCTTTTATTTTTGCTGCTTTCTTTCATACATTCAACGTTGTTATTTCGTTACAGAGTTGCCTGGGGTTGTTCATATAAAATTATTGAAAGACTCAAAACAAATTTCGTTCGAAACGAACGAAATATTGAGAAATGTGAATTAGAAAACTACGGTTTTACTCCTACTCCTGTAGTGAATAAAATTGTGAATTGAGGTTTCAAGGAATTCAAAAATAAAGAAAGTAACGTACATACTATATGGTAGGGTACTTAGCCGGGACTTGCTCTTCCGTTTTCGTGTTATCGTTGAGCTGTAATAAATAAAATCTGATCTGATTTAGATCGCTAGTGACTCAAGCAAAGGTCTACCAAAAATATGTTTTTGAATTTTGTTTAGCTTTTTAGATACTAGATTTAGTCGCCGTAGTCTAGTAGGTAGTGTGTTGGCTTATTAGTCGTGAGACCTCGGTTCAAACTGCAGGTCAGACGTCTCCAACTAAACGGAATAAGAAAAAATATTTCTTCGGCATCTACCTCTCAGCAGATTTCTGGCAAATACTGTGAGAGTAAATAAAAAATTGCCATGAAAAGTTTCTCAAAATTCGGACGTTCGGAGTCGACTTTAAACTGTAGCTTCCGCCACTCTTGTATAATATTAACACATACCACGTAAGAAATGTGAGAAACTAGGTCGTAATCTTGACCAAAGCGCGATGTAAAGATCAATTATGTATGTATGTCTGTATGTTTAGATACTACAACTGATATTATGAATCCAATTTGTAGGAATTGGTCTCATTTCTATCGATTTTATAACGAAAATACCAGTTCGATTATATTATGATAGAGATTAACATGTCCCAGAGAACGTCATCAAAATATTGACTGGCGATTTGGGTAATGCGACAAGATTGATGTGGAACATCATTTCGAAACAGTTGACCACCCAATTTCTGAAGTACCATTCAAGCTGGACATAATCACTATAAAGATCGCTGCTGCTGTGCAAGTACGGAGAACAGGAGTTCTTGGACACGGTAACGAACGATGTAGGTAACAACAAAGCTGGCGTGTTTGCAAACGATGATACAACTGGTAATCCGAATGAATTCATACATGAGATTAACATTTCTCTCAAGAGGGCAAGCAGGCACCCTGAAGTATGGATATGTTGCATTCACAACATATGCGTTGTACGCATACTCATTGCAACCTGTCATGAGTCCTTATGAGTAGCGAAAAAACGACTTCATTGCTGATCTCTGACACGAAGATTTCTTCGGCACCCAGTTTTTATAACTTTTGTTACACAACTTTCGAAAATTAAAGGTGGAGTAATAATAAATCCCTAATCTGAATTTCACAGTGGCCCCTCTACTGAATTAAAACAGCTGAAATACTAAAGGGTGATTTTTTAGCTATTATCCATGAATCGTCTTACAAACGAACAACGCTTGCAAATCATTGAATTTAATTATCAAAATGCGTGCTCTGTTAAGAAAGTTCATCGCGCGCTGCTTCCATTTTATGGTCAGTTTAATCGACCATTTTTTTTTTGCCCAAAATGAAAGAGCTTGACTTGCATGGCATGTGGTTTCAACAAGACGGTGCCACATGCCACACAGCACGCGTAACAATGGACTTATTGAGAGGTGAGTTCGGTGAACATTTTATTTCACGTTCGGGACCGGTCAATTGGACGCCTAGATCGTGCGATTTAACGCCTTTAGACTATTTTTTGTGGGGCTATGTTAAAGCCCCATGTCATGTCTATACAGACAAGCCCGCTTCAATTGACGCATTGGAAGGCAACATTGAAGCATTTATTCGTGAGATACCGGCCGAAATGTTGGAAAGAGTATGCCAAAATTGGACTAAGCGGATGGACCATTTGAGGCGCATTCGCGGTCAACATTTGCATGAAATAATCTTCAAACATTATATTATATGGACCGTACTATCGATTCAAATAAAGATTTCATGCATTTTTCTGAATTTTATGTGTTTTTTTTTTTTTGAAAAATTTTCCTATAGCTCTTAAAAAATCACCCCTTAAAACCCTGTAACTGGATTATTAAATCCCGTGCAATATAATTTTCTAACGAAAATAATTTCATACCAAAGGGGGTCTCCTTTTAATTTTTATGCCTTACCTCCTCTGTTTACCTATTTTGTTTCGATACATTTTTATTGTCTTTGTTTTCATCGATATACTGCTGCCCGCTAAATATCAAATTTAAATTTGATGAAGGTCGATCTTCTAACAGAATATTTTCTGTTATTATACAGAAACATAAAAAAAATAAAATTGGCAACTCTATGTATGGTTGCTATCACGTTATAAATTGTGTAGAGTATGTATCTAAAAGTAATATGTGTGTACCTGAATGTATGTAATGTATGTATGTATGTATCTGTATGTATAGTTAATATACAAACAAAATTTTTGTTCGTTCGGTCGTTGCTTGCCTGTGTGCTTCAGCTCGACTCTACTCAATGTGGATCTGCTTTTATTACAATTTTTTTTCCCATTTTTTTCTTTGTTTTCTGCTTGCTTGCTGGCTTATGTTGTTTTTAAAGTTATTTTTTTTTCTCTCTTTTCATTGTATTGGGTTGGTAAATTTCGTTGTTTTTTTTTCGTCGTTGTTATTGGGTACCCTACATCACAATGTGGTACGAACATATGGGAACTCTGTAAAGTGTTAAGCTTACTTTTGCTATTATTTCACTGTGACATCGACCAGAGATCAGCTATGAATCGTTTTTTCGCTGCTCATAACCACTCATGAAATTTTGAATATAAGTGAGTCAATAATATTGAAATTTAACTATGTACTCTGATTCATTTATACTCACTACAACGTTGATTTGCGGCCTCATGCTCCCTAGGGGAATAAAAGGAAAATATACTTATATACAACATTGATTGATTTTCAGATTACGGCCGATAACTATACTTTTGATACAGTCAAGGAATTTATTTATCTTGTCTCCACCGCCACCAAAAGATCAAAAGCAGGATTACTCTTGCCAACAGGTGCTACTATGGTCTCAATAGGCAATTGAGTAGCAGAGACCTCTCTCGTGCGACAAAACTAATACTCTACAAGACGCTCATCCTACCCGTGCTTCTTTATGGCGCAGAGGCATGAACCCTATTAAGAACTGAAGAAGCAGCCTTGAGAGTATTCGAGAGAAACGTCCTACGTAAGATCTTCGGTCCAGTGCGAGTTGGCGATGATTTCCGCATCCGAACCAACAATGAGCTGTATGAGCTTCTTAACGACATAGACGTTGTACAGCGTATTAATATCCAGCGGCTGCGCTGGCTCGGCCATGTCGTTCAAATGGAGGAGGATGCTCCGGCGAGACGGGTATTTGATGCGGGGATCTGCGGAAGTCGGCGAAGAGGACGACCTTGTATCCGTTGGAAGGACCAAATCGAGGAAGTCCTGTCATCGATTGGTGTGACCAACTGGCGGAGGCGCGGAAGAAGCAGAGGCGTCTGGAAGGATGTGTTGCGGCAGGCCGAAATCCGTTAATCGGGTTGTTAGTGGCCAATTAAGTAAGTAAGTAAGTTGCAATGAGTATGCGTACAACGTTGACATCAAACTCATACCATTCGAAATATGTTTGATTCATAAGCCTACTCAGTTAGATTCATAACTTTAGAAAAATACTTAGAAATGATTCGAATGCCTCGGATCATTCATCAAAATTTATAGTCTTAGTTATTGTTGCACTTAGAAAAAAGAAAAAAGACACTTAAGCAAAAAAGACAGAGCAGCAAGCAGAGCAAACACACAACCTTCTAGTAAGTATTTTAGCGTTCGTAAGCGAATCATACTTATGTTGTGATTCGTGTATACATATGTTGAGTTATGGAAAGTCGAAATCAACAACAACATCATACGTGTTCGTTAAGTATGAATATGATGAGTACTTCAAACTTTGAATATGAGTAGAGGAGGTTCCATGATATTAAAATATAAGTATGAATGCGTATAAGTATCAGAAATTATGAGTATGATTCGATTCTACTCTTCTTTATGAATACTCATTGCTGATCTCTGACATACAACTCAACTAAATCTAGGTAGCTCGATAAGTTTTAGTAAGTTTTCGTATGATTTAGAAGTTTGGCTTTCTTTAGATACGAGTTTTGTTGAAATCTTTAACAATATCCCCCTTAAACGTTTAACAATACCTTTCTAGAAACAGGAATTTTACAGAGATCGACAGTATTTGCCAGATAACCAGTCAACAGCAAATAATACTTGTACTGGGCGTTGTGTTTATAGGCTGTTCACACTGTCGGTCTCTGCCGTCGATTGTCATATTCTGTTGTTGTTATTTTTTATTTTCCTTTCATTTCTATTCTGTTATTTTCAGTTCACTTCAGTTTGGCTCAGTTCGTTTCTATTTTATACGTCGGTCGGTTTCAATTTATAAATGAACAGTGGCGAGCATAAGCGGGGTTAAATGATTTTATTTTAAACGTATACACATTGAAAATTATACGAATTATGAAATGAATTTCCTTAAAATGGATTCATGAACTTTCTCATTCTCTTCTGCTGCATATACATAAATGTGGCAGTGCATCTTTCATGCTAATATATATTTAGCCGTAAAACGAGTGATCGAGTCTCAAAAGATAGGCCAATCATCTAAGTAAGCCCCTATGACATGTGGTCTTTGTTGCCCTTAATAATCTCCAAAAGCTGTAAAGTTAATGTACTGCCTTTAAGATTCTTCTCAGGAGTATGCTAATAGTAGACAGGCATAGATTTTTAGATCCAATATATCCTGAAAAATATTTACGGCTTTCGATGGCGTCGTACAAGTTCATCAGTGTACCTTGAAACAAGGCAGACAGCTACTATCTTTATATGTATGTATGTCTCTTAGTAGGGCTGTCCTTGTTTCTAAATTACTATTCTGTTGTTGTAAAAGGCAACAGCTACCTCTAAGAATCGTCCTTAGAGTGTTTTGAGTACAAAATCTGAAAGTACATGTTAAAATCACCATGTATCGTCATTGTGCTTTATTCACTTATGCTAGCCACTGTAGATATATACAGTGTAGACTTTAGTTGTTGTAATTTTGTTATACAGAATGCTTTAACTTGTGTGTGCTCATAATATAGCCTTTACGGCTCCCCTCCCTTATCTGTTGTCATTAATGTGCTGGCAGCAGAGTGTATATGGTTGGGTTGGTTAAGAGCTGTGCTTGTTTGTTGTACGTACGTTCGTTCGCTCAACGTAGTTTCTATCTCGATGTTGGCTGTCGGTATTAATGTGGGATTGTGTGTGTGTGTAGGTATGCGAGTGTAGTTGTAGTAATTTTCTGTTTATTTCATTCGTTTTTTGTTTTTTTTCATTCATTTTCTATATGTTTGCTGGTATGTCTATCTATCTATCTATCCATCTGTATGTATGTTTGTACGCTTTTAGTAGATTTTTATTTCGTTTTTTTTTTTTGTTCGTTTTCATTTGTATTATTTTGTGCCCGTTTAGTTGTCGTTGCTGTAGTTGTAGCTGTTGTTTTCTGTTCGAGTTAAGGTTTCGAAATATAAATTCACTTTAATATGAATACTCAGTAGAGTTTTGTAGTTTTTGTTGTTGTTGTTGTTTTTTGGTTTTATTTGTTTCAGTTTGTTTTTTTTTTTAATTTTTTTTTTGCTTTTCATTCCGTTCGTTATTTTTAAGTCTTTAATATTGAAAATGAATATTCGTGAAAGTTTTTTTTTTCTTTGTTTTTCGAAAGACGAAAAATTTATTGTGCCATGAGAAAGAACATGAGAGAAATTATCATCGAAATAAGCAAAGAAAGAAGCGATCGAAATATTATGCTTTTGTATGCTTTTTCTATGTTTTTACATGACACTTTTTATTAAGTTTTAGATTTTTTTCTTCTTTGGTTTCTTTAAAAATTATACGCAATAAAAAGCGAGTGCTTGATAGAGAAAGAGACAGATAGAGAGACAGCATCAAGTAAGCGGCGCAAAATTTTGTTTTCGAAAACTTGAAATCGTTTGCGAAAACAATTTTCGAATCGTTGGCAATCGATATACAAAGAATTGACGTCATTTATAGAATTTCGAATGTTAATTGTTCGTTATTTTTTAAAAGCTCTCAATATGTATAATAAAAACAAATACATGAGGTTATTTATCTCTTATATTATAAAGCATTTGAAATAAATTTTTAAAATATCGTTTCAGTTTGAGAATTATTCTTATTTAGGCATTCAGAACACAATACATACATACATAATTGGCCATTACAACCCTTCAGTCAGGATTACGGCCTAACTTCTCACAAAACTCACGTTGTGTGCGTTAATTATATACGGAGTGGCGGGCCCTACAGTTTAACGTCGACTCCGAACGACAGATTTTTGAGAAACTTTTTCATGGCAGGTTTTATTACTCTGAGTTTTTGCCAGAAATCTGCTGAGAGGAAATCGCCGAAGATATATTTTTTTTTCATATTTCGTTTTGATGCCTGACCTGGGATACGAACCCGGGCTTTACGTCTAATAAGCCAACACACTACCTACTAGACTACGGCATATAAATACATATTTAAATTTAAAAAATTCATGTTTTCGAAGATTATAAGCAATATAGTGTATATATACAGTGGACAGCAAAAGTCGTAGTACTATTATATATTACTATAAATTTTGACAAAAAAAAGTCCCCACAGGCTTAATACTCTTGCACAAAGTCCCGATATGACTTCAAGAGAGTATTTAGGAGATCATTTGAAAGAACGGTTAGGTAATCGCTAAACCTCAAACAAACGTCAACCGAAAAACTTGCTCATGGTGCCACCAGAAAACAGTAAACAAAACTTGTACAGGTAGTCCCCGACTTACGACTATTCGCACTTACGATCATTTTTTTTTTTCTAATTTTTTTTTCATAGAAAATACTTAAAGAAGACAAATACAGGTAGTCCCCGACTTACGACCGTTCGACTTACGACTATTCGCACTTACGACCATTTTTTTTCTAATTTTTTTTCATAGAAAATACTTAAAGAAGACAAATATGTAGTTGCGGGGAATTCCTAAAATATATATTTTATATATAAGTAAATATAAATTTTGGGTAGTTTCATTTCTCCTGACCCTCAAAGTTAGTAGTACAGTATGTAATTTTTTTCTTAAATTTTTTTTGATATGAAATTCGACATACGAATTAATCGACTTACGACCGATGACCAGGAACCTATCTCGGTCGTAAGTCAGGGAATACCTGTACATTCAATTCTAAAGGGGTTAAATGAAGTGCTTGACCTTAAGGGATATTCTACTAAATACAAGGGATAACATTTTCATATATTAGGCCTTTGAATTTTAAATTTACTCAGGATTCTCCTTGGGGGTACCTATGGAGTCATCTGAAACTTTTCTTTATTTTTCCCCTTTTTTTTTGAGAAACATTAAAAAATTCTTTGTTTTATAATAAAACAGAAATAAATTAATAAACTATAAATTTTTGTACAAACTGTTGGTTAAAATTCATGAAATTGTCAAAATATATTGGATTACTACAACTTTTGCTGTCCACTGTATGTATGTATGTATACATATTATATTTTAAATATATTTTTCGTTAAAATTGAAATAAGGCTCTCTACCCCATTAACCATATGCATGTGAATAAGAATGTAAGCGTTTACAATGACTGACTTGTATATCGATATTGAGAGCATTCATTAACAAAATTAACCCCCTGTTTTTGTAAGACATACGATTTCAAACGAACGTCTGGTTGTATAGAAAAAAAAACTCAATTTTGTTTGTTTCCGTTTCACAGTAACAGTAAATTTTTTTGTGTTAAAATGGTATTTGAAAAGAATAACGTATTAACAGTTTTATACGCTTGAATAAGATGAAAAACAAGTTAAACATTCAAAAATGTTCCTCTTGTTCAGTGTAGAACAAAAAACCAAAATTAATATCTCGTAAAAGAGAAGAAATATTTCAGAATATTTATTTATACGGCTAGCAATACAGACACGAAAAACTTTACAAATGGAAACATTCTTCAAAAGAATTATTATCATACGACCGACCGACCATGTTGTTGGCATTTGAATCAGAACTTTTAGAAAAATGTATATTTTTGAAGAAGATTTGTCAGGAAAGTCAGGGAACTAGTTTTAACTTTTAAATGAATTAAATTAAATGAATTAGTTTAAAATTGTAGTTCAACTAAAATATTCAAAAAGAATTTTATCAACAGATGCAACATACAAACATCTGATCTAAAATCAATTCCTATCGAAATGCCTTCAAAAGCTTGATAATAATGCCTGTATGTGTGTGCATGCGTATCAGAGATCAGCAATGAATCGTTTTATCGCTACTCATAAGCACTCATGAAATTTTGAATATATATACATAAGTGAGTCAACAATATTGAAATTTAATTCGTCTGATTCATTCATACTCACTACAACGTTAATTTATGAATACGATAATTACATCTTCTACTTACCCTGCAATGTGGAAAAGTGCCAAGATAATACCAGTGCCGAAACAAGATAAAACTTACCGACCAATCGCAATATTGTCATACTTATCGAAAATTTTCGAGAAATTAATTTATAAGCAGATGACCCGATACTTATATGGCAATGGCGAGCTTTCTGAGAGGCAGTCTGGTTTCAGACCTAATCACAGCTGCATTTCTGCGCTCATTGATGTTTCGGAAGAGTTGCGATTAAGTGCGGATGACAATATGACATCATTTTTGGTTTTAATTGATCATTCTAAGGCTTTTGACACCGTTAATCATACTATTCTCTGCCAAAAGTTGGAACACATGTGCCATTTTTCGAATACTGCTGTCAAGCTAGAAGTCAATTTGTGTATCATGATGGTACTGAATCGGACAATTTTTTAATATCTAGAGGTGTACCACAGGGCTCGATTCTTGGTCCAATTTTATATTCGATTTATTCTAATGATCTGCCAACTAAGTTGAAGTTTTGCAAGGTACAAATGTAAACAGATGATGTTCATTTGTACATTAGTTGCTTGCCATCTGATATTACAAATTGTATAGGGAAAATAAATTGTGATCTGCATAATGTGTTTCAATAGGCGTCGATTAATGGTTTTTGCCTCAATCCGAGGAAATCAAAAGCTTTAATAATAGGCAAGGTAAACTATACGGCACAGCTTACACCATTACAGATTAATGATACTACCATTGGGACTGTACACATTGTTAAGAATCTAGGAGTTATCTTTAATGACAGCCTCAACTGGTCCGACCATGTGAATTCTATCTGTGGTAAAACGGTTGCCATGTTGCGAAGTCTTTGGCTAACGAATATTTTACTCCGTTTGATATTCGTATGCTGCTCGCAAAAACATATCTCATCCCGACTTTGCTGTCCGGATGTGAACTGTTTTCTAGTTGCGACTCAGTAAGTAGGAACAGGCTCAAGGTCACTTATAACAGTATTGTTCGATATGTTTTTGGTCGTACAAGGTACAGTAGGATATCTGAGTTCTCATATCGAATCTATAACACATCTTTTGAGAACTTGTTGAAATGCCGTACTCTGGTGTATCTACATAGAATCATCTATATTAGGAAACCCCATTATTTGTTTGATAGATTAGTTTTTTCAAGATCTAATAGAGGCTTGAGAATTAATAGCGTTAGATACCGCAGGCAGATATCTGAGAGACACTTTTACATCAATGCAATTCGTCTCTGGAATGAATTCCCAAACAACATACAATTACTAAGCAATGCTAAGCATTTCAAGACTGCAATAATTAAATTTTTGAATGAACATAATGCACATACGTAATTAATCAATCATATTTTTTTAATATAATTATAAATTTTGTTTTTAATAACATTTGTTATGTTAATTTATTTTTAAAGTTATTATTTTGTATTTTCTTATATTTTGTTATGCCTATATCCTTAGCCTATGCCTATATCCTACTAAATAAGATGATACCTTGTTGTACTGTATTTACGCCTGAATGAATAAATAAATAAAATAATAAGTAACGTTGACATCAAACTCATACCATTCGAAATATGTTTGATTTATAAGCTGCCTATTCATTTAGATTCATAACTTTGGAACAATACTTATAATACTTCAAATGTTCCGACTGACTCGAATTATTCATCAAAATTTACAATCTTAGTTATTGTTGCATTTATAAAATAAGAAAAAAAAGACACAAAAGCAAAAAAGACAGAGCAGCAAGCAGAGAAAACACGTTAGTATTTTAGTGTTCGTACGCGATTCATACTTATTTTGTGCTTCGTGTATATGTTGAGTTATGGAGAGTTGAAATCAATGACAATATCATACATGTTGTATGAGTATGAATATGATGAGTACTTCAAACATTGAATATGAGTAGAGAAGGTTCCATGACATTAAAATAAGTATGAATGCGTATAAGTATCAGAAATTATGAGTATGATTCTATTCTACTCATATTTTTGAATACTCATTACTGATCTCTGCTATGTATGTACATACATATGTACATCTGATCTAAAATCAATTCCTATCGAAATGTATTGAAAATATTGGTAATAATGCATGTATGTACATATGTATGTGCAAGTGTATAAGACGAAATGAAGGGAGTTCGTTTAACCTTTAAAAGACCAAGACAATTCACTTTTAACACAGCGAATTTTCGCCATAAAAAAACAAAGAAATCTAAACAAAAAATATGGTAATATTTTATAAAATTTTGTTGAATTTCTTAAAATGGTTCTGCAGTTTACTTGTCGTTGAGCATAAAATCAAAAAACGTTTGTTATCAGGTTATAATGAATATATTGGACAATCAACTGTATGTACGTATGTACATATGTTTATCTGCTTAAATTGTGAAGATAGAAAGCGAACTATAAGGAATCTATTCTGAACATTAATCGAACGTAAGACGGGTTGCAAAAACCAATTCGCAACGTATGTATATGTACTTTATAGTTGGCAAAGAAAGTTTTTAAATGTTACTTATCAGTTGTAGACTGTTATACCATTTCTGGTATTCAGTTGCCTTCCATACTATATTCACACGTATATCTCTTATATCATCCTTCTAGGTTACAGAACCCAAATTAATAATTAACTTATACATAAATCAACATTTATACACGTATTACGTAGAACACTAAATACGACTGTAATACTAAAGCTTTTGTTGTTCTAAAGTTTAAATTTTCTTATTTTAACTAGACACTCTTATCGCAAATTCCCTTAATAAGTGTGTGTGGATGACGCAAAACAACCTTGCGCAAATAAATAGCACACCTGCATTAATTAAACCCCAACCAATAAGAGAAATTAAGAAAAATATATTGTTTTGTGTTCTTTAAACGTACATATGTTTTTTATTTTCAATTTCCAGTCTAAAACATAAATTATTTTCAATATATAACAATGTACAGTAACACTAGTTGTTGTAATATTGATAATTGGTTACTTTTTGATAAGCACAGCAATAATCCTTGGAACAGAACTGATCTATGCTAAAAATTATAATTTTGCTTTACATATTCTGTGGGTAAAATTGTAAAATCAAATTTATCAAAGAACTTTTGATTGAACAAAAGCATTCATTCATTTTGATCGGTTTTTGTTAATTTTATAAACTTACCCGTATAAATTCGATAATTTTTGTTCCAAAATTGATTTCTACATCCACTTTAACCAATACATGTAGTTTTTAAAAGTTTATTCATATGTACATATACATTTTGTACTTACGCTGTTCTTGTACATCATCAAACAAATGTGTTCCGATTTGAAATTTGTGCACAAAAATGATTAATTCGATTAATTAATAACGATTTAAAAAATTTCAATATAAATTGGATATAAAAGGGACAATTAGGAAGAGAAACTGTACTTCAGTTGCGTTGACAACTAGCAACTCAAAATTGTGGTTGTTTTTTAACAATATTGAAGTTCGGTTAATCTACATTGCGGACCCATAAGTAATAGCTCTTAGCATATTTTTACTATACTTACATACATACCAGAGAACAGCAATTAGTATTCAAAACTATGAGTAGATTCGAGTCATACTTATAATTTCAGATACTTATACGCATTCATACTTATTTTAATATCATATTCATACTACTCATATTCAAAGTTAGAAATACTCATCGTACTCATACTTAACAATACGCACGATGTTGTTGATTTCGGCTCTCCATGACACAACGTAGTATATACGAAGCACAAAATAAGTATGATTCGAGTACGAACACCACAATACTCGCTAGAAGGTTTTGTGTTTGCTTTGGTTGCTGTCTTTGTCTTTTCTTTTTTGTTCTTTTGTAAATGCAATAACAACTAAGACTGTGAATTTTGAAGAATGATTCGAGTGATTCGAATTCAAAACGATTCAAGTCATACTTATTATTTCTGATACTTATACGCATTCATACTTATTTAAATATGATACTACTACTCATACTCAAAGTTGGAAGTACTCGTCGTATTCATACTTAACAATACGCATGATGTTATTGATTTCGACTCGTCTCTACTTAACATTTACACGAAGCACAAAATAAGTATGATTCGCGTACGAACACTACTATACTCACAAGAAGATTGTGTGTATGCTTTGCTTGTTGTCTTTGTCTTTCCTTTCTTCTTTGTTTGTATATGCAACAATAACAAAGGCTGTAAATTTTGATGAATGATTCGAGCCACTCGAATCACTTATAAGTATTATAAGTATTTCCCTAAATTTATGAATCAGAATGAGTAGGCGTATGAATCAAACACTTTTCGAATGTTGTGAGTTTGATGTCAACGTTGTACTCATACTCATTGTAACCTATACTTATAAATCAATGCTGTAGCTAGTGCGAATGAATCAGAGTAGTTGAATTTCAATTCTGTTGATTCACTCATACTCAAAATTTCATGAGTGCTTATGAGTAGCGGAAAAACGATTCATTGCTGATCTCTGGTATGAATCAAACAATGAATCGAATGTTGTGAGTTTGATGTCAACATTGAACTCATACTCATTGCAACCTATACATATAAATCAATGTTGTAGCGAGTACGAATGAATCAGAGTAGTTGAATTTCAATACTCTTGACTCACTCTGATACATATGTACATATTTGATCATTACAACCCTTTAGTCAGGATTACGAGTTAGTTTCTCACACCACTTATGTTGTATGCGTTAATTTTATACATGAGTGATGGTACCTACAGCTTAAAGTCGTCTCCGAGCGACAGTTTTTGAGAAACTTTTCATGGCGATTTTTTATTTACTCTCAGGGCTTTTGCCAGAAATCTGCTGATAGGAAGTCGCCGAAGAAATGTTTTTCATATTTCGTTTAGTTGGAGATGCCTGATCTGGGGTACAGGGGCTGCATATACACGCGGCGTAACAACGGTCCACTATGCATACTTAAGTATGCTTTTGGTGTCAAAGCTACCACTCCAACTTACCTACCAACCTACTCACTTAGATACATACGTTATGTAGGTTTATCAGGTTAGGAAAGTATTTTTATTTATTAGTTCATACATTATAGCGTTCTTTTTTCTTTGGTCCAAGAAAAAATGTGATTCTGATATCTCATGATCTGATGTTATCAAACGAAACAAATTGGTTGCCATATGTATACATACATACACAATTAGTCATTTCAAGCCTTCAGTCAGGATTACGGCCTAGCTTCTCACACCACTTATGTTGTGTGTGTTAATTTTATACATAAGTGGCGGGACCTACAGTTTAAAGTCGACTCTGAACGACAGATTTTTGGAGAAACTTTTCATGGCAATTTTATTTACAATCCGAATTTTTGGCAGAAATCTGCTGAGAGGATTTGGTTTTATTGGAAAAGTCTGAGCAGAAGTTTGAACCGTGGCCTCACGTCTAACAAGCCAATGCACTACCTACTAGACTACGGCGACTATATGCTTTTCTATATATTCTGAACAATTGAATTTTGATTTCTTAAAGTTATGCTATTTCCTAGCTTTGATTATTGATATACGAGTTGGGAATGATAAATAGGCTTCTTTGTATTCTTGTGTTTCGGGTCTAAATGAACAATTAATTATTGCTGAACCTCAAAACTTTTTTTTTTTTAAATTTCGTACTAAAAACATAGAATTTTAAGATTAAATTGGATTGTGCACAATCTTCTCCTCCTACTACTGCTGTAGGATCTTTACAATATTTCGTTAGGGGCCGGAAGTGCCTAAGACAGTCTAAATGTCTTATTAATTGGAACATATGTATATGCCTGGAGTAATCAAATGATTGATACCTATTCTTCCGATAACATATAGTAAAATTATTATGTATATGAATACCTACCGTTCAGTACAGATATCTACATCAGACAAGACATCTTCAGCTATAATAAAAGACGTCTTATTTTTCCGAAAGAGCTCTAAATTAAATTTAAATTTTCTTTGATGTTAAATTATACATATTTTTGAAAATAAAACAATAATTATACCTCGGTATGCCCATCCATATTGGTGCTCCAGACGAACATTTCCAAATATTGCAGACAAAAAGGAAAAGTAATACATCAATGCTGGATCTGTCAAATCTCATCTTCCTCTTTTATAGATTATATTTATTTGTTTCCATTTTAATTAGCTTTTATTTTGTAATTTTTCACAATATTATTTTCATTATTGTGGTCATCATTTGCTTGGCTAAGAAAAAACAGATTTTGTTTACAAACAATTGAAATAAATGTGAGCAGGAATGTGTGGAATTGAAATATTTTTCGCTTATGACAACACTTTTATGATAAACATTCACAATAACTGTTTGTGTTTCCATAATTTCGTTAAGAGTGTTATTATATGGCAATACTTGCCGTTTTGTTAAAGTTGCCAAGCATTGAATCATTGCATATAAAATCAATTTCTAGATTTAATAAAAACAACAATAGTTGTGGTAACATCGAGTCTGTTTACAGATAATAAAGTACATATGTAAATTAAAAAATAAATAGTTATTGTGCCTGTAATACCACGTCTTTAATACAACTGTAGTGCCAATTAAATGTTTGAATTGAATTGAATAATGTTTTTTTTTTGCAACGGTTAAGGTAATCATTTAGATTTCTAACAAAGCTTTCAATTTCAATACCTTTAATACTCTTATTTTAAGTAAATTTGTGTTTGGCAATATTTTTCTTTTCATTTTCGTTTGTAAAGAGTTTGAAGAATTAATTGTTCTTGCGATAGCTCTGCTGTATGCGGAAGTATTACCCTGTTGAATGGAATGATGTAAGAAATGAGTGTATGTGTCTGGAGATGAATGTCAGTAAGAGAACGGGCTATTGTTGTTCTTGTAACAGCTCTGCTGGTGTCTCCGGCAGTGTCTACCTGTTGGATATTAAGAAAAATTAAGTTTTATATGTTCATTGTATGTATGTGTGTGATTCTGGTAGAAATGATATGGATTAAGGGTCGCCGTTAAATAATAGGTAGTCCAAGGAAGTCTGCTACTTGTGTTGGATTCTACTAGTCAAAGTGTTGTTGACTTGGCAGGGCAACCAAACAGGTGTCGTGGTTGCATGATGGCAACTTTCCAGAGCCCCTGGAATAATCCTTGCTGTTCAGGATGTTCGCATAGCCTGATCTCAGCTGGGCCAGAATGGTTCTAGTTACCTTGGGTAGCTGCATTCCACTATCCGCTCTTGGTGGTGGATGTTGATTTAGAACCCTTTTGTAGAGAGCGTTGTGCTTCCTTTACTGACTGGAGGTCTACTCTTGTTGGTATAAGGTGCAAGATAACCGTTTTGAAGCGTTTAAAGTCTTGTCTTATGTGGCGAGGAGTTGGATCGTTCATGATTATGTGGTGGTTTGGATGGGAGAGTTAATAGCAGGCCACGAGGTATTGTTTCGTCAAGAATTCATTGTGTTGTCTCACTGACAGTATTTGGGACTGTTCACGCAGATGATCTGCACTTCACACATCCCGTGGCGTTACGTAATGCATTGTTCTGCGTCGTTTGTAACGTGCGCCATTGTGTATCACTCAGGAATGAAGTCCACATTGTAGTAGTATAATTGAGGAGGGAGCGGTTTTTGTTGTTAATGGTACTGTTAATATTAACGGTACTGATACTGTTGACGGTTCAGCTTGTATTGCTGGTGATGGTGTGTGGTTTTTCCTGTAAATAGTAAAAATCTCAATGGGAATCAAGAAAATGGACTAATATCACTTACCATTTCCAGTGATTATACTTTCTTGTATTATGCACTCCGAAATTTACCACAGCGTCTTCCAAAGGTGTCATAATTACATGCTTAAATGTTCCATCTCCACGGGTTTTGCTTTCTGTCTTGTTTGGGGCTCAAAATCTTAAAAGAGAATTCCGTCTGAGAGCTCTGTTTTAAAAAGGAACTGTTTACCTTACCTTTTAGCATTTGTCACCAGTTCCAATTAGTAAGGCAAGAGAATTCAGGGCAGTTGAAATACATTCCATTCCATTTTCATTAAAATTATTGAGAACAGTGGTAGATTTATGATGAAATTGAAACACTGATATTGTGATCAATTTTTAAATACTATTCCCCTTGATTCACATCGTCATTTCCACTTTACTCCGTTTTCACTTTTACTAGATACAAGATCGTTCAAAGTGAGTTTCGTTAAGGACATCTTGGAGACTTTCCTTGCTCCACTAATTTAATAGGAATTGTTTAATCTTCATCCATTGACATTTAGACGTTAGTGGTTAGCAACAGTTCAGAGTTTATTATACGGTGAGATCAAAATATACGAATTTTTTCGCTAACATTTATTGGATAAACAATAGCTTGGACAATATGAACCCATTAATTGTGCAAAAATCGATAAAATTTAAAAAGGTGCGGTTTTCTGACCTATTGGGCTGGATGGATCAAGGATTCCAAAACGGTTTTCGTGATGTTCGGGTGAATTATGGTATTTTCCTAGATTTGAATTTTGATTACTTTAGTTTGTAGTCGGAACATGGCAGGCTACCTAATTGCAGGATATACGAAATACTCCTGCAGGGCAAATTACTGAACTACTTGAACTAGTTTTACTTACATGCTGCTGTAAAAACTCCACTTAACTGACTATCAGCAAAAAAACTAATAATTTTAATTAATTTAAAATAGAATAGAACTTTGGGTTTTTTGTGATAATAAATTCACGCCTCTAATGCCACGCCCTCTTTAGATTTTTAATGCAATTATAAGATTTATATTTTTAATGCAAAAAAAAAAAAAAAAAAATGAACGCATAGATCTATAAGAAATGACATCTGACGTCAAAATGTTACTACCGAGATTTTTTTTCTCAGATACCAGCTGAAGAGAACTGTACATTGGTAGCTGGCTACCTGGGTAGCTAGGAGTTGGCTAACTGTGTAGCTGGCTAGTATAGCTGGGAAGCTGGGTTATATACACACATATTTTTATTATTGAAATTTTTATTTCCTACCAACACATATTTCAATAAATGCTTCTTATTTTTATTTTTTACAGAAATACCATGTTAAACAAGTATTAAATCATCTTCGTCGTTTTCTGGAAAAGAACTCACTCATCTGAATTGAGAAAAACACTCATGATGCCCACCTTTTTCATAAACACCAATGACCATTACAAATCATAGAAAGCAAACTACGTTACAAAGCACTAAAACTGATGATGGATGGAGATATTTAAGATAACACTGTCAAAACACAATGCAACCAGTCTTTAGCGATGAAACGCGATCTACAACAGGCAGCTTTTGAATTTACCTCTGGCTACGCGATGGATACTTATCCAGATCGAGGAAGATATAAAATTTCAGTAAACAATACATCCGTTGCAGCGTATCTGAAACAATAGATTTATTGTGAACATGAATTATTGACATTAACTGATCATCAAAGGCATTACTATATATGTTTAACGACAAGCAGAAGTTTTTTTAAAGCTTTAGATCTTAAGAGTAGATGATAATTTTGTACTGGATATGCTGTCATTGGAGCTTTGGAAATCACTTGTTTTAACTGAATCACGCTTTGAGCCAATATACAGCAATTTTCCTCCTATTTCCGTTTTAAAATGATCGATAATTTATGCGAAACAGCTCAAGTATATTTGAGAATATATGTATATGATAATTTAGACTTATGTAAAAAAAATGTGTAAAAGTAAAATTGTGTTTGCCTTATAATAATATGTCAATCTTAAAAAATATCCTTTTGTGTTTATTTTTAAACTTTATTTTATTTAGATAGATATTTTTATTATAAATGATAGAATAAAAATTAATTAACAATATTATAAAATTATTATTATAACAATAAAATACAAAAAAATACCGTTTTTCCATTTTTTTAAGAAATATGATGATGAAAATTACACTATTTTTTTATTACCTACCCAGCAACGCACAATGTTTTTTATCCTGTTTTTGGTTGTTGTCTGCGATAAGCAAATAAATTCGGTCTCAAAAAATGGTTTCAAACAAATAAAAATTACCAGGCGAACAGAAATTTCAGGAGGACGCTATAAAAAAATAAAATTTGTGAAATATTGGAATCACCCTGTTATATACGGTTTTTGAACAGTTAGGTCTACTTTTAGGATGAACAATATAACCCACATACACACGCACTCTTCAGTGACCCGGTACTGAGTTTAATTTTCCGATATACCCTAAAGTATACTTGAAAAATCGATGACTGACAAATATTAGGGACAACTGGGTGACCCAGTTATGCAGTGATTTTAAAAATGAAGACATATTTTTAGGATGACTAATATAACCGACATACACACGCACACCTTAATAACCGGTTAGTCATTTTAATTTTCTTGCAATCCCTGAAGTATGCTTGAAAAATTGCAAATTTATAGCAGAATTGTAATCATGATGCACCCTGTTTTGATTTTTAATGACCGGGTATTGAAATTTTATGATTTTTTTGTATCCCTGTTATTTTTTCTGTTCGCCTGGTATTTTGTTAAAAATTTTAAACCAAAAAATTAATACGAATTTCAAATTCAACAACCAACCACTCTCATCCATCACTCACCACAACCACCAACGCATTTTTTTTTTATTTTCTTTCTTCTTCTTATTATTTTCCAATTAGAATGATTTCAATTCCATTTTACTGTAAATAAAAGATAAAAGATTTTTTTTATTTCTGCAATTTGTTATTCTTATTTATTCTTTCCAATTATATTAGAATTTTAATTTAAAAAGTAAAAAAAAAAACCTCCCAATCCAGATAGTGAGGAAGGGGGGGGGGGGGGGGGGTAGAAATAAAGTATCGCTAAATAACGCATGAAGGTTTAAAAAATTTGATAGAGACTCAGAATATGTTCCAAGCTACATATGTATATATATAATCCATTCTGCGTCTCATTTGTTTATAGTCGAGGGCGTAAAGACTACTGGCAGGCAGCATCATCAACGGAACTGGCGTGAAGAATATTCTGCTGTATGCTCTAAAACAATGCATTGCATGGATAAGGGCTATCCTTTGGAAGTAGTCTAAATGGCAGATACCAAACGACTCCCCTGTTAGCAAGTATCAGCTCCTTACTGTCTTGAAACGTATTAGCATAATGGGGCTAATGAATTGTAGTAAGTGGGAAAACTGAAGCGCCAACTGACTGATGAAAAAAAAAAAACAATAATAATAAAAAATATACATATATATATATTTATATGGGTGGTCATACGTACATATAATTACTATTCTTCTTCTGCTGATGTTCATTTATGTATGTGTACATATATATTTCCAATTAAAATTTCATTCAATAAAAAAGAAAAAAAAAACCTGAAATAATATTAATATAGCACATTAAAACAACATACAGTGAAGGACTAAAGTCTACATGCAGCCCCATGTAATGGTATTCTAAAAAAAACACTTAGTTAATAGAAAAATTAATGATACAGTTTTTTTTCGTAAATCAACTTTATTCATAAAAAAATAAAAATTAAATTAATTAATAAAATAAAACTGTATATTTAGCTTTTCCAGTTAATAAATGTTTTTAAAAAAATGTAAAAAATTGTGGTTGCATGTAGACTTTAGTCCTTCACTGTACATAAACATTTAATATAAGACCTTACACCAAAATTACAAATAAATTTCTATAAAATTGAAATTATTAAGAAATAATTAAATGAGAATGAATATACATTTAAAAACACAAAAATTGTCAGAAAATAAGTAGGTTAGGTTAGGTTAGAGGACGTGTACTTGTCAACTGTGACAAGTACAGTACCCGGAGGTCGAATTGATCCATTGTACAACGTCCTAGCTTCTCACACCACTCGTGTTGTGTGCGTTAATTTTATACATGAGTGGCGGGACCTACAGTTTAAAGTCGACTCCGAACGACAGATTTTTGAAAAGCTTTTCATGGCAATTTTTACTCTCAGAATTTTTGCCAGAAATCTGCTGAGAGGAAGTCGCCGAAGAAATATTTTCATAATTTCGTTTTGATGTCTGACCTGGGATTTGAACTCGGGCCTTTCGTCTAATAAGCCAACACACTACCTGCTAGACTACGACGACTTCTCAGAAAATAAGTAAGTAACTATGAAAAGAAAATCATTTTGTACACAAATGAATGTTGTTAAAAACTTAATTAATGAAGTTTAATGAATAATTATATTGTATACATATCGTTAGTCTCATTCGCAAATGTGTTAAGTCCCTTTTTTCAAATTATACAGGAGACACAAAAAACATTGTAGTTTTTTCATTTTTTAAAATTTCTAAACTGTTTAAACGTAATTATTTTTACAAAATAATAATAATATTAATAACTAATAACTAATAATGTTAATTATTATTATTATTATTAATTAATTAATAATATTAATATTTTTCGTAGTTTTGTGGACTTAGCGTTTTTGCAAACCACAAAATTACAACAACTTTAAACTATATAATGACATGTTTTTTTGTTGTAAAATATGTATTATGTATAATGTTACCGTTTTGCATTAAAATCTCAATTTTGGAAAAAAGTGGACTTAGCGTCTTTGCGAATTATACTAACGATATGTATTATCGTTTTATTTGTTAATATATTTCTATTCTTATGAACATCTATAATAGAATCGCATAAAAAAGTTAGCTTCGTCGGCTATATCTCCGATCCCAACTCTGACTCGACCATAACGAAAACTGTTTTGGAATCCTTGATCCAATAGCTATCCAGCCCAATAGGTCAGAAAACCGTACCTTTTTAAATTCTATCGATTTTTGCCCAATTTATGGAGGGCATATTTGGTAAAAATACTTGATTTGTCATCTTTATTATCTCCAATAAGCAAATTGTTATTTTCATACATTTTTGTTTTTTTTTTTTTACAAAGTTCAAAGGTTTAGCTTCGTCTTCCTTTCATTTTTTTCTCTAATTTATCCATATTTTCGAGATTTTTAATCGATTTTCTTTCCAAATTTTTTAATTATGTTAAATTAACAGTGTCTGTTAACATGTAAATATAGAAAAAATGTACAGCGCTAAATCCCTAAAGACAGCGTATTTAACTTGACAAATATTCTTCAAAAAATCGACATAATTTCTCATTGAATGTTAGTTAATGAATCCAACTGTAATGTTTCTTTGGGTGTATAATTGAAACCTGAAAACAAGCAACAGAAACCTTCTTCTTTGGAAGCTGACAAGCAGCCGAATGCATTTGTGCTCTCATTGTTGATGTTCGTATCCAATGCGTGTAAAAAACCGACCATCACGCCTCCGGGGGCTATTGGTGCCGACCTCTGCAATAGAGGATGTCCAGACCAGAGATCAGCAATGAGGATTTAAAGAGATGAGTAGAATCGAATCATCGAAAGTCGCCGCAGTCTAGATATTAGTGTGTTGGCTTATTAGACGTAAGGTCAAAGTTCAAACCCCAGGTCAGACATCAAAACGAAATATGAAAAAATATATCTTCAGCGACTGCCTTTGAGCAGATTTCTGGCAAAAACTCTGAGTGTAAAATAAAATTGCCATGAAAAGTTTATCAAACAAATCTGTCGTTCGGAGTCGACTTTAAACTGTAGGTCCCGCCACTCATGTATAAAATTAACACACACAACATGAGTGGTGTCAGAAGCTAGGCCGTAATCCTGGCTGAAGGGTTGTAATGGCCAATCATGTATGTATGTACGCAATCATACTTATTTTAATACATATCATAGAACTCCTCTACTCATATTCAAAGTTTGAAGTACTCATCATATTCATACTTAACAACATGTATAATGTTGTTGTTGATTTCGACTTTCCATGTCTCAACATATACAAGAATCACAAAATAAGTATGATTCGCGTACGAACACTAAAATACTTACTAGAAGGTTGTGTGTTTGCTCCCGCTTGCTGCTCTGTCTGTTTTCTTTATTTGTAAATGCAACAACAACTAAGACTGTAAATTTTCAAGTGACTCAAATTATTTATAAGTATTTTTCTAAAGTTATGAATCTAAATGAGTAGGCTGGCTTATGAATCGAACATAGAATGGTATGAGTTTGATGTCAACGTTGTACGCATACTCATTGGAACCTATACTTATAAATCAACGTTGAATCAGACGAGTTAAGTTTCAATATTTCATGGTTTGGACCAGAGATTAGCAATGAATCGTTTATTCGCTACTCATAAAATTTTGAATATAAGTGAGTCCACAATATTGAAACTTAGAGCTTGAGCATAAATTATCATTTGCCGTTGCAGATAATTTTAAAAATTCGATTATAGCTTCTAATATTACCATCGGAAGAACAAAGTGCCATTATTTTTTCATACAACCAACACTCAGGGGATGGCATTGTTTTCGGAACTAGGAAAATATATTATAAGAAGGAGGAAAGAGGGAGCAGTGTTTATAGACACTAGGTTTGAATATTTTTACAACATTTTTATACCATAATACCATAAGTAACAGGAAAGATCTATGCAGGAAGGGAATTCCACCTACGAAGTTTGTCTGTAATGCAGTGTGCGATACACTGGCCAATCGACCACATACGGATGTGCTGGTCGAGAAAGACAAGTGTTACGTAGGAATACATGATTTTCATAAACAAGTTCCCTTATTTCGCTCGAGCAATATCCGTTGTAGTAGCGATAGAACAGTGAAACACAAGCCACGTTGCAACGATGCTCCAATGAATCAATGGAGTTGGACACACTATCGTGATTAAAGAGCTACTATGGCCTCTCCGGCAAACGGTCGAGAAGCCTCAAAGTAGTCGTTAAGGGCCAATCCATACATGATAGTTGTATTCCATTCTCGGTCGGTTATAAATGGTAAGTAGAACAGATAAAGTGAAGTATTTATTGCAGCGTCTTAAGAATCCAAGGCACTGAAAAATGTGTCAGTTCTAGCGAACATCGCGCTGAATTTTCATGCCCATAACGTCAAGATCTTCTGACTTTCTAATATTTACACCACACATGGGTATAGATGATGCAATATTATTGCTGCTTAATATTGCCTTTATATGTTTTTGTTTTTAAAACCTTTTAATTTATTTATTTATTTTTTTCTGACGATTTTTTTACGATTTCAAGGAACGTCTTTGACGATTTTTTCTCAAATATTTGACGATTTGATGCTTTATTTATCTGGCAGCTATGACTCTATGTATTGTAAATATGCTACACAACTTGCGTATACGAAGTCAGCCATAGTGTCCATATTAAGTATGATTCGATTATACTCCTCTTTTTGAATCCTTGTTGCAGATCTCTGGTCCAGACCAACTTTGAACACATGTTTGCGTGCATTAATCACGTCAACCCTGTGTATATTACAACAATAAGTTCAGCAATGTGCTCACATACAAAGTATGGTAGTATGGTGCATTTCGAACACGCGCAAAGGAAAATATGTCTCTCTCTCTCTCTCGCTCTCTCTTTGTCACGTTGTAAGAAAACAAATAAAAACATGCCAATGCCGTTGAACTTTAGGTTTTGATCGCAGAGTTGTGTGTTGGATTTTGTTATTTTTATTTTTGTTTTATTGTTTGTTTAAAACAAAGTAAACCACAAACATAAAAATTTATTTCTCTGTTTCCCGCTGACTGGCTGAATTGTAATTTTCTTTTTAAATTGTACAGAAAAACACACAATAAAATTGAAACACTACTGGCACTGTTTTTCTATAGTCAATGTTTTAATGTTTAAAAGTTATTTTTAGATTCGATGCAAATTACTCTGAATGTTTCTGTTTTTTTCCTTTTTATTTTTAAACATTAAAACGATGACTTTAACTAGACTCAGCTGTTAGTATCGTTTTGCATTGTTGACGTTCTTATTTTTGTGCGAGATAGAGGGGTTATAACAAAAAAAAAACAAGTGATCACGTTTTAACGTTTTGTACTAAATTCACGTTTTTTTTTCAAAACAGATAATATGAACTACAATAACACGACATAGCAGCGATTAAATGTGTTAATGCAGGAAATAAACATTTATTTTGTTTTTAAATGTATTGGTTTAATTTTATTTATCATTTAATCGTTTTTCTTTCACTCAGTATCTCTCTTTGTTGAAATGCTTCTTTCTAGCCCACAGTAACAACAATGTGTGCAGTTTTATTGTACAAAAAAAAAAAAAAGAGGAAAATATTTTGATGAAAATTAAAAAAGCAGGGAATTTCAAAATGAAATAGAGAGAAAGGCAGAAGGAGAGAGAAAGAGAGAGAGAGCTAGAAATGAGAGAAAAAACGGTAGATTGCTAGATTCTATTGCAACATGTTGACAGCAACATTTGTTTAATTTCATAACAAGAGTCCATTTACATATAATATGCAAGAAGAGTATGGCACAAGCAACGATACATGTATACAAACAAGAAAAGGTTGCAAACGAAATGAACGTGTTCAAGGATAAAAATGAAAGAGCCTTCCTTTATTTTTTTGATAATACAATCGTCTGAGAAAAGCGTTTCAAGTGTTTAATATTCTTTGTTTGTTACTTACGCGTATAAATTATACGATAGATGGTTTAGAAAATCGGGGAAAAAGCAGGGAATAGGGAATGTGTGGTATTTTTATGAAATTAAATTCCAAAGTGCATACTTTTGGTAATAAATTGTTGAAAATGCCGTATAAACGCTTAAATACCGAAAACCTGACTTCTTTCGATAAGTAAGCATTTATTTAACAGGTGACGTTTAAAAAAAGAAATTTATTCAGAATTATGGTTTTCATGTTACGTTAACATATCTTTCGGATTACTTTCGACTAAGAGTGCTTTCTCATGCATAACGTACACAATTTTCTAAAGGTATTTGAATTTTATTCAAGAACTGTATTGAAAAATTCAGTACTTTTGTACTTTTTTCAGTACTCTTCCTTTTCAAAAATACCGCAGTACCTTCGCGACGCTCTCAGTACTTTTTTTTATTATTACATATTTTATGTTTTGCGCTTTTCAACGATTAATGAATTAGCAACGTAATGCTAAAGGTAGAATTAGTCTTTAGCAGTGGTGTTGTCGAGCCGGAACGCTCCGGAACGTCGTTCCGGTACCTTCTTTTTGGACAGGAACGCGTTTCGGAACTAAAGATGATTTCTGATAACGAGAATTGGCTGATGTTTTGAAAAAAAAAAAAAATTATAAAGAATTGCTTATTTTTTTTTTTCTAATTTTTGACGAATTTTTATATGTATTTTTATAAACAAGGGTTTGAACCGAACCCGAAACGGAACAAAAACCGGAACGAACCGGCTTGTTTTTCGGCCCTGTCTATATAATTATATGTATTACGCGTTCCGGTAAAAAAAAATTAGCACAACATCACTGGTCTTTAGCCCCGCTTATTCAACCGTCCACGAGACATACATATGTACGTTCGTTTTTAGAACACGAATGCTATGAGAACGCTTGCCGAAACGTAATGTAAAATATTCCTTTGGCAACCTAATTCCGTCGAAAACTCTGAGAGTAAATAAAATTGCCATGAAAAACTGTCTCAAAAATCTGTTGTTCGGAGTCGACTTTAAACTGTAGGTCCCGCCACTCATGTACATATAAAATTAACACACACAGCATAAGTGGTGTGAGAAGCTAGGTCATAATACTGATTGAAGGGTTGTAATGACCAATTATGTATGGGCAATTTCGTGTCAAGTGATCCAATTTTTAAAATCGATGTCTTCCGATTTGGATGATACAAGGTTAGTACTATTGGATAGTAGGCCAGACACAAATTTTCAGCTCTATCAGTCAAGAACTGCCGGAGTTAGAGGGGGTCAAAGTTGGAAATTTTGGACATACAGGGTTTTTTTAAAATGTGTGTAACTTTTCACCTATTGGTCCTAGCAAAAATTTTTCAAAGGATATTAGATAGCTATTTCTTTAATCTTTCCAAAAATAATTTTTTTAATTTTTAAAAAATTTTTTTTTTTTTAATTTTTTTTCAATTTGGGCCCTTTTTTTTTGCTCAAAAGAAAGCTTATAAAATTTCCTTTAAGGCCTTCATAATCGCTTAATGTGATGCGAGTGGGATATCTATCAAAAAAATTATTTTTTAACTCAAGAATAAGATTTTTCAATATTTGGCACATGTACCATTTTCATTTTCCCCCATTTTTTTTTTGAACTGGAGTTTTTTTTATTTTTCCTCAAAAGAAAACTTAGACCATTTCGTTTAAGATCTTTGTGAGCACTTAGTAGCAAGAGGCATATCTATAAAAAAAAATATTTTAACTCAAAAACCAAAGTTTTTAAATTTTACCATATGCACTATATTTTTTTTTGCTCAAAGAAAGCTTTTCCTTTAAGAGCTTTGTGGTCACTTAATGGGATGCGAGTGGAATAACTTATTTTTTTGGGGTATCTATAAAAAAATTGCAACTCAAAGAAGAAAGTGTCTGGCCTACTATCCAATAGTACTAACCTTGGTGCAAATTTCATCCAAATCGAAAGACATCGATTTTAAAAATTGGGTCACTTGACACAAAATTGCCCGTATGTATGTATTTTTTTTTAAAAAAGTACCATTTGATGCGAAAAAGTACTTTTTCAGTTATACTTCAGTACCATTTTAAAAATTTCAATTTTGCAACACTCCTCAAGAACCGTTTTTCACAATTAAAATTACATTTCGATTAGAAGGTTATCTTTACAGTCGAATAGTTATCTTACAAGGCAAACAATTTTGCAAGCAAAATTCATGGAAAGTAAAATTTCAAGAAACAACGAACTATTTGATCGTTACGACCGCTGGATTAAACGGCTATGGACCAGAGATCAGCAATGAATATTCAAAAAGATAAGAAGAATCGAATCATACTCATAATTTCTGATACTTATACACGCATTTATACTTCTTATAATATCATGGAACCTCCTCTACTCATATTCAAAGTTTGGAGTACATATTCATCATATTCATACTTAACAACACGTATGATGTTGCTTATCTCTGCTATGGACAACTTTAGATTATTAATCAAATACGGCAGAAACTTGATTCTTTTCTTCAAGGGTATTCATAATTATTTTGTAAATACATAATGCCTAGTGTAACTAACTAAGGAGTGCGCACAAAAAAATCTGGACTTACACTTTTCGTTATAGAAATAAAACTAAGTGGCGGATTTTTTTCGTTTTATATTTCAATTAAAGTAAAAATAATATTTGAATACTTTTGTGTATAAAATTTTTTTCTGACAAAGGTCTCAGAGCATCCAACTTTTTGAGCCACTTTTCTTCCAGACATGTTAGGGTGTTTTTTGAAAAATACGTATTATTTTACTTGCTTTGTTTTGGTCGGCAAATCCTTTTTTTTCTTCCACTTTCACGCTTTCTCTCAATACTTAAAGACTCCTTATATTGTTTTATTCTTACCTTAGAAACTGTTTTTTGGTTAACACCTGCGAGCCTAGCAATCGTTTTTTGTAAGCGGCGCGGTTTTTCATTGAAAATTTCAAATATTTTTTTACGACATTCTTGTTGGGTGCCCATTTTCAAAAAACTAATTTTTCTATTGCAATGAGATTTAGAACGTGGATTTTGAAACAGATGACTAATAAAAACAATGTAACGGTATTTACTTTTTGTTCAATTATGATAAAAGTTATAAGCTTAAAAGTAGGCCCATTTTTTTTGTGCGCACTCCTTATTTGTCTAAAAATAGTGAAAAATATCACCTTTTCTTGTAATCCATATGTATATATATATATATGTATATATGTATGTATGTATGTATATTTGCTTAGCTTATTCAAAAGATAATAAATAAAGCAAGTACGCAAGTACGCAAGTGACAGCTGGTTTCTAATTAAAATTTCAAATATTTATTCTCTCTACAAACGAAACAACAAAGAAACTAGTTAAGCATTTAGCAACTGTTGACGCTGGCATAGTTTTTCTTGTTTAATTTTTATAAAAGAAAAGTAAATATGTAAACGATAGATAGATAGATAGATAGATAATTCATAATTCTGTTTAAATATTGTCATACTTTTCAATTCAGTTCTATTTTTTTATCGCAATGTAATGAAACTAAATAAATAAAATAAAAATATGTGCGATGTGTGAATTACATGTTCCTTCACACACACATTCGAAAAAGTTGTAGTTTTAGAATAACGTTGGCAACACAAACACGAAAAATGTTAACATTTTAGCGTTTTTTTTTTTTTTATTGAGAATTAAGGACACACGTATTGAAAATTTTGTTATTTTTTGTATTTTTTTCTTCCTAAGTAAACTGTAATTTAAATTATATATTCTAAAGGGTGGGTAATTTAAAACTTTTTAATTTAAAAATGCAATAAAACAAAAACGGTTCAAAAATTTTTCCAAATTTATTTTATTTTGCTGTGAAGTACAATTGTTGCACTTAGAAATGTAATATTATTTCTTTCATATGGCTGCCACGGCTGGGCTCACAGTACATCATTAGATCTGAACAATTTTTGTGCACTTTTTCGAGTGTATGGTGTATGGTATCTCGTCAATGGCATCACGAATGTTAGCCTTCAAATGTTCAATTGTCTCTGGTTTTTCGGCATAAAACTTTTCTTTCACGGCGCCCCACAGAAAATAGTCCAACGGTGTCAAATCGCAGCTTCTTGGCGGCCAATTTACATCATCATTTCGGCTAATTAAACGGCCATCAAACGTTTGACGCAATAAATCGATTGTGACATGTGACGTGTGGCAAGTTGCACTATCCTGTTGAAACTAAACATCGTTTACATCAAATACCATGAAGAGCGGATACAAAAAAAATTGGTTATCATGGTGACCGTAATCAGCGTTGTCAACTTGGCGCGTTTCGCGACATTTTGGGTGCTTTTTTAAATTTTTGGTGCGAAAAATTCCTTAGTAGGCGCGTGGTGCGTTTTTTCTTTAAATTTTGGTGCGTTTTTTAATTTTTGGTGGCACCAAAGTAAATTCGACACAACTTTTTGTTTCAGTGTGACAAAAAACATTTGTACAAAAAATACAACGCTTTCAGTACCATTTCATTCAACTATGCAAAATGTTTACAATCAGTTTTACAGACGTACTATTTGCATTGTTGAAGATAGTATGTTTTATCTAAAGAAAAAGGAAAATTATGTTATATGAAATTTGCTGTCTTTTTTAGTTTTTCTTTTAAAAAAATTTTGTATAGAATTTATAAAATTCATTTTATTTTTGTTAAGTTTTATTATTATTTTTTTAAACCTTGAGCTGTGAGTGTCTTATTGTTATATTTTTAATTTTAAATTGATTCAATAAATATTTAAAAAAGAACTTCTAAATTTGGTGCTTTTTTCTTTAAATGTCGCGTTTTTTTCTACATTTTGGTGCGTTTTGAAATTTCAAAGTTGACAACGCTGACCGTAATGGTTGCACTGTCCTCATTTTCAAAGAAATATGGGCCACTGATGCCTCCTCTCCATAAGCCCTACCAAATAGTGACTCATAATGGTTGCATTGGCTTCTGTAAGACTACGTGTGGGTTTTCTAAGCCCTGAGTATGGCAATTTTGCTTATTAAGCTTCATACGAAAAGATGATGACATCATCGTACAGTTTCTTGTTGGCCCAATAAATCCCAACGTTGCTCAAGCGTAAATCGATTCATTACGTTCATTACAGAATTTTCTGACAGAATAGAATGTCTGAGAAGTATTGCCAGATTCGAAATAACCGATGGTTCAAATATAAACCCATAGATGGCCCACCCGATATTTAAGAATTTCTTTTGATTTATTTTATTCCTCTTTTTATCCCTCTCTCTCTCTCTATTTCAGAGATTTTCTTATTTTTCCCTCCTTAAGTAATATCAGCTTATTTTGTTTTGATTGTTTTTTAAAATCCTCTACATGGGCATCACTACTGTTCTACTTCTTTTTATTTGACGTTGCCTTTTGAGTTTTATTTCTTTTATTAATTTATTTATCGCAAATATAATTACAACAACATTAACCACAATGTATTTTTGTCGTTGTTGTTGTTGTTTAACAGCACCATCGTTAGTCAGAATGTGTTGCCGAGTTTAGTTGTTGTATGTTGTACGTGGTCACGTGTGTCAACTTGTGCTAAAAGCTAATACAGCGACAAACAACACACACACACACAAACACATACATAATATTCTCAACCAGTCGAGCACATTTTTTTCTTATTCGTTGTTCGTGTATGTCTTTGCATATTTTTTTTAAAGTGTACAAAAATAATATTGTTGTTGCTGTTGTTGTTGTTTTCTTTTACTATTTTTGTTTCGATTGAAATTTTGCCTTTGCAGAATATTTAACCCTTTCAGGGTCAAAAATAATTTAGGTCGAGCTAAAAATCTGAAAATTTTTATTTAGGGTAATTTGAGTACGCTGAATCCGGGAAAAATTTTTTGTATTTGGTTGCTCCCAAGTGTGTTACAGAATGTCGAATATATTCGACATAGACATTCAAAGACACGCGGACTTCATCCACCGTACATAGCTTGAACGAAAGTTGTCCTGTTGTTTGTGCATACACGTTTGTATAGTGTGCAGTATTTGAAAAGAAATCATCTGTTAAATATTTATTAAAATATGAGAACGGTGTTTCAGCTGCACATACATCATCTGTTTCCAATAAAGGCTCAAAGGTAATGCCTCTATAATTTTCTGGTAGTAGAACTGTTCTCCAACTTATATTGCTTTTATGGGTATACTTTAATGGAATTTCTGGTTCTGTTTCACTACTTGTCTCAATATCTTGGTGATCTTTAAAGGTATCCTCGATATATTCAGTGTCATCAATATCATCCTCTGATCCATTGGTCCATTATCCATTGATCGTACCTGCGGTACGTCAAATGTCACGTCATCATCAGCTCCAGTTGGCTCATCAAGATCTGAATCAGCTTCCAACAAGGTCATTATGTCATCAACAGTTAATTTTTGCATTTTCTATAAAAACAATTCGAACCCAAGAATTACTTAGTAATGTATAGTAATAGAAAAGAAACAACCTCTGAAGGTAAATGTCGAATATATTCGACATTCGAAAAACAATCGCCAAGGGCACCAGCATTATTTTTTAATACAAATTGCTTTGGAAAACGTTTGTTCACACTTGTATCAATACTTACAATTTATTTCGATATAGTCCGATCTTTTAAAAATATATTTTTTATACATAAAACGAGATTATTTTTATGTACGTAGTGATTACTCTTTTAAAACAGGATTTAAAATAACAAAACAGATCAAATACCCTGATAAACAACAATTGTAAATACAATTAGTGTTTATATTTTATTTAAAACAAACAAATTAACACTAACTTTATTTTATTATACAGTAAAAGCGCATAGAAAAAGAGTATGTTGTAATGTCGAATATATTTGACAAAACCACGGAAAGGGTTAATAAATTTTTCTTTCATTTTTCATTGTTTGTTTATTACACATAAAACTACACACACGCCCAAGACAAGTACGAACAAATTAAGTGTGCATTTAAAAGTAAAAAAACGAAAAGAAAAAAATTTCATTCCAAAATTATTAAAGAAGACGAATAATAATAACAACAACAACAAAAAAACAAACTCATGTTTAAATACATGTGATCGTCAAGTCAGAAATCAAAATTTTAAATAAAACGATACGCCAAGAAGAAGAACAAGCGATTATTTGTAATTTTATTTTTATGGCCGCTTTTTTATTATTTCTTGTTATCACTTGTAGTCAGTCTATGTGTCATTCGGTTTTATTTTTCTTTCATTTTTGTTTTCATTTCTGTGTGCAATTGTGAATTTTTTCCAAGACAAATTGTGTTTGAAAATCATTGCCGTTAGTTTTTTATAAAAAAAATTGAAATTAAATCGGAAATGCCATGTGTTTTCTATTTTTAACAAAAATTAAAAACAAAAAAAAACCCCTGATTTGGTCGCGTAAAATGTTTGAGAATAGTAAACAGGAAATCCTTGTCATACCCTGTTTTTGTAAAAGCGATTTCAGATGATCGAAAATGTATATGTACGTAAAACACTAGATTATTAAAATATTTTCGAGTCATTTTCATAGGATCGATCGATCATTTGCAGTCGTTAGTTGTATAAATACAGGGGTTTAATCTTTTTTTAGAAACATTGTACGAGCATTTTGTTTGCTCGTATAAAAAAGTTAACTTCGTCGGGTATATCTCCGATCTCAATGTTCACCCGACCGTAACGAAAACTGATCCTTGAACCAATTGCTATCCAGCGGTATAGGTCAGAAAACCGCACCTTTTTAAATTTTATGGAATTTTAACCAATTTATGGCTGTAGCTTTCTGGATCTAGTTGCGTATGCACGGTAGCACCGGGGTGAAACCCGCAGTGTCAACGGGTCCAGGCTAGGGTTACAATGCCCCCGTCCCGTTAAAATCCTTTCAGGCCTCAAAGTAGTTTAATTGTCCATCGCCGTTAAGTTGGGTGGTGTATGTTCGGTTGTGAAGAGTCCCGATTAGTACCCGGCGATAGCTGGGTGGGGAACCGTGATTGGAGTCCATAACCTCGAGGAGGGCGCGTTCTACCAGCTTCCACCTAGTGGCGGCGATGGATCCGTCGAGGTGTCCTCGATCAATGACCGCCCAGGTAAGGCCATCCTTTATCATCGCGCTGAGAGGCTTGGGGGTCCTACTTTGTTCGTGGCGTCTGGACTGCGTGGATGATCGAGTCTTCGAAGGGGATATCTTGTTGTTGGCGCTTTGGAGGCTGAAGGGGAGCGTTTAGATCGGTGGATCTTTGCCTACTGGGGGCCGTCTCTGCCGTTTTCGGAGAGGCGGGGGGGGGACGATAATTTTGATGGGCCTTAGCCCAGCCTAACAATGATTAGCATGGCTGACCTGCGAGTTCTACATGCTCTAATTCTAGCACTCAGGGTTCTATTGGCACCTGAAAGTGGGTTGGTGTCAGGGGTCTGCGCACCAGACTTGTTTACGGCAGCCGAAGACTGCATGAACATAATCGCAGAAGATTTGGAGTCAGACGGTGCCTCGGTCGAAGTTGCTAGGGCGAAAGGTGTGGCGTCCGGTTTCGCAACTGGTGCCTTGTGTGCCAAGCGGGATGTTGCTGAAGTAGACACTTGGGCTTTGACTTAAGAGGTGGGGGCAGCACAATTCTGGCAGGTGCTTGCCTAGAGAGAGTGTTGCGTCCACCGTCTAGAGTGGATGCTTTGCAGTCACCAATTGCAATTGCAAACACGGTCCCCACTCAAAGCCGGTATCCTTGCCTGCAATGTGTAGTTACCCATAAATGGTCCCGTGGTTATTTACGCAAGCAGGGTGCCCACGCGGGGATTGACACCAGCCCTCATGGGGACAGGTGCTCAGAACCAGACCGGGTACTAATCGGGAGTCTTCTCAACCGAACCTACACCACCAACTCAACGACGACGGACAAGGAAAGTACTTTGAAGCCTGCCAGGGTTTTAACGCGACGGGGGCGATTATAGCCCCAGTCTGTAGCTGTTCACATTGCGGGTTTCATCTCGATGCTACCGTGCATACGCAACTAGGTCCAGAAAGCTACAGCCTCCAGCTCAAGGCAATCAAATCAGAAGTAGGAGGCGGAAGAGTGGTCCGAAGAAAATCGGTGAAAAGGGTCGTGCTAAAGGGGATTCAGCCAAAGTCACCCAGGTTGAGGGGGAGATGTTTATTGACTCCCTTGTCTAGATAGGATGTGACGATGTCACTCACTAAAGGTCTTACCTAGCATTGCGTACGCAATTTTTCAAATTCGAAATTTTTCAATATGCGTTTAGGAAGTCTTATTTCCTATGTCTTGCAATAAAGTGCTTTACATACATACATACATTGTATGTGTTCAAAAGTGGTACATACATAAGCACACTGAACCACTTTCGGAAAAATAATTTAAATTTAAGCAATTCGAACAGTTGTCAATGTAATGTGTGGGGTCAGAAGCGAACTATAAAGCCACACAAAGAAATTTATTTTGTACATCGATTGTACATATTATTTTCATATCGACTGTACATACATACATACATACATACATTCTATAATTAGACGAGTGTGTGTGTGTTTTTTTATCTTGTGCACGCGCCTTTTATTTCTTTTCTAATTATTTATTTTTGTTGTTGTTGTTAATGTTGTTGCGGTTTTTTGTTTTTTCTTTGTTTTTGTTTTACTTTATTTCTCTCATTATTTGTTTATTGCTACACGTACATATGTATGTTACTGTAGTGGTGCTTTAAGCATTTCTTCGTATAATTTTTGGATTTTTTTTTATTATTATTTTGTTGTTGTTTTTATTATCATATGGTCAATTCGAATTCTACATTTGAAGAGTAAGAAAAAAAAAACAAGCCAGAGAGATAATTTTTTTTTTATTTCAGTTTGATTGTCTTTCCTGAACAATATGAGAAGTATGCATATGTGCAATATGTACATACATACACATACATACATACATAGTACATATTAATGTTCCTTGTCCAATATGAATTGTATGTCGGTTTTGTTTTTGTATTTTCACATTCACAGCGACCTTGACATTGTCATCAGTTCATTCGCCAAAAAATGTGTCTCTTTTGTTTTTATTATTGTATGCATGTACGAGGTGTGATCAAAAAATAACCATTAATTTCAAATTTCGTGAGTTGCATACGTATGTTCGACTTTTTGAATTTTTTTTTTCTGTTATGTTTGCACACATGTCTGTTATATACATATGTTGACAATATCAGTCATTTTGAATTGTCAGTTTGTTGTATTTTTGACAGATAAAAAGGTTAGTCGTGTTTTGGTGTGCTCTTCGATTTTTAACTACATTCGAAAAAATGGATCAAAGAAACTGTATTAAGTTTTGTGTAAAAAATGAAATTAAATGTGCAAGGACATTTGAAATGTTGACTGTGACATTTGGCGAGTCTACTATGAGCAAAACACAAGTTCAATTGTGGTATAACCGGTTTAAGTAAGGCCGAGAAGATGTCAATGACGATGCTCGTCCTGATCGCCCGAACACGTCAACAACCGATGAAAACATTGAAGCAGTGAGAAAATTATCACTATTAGAGAGATTGCTGATGATGTTGGTATATCGTTCGGCTCATGCCAAGCAATTTTTACGGATGTTTTAGGCATGAAACGTGCGGCAGCGAAGATTGTTCCGAAATTGCTAAATTTTGAGCAAAAACAACGGTGCATGGACATCGCTTAGGACATGTTGACGACGTTCAACGACGATCCAGATTTGCTCAAAAAGGTTATAACTGGTGACGAATCATGGGTGTATGGCTATGACATTGAAGCCAAAGCCCAATCATTCCAATGGAACAGTTTCTTTAATCCATTTTTTCGAATAGTAAAAAAACGAAGAGCACACCAAAACACGACTAACTCTTTTATCTGTCAAAAACACAACAAACTGACAATCCAAAATGGCTGATATTGTCAACATATGTATATAACAGACATGTGTACCAACATAACAGAAAAAAAAAAAAATGCGAAAATCGAACATATGTACGTATGTATGTATGTAACTTACGAAATTTGAAAATAATATTTTTTGATCACACCTCGTATGTATGCATGGAGCTTCGTTGTGACTGGCATTTTTATATTTCAAGTCGATCAGCGACAATATCAAAATGCCCAATTCTGTTACCTCCCCTCCTATATATAGAAACTAGCTAAAACCCGGTGTGCTTCGCTACTCCTATCGATATGAAATATAAATATTCAAAATATATTGATATACATTTTTGCTTATGTATATTTTTATTATTTTTAGTCAATAACCTCAACGTATAAAATAAGAAGTCTGAATATTTAAATATTTATTTTGTTACTGATATTTACAATGTTTCATAATAATTATTTCTTATTCTGGTTATATACATACATATATAGATAGATATATTCATATGGGAGGTGGAACGCCCCCTATTGCTAGTCAGTCTATTTTTGTCAAAAAAATATTCATATTCATACTAAAGTGGGTTCGACAAAATTTTAGGAGTCTAACTGTTATATATTCTTAGATATAATAATTTAATATTTTTTATAAGAGAGGTGACACGCCCACTATAGCCAATTCGCCGATTTTGTTCATATATACGTAAAAGTCGTCCATACAAAATTTGAGGACTCTAGCTGTTGCAGTTTATGAGATATGCGACATTAAATACTTATTGGGTATGTGGGCGTGGCACCTCGCCACCTTGAAATTTTAAAATAAAATGTAGCCTATAGTTCCTTCCAGACATACAGGAAGGTACTGCTATAATTTCAAGAAAATCAGTCCAGCCGTTTAGCCGTCTATAGACTTCAAACAATTAAACCCACAAACAAATAAACACACATTCATTTTTATATACATAGATGATCAATATGGTCACTCAAACCATTTCGATTGGTCTTGTTTGTGCTCTACAACTGACGTCAAGGCCGAAGAAATTTCATTCCCATCTAGTACGCATGTAGGTATACGGCGGCTAAAGCATAACTTTAAGATAAGAGCCACACGCATATGCCGCTGTATACGACAATTAAACAAAACAAAAGAACATGTTTGATATGAACCGGTTCGATATTCTATTTTTAAACTGGAATTTGTGTGAAGAGATTAAAAAAACAAATTTGAATCATTTTATCAGTAAACGTGTGGCACAAATATTAATAAAATTTTGAAATTAATAAAATACGCACACACACATACATAATAATATAGCTTTCACAATTTAAAGATTCTCTACAACAACAAACGATGAAACAAATGTTGGATGAACGATTGTTTTAATAAAAATTCACAAGTAAATTTACAAGTAAAGTAGCGTTAAATAGACTAGAGACTACTAACGTTTTATGCTATTAAACTTACGTTTGCCATTATTTCTAACGATTTCACAAAAAAATTTCCAAATTTTTAATAATTTTTTTTTTTCAACCGTAATGTTGTTGTTATTGACGCTTATGCCAAGGCAACAATATCCAGGTGAGACGAAAACCATCATAATAAAATTAATGTCTGCAGACATTAAAAACATACATGCGCGCACCCTAATAACGAAAAGATAAGAGCAGTTTCGAAACGAACAAAAAAAGAAAAAAAAAAATACTTAATAGGCCCAGACAGTTGAAGAGCTAGGCAGCAGTCATCAAGCAAAATGGTAAACAATCGTTTACACGTGTTTATGGACTGGCCTTAAAAAATTCAAACACACACTCTCACTCACGCACAACACATAACCGCTAAAAAAGAACGAAAGCTTAACTCAACTGAAGCTGGCTTTGTTCAGCTTCAGTTTCATTTTAATTCACTCTTTTTTTGAATTCTTTTTCTTGATATTTTACTGTCAGAGATAGCAAGCAGCAGCATTAAGAATAAACTTAAAAAAGAAAAAAAAAACTTTTTTTTTGTTTGTTTGTTTGCTTTTAATTGAAATACCCAGCCACATAAAGATTCATAAAGATTTTCAACGTAACCATGACCGAGTCTCTTTCAACATATGTCAGACGGTCAGCTCTATTTATTTGAATTTCATTTCGTTTTATAATAACAGAGAGTGAGAGAGAGGTAGAGTGCAAGACATGCAAACTAAAGTAAAACCTTAAAAGAAATTCCCTTTACGATGATGGCTGTCAGTCGCTGTAGCGAACAATATCTCAAAGACTAATTACACGGTGCGACAGTGAAAATACACCCGAGTAACTACGAGTACACAGTCCACGTTGTTCAGTTAGTTGAGTAGATCTCAAAAATATTTTTTTTATATTTCTCGAAATCTCCAAACTTGTTTCATTTGAATTTTACGCACAAATTTCTGGATTACTCAAACATATCTAACCCGATTTCCAAAATTTAAATCTTGTTGCAAAGTGGAGAGATGGACCTTTAAAACGGTATACATATGGGCAATTTCGTGTCAAGTGACCAAGGTTAGTACTATTGGATAGTAGGCCAGACACATATTTTCAGCTCTATCAGTCAAGAACTGCCGGAGTTAGAGGGGGTCAAAGTTGGACATTTTAGTCATACAGGGTTTTTTTAAAATGTGTGTAATTTTTCACCTATTGGTCCTAGCAAAAATTTTCCAAAGCATATTAGATAGCAAATTCTTTAATCTTTCCAAAAATAATTTTTTTAATTTTTTAAAAAAAATTTTTTTTATTTTTTTTTTCTATAAAAAAATATTTTAACTCAAAATCCAAAGTTTTGAAATTTTACCATATGCACTATATTTTTTTTAATGGATGTTTTTTTTTTTTCTCAAAGAAAGCTTAGTGCTTTTCCTTTAAGAACTTTGTGGTCACTTAATGGGATGTGAGTGGAAAAACATTTTAAAAAAACCCTGTATGACCAAAATGTCCAACTTTGACCCCCTCTAACTCCGGCAGTTCTTGACTGATAGAGCTGTGTCTGGCCTACTATCCAATAGTACTAACGTTGGTGCAAATTTCATCCAAATCGAAAGACATCGATTTTAAAAATTGGGTCACTTGACACGAAATTGCCCATATATGTATCATGTTTTGCAAATTGGTACAATAAAAAATTTTAACTTCGAAAATATTACATGGTAGCACTTCTATTATTTTGAAAACAGCTGTACGTGTTGTTAAAATGATCTTTGAACTTTGCAAAATTGATTTTTTTTGTAGAATCGACAGTTTTTTTTTTCTTTCAAATTCCAAAAGTCCTTTTCGATATGAAATGACATATCTCTCCACATTATTGTTGGATTAAAATAGTCCTTTCAAATAAAATGATATACAAAATCGAAATAAAAAAATAAACCTTATAAGCATATTATAAACAAAAGCAAAAAACAAAAAATAAAAATCAATACAATTGCATTTAACAAACTAATCAATTTTCATTTCGTTATAGGTGTATGTATATACCTCTTTGCTATTGTTTGCACAATTATATATATGTACATGCATATATACTACATATTCCTATATATGTACATATGTATGTATGTATGTTCGTATTTTTTGTAGCCTGCGGAAGAGCAAGAATGTGCTCGAGGTGTGTAAGCGGGTGTCTAAATGGCGCACACGTGCGTCCAACAACGGACATTAAACCGTCACTATAATACAATGGCAACAAATACTGCTTTTGTTTATAAATTCTTTGCATGTGTGTGTGTGTGTGGGTATTAAACAAAACTTTTTACTGAGAATAACAAGAGCCGGCATTAGCGATAAAGAGGGAAAAAAATAAAAACAAAAACACACCAACACACTGCTAAAAGTAAAATAATATACAAGAAGAGTAAAATATATGTTTACAATTGAGAATGTTTATTTTATTTTTGGAGAATGTTGCAAGGAGATTAAAAAATGTTTATAAACATACAGAAAATATTACACAGCAAGAAAATAAAAAATAGTGAGCAGTTAGTCACTATCAAAAAATTTTTTTTTCTAAAATTACTCTTGATTAAATTGTCAAACTATTTGCCATATTATTTTATTAATTATTTTATTACATACATACATACATATATATATTATTGGTCATTATAACCCTTTAGTCAGGATTACGACCTAGCTTCTCACACCAGTGATGAACGACAAATTTTTAAGAAACTTTACATGGCAATTTTTATTTACTCAGTTTTTGCCAGAAAGCTACTGAGGCAGTCGCCGAAGAAATATTTTTTATTTTTGTTTTATTGGAAATGTCTAATCTGGCGTTTGAACCGAGGCCTCACGTTTAATACACTACCTACTATACTACGGCGACTAATTATCTTGGAAATAATTGAAAATAAATGAAAGAAAAAATTCGTAATTTACGTATGTACATACATATATTTATTGAAAGCCTGATTGCTGTTAACGCAATTTACAAAAATTAACAAACAAAAAAAATATATAATATTGTTCCTTAGACGCCTTTTGCACGTACAAACAACTTTGTAAATAAATTTGGCAAACTCTTGATATTTTGTTGTTGTGTACACAACCATCGGTAGACGATGAACGAAGAACAAAGCAACTTCGCGATTACATCAAAGAGAGAACTTACACCCACTCGTTTCTCCCCACCCCCTCCAGCAAACTCAAGACTTTTCAAAGTACTTTACAAAGCACTTTGAACGTGCAAAAGGCGTCTTAGTAAAGTTCCTGCAGTTACGCAAAATAATTGGCGGCATTACTTAAATAATTATTTATTTATATCAGCTGAGTGTTTGGACCAAAAATTTCAACATTCACTTTAAAGCGTAACTGACAAGTGCAAGTTCGTTTTAATTTTTAAAATTGCAAGTACGTATATAATGGAAAAACGAGCGTAAATATTGAATATAGAAACGTAAAACAATTATGCTTTCGACATTTACTATCAATTTGTTTCAGTGCTTTTGGCACATTGTATCAACAACATTTGTTGCAAATGTTGCCTCATTCTCAGCAACATTTCGTACGTTTCGGTGTTTCTGTATCTAAACATTGAGAATGATAACAAAGAAAACAAAAAAAAAGTTAAGTAAACATTTTTTGCCCGACGCTTTTAAATCTAAATCTCAAATAATTCACAAAATCACTATGTTTTACGCTTTCGAACTGAGTACACACGTTTGCAATCAAGCGGGAGAGTGTAAAAAGTTATTTTTTTTCTTGTTAAACGAAAAGAAATAAATTAAAAGCAAATTAAAAAAAAAAAATATTGTGAAAAAAGAAAATAATTCCATATATTGTAATAAAAAAGAAAGTGCCAAACGAATCCCTAAAAAAAATTGAAAATTCCATTACAAAAATAAAAGAAAAAAAAAACAATCAAGTTTAATTACAATAAAATTGTGATAATATTGTATTAGTGATTATAAGCATTACTTCCTGTGACTAAACAAAAGGAAAACAAAAATAAAGACGTACTTTAGCAAAATATTGTATTTGTTGCTGTTGATTTATTGTTAGATTTTCCGGTAAGTACACTTTAACCTCCGCATAACCTTAAAACGAATAAAAAAAAACAAATCTACAGAATGCGGGTAACCACCAGAAAACCTTTTTTACTTCAGTGATTTAACGATGAACTCTTGCACACATACATGCATAGGGGCACACGCTTAAAAAGTTAAATTCTCTTACAGGTCGACAAGAGCATAACACGTCCTGCACTCCTCCTGTTCGTATTACATACTGCCATTACCATGAATTCATTTACAGCATATTTTTACACGCACACTAACACACACACACTTAGTGATTTATTGTTACACTCTTTTTACTGTTGCTGTCGTTATCAGTGTTATTTAGCGTAAATATTACAATAACGCCAACAAACACCAACAACAAAAAGTATGTGTTAATTCTCTTCTTAAATTTTACTTCTTCTAAAATACCTTTTCTCAAGGACACTTAAGGTCGAATAGGACTCATACCCTCACATACATACATGCTCACTAGATTCGTATTATATCCCGTAGTGAATTTGGAAATGAACATTTGTTGTTGCTGATATTTTCTCAGTTGGCATGTGTTTCGAGAGATACACTGTTCTTCCTACTACAGTATGTGCATGTGGTTGGGTCGCGGGTGGGGAATGTGTGTGGGTATGGTAAAAGGATATAGAAACAGTTTCTAAATAATTTTTCTTTTGTTTTCATTTCTTCTTATTGTTTCTGTTTTATGTTAAATCAACAAATATAAAGGTATGTCCCTTAGAGAGAGTATGCGTGTGTGTGTTTGTGTGCGTTATTAATGTAAAGGAATAAGTATTTGATATTTAATCGAGTGTATTATTTGTATAAAACTTGGGGTTTGAAAGCGATTAGATTGTATACACCTTAAACGCTTACAATTATCTTACTTGTCTTGTTTTGTCTTTAATTTTTTTTTCATTTGTTTTCTAGAACATTTAAAATGTCTATCGTCGTCTTGGGGGGTGGGGGAATGTATTACATTAAATAATTTATGAAAATTTCACAATTTTGTGAAACTACACACATACATACATACATAATTTGTTTTTAAATTAAATTTAAAAAGAAATCTTAAAACTTCTTATTGATTGGAATGGAATTCGAAACCATATTTAATATTTCTTGTCTGTTTAAGATTTTAAGAGTAAATTTTTTTTTTAACTATTTCATAATTGCAACAGAAACAAAGAAAAATAATTGAAAATAATTGCATGTGTAAAGTGTCAAAGACAGAAGTACTCCAGTGCAACATAAATAAGTTCTTATTCGCCTTTACGAATTATGCTAATAAAGGGTGATTTTTTAAGAGCTATAGGAAAATTTTTCAAAAAAAAACACATAAAATTCAGAAAAATGCATGAAATCTTTATTTGAACCGATAGTACATACATAACATAATTGGTCATTACAACCCTTCAGTCAGGATTACGACCTAGCTTCTCACACCACTTATGTTGTGTGCGTTAATTTTATACATGAGTGGCGGGACCTACAGTTTAAAGTCGACTCCGAACGACAGTTTTTTGAGAAGCTTTTCATGGCTATTTTATTTACTCTCAGAGTTTTTGCCAGAAATCTGCTGAGAGGAAGACGCCGAAGAAATATTTTCATATTTTCGTTTTGATGTCTGACCTGGGATTCGAACTCGGGCCTTCAGACTAATAAGCCAACACACTACCTACTAGACTACGGCGACTTCAATCGATAGTACGGTCCATATAATTTAATATTGGAAGATTATTTCATGCAAATGTTGACCGCGACTGCGCCTCAAATGGTCCATCCGCTTAGTCCAATTTTGGCATACTCTTTCCAATATTTCGGCCGGTATCTCACGAATAAATGCTTCAATGTTGTCTTCCAATGCGTCAATTGAAGCGGGCTTGTCTGTATAAACATGAGCTTTAACATAGCCCCACAAAAAATAGTCTAAAGGCGTTAAATCGCACGATCTAGGCGGCCAATTGACCGGTCCCGAACGTGAAATAAAATGTTCACCGAACTCGCCTCTCAAAAAGTCCATTGCTACGCGTGCTGTGTGGCATGTGGCACCGTCTTATTGAAACCAAGTCAAGCTCTTGCATTTTGGGCAAAAAAAGTTGGATATCATCTTACGGTAGCGCTCACCATTCTTAGAAAAAACTTTAGAAAAATACTTATAAATGATTCGAGATTTACGGTCTTAGGCTTAGTTGTTAGGCATTTACAACAAAAGAAAAAACAGACACATAAGCAAAAAAGACAGAGCAGCAATCAGAGCAAACACACAACCTTTTAGTGAGTATTTTAGTGTTCGCACATGATTCATACTTATTTTGTGATTCGTGTTGATGTTGAGTTATGAAGAGTCGACATCATTCATCTTGTTAAGTATGAATATGATGAGTTTGTACTTCAAACTTTGAATTTGAGTAGAGGAGGTTCCATGATATTAAAATAAGTATGAAGGCGTATGAGTATCAGAAATTATGAGTATCATTCGATTCTACACATCTTTTTGAATACAGTCGAACTTCTATAATTTGAACTTCTATTACTTGAATTTTCTATAAGTTGAAGCACAGCAACAGCATCTTGGAGAGAAATTCTATCAGGTTTTACTTCTTTAACTTGAAGTTTCTATAAGTTGAATTTTTTTTCTGGATAATGGCGATTCAATTTATAGAAGTTCGACTGTACATACTCATTGTTGATCTTTGCCTACGACTGATTCTCAATTGCAATTATACAACACCACATACATAGACTTGCGGCAAATTGTTCCATTCGGAATACATTAAAAATACTCTTGCGAATGCATGTATTCAAATAGAATTTCACCAGTTGATCTTTTCAATTTCAATTTCACTTTGAATTTCAAATACAAATAATCACTAGATTGCAGAAAAAAAAAATTTTCCATCAGACAATGGAATTGTTTAAGAATTTTATTGCTTCAAACAAGAAATACACATGCTCATATCTAAACAAACCTTATTATTGTTATTATTATTAATGTGTTGCTTTTTTTTTTTTTTGAAACTTTTAGTTTGAAAGTAAATAAAAAAGTAGACGTGAAGAAATAAATAAAAAAAAAATTCAAATTTTTTTTTGCTCTCGATTCAGTCAAAATAAGGTCTGTCTGATTCACGATCAAATTTTTAAAGGCCTACCATCACACAACAGCCGACGGCAAAAGTCATAAAAAAAAACTCAGACAAAATGAAGAATAAGCAAATAAATTAATATGTATGTACATATGTATGTATGTGTAGTAAGTTAGCTTGATTATTTGAATGAATGAATGAATGAATGTTTTTGTTTACCGAATATGTATGTAAAAATAAAAAAGAAAAATTTTTTTTAAATTGAAAGAAGGTTGTGGAAAGAAAAGATACATAGTTGGGGTTTTTTTTTTCTTTGCTTTAAAACCATGTTAAAACGAGGGTCGCTTTATCATATTACGGTCTGGTATTAAAAACAAAACAAGGTTGAGAAGCAACAATTGTGATGGCACGTGTATAACGAAAATTTAATAAAAACAAAAAAATTCCAGTGATACATTCATACATTTGTTTTTATTCTTTTATTTAATTTTTTATTTTTCTTTTGCATTTTATTATTGTAATTTATTTGTTATTGTTGTTGTTTTTTATATCTCTTTAACCATTAATAGTTGGTATCCATTTGTACTTTTATTATAGCCGTCCCGTCAATAAGTGTTTTTATGTTTTTTTTTTATTCTTTTTTGTTTTATAATATAAACACACATGCGGGCACATACATGTGTACGTATATACTTACATATTCCACTTAATAAAGTCATAAAAGATAAATAGAAGAAATAAAAATTCAAAAAGCAAAAGAAAAACAAAAAGAAAATGAATTAGAAACGAATCGAATTGAACAAAATTTCAATAGAAACTTAGATGCGAATTATTGTAATACGAATATTCATTGTTTTCTTTGTAATCATTTCCAAAGAGACAGAGAGAGAGACAGAGAGAGAGAAAGAGATGCAGCTATTTTGTGTAGTTTTACACGAGTCAGTCGAATAGCGACCCTGGACTCGTTACGCTGACTAATTGTCGTTATAGTTTTTGTTTTTGTTTGTTTGTATTTCGTTTTATTTTTCTACACAAACAATTTGTTTTTATTTTATTACTAGCAGATAGTACCCGGCGTTGCGCGGGTTATGTAGTTTGGATTAGTTTAAAAAATTAAAAAAAAAATTATTATTGGGTCATTTTTGCATTAAAAATAACAATAAATAAAAAACCGGTTTATATGTTTCGAAACCGGTTTTGAAACCGGTTTCTTAAAAAATGCAATTTTTCAAATTATTCGGAAACCGGTTTAACAAACAACCCAGTTTTTTGAATACTCTAAGTTTTAAATATAAATGGACTCAATTTGCCCGTTTTTGGCCCCTTTCCCCCTTTTTGGACCCCTTTTGGTCCAACTTTATAAACGGAACACCTCCAATAGCTATTTGGGTAACTTAACCAAGCTAAATCGTAAAAAATGCCTTTAAAACAGATAAAATACAGCATTTATGCATAAAAGTACTAATTTTTGCCCATTTTTTCTCCCTTTGTCACATTTTTTTCCCTTTGGGTCAAAATTTTGAAATGATTTATTGCCTATAAACTACACCGACAAAAGCTCGATCAGGCGTGATTTGCTAACAAACAAACCAACAAAAAAACAGACTTACAGAAAGATTTATAATATATATTAGGATGTACTCTACCATACACAAGCTCTCTACATTGCATACACATCTCATGTTGTGTATTGTAAATTTCAAAACATTCTACAGAGTGTACGTAATTAATATCGGTCTTGAGAAGTAAAATAGAATAAAATACAAAGTATTTGAGTGAGAAACTAGGTCGTAATCCGTGCTAAAGGGTTGTAATGACCAATTATGTATTTGAGTAATTCATTCAATTAAATAAAAAAGTTAATTGTTTAGAGATCATGGAATAGCTTTTGAGATGTACTAGTCCTATAGAGCTAAGTTTTTAAGTTAAATAGATCGCCTTTGCATTGATTACTTGGCTCATGTTTAGTTCGCTAATAACACACACACATATGTAATTGGTCATTACAATCCCTCAGTCAGGATTATGACCCAGCTTTTCACACCACTTATGTTGTGTGTCTCAATTTTAAACATGAGTGTCGGTACCTACAGCTTAAAGTTGACTCCGAACGATAGATTTTTGGGAAACTTTTCATGGCAATTTTATTTACATACATATATACATATGTATATAATTGGCCTTCACAAGGATTACGGCCTAGCTTCTCACACCACTCATGTTGTGTGTGTTAATTTTAAACATGAGTATCGGTCGACTCCGAACGATAGATTTTTGGGAAACTTTTCATGGCAATTTTTTCTTTACTCTCAGAGATTTTGCCAGAAATAGGGTGGTTTTCTGTAAGAGTTTTACGTAATATCATCATCATAAGAGACTCCAATAATTATCACATGATATACACAAGTTTTTATAGGCCATCCTAAGGCCAACGTTTATTGTTAACGTAATTTGCTACAACGGTTTAATGAATGAATGAATGCCTTTGTGAGAAAGCAAATCGTATAATAAATTTTGTTGTTGTTCAAATCGGCCAATATACAGATGGAATACTACTACAAAACATTTTAATGTAGATAAACAGCACTGTCGTCATTTAATTAATTACTAACACGAGTTTTCTTGCTTAATTTTGCTTTTTTTTTTTTTTTTTGAATTTGTTTTTCACACACAGTTTTTTGTTTAAACTTCCGCTATTAAAAATATAACGATTATTTTTGCGTTTTTCCTTTGCTTTTATCTTTCGTTAGTTAGAAATAGACACACACACAGACGTGCACACGTACACTTATGAGCATAGACAAACGCGATTTGCGATTTTTTTTTTCTAGAAACTAGAAACAGGGAGAGCATGTGAGAGATAGAGAGGGAGATGGCATCTCAAATAGCATTTAAAACGTAAAAATTTCTTTTTTTTTACTCCATTTCATAGTGCTTCTCAAACACGTGTAAATTAATGTGTCAAGTTTTATTTCTAATGGCAACTGTATTCGAAATGTTTATTTTTTCTTCTTTTTTTTATTGCTAAACATTATTATTGTTGTTGTTGCCATTGTTAATATATTTTTGCAAACTTATGATAAGTAGTCATATGCAAACACGTGTATAAATAAAAAAAAAAAAAAAAAAACGATGCATATACATACATACATACTTTGAGTCTGTGTTTGTTTATGAATCATTACGAGTCGACTCGTCATAGTATAATGACCGCTTTTCTGTATAAAGAGCAAAACAAAAAATCTAATTATAAAACTTTATCGTTATAAAATTCAATTTAAATAAGAAAAAAAAAAATAAATTTAGTCATGATTGTTAAAGGACTTTTAAAATAACAGAGAAAAACGGAGACTTATTTTAAACAGAACCTGGGGGTTTAAAAGGCAGAACAAGTTGTTCTCTGTAGTTCTCTCTATTCTCGCATTCTCGCCATATTAAATGCATTTCTTCGAAGTGCCATCAATTAACAAACAATATGAAAATTATTCTCATTTCTTTGTTTTCTTTTACTTTTAAACATAAAGTATGTGCTCGTTTTTCGTATTAAATTACATCCTGATGTATGGTTATACATATTTTTTTTTTTTTTAAATTTAATTTAATTAAATAGTAATTCTGATTTCATCAAATAATACAACAAAAACATTCACATGCATACATACAAAGTAAATACACATACATATGTACATGTAGTAGCTAGAGTGACGAAACTGTGCTTATGTTAATTACAAAAAAAATCAGCAATTAATGGTTTTTTCGCTACTCATAAGCACTCTTGAAATTTTGAATAAAAGTGAGTCAACAATATTGAAATTTTACTCGGATTCTTCATTCATACTCACTACAACGTCGATTTATAAGTAGAGAATGCAATGAGTATTCGTACAACGTTGACATCAAACTCATACCATTCGAAATATGTTTGATTCATAAGCCTACTCATTTAGATTCATAACTTTAGAAAAATACTTGAGTGACACGAATCATTCATTAAAATTTGGAGTCTTAGTTGTTAGGCATTTACAAAAAAAAGAAAAAAGACAAAGCAGCAATCAGAGCAAACACACAACCCTCTAGTAAGTATTTTAAGCTGGAGGTCCACACCACGCGTTCTACGCTTTTTCGCATTCTACGCGTTTTCGCATTCTACGCGTCTGTCAAAAAAGTAGAATTAATGTATTTATTTGGTGCAAGTTACACGCACAAAAGCGTAGGATGCCTTGACGCATAGAACGCGAAAAGTAGATCTACTTTCTAATTTTGTAAGCATCACAAGCGGTGCGCGTACAAAACAGCTGATTTTGACAAGTTGTTTTGTTTTAATTTGTTTAAAATTTTTTGAAAAAACCAGACACATCTCGTTCCAAGTACAAGGGACGCACCCAAAATCGTCGTTTGTTCTTTTGGAGCTTATTGTACACACTTGTGGCAACAAATATTATGTTCACAAACTCAATTAATTCTATAAATTCTTTAAAATTTTCAATTTCATTTGCCATTTTTGTACGAAATGTTTTATTCCAAGTATTTTCAATAAAATGTTTTTATTTTGTTAACAGCTGATCAAAACAAACATTGGCGCTTAAAAAGCGTTGCATGTAACTTGAAGCGTAGAATGCGAAGAAGGTATGAAATGCACGCAACGCTTTGACGCTAAAACGCGTGGTATGGACCTCCAGCTTTAGTGTTTATACTTATTTTGTGATTCGTGTATACATATGTTGAGTTATGGCGAGTCGAAATCAATGACAACATCATATGTGTTGTATGAGTATGAATATGATGAGTACTTCAAACTTTGAATATGAGTAGAGGAGGTGTTCCATGATAATAAAATAAGTATGAATGCGTATAAGTATCAGAAATTATGAGTATGATTCGATTCTACTCATGTTTTTGAATACTCATTGCTGATCTTTGTATGACATCTAAAATATCAATTAGGCCCGTTTGACAACTGCTGTCAATAACGTCAATGGGGTACTATTAAAATAATTTTTTTTAATACAAACATTCTACCATTACACATTAACATAATATACATATATGTATGTATGTATGTATGTATATCAATTTGCATTTGCAATAATTTTTTTGTTTATTTTTTTTTTAATATTTCCATTTTTATAGAATTTACGTCATTCTTGAGCAATTCTGTACCACCCGCATTCAATTTAAGCTGTCGTGTGTATGTATGTGTTTATTATTTAGCAGAGCACCACTTTAATTTATCATTTTAAATGCCAACATTTAATTGACATGACAGGTTCCAAAATAAATTCAAAAGAAAATGCATTCAATGCACGAGCAAGCAATACATCTTAAAATCACACGTTTTTTCTTAGTTTCTATGTGTATGTAATAAAAATGGTGGAATGAAAGAACGAACACAGTTCATAAAATCATTAATATTGCCTGCTTACGAATGAAGGTGTGTGAGTGCCATTACATTTTGTAAATATTTACAATATTGAAGGTTATATTGATTGCATAACAGTAACGTTACTTTTTTCCATGTCTCTTGACTGACGTCACATGCAAGTAACTATTGTACGTTGAAGTAACGAGAGAGTGAGAGAGAGTGATTTACTGCAAATGAAACCTACCACTTATTCACCACATTTTTTTTACTCTTTAGCAAGTAATGCATTTCAATGTGTATGTGTGTGTGGGTTTTTAAGAAAAAACTCTCGGCAACCATTGCAATCCTTGTAATACTTTTGCAGTTGCCAACTGCAGTAACACATTTGGCGGCAGTAGATTTTTATATATGTAAACCTGCTTATAGTCATGGTATCGTAGTGAGCAAAAATCTTTCTTTCTTTCTTTTTTTTTTTTTGTTTTAAGGCAATGATTTCTGTTAAGAATTATTCTTAGAGCTCCTTTTAATACGGAAAAGTTTTGTTAGTAGACAAAACGATGTCGTTTCTACAGGAACTATAAGGTTGTTCATGAACAGAAAAAAAAAAAATTAAAATAATAATAAAAAAGAAAAGGAAATGATAAGAAACAAGATGTGTTTAATGAAAAACAATATTTGTATAAATTTTCAAATTATTTCAATGTTTTTGTGAATAAAACTCATATGAAATTATTAAAATACATGCATAATGTGCTTGGAAATTCACTGCAATCTTTAATTAATTAATTTATAATTATTGTGTTGTATTTACAATAATCAAAAAACTCGGTACCTACCTAACCTAACAATTAATGTCTTTACTCAACGTTTGAACAGGTCTTTAATATTTTTTTTTTAAATAAAACTCAAGTTTCGGTTATAGAAACGTATACTACAGAATTTATGGAAATTACTTTTATGTGTAGGCTTATTAGATGTAGGCCACGTTTGAAACCCCAGACAGGACATCAAAATCAAAAATACGAAAAAATATTTCTTCGGGGAAAGGTCAACTGTGACAAGTACAGTACCCGGAGGCACACCACTTATGTTGTGTGCGTTAATTTTATACGTGAGTGGCGGGACCTACAATTTAACGTCGACTCCGAACGACAGATTTTTGAGAAACTTTTTTATGGCAAATTTTATTTACTCTCAGACTTTTTGCCATAAATCTGCTGAGAGGAAATCGCCGAAGAAATATTTTTTTTTTCATACACTAGAGCCCCGACTTGCGTCGTTCCGATATGCGTCGTTTCGATTTACGTCGCTTTTTAAAAATTGACAAAACTCAGCTTGCGTTGGTGCAATTTCAACTTGCGTCGATTAAATTTAGCAGAATTTGAAGGAATGGAAGAGGATGACATTAATGAACATTTACTGTCTCACGATGAGGAGCATGATAATAAAAATTTATTATCCATTAATATTCAGCATGCTTTAGAAGATGATGTTATGATAATTGATAATACATTAGAGGAAAAAAATAACAATCTCCAATATTTCGAAAGCTATGCAATTAATTTCCCATGCATTGAATATATTTTCTGAACACGATCCTGACGAAAATCGTAGCGAGGGCGTAGCAGCATCTGCTGACCAAGCCATTAGTTGTTACAAGGAAACATAGCACCAAAAAATCTCTAAAAATTCAACAAAACTTTTTGTTAACAAACCTGTAAGACCACGTAATCAAATGGAGTGTTGTTGATTTGAATTTATTATTTGAAGAAAGCACCACATTAACTAAACAAAGCAGAATTTCTTCTTTAAAATTTATTTTTTTATAAATGAATTTTATTGATTTTTGTTAAGTTTTTTTTGTTAATTTATATTTTTGCTATTTCTTTATAATAATTAGAGAAAACTTTACTGAACTAAATAAAATAATGAAAAATGTTTTCATAATTCTGTTTTATCCGAAATATTAAGTTTTTTGCTTAATTTTGATGAATTTCAATGCATTTGTATAGAAAAATTTGATTCGATTTGCGTCGTTTCGATTTGCGTCGCAATTCTCCGGTCCCCATTAACGACGCAAGTCGGGGCTCTAGTGTATTTCGTTTTGATGCCTGATCTGGAATACGAACCCGGGATTTACGTCTAATAAGCCAACACACTACCTACTAGACTGCGGCGACTTCAAACATCTCATCAGATTTCTGGCAAAAACTCTAATGTGATGTTTTTGTAACACAGGCTTTTTCACTTGCTTATCTGTTTATATGGGAAACACAAAGAAAAACAATCAATTAGCCTGTGTTACAAAAACATCACATAAGAGTAAATAAAACATTGTCATGAAAAGTTTCTCAATAAAATCTGTCCTTCGGAGACGATTTTAAACTGTAGGTCCCGCCATTCAAGTATAAAATTAACACACACAACATAAGTGGTGCGAGTAGCTATGTAGGTCGTTATCCTGACTGAAGGGTTCTAATGACCAATTATGTGTAAATGTATTAATGCAGTATTTTGCTATAATTAATACAAGTTTTGTTATTAATTTTTATAAATTCTAGAATTTTATGTAAAAATTGTATACAATTCTCGAAACGGTTTATGGGCTAATACCAATTGGTTTATTATGAATGAAAACTGCACTTCAATTGTGTTGTTCGAGTTGGTTGAGCTGAGGTTTAAACCGCCTGCTCTCTCTAATAAGTCAATACATACTATCTACTAGACGATGGCGACTTATTTTAATTATAACGACTTCAATATTAATTTTTAATTTGATTGCCAAATATACTATACATACGTACACGTGTACACGTGTTAACAACAATCAGTTTTCCAGTTACCTGTATTACATATGCTGTTGATTATCATTATACACATTACATACACTCATACATACAACTTGTATGTATGTACGTGTGTGTTTCGGTATAACATAATTTTGATTAACAATTTATAATACAAGTCACATTATCACAAGATGAAATACCAGGAATTCCCTTTAAGAGTATTGTTATTAGGTTTTACTTTATGGGCTCTCAAACACGAGTAGACGTTTGTCCAGTAAAGTGTTTATAAAAGAGAAACGAGATATATATACAGTTATATTGTATAAATTCCAATACATAATATATTTATAAACACACACATACAAATGCACATATAAAAAAATATACGCATTTGATTATTTGTATAACATTCTGTCAATATTTAGGTCATTTCCTCCACGTGTAAGTGATACAGCAAACGTTAATTTACTACTACGGTCTACTGTTGTGTCGTTTAAGCAGTAATCTGTATGCGAAGAGAGAGAGAGAGTGTATATGGGCAGAGAGAGAGATTTCGAGTGATGAGAATAAAAGTAAAGTTTATAACAGTAAACCACCATTGTTGTGTATGATTATTGAAATAATTTATGATTACTTGTCTTTATGTTTGTTGACATACAAAGTTGCTGACAGGCTATAGATTTTTTTTTATATGTATAGACCAGGGATTACCATTTCATAGCACAATTGTGCAGAGAGAATTCACACACATTGCTTATGCTCTTTTATTTAGTCGTCGACACTGTTGCCAATTTAGCTATTTTCTCGTCAAATCTAGCGATTTTTAAATTCAATTTGCGAGAAAAAATACGATTTAGCTATTAGCTATAAATCTAGCGATTTTTATGTTGCTACAAAGTAACACTCAAATAACGATTTTTAAAGAAAAGAACAACATAAACAAACAACGCGAATTCTTTCTACTGTATTTTTGTGACATGTGTTTAAGTGAATGAAAATTAAAGTATAAAATTAAGTTGTAAGCTTTTAATAATATTGTCAAAAATTATAACAACTAAAGGAATGGGGCCTAAATATAATCAAAAATTTCGCGGAAACTAAAAAACACAAATCAGCCTCATCGCTTAGGGGATCATGTTGGAAAAAATTGGAATTTCCCCAAATGCAAATATTGCTGACAACGTTAAAATGCAAGAATCCGATTTATCTACAATTTGTATGTCAACATATGTACATACGTCGAACAATGCTATTGATCACCTTAGTGATATGTGTAAAAACAACTTTAATGATGCCAATAAAATCCGTGTTAATAGAACCAAATGTACTGCAATACATAAAAACGGTTTAGAGCCCCATACATTAAATATACATATGTACATAATTTAAAAAAAAATTAATTTAAATTTATTGCGAGTATTTTTTCAGAATTAAGCGATAAATCGTTGTCTTTTTTACATAATATTAAAATTCCCAAAAAATTAGCTATGTTTTAAGTAAATTTTCTTAAAAACTTTTTAAAATTTATTGTTTTGGCGATTTATCGCTAAATTTTCATTTTTTTTTTTTTTTTTAATTTAGCTATTTTCTAGGTATTTTTTAGTCGACTTTAGCGATATTTTTTGGAAAAAAGTTGGCAACAGTGGTCGTCGATCAGACTGCGACAAGCACACATGTCAGCGGATGCTATAATATTTTGTTTTATGTTTACACTCAAAAAATAATTTATGTTAAAAAACCCTTCTTTTAAAATTCAAAGTCTTATATGTTCTTAAAACACATTTTGATGGTTTTAATAGTCAAGTAAATAATTTAGATGATATGGAAAGAGAACAACTTTTTTATAGACATAAAGCAATATTTTGGAAAAATTAAAAGGTTCATTTTTAGTAGGAGAGGAAATTTATGAACCAAAATTAGATCCCAGCAAATATCTAAAACATATTACCTAATTATTAAATCAAAGATGTATAACACTATGTATGTTAATGAAATGAAAATCAAAATAGGGTATGTTACTAACATTTTCCTATGACTGTAAGCTCTCAACTTATTGTCTTTCTCTTACTCGCTAATACACAACCAAAAATTTTTTGGTAATCCCTGGTATAGACATACGTACGTACCTAAAATATATGTATAAATATGTATATGCATGTATGTATGTATAAATTTTTTTTTTTAAATAAACAACATTGTAGTAATTTAATTAGAATTTTTATTTTTAATTTTCTGACATTTCTAACGGCTTTCCGTCTGTTCACTTTGTGTTATTCTGTTCGTCGTTTTTTAATTCTCTTTTGCTGTAACTTCCAAAAACCGTTTGCGTTTACATAACGATGATTTTTGTTCGTTACATACTTTTTTTTAAATTTTAATTTGCAATCAGTGTTGATTTTTAAGGGGCATAGCCCCACACACATCAATTTAAATATTCAAATTTATGCATGTATTGTCATTATTTTATGTTGTTTAGCTTAGCAACGCTTTAAAATTATGCCTTTAAAATTAATTTTATACATAGTTGAACAAAGTAATTTTTTACTAACACAATTACAAAAAAAAAAGGGGGGATTCATCAGTTAATTGGATAAGTGGCGGCGCGGCCTTACTATACAACTTTAAAGAAAGAAAAAGAATAAAGCGTAGCATGAAGAAAAGAAAAATGAATATATATGGAAAAAAAGGCATGAAAAACAGAAAGCATGTCTTTTTGTTTTGTTTACTTCTCTTTCTTTCAAAAGTCATCATGCAAAATGGGTTTTACAAAGTGGAGTACATAGTCTGTTACTTTTTTAATCAGAGAGAGAGAGAGGTACCGTTTTATTGTTTAATATTAATGATCGAAATCAGTATCAATGAATGATCCACTACCCCTTGATTAATAAAATATTCAAGTGTTAATTTGTTTAATTAGTTGCCATGGTCTAGTGTAGGTAGTGTGTTGGCTTATTAGACGTGATGCCACGGTTCAAATCCCAGGTCAGACAACTCCAAAAAAAACGAAATATGAAAAAATATTTTTTCGGCGAAAAACTCTGAGAGTAAATAAAATTACCATGAAATTAGTCTCAAAAAACTGTCGTTCGGAGTCGACTTTAAACTGTAGGTCTCGCCACTTATGGATAAAATCAACACATCCCTAAACGAAAAGAATTTAACGACGTCTCTGTTTTGTGTTTATTACTTAAACACGTGTAATAACTTAACTTTTTTTTTTTTTTTTTAGAAATTATCAACAAAAAAAGAAACGAAAAAAAAAAAAATTTTAAATAAAAATCGTATTAAACAAACAGGTTTTCCAGATAGTGACCCCCCCCCCCCCCCCCCCCTGTTTCTGTTCATTTTGGACATTACGAAATTGTGTTTTGGTGCAAATCTTTTTTGTTATTATTGTTCGCTTTATTCGTTTATACTATATGAGTAATGTGTCTACCGTGTCTACAGAAGTCTTTATTAATTTTTAATTTAAAATATACACACTTAAACGGTTTTTTTTTTATTTATTTATTTACATTAAAATGTTACGCATGACATACATTTTTGATTTTCAATTTTCTTTTTTTGATTTTTTTTCCGTATTTTATGGGCTCGTGTTAAAAAAAAGGCCAACACGAGTATTATTTAGTTAAAGCAGAAAAGTTTCTGTAGACTGAATTGTGGCATTAGTCAATATTGTTGGTTATGGGATTATATTGAGAGGGAAAAAAATTAGATTTGTTTTCTTTTTTTCATTTTCTTTTAAATGTGACGTGTTTAAGTTATTTTTAGTGTCTGTTATCTGAATATAATAATTTTAAACTGAGTGATTTCTATCAAAACATACGTCATTTCTGGATAGTCTGTCCACTCACTGCTCGTGTTTAAGTCATAAAAATTCTTCAAAATCTTTTGATAAGATTAAATTAATTCTTTTAATATGATTTTATGAAGAGTTTTTTTTTAAGGAAATAAAATTACAAAAATAAATACAAAACAAAAAAGTAAAGTAAAAGGCCCAGATTTGTTAATTGTTTTTATACAAAAAATTGCAATCTTTTTATGTACCGGAAAGAGTAGACACGTGCCAAACAATTTTTATGGTCTCTTTTTTTTTTTTTTGTTTGTTTGGTAATATAATTTTGAGTTATCTGATGTTTTTTTCAAAAAATCAGGCATGGGAGTATTGATAGGTTCCAAATTTGCTGAAAGCATTAGAACAATATTGTTACGTTTTTACCTTTTTAAAAACGTTTAAATATGAGTTCGTTAATTGCAAACCAAGTAAAAACAAATATGTGTTTTATTTTAATTAAACTCTATCTTTATTGTTCACACTTTTGTGCCACTGTTCACACTTAACCGATACAACAATAATTGCTTGTTCGCTATTATTCACACACACAACAATAACTATAACAATATGTGATTGTTCGTTATATTTCTCTGCTTACAACCTTTTTGTAAGCATCAAACCGCAACTGTTTACTTCACACGCAAAAAATTTTTTTTTTGTTTAAAAATCAATTTTTTTTTTTAGTTTTAAAACTAAATTATGCTTAGGTTAATAAAAATCATGCATGTATTCATGAGATACGCAAGCACATAAGACTAGTAGGTAGTGTCTTGGCTTATTAGACATGTGGCCTAAGTTCAAATTCCAAGTCAGACATTTCCAACAAAAAACAAAAACTCTGAGAGTAAATAAAATTGCCATAAAAAAGTTTCTTAAAAATCTGGTTTTTGGAGACGACTTTAAACTGTAGGTCCTGCCACTCATGTATAAAATTAACAAACACAACATAAGTGGTGTGAGCAGCTAGGTTGTAATCCTGACAGAGATCAACAATGAGTATTTAAAAAGATGAGTAAAATAGAACCATACTCATAATTTCTGATACTTACATATGTATACGCATTCATACTTATTTTAATATCATGTGGAGTCTTTACTCATGTTAAAAGTTTGAAGAACTCATCATATTCATACTTAACAACACGTATGACGTTGTTGTTGATTTCGACTCTCCATAACTCAACATATACACGAAGCACAAAATAAGTATGAATCGCGTAAGAACACTAAAATACTCACTAGAAGGTTGTGTGTTTGCTCTGCTTGCTGCTTTGGCTTATGAATCGAACATATTTCGAATGGTATGAGTTTGATGTTTGAGAGAGGTACGTTAAAAACTCTTGTAGACATATTTAATTCATAATAATTCATAGTTTCCAGCCTTGTGTGAAATAAAACGAAAGTCAAGAGAGTACATATTATAAAACTACCACTACCGACACCAACAACCCCAAAAAGAACAAGCAATGACTTGTCGTTGTCTGCTACTGGCACACGCAAGTATAAAATAAGTGTAAAAGATATTTACGATGCTATAAAATAAAAAGTACCGACATGCGTATATTTTTTTTCCGTTATCGTTAACGTTATGGTGGTTAGTATGCTGTTGGACAAAAAAAAAACAAAAAAAAAAAAAAAACAGAATATTTATTGAGCTGCTGCTTCTCTCTCTCTCTATCAGTTTCTAAATATTTTTCTACTTAAGCAGAATTCCATTCCGCCATTTGTTTAGATTTTACGTTAATTTTGTGTCAATAATTTGCAGTTCTATTCACATGACACCCATGCTGTCTATCTGTTGTCTGCCGCTTTAGGAAGAATTTTGATTTTATTTAGAAGGAGTATGAAAGTAAATGAAAATCTAAATGGGGTTTTTCTTTCAGCTTAAATAAACTTATTAGTACAATCCTACTAAAATGTTGTTTATCTTTTTCATTTTTATTTGTTTTTTATTTACAGGTTTTGCGTAAATCTCTTTTGGGAGGATAACAAAAAAGAAACGCAAGAAAAAAGTTAAATATTCCCAGCATGGCACCAACAATATGCTCAGGGAAAAAACGAGAGTCACGTACCATACTCAACACAAATATACGGCGTAATGGCCAAGGATCCCATCAATTAAATCAAACGCTGTCGAATATTGTTAACTACGGTAAGTCTGGATGTAAATTCTTGAATACATTTCTTATTGATTGACTTGACTGTGCGTTTTCAACAACGTGTCGTTAATAATTACAATTTTTTTTTATAACGATAACAACAACAACAGCAACAAACATTTCATGGCAGCACAAAGAAAATTGACATGTAACTTGCAACACGGAGCAATCAAATAAACGTTGCTTGTATGCTTGAATATCAATTAATAAAGTCAAGTAGTCTGTTCGTTCGCACATGTATGTGCATGAATGTCAATTGGTGTGAGTTGTATAGCACTTTTTCATTATTTAACTCATATTTCTTTCACTCTCTCTATCTCTCTCTCTCTCTCTCGTGAGAGTGTAAGTGTGTGTTTATTCGCATACAAACTTATTACGTATACGTCATGTAGCACTGACATGTGCCTTAATTTATTCATACACAGCCCCACAAAACACAAATGCACAGAGCCACAGGAACAGGCACACAGACACACACTTTTATCGTTGCACTAAAACTAAATATTCACATGAAACAAAGAGGCCAGCCAGACAGACAGTTGTCTTGTCATCACGCAGACAGAATGCAGGCAGGCAGGCATTTAAAGTCATGCATTTAAGCCACATCTCGTTGTGCTTAATGGTTGGTTATGAAACGAGATAAAACGCGTTTGCTACAGCTGCTTATGAAAATAGTGAAAGTGGAAGTGAGTAATAGACTTGAAAGAATGTTTTGTCGCTCTTTTTTCTTAGAACAACAATATGCAGACGATAAAGTAAACACAGAGCTTTATAGTTATTTTAAGTTTTAAGTAATTAAAAACGGATTAAACGTTTATAAGACACGTGTGCTAGGCGCTTTGTTTCTTTTATTCATGAGCAGTAATGAGCTCATTTACCTTAAAATGAATAAACATTAGAGAATTTCAAATGTGGTTATGGTATGTGTGAGTTCGTTACGGTAACAGTACACCCCATGATTTTATACACACAATTGCCAATAATTGTTTTTTCCCAACCATTATGTACATATGTATGTATGCTTGGGCAAATGTTACGGTTAAGAGCGAAATTCTTCAATTGGAATTATCATGCCAAGACATATGTATTTGGACTTTCGAAAGGACGGATTCGCTTTGGTTAACGTAAGACCGACCACACACACACACAGAGAGAAGGTCTAATGGAACAGTAAAACATTCGTTTTCATGTTAATTTTCGTTCAGTTTCATTCTGTGTAAACACTGTGTAGTTAATTTGTGTAAATTGTTACGGTTTACATTTATGCCCAGCTATACGTGTAAACAAATATAAAATAATAATGAAAAATAATAACATGGGTGCGACAGTCAAAATACACCCAGCTAATACTCGTAACATAGTGTAGGTTGTGAGTTTTGTTGGGTAGAACTCAAAAATATTTTTTTTTATATTTCACGAACCCACCAAACTTGTTTTACTTACTTACTTACTTACTTAATTGGCCATTAACAACCCGATTAACGGATTTCGGCCTGCCGCAACACATCCTTCCAGGCGCCTCTGCTTCTTGTGCGCGGCTTCCTCGATTTGGTCCTTCCAACGGATACAAGGTCGTCCTCTTCGCCGACTTCCGCAGATCCCCGCATCAAATACCCGTCTCGCCGGAGCATCCTCTTCCGTTCGAACGACATGGCCAAGCCAGCGCAGCCGCTGGATATTAATACGCTGTACAACGTCCATGTCGTTGAGGAGCTCATACAGCTCATTGTTGGTTCGAATGCAGAAATCATCGCCAACTCGCACTGGACCGAAGATCTTACGTAGGACTTTTCTCTCGAATACTCTCAAGGCTGCTGCATCAGTTCTTAATAGGGTCCATGCCAAATTTGTTTTATTTGACAAAAACGGCATTTTTGATCTTTTTACACAAAATTATTGATTATCCAAATATGTATTTTTTAATCTATTTTCACAATCCAAAGTTTTTTGAAAAGGGAACAGATGAGCCTTTAAAATGGTATACATAAACATATGATTGATTCAAACTTACATGTTATGAGTTTTGATCGGGTAAACTTGGAAAATATGATTTTTTTTTCTCATTTCTTCAAGTTTAGCTATTTTTAATTGAAAAATTTAATTAAAAAATATAAAATAAGTGATGACATTCTGAAAGTCTATTATCTTCTGAAGAGATTGACACTTCATCTTATCAAATTAACTTTCAGTTTAAAAATTTTCAAAAGTTTTAATGGATCTTGATTGTTTATCGCAAAATGTGTGAATTTCACCAGAAGTCGGCTAATATTTGTGCTTTTTGCAAATATAAGTTTATTTCTCTTTGCGCAAACACTGGCCAACTTCTTCTGGTGGTTGCTCAAACGTGAAATTGACACATTTTCCGATAAACAATCAAGATCCATTAAAACATCTGCAACATTTTTGAACTAAAAGTTAATTTGAAAAAATCTACAGTGAGCGTCAAAAGAAAGTGTACACTATGGATAAAATTCTAACAATCTCAACTTAAGTTTTCCACTTAAGGAGAATGCCCGAAAAAATTTTATAATATATTACCAAAATTTTCTAATTCTTTTCTTCTTGTTTCAATTTTAAAAACTGGCAATAAAATAATTTAAAAAAAAAATTAACGGTAATTTATTAATATACATTTTTTTGAATTGTACACTTTCTTTTGACGCTCACAGTATATATGAAAAATATAACTCGACTGTTAGACTCTTTAAATAATAACTACGGTAATTTTTGTCCGATTTGATCAAAAGAAGTGTCAATCTTTTCACAAGATAATGAACTTTCAGAATGTCATTACATACATATGTATTTCATAGTTTTTTAATTAAAGTTTGCTACTATGAACGAACAAACTTGAAAAAATATGAAAAAAATTCGCAATTATCAAGTTTGCCTCATCAAAGCTCATATTAAGTCAAATAATATGTAAAGGGTGATTTTTTAGTTATTATCTTTTTGACAACACTGGTTTAAACAGCTCACGCACGTTTCGTATTTTGTTTCACTGTCAAACATCTTCAGTTTGGTCTATAATTTAACCATGAATCGTCTTACAAACGAACAACGCTTGCAAATCATTGAATTTGGCATCATTGGACCGTACTTCTTCAAAGATGCTGCGAATCGTAACGTAACTGTGAATGGTTAGCGCTACCGTGAGATGATATCCAATTTTTTTTTGCCCAAAATGCAAGAGCTTGACTTGCATGACATGTGGTTTCAACAAGATGGTGCCACATGCCACACAGCACGCGTAACAATGGACTTATTGAGGGGCGAGTTCGATGAACATTTTATTTCACGTTCGGAACCGGTGAATTGGCCGCCTAGATCGTGCGATTTAACGCCTTTAGACTATTTTTTGTGGGGCTATGTTAAAGCTCATGTCTATACAGACAAGCCCGCTTCAATTGACGCATTGGAAGACAACATTGAAGCATTTATTCGTGAGATACCGGCCGAAATGTTGGAAAGAGTATGCCAAAATTGGACTAAGCGGTTGGACTATTTGAGGCGCAGTCGCGGTCAACATTTGCATGAAATAATCTTCAAACATTAAATTATATGGACCGTACCTATCGATTCAAATAAAAATTTCATGCATTTTTCTGAATTTTATGTGTTTTTTTTTGAAAAAGTTTCCTATAGCTCTTAAAAAATCACCCCTTATATGTACATATATCGTTTTAAAGGCCTATCCCTCTTCTTTCTTATAAGGTTTAAATTTTGAACATGGGTCCAAAAATTATTGTGTAATCAATAAATTTGTGCGTAAAGTCCAAACAAACAGTTTTTGCAAGAAAAAAAAAAAAAAAACAAGTTTGGAGGGTTCAAGAAATTAAAAACAAATATTTTTGAGTTCTACTCAAAAAAAAAACTCACCACTTACACTATGTCCTTAGTTGGGTGTATTTCATTTTTTTTTTATTTTGTCGCATAGTGTAATTAAAATAAAATATTTTTGTTTTGCATTGTTTTCAAAAAGTTGTGTCATAACGCTCGCTGCCTATCAAGAAAAGGGTACACGTGCATTTCAAAAGTGTTAAACATTTGTCACACAGCAAATCAATACATATGCGATTTCATATTTGTACAGAGAAATTTCAATTACACGAAAGACCTCTTAAAATAACAGTAAACACTTGAAATTCATTCATGTTTCATAATAATATTTTCGTAAGAGACACCTCATTGCTCTCTCTCTCTCTCTCTCGCTGCCTATCGATCTTCGTCAGGGATGTTAAAGTTGGTACAATTGTACTTTTTTTGGTACATTTTGACCTTCTAAAGTACCGTGGTACTACCGCGACTCATTTGATACAATTTAAAAATGTTTTTCCCCTCTTTTTATTGTGTCTATTTCATTGCATTTATGATGTACAAAAACCACATGCAATTTGTTTATGTTGGCCAGAGTTGTAAAAGTCTGTCTTTTGTTTTTTGTTTGCATTTACGTTTGTAGTAGTATTCGCAACAACAAACACTAGTAAATTTGACAGTTTTCGCCTTTGTGAAGAAAAAAATATTCAACTGTGCTATAGACACCACTTGTAATGAATACACCTTGATATTGACACTTGTTTGTTTTGCTGAGCTTATTCAAATTCTGAAGTGAAAATATTTTTGTATTTTTACTTTTTATTTTTTAATTAAAACTAAAAAAACTAGTTTATTATTATATTTAGAAATGGATTTCGATGAAGCTGGGTAAGATATTATATATTATCAAGGTATTAGAAAATTAATTTTATTTTTTTGTAGAACAAGCAAGCAGGCAAAACCGTACGTTGTACCATTTCGTGAGGAATGGGCAAAATTATTTCCATGGCTAGAAAAAGAAAAAGACGGAAAAGGCAAAAAATGTACTCTCTGTAGAGTTCCCATAATTGGTGGTGTTGCACACATAAAAAGACACGCCTCACTGGATGCCCACGTTAAAAACATGAATGCCACGAAAACTACCCCAAAAATTAATAATTTTTTGACCATCGCCGCTAGATGTCCTGTAGCAGAGTCGGCTAGAAAATTAGAAATAATGCTCAGTGCATTTGTAGCTGAGCATAACATTCCGTTTGCCACATTGGACCACCTCAACCACATAATAAAAAATGGTATAAACGACTCGCAAATTACTAAAAAATTTAATATATATAGACAAAAAGGTCAGCAAATCGTAACAAATCTAACTGGGCCTGAAAATACCACTTCAATTTCCAAATTTTGCCAAAATAATTACTATTCCTTAGTGATAGACGAAAGTACAGATTGCAGCATTTCTAAAAACTTAGCTATAGTTATTCGAACTTTTGATGGTCAATGCCGAGATAGATTTTTAGGAATGGTGCAGCTAGAGGACTCCACTGCAAATGGTATATATGAAAGCACCATTAAAGCGCTACGTGAAAAAAATATTCCCATTCAAAATATGGTTGGCATTACAACGGACAATTGCGCGGTCATGATGGGATCTCAAAATGGAGTTCAAATTAAATTTAAAAATTTAGTGCCTCAATTATTTTCAAATGGGTGTATTTGCCACATTTTAAATTTAGCTTCTGTGGCTGCCGCAAAACTCGGAATTCCGAACGAAATTGATAAATTTATAAGAGATATTAACTACTATTTTTGCAACAGTGCTAGTCGAAGAGTCGATTTTGTTAAATTCCAAGAATATTTCGGGGCTGATATTCACATAATATTTAAATATGCAACAACCAGATGGCTTTCTCGGCAAGAAGTCGTTGACCGGATTGTGGAACAATGGGAGCCACTACAATACTATTTTACCTTAGAAAATTTTGAGGAGGATGTCAGAAACGAAAAATTATTGTTTCTTTCATCAGGATTTACAAATCCTTCTTTTAAATTGCATTTTTTATTTATGCAATATATACTTAAAATTATTAACATGGTTAATTTAGAAATGCAATCAGAAGATGCGCGAATTCATGTATTTTTACAAAGGCTAACTTTTTTATTCCGTCAAATAGCACGTAATTTCATGAGAAAAAATGTTTTGGATGACTGTGATATATCTATCGTAGACCTTTACAAAAATCACATGCCCATTGAAGAAATTTATTGCGGAACAGAAGTGGATTTATATATTTCTACAAATAATATCAATATTGATATTGTTAAAGAAATTAAAGAAAATGCCAAACAATTTTATATCAAATTTTGCGAAGTTTTAAGAACTAAAGTCAACTTTAATAACGAAGTATTAATGTGGTTCCATAAATTTACTCCTGAAAATGTAATTTCTGGTAACACAAGTAGTATTGTACCGCTTCTAGTAAAAATGTTTCCGAATGAAATTGCTAATTTTGATTCAATTAATAATCAATTTAGAGCTTTAGCTGATGTCGAGCGACTGAAGTCGTTAAAAAATGAAAACATATGTGGTTTTTGGTCGGTAGTAGCTAATTTACAAAATGAGATGAATGTCCATATGTTTCCAGATATTTCTAGAGTCGTTGCTGGAATTTTATCCATTCCACATTCGTCTGCAAATGTGGAAAGAGTTTTTTCTTTTCAAAATATAATTAAAACTAAGGAAAGAAACAGACTACATGTGCCAACATTATCAAGTCTCATACAGACAAAAGATTGGTTAAGATCGACAAATTCATGCTGCTATGATGTAAAAATACCAAATAGTTTATTAACTAAACAAATAAGTTCCTGATTTTGATCTCATATTTTCATAAGACTTTTATGTACCTTATTTTATTCATACATATAATGTATGTTAATGTTAAGTTTTGTTTTTTATGTACAATTGAATTTTTATGTACTTTTTTATGTTTTAATAAATTTAAAAAAAAATGGTACCGCGAAGGTCCAAAAAGTACAATTTTTTTTGGAGGGTGGTACAAAATTGAAAACCCTATTTAACATCCCTGATCTTCGTGTGTGAGTCATTTCTTAATGGTGATAGAGTTGAAGTTGTCGTGTGTAATGAGAAAGGAAGGGGAGGCTTTGTTTATTCGGGTTTTCTCAAGTAATTAAAGTACTTCATGCAATTCCATGCATTGGCAATAACTGACGTAATGTAACGTGCATTTGCATGATTGTTAGTTAAATGGTTCGTTCTGTTAAAAGTTCTACACGGCAATTTTATTTCGATTTGCTAAAAACGTTTTTGCTAAGCGAATAAATTTTATTCATACATTTTTTTTTATTTTTTTTCATTATTATTGTATTCTACTTATGTATGTATGTATGTATTCTATGGTATTCGGCCTCTGGCTTTGTTGTTGTCACCGGTTTTAGTGTGTGAGTTACAAGTTGTTTTATATTGTTGAAAGATTTATTTTGACCGGCATGTATTCCGAAAAAAAAAAAACTACACCAACAACTACAACACCAATAATAAATGTTGTTAATCATTCAACAAAGCTTTCTTTTGTTCTCAGTGTGTGTTCGGTTCATTCTCGTGTTTTGATATTGATAAAGAAAGAAAGAAAGAAAACGAACAAACGTTCATATAATATCGTATGCAAATCCCTGCCATTTTAATGGCTTACAATAACAACAACAATAAACAGAACAGAAAAAAATTTAAGAAATTCAAGAGTCGCATGTGTTGTGGGGGGGTATTTTAAATATAAATTAATGCCAGTCAGCCATCGTTATTGGACATGTGCCATTTTTAACGTGCACAAAATGTAAATAATTTTCGATTGAATTCTGTTGTTTGTTTTTTTTTTTTTTGTTTTTTGTAAATTTTTAAAATATTTACAACGAATTGATTTGCACGCTTTCAACGAAATGCTTAATTAAATAATTTAATGTCCCATAAATGTACACACACACACACACAGGCCAAATAAACGTTTGGTTTTATTTGTTTTATGTCGAGAAGAAGCTCGGTTTACTTGGAAGTCAACATTTTGTCTTAAAAAGTGGTGCCGTTTGACTTTTTTTTTATTTAATTTTCAGTCTACAACCAACTTATATCAGATTTATTTTACGATTGCCATCATTTTATACCAAAAATATGAAAAAAATATGACAAAAAAAAAAAAATTAAAAAAAATGCAATACGACATACAAAGGTCGGCTGTGCCATTGAAATTTTTTTTCTCTTTTTTATTTTCAATGTAGGTACAATGTACAAAATGATTGATGTTTTTTTCATCATTTGTTTTCTGCTGTTCAAAAAACAACAATAAAACAAAAAGAAAAACCTGCTGTTTTTATTATTAATTATTCTCAACATTGTTGCAAATGAAAATAAATTCAAGGGTTTAAAAAAAAATTACCGGTTGCTGCACAAATGTGTATGCTGTCTGCACATATGTACAGTGGACAGCAAAAGTCTTAGTACGGTAATATATTTTAGCAATTTCATGAATTTTAACCAACAGTTTGTATCAAAAAATTAAGGTTTTTTGTATTTATTTTATTAATTTATTTCTGTTTTATTATAAAACAAACAATTTTATTCCAATGTTTTTCATAAAACAAGAGAAAAATAAGAGACAGAAGATACATACATAATTGGTCATTACAACCCTTCAGTCAGGATTATTGACCTAGTTTCTCACACCACTTATGTTGTGTGTGTCAATTTTATACATGAGTGGCGGGACCTACAGCAGGGCGAACTCAATAGGTGATGGCAATCGTACAACAACTCAATTCGCAGTGTTTTTTAACAAAAACAATATATATTTTCTGTTGTTTTTGGGTACACACAAATCTCAAATGAAATTCGCCGTAAGCCAAAAATGACAAAGTTGAATCCATATAATGACATGAAGTTGTTATTTTGTGTCATTATTTCTCTTTTGTTTCTTTTTGTTTATAAAAAAAATTTAAAAAAAATTTTTTTTTTTAAATACGGGCTGACTTGCGCTACTACTAAGGTATGACGACTTTCAGAGGGATACTGGGAAGCATAAAATCAGATTCTACAACAAAAGTTGTGCCAGAACATCCAGAATATTTAAATAAATTATAAGTTGTGTAGAATACAAATATAAAAGGAAATAAAAAATAAATAAATAAAAGAATGTATATACAGTGAGGAAAAAAAATGTGTACACTTATTGTAAAAAAACTAATGAATAAATTAATCCACAGGATTTTGTTTAAGATGAGTTTCTAGAAAATTCGGTCGCCATAGTGAAAAAATCACCACTTTTTTGCCTAAAAATGTGGGAATTTCTTAGTTTCTACAATTATTTTCTTGTTACGTAACCAATAGGGAAATGTTTATAATCCGAATATAGTTTTTAAGCTTTTTTTAGTCTTAAAGAAAATAAATTTCTTTTTATAGATAATTTTTTGTTCAAAAGTTATTTCGAGGTAATAGTGCACAAGTTTTTTTTGCTCACTGTACGCAAACAATATGTTTGACATTTACGTGGACTGAAAAAAGCAATCAGCTGGGCTGATAACACTACCTATTGAATTTGCCTTGACCTACAGTTTAAAGTCGACTCCGAACGACAGATTTTTTGAGAAACTTTTCATGGCAATTTTATTTACTCTCAGAGTTTTTGCCAGAAATCTGCCGAGAGAGGAAATCGCCGAAGAAATACTTTTTGTATTTTGTTTTGATGTCTGGCCTGGGGCTCGAACCCTGGCTTTACGTCTAATAAGCCAACACACTACCTACTAGACTACGGCGACTTCCAGATGAAATATATGAAAATGTTATTCCTTGTATTTAGTAGAATATCCCTTAAGGTCAAGCAATCCATTTAACCCATTTGGAATTGAATATACAATTTTTTTAGTGTTTTCTGGTGGCATCATGAGCAAGATTTTCGGTTGAATTTTGTTTGAGGTTTAGCGATTACATAACCATTCTTTCAAATGATCTTCTAAATACTCTCTTGAAGTTATATTGTGCAAGAGTATTAAGCCTGTGGAGACATTTTTTTGTCAAAATATATTGGTGTACTAAGACTTTTGCTGTCCACTGTATGTATGATGTGTGTGTGTGTTTTGCATTTGTTTTATTTTTTTTTTTCTTTGTATCATTCATTTATTCTCTTCCGTAATGTTTTTCAATAGTTGTAGCTGTTGTTGTTGTTGTTGTTATTAAAATAGAAATAAAAAGCAAAGATTGCTTTGCTTATTCAACATGTTCGTTCGTTTCAAGTCACGTTTTTACTCATGCATGAGAATAGTAAGCGCACCTGAATATATAGTCGACTATCGTCTTAAACGACGTTAAATGTTGTTCGTAAGTGAAGAGAAGGAAGAAATGAGAGAGAGAGAGAGAGGAATAAACAACATTTGCTAGACTAAATTAGTACATGCTTAAGCATGTGTGCGTGTAAATTATGTTTCATTTTTATCAAAACATTCTTTGATTTGATGGAAACAAACACAACTTGTAATTGTGAAATAATGACTCACAGTAACGTGTTTAATGAGTTATTGGCAGGGGCTTTGGGTTGTTGAACAATCTTAGAATTAATTAAACTTCAAGTTAACCTGTTAAAACTTATGTATCTTTTATTAACTATTACATTTTCTTTTATTATTTCATTTGCAGTTGCTAAAGGCTCTTTAAATCCTCGGGTATCGACTTCCTTAAGGATACGCAGTCAGTCAGACAAAAGTAATGGCGCCAGCAATCAACGTCAACAACAGATTTCCTTTCTATCTGACAATGCAGTCACATCTTCAGCACACTTTGACACAGAAAATTCATTTGACCTGCGTTTGGCCAACGATTCAACGTCAACATATGGCAGCAATACAACAAATCCCTCCTCATTGTCATCATCATCGCCATCGTTATCGTCATCAGCAGAAACAGAAACAGAGGCCGCATCACACAATGAAAGAATATCATCATCGTCTACATCACCATATGAAGAAAGAAGATTCCAAAGGTATTTATCTGTCGATAGCAGCAGTGACAATGACGTAACAGATTTGTGCGAACCTTACGGAAACAACAAAGACTCGGGCGCGATTACAAAGAAACCACCGAGTCAAATACATTCCAGCAATATGCGAAAACATTATTTCGATTGCAATGATTCCGATTTAACCGGCGATGAAGACTACGACGACGAAGAATTAAACAATCATGATGACACAAGTTATGGCAGTGATGATGCGGATATGGATACAGATGAAGCAGACTCTATGACTAGTTTGGATACGGAGAAAAGTGCAAAACTCAAAAGGGGCAATCACCCCTTACTGAGAGATAAACTTTTAGCTAAACACCAGACTGATAATAATAGCAACAGGGTGGCAAACTACAGAAAGCCCATGGCGAGTATACGCAACAGCAGCACAGATGGTCTACTATCCATAGCAATAAAAACAATAAAGTTGGTTAAACGTAATCAATTACTACAGCAAAGGCTTACGCAATTACAGCTGGAAACCTCTGAATTTATTCAATCGGTTTTGGCTAATCCTGAGAATCGACATTTTCGTGAGAATATCAAAAACGGTAATAATAGGCAAGAAGTTGATAAGGTTTAGAAAGTCAGCCAACAGTAACAGCAACAAGTATACAGAGATTTGTATTGAAATAAATAATGCTTAGCAACAGCGGGCTAAAAACAAAAAGGACTCAACATGTTGCTAAACATTTCGTTTATTGTTGACAAGCACAACAACAACAGCTTTCACATACAATAAAGCAAAAAGAAAAAAGCTCATTTTAATTTACAACAAACATTTCGGTTGCCTACTTTTAGGCTGTAAAAAGAAAACTGCTGATTACCATTGTGATAAAAAAAATAATAACAAAACAAAAACAAATCATCTACACAACACATGCATACATTTTATATCACATAACATGAATAACTAATTATTGCATACGTAATACAAAATCAAAATGACGTTTTATCCCTTGTCACGGCGCCCCCTTTGAGTGACTCCTTCTAGTCAACCATTTAAGTATTTATTTGCAAAAAAAAAAAGAAAAAAAAAAATCGAAGAAATTGAAAAACCATTTTTAGAAAATTCAAAATTAAAAATGAAATGATCTCAACAGATAAGACAAAAAAGAAAAATTACATTTTATACATACATACATTTTAATTAAGAAATTATTCGAAATCTTTAAATCATCCCAAGACCGGTATATGTAAATAATTCGACAGGAAATGAACAAAATCGTTGCTTTAAGACAGCCACATTAAATTGGCTACTGAGTGATTTAATAAAGTTTTCCCTTTAATAAACGGTTTCATTAAAAATATACGAATAAGATAGGGAGGCATACATATATAAATATAATTTAATCGATTTAATTTCATCTTAGAAGCTAAAAAGCTTAACTTAAAGAGCAATAATTTACATTTCATATTCAAGTAGATTTATAAAATCGTTTAATGTTTCCATTAAAAGTTTTCCTATTTGTGCTAAAGATGATTTAAAATTATCGAATAAAATTCACTTTTTATTAAACTGAACTGATTTCACTCACATACCCATTTTCATAATAATAATTCAGTAAATAATTGTATTAACGTAGAAAAGTAATGCAAGTAATGCAACGTATACATTAAGTTTAAACATTACCAATATTGTACGTATATGTATATTTTAAATACAAACCTTTTAAAGGTTTACTAGAGTCATTTCTCAAACTCTTTATCATTATTTGATTGAATAAAATTTGATTAGATACACAAAAGCAATTTAAAAACATAACCCCCCCCCCCCCCTGTTCAGCACTTAAACATCTCTACTCTATCCTCTACATTTTTCAGAGGTTTATGATCAGTTTTTAACTTCAAAATCGATTGGTGATTAACAGAGCAGGTTATTTTAACACGTTGCCTGCCACGCGGGTTTACAGTAAGATCTTCTTTAGGTCACGCGTACCGCTTTACGCAAGTATTCAAATAAGCATCACCCCCAATACGAGTGACGCGGCCCGATCAGAAACTTTACTGTCACCCGAATATGGGTGAATGACAGTCAACGTGCATTGTGAAGTTGCAAGTAAAATTTTTGGGTTTTCTCTATGTGTTCTTCGCATACAATTGCAAGTATTTTCAAATGTAGTCGAAATAATGTTTAAATTTTGCAAACAATCTTAAGTAATTGATAAATAAACTGGAATTGGCAAAAACTGATCCTAAATACGTACAGTGGACAGCAAAAGTCTTTGTACTCCAATATGTTTTAACAAAAAAAAAAAACTCCCCACAGGCTTAATACTCTTGCACAAAGACCCGATATGACTTCAAGAAAGTATTTAGTAGGTAGTGTGTTGGCTTATTAGACGTAAAGCCAGGGTTCGAGCCCCAGGCCAGATATCAAAACAAAATTTCCTCTCAGCAGATTTCTGGCAAAAACTCTGAGAGTAAAATAAAATTGCCATGAAAAGTTTCTCAAAAAATCTGTCGTTCGGAGTCGACTTTAAACTGTAGGTCCCGCCACTTATGTATAAAATTAACACACACAACATAAGTGGTGTGAGAAACTAGGTCAATAATCCTGACTGAAGGGTTGTAATGACCAATTATGAATGTAATCGCTAAACCTCAAACAAAAGTCAACCGAAAAAACTTGCTCATGGTGCGTCCAGAAAACACTAAACAAGACTCGTACATTCAATTCCAAATGGGTTAAATGGAGTGCTTGACCTTAAGAGATATTCTACTAAATACAAGGGATAACATTTTCATATATTAGGCCTTTGAATTTTAAATTTACTCAGGGTTCTCTTTGGGGGTGGTACCTATGGAGTCATCTGAAACTTTTCCTTATTTTTCTCTTGTTTTATGAAAAACATTGACAATTTTTTGTTTTATAATAAAACAGAAATAAATTAATAAAATAAATACAAAAAACCTTAATTTTTTGATACAAACTGCTGTTAATTAAAATTCATGAAATTGTCAAAATATATTGACGTACTAAGACTTTTGCTGTCCACTGTATGTGTCTAGTTTAGGTATACAATGGAGAAGAAAGAGAGAGAGAGAGAAAGGAAGACAGTGATGAAGAGTGATACTAAAACAACCATAATAATTATAAAATAATTTCCATATATCTGTCTATGGATTTCTGTTTTAAATTTAAATTTTCTATAACTTGTAGTATTTTGTAGGATTTTGTTGTATACAGATAAATATTTTACTTTTAAGCTTTGTACGTTATTAAATATCATTGTCGTTAGGTTATCAAATAAATAAATAGGTTTTTATAAAAATTGTCTTATTTTCTATTATAAAGCATACATGATGCAGTATAACGTTAAAATATAATTTTTATAAAATCTACCAACACACTTGAGAAAGTGTTGAAAACATAATTTTAAAGTAAAAAAAACAAAATAAATAAATTATTTAAACATACTTATGGTCATAATCCCCACCTATTTAGAAAAAAAAAAAACATTTATGAAAAAGACTTTTTAAAATATCCCCTCCCCCATTTTTCTTATCGCGTAATTATGGCAGAGAAATTTAAAATTTTCTTTAAAAGAAATCGTAATTGTTTGTTTAAATAACTTAATAATAAAGTTTTATACATAAGAACACAACCAAGAACTTTAACTTCCATTTTTAAGAATCCTTAAAACTATTTTATGTTAAAATTAATAATTGTGGAGTATTATTTAGTTTTTTTTTTTTTTATTAATCTAATTATTATTGTGATTTAGAAAGAAAAAAATCCAACCATTTCTATATAATCGTATGCCTAAATTACATTTAAGCATTCATATATAAGATAACAAAACATAACCTAACTTTAATATATTTTAGCCTATTAATATACGATACTTTAAACTATAAAAATCAAATAAAAATTAAAAATAAAAATTAAAAATAAAAAACTTCCATAATAAGAATTACAAACAAAACGAGTTTTCCTTTAAGAAGAATTTTACTTTTAAGAATGTGCTCTCCACTAGCTATGTGATGACTTATTGAATCGAGTGACAATACTTATAAGGCCATGGTTCAAACCCCAGGTTAGACATCTCTAACAAAAACGAAATAGCAAAAATTTTTCTTCGGCAACTTCCTCTCAGCAGATTTCTGGCAAAAACTCTCAAACTAAAATAAAATTGCGATGAAAAGTTTCTCAAAAATCTGGCGTTCGGAATCCACTTATGGATAAAATTAACACACACAAGCTAGGTCGTAATTCGGACTGAGAGATTCTAATGGCCAATTATTATTCAAAATTCCTCATTCGAAATTGTTCGCAGTGTGTCTGCAGTAATTCCGTTTGCAAGAAATTACTTCGAATTTTGGCTAGGTTAGCGGGTAGTTCACTCGGTGCCCAAATGGTCCATTGTGTTACCCAGTGTGAGGTAAGATCCTTGTCATAATCCTTTAGTGTTGGGTTTGAATCACCCCGAGCTTCAAATGAAACCGGGCAATTTCCTTAGTGGCACGTTCGCCACTATGCCCAGATCTTCAAATGTTCTCTTTCCCAAAAATCGATGTTCTAAAGTGCAGCGCACTCCCATAAAAGATATTGCAGCGATTCCGTTTCCTCTATATCTTGACAGCTCTGCAGTAATCCTGGTGGGGCAGACCGAGCTTGTCAGCGAAATTGCCAATAGTGCAGGGGCCGCGTTGGAATTCTTGGTAAAGTGCGAACCGTTATCTTGTCGAACTCTTGCTGTTCACTGCTGGACACAGCAGTTTAAAAATTCGGCAACCGTGGGTGGTCCAATATATACCCATGGTTTGTTGAATTCCATGTTGCATTTTCCAATTTGAAAATATATTTCTGTAGAGACACACATATCCTCTCTATCGTCGTCTCCTTCTCAGACATATCCGATCCCTTTCGTCCCAGTCTGTTCGGCTTTTAGTTCACCTCTATGCCACAGTGGCCCCGAACCCAGTAGAGGCGTATATGGTGTAGAGAGTTCATGCAACTCCGAACGCCCCTTTGATTTGATGAGATGAGATCCTAGCACGATTTCAGGCGAATATATTTGCTATTGAACAAGCTGCACGCATGATTGAAAACGGGGACCTGCTTTCTTCGAACTTGATCGCTCATATGTGTGGACAGTCAAACAGAAATCAAGGGATAGCATCTCATCAAATCAAAGGCTGGTTCGGTAAACTGTATGGCCCGTTCAGTGCCAGTTTATTCGAAATAGACCCCAGATCCAGTTTCACATTCCATTTTCAAGGCATCGGTGAAAATCGTTATATCACCGTCAGCGATGACAGTTTTAGCAACCCATTCTTCTGGTGTGAGGGTGTGAGTCTTGTAGGTCCGTTGGAAAACAGTCTCCGGTACCATGTAGTCACATCTAAAACCTGTGCGATTCGGTTCTACTTCATGCACTATTGAAGCGTAGTCCACCGTACATGGCATCAATATATCTAAGAACTTAAGTCTCAGTACAGTTCTAGTGGCCAAGTTTCGAAGGAAGATGTCCAGTGGTTTTAGAGACATGAGGACCTTGAGGTTATAATACGGCGTGATGCATAGCGAAATAGGTCCTCTTCCGTATATCCTACCACCATACTAATGCCGCGTTGGAGAGTATAGGCCGTACAAACGCCGTGTACATCCAACGGATGATACGAGGTTGCAGGCACCATCTTTATTCCAAATGCCCTTATACAGACGTACAAGGCAGTCATCGCTTTCTTGATTCTATCCTCCGTTTTCCTTCCTCTTCCTGGACAGTGCGGTAAACAATTTAAATGTCGGGCAATATATCCCGAATGAATTCATCAATCTCTACGCCACCATTTGAAAAGTGTCCGACCAAAACTATGGCAGTGAAAACAATTTTCCCTTACCCGACCGCACCAAAAACTTCAGCAGCAAATCTCCACGCTCTGCACAGTCCATCAACAAAATTTGTTTGGATTTGAGTCAATAATTCCAAGAAAATACTTAGGCCATCAGACTCTTACTATGAAATTGCACTGAATATAGCTAAGATTGGTAATTGAATTCAAGTTCTAATTTCTTGTAATTCAATGGTAAAACACTTTTAACACTCACGTACACACTTAAATGCTGGTCAAATTTTTGTTTTAACGAAGCACAGTAGTTTTGAAAAAAATTTTAAATGATAATAACAACAACAACAACAATTAAGGAATTTTTTGCAAAAATCATGCAGGGCAAGAAATCGATTACTGAATGAATTGCTTGAAGTACAAACATACATACACAGTCTGGTGTTGGCTAGACAAACCATAAAAGTTTCAAAAAAAAATAAACATGGTCTCTCGAAAAAAAAAAAAAATTTGCGGAGAGATTGATCGTATTATACGCGTGTAAAGTGGAAATACTATTTTTGTATTTTTTTATTAAATAAAATTATTAAAACAAACAAAAAAAAAAAAGAAACAAATGGATTGACCTAAAAAAATAATCTCCATCAAATGGTAACATTTTAAATTTGTTATTATTGTTGTTGGGGGTTTCTTTTTCTGGGAGATTTTAATTGTTTAAACGAAAATGATTAATGATGAGGCATTTCATAGCGAGTGGTGAGGTGATACGCTTTTGATAGGATTGCTGTTGATTTGTCAAAATGATTTCTTGTAAAAATTCAAGGCCACAAACAACAACACTTTTGAATGGTCTCAGAGGTCAGCAATGAGTATTCAAAAAGATGAATATAATCGAATCATACTCAGAATTTCTGATACACTAGAGCCCCGACTTGCGTCGTTAATGGGGACCGGAGAATTGCGACGCAAATCGAATCAAATTTTTCTATACAAATGCATTGAAATTCATCAAAATGAAGCAAAAAAACTTAATATTTCGGATAAAACAGAATTATGAAAACATTTTTCATTATTTTATTAAGTTCAGTAAAGTTTTCTCTAATTATTATAAAGAAATAGCAAAAATGTAAATTAACAAAAAAACTTAACAAAAATCAATAAAATTCATTTATAAAAAAAATAAATTTTAAAGAAGAAATTGTGCTTTGTTTAGTTTAGGTGGTGCTTTCTTCAGATAATCAATTCAAATCAACAACACTCCATCTGATTACGTGGTCTTACAGGTTTGTTAACAAAAAGGTTTGTTGAATTTTTAGAGATTTTTTTGCTGATATGTTTCCTTGTAACAACTAATGGCTTGGTCAGCAGATGCTGCTACGCCCTCGCTACGATTTTCGTCAGGATCGTTTTCAAAAAATATATCCAATGCATGGGAAATTAATTGCATAGCTTTCGAAATATTGGAGATTGTTATTTTTTTTTTCCTCTAATGTATTACCAATTATCATAACATCATCTTCTAAAGCATGCTGAATATTAATGGATAATAAATTTTTATTATCAAGCTCCTCATCGTGAGACAGTAAAAGTTCATTAATGTCATCCTCTTCCATTCCTTTAAATTCGGCTAAATTTAATCGACGCAAGTTGAAATTGCTACAACGCAAGCTGAGTTTTGTCAATTTTTAAAAAGCGACGCAAATCGAAACGACGCAATTCGGATCGACGCAAGTCGGGGCTCTAGTGTACTTATACACGCATTCATACTTATTTTAATATCATGTAACCTCCTCTACTCATATTCAATGTTTGAAGTACTCATCATACTCATACCTAACAACACGTGTGATGTTGTTGTTGATTTCGGCTCTCCATAACTCAATGTATGTATACACGAAGCACAAAATAAGTATGATTATTATTATTCACCCTTATTCTGGTTGTCGTCGTCGACAGTTTAAAATTGGTATTCTGTTTGTCGTTATTGACAGTTATAGATGATTGTCGACACACAATGGGTATTCTGTGAGTCAATACGCCGTCGCTATTGTGTCGTGTCGAGTCTGATTTTGTCGACTCTGATTTTATCGACATCATTTTTGGTAACGACGATGACGGCGACGACGACGACGACAACCAGAATAAGGGTGATTATTTTGTGATTGGTGTATATGTTGAGTCATGGAGAGTCGAAATCAACAATCATCATACGTGTTGTTAAGTATGAATATGATGAGTACTTTAAACTTTGAATATGAGTATAGGGTTTCTATGATATTAAAATAAGTATGATTGCGTACATACATACATGATTGGCCATTACAATCCTTCAGTCAGGATTACGGCCTAGCTTCTCACACCACTCATTTTGTGTGTGTTGATTTTAGGCATGAGTGGCAGGAACTACAGTTTAAAGTCGATTCCAAACGACAAATTTTTGAGAAACTTTTCATGGCAATTTTATTTACACTCAGAGTTTTTTCCAGAAACTTGCTGAGAAGAAGTAGCCGAAGATATATTTTTTCAAATTTCGTTTGATGTCTGACCTGGGGTTTGAACCGTGGCCTAGGGCAACTTCATGATTCGCGTACGAACACTCAAATATTCACTACAAGGTTGTGTGTTTGCTGCTCTGTCGTTTTTGCTTATGTGTCTGTCGTCCTTTTTTTTGCAAATGCAACAATAACTAAGGCTGGAAAATTTGAGGACTGAATCGAGTCACTCGAATCATTTAGAAGCATTATAAGCATTTTTCTAAAGTCATGAATCTAAATCGAACATATTTCGAATGGTATGAGTTTGATGTCCACGTTGTACGCATACTGATTGCAACCTGTACTTATAAATCAATGTTGTAGTGAGTATGAATGAATCTGACGAGTTAAATTTCAATATTGTTGACTCACTTATATTGAAAAATTCATGAGTGCTTATGAGTAGCGAAAAAACGATTCATTGCTGGTCTCTGCTCGGCCTTATCATATATATTAGATGTACTGAACTTCACGCTTGTCTCTTGACTAAACGCTTTTTGGCTAAATTTATGTCTGTTTTACTCTGTGTTTACCAACAATTGAAATGAAATGACCTTGACATTGACTAAGTTTTCATGTTTTGACGCTTAAACCTCAACTTGGAGTTCGTTACCCACTAACTACACATTGTTTGGCTTTCAAATGACTTTAATTAACACATTCTGATACAGAAAAAAAAAATATATTTTTCCGGGTTGTGAGTTTTTTTTTTTTTTGGTTGGTTGTCATAATTTCATGAAATCAAATTTGTCTTTCTGTCTGTCCGGCGAAATGTAAACAACCGGAAGCCTTTTTGATATTCTTTGATTATTAATTAACATTTTGAATTTCTCTAAACTCTAACCAAAGTTAGAAATGATTTGTTTTTTTTTTACCAGCCAGCTATTCACCGTATCATCACTTCACACTAGGGTGTTAGTTAAAGAAAAATATATAAAAAAAAAATCAATGCGTATTTAAATTGGCCCATAATGTATGGATGTGTGTAGATTTTATTCGATTAGTTTATTATATTCATACGCTGTAGTTAATAATGATGATCATTAACATTGCTTTGAGTCTGTTTCAATTTGCATAAACGCATAGACGCAGTTCGATATATCAATCCACAGCATAAATTCAAGAAATCTTTCCCTCACTAAAGTTTGAGGGATAAAATGAATCACGTTTTGGCTGACAATACGACGCCAGAATTTTATTAACCCTTTAAGACGAAACATAAGCAAATATGTGGTCAAAAACTATTGAAATACATACATACAGTGAGCGTCAAAAGAAACTGTACACTATGGATAAAATTCTAACAATCACCAAACTCAACTTTTACCACTTAAGGAGAGTGCCCCAAAAAAATATGGCAATATTTTGAAATTTTGTGTAATTTTTTTTTTGTTTCATTTTTAAAAACTGCCAATGAAACAATTTTAAAATAACGGTAATTTATTAAAGCATTTTCTTTTTAATGCACAGTTTCTTTAGACGCTCACTGTACTTCGAATATTTGCTTAGGAATACTTTTGGTGTGGTTCTTAACCGTAGGAGCCGTCGTAGTGTAGTAGGTAGTGTATTGGCTTATTAGACGTAAGGCCATGGTTCAAACCTCAGCCCAGACATCTTCAACAGCGCGAAGTATGAAAAAATATTTCTTCGGTGACTGCCTCTCAGTAGTCTTCGGGCAAAAAAAACTCGGAGAGTAAATAAAATTGCTATGAAAAAATGTCTTAAAAATCTGTTTTTCAGAGTCGATTTTAAACTATAGGTTCCGCCACTTATGTATAAAATTAACACACACAACATGAGTGGTGTGAGAAACTAGGTCGTAATCCTGACAGAAACGTTGTAATGATTATCATTTATTTGCATACTTAGGGGATCTTTTAATAAAACGCGTTGAGTCTACACCGAACAAAAACTGTTTATAATAAGCGTTGATGAAAGGATTTGCTGACTATTTTATTTGCTAACTGTGGCATGAGGTCATCAGGCCTATGGGGTATGTGATAAAGGTTTTAACAAACAAATGCTAGCCAGAGGATCTTCGATTATTGGTAGAAGTTTTTTTGGGCTTAAGTTTCCATATAAGATTGTTACATGCTTTATCAAGGAATGCAATTTTTCTTTTGTTTAAAATATGAAATACAACACGTATATACCCATCAGAGGTCAGCAATAAATCGTTTTTTGGTGACTCTTAAGCACTCATGAAATTTTGAATATAAGTGAGTCAACAATATTGAAATTTAACTATGTACTCTGATTCAATCATACTCACTACAACGTTCATTTATAAGTACAGAATGCAATGAGTATGCGTAAAACGTTGACATCAAACTCAGACCAATATGTTCGATTCAAAAGTCTACACATTAAATTCATAACTTTAGAAAATTTACAGTCTTAGTTGTTGTTGCATTTACAAAAAAAAAGACACATAAGCAAAAAAGACAGAGCATTAAGCAGAGCAAACAGACAACCTTCTAGTGAGTATTTTAGTTTTCGTACGCGAATCATACTTATTTTACGATTCTTCTATATGTTGAGTTATGAAGAGTCGAAATCATACGTGTTGTTAAGTATGAATATGATGAGTATTTCAAACTTTGAATATGAGTAGAGAGGTTCCATGATATTAAAATAAGTATGAATGCCTATAAGTATCAGCAATTATGAGTATGATTCGATTCTATTTATCTTTTTGAATACTCATTGCTCATCTCTGGTACCTATACAAGTAAAACGTTTCTCATGACCTTACAACATCTATTGCTGACTTCAATTTTTTAGTTTCATTTGGAAACAGTGTACCATGCCTACCTACATACGTATTCTTCTTTTTGTATTTTTATTATTTTATTCAAGCAGAATGAAAAGAATTTAAATCACCCTCCTATTAACATTAAAGTAGATCCAGTTAAGAAATCAAATCAAATCAAATTCAAGAAGTTCAGAAAGGTCAATCAATATGCTCGGTCAATAGCTTTTTGATAATAACAAAAAACTGTCATATATTTTAAATGACAAAATGGAGTGATTCATACAAATTTAATAAACGCAACGAAGGGCTTCTTTTGTTTATTAGAACAGAGTGAGTGAAAAGTTGAATTTGATCTAAAAAAAAAAAATGTAATCGTAAATCGAATATAAATACATATGAATTATAAATAATTTTTTTTTTGTTTTAATTTTTGATTTAAATTCAATACATTTCACGGCTTCAAATAAATAATATGGCTAATTTAAATTAATTAAAATAAATAAAAAATAAAAACAAATTCAAAAGAAGACCAAATTTCATCATAGATAGACAGACAATTTTAAGTTTAAACGATCAAGTTCAAATGATGATGATCATTAACTTGTAATAATTATTGTTATGATTAAGTTTAAAAATTTATTCATAATCGTTTAAGTTTTGCACAAAAATACCCATCCATTGACTTGAACTTGAAATAAAAAGAGCATCAGCATCTCACTCACTAATGGAATTTCATGAATTTGTGCCATTTAGCACATATGTAAACCAGACCAGAGATAGGGCCAACATCGAAATCAAAATCAAAACAAAAGCACTCATGTATTTGGTCCAGACTACAGACATTCCAATACATTCACACGCCGCCACCCATACATATATTTACGAATGAAAACGAAACTTATCACACCTTTTTTATTCTCGTATTTTATTTTACAGTAGCTTTTCGATTTAACGAACATTCGAATGGACCAATGGACCTAGTGGACTGAACAGTCGGGTCTTACTTGGGACCAGAGATATAGGTGTCGAAGATACTTGTTTTCTTTAATAGAGCAGAAAAAAGGTCTCTATATAAATCGGGCAAAGTTGTCGGTGTCTTGCATTTTTCTGTCGAATACTTGCACTTTTTGTCGACGGCTTCAATTATTTTGAGCGATGACTTGCATTTTTTGGTCAATAACTTGCATTCTTTTTTTCGATGTCTTGCATTCTTTTCGTCGATGACTTGCAAATTTTTGTCGATGATTTGCATTTATTTGGTAGATAACCTGCATTTTTCTGTCGATGACTTTTTTTTGTCAATGACTTGCATGTTTTTGGTCGATGACTTTAATTTTTCTGGTCGATAACTTGCATTTTTTGGTCGTTGACTTGCATTTTTTTGATAATGATAAATGATGATAAAGATATTAGCTTCAGCGTTCTCCGGTCTTAAGTAATGTTAGATCGTAACGAAAACTGTTTTGGAATCCTTCATATCCAGCCCACTAGGTCCATTTTCCACACAATTTAATTTTTTATCCGATTTTGATTGCTTAATATAGAGAATTTTTTTTTTTTTTGATATATCTCCGGTCTCAAAAGGTACCCGACCGTAACGAAGATTGTTTTGGTATCCTTGATACCGTAGCTAGTCAGCCCACTAGGTCCGATGTCAACACCATTCTGCTTTTTGATACTATTTATCGCGATTTATGAAGGGAATATTTGGCGAAAAATCCTGATGTTTCAACTTGGTTATCTATGAGGAGGCAACAGTTTCATTATTATTTGTTTGTTTTGTTGTAATATTTAAAGGTTTTCCTTTGTTTGACTTTTAATTTTTCTCTAATTTTTTCGTATTTTTGAGATTTCTAATCACTTAACAGTCTCTGTTAACTTAACATTCACTATAAAAAAGGGTATAACTTTGGTAGCATAATAATAATAAAAATACTACTTATACTTTGAGTTTTGAATAAAATGGAGGATGCTTTTCCTTTTTAACTTAGTACTGGATATAACGAACAGTTCACTTTAACGAACAGGCCGCACCACAATTATGTTCGTTAAATCGGAAAACTACTGTATTTTATATTTTTTATTTATTTTTTCTAGCCAGAGTTTATCTACTAGTATTTGAACGCGCATTATAATGACTTTGTTAAGTTGGTGGTTGGCTAGTGTGTACGCAACAATATTAATGATGAGGGATGGGGGTTTCTTGCTTGAGTTTTGATCTCATCTGCGCTTAATTGTCAATAAGCAGTCAAAAGAAACGCACGCATGCGTCGTTAACAACCGTAAAACTACTACCGATTATTTTCGATTTAATTTAACTGGTGACGTTTATTTGTAATCAAAAAAAAAAAAAAAAAAAAAAAATATTCAAAATTGAATTAAAAAAAGAAGCGATAGAATTCAAAAGAGAAACAAAAGAAAATAAGCGAAAGTGACAAAAACGTAAGAAAAACGTGTGAAAAATATTTGAAAATAATTCAAATTTATAACAGGTATTATTAATTGCAAATTAAATGAATTCATTTATGAATCGATTATTAATTTCATACAATTAAAGAACATTCTGAATGTACACACACACTTTTATTTTAATTGTTAGTTAAACACTTGATTTGGCTTCGTTTAGATTTGAATTTTATGATTATGCATGCGTGTGTGAGATGAATTGTGTGCGTTATTTAAATAAAAATAAAAAAAAAATTCAAAATGCAAATTTTTTTTTAATAAAATAATCATAAAAAAATATTCATAAAATAATCAAAACAACAATTGTTTGTTATGCCATTTATGTTAATTTAAACAATGCAAAGTGACAGTGAAAATATTTATTTATTTAAAATCTGAGCCTGTTAATAAAACGCTTTATTTGTTTTAAATCGCTGTTCAAATAACAAAAAGAATGTTTGTAAAAGAAAAAAAAACTAAATAATCTGTTCTTAAATCCAAAGTCAATTAATGATCATTGAAATTTTGTCTTCATTTTGGCACGCAACACTGTTTCCTTTAGCGGAAACGAAAAGTGAAGATTTAATTACAAGCATGTGATTTGAAATGAAAAAATATTGCCAATTCAAGCGGCCAAATTAATCGATATTTAAAACATTAGACCTTCAAGATTTTTATGAGAAAATTTATGGTAATTTCCAAGACAAACCATCGTATATGTAGGTTATGCTATCTACCAGAGATCAGCAATGCGTATTCAAAAATATTCAAAAAGATGACTGGAATCGTATTATACTCATAATTTCGGATACTTATACGCATTCATACATACATACATAATTGGTCATAACAACCCTTCAGTCAGAATTTCGACCTAGCTTCACACACCACTTATGTATATTGTCTGCGTTACTTTTATACATGATCAGTTTAAAGTCGACTCCGAACGACAGATTTTTGAGAAGCTCTGCATGGCAATTTTATTTACTCTCAGAGTTTTTGCCAGAAATCTGCTGAGAGGCAGTCGCCGAAGAAATAAGGAGTTCGCACAAAAAAAAAAATGGGCCTACTTTTAAGCTTATAACTTTTATCATAATTGAAAAAAATGAATACCGTTACATTGTTTTTATTAGTCATCTGTTTCAAAATCCACGTGCTAAATCTCATTGCAATAGCAAAATTAGTTTTTTGAAAATGGGCACCCAACAAGAATGTCGTAAAAAAATAATTGAAATTTTCAATGAAAAACCGCGCCGCTTACAAAAAACGATTGCTAGGCTCGCAGGTGTTAACCAAAAAACAGTTTCTAAGGTAATACTTAAAACAATATAAGGAGTCTTTGAGTATTGAGCGAAAGTGTGGAAGTGGAAGAAAAAAGGATTTGCCGATCAAAACAAAGCAAGTAAAATAATAGGTATTTTTCAAAAAACACCCTAACATGTCTGGAAGAAAAGTGGCTCAAAAAATTGGATGCTCTGAGACCTTTGTCAGAAAAAAATTTTATACACAAAAGAATTCAAATATTATTTACTTTAATTGAAATATAAAACGAAAAAAATCCGCCACTTAGTTTTATTTCTATAACGAAAAGTGTAAGTCCAGATTTTTTTCGTGCGCACTCCTTATTCTTTTTTTCATATTTCGTTTTGATGCCTGACCTGGGATACGAACATATACTGGATACTCATATTCAAAGTTTGAAGTACTCATCATATTCATACTTAACAATACGCATGATGTTGTTGATTTCAACTCTCCATAACTCAACATTTAGAAGAATCACAAAATAAGTATGATTAGCGTACGAACACTAAAATACTTACTAGAAGGTTGTGTTTTTGTTCTGCTTGCTGTTCTGTCTTTTTTGCTTATGCTCTGTCTTTTTTCCTTATTTGTAAATGCAACAATAACGAAGCCTGTAAATTTTGATTAAAGATTCGAGTCACTCGAATCATTTATAAGTATTATAAGTATTTTTCTAAAGTTATGAATCTGAATGAGTAGGCGTATGAATCAAATATATTTCGAATGGTATGAGTTTGATGTCAACGTTGTAGGCATACTCATTGCAACCTGTATTTATAAATCAACGTTGTAGTGAGTATGAATGAATCAGACGAGTTAAATTTCAATATTGTTGACTCATTTATATTTAAAATTTCATGAGTGCTTTTAAAAAAACGATTCATTGCTGATCTCTGGTATCTACTGTAGGTTATAGTACCCCTACTGGAACGCTGAATAATTTGTATGGAATTAATAAATTACAATTGATTCGAACACTTGAACCTAAAGAATTATAAATCTTAACTTTCTATTCTTTTTCATGCATACTAATATTGTATTAAATATTCTTCTTGACAAGGTCTTCTCTTGTTCATTTCTTTTTTTTTTGTATTTAGTTTGGTATTCTATCGTTTGAAATACTTTTACAGCTTGTGAAATGCTTTAAGTATTGAAAATAATTCATAAATTTTAAAATAATCGAATTGCTTTCCTAATGGAGAAAATACTTTTGAATCTTTAAATTATTGAAGTACTTAAATGCTGTATGCATTTTAATTAAACAGTTACAGTGACGACGATCTAAATGATATAAAAAGAACATGGAAGCAGAAGCGTAGCTTTGAATACAAGATAAAATACTTCATTCAATAAGAATTTTTGTTAAACGTAATACTGTTGTGTGCGTTAATTTTATCCGTAAGCGGCGGGACCTACAGTAGTGTTGAAAAATTTAGTACTTTTTCTGGTTCTTTTTCATTTTAAAAATACCGCAGTATCAGTTTCAGAATCAGATGTTTTTGTCATCCATGTGAGAAACACAAATAAATCGTTAGTTTTTCTGTTCCGTGCCGTATGTGTATTAAATATAAATAAATAAATAGTGTAGTAGGTAGTATGCTGGCTTAATAGACATGGGAACACGGTTTAAACCCCATGACCCCATCAAAACGAAGAACGAAAAAATATTTCCTTCAGAGTCGACTTTAAACAGTAGGTGTACCAGCACTCATGTTTAAAAATTAACACACACAACATAAGTGGTATGACAAGCTAGATCATAATCCTAGCTAAAGGGTTGTAATGACCAATTATGTTATGTTTATATGTAATAGATTTCTGACATGTAAATATGTGTCATTATTATTATTATAAATCCATAATATAATTAAAAGGAAAATTTACAAAATTATTTACTGCAGAGTAAAAGCAAAACCTACCAGATTGAGGTCAACGGCTCCTAAGTTATATTTGTTGGTATAATTTAAATTAACTCATAAGAGCAGTAGTAGATAGAATGATTTTCTGTGCTTCGGGGGTGGGAGGATGTTTAAAATTATAGGCTAAGAAACACGAACTTAATTAGAAAAATAGTGTTAATAGAGCCACTATTTAAAACCCATTTCAAGACATAAAAAATGCTAAGATCAATGATCGTCACGTATTGCAAAATTAAAGCAAAAACTTCAAAAAGTTTGACCTTTAAATTAAAGACTGAAAAGAAAAAATTATAATAAAAAAAAAAGAAACATAAACAGATCAATTGAATATTAATTGAATAAACAAAAGTTTTTTTTTCTCTTTAATGCGAATGGATATCGTAAATCTCAAATAATTATTAACAAAAAAAAGTAATAAATTTGCTTTGGATAGCGGGCGACCTAAACAATAAAAATTCATACAAAAATTTTTTAGATTTTGTATATAAAATGTACCGGTACAATTTTTCTTTTCTCTCTCTCACTCTCTCTTGTTTAATTATTATTTAAATAATTAAATATATACGTATGTATACATTTTTATTTAAAACCAACACTCACGGTATGGCCCCGACTCATCCAGTGCATTGTGTGGGTATTACGAAAATAGGTTATGGGACAGAGGACAGAGGGTGAGAGGGTAGTGAAGAGAGACAGAGGGTAGTGATTGTGGACATTAGTTTTGAAATTTTTTATATTATACACACATAATTGGTCATTACAGCCCCTTAGGCAGCATTACGACCTAGCTTCTCACACCACTTATGTTGTGTTTGTTAATTTTATACATGAGTAGGGTGCTACGTGAGCATATACGATTTTCGGTAACAAGCAGAGGTCAGCAATGAATCGTTTTTTCGCTACTCATAAGCGCTCATGAAATTTTGAATATAAGTGAGTTAACAATATTGAAATTTAACTATGTACTCTGATTCATTCATACTCACTACAACGTTAAATTATAACTACGATTCATACTTATTTTGAGATTCGTGTATATGTTGAGTAATAGAGAATCAAAATCAACAACATCATACGTGTTGTTTAGTATGAAAATGATGAGTACATCAAACTTTGAATATGAGTAGAGGAGGTTCCATGATATTAAAATGAGTATGAATGCGTGTATAAGTATCAGAAATTATGAGTATGATTCGATTTTACTCATCTTTTTGAATATGTACTCATTGCTGATCTCTGACTACTACCTGCTAGACTATGGCGATTCTCACTTTTTTATATTATAAGTAGCAGGAAAAACCTCTGCAAGTATGGAGTTCCACATGCAGATAGTCCGGCTAAAGAACGAATTCTGTGTGTAAAGAAGTGTACGATCCACTGATCAATCAGATGTGCTCTGCGAGAAAGACGAGACGGGAACAAGTCCTTTTATCTCGCTAGAGAAAAATCCAATGTAGTAGCGATAGAGAGAGTGAAATACAATGAATGAATAATAAATGACCCGGTAATTAGACTCGTATGGCCATTGTCTATGGCAATTTAGGCCATGCTACAATTGATTGTCTAGTGAGTTGGGGGAATCTTTTGTTTTGTTTATTTCACTTCTTTTAAATTGTTTTTTATTACAATTTTTATTGTCAGGTTTTTATTTTGTTTTGAATTGAATTTGCAAAACTGCAATAAAATATAACCGGTCCAGAAACTCATCATGCCTCCACTTGTTTTGGACGTTTTAAGTTTGGAAGTATTTACAGAAACCTTAAGAAAAAAAAAAAGAAAACAAAAAAATTGGCAACCAGTTTGAACTTCCTTTTCATTTATTTTGTTTCAATGCACAGAATGTTTAAAACGGTACGGACAAGTTGTTGAACTCTGCTGGCGAAAGAGCAGCCAATGAGAAGATATGCCGGAGGTAGTTTTCAAGGTTAACCATTGTACGGCATCTTGTCTTAATAAAGAATTGAATTTTATTGCATACTTAATGACCATTTTTTTTACATCTCATTTCAATGTCATACGAATGTAATGGAATGGAATTGACGTCTTGTCTGTTGCGTTCGTCTGTTGTTTTCATGATCATTTTGTTCTAAAGACTGCAACTGAAGTTGCATTTTAATTTGCTAATCACACACTCATGCCAAGACATTTTGAAATTTTCAATTTGAGAACGTTTGCTATGCCATACGATAAATCAATCAAATCAGAATCTGAATATTTTTTTATTTAATTTTTGTTTTGTTTTCTTTTTTACAATTTGCATGGCAGTGTTAATTGATAAGAATATTATGAAATCGATTTTGTTATTATTTTTAGAAGCCTGTCTCTTGGAATTGAGATGCCAAAACGATGTTGCAAGTGAATATTTTATTCATAGTCTTGCATATAATTTTAAGCCTGAATTCGACATGGGGACAACATTTTGTGGATTTGGCGAGAGATTTGGAAACATCTTTGTTACATACCCGCTTACCGGACACTCAGATCCTGTTGCCAGAGTATGATTTTATCATTATTGGTGCCGGTTCAGGCGGTTGTGTAGTGGCGAATCGTTTAAGTGAAATCCATAATGCCACCGTGCTGCTGTTGGAGGCTGGCGATCAGGAAACTTTTATAAGTGATGTGCCCTTGACAGCGGCACTAACACAAATGACACGCTATAATTGGGGCTATAAAGCTGATCCAACACCGAATGCTTGTCAGGGCCTTAAGGATGGTGTGTGTAATTGGCCCAAGGGTAAGGGTGTGGGTGGCACAAGTCTTATAAATTTTATGTTATACACTCGGGGTCATCGTAAGGATTACGATCATTGGGCCCGTTTGGGTAATAAAGGTTGGAGTTATGAAGAGGTTTTGCCATACTTTAAGAAATCAGAACATATTGAAATTGAAGAATTGAGAAAATCGACGTATCATGGCTCTAAAGGACCCCTCAATGTTGGCTACACTGACTATAAATCGAAACTGTTGAAGGCATTCTTAAAATCCAGTAAAGAAATGGGTTATAATATAACGGATCCCAATGGTGAGTATATGTTGGGATTTAGTCGCTCGCAAGCAACTTTACAAAATGGACGCAGATGTAGTACCAGTAAAGCCTTCATAAAACCTGTAATACATCATCGGCCTAATTTACACTTGTCCATGAAATCGTGGGTCACAAAGATAAGTATGGAGCCATCTCAAGGTGCACACAAGCATTTAAAAGCAACTGCAGTCGAATTTATAAAAAATCGTCAAAAGTTTTTGATAAAAGCCAAAAAGGAAATTATTTTGTCGGCCGGTTCTATAGCTTCACCCCAACTGTTAATGTTGTCTGGCATTGGACCACAGGAAAACCTAAAGCAACACAATATACCGGTTCTAAAAGACCTTAGAGTCGGCTATAATTTACAAGATCACGTTACTCTCAATGGTTTGGTGTTCTCCATAAACGATACCACTGTTAACGACCGCAGACTAATGAATCCCACCGATATTCTACAATATGTATTGGAGGGTCGGGGACCTTATACCATACCAGGTGGAGCCGAGGCTTTTGCGTTTGTTAGAACACCGAAATCGCCATTCGATAAGGATTATTCGGATATGGAAATTGTATTGGGTGCAGGTTCTTTAAGTGGTGACCATATGGGCTCTATGAGAGACTTACTGGGCATATCGGATGAATTCTATCAAACTGTGTTTCGTGGATTACATGACAAGGTATGAACATGAATTATTTACATCATACTAAAACCATATCAACATATGTACATATCATTTATTTGTAGGAAACTTTTGGCTTAGTACCGGTATTGCTGAGACCAAGGAGCAAGGGTCGTATTTCATTGCGCAGTGCGAATCCTTTTCATTGGCCTAAAATGGAACCGAACTTTATGCAAGATCCTGATGATATAAGAGCTATGATCGAAGGCATTAAATTGGTAAACAAATGAAATTCAGTTTCAACAGCTTGAATGCGAATGATTTGAATATTTTTTTTATTAACAGATCTTAAAGCTGGCTGAGACCAAAGCTATGCGCCGAATTGGCACAGAATTTAATAGAAATCCTTTTTTGGGTTGCGAACATTTAAAATTCGCTTCAGACGATTATTGGAAATGTTGTTTGCGTTTGTATGGCTCTAGTTTACAACATCAATCGGGCACCTGTAAAATGGGCCCAAGTTCAGATCCCGAAGCTGTAGTAGATGCCCAGCTAAAGGTACATGGCATTCAAAATTTACGTGTGGTTGATGCCTCTATAATGCCCACCATACCCGCTGGCCATACAAATGCCATCGTTATAATGATTGCCGAAAAGGCTTCGGATCTTATTAAGAATAGCTGGAGAATGAAAACAAATTAGTTTTTTTTTTGTTTTTTTTTTATAAAATTCAATTTTAATTTAATTTTTAATATTTATTTCCCTTAGCTATGTATGTTTGTATATATTTACTTGACTTAGTTTTTAAGGAAAAAAATGTGATAATAAACGATGTCTATTTAGTTTAAATTCCTTCTTGTTATAAATAAAGAAGAGTGGTGTAGTGGAAAAACTGCTTGACTGCAGGCCTGAGTAATCGAAAGCTTTCAACATGATTTTCGAATTTATAAAGAAAGAAAGATTGTAATAGGAGAATGGAGAGAGGTGAAGTGTGTGACAATTTTTGTTAATGATTAATGTATGTATATACCTTCGTATAAATCCTGGAGAAGATCCACAAAAAACAAGGCGACACTGCGATATTTTTGTCGACTATAAGGCAGCCTTCGATAGCCTCATAAGGAATCGTGTTTTTGCCATAATGTTTGAGCTCGGTATACCTGTGAAGCTGATAAGGCTATGCAGAATGACGTTGAGCAATTCCTGCAGCTCCGTCAGGGTAGGAATGGACCCTTCCGAACCTTTTTGATACAGTTTTAGACAAGGCGATCCCTAATCATGCGACCTCTTCAAAGAAGGAGGGAGTGCATCGCAATGGGACTATTTTTTTTTGAAAAAAAGTTCCAGTTGCCTGCGTACGCTGACAACATTGACAACATAAAACGTACCAACTATAGAACGGGAGTCTTTTAAGGTGGGTCTGGCAGTAAACCGAACTACATATATGTTGTCCACAAGTAGGGACATGCGGTGTATTGGATGCCAGATTACAGCCGATAACTATACTTTCGATATAGTCAAGGAATTTGTTTATCTTGGCTCCGCCGAAACCACATACCACCAAAAATGGTGCCAATCTGGAGATCAAGTGCACGATCACTCTTGGCAACATGTGTTACTATGACCTTAATAAGCAATTGAGTAGCGGAGACCTCTCTCGTACGACAAAACTCATAATCTACTAGACACTACAGGGGCATAGAAACTATGAACCACTGATGCAGCAGCCTTGAGAGTATTCGAGAGAAATGTTCTACGTAAGATCTTTGGTCCAGTACGAGTTGGCAATGAGCTGCATGAGCTCCACAACGTCATGGACGCTGTGCAGTGCATTAACATTCAGCGGCTGCGCTGGCTCAGCCTTGTCGATCGAATGGAGGGGGTTATTTCGGCTAGACATATATTTGATGCGGGGATTTGCGGAAGTCGACGACCTTGTTTACGTTGAAAGGACCAAATCGTGGAAGCCCTGTCATTGATTGGTGTGACTAACTGGCGTATGACTATTTACTATTGTAGTTAATCATATATCATGTCGTACCAACAATCAGACAATCACAAACACTTAGAGTGTTTGGTGGAAATCGAACACAGGGCCTCGGAAATTGAAGTTCTGTACACTACCAACTATACCATCGGGGCACCCATCAATCCCTATCAAATAAACCGTCACTCAGAGAATATAATATCAGCAACTAACGTACATATTAAGAACGTTAAGCAATGCCACATCTACAGCATGAGTAGGACAGTATGCTACTGCGAAGCACGATAGAAGCTTCATTTGATGGAATAATAAGAAAATGGCAGTGATGCTTTGTGACAGCCCTATGTTTGTTAAAGGAACAGAATACAGGGGTGTAAATATATATTATGGAAAAGCGGTTCAAATTCAGGGGCCAAATCGCCGCAGTCGTTATCGAATAAAGTCGATCGAAATTTTAGTATTTGAAATCGCCGCAGTCGTTAGCGAGTCAGGTGTATCGAAATTTGAGATTTTGTCATTCGATAACGAGTACCCTTTCGAGTAATATCTCTCGAAATCTCATTCGATACTACATGAGCAATCGAAATTGCACACGCTTTGTTTTTTTTATTAATATGAAATAAACAGAAAATTTTTTTATTTATAATAATATTGCCAAAAATGAAAGTAGCAAATATTTTTTTTAACTAAAAGTAAATATAAATATAATTTCCCCTTTCGGGACAAATATTAACAAAATAAACGGTAAGCAAAAGGACGTTATGGGACAATATATGTTTGATCATCCCAATTTAGCTAAAAATTTGCTACCCAATTGTGGACAGGGAAAAAAACAACTAAAAGATTGTGGGAAGAATGGTCCACCTATTAAAGATGTGATAATAATATAAAAAAATTGTTCACTAATTTTTAAGGTTTTTGCTGACCAAAACCATAACACAAAAAAAAGCTTTCATTTAACAATGAATCAAAGAAAATACCGGTGGTGGTTCCTATGAGGAAATATAGAAAAAGGTTTACAAAGTATTTTAGGTGAAAACAGCGAATATGATAATTTGAAACTAAAAGTATAGAAACACAAACTCCAAATCTTAAAAAACAAAGAACCATTTCTATAGCTGAAAGAAAATTAGATCTCTTAACGCTCAACATAAATGAAAGTGAAGAATATCACAAAATTTTAAATTCGGATAATCTTTTAAACTAAGAGAAGAACATGCTGCAAACATGGCTATTAAAAATGTAGAATTACAAATTAAAACGATTGAGTTTGAGAAAAATAAAAATGATGGATCCATTTTCTAAATATTAAAATAATATTATAATTAATATATTTAATATTTTTCTCTAATTTTACTTGTGTTTTATTTCAAAATTATTTATCTTTGTTCAAATCAAGCAAATTCTCTTACCACTTACCCAATACAAGAACCCAATTTCTTTTCACAGAACCAAAAATCTTTTACATTCGTTTGGAAATTTCGATTCGATAGCTATCGAATGCCGTAATTAGGTCATTCGATACGAAACGAAATTTTACTCGATACGAATGCTCATTCGATCACGAGTGACGCGATTTGGGCCCAGGTCAGACATCAAAACGAAATATGAAAGAAAATATTTCTTCAGCGACAAAAACTCTGAGAGTAAATAAAAAAATTGACGTGAAAGAGGTTCCCAAAAAAATCTGTCATTCAAAGTCGACTTTAAACTGTGTAGGTACCGCCAATCATGAACAACAATAACACACAGAACATAAGTGGTGTGAGAAGCTAGGTTGTAATCCGGACTGAAGGGTTGTAATGACCATTTTTATTTTATAATTTTTTAGTATTTAGTATTTATGTAAATGGAATGATCAAATATAGTAGCAATTATAAGAGTAAAATCTTTTTGCATAATAAATTTCAACAATTAAAATTGTAAAAGAGTTTAAAATTGTTTCAAAAACTATTATAATTTATGTATCATTACTTACCAGTTATTCTTCAACTTTGTTGCTTTTAAAGGGTTTATGCTTCTGCTGGACGGTATGAATATTCGCTGTTTTTAGTTAATATCGAAACCGTTTTCCGTTAAGAGATTTTTTTTCACTTGAAATATAAATTGGCAGCACTGGATTTCAGTTGTTTGTCCGTGTTGCCAATACAAAAGTTTAATAGGGCGCATGCTCTCACAATGTCATCGGCAATCACATGTATTTTCATGTTGTAACGGTATATGCTCAAAGCATAAATTGTGATAATCACCAATGGCACTCAAAAGTTCAGTCATTTTGCGGCATTTTAAACGTTTAAACGTTCGATGACGTCCGCTCGCCTAAAATCAATTAGAAAGTGGAAACATATGAATGAATTATAATATAAAAATAAAACGAAATAAATAAACAAAACAACAATAATAATAATAATCATTTAGTATAGTTTTGCATTGTCTTGTGATGTATAAATGCGTGTGATGATGATTGTGTGCTTGCCGCTGCGTGTGCAAAATGCAAATTAAGCAGTGAAATTACATTGAAAGTAATTAAACAGCGTATGGTGATAATTAAAGGCAACCCAAAAAAAAGAAAAAAAAAATAATAATAATAAAGAAGTAGGAGAGAAACAACAACAATTACGAAAATACAATGGTTAGCGAAACAGAAGAATAAGAAGCAAATGAAAAAAAAAACAAAAAAAAAAAAAATTAAAACGAATGAATACTTTAATGATTATTACGCACAGCAGAGGGAATTAATTGCGAGAGAGGAAATAGAGAGAGGGAGAGAGATTGTGAATAACAAAAGTGTTGAATGATTTGTGGATGAAATTGTTTGTAAAGTTTTAGTTCTACTTTTTTTTTTTCTTTTCGAAGGAAATTGTCTCAATTTCTCAATGTGATCCTGCTGCTGCATATAAACAAACAAACAAACAAGCACAGGCAGTAGCTGTCTGGGCAGCAACAATTGCAGCAGCTGTAGAGTTGAGTAGCAACGGTAGCGACAAACAATAACAATAACGAAAAATTTTCAAATACGAATATGGAGTAAGAAATACAACACCAACAACAACCGCACACTTTTTATGTTTCTTTGCTTCCTATTTTCTATTGTCGTTTTTTGTATTTTTTTGTTCTACAGAATGTGCGTGTTTATTGTTTAGATTATTTGTTGTTGTTGTTTTCCTTACTATTTATAGTTCATAGTGAAATACTAAAAATTATGGAGAATATTTCTTTTTCTGCTATTCTGTTATTCCATATTAACAAACAACAATAATAGCTAAAGCAACGATGTCAACGTATAAGTGAGCGTTCACATCAACGATAACGTATTTAAAGTTGTTGCTCCATTTGTGTGTATGTGTGTGTGTGCTGAAAGTATTTTATTTAGTTTGTTTATTTGCATGTGTTAGTGTACATATACATATTTAAGGGGGCCTGTATGTAAATGAGAGATTATGTGTGCATGTATGTAAGTGCGGAGTAAGTGCGTGCGTGTGTGTGTATTAGTTCATAACTGGGTATGTAGGTTTATCTATGTACATACATATATATATATGTATGTAGCTTTAGTGCATTTGGCCTTAGGGACTTTTTTTTGGCATTCGACTATTAAAAAGGTTCTCTCTTTTATTTGAAGTCCTTTAGAAAAAGACGTTGTGAAAATAAAAAAAAAAAAAAAGCGAAAGAGAGACACAAAAAAAGAAAAAAAATATGAAAATAAAGGGAAATGGGTAAAGTTTTTATATAAAAAAATATAGAGACTAGAAGAAAAATAAAAAAGGAATAGAAGGGATTTTAACCTACAATTACTTTTAAGAGCTTAAACATACAGAAGACTTACTACACAACTTATTTCCATAAGCAGGCCACACTGCAATACATACATATAACTACATACATATTATGTATGTATGTATGTACGTTTATTTTTAAATGGAAATGTTTTTTTTTCAAGTATTGTTGTTGTTGAATACAATAGAAGTTCACTATCATGTCAGTGTTGCCATATGTTAACGGAGAAATATTGTACTATGCCAGCCAAGTGATGTGCTTGCATTTTGCTGGTGATCAATAGATAAAGTTTTATGAACAGTACTGTCATATGCCTGTAATCTGCAAAATTAACGTTTAATGGCAAGAACTTACAAAATGTTTTCAATATCTTAAATACGGATTAAATGATTGTCAGTAGGTAACATACATACATACATAATTGGTCATTACAACACTTTAGTTAGGATTACGACCTAGTATCTCACACCACTTACGTATGTTGTTTGTGTTAACTTTATACATGAGTGGTAGTAGTAGTAGTCGCCGTAGTCTAGTAGGTAGGGTGTTGGCTTATTAGACGTAAAGCCCGGGTTCGTATCCCAGGTCAGGCATCAAAACGAAATATGAAAAAAGAAATATATTTCTTCGGCGACTACCCATCAGCAGATTTCTGGCAAAAACTCTGAGAGTAAATAAAAATTGCCATGCAGAGCTTCTCAAAAATCTGTCGTTCGGAATCGATTTTAAAATGTAGGTCCCGCCACTCATGCATAAAATTAACGCACACAACATAAGTGGTGTGAGAAGCTAGGTCGAAATCCTGACTGAAGGGTTGTAATGTTATGTTATGTAGGACATACAGTTTAAAGTCGACTGTACGACCGAACGACAGAGTTTTTGCGAAAATTTTCATGGCAATTTTATTTACTCTCAGAGTTTTTGCTAGAAATCTGCTGAGAGGAAGTCGCCGAAGAAATATTTTTTCGTATTTCGTTTTGTTGGAGATGTCTGACCTAGGTAGGGTTTGTACCAAGGCCTCACGTCTAATAAGCCAACATACTACCCACTAGACTATGGCGAACAATTCCTGAACAATTAAGTTTTCTTTAAATCATACTTTCTAAGTTTTTGCCAAGATATTTGAACAGTATTTCATTGATATTTTTTTAATAATTTAAACTCACTTTACGTGTCATGGAAAACATTATTTTATGATTAACCTTTTTAACTTTATCGACAGATTTTTAGTGTTTCTAACAAATCTTTCAAATGATATTTAAAAATAAAGATTTCCTATTTCCGTGAAACTCCACCAACAAACAACGTAAACGAGAACGTAATTAATTATCGCAAACGATCTTAAACACCATTAATCGTCATAGAACATAGAAAGAGTGTTGTCTGCAAGAATATTTTGCTATTAGAATCCAAAAGGAAAAAGTGAAAATAATTCAAATAAATGCCTTGAATAATTTCATTCCCTTGTAATTACAAATCATGGATTCAGTTTAATTGAATATTTCCATGAAATCTTTACTTATGGAATACGTATTCGACTGGCCGGTTGGCGGATATAGTGAAATTGACTGGCAACCACTGGACAACCCAGTTATTCAGTCTGACGGTTTATTTTTAAAAGCAAATGTTGTCTGTCACACATACATATATTTCGCGGCGAACCGAATGCTACCGAAATATAGTGTTTAGACAACGTTAGGTAGAAGTGGCTGTCTCCCCGATGGAGTCATGAGCAGACACACTTAGGCCGTACACAAGGCCCATTGTGAATTTAGACAACAAAAACAACAAGAAAGAAAATTAGTAGGTAGTGGAACTAGACCAATAGGGAGTATATTTATTAAACGTTTATAATTTAGTAAGTAAGCAAGTAAATTATGAATTGAAAAATTTTTCAGTTGTTTATTCAACTTACCACTATAATATGCAACAAATTCGATTAATTTTAAATTTTTAGTTTGTACTTTGACCTGTTGGCAACATATGTACTTAAATAGAAGTCGTACTGGTTTTTTTTATTTCAAAATGGAATATATTTTCATCTCAATGTAATAGCACCGTATAACTGTAGTGACTTACAAACTATGTATTAAAGCAGTCCAGTCGGAAACCCGAATAGGACTTCAAATAAAAGTGTTAGCATTTGAAACATTTGGGAAGATTACTTGAAACATGAGCGGAAAGTTGGGCTTGAATAAAATTTAGGTTATTTTTACTTCAATAACTTTAACTCATTATTTTAAATGATTTTGGTATAGAATGAAAATGCCATGAAAAGTTTCTCAAGAATCTGGCGTTCGTAGTCAACTTTAAACTGTGGGACCCGTCACTCATGTATAAAATTAAAGCACACAACATAAGTGGTGTTTAGGACTAGGTCGTAGTCCTGACTGAAGGGTTGTAATGACTAATTATGGATGTGTGTTAATGTCATTAAAAAAAACTGAATGGTTTTGCTGAAAAAAATCATTTCCTCCAATGGAGCTCATTCCGTTATTTAAATGGGGACATGGGAAACAAACAACATTACAGCGAGAGATTACAGATTACGTTGTGTAATTTCGTTAAGTATTTCATATGCTAAAAACGAAGGTGAAGGTACATTCCGTGAACGTTTGGCTAATTCTAGCATTAGTGTTTGAAATGGATTTTAGTCTGGTCTGTTGTTTGTCAAGAAATCTATGAGATTTTCAACTTGATTTTGAAGATAAAAAAAAAAATTTAACAATTTTTGAATATAATCAACCGCATGAAATATATCAAATTTTTATTACCTCAGATAATCCAAGTGGTGATAGGTGGCAACGCTTGTCAGCTATTACAGCTACCCAATAGGTTAACAATTCATTTTACGAATGATGATAAGGTGGATAAAGATGACTATGACTATGACGATTACATTGACAAAAGCCGGTGGTAGCAGGGAGAATAACGAGAGAAGAGTATATTTTGTACAATATATTATATTGCTAACTCGCTTGTCAGTTTGCAAAGGCTTTCATAGCAGTCACTCGGTTAGTTTGCCAGCCATTCAGTTGTTCATTTCGTCGTTCTCTTTTATGTTTTTTTTTTTTTTTTGTCAGTTGTTAGTTGTTGTAATAGGTATAAAGTTTACAATGTGTTTGCTGTTTGATGTGACGTTGACGTTTATGGTTGGAAATTATTTTAACCCAGTTTCGCTCTCCACTCACTAGTGGTTTATTTTCAGAGTTATTTTACGTAGTATTCCTTCCTTTAAATTTTTACTTTAGCTTACATTCGTGTGTAGTATTTAGCAGTAATTGTTGTTGTTGTTGTCGCTATTGTTTTGTTGTTTGTTTTTTGTTGGTGGTTATAATAGGAAGGGTGTTAACACGAACTTTTAATTACGCTGAAACAGAAAAAAAAAAATACCAAAAAAAAAAAAATTCATTCGTTTTAGTAAATAAAATTTAATAAAAAAAAATAAACAAAAAATGTGAATAAAATGTTGAGAAAATAAATAAAAAATTTTAACAAATTATTCTATTTAAGCAAATCAAAATCCTCACTCAAGTGTTTATTGTGTTTAGTTTTTCAATAAATATTTAAGAAAAAAAAAAAAGAAATTTTTTTAAAATTATATTTTTATGTGGCAATTTATGTTCGAATATACATATGTATGTATGTATGTATGTACATACAACATATATTTCCAAATATATAATTGAAAAAGTTACAAATTAAAGTCAAAAATTTAAGGTTGTAGCAGTGCAAAAAAAAAGCAATAAACATGTACGAAATATAAAAGAAAAAAACAAAAAAAAATAAATAAATAAACAATAAAAGAATACGAAAATAATTCATATCAACCAACAACAGCAACAAAGTAGAATACAACAACAAGTACTGTGAAACAACCTGCCAACACCCTTTTGAATATAGCAACAACAACAACAACTACAACAATAATAATAAGAACAACATATCCCTTAACAACCACTACAAACAAACGTACCACAACAATAACAACAAAAAATTCCACAATATTGTAAGTATAAAATATTTACTTAGAAGAAGCATTCAACGAAATTTTTCTCTTTTCCTTATTTTTGTTTTTTTAATTTTCTTTCTTGTCGTTTTTGTTGTCTAAATATTATATTTCAGTAGATTTCACTTCGCCGAGATACCAACAACCAGGCGAGATATATGTACATATTGTGACAGACTACATTTGCTTTTAAAAATAAACCGTCAGACTGAATAACTGGATTGTCCAGTGGTTGCCAGTCAATTTCATTACATCCACCAACCGGCCAGTCGAATACATATTCCATAAGTGAATATTTCATGGAATTATTCAATTAAAATGAATCCATGATGTGTAATTACAAGGGAATGAAATTATTCAAGGCATTTATCGGAATTATTTGTACTTTTTCCTTTTGGATTCTAATAGCAAAATATTCTTGCAGACAACACTCTTCCGATATTTTTCAATAGGATATTTTCTGAGTCGTTTAATGGTATTTAAGATTCTTTGCGATAATTAATTACGTCCCCGTTTACGTTGTTTGTTGGTGGAGTTACACGAAAATAGGAAATCTTTATTTTTAAATATCATTTGAAAGAATTATTAGAAACACTAAAAATCTGTCGATAAAGTTAAAAAGGTAAATCATAAAATAATGTTTTCCATGACACGTAAAGTGAGTTTAAATTATTAAAAAATATCAATGAAATACTGTTCAACTATCTTGGCTACCATGTGGTAGTATTAATTCTTGGTGAGAAAAAACTTAAAAAATATGATTTAAAGAAACCGTAATTGTTCAGGAATTGTTCGCCGTAGTCTAGTGGGTAGTATGTTTTCTTATTAGACGTGAGGCCTTGGTACAAACCAGAGATCAGCAATGAATCGTTTTTTCGCTACTTATAAGCGCTAATGAAATTTTGAATATAAGTGAGTCAAAAATATTGACATTTAACTATGTACAGGTAGTCCCCGACTTACGACCGTTCGACTTACGACTATTCGCACTTACGACCATTTTTTTTTCTAATTTTTTTTATAGAAAATACTTAAAGAAGACAAATATGTAGTTGCGGGGAATTCCTAAAATATAAATTTTATATATATAAGTAAATATAAATTTTGGGTAGTTTCATTTCTCCTGACCCTCAAAGTTAGTAGTACAGTATGTATTTTTTTCTTAAAATTTTTTATATGAAATTCGACTTACGACCGATGACCAGGAACCTATCTCGCTCTTAAGTCGGGGAATACCTGTACTCTGATTCATTCATACTCACTACAACGTTGATTTATAAGTACCGGCTGCAATGAGTATGCGTACAACGTTGACATCAAACTCATACCATTCGAAACATGCTTGATTCATAAACCTACTCATTTAGATTCATAATTTTAGAAAAATTCTTATAATATGTATGTACTTATAAATGATTTGAGTGATCCGAATCATTCATCAAAATTTACAGTCTTATTTGTTGTTGCATTTACAACAAAAGAAAAAAGGCAAATAAGCAAAAAAGGAGAGAGCAGCAAGCAGAGCAAACACACAACCTTCTAGTCACTAGAATCTAGTGAGTATTTTAGTGTTCGTACGCGAATCATACTTATTTTGTGATTCGTGTATATGTTGAGTTAAGGAGAGTCGAAATCAAAACCAATGTCATACGTGTTGTTAAGTATGAATATGATGAGTACTTCAAACTTTGAATATGAGTAGAGGAGGTTCCATGATATTAAAATAAGTATGAATACGTCTCTGTCTTCACCTTCGTTTTTAGAATATGAAAAGCAATGCGAGCAATTACAGATTGCTATTGCCATTGCTTTTCACATGCTAAAAACGAATGTACGTTCCGCGGCCCTTTGGCTAATTCTAGCAGTAGTGTTTGCCGCGGATTTAAGTCTGGTCTGTTGTTTGCTAAAAAAAAGTCTATGAAATTTCTATTAAAACAATTGAAATGTATAAACATCGGTTATCATTTATAAACTGCAGACCGCCTGTGTTGTGAAAAAATAGGTGTAGAACGCTGTATAATTAAATTCCAACCTGCGGATCAATCAGCCCCTATAGGAAGCCATACCGTTTCCAAAATATACAGTGCTTGACAAAACAATGGAAACTTTTTCAAAAATTTATTTATGTGTTCTAATCGGACAAAATTGGAAATTGGAAAGAAACAAATTGGAAATTGCAGTTCATTAACATACATAAAAATAAAAAAGCTATATTATTGAAGTGTTGAAGCCTTCTTCCAAAATTATGAGTGTTTACAGTTGTTGATTCAAAAAATTTTTTAATCATTTTTGAAAGTCCTGATTTGTTAAGTCCATATTTATGACATATTGTTTTTTTTTGCTGAAATTCAACATTGAAATCGTTTTTTATTAATAAACAGCACAAATATTTTGCGAATTTCTTAAGAATATTTTTAATTTTTAGTACAATTTTGAAAAAGTTTCCATTGTTTTGTCAAGCACTGTATGTTGCTATTACGGTAATTTTTATTTTGGAGAAGTCAATTAAGAGCCTCAGTCTCCTTTCAAAAAAAGCCAAGCCGTAACACATTTGATGTAAAACTCTTCCTATTCTTCCAATCCACATCTCTTGCAGAAGTATGCCTTACAATATGCAATAGTGTCATGAACTGCCGTGCTATTTAAGGAATGAAGAGCCGAGCAATAATGTTTGTATCTTCAACAATAATTTGAAAATTATTTTACAGTATTTAATGCCCTTAGCAAGGCAAGAAAAATGAATTCTTTTATTTAAATGAAAGTACTACTTGTCAGAAATAAAATTATAATTTTTTTTACATGATTTTTGCTGTCAGAGCTGAGTTTTGAACTCACCAGCTCTCGTCTGGTAAGCCAACACACACTAGCACTAGACCACGGTGACTTTATTTAAATATTTCTCCTCCCCCAAATTGCAACTCAAAACTCCTTTTATGTTTTCATATACATATGTATGTATGTATGTATTGTATCACTCTGCCTCTTTCAGCTGTTCTCGGAAGCCTATAAAACTCTGAGACCGTTTTGAATGTGCGTGTAAAGTAGGATTATGTACATATTTCAACCATTACGGGTTAGCCACTAGTTTAAATGAACGAATTATTTGGAATGTACAAAAGTATTAATGTGGGTGAGTGGCTATGTGTGTGTGTGTATGTGTATGTGTTAGTTATTAAATTAAGTTAATTACAGTTATATATTTACTACACGAATTCATACGATAACTTGTACGTTTGTTTCTCATTTCGCATGAAAATTTCGGTATGAAATGAGAATCAAAAGAATAAAGAGCAGCAGAATACATTGACAACTACTACCACTACTACAACATTCTGCCATAATTGAAAAATGTTCTCACAACTGTATGAAGGGCTTACTCTGCCAATGCACACTTACACACTACTACCGATTTTATTAATGTTTGGAGTTGGTAACATTGGAAAAGAGTGTAACTGTGTAGGTTTGTAAGAGTGGTTGTAATGAAATTGTTTTTAAATTTTTCTTTTCGTTTTCGTCTTTCTTCTGAATATGGGTCATTATTACGTCGTTGACATTGTTTTCATAATAAATTTATTGTAAAAATAAAATTTTGTTTCCACTTCGTTTGCGATAATACTTTTCTCGTATATGAACCGTGAATTTTAATTGAAACGGATTGTTTTAATAAATTCATGTTGCTTTCGTTTTAAATTATAAATAACAACCGTTAGTTAATAAAATATTGTAATAAAAATAAAAATATACTCGTCGAATAAATAAAAATAAAATTATAAACTTTGAAACAGTATCTATATATGTACATAAAGGGTGGGCCATTTAAAAGTTTAAATTTAAAAATGTAATAGAAACAACGCTTTGAAATTTTCCCAAATTTTGTTTTTTTTATTGTGAAGTGGAATTGTTCCGATAAAAAAAGGAATATTATTTCATTCATATGGCTGCCGCGACTGGTCTCATAGTGCATCATTCGATCGGAATAATGTTCCTGCATTTTTTCGAATATATGAGGTCGTATCTCGGCAATATCATCACGAATGTTTAGCCTACAAATGCTCTCTGGTTTGACAGCATAAGACTTTTCTTTAACAGCGCCCCTCAGAAAATAGTCCAACGGTGGCAAATCTCAACTTCTTGGCAGCCAATTCACATCAAAATTTCGGCTAATTGAACGGCCATCAAAGGTTCGACGCAATAAATCGATTGTGGCAGGAGATGTGTGACAAGTTGCACCATCCTGTTGAAACCAAAAATCGTTCACATCAAAAAAATTGTCTATCATGGTGAGGTAGGCAAAATGGTTGCGCCGTACTCATTTTCAAATAAATATGGGCCAATGATGCCTCCGCTCCACAAGCCGCATCAAAAAGTCACTCGTAATGGGTGCATTGGCTTCTGTAAGACCACGTGTGGGTTTTATGAGCCCGAAATACCGCAATTTTGCTTATTAACGTACCTACCAAGATGACAAATGAGCTTCATCCGAAAAGATGATTTTTTTGGGCAAAATCGACATCATTATGCAGTTTATCGTTGGCCCAACTAGTGAAGCGAAAACGAAGCGGATGGTCATGCGGCTTCAACTCTTGAACTTTGTAAGGCGTCGCACCGAGATCTTTCCGCAAAATTCGACGAAACTGGTGCGTGAAATATTCCATTCTTGAGAATGATGACGAGTTGATGTTGATGGATTCTCACGCACACTTTTAGCCACAGTTTCGATATTTTCGGGTGTACGCACTGTACGAGCCCGCTCACGTCCTGGGGCATTAGGTTAGGTTAGGTTAGGTCGGAGTGGTAGCTCTGACATTAAAAAGCTCACTTGAGCACGCATAGCGGCCCGTTGTGACGCCACATGTGAACGCAGTCCTTGTACTGACCAAGTTCTACCAAAACCAGGGAAGAGTAAAAAGTTGGACAGCGCAAGGGCTACCCATCAAAAGCACGAAAGTCAGAAAGTTTTATAAACGAAGCTATATCTTTGATGTCAATAGATGATAGCTGCGTCAAGCTGACAAGAAATGGAGAGCCAAATAACCTATATCTGCACCTAGCAAGAGACGGGCACTGACAAAGAAAAGTGGATAACAGTTTCCTCTTCCTCAGCGAATCTGCACCTGGCGCATCAGTAATGAAACCAATTTCACGAACCTTAGCAATAAACTTGCGTATACTGGGCACTCTTGGCCCTTCTCTGCGACCAAATTTTGTACGACATTTTCATACAATTTCCGATTAATTGCCTTTGTTTTGGAAATAAATTTCCAATATACATATCTCTACGTTGCTCAAGCGTAAATCGATTCATTATGTTCAGTGGAGATAATATACAGAATTTTAATGACAGAATAGTAGTATTGCCAGATTCAAAATAACTGATGGTTCAAATTTAAACCGATAGTTGGTCCACCCGATACATATTTATATATTAATTAATATTTTTATATGTATTTATAATAATTTTTTTCAACAACACCTCAAGTACAATATAATAAAAACACTTTAAAAAGTTACAAATTTTTATAATGTACGATCAAAAGTTGAATTGTTGTTAATTGAAATTATTATTAAAAAAAAAAGTTTTAATTTAATACAAATTGTCAAGTGATTTTGATGAAAAGTTCAACCAACTTATTCAATGTGAAAACTCATAAAAAATTTTTAACAATATTCTGCACAACAACAAACAAACAAATGCAGGAATATGCAATTAAAGTTAATAAATTCTCTATTAGATGTTGTACTCCTTGACAAGTCTTGTTTGCTTGCATTCAATTACTACACATTTTTTGTTCTTTGAAAGTCAAACTTTAAAATTAGACAAAATTCCTGTACAAATACTTGACAAATGTGTTTAGATAGCATGGGTATGAGTGCCGTTTTTTTTTTTTTGTATGAATTTCTGTGGCAAATTATGATTGTGTTAAGGAATGTTGGAATGGTAATAAATGTGAACAAGTTCCGGGCTATTTTATACACATTATACGAAAGTACACATAACAAAACAAAAACTTTACTCTATAAATTTAACTCTTGGGTGTAGTGTAGGCAATAATATGAGAAAGAATAGAATAGAAGAAAGAAAGCATGTGGTAATAAACAATAATGGCAACATTGTCTATAGAAAACCACAAACATGAGCAAACATACACATACGCATGCAAACACATACACCGTGTGTACCTATAAATGGCAAGAAGGAATAACAAAATAACAATACAAAAACAATACACTAGTATATCGAGAAATGAAGAGAGAGAGAGAGAGCGAGAGAGCGAGTGAGAGAGGAATAAAACGTGTAAAAATACATTTGCATGCCACGACAATAACAAACAGAAAAACAGAATACAAAAGGGAGCTCTATATTTACATACATATAAATAAAAACATGAGGTTTATCTACCCCCGTCTCTTGCTCTTCGCAAACACACAAACACTTGCCTTTCCTTTTCAACACCCTACAAACATTTTTCATTAAACTTAAGGGCCGAATCACAAAAAATCCGTCATACATTGCTATATTTTGACTTTTTCAACTGACGACGAATTTTGATATTTCGATACTCCGTTAGCGGAACGCATAATGCATAAAATGCTTTTAACTTTTAGGGCCATTATTATAAGTTCCCGTTAAAGTTACCTTTAACTAAACCCAACTTTAAAGTCACCTTTAATTTCTTTTCGTTATTACAACCTAATGATTAAAGTTAACCTTTTCAATAATATGGCAGTGCCGAGGCAATGTCGATAATACTGCTCAATTAAACAAGTTTTTTTTTTAAACGCAGTGGCACCGACGGGTTTGGTTTTTTCGTTGTAAAGGGTGATTTTTTAGCTATTATCTTTTTGGCTACACTGGTTTAAACAGTTCACGCACGTTTCGTGTTTTGTTTCACTGTCAAACATCTTCAGTTTGGTCTATAATTTAACCATGAATCGTCTTGCTTGCAAATCATTGAATTTGGCATCATTGGACCGTACTTCTTCAAAGATGCTGCGAATCGTAACGTAACTGTGAATAGTGAGCGCTACCGTGAGATGATATCCAACTTTTTTTTGCCCAAAATGCAAGAGCTTGACTTGCATGACATGTGGTTTCAACAAGACGGTGCCACATGCCACACAGCACACGTAACAATGGACTAATTGAAATAAATTAAAAAAAAAAATTAATTAAAAAAAAAAATAAAAATTTTTTTTTTTAAAAATTAAAAAAATTATTTTTGGAAATATTGAAGAAATAGCTATCTAATATCCTTTGGAAAATAGGTGGAAAGTTACACACATTTTAAAAAAAACTCTGTATGACCAAAATGTCCAACTTTGACCCCCTCTAACTCCGGCAGTTCTTGACTGATAGAGCTGAAAATTTGTGTCTAGCCTACTATCCAATAGTACTAACCTTGGTGCAAATCGGAAGACATCAATTTTAAAAATTGGGTCACTTGACACGAAATTGCCCATATGTATAATTTACGCTTTTTTGTTACATACTTTTTTTTTTTGTTTTTTTTTTTTGTAATTTTATTTTTATAGACATATAATTCTGATATAATTGGAATATAAAAATATGTTTTTTTAATTTTTATTATTAAGAAAAAAATCGCGAAATCCCGCGATTTTTGGATCCCGAATTATCCCGAAATATCCCGGGATTCGGGGATTTTTAAAAATCAATCCTGTTTGGCATCTCTAGTATGTACATAATACATAATGGTAACAACAATAAAATAATCCGAACAAAACACAAAAAAAAAGAACTACGTTAGATTATTACGTTAAATAAACAACAAACAAATTCACATAAATGGAAACAAATACACATTCACTGGGAGCAAAAACAAAAGGAAGATTACAGTGTCATAAACCGCAAATGTGAGGAAAAAAGGCAACAAACGAAAAGAAAAAGCCAAAAAAAAAGGAAATCGTCAAATAAATTAAATAAGATTTTTTTTTTGTTAAATTATGAAAATTCCAAAATGGTAATGATTTAATGAGAATTGAATATCATTGTTTTTATTAAAGAAAATATTTTATTTTAATTCCCATTTTTTTTGAGTGTATTTTAAGTGACATTTGTCCGTGTGTGTGTGTGTGTGTGTGTTAACCGATACAAAGGACTCTGTTGTTCAAGCATAAAATCATAATGTACAATTGTTTGCATTGTTTTGTTGTTATTGTTACTGTTAGGTTTTGTTATTATTGCTGTTGCTCCTGCTCCTACTGCTGCTGCTGTTGTTGTCATTTCGTTTTGTTATTATTTGTCGTGTGTGTCGTTTGTCGCGGTAATGGGCAATTGTAACAAATTGAAGTGAAGTTTGTCACAAAGTTAAAGGCCCAAAGGATATAATTACAAATGTACAAATGAATAAACACACACATACTCGCACATAGAAGCATACAACAATCATATATGATTGTTATGTTGTAACAAAAAAGCTACAAATACAATGCTACACAAACACATACTTATTTGTACATTTCATTCTGTATACATACAGTTAAAGAAAAAAAGTCTACATACACCTCTCTTTTAGAGACTCTTTTCCCCAGTGATTTTTATCAAATTGAAAAAGGTAGTTTAGCATTGTTTATGACAGTTACAATTAAGATTGTTTGAAGACAAAAAGGAATATTAAAAAATATAACCTAGAAATTATTGGAAAAAAAAAACAAGAAAATTGGCAGGAAAAAAGTCTACATACAAGGTATGTGTATGTATACCTTTTTCTGTGACTGTATATATTTACGGGCGTATAATAAAATTTAAGATATCCCTGTAATGGTCACGTAAAGCGTATTCCATTAAAATAATTTCACCCATAAATAAGTGTATGTTTTATGTTTATGTTTTCCTATATAAAAAAAGTTACTTTTTTGTTCTGTTTTTCTTGCCTTTTTTCTCTTTTCTCATAAATTTTCATTTTGAAGTTTTTCTTTTCATCAGAATACACTTTTAAAAACTATAAAATTTTATAATTAATGAATGAATGTTCATAAACTGATCAAAGGATAGAAATAAAATTTTATGAAATATTTTTTAATTTCCATTCTGGGTGGTAAAAATAAAACAACAATCGTTTGCTTTCCATAGAAATCAATAAAATATGTTATCAATGGAGTAATATTGTCATGAATGTGAAGATGTATACGAATGTATGTACATACATATTGTATGTGTATGTGTACTTACTTAAGCATGTTATTTATTTTATATTTTTCCAAGTATGTGTCACTTTAAATGACATTTGACAATGTCATTGTTGCTACCAATTGCGTGGCACTTAGTATTTGTATATGTATGCGTTTTCATATTTTTGTATTCCATGTATTCCTAACCTATTTTTATTTCCCTTTATTTTACTTACACAAAAGTTAAATGAAAAAAAAAAAAAATTGTTTTTCTTTTCTTTATGTACCTTTGCCTGGGAAGCATGATCAAACATGACGAGAGTTGAGTCAAAAGATTCATGTTCGACAATAGTTTGATGTATTTGAATGAGTTGTATGTTGTATGTTGTCTGTGGTATGTGTGAGTGATTTTATGAATATGTACATACATGTGTTTCATCACAGGTGAAAAAATCATAACAAAATGCACAAGAATACGTACGTGAATGTGGTAAACTCTCTCGATGTGTATAAATCTTGTATTCCTTTATGGAAAATTAGATTTGCATAACAAATCGCCGGCACTGTCTCTGTCATCATTCATTCAATCGTACGGTTTCGTACCGTAGTGTGTTTATATTTCTATTGTCACGAAAATATTTCACTCCTGATGTTTCCTCATTCTATGCATATAATCCGGTTGTCTAGATGACTCTTGAGTTACAATGTTATATGTACAAATACAGTGTATATTTATTTATTTTACTGCTCTTATACACTCTGACATTTTCTGTTATTCTTGGCGGTTTTCGTATGAGCATTATTATCGTTATCGTATGAGCAGTTACATGTTCTTTTTCTCTCTCTGATACCTGATATATTTGAATAATCCCTTCATCAACATTTCAAAGAAAATTCAACTCATTTTGAAGTTTAATATTAGGCCTCTTGCTATTTCATTAGAAATTTCAGTTAATTCTCATGTACATAGATAGAGCAGAACAACGAACTCAAAACAATTTTACTATAGAGTTAGAGTTGCGATACTGCAGCAATTCAATTTTGAATGCTTAACGAAATAATTTATGTCATAAACCAAGAAGGCCGCTTACGTCTAACCAAAATTTGATCGATTGTTGAACAGTAGATAAATAACTTAACATTGTTTAACCTGGCGAAAAATGAAAATCAATACATTTTTCGGTAATTTCTCTTAAACGAAAATTAGCAAACAACATACACAGACAACAACAAGAATACACACATGGTACGGTACACAGAATTGCATAAACAACTACATGGCATAACGTAAAGTTCAAAAAATTTACGAAAAGAGAACAAAAAAATAATCCAACAATAACACATAAAAGAAAGATCACACGAAGTATAAATAAAGCGAAGAACGATGTTGTCAGTGAGTCATGAATTGTGAGTATTTGTGCTTAATAACAGAGTGAAGAAGTTGCCGTAGTCTTGCCATGATTCAGGTCAAACATCTCCAGCAAAAACGAAATATGAAAAAATATTTCGTCGGTGACTTCCTTTCAGCAGATTTTTGGCAAAATCCGTGAGAGTAAATAAAACTGTCATGAAAAATTTCTTTAAAATCTGTGGGCGGAGTCGACTTTAAACTTTAAAAGTTCCGCTACTCATGTATAAAATTAATACACAATATGAGTGACTTGAGAAGCTAGGTCGTAACCCTGACTGAAGTGTTGTAACGACCAATTATGTATGTATCAGAGATCAGCAATGAATCGTTTTTTCGCTACTCATAAGCACTCATGAAATTTTTAATATAAGTGTGTCAACAATATTGAAACTTAACTACTCTGTCTGATTCATTCATACTCACTACAACGTTGATTTATAAGTACAGGTTGCAATGAGTATGCGTACAACGTTGACATCAAACTCATACCATTCGAAATATGTTTGATTCATAAGCCTACTCATTTAGATTCATAACTTTAGAAAAATACTTATACATAATACTTATAAATGATTTGAGTGACTCGAATCATTCATCAAAATTTATAGAAAAAAGACACATAAGCAAAAGCGACCGAGCAGCAAGCAGAGCAAACACACAACCTTATAGTGAGTATTTTAGTGTTCGTACGCGAATCATACTTATTTTGTGCTTCGTGTATATGTTGAGTTATTGGGAGTCGAAATCAACAACAACATCATACGTGTTGTTAAGTATGAATATGATGAGTACATCAAACTTTGAATATGAGTAGAGGCGTTCAATGATATTAAAATAAGCATGAATGCGTATAAGTATCAGAAATTATAAGTATGATTCGATTCTACTCATGCTGATCTCTGAACTGGACTCAAAAACAGGAAAATAATAGGTGTTTTTTTTTTTGGAATTTTTTGAAATAGGAAACCCCCCTGTTTAAATCTCAATGTCAATTAACAAATAATCTTATTCCCCGATTGCTTTTGATAATTTGTTTTTTGTGTTCGACAACCTAAAATGTCAATAAACGAAACCTCGTATTTACTTAAACTTTTTCATGACATTCGACAATTTCATAGGAATTTATGATAAAAGTTTATTTGCAATTTGATTTTATAACTCAATTCATAATGATGATCCTTTTACACACATACGCACACACACAATAAAGAATTCACTTCAGAAGTACGCTGGATTTCTATATAAAACAGAATCAATGAATGACTTGACTTGAGTTGACTTGAGCTGACTTGAATTGGATTGGGTTGGCTTTATTTGTATGAGTATAGTATCTGCAAGAGTACATACATACATACATATTTGTTGAAGTGACATCTTAACATGAAATTTGAATAAATTTTTTGAAAAACCACAACATAAACAGCAAAATAAACACTCGCATCATTCATTATACATACATATATCCTCTTATGTTTGTTTGTGTACATATATTTTATTTTATGTACTTATGCTTTAAATACAAACACAAATTATGGCTTAAATATCTAAGTATGTATTCGTATGTGTACGTGTAGTATATGTGTGCTTTTATATGTATTTCCATTGAATATGAGCACTTTTTTTTACTTTTTGACTTTAAAAGCAAATTTTTCTCATTTAAAATAAGTGGTTGTAGCAAATCACAAAGTCATTGAGTGTCAATTCATTTGGGGGAAGCTTATTTATTTTATTTTTATTGTATAATAATGTTTTGATTTAATTGCAAATTCTATTAAAATATTATACGTATTTATTTCAATGAACTTTTGAAAAAAAGTATCTTTACTTTGACTTTGAAGCATTCGATGAATAAAAATCATATAGATTTTTAAAGTATTGCAATAAATACACATAATGATTATTATTTTATCATTTAATACTTAGTCAAGCAATAGGTCAAGTATCTCGGTGTTATTCTAGACAACAAGCTGAACTGGAATATGAAGAAGGAACTGAATGCTCCATAGGTAAAAGCTTCCTCCTAAGGCCATTCGCTGGATCTACCTGACGATTGTTAGACCGGTTATTACTTGTGGTTGTGAAGTCGCCATAGTCTAATAGGTCGTGTGTTGGCTTATTAGACGTGAGGCCACATTCGGCGATTTCCTCTCAGCAGATTTCTAGCAAAAACTCTGAGAGTAAAATGAAATTGCCATGAAAAGTTTCTCAAAAATCTGTCGTTCGTAGTCGACTTTAAACTGTAGGTCCCGGCACTTACATACATACATACATAATTGGCCGTTACAACCCTTCAGTCAGGATTACGGCCTAGCTTCTCACATCACTCATGTTGTGTGTGTTAGGTTTGTACATGTGTTGCGGGACCTACGGTTTAAAGTCGACTCCGAACGACAGATTTTTGAGAAACTTTTTCATGGTAGATTTATTTACTCTCAGAGTTTTTGCCAGAAATCTGCTGAGAGGAAATCGCCGAAGAAATATATTTTTTTTTTCATATTTCGTTCTGATGCCTGACCTGGGATACGAACCCGGGTTTTACGTCTAATAAGCCAACACACTACCTACTAGACCACGGCGACTCGGCACTTATGGATATAAAATTAACACGCACAACATAAGTGGTGTGAGAAACTAGGTCGTAATCCTGACTGAAGGGTGGTAACGGCCGATTATCTTATGCTATGTGACAAGGATTTCCAATAGAGGATTTTTGATCAGCGGTTTTCAGCGGATTGCCTTCGTGAGTATCCCCGGAGTGAGAAAGGGTTGTCCTCAGGCTGCTCTTGCTACTATGATCTGCCTTATATCCGTTTGAGTTATATATCAAGCAATGTGCAGCGCGCAGTGCCATAGTGCACGACACAGAGGACACTCTGGAATTCTGAACAATTTTATTACTGACGGAGAAAACGGACCTTTAGAAAAAACCCACCGACTATATTGTCCCTAAGGTAGTGTTCCTACCTGATTTGAGGATTTTCATATCGGATAGGGCACTATGGAATGCAGGGGTAGAAAGGTATACATATCCCTCTCCACAGATGGGTTGAAGTTAGATGGAGGCACAGGTGCTGATGTTTTCTGTAAAGATCTCAGACTTGAGCTTTACTTCAGGTTAAATGATGACTGTAGCGTCTATCTTGAAGGCTATTGGTACTAGATTTGGAATCTTATATGACTTCCTTGGCAATTAGGCTGCCCAAAGGGTAATTTTTTTGGTCTGGTGTAAATCACAACTTGTCCGTGAGTCTAAAGAGTCTCTGAACCAGATCGGATCCGTCTATGCTGGGTTCCGGGACATAGCAATATACCTGGTAATGATACGGCGGATGACCTCGCTAGGCTAGGATCACATTCTGAGAGTGATTTGATAGTTGGTTCTGATCTCCCGCTCCCTCTTTCTAGGACATATTTACAATGAGTCGCTTTGACTTGTCATTAAGCCAAGTATACGTTTATAAGCTTCATCTAACTTAACATAGTCAATCAACATTTTGTCTTTACATACATACACATGTATCTATGTTATGTTATTATAAGAAAATTCTTGACACTTTATCAAAGTCAACAATAATTTGTTGCAATTTTTTATTTTCCAGAAAGTGGTTTTTCTTTAAACAAATTAAAAATAAATAATTTTAAATTTTTGAGGGCATTTACGAGTATTTTCTCTATACGCAGCCAAAAACTCAATATTTAAGAAAATGTTTATGTATACTACTTACATGGGATATTAGACAGACAGAAATAAAAAGAAAAAAATTTATAAACAGAAAATAAAATTAACCTGGTAAACTAAAAAAAACAATTTAATTCGCCTTCCATTCTATTTTAATGTTTACAATTGTTTGTCTGTATGGTGTATGTACGTATGTACGAGCCATTCTTATCAGAGAACAGCAATGAATCGTTTTATCGCTACTCATATGCGCACATGAAATTTTGAATATAAGTGAGTCAACAATATTTAAATTAAACTCTGATTCACTCATGCTCAATACAACGTTGATTTATAAGTACAGGTTGCAATGAGTATGCGTACAACGTTGACAACAAACTGATACCATTCGAAATATGTTTGATTCATAAGCCTACTCATTCAGATTCATAACTTTGGAAAAATACTTATAATACCTATAAATTATTCGATTTTCAGTCTTATACTATGTTCAGATATGCACTTTTATTGAGTCAATATTCGATGAATTGAGTACAATTTTTAAAGTATTCAGGCATAATAATATACGCAAATCAGCTTACTCAATATTCATTTGACAGCTGGTAAACAATAACACTGTTTTTATTTTGACCGCGAAAATTCGTGTCGTTTGTTAGTTTATTAGTGTTTGTTTGTCGTTGTTGACATTTGAGTTGTCAAACATCATTAGAAAGTGTTCTGTTAATTGCAATATGCTCACTAAACATACTTATGACAGTGCTGTATTTTAAGTTTTACTCAATATTATAACAATTTGCGTATTTATTGCGCAATTATTAATTGAAACTTTATATGAAATATTGAGCGTTTTTTGCGATTTACGCAATAAAGGTGCATATCTGAACACATAAGCAAAAAAGACAGAGCTGCGAGCAGAGGAAACACACAACCTTCTAGTGAGTATTTTAGTGTTCGCACGCGAATTATACTTATTTTGTGATTCCTGTATATGTTGAGTTATGGAGAGTCGAAATCAATAACATCATACGTGTTGTTAAGTATGAATGTGATGACAACTTTAAACTTAGAATATGAGTAGACGTTCCATGATATTCAAATAAGTATGAATGCGTATAAGTATTAGAAATTATGAGTATGATTCGATTCCAGTCATCTTTTTGCTGATCTCTGATTCTTATTTAGAAACTCTCACGTATACATATTGTATGTATGTATGTATGTAATAAACAGTTTTTCTTCTCTTTTGTTGTTTTTAAAATAGTTTTCTAGTTTATATTTGTTGTTTATATTTCTTATGTTTTGTGAATTTAAGTTGATTACTTGTACGATTTCTAAGTTATCTAAACAAACTATCAACAAAACCCACATACTATGTATGTACACACACAAATCGAAATAATAACAATTGAATGGCTTATGCATACAATATAAATAAATAATCAAAAAAGAAAAAAAACGAAATCAAAATAATTTTTTTTTTAAATTTAAAATTTCCGTTTTTCCAGTTTCAATTAAAAAAAAAACTGTTTTTTTTTGTTCATACGATATAATATTGTTTTGGCTGTTCTCGAACCTGATTTGTTATTTTGTTTATAAAATTTTGAAAATTTTCTACAAATTTTCCAATTTCAATGTATGTTTGTATGTGTACATGTTGTATATTTGTGATGCATTTTTTCCCCTACCGTTCTACTCTTCTGTACGAGAACATTCTCGACATTTTGTATTGTTGCAGCATCTATCTGTCAGTATAGATGGCTGTTGTGTGTGTGTGTGTGTGTGTGATTGAGTTTTCCTCGCGCTATTGTTTATTTTATATAGGCGATCTATTAGAGTTGCATTGTTGTTGCAGTTCAAAACTGAAAGTTTGCTTTGGTACGCTAATTGATTGCATTCATTTCACAGAAAATTGAATATTCTTGTAAATATGCATAGCAAAAGCAATGAGTCAAAATTCAAATCAATAGATTGGGCAGTTATTTAATAAATTTCAACATTTTATTCAATTTTTATTAAATCTTTGCGACCATGATTTGAAGGGAAGGATTCTTATAAAATATTCTTACGAAAATGGAAATGGTGTTATTAAAGTGATAAACAAAAGCTTCAAAAACAAAATAATGGACTTGTTTACATAAATGTGCAGCCCTTGCGCTGACCGATTTCCCCCTCATTGGCTCGGAGGAACTTGGTCAGTACAGGGACTGCGTTCGCCTCTGGTGCCACAACGGGCCGCTATGCGTGCTCAAGTGAGCTTTTGGCATAAAGCTACCACATTAACCTAACCTAACTTGTTTACATGATCAACGAATAAACAAAAATATAGCAACAACATCAGTATAAAAAAAAGGGATAAAGAAGTAAACAGGCAACAACAACAGTGCAGTATAATAAAAGGGGATAAACATGTAAACAGGCAACAACAACTCTGCAAGGACAAACGTAAACAAAATACACAAACAATAATAACGTAAACAACTTGTTTACATTTATAGAGATTTCGCGAAGGCAAAGACATTCTCCTTCAAGTGCATTCATCAGACTGCTTACCCTGCGATATAAAAGACAAGACAGAGCAGGCAACGACAAGTCAGAAAGAATTCAATCAGTCTTGTATGAAGACACGTTGCGTGTGAAGAGAATAATTGTGGTTTGAAGATCGCTGTTATAAAGATCTATTGAACAATTGTTATTGTGTACGCAGAAGTGTGTAAAGAATACTAACAATTAAAGCAAATTGTTGTTGTTTAAGTCAAATCGTGAAAGGGTGACACACAGAATTGTGTGAACAATAAAGAATTGATTTAAAACTAAACATAAATTTATTTTTATTTTATTTGCAATCTCGAACTCATATTTTTAACGTTTTTAAAAGGGTAAAAACGTAACAATATGCTAGTGGTTAGTGGTTTGTATTGGGATATTTTGAAAAGGTAACAAAATAATAATATGGCGGCTTTTTGCATTGTTTTCGCCTATTTTGGTTTGGTTTTCCACCAAAGTGAATGTATCAGCAGGATAATGACAGCTAAATACAGCTAATTGTATGAAAGAGTGGTTTGTGAGTAATAGAATCAATGTACTAAAGTGGTCAGCACAATACCTTAATCTCAACTCCAAAGGAAGCCTATGGGATACTGAACATCGTAAAATTTTACGCGATTCCTGCAAAAATAAAGACGACCTTTTCCAACAGATAGAAATTGCATGAAAAGGCATCTCTAAGGATGTTTTTTCTAATTTAATTGAGCCAATGCTGCAGTTTTGAAAAAAGGGAAGCACTACTAGATACATACCCTTTAGTCCGGATTGCAACTTCCTCTCAGCAGATTACTGCCAACAACTCTGAGGGTAAAAATTGCCATGCAAAAGTTACTCAATGATCTGTCGTTCGGGGTCGACTTTAAACTGTAGGTCCCACCACTCATGCATAAAATTAACACACACAGCATAAGTGATGTGAGAAGCTAGGTTGTAATCCTGACTGAAGGAAAAAGTGGTAAGATTCAACTGTAATTGTTGCCCGTATTATTACAGGCAATTTGCATTTTGAATTTTTTATCTGTCCAGTCCATGGTGCACTGGCAATTTCCACATTTGTTTTTTCTCATTTATTGAGTGGTTTTCTTCTGTCGATTATTCTATAGGAATCTCATACATTAATTGAACAATTCTAAACAATTACTTTTAAATATTGAAATGAAATCAGTTTTATTTTTAAAATGTTTAAAATTTTTTCAAAATCCAATTTGTAGATAACATCTTATAATAAATCGCATTACATTTGAAAACACAACTAAAACAAACGGAAATCTTGAAGTTTGTTAATGAAATATGACATTTCAAGTGATGTTCTACTTTGCAGAAGCATTTCATTTATGCAATTCTAATTTTGCTATAAATAAAATTAAATTTTAAATAAAAATTAAAAAAAAAAATGAAAAATGAATAACAAATGAATAAACCAAGCGATTTTGCTTGGCATGCTGAAAGGGTTATTGGATTTGAATTGATGCTGCGATGATGTTGCTTCACACACCCAAAGAGTATCAACAGATTTATTTTTATTGTAGGCTTTTCAATGGAAATCTAATTTGAAAAAAAATATATTCTCTACCGCAAACTAAATAAAGCAATATCAATAATAAACCGGCACAAACGAATAAATATAATAGGACCCAACAACAACAACACCTACATATTCGAAAAAGGTCTCTGGTGATTGATAATGGAATTGAAGTCAAAGGAATAAACTAATAATGGAAAAAGAGTACGAGTACATGAATACAAAAACCCATTAAATAAACCGATTTTGTGTTGGTATAGAACCACTAAACCAGTTAACCACTGACATTATTATGTATTTTTATTATTGAAGACGTTTAAACCACATAAAAAACTAAATACACTCGAAAATAAATGTTTGTAATCAAATTTGGAATCGACTTGTAGGTCCCTTCAGTCATGTATGAAATAAAAACTCGCAACATAAGTGGTGTCAGAATCTAGGTTGTAATCCTGACAAAAGGATTGTAATGGCCAATTGTGTATGAATGCATGTATCAGAGATCAGCAATGAGCATTCAAAAAGATGAGTAGAATCAAATCATACTCATAATTTCTGATACTTATTTCAATATCGTGGAACCTCTACTCATATTCAAAGTTTGAAGTACTCATCATATTCACACTCATACAAAACGTATGATGTTGTTGATTTCGACTCTCCATAACTCAACATATACACGAATCACAAAAGAAGTATGAATCGCGTGCGAACACTAAACTACTCACTAGAAGGTTGTGTATTTGCTCTGCTTGCTGCTCTGTCTTTTTTGCTAGTGTATCTTTTTTCTTTTGTTGTAAATGCCTAACAACTAGATTCTAAATTTTGACGAATGATTCGAGTCACTCAAATCATTTATAAGTATTTTTCTAAAGTTATGAATCTAAATGAGTAGGCTTATGAATCGAACATATTTCGAATGGTATGAGTTTGATATCAACGTTGTACGCGTACTCATTCCAACCTGTACTTATAAATTAACGTTGTAGTGAGTATGAATGAATCAGAGCACTTCAATTTCAATATTGTTGACTCACTTATATTCAAAATTACATGAGTGCTTATGAGTAGCGAAAAAACGATTCATTGCTGATCTCTGGTATGTGGCGAATAAAGTTTGCATGTGACGGTTTATGTAAGCAATGAAGAAAACACGAAATTTCTAACGCTTTAATTTTTTTTTACATTTTTGCTGATTTTTTCTTGCGAGTGTCGGCAGAACTTAAATACTTAAGTTAATGTATGTATATATTGAAAGTATGTTCATACATACGTGTATTAAGTAAATAAAAATATTGTGTTTGATTTTTAGATTCTGTACTTTTATGTACTTTTTTATACACGCCTTTATTTGAATTCAGCTCCTGGTTGTCGTAAGCTGATTAGAATCTATTCGAGTGTAAAGATCAACTAAAGTAGGGATATACTGTTAGAAAGAAAACAAATAATTTTGTTAAGAATATTTGGTAATATTTATTAAATATTATTGTTGTTGTTGTAGTAATACCATAGGAAGTAATTGTTACACTTATTATGCACATTTTGAAGTTTGGCACACACATGCCGTTTGTCAGCCAAAAGTTTAGGTGAAAAAGTTTTGTAAAATTTTCAAGTGATATCTTTTTAGATTGAGCATTTAAAAAAGGCGTCTCAAGAGGAAACTACAAATTTAATTGGAAATTTGTCTAATATGAAGGCCTCGTTTTTTCTTCTTAAAATTGTGAAAATTTAAATATGTCATGATAATGTAAAACGTTTAAAAACCTCTCTAGATTGTTGTGTATTAGTTTTGTTAAGCATTGCAAGTGCGTGTGCATCAGAGATCAGCAATGAATCGTTTTTTCGCTACTCATAAGTACTCATGAAATTTTAAGTATGAGTGAGTCAAGAGTATTGAAATTCAACTACTCTGATTCATTCGTACTCGCTACAACATTGATTTATAAGTACAAGTTGCAATGAGTATGAGTACAACTTTGACATCAAACCCATAACATTCGAAATACTCATTCAGATTCATAAATTTAGAAAAATACTTATAATACTCATGAATGATTCGAGTGATTCGGATCATACATCAAAATTTTCAGTCTTAGTTGTTGTTGCATTTACAAACACAAAAGAAAGAAAAGACAAAGACAGCAAGCAAAGCAAATACACAACCTTCTTGTCAGTATTGTGGTGTTCGTACACGAATCATACTTATTTTGTGCTTCGTGTATACGTTGATTCATGGAGAGTCGAAATCAACAACATCATCGTATTGTTAAGTATGAGTACGATGAGTACTTCAAACTTTGAATATGAGTAGTATGAGTATGATATTAAAATAAGTATGAATGCGTATAAGTATCTGAAATTATAAGTATGACTCGAATCTACTCATCGTTTTGAATACTCATTGCTGTACTCTAGTGTGCATGGCTTCTTTATTGTATTGGCTTTTTATACTCGTAAAGTCACCGTGGTCTTGTAGGTAATGTATTGGCTTATTAGACGTGAGACTACGGTTCAAATCCCAGGTCAGACATCTCCGACAAAATGAAATATGAAAAAAATATTTCTTTGGGCAACTTCCTCTCAGCAGATTTCTGGCAAAAACCGTGAGAGTAAATAAAAATTGCCATGAAAAAGTTTCTATAAAAAATCTGTCGTTTGGAAGCGACTTTAAATTGTAGGCCCCACCACTCATGTGTAAAATTACTACACACAACATAAGTGGTGTGAGAAGCTAGCTTGTAATCCTGACTGAAGGGTAAAATAATTAAAAAATTCAATTGTGATTGTCTTTATCATTAAAGCTGAGATTTATCTGCGTGCATAATGCCTCTTTAATACCACAAAAATTTTTCCAAGATATTATTAAAGGCGATTAAATAAATTGGATTTGATTAAAAATGAAATTATTCACATGCATAAGCATTCTTAGAAATCTTAAGCAAAGACGAATTAATTTTTTGTGATTCTTACGGGATAAGCAAACACTAGAAGCCTAAACAAACATTATCAAAAAAAAAATAACACAGGAAGCATGAAACAGGGTTTACTTTATTCAAATAAAAACGAAGAAGGAAACTGACAAACGTTTGATACAATGAAAGAAACAAGAAAACAAAAAAAGAAGTGGAAAGTAGTGGAGGGTATTTAATGTGTGTTTTTTAAGAACAGACAAGCAGCAGATCGTCGTTAATACAACAGATAGAAACTTTCATAATGAAATATTACGATTAACAAACTGAAAATACGTACCATCAATCAAATTGTTTGTTTGTTGCTTCTACTTGTAAAGAATGTTACAGGAATTTTTTTCCGTTTTTCGTTTCTTTTTTGTTATATTTTGCTTATATATTAAAGTAATGACATAGAAAATCTTGATAATTTTTCACTTGGAAAAAATGACCAGCCTACGATGGATGATTCATTATCAATGACCATTGATTTAGACACAATGACACTTAATTATTGAACACAGTATTAAACAAATGGCAGACACTTGAAGAGCCAAACAACAAGGGTATGGTGTGGTATGGTATGGTATGGAATGAAAGTGAAACGAAGCAAATCGAATCGAGCAGATATTATACGAAAGAAAAATGGGGTCACATTGATAACGACGACGATAATAATGTTAAATGGAAATGCATTATTAGAAGCACAAAAAGAGGAGTGGAAAGATAAAAACGATGATAATGACAATGAGCAGTAAAGATAATAAAAATAATGGAAATGAATTTCATTTTCCACTTGGTCACGCAATACAGAAGCAACAGGCCAAACATTATGATCAAACATTCTTAATACATACAATGCTACTCGTATACACACACACACCCACATACATACATAAACGTTTATAATACATTTGCCCTTGTTATTACTGAATATTATTTAACATAGCCAGTGACAGTATATTTTGTGGTGTGATCCACATAATCATGAAATCATGATGTACAGTGAGCGTCAAAAGAAAAGTATACATTAATAAATTATCATGAAATCATAATGTATGCACAGTACCTATATATTTAATGATGGTTTTAGTGAAAAAAAGGAAAAAAACAAAAAAAATGTTTTTTTTTTTTTTTTTTAAATTTAAAAAAAGGTGATTTGCACACACAAAATAAAAAACATTTTTTTTAGTTTAAAAAAAGGTGTTTTGCACACACACAAATCTTGTTGATTAATTAGAAGTAACGTTTCAAGTTATTATCGCCTACAGCCATTGGATTACTGTATCGTATCGTATTTTTATAATAAACTTTTGAGTTTCATTTCTTAATAACTGTTGGTTTACATGCGTACAGTGAGCGACAAAAGAAACTGTATCCTACAAAAATATATATTAATAAATTACATAATTTGCTCCTTTGCAAATGAAATGAAAACTCATTACTATTCTGTAATAAAATGAATTACCAGTAATGCATACAATTAAAATTCATTATCATTCCTTGTTACAATCACACTCAAATATTATGTACATGCATACATATATGCCCCTTTTTGGAATGCCTTCAGTTCAAACTAATGAACTTGAGGTTAAAGTTGAGTAAGACATGATTACAATGTGGTTAATAATGCTTAATAATTACGATGGCATGACAACTTGTTGCTGAGAACTTGGTTAACTTGATTTTGGGGCTAATAATTGTAGGAATGCAAACTATCCTGTCTTCAAGCTTATGTTCTCGTTCATTCTTATAATAATTATAAAAGTTTTCTCACACAGAAAGAGGAACATTTTTTTTATTTCTACTTACCATTTCGCAAGTCGTTATTTTTCTTTTCGCATTTAATATGGGAGTTGGGTTTAGTAAAACGAGTACTATGATGATGCTTAGATTACTTCAAAAAAATCTGAAATTATATATAAAAACATGTATGTATGTATGTGAAAAAGATTTTAAAATTCAAGTATGTGCAAAAGATATATGTATATGTACATATGTATATAAATTTTTTATTTAACATATACGAGCACAGTGAGCGTCAAAAGAAACTGTACATTAAGAAAAATACACTTTAATAAATTTCCGTTATTTTTATTTTAAATTTGTTTCATTGCCAGTTTTTAAAATTAAAACAAAAAAAATTTCGAAATATTGTCAAATTTTTTCAGACACTCTCCTTAAGTGGTAAAAGTTGAGTTTGGTGGTTGTTAGAATTTTATCCTTAGTGTACAGTTTCTTTTGACGATCACTATATGTACAGTACCTCTATATAATGATGGTTTAGTGGAAAAAAATACAAAAAATTTTGTTTTTTAATTTAAAATAGGTGATTTGTTCATACACAACTCCCGTTGATTAAATAGAAGTAACGTTTGAAATTATTATCGCCTATAGCCATTGGATTACTGTATCGTATCGTATTTTTGGAATAAATTTTTGAGTTTAATTTCTTAATAACTGTTGATTTACATACATACAGTGAGCGTCAAAAGAAACTGTACATTAAGAAAAATATACATTAATAAATTACAGTTATTTTCATTTTAAAATTACATATATCATTGTCAGTTTTTAAAATTAAAAAAAAAATTACAAAAATATTGTCAAATTTTTTCTGGCACTCTCCTTAAGTGGTAAAAGTTGAGTTTGGTGAATGTTAAAAATTTATCCTTAGTGTACAGTTTCTTTTGACGCTCACTGTATGTACGGTACATCCATATAATGATGGTTTTAGTTGAAAAAAAAAGACAAAACAAAATTATTTTTTTTATTAAAATTTAAAAAAAGCTGATTTGTACACACACAACTCTCGTTGATTAATTAGAAATAACGTTTGTAGTTGTTAACGCCTACAGCCATTGGATTATTATATCGTATTGTATTTTTAGAATAAATTTTTGAATTTCATTTCTAAATAAATGTTGGTTTGCATACATACATAATCTGTCATTACAATCCTTTTGTTAGGATTAGGACTCATAAAATATTGAATATAAGCGAGTTAACAATATTTCAATTTAACTATCTGATTCTACAACTACAACTTTGATATATAAGTACAGGTTGCAATGAGTATGCGTACAACGTTCACATCAAACTCATACCATTCGAAATATGTTTTATTCATAAGCCTGCTCATGTAGAATATAATACTTATAATCGAGTGACTCGAATAATTCATCAAAATTTACAGTCTTAGTTGTTGTAGCATTTACAGAAAAAGAAAAAAGACACATAAGCAGAAAAGACAGAGCAGCAAGCAGAGCAAACACACAATCTTCTAGTAAGCATTTTAGTGTTCGTACGCGATTCATACTTATTTTGTGCTTTGTGCATATGTTGAGTTAAGTATTCACTCCTTATGATGTTAAGTATGAATATGATGAGTATGAGTATATGAGTAGAGAGGTTCCATGACATTAAAATAAGTATGAATGCGTGTAAGTATTAGAAATTATGAGTATGATTCGATTCTATACATCTTTTTGAATACTCATTGTTCTGATTAGGACCTAGTTTCTCACACAGATAATTTTATACATGAATGGTGGGACCTAAAGTAGGTAGACTATGGCGACTTCAAACTGTTGGTTTACCACACGTTTAAAGGAGAATTCTCTTATTTGTCTTGGTTATTTTTTTGTTGGTTTTTATGCATATTTAAAACAGTCTCATCAATAATTCGTTAACATATTATTTTAATTTTTTCCTTCTGTAGGTTTAAAAATGTTTGTTGTTTTTGTGTTTTATGAAAATCATTTGAGGTTGATTTTTCTTATTTTTTTTATTACAATTTCATTTACTCGCACACTTACAAAGCGAGAAAAGTCGCCGGACTTTCCAAAGAGCATTTTCTGTTGTTCGTTTAGTCAAATTAAAATTGTTTTTCGAAAAGGAAAACAGAAAATAGAAAAACAGAACAGATGTCTTAAAACATAAACGCTAAAAAAGGAAATTTTCAGGAAAACCTTTAACGAAATGAAAGAAATTCCCACTCGTATAATTGCTTTAATGAAAATATGGTGGCGCAGATTTAATGCCGACAGCTGTGGCTGTTTAAAAGCAAAACGATTTTTAAAGAAATTTATTCCATTATAAAATGTGTCAAGTGCGCTGATAATGATGCAAAAAGACCCAACACTGTGAAAAAAGGTTCATCGTCCTTTTTTTTTTAATTTGAATTTGAATAATGCGTTTCAATAATAAATGCAAATAAATTATGGATTGTCTGCATAATTACCCTCCCGATACCTTAATTTTTCAGGCAGTTGCTATTCCAGGAATTGAAATAAGCTGTATGTTTCACTACAATCTGGTTACGAGCTTTTATGAATTACACAGCCCTGCAAATTTGGACTTTTTTTGTGCAAATAAGATGGCTCCAGGTGTTTCCGAAGGCATTTTGCGCGCTGAACACGAATCTGGGGTTACTCAGGGGTTTTTGGGGTCGCTGATTACAGATCTTCATTCAGATTTAAAAAATTCAAAATGGCGGATCCAGAATGGCGGTCGAGGTTTATAAAATTTTTTAAAATTTTAAACAATTACGTTCTCCTGTATGCATCATTCTTTTTGCTAAATTAGTTACAAATTGTGAATTTTGTGGTAATATAACAACAAACACCAGCATAAAAAATGGTAAATAAGTAAACAAAAATACAACAACAAACACTACAAGAATAAATGTTAACAAAATACACAAACAACAATAATGAAGCAACGATGTTTATATTAATAGAGATCTCGAGAAGGCGAGGCCACGAACATTTGCCTTCAAGAACATTCATCATGTTTACGTTGCCATATAAAAGGCAAGGCATAGCAGGCAACTGAGTTAGTAAAAGTTCAGTCAGTCTTGTGTGAAGACGCGTTTTGTTTGAAGAAAATAGTCGTGGTTTGAAGATTTCCGTTACACAGATCTGTCCAACAATTGTATAGTAATTGTTATTGTTTATGCAAACGGTGTAAACAGAGGAATAACAAACAAAGGAATTGTTGTTGTTTACATAAAGTTGTGAACAGTGCCAAACAGAATTATGAGAATAATAAAGAATTGTAATTAAAACTAAACACATATTTATTTTTATTTTATTTCCAATCTACGAGCTCATATTTTAAACGTTTTTGAAAGGTGAAAACGTAACAATATTTTTTTAAAAGAAACGTTCAAGCGACTGTCTCCGAGCCGTTTGTTTGCATCAGTAGCATTAAGTTGGTGTTAGTTCAAGTCACCATTATTCCTGTATATGTTTTTCTTTTTTGAAAAAATCTGTGATTTATTTTTAAAATTGATTAATTAACGAAATATGTTCATATACATTTTAATTGACTTTCATAAATACTGTAATAAATGTTTGAAATATTCATTAAACTCTTTACTGCAATGAGTGCTATTCCGATTCAGATACATAATGACTGCTTTTAATCACAAAGTCTATGCCAAAGATATGCGCCACAAAATGTAGGTGAAGCGGCCAAAGTTGAATTAGTAGCAGTGTTGGCAATGCTGTTGAGCAAGAAATAATTCCGCAATGGAAATTAAAAACTTACACCCATGCATATGGGAAATTTAGACCAAAAAAGAAGAAAAAATTACAGTTATACAGTCAACACAGAGCAGATAAAAAGCTGTTTATAAATCTACACCAGCTGTAGAATGACAAATGTTTTCCAAGAGAGATAAGCTGATCAGAGCTAAAATTTAAGTATGTATGTACATATGTACATATGCTTGGGTATTAGTGAATGGTTTATAGTAAAAAAGCAAACAATTCACACACGCGTGAGGAGTTTGTTTTACCGTACTACAACTACAACTACTAATGCATACTACAATACATAAATCATATTTTCTTTTAATCTGAAACTTAACGCGACACACTTAATTTAATTTTTTTTTTATTTTAATAAACTACTTCCTCTCTCTCTCTTTCTTTCTTGCTCTCTTATTTCTTTCTTAACCTGTTCTTTTGTTATTCTTGCTGTTTCATTTGAAATTCGAAATATTTGTTGTGTGTGACAAATAGAACATGATTAAAATGTGACTGTAGTTGTGAGAGCATGTGTTAGTAATATTTGCAAATGTAACTGGTGTTTTGCTTTTACATCGTTTAACATTAAAATTATAAACAAAAGCTACAAAAACAAAAGCTTTGAACTTGTTTACAAATTATCGCACTGCGTAATATGACAACAGACACCAGCATAAAAAATGATAAACAAGTAAACACAAATATACCAACAAACACCAGCATAAAAATGATAAACAAGTAAAAAATACAACAAACTCTAAATGTAAACAAAATACACAAACAATAATAAACAACGATGTTTTATTTATAGAGATCTCGAGTAGGCGAAGCCACGAACATTCGACTTCAAAAACATTCATCAGAATGTTTACGTTGTCATATAAAAGGCAAGGCAAAGCAGGCAACTGAGTTAGTAAAAGTTTAGTCAGTCTTGTGTGAAGACGCGGTACGTTTGAATTGATTAATCGTGGTTTGAAAGATCCGTTACAAAGATCTTTAGAACAATCATCTAGTAATTGTTATTGTTACATCAAGTTGTGAACAGTGGCACACAGAATTGTGCGAATAATAAAGAATTTTAATTAGAACTAAACACAAACTTATTTTTATTTTATTTGCAATCTACGAGCTCATATCTTAAAAGATAAAAACGTAACAATATGTATATATTGTGGAAAATAAATCCCTAAAGACTGCGTGTTTAACTTGACAAATATTCTTCCAAAAGTCGAAATAATTTCTCATTGAATATTTGTGTATCCTACTGCAATATTTCTTTAGGTGTATACTTGAAACCTGAAAACACTCTTCTTTAGAAGCCGACAAGCAACTGAATGCATTTTTACTCTCTTTTTTTTAGGAACATTGTTGATGTTCGTGTCCTATGTATGTGTGTAAAACACCAAAGATGTTCGGCCCCCGGTAGCTATTGGCGCCGACCACTGCTTTAAGGTATAACAACAGGAATTACAACTACATTTACAAATGTTCATGCACACGCATTTACATATTTATTTATTATTGTATGTTTTTTTTATTTTCATTTTCTTTTTCCTTTTTTATTTTTGTATTTTATTTTTGATAACAACAATTCATAATGCCGTAAACAAAAATAAAAGTATTAAAGTACTCATACTCACTCATACAAGTACATTGTACATGTGTACATGTGTACAAACATTAATATTTATTCCCGAATAACAAAAGCAGAGTGAAAAAAAAATAAAATAAAAAAGAAAATATTGAAACAAAATGAAAGCAAAAAAAGAAAAACAAAAAAAAAAATATTTTCAACACTTAAAAAAGTTTTTTGTTGTTGTTATTATTGTTTTTGTTGGTCTTGTTAAAATATTAAAGCTTTGGGGCATATTTGTTATTTTAAATGCAAAACAATGTTTCGAGCTGCCAAGTAGATGGCAGCAAAGGAAAAAAAAAATAGTAGAGATCCTAAAGGGAAAATTTTGCAGACTTTAAAATATTATTCCAATAATTTTAAAACAAAAAAAAAAATAACACAAAAGAAAAAGAAATTTTTTTTTTTATAACAAACAAATGTGTTGCCATTTCAAGATAGAATGATAAAAATTTCAGAATACATTTTAATTTATGCCGGTTTTATTACATTTTATTTTTGATGCTTCAAAGAAAAAAAGCTTCGTTTTCATATTTTCCTTAAACATGTGTGACAATTTAAAGAGAGAGAGAGAGAGAGATCGAGAAAATAACTAAAAATAATAATAAATTACCAAATTTCTGACAATACAACACAGAGGTCCCTAGTAAGTATGTGTGAGGGAAAAAAAGACAAAGCGAGAGAGAGATAGAAAGAAACATCGCATGTCAGAAATATTTTGTCATTTAAATAACTTTTCTTTGTGTGTGTATTATAATACATAGTAAACATGTTTAGATTCTTAGTTTTGGCTTGCAAATAAGTTTTATAACCCACACATTTATAAAAACCAATGGTTTGAAACATACAGTGGACAGCAAAAGTCTTAGTACGGCAATATATTTTATTAATTTCATGAATTCTAACCAACAGTTTGTATAAAAAATTAAGGTTTTTTATATTTATTTTATTAACTGATTTTTGTTTTATTATTAAACAAAAAATTTTTTTAATGTTTTTCATAAAACAAGAGAAAAATAAGAAAAAGTTTCAGATAACTCCATAGGTACCCCTCAAGGTATCCCCTGAGTAAATTTAAAATTCAAAGGCCTAATAAATGAAACTGTTATCCCTTGTATTTAGTAGACTATCCCTTAAGGTAAAGCACTCCATTTAACCCATTTAGAATTGAATGTACAAGTTTTGTTTAGTGTTTTCTGGTGGCACCATGAGCAAGTTTTTCGGTTGACTTTTGTTTGAGGTTTAGCGATTACGTAACCGTTCTATCAAATGATCTCCTAGATCATCGTTTACCATTTCATAGCACAGTTGTGCGGAGAGAACTCACACGCATTCTTGTGTTTTTTTATTTAGTTGTCGATCAGACTGCGACAAGAACACATGTGCGGCGGATGCTTTACCATTTTTTTCAGAATGACACTCAAAAAATATTGTATGTTAAAAGATGCTTTTGATAATATTCAATGCCTTATATGTTATAAAACATTTAAGGAATGCAGAGAATATGTTCTTAAACGACATTTTATGTGTTATCATTTGCATATTAATAATTTAAATGATAAAGAAAGGGAAGAGTTTTTTAATAGGCAAAAAACAATTTTTTTAGAAAAATTAAAAGGTTGGTTGGAAAGAGAGGAAATTTTCGAACCAAAATTAGTTCCTAAATTAAAAATGGAAATTTCAAGGTTAATAAGTTTGGAAATTGTTAGAAAGGGCAGACCATTTAGTGATGGCGTTTTTATTAAACAATTACTAAAAAAAATTTGGCAAAGGCTCAATTACAATACAAAATTTATAGAGTCTATTCCACTATCTGACAAAACTGTAGCGCGTCGCACTCTGCAGTTAGGAACGTCAATCGATTCTCAGATTAGGGATAATTTAATTAATTGCGAACATTTTTCACTTTGCTTAGACGAAAGCACTGACATCAACGATCTCTGTCAACTTGTAATTTGTATTCGTTGCGTAGACAGCTCTTATAATATTTTTGAAACCATGTTTACTTTAGAAACTTTTTATGGAAATGTAACAGGTAGATTGTTGTATAATGTTGTTAGAGAAAAGCTTCTTTCCATTGGAGATAAAAACAAATTTGCTGGAATATGTACAGATGGAGCCAATGTAATGGCGGGCAAACATGAAGGTTTAATAGGGCAATTAAAAAAGCATGAATATGCAGTTCATACTTTTCACTGTTTTATTCATCAGACCGCTCTTGCATCGAAATTTCTAAATGATTGCCCAGCTATGAAAGCAGCAGAGCAAATAATAAATAAAATTCGAGGCGGACATCACTCGCTTACCCACCGCAAATTTGTAACATTTTTAAAAAACAAAAATACTATGAATTACGATTTAAAAATGTACACTGAAGTTCGGTGGTTAAGTCGCGGTGATTGTCTCAATAGATTGTACGATTTGAGAGAAGAAGTACTTGAATTCCTAGAAATTGAAAATATGGATAAAAATTTAGTGAATTATTTAAAAGACAGTAATTTTATTTTAGACTTAGCTTTTTTGGCAGATACAACAAGCATGTTAAATGAGCTGAATTTAGAATTACAAGGAAAAGAACGGAATATATGCCATTTGTCGAAAACAATTTTTAATTTTAAAACAAAACTGTTTTTGCTTCTTTCCCAAATTCAATCGGCGGATTTTTCAAATTTTCCAAAAACTTTACTTGTCTGCAGAAATCAAGAGAACTTCAAAAAATTTGAATACGCAGAAATATTTGAAACACTTTTAAATAATTTTCAAGATAGGTTTCAGGATTTAATCCATGTAGAACCACTTTTAGAACTTTTCGAAAACCCTTTTTCTTGTGATCTAAACAAGTATGAAATAAAAATTCAATCGGAACTAATGATGCTTCGAAGCCAAGTAAAAGTTCCTGATTTAATTAATATACTAGACTTCTGGAAATATTTGAATCGTGCGGTTTATCCAGAACTTAAAAAAAATTCATATAAAGTTATGTCTTTATTCCCTACCACTTATTTATGCGAACAAATATTTTCTGATTTAAAATTCATTTGTTCAAAACAACGCAACAAATTAAGTTCATCATATTTAAAAAACATTCTACTAATACGAAACTGTCATAAGAGTATAAATGTAGAGGATTTTATTTTATAGGCCAGTTATTTATCTATTTAAGTCTTTTGAATTTGTTTTATTTTGTAGCATAGTATCATTTTTTTTTTAAATGATTTGGAATGCTCACATTTTTTCTATTAATATAAAATTGGATTTTTATTATTTTTATTTATCTAAAAAACATGGTCTAATTTTTGAGCTAAAGATGGATAGCTTTATATACTTTTAATAAAAAATGGATTTTTTATTTTATTTTTTATTTTTATCTAAAATTATTAAGCCAAAGATACATAGCTTTATGTATGTGATGAAATAAAAATCAAAATAGCGTATATTACTAACACTTTTCTATGGCTGTAAATAAATAAATTCTCTCAACGTATTTTCTCTCTCTTACTCACTAATACATAACCAAAAATTTTTTGGTAAACTCTGTCCTAGATACTCTCTTGAAGTCATATCGGGACTTTGTGCAGGAGTATTAAGCCTGTGGGGACTTTTTTTGTCAAAATATATTGCCGTACTAAGACTTTTGCTGTCCACTGTATATGTATGTATGTATTTAATATTAAAATGAATTAAAAAGAAATGATGAATTAAATTCTGTGTTTAGAAATATTTTAATTTTTATTTTTAACTATCTGTACCCTGAGCGCGTTGCTACGCCTCCAACTAAAACAAATTTGAATCATTTTATTGATTTTGTTCATTAAAAAAAAAAATTTACATAAACTTTAAAAATGTAGAGGTTTTCGATTATGAACATTTATTGAAGTGCTGTCGGAAATTGGTAATACCAACTTATAAGCCTTCGTCGGCTCATGCGCAACAACTTTTCTAAAGATCATAACATAATCAAATGCACATTTTACGATTTAATTCATTTTTAGTAATTCTCAGTGGCGCCACCTGTCGGAAATTGGTCATACCAACTTATAAGCCTTCGTCGGCTCATGCGCAATAACTTTGCTAAAAATCATAACATAATCAAATGCACGGTTTACGATTTAATTCATTTATAGTAATTCTCAGTGGCGCCACCTGTCGGAAATTGGTCATACCAACTTATAAGCCTTCTTCGGCTCATGCCCAACAACTTTGCTAAAGATCATAACATAATCAAATGCACAGTTTACGATTTAACTCATTTTTAGTAATTTTCAGTGGCTCCACCTGTCGAAAATTGGTCATACCAACTTAGACACCTTCGTCGACTCATGCGCAACAACTTTGGTAAAGATCATGAAATGATCAAATACACAGTTTACGATTTAATTCATTTTTATTAATTTTGAGTGGCGCCACCTAACGGAAATTGGTCATACCAACCTAGAAACCTTCCCCGGCTCATGCGCAACAACTTTGCTAAAGATCATAACATGATCAAATGCACAGTTTGCGATTCTACATATAAGGTACATACAAACATACATTCATTTTTATATATATAGATAAAGCTTTGAAAATAATTTGTTTAGTATTTTCCTTAAAAAAATGTTTGTCGTGTTAAGGCAATGGCTTTAGTTCAATTGAAGAAATTAAGAATTAAAGAAAGAATTACCATGTTAAGAAAAATAAAAAAAAATTTAGGGCAACGAGGCCCTCTGTGTTGTTTACTTTATACTCAGGTTGCTTGTTCGTTACTTTTAATGGGAAAAGAAAAGTTGCTTTGTTGATGGTAAAAATTTAAGTTTTTAATATTTTGTTTTCATTTACAGTATGTATACATATGTATGTATGTACGCTCATTGTCGTTTATATATGTACATGTATATGTATGAGGATATATGTATGTGTGCGTATGTATGTGTTTGTTTTAAATATTTCAATACTTTTTTTTTTGTTCTTTTATAAAAAAAAAAATAAAAATCATTTGCTTTTGATGTTGTTTCATTTGCATTTTTACTTGCTGATGTTGATTTTGTTGATATTGGTGCTTGTTCTGCTTGCTGTTTGTTTCAAATACAGATGTATTTGTGTATTTTTGTGTACATGTATATATTTGGCTCTGTTTACAGCTATTCTACCCCTAAAGGTATGCTAAAGTGAAATATGTTAAGGAAAACTGTTTGAATTTAAAGTCGGTCTCTCTCTCTCTCTCTGTCACTGTCTTTTTCACAATTTTTGTTGTTAACAATACCTTAAACATTGTTGATGTTGTTGTATTTATTTACGGTTTTTTTTGTTCTTTTTTGTGTAATTTTTTTTTATTATTTATTTGGACTTCAGAATATTGTGACAACAAACAAATAATGGCACATTTAAATTCATGTAGATTTTTCGTTTTACTTTTTGTTTCAGTGCCATAAAAAAGAAAACAAAAAAAAATTTAAATAAAAATAAAATTTATAATATTGTAAAATAAAAAAATGAGTACTTTTAAATAAGTTTTCTTTCCTTTATTTTATGTGAAGCATAAAATTCAATTTACATTTTAAATGAATTGTCTTCAAACAAGAAAGATTTTTAAAAAAATTATTATTTTTTTTGTCATTGTACAGACGCAGTTTTGAAAAGGAAATTTCTTTTATTTCAATATGCAAAATACACGCTCACAATGTGACACATGCTGAAACGTCTGACTGTCAATTTAAAACCTTAAAATTCAATCAATTTGATTTTTTTTTTCAATCAATTCTAATCAGTTCTCATATGAATCTTAAAATTTAATTCTAATTTCAATTCGTATGACAAAGAAATACAATTTAAAAGAAGTTTTATTTTAGTTTTAATTTGGATAGAGATTTATTTATAACGGGCTCTCCTTATTGCTTTAAATGTATTTGAAATGCAATTACTTTTAGCCGAAAAAAAAAACTTAGATCACGTCAAAAAAAAGTTGTATGCGGTTGGCCAATTAAATGCGTACGTGTATGTGGAAGTATTCGCCTAAATTCTATTTATAAACAATGGCTCTCTGTAACGGGGTTTTGTTTTCACCTTCATTTTGGTTTACTCTCTTTCTAATAACCTCATACACACGCACACACACTTACAAAAATCGTCTCACTAGTGGTTCCCTGTGTGTATCAACACTGATAAATATATGTGCCTTCGAGCTTGTCGCCCAAGCAAGGCACAATCTTACTATTGTATTCATGTGTACATAGTATATGTATGTATGTATGTGTGAGAGTATTTATGTAGCATGTACTGGTATTGTTTACGTTGTTCTTCAATTTATTATTCGTATTCGTGAAGCACAACAAATATTACCTGTGTGTACAGAACAGAGTATAAAGTAATGTAAACAGCATCAACAACAGTAACAACTATAATACATAGTTCGTTGCTTGGGAAAGAGCAACACACACACAAACATAAATCGTTAGAAACCACACACACACACACTTTCCCTATTAGACATCAAACAATATCAGCTAAACAACGACAACCATATGGAATGGCTCTGGTTGAGTCCAACAACAGAACAGAACATTAAGGGCCTCATGTACTGACCCACATGGAAAATTAAATAAATTGTTTTTTTTCCTGTCGTTGTCATATACACACACACATACAGTGTACATACTATATTGTGTATATTGTATGTGTAAATCTTATTTTTGTTTGTCTGTGCAAAAACTTTTCCTTTTTATTGGGGAATTTTTTTTCTTCTGTTCTCTATTTATCACTTCTTCTTGTTTTTGCCATTTTTAGATTCTAAGCTAATGCTGCAGTGCAGTAACTTTCCGGTTTTTAATTTTTGTGTGTCTCTTTTTTGCTGTTTTTACGTACACATTTGCCATATAGCCGGCGAAAGAATGTAGACGAAACACTCACTCTCACACACACGTACACATGCATACTTATACACACGTTTAGTAGTTAGTTATTCAAGCAATACGTATACAAAAAAAAAAACTTGACTTTGTTATCCTTTCTCTCAACCCATGCATAAGTTGATGTGTATAAGCTGAGTATGTAAATACACTAGAGCCCCGACTTGTGTCGTTAATGGGGACCGGAGAATTGCGACGTAAATCGAAACGACGCAAATCGAATCAAATTTTTCTATACAAATGCATTGAAATTCATCAAAATGAAGCAAAAAAATCTTAATATTTCGGATAAAACAGAATTATGAAAACATTTTTCATTATTTTATTAAGTTCAGTAAAGTTTTCTCTAATTATTATAAAGAAATAGCAAAAATATAAATTAACAAAAAATTTAACAAAAATCAATAAAATTCATTTATAAAAAAATAAATTTTAAAGAAGAAATTGTGCTTTGTTTAGTTTATGTGGTGCTTTCTTCAGATAATAAATTCAAATCAACAACACTCCATTTGATTACGTGGTCTTACAGGTTTGTTAACAAAAAGTTTTGTTGAATTTTTAGAGATTTTTTTGCTGATATGTTTCCTTGTAACAACTAATGGCTTGGACAGCAGATGCTGCTACGCCCTCGCTACGATTTTCGTCAGGATCGTTTTCAAAAAATATATCCAATGCATGGGAAATTAATTGCATAGCTTTCGAAATATTGGAGATTGTTATTTTTTTTTCCTCTAATGTATTATCGATTATCATAACATCATCTTCTAAAGCATGCTGAATATTAATGGATAATAAATTTTTATTATCAAGCTCCTCATTCCATTCCTTCAAATTCGGCTAAATTTAATCGACGCAAGTTGAAATTGCAACAACGCAAGCTGAGTTTTGTCAATTTTTAAAAAGCGACGCAAATCGAAACGACGCATATCGGATCGACGCAAGTCGGGGCTCTAGTGTGCTCGTAAATGCATAAAAATCAGTCTATGTATGATTATGTTATTTTGAAATAATGTTTTAGTGAAAGATATATAGAACATATACAGCGGTGATTAGTTAATAGGAACTACAAATGTGGTGTATTTTTTTTTTAAACAATTTCAATTCATTTATAAAACATTGCAACATGTTCAGTTTTTATTGTCTTATTAATTAATATTTCTTGTTTTATTTCATCATATAATTGTTTCTAATTTGCCATCAGCAAATGCTAGAGTACATATTTTTACTTAATAAATGATAAAAAGTTTTTAAATATTTAATAAGATAAATGCGGAATGTTTATTATTTTTTATGTCTGACTGTTTGGTTAAGTTTTATTATTCTCTTAAATGGAGAGAAAAGAAATATACAATACAATACATGTATTATTCATTTGTGAGAGAATGAAGTCGCCGTAGTCTAGTAGGTAGTGTGTTGGCTTATTAGACGTAAATCCAGGGTTCGAACCCCAGGCCAGACATCAAAACAAAATACAAAAAGTATTTCTTCGGCGATTTCCTTTCAGCAGATTTCTGGCAAAAACTCTGAGAGTAAATAAAATTGCCATGAAAAGTTTTTCAAAAAATCTGTCGTTCGGAGTCGACTTTAAACTGTAGGTCCCGCCACTTATGTATAAAATTAACACACACAACATAAGTGGTGTGAGAAACTAGGTCAATAATCCTGAGTGAAGGGTTGTAATGCCAATTATGTACATGTATATATGTATATTAAACACATACATATGCACAAAAAAAGGTGCAAATAAGGACCGATGAACAAACATTTCTGTTTAAAAAATGTTTATTAAAGTATCGGTTGGGCTATCTAGAGGTTTAAATTTGAATCATCGACTATTTCGAATGTGGCAATACTTATGTCATTCTATTCTAATTTCCACTGAATGTAATTGAGCAACATTGGGATTTATTGAAAATTTATTTCCAAACCAAAGACAATTGGTCGGAAATTACATGAAAATTCAACAGTGCCTGGTGTAAGCAAGTTTATTGCAAAAGTTCATGGTTTCATTGCTGATGTGCCACGACGTGAGCATGAGAATCCATCAACATCAACTCGTCATTGTTCTCAAGAATTGAACATTTCACGCACCAGTTTACGTCGAATTTTGCGAAAAGATTTCGGTATGACGCCTTACAAAGTGCAATTGGTTCAAGAGTTGAAACCGTGTGACCATCCACTGCGTTTTCGCTTCGCTAGATGGGCCAACGAGAAACTGTAAGATGATGTCGATTATGCCAAGAAAAAATCATCTTTTTGGATGAAGCTCATATTCATCTTGGTGGGTGCGTTAAAAAGCAAAAATGCCGTAGTTGTGGCTCAGAAAACCCACACGTGGTCTTATATTACGAGTGACTGTTTGGTGCGTTACGTTTGATGGTCGTTTAATTAGTCGAAATGGTGATGTCAATTGGCCGCCAAGAAGCTGTGATTTGCCATCGTTAGACTATTTTCTGTGAGGCGCTTACACTTGAAAAAGTGCACGGAAATTGGTCCAATCGAATGTAGTACTGTGAGGCCAGCCGCAGCAGCCATATGAATGAAATAATATTCCATTTCTAACCGGAACAATTGTACTTCACAACAAAAAACAAAATTTGGCAAAATTTCAAATCGTTTTTGTTTTATTGCATTTTTAAATTTAAACTCTTAAATGGTCCAACCTTTTTGAGAAAAATTATCGCATGTAGGTCTACATTCCCCAAAGAAATAACTAATCCATTGGCAACACTAATGCAATACTAATGCTCTTGGTTATTGTAAATTCTAATTTTTTGTACTTCTTTCTATTGAATACAAGTAAATATAAAGCAAGTGACGTCTCACTGAGGCGTTAAGACATGACTGGTCAAATGTTTGCAGCAGTTTTAGTATTCCTTTTATAGGGGCATGTACGCCAGTATTTGTTGTATTAATCATAGAAACTGCCACGGCCACCTTTTTCAATATCAACGGCTTCATAGGGAATAGCAGGCAGGCAGTAAAATGAACAGGCTGACCAGACGAAAGAGAAATCTCTTTATAAAACTTTTCTTTTGTACATTGTTACTTTACGAATGTCATATTTTGTTTGCCATTGATTGTATACCAGTACGTATATGTATGTATGTATGTACGTCAGTTGCATATGAAACATATGTATGTATGTGAGCAAACGAGTTTCTCATTGCATTGACATGAAATAGCTTGGAAACGTGTGGTTAAAAATCAATTTATGTTGATTTCTTTATTTTTTGAAATTTTCTTTTATCAAAAATCTCGTGTTCTTTTCAAATACATCTTCGTATTGGAATTAGAATATGAAATAGATGAGCCATGAGTTAGTAATCAAAGAAAATAAATTGTTTTCATTTATTTCAAAGATGGTACTGTTTTAGGAACCAATATTTAGGTAAAAAAAAAAAAATAAGATTGGAAAATCAAGCTTTAAAAACTCTTTAAATTTGTGTGTTTGTTCCAGAGATCAGCAATGAGTATTCAAAAAGATAAGTAGAATCGAATCGTACTTATAATTTCTGATACTTATACGCATTCATACTTATTTTAATATCGTGGAACCTCTGCTCATATTCAAAGTTTGAAGTACTCCATCATACTTAACAACACGTATGATGTTATTGATTTCGACTCTCCATAACTCAACATATACACGAAGCACAAAATAAGTATGAATCGCGCACGAACACTAAAATACTCACTAGAAGGTTGTATGTTTACTCTGCTTGCTGCTCTGTCTTTTTTGCTTATGTGAGTCACTCGAATCATTTATAAGTATTATAAATAATTTTCTAAAGTTATGAATCTAAATGAGTAGGCTTATGAATGAAACATATTTCGAATGGTATGAGTTTGATATCAACGTTGTACGCATACTCCACTCACTGCAACCTGTACTTATATATCAATGTTGTAGTGAATATGAATGAATCAGAGTACATAGTAACATTTCAATATTGTTGACTCACTTATATTCAAAATTTCATGAGTGCTTATGAGTAGCGAAAAAACGAATCATTGCTGATCTCTGTTCTAAATGATATGATAAATAAAAATAAAGTTGATTAAGAAAATCCTTAAGACCACTGACAGACCATTTTATACCTCTAGGGCAGGCACATGGATACATGCGTAAATAGTGTCGGCCATAGGTCGAAGGGAAGGGTAAATTAAAGTATACAGTTTCCAGTAATAATAGGATTTTTTTTTTGCTTTTGCCTTCTTCTTCAATCCCTTATGAATGAGTGAACACATCACAGTCCATACATACTTATTAACAAAGACATTTACAACATCATCTGCTTATACATATGTACATACATATGAATATGGATGTGTCACATGTGTTCAACTAAATATAAAACACAACGAATAAATAAAAGCAAAGAAAAAAGAAATTCTCATTGATTACACTTTACTCTTGGTAATAGAAAAAAAAATTGAATTTTTTTTGTTTTTGGTTTTCGTTTCTGCACCATGGGACCAATATTTGTTTTTATTTTGTACAAAGAGAACAACTACTAATTATACATGTTCTTTAACTAAAATTTAATTTCTTTACTTTATTAGTTTAGGCTCTTGGCAAAGCCTAGAAAATATGTACATATGCATGTACATACAATAAATTGCATGTACAGTGAGCGTCAAAAGAAACTGTACAATTAAAAAAAAAATATACATTAATAAATTACCGTAATTTTTCTAAAATTGTTTCATTGCCTGTTTTTAAAATTGAAACAAAAAAAAAGGAAAAAAGTTAAAAATAATTTCAAAATATTGTAAAATTTTTTCGGGCACTCTCCTTAAGTGATAAAAGTTGGGTTTGGTGATTGTTGGCATTTTATGCTTATTGTACACTTTCTTTTGACGCTCACTGTATGTATGTACACATAACTAGTAGTATTACATACGACTGTAATAAAAATATTTGCACAAATAAAATTATTTATTGAATTGGGCTCTAAGGGATACTTTTGAGAAACAGAAAAAAAGAAGAAACATGGGATGACATGTGTATACAGAGCCAAAAACTACATGAAAAGAAACTGAATAAAAAAAGCAATAAAAGAGTTAATAACAGCAAAGTTTAGGGGAATGATTTTATGCTTAGGTACAGATTCCAAAGCAATAATGAATAAATAATTTAGAAAATAGTGTGGCAAAGAAGAATCGCTTTGTAAATGAATTGTACCCGTTGAGATCCTTCAAATCTAAACGAAAATACTTCCTTCTTTATACAAAATCACATACACTTGAAATATTTTTCTTTCTTTTTTTGTTTTCTTCAATGGAAGAAAATGTTCAAGATTAGTTGCTTGTCTATGGTTTACTAATGCCCCATTAATTAAACCATTTCAGCCAATGTTATATGCCACTTATTGCCGCATTCTTATTGGAAAACAATAACCAATTAGGGCTAATGCGATGTGTTCATTTATTGCCATTAAAAGAATGGAATGTTCTATTTACACGAAGCGTTAAATGTTTAATGCTTTAATAAAAATCATACATATACATATGTATGTATATATATACAAAATGGATTTATTTATTTATTTATTCTGCTTGTTTTTTTATTCATTTTGAAAATGTTTGCTATAAGTGTGTGCTGTTTTATTTAAATAAACGCAGAAGAGCTATGCTCATGATGTGGATATTTCGAAGAGCTAAAATCTAAATTTCTTGTCGTACGTGATTCGTATTTAAATTCTTATATGTACATTTAGACTCCATGTAAAATCATATAAAGGGTGATTTTTTAGCTATTATCTTTTTGGCAACACTGGTTTAAACAGCTCACGCACGTTTCGTGTTTTGTTTCACTGTCAAACATTTTCAGTTTGGTCTATAATTTAACCATGAATCGTCTTACAAACGAACAACGCTTGCAAATCATTGAATTTGGCATCATTGGACCGTACTTCTTCAAAGATGCTGCGAATCGTAACGTAACTGTGAATGGTGAGCGCTACCGTGAGATGATATCCAACTTTTTTTTTGCCCAAAATGCAAGAGCTTGACTTGCATGACAACAAGACGGTGCCACATGCCACACAGCACGCGTAACAATGGACTTATTGAGAGGCGAGTTCGGTGAACATTTTATTTCACGTTCGGGACCTGTCAATTGGCTGCCTAGATCGTGCGATTTAACGCCTTTAGACTATTTTTTCTGGGGCTATGTTAAAGCTGATGTCTATACAGACCAGCCCGCTTCAATTGACGCATTGGAAGACAACACTGAAGCATTTATTCGTGAGATACCGGCCGAAATGTTGGAAAGAGTATGCCAAAATTGGACTAAGCGGATGGACCATTTGAGGCGCAGTCGTGGTCAACATTTGGATGAAATAATCTTCAAACATTAAATTATATGGACCGTACTATCGATTCAAATAAAGATTTCATGCATTTTTCTGAATTTTATGTGTTTTTTTTTTGAAAAATTTTCCTATAGCTCTTAAAAAAAACCCCTTATTTTACAAAAAAAAAAAAAAATTTTAACATCTTTGTAGTTTTCTCACATTGCTAGAAATTTCTAAATTTTTGATTTATTTGAGGTTCACGTAATTGCAAATATTTACGGCGATAAATTTATATTTCATAAGTCACGATTTCATTTTTAGTATTTATTTATACTTTACATACATACAGTGAGCGTCAAAAGAAACTGTACACTAAGGATAAAATTCTAACAATCACCAAACTCAACTTTTACTACTTACGGAGAGTGGCCGAAAAAATTTTACAATATTTTGAAATTTTTTTGTAATTATTTTTTTCTTTTCTGTTTCAATTTTAAAAAATTGCCAGAAACAATTTTAAAATAAAAATAAAGGTAATTAATTAATGTATATTTTTTTTAATGTACAGTTTCTTTTGACGCTCACTGTATATGTTAAATAAAAAATTTATATATGTACATACATATATACATATGTATATTTTGCACATGCTTGAATTTTCAAATCGTACTAACATACATATGTTTCTCAATATAATTCCAGATTTCTTTAAGTAATCTAAGCATCATCATAATACTCGTTTTGCTAAACCCAACTCCCATATTAAATGCGAAAAGAAAAATAAACACTTGCGAAATGGTGAGTAGAAATAAAAAATTTTGTTCTTTCTGTGTGAGAAAACTTTTATAATTATTATGAGAATGAACGAGAACATTAGCTAGATGACGGGGCAATTTGCATTTCTATAATTATAAGCCCCAAAATCAAGTTGTTTAACCGAGTTCTCAGCAACAAGTCATGTCATGCCATCCTAATTATTAAGCATTATTAACCATTTTGTAATCATGCCTTACTCAACTTTAACCTTAAGTTCATTAGTTTGAACTGTAGGCATTCCAAAAAGGGGCATTTATGCATGTACATAATATTTGAGTGTGATTTGTAACAAGGAATGATAATGAATTTTAATTGTATGCATTACTGGCAATTTATTTTATTACAGAATAATAATGAGTTTACATTTCATTTTAAAAGAGCAAATTATGTAGTCAATCTTTCTTTCACCATTTCCATTCGAATAGAGAATGTTTCAATGTGTTTTGAGTATTTAAACAAATGCATGCAGAGTGCTCAAAATAATCATTACACTTTGCATAAAGACTTATATCGGGTGGGCCATCTATCTATCTATACTTAAGTAATTCTATTCTGCCACAAAATTCAGTCAATTATCTCGACTGAACGTAATGAATTGATTTACACTTGAGCAACGTTGGGATTTATTGGAAAATAAAGTGCAAAAATTACAACAAAAAAAATTATGTTTTCGAATGCAGCTCATTTTCATCTTCGTTGGTACATTAATAAGCCAAATTGCCCTATTGGAGGCTCAGAAAACCTACACGTGGTCTTACAGAAGCCAATGCACCCATTACGAGTGACTGTTTGGTGCGGCTTGTGGATCGGAGGCATCATTGGTCTACATTTCTTTGCAAATGATGATTTTTTTGTACCTGCTCTTCATGGAATTGATGTGAACGATGTTTAGTTTCAACAAGATTGTGCTAGTTGACACGCATCTCATGCCACAATCTGATTCAATCAAATCAATCAAACGTTTGATGGCCATTTAGCCGAAATGGCGATGTCAGTTGGCCGCCAAAAGCTGCATTTTGACTCCGTTGGACTACTTTCTGTGGGGTGCCGTTAATGAAAAGTGTTATCCCGACAAACCAGAGACAATTGAGCATTTAAAGGCCTACATTCGTGATGTCATTGCCGAGATAAGACCCCATATACTCGAAAAAGTGCACCAAATAACGATTACCGACTTTTTTAATCGTTAATAGAAAAGTATCTGAATGTGTTTTAATACACAAAGCGTTTCGAAAGCATTGCTCAAAAATTCAATTTTTTTCATTAAAAACTAGAAAAGAAAACAAAAAATGTTAGAAAAATTTATTTAAATTCGACTATAGTAGAGTGCAGAACCGATTGGCCTTACTATCAACATTCTATTCATGGTTAAAACAACATCCGCTGCTACTTAAGCGTATACGTTATATTTAAGTGAGAGCATTTCGATTATATATTACTCATACGCAGTGTGGATATCATGAAACTTCTAAGCCAATGAGAAGAAATGGTCGAAATTAAGACGCTTTGGTCTTTTTCGGTTTGTTTTTTTTAAGATAAATTTATTTAAACATACGAATTTTTTATATGTTAAAGAAGACATTTGAATGTTTATAAAAAATAATATTTTTTTTTTTCAATTATGGTGAAGCCTCAAGGTGGTACGAAAGCCTGAAGAGAGTCATCTCAAAAACTGGCGACCATGATTTGAGGAGGTCAAACATCTTCAAGATTTTGAAATATGAAAGAAAATATTTCTACGGCGACTTCGTCTCAGCAGACTTCTCTCTGAGAGGAAATAAAATTGCCATGAAAAAGTTTCTCAAAAATCTGTCGATCGGAGTCGACCTCAAACTGTAGGTCCCGCCATTTATGGATAAAAAATTAACACATACAATATACTTATAGTGGTGTGAGAAACTTGGTCGTAATCCTAACTAAAGGGTTGTAATGACCAATTATGTATGTATGTATGTATATATGTATATATGATTTGAGGAGATGGGAGTGTTTCTGAAAGCAAAAAATCGAAATGGATTCTTAAAAAATATATTACGAGCTGTAGCCTGTACTAAAATATTTTGAAAAGAAAAAAAAAACACAAAATGGCAACATTTTGAATTTTGTTTCCTCTTTTGTTTGTTCCATCTTAATTGTTAAATACATTTATTAATTATTAGCGGACCAAAAATACGCTAGCTCGGGCTAAAACCCAATATTTCAGCGAAATCGATCAAGTAGTTGTTGTTAAATCGTGGTGGCCAGGTCGAAAAGAGTGATTTTGAGGAAAACGCGCTTAAGTTGCACGCAACTGGATGCGTTACACAACTTTTTCTTCTTCTTTTCATATCGTTGAAGGACAAAAAAGATTTCTACCTCAATTCTATCGACCTAAAGGCACTAAAACCGAGACAAAAAATTATATATTTTTTTTTTAAATTAGAAAGAAAACTATTTTCACTGCTTTTAAAACTTAATTTTTTGGATTCTGGCTTTTAGTGCGCACAATAAAATTCCATTTGAAAATTATGTTTTTTCAGGCTGATTTACATATATTTGGAGTTTGCCTTTTCGGTATTATGAAAATAGCTTTGCCAGTGTCTATACAATCCATTAATTTTTATACTCATTTATGATGGAAAAACTAAAGTCATTTATCGTTAAGACGTATCCAATAAATGTCTTAATGTCTGTTTAATCTGGCATATAAACGAAACGAACTTAAAATGATTTGTGTATGTGTACGTGTGTATATTGTACAACGCTCTATCAGTCTCTCTCTCACTCTCTATGTGTCTGGCAGAATAACACTTCAAGAATCATGCAGACGAAAGAGATTTCAAACACAAATCAACACTTCAATAGAAAAATGTATAATGAATGAAAAGAAAATGGAGGAAAAACTTCATTTCTTTTTTTCTTCGTAGAAATTGGCAAAGAAAACATTATTTTTTTTTTCTTTTTTTGGCTTTTACTCTTCCTGTTATTGTAGGTTTTGGTAATGATGTGTGTAATATACATTTTAATTACATTTTAATGGTTTTTGGCTTAAATAACTTAAATTCTTTCTACTTCTCTCCTCTCTCTCTTTCTCACCGTGTGTATTAAAAGATCATTATTGCCATTGCCATCTCTCTACATCATTGTTATCGCTGTAGTCAGTGTTATTGTCATTAACACATGTGATGTTAAATATTTCAGCGTATAAATACCGCCTGATATTGTTATTGTTTTTGTTCAAGCAGAAAATGAAAACGTAGAAAATAAAAATACATACGAAAAAAAAAGATACAAAATAAGGTAAAGGGAGAGATAATAAATAGATTGTTTATGTTTAAATAATGGGATTTTAAGCATATATCTAAGCAATTAGCGGAAGCAGATTTAATAACTTTTCTTTAGGCAAAGCATAGATTAGTTCGATTATAAGTGAATTTAAGGGTGCGTATATCAATTAGTCGTTAGTAGGCTAGTAGGTAGCGTGTTGGCTTATTAGACGTGAGGCAACGGTTCAAACCCCAGGTCAGACATCTCCCCAGCAAAAAAAACGAAACTCTCAATAGATTTCTGGCAAAAACCGTGTGAGTAAATAAAATTGCCATGAAAAGTTTCTGAAAAATCTGTCGTTCGGAGTCGACTTTAAACTGAAGGATCGTAATCCTGACTGAAGGATTGTAATGACCAATTATGTATGTACATACGTATGGTATGTGTTCGCAACTTAAACGCTTTTTTTTAAATTACTTTCTTCGACCTGGCGACCACAATTTAGTAAGAACTACTTGACAGATTCCGCTGAAATTCTGGGATTATGTTCCTAAGACTAGTAGCTTTAGCCGGAACTAGGATATTTGAGATCCTTTAATAATTGATAATTTTATTAAACAATTAACGTAGAAAAAATAGGCGAAAATCGGAAAAAATTCAAAACGTGACAATTTTGTGACTTTTATGAAATATCCTTCTCGTCATATAACATATTTTATAGGAATCCATTTCGATTGTTGCTTTTAGACACTCCTAACTCCCGAAAATATTTTCGCCAGATTTTAAGATTATGCTCTTCCGGCTGCCGTAACACCACCGGACTTCACAATACAAAAAAAAAAAATTTTTCCCAGCAATCAAATGTCTTCTTTAACAGAGATCACCAATGAATCGTTTTTTCGCTACTCATAAAATTTTGAGTATGAGTGAGTCAACAGTATTGAAATTCAACTACTCTGATTCATTCGTACTCACTACAACATTGATTTATAAGTACAGGTTGCAATGAGTATGAGTACAACGTTGACATCAAACTCATACCATTCGAAATATGTTTGATTCATAAGCGAGTAGTTTAGATTCATAACTTTAGAAAAATACTTATAATATTTATAAATGATTTTAAATTTACAATCTTAGTTGTTGTTGCATTTACAAAAAAAGAAGAAAGAAAAAGACAAAGACAGCAAACAAAGCAAACACACAACCTTCTAGTGAGTATTGTAGTGTTCGTATGCGAGCGAATCATACTTATTTGGTGATTCTTGTAAATGTTGAGTAAAGGAGAGTCAAAATCAACAACATCATGCGTATTGTTATGTATGAATATGATGATTACTTCAAACTTTGAATATGAGTAGAGGCGTTCCATGATATTAAAATAAGCATGAATGCGTATAAGTATCGAAAATTATGAGTATGACTCGAATCTACTCATCGTTTTGAATACTCATTGCTGATCTCTGTTCTTTAATATATAAAAAGATTCATTTGTTTAAACATAAATTGTCTTAAAAAATAAAATACCTAAAAAATAAAAGTATAAGAAGGCACGTATTTTGGTGAATAAGTGTGTGCAAACGATTGTAATTAATTTTTAAATTTTACAGAAAACTCAAATCTCAAAATGATTAAGTATTTCATAAATTCATTAATTCATTTTATGCATATTTATTAAGGGAATAATATTTATTTTTATCCATTCGTTCATTTATTTCAGCATTTAAGTGTGACCATTTACAACAAGCAGTAGTATTTTACACAGAAAACATTGCCATTTTTTCCCATTTAAAGATTTTCAAAAGACATACAAACTTGAACTCGAGAAGCCAACAACATTCCATAGGAAACAAACATGCAAGCAGTCAGAAAAAGAAAATAAATGACCGTTACAAACAGATTTTTCGTATGAACCATTAACAACAACAAGTTTAAAAAAGAAAGAAGAGAACATAAAAAATTTCGGTATTAAGCTCAAATAGAAAATAACAACAACAACAACAATAACAAGACAAACAAACAAACAAACTAAATAAAGTGAAGCGAACGAACATGACTGAAAAAGAAATTCTTGTGCAACTAAACGGCAAATGTTGCTTAAAAATCATTAGCAGCAACTACTACTGAAATACCTACAGCCATGGACCTTAAATTAGCACAAAACTTCGTTATAAAAACAATCATATATTTTATAGTATTTTAGGTCTCCTTTAAAAAAAAAAAAAAAAACAAAAATTTTGACGAAATTGCCAATCGTCTGCTCATTAAGGCCTGCAACATATCAAACGCTAGATTTTAGCTGGACAGTAAAATAGCACAAATTAAAATTTCTGAAATAAAAATTATGTATTTTAATAAATAGTAAAAATCTAAGTTGTTTGGGAAAGATCTTTGGGAATTGAGTACCAAGCGTTCCGTATTCCAATCTACAAATCGTCCAAATTTTTGTACTGTTGTTGAGCAATAATACATTTCATATCGTTCTAAGGGTTTTCAATCGAGTTTAAGTCAGAACTTTGCGCCGGCCAGTCTAAAACGGGAATGTGCTTTTAAAATCAATTCTTTGCCAACTTAGATGTGTGTTCGGTGTCACTATCTTGCATAAATATGAATAAAACTGGCATGTATTTAAAAGCTAATGGTTTCATTTTATTCCTTAGAATGTCCAAATACTGATAACGGTCCATTTTTTTTTTATTAATTTCCACAATGGGACCTATACCGTCCCATGAAAATCCTCTCCACGCCATTGTGTTTCCTCGATCTTGCGTCATGATCCTTTGAGCATAGCGTGGATTTAATGTCTGACATTTTGGCCGTTGAACAACCACTCTCTACCATCCGGTCCCATACGATTTAGCATTGTTTCATAACTCAAAAATATTTTTTTCCAGAATGGGAGGTCTTGAACCTTGTGGGTGAGAGCAAACGTTAAACGCTTTACTATATTTTTGTTTTGGTAGAAGTGGCTTCCTTCGGCAAGGGCGTCCAAAGAGCTCTCCGTGATTAAGACGTCATCGTATGAGCCTGTCCGATAAATTTAACCTAAATTGAGAGTTAATTTCGTTCAAAATATCGCGTGACGACATGAAAGGCTCCTTCTTTGACTTCTGGACAATAGCACGGTCCTTGACTTCGGTTGTTTCCTTGACACGTGGCTTTCGTTTTTTGTTTTCTGTGACATTATTATGTTTGCTTTGAAGGAAATGATCACGTTGTAAATCATTTTTCGCCAGCAATTCGAAATTTCGGCAATTTCAGCCAGCTTTTCCCCATCATTCCACAAGTTAATGATAATGCGCTTCTCCTCTGGCGAGCAATATTTTCAAAGATTTTTCAAAAATTACTTTAAATGCAATAAAATTAAAAGAATATGTAAACCGTAAGAATAAAAATACTCAAACAAAACTTGTACCTAAAACACTTTTAGGCACATTGTGCTAATTTACTGTCCAGCTCGAATTTAGCTACTGATACAAATTACCAATCAAAACAAAAAATATGTGCGATAAGGGTAATATTTTTTGTTAAACAACAGCTAGATGTCATCGTGCAACATTGCAGACCAAAACAATTGGCCTAATTAGCATATAAATGAGAAAAAATTCACAATCAAACTATACATGGATTTTGTGCTAATTTAATGTCCATGGCTGTACGTAATTTTAAAAGGAAAATTTTGTTTTAGAGACAGAAATGTTCAAAAGTATTTGGAAATTACAAATGTTTGTAATTTCTGTATGAAAACTAATCAACAACAACAAATTTGAAAAATACGAAACAAGTTTATCAAACTAAATGAGAATTTCAATTGCCAAAGATGAAAATCACACACACATACACACACACACATTTTAAACTCAACAACGAGTATGTGAATAAATTATTCTGAATCTCTTTAAATAATCTTGAAAAGGAATTTGAATTTCTCATTTTTTCTGTATTTCATCTTGTAAATTTATGTTGTATGTTACACAAGCGCCAAGTATCCCTATCGTGCTATATATTTATTACACTGGTTTACACATAAAAAGAGGTTAAATGTTCGTTTTGTATTATATAAGCCCTTAAATCTACATGATTAGGTAGGTAATACCCAATAATTTTTTTGTGAGACCATTATTGATATTTGTTTGTCTAAACACCATCTATAACTAGTGTAAGCACATCAGTTTATGTCTTGTTTGTCTTGCTTGACTGAAAAGGTCAATAAATTCTTTTTGTTTTGGCCCATTTGTGCCCGATTATTGAGAATACAGGATAACAAAGGGACGAAAAACAGCTTATCGTTTCGTTTATTTTGAATCCAATTAAATGGACATCAATGCAAGCATCTTCAAACAAAAACCTAAAGAAAATAAAACAAAAGCGAGACTATCAATAAATTGCCATTGAAGACATTTTCATTCGTTCGTTCTTTCCTCCCTAAAGCACTCCTTTCTAATACCATCCTCTCTCTGTATGAAAAGGCATAAAGGGAACGAAGAAATAATATCTAAGCAAAAAAAAAAAACCTAAACATGTATACAATTTTTATTGGTAATAATGACCTTTCAACTTTTAGTTTGTTTTGCAATAAAAAAAATCTTATTTTGGAAAATATAAAATGTCTGTTTATTTTCATGGAGATTTCTTTTGTTTTTATAGGATCAAAAAAAAAAAAAAAAAAAAAAACTCAAGCCAACTAAGGCAACTGTTCGAAAGAAAAACAATAACTTTCGATAGGATTTAATCCAATTTGCCTTAAACAAAACGTTTTAGATTCTTTTTTTTATTTATTTTCCTGTATTTTTTTGGGCCACTTTAAGTCTTTTGAGTATCCAAATTATGGCTGCCGAAACGAAATATCGCTTATTTACACACAAAATTTTATTTAAACACAGGCAATTTTAACAACAATAATAATAACAAACATAAAGAAAAAGAAAACATCATCATCAGCAAACATAAGAACCAAAAATTAGAAAGAAAATAAAACAATATTAGCCAGTATATGCCAATTTTACGAAGAAATACAAAGCAAATCGGTTTAAATACTGTGACCATAAGTCCTTAACTCAACCATAAACAAAAGAGCTTGATATTCTTATCGGTTAATGTTAAGCCTTTTCTTTTTCATACAGTTTGTTTTCCATTTTAGGTAATAAATTTTATTGTATGACAAGAAATCAAAATGCTATTAGAACTGTAACGGATACGGTATACGCAACGACTTAATTTCGATTTGGAGTTGCCTACAGCAATATCATTACCAAACCAAGTATACCGAATGTACCGAGTATACTCGGTCACTAAAAAGTACATTTTCTAACACAGTATGTTAAATTATTTTAAATTTGGAATAAACGGCAATAAAATTAATCGATAACATGTAGAAACAAAATAAAATGAACAAATTTTTACCAACAAAAACTAAAAAATTTACAAATTTCTTCATTGATACCTACATACCCATCAGAGATCAGCAATGAGATGAGTAGAATCAAATCATACTCATAAGTTCTGATACTTATACGCATTCATACTTAATTTAATATCATGGAACCTCTCTACTTATACTCAAAGTTTGAAGCACTCATCATATTCATGCTCAACAACACGTATGATATTGTTGATTTTGGCTCTTCATAACTCAACATTTACACGAATCACAAAATAAGTATGAATCGCGTACGAACACTAAAATACTCACAAGATGGTTGTGTATGTGCTCTGCTTGCTGCTCTGTCTTTTCTGCTCATGTGTCTTTTTTCTTTTTATGTAAATGCCTAACAACTAAGACTGTCAATTTTGATGAATGATTCGAGTTACTCGAATTATTTGTAAGTATTATAAGTATTTTTTTAAAGTTATCAATCTAAACTAAACTGGTATGAGTTTGATGTCAACGTTGTATGCATACTCATTGCAACCTGTACTTATAAATCAACGTTGTAGTGAGTACGAATTATTCAGAGTAGTTAAATTTCAATATTGTTGACTCACTTATATTCAAAATTTCATGAGTGCTTATGAGTAGCGAAAAAAGGATATATAAAGCTGATCTGCTGGTGGTGGTACAGCAGCCTAAAGAGCATCATCTTAAAATCTGGCGAAAATTATTTGGGGAATTAGAAGTGTCTAAAATCAACAATCGAAATGGTTTCCTATAAACTTTATATAACCAGTAGGATATTTCGAAAAAGTCACAAAATAGACGCGTTTTCAATTTTTTCCTCTTTTCGCCTATTTTTTCTACGTTAATTGTTTAATAAAATTCTCAATTATTAAAGGATCACAAATATCTTAATTCCGGCTAAAACTACTAGTTTTAGGAACATTATCCCAAAATTTCAGCGAAATCCGTCGAGTAGTTTTTGCTAAATTTTGGTCGCCAGGTCGAAAAAAGTAATTTCAAAAAAACACATGCATAATTGGTGATTACAATCCTCCAGTCAAGATTAGGACCCTGGCTTCTCACACCACTTATGTTGTGTGTCTTAATTTTATGCCTACAGTTTAAAGTCTCTTCTGAGCGACTGATTTTGCAGAAACTTTAATGGCAGTCGCCAAAAAAAAATATTTTCAATATTTTGTTTTTTGTTGGAGATGTCTGACCTGGGGTTTGAACGTCTAATAAGCCAACCTACTACCTACTAGACTATGGGACTGCGTTTGGCCTTTTGCGTTTTTCTCCATCTTTTCGTATTATTTGAGGAAAAAGAAGATTTCTACCATAATTCTATAGCTCTAAAGTAACTTAAACTGTGATAATTGTTTTTTTTTTAACTAGGAAATGTACTAACCCCTTAATAATGCTGTGTATAATAAAATGTAAAAATTTTTCGAATATAATATTAAAGTCATTGATTGATTAATTAATTTATAAAACGTTTCTAATGAATTATTTCGAAATTATTTTAGACAATGAAAACAAGTCTTTTCTAGCTAAACAAATTCAGATTCTCTTTAACAAAATAACATTTTTCATGTTTATTTTGTTTATTTTTGCATTCCTACTGAGCTCTAATATATTTTGAATAGAAATTAATTATAAATCATATACAATTATAAATAAAAGTTTAGAACTTTTCCACCGAAAATGATGATTTTAAAAAATTCTGGTTATTCATTAGAAAACAATAAGTGGGGGTGATTAGAAATGATTTTCAATTTCAATTTGGACAAAAAAAGGAAATAAATTAAATTAATAAAAAAAAAACTCTTCACAAACAAGCAAATGTTTGATTTCTTTATATAAAAACACAGATTTTATTACCGAATAAAAAAAAATTAAATTTTTTGAGTTACTAGTGCATAAATGAACTTTAATATCAGCATGACGTTAATAATTCATTGATTTTAATTGAGTCAATAACAATAACTTCATTTAAATTAATTACAAATAAATATTTTTCTTTCTTTCTATTGTTTATACTGTTATAAAAATATTTACATACATACATACATATGTTATTATTTACAATAGTATAAAACTAATAAATAAATATTTACTTTTATTGCAATTGTTTAGGGATTTATTGTGGCAAAACATATGTAAAAACGATACAAGTTAAAAAAAAGAAATAAAATAAAATGAAAACATTTGTATCGGGTGGGCTATCTATCGGTTTAAATTCAAACCATAGGTTATTTCGAATCTAACAATACTTGTGTCATGCTATTCTGTCACAAAATTCAGTATATTGTCTCCACTGAACGTAATGAATCGATTTACGCTTGAGCAACGTTGACATTTATTGGAAATTTATTTCCAAAACAAGGACAGTTGATCGGAAATTGCATGAAACTGTCGTACAAAATTTCGTCGCAGAGAAGAACCAACAGTACCAAGTATACGCATGTTTCATGGCTGATGCGCCAAGACGTGAGGGTGCTTGTACAGTATGTAAGCCCGAAAATATCGAAGATGTAGCCATCAACATCAAATGTCATCGTTCTCACGAATTGAACATTTCACGCACCAGCTTACGTTGCATTTTGCGAAAAGATCTCAGTATGACGGCTTACAAAGTTCAATTGGTTCAAGAGGCCGAAGCATAACTATCCGTTTCGTTTTTGCGTCGCTAAATGGGCCAGCGAGAAACTGCACGATGTTGTCGATTTTTCAAAAAAACAAAAAAAAATCATCTTTTCGGATGAAGTTCATTCATTCATCTTGGTGGATACGTTAATAAGCAAAATTGCCGTATTAGGGGCTCAGAAAACCCCTACGCGATCTTACAGGAGCCATTGCACCCATTACGAGTGACTTTTTGGTGCGGCTTGTAGAGAGGAGGCATCACAGACACCTATTTCTTTGAAAATGAGGACGGCGCAACCATTACGACTATCGCACCATTGATGTGAACGATGTTTGGTTTTAACAGGATGATGCAACTTGCCACATATCTCAAGCCACAATCGATTTATTGCATCAAACGTTTGATGGCCGTAAAATTAGCCGAAATGATGATGTCAATTGGGCGCCAAAAAACTGCGGTTTGACACCGTTGGACAATTTTCAGTGAGGCGCCGTCAAAGAAAAATTTTATGCCGACAAACCAGAGACAATTGAGCGTTTGAAGACCAATATTCGCGATGTTACTGTCGAGATATGACCCAATACACTTATAAAAGTGCACCAAATAACGATTACCGACTTTTTAATCGTTAATAAAAAAAGTATCTGAATGTGATTCAATACACAAAACGTTTCGAAAGCATTGCTAAAGTATTAAATTTTTTCATTACAAACTAGAAAAGCAAACAAAAAATTTGTTAGAGAAATTTATTTAAATACGACTGTATTAGAGTGCAGAACCGGTTTGCCTTACTACTAACATTATCTTCATTGTTAAAACAACATTTACTGCTACTTAAGCGTATACGCTATATTTAATTGAGAGCATTTATATTTTATATTGCTCATACGCAGTGTAGATATCATGACACTTTTAAGCAAACGAGAAGAAATGGTCGAAATTAATTAAGGGGTTGGTATACCTCCCTAAGGACCCTTTGGTGTTTTTTCGGTTCGTTTTTTTTAAAATAGATTTATATATTATAATTGTTTATAGAAAACAATTTTATTTTTTCAATTATGGTGAAGCCCCAAGGTGGAACGAAAGCCTAAAAAGAGCCATCTCAAAAACTGGCGAACATGATTTGAGAAGGTCAGACATCTCCAACATTTCGAAATATGAAAGAAAATACGAAACAGAGCACGAAAATTGGTCCGATAGAAAGAGGTACTGTGAGGCCAGGCGTGGCAGCCATATGAATTAAATAATAATAATATTCCATTTCTAACGGGAACAATTATATTTTTAACAATAAAAAAATAAGTTTGGCAAACTTTCAAACCGTTTTTGTTTTATTGCATTTTTAAATTGAAACTCTTAAATGGCCCACCCTGTATAAAGGATTTATTTCTTGTTTTAGTAATAACAAAAAATTGTATTACAATTAATTACAATACATTAATTGTTTTATATGTGCACATACATGTTTTTTTTTGTTTGTTTATGGCATATAAACACTTGAAAATAATGATGGATTTTTCTGTCATCTGGGGATGTTGTGAAGTGGCACATTTTCACCGCGTATATGTATAGTAAGTAAATTATAAAAGCGTAATAAGAGCGTAAAAAAACATTTATGTGTAATAGTTTAAATGAAATTAAAAATTCATTACTTTGCATAAATAATAAAATAACTGAGGAATCATAAAATTTTTGCTTTTCTCATGCATTCGTACGTCCGTTCGTTCATTTATTTTATGACATGCCAACAATTTTTATAAGAAATTTATTCATTCGTTCGTTCATTAAACGATAAAAATCAAGCGCGACAATAAAATAAATGCCAGACCGCAAAATTAAAACAGATATGCTAACCAGCCATACACATATGTATGTACGTAACAGGCATAGACATATACAAATACATACATATGTATATCCAAACAAACCACATACATAAATGACACATAAAAAATAAAATTTTTTTTGTTTTTTTTATTACCGGCCGGGCTTTAGCATTTTAAAGCCATTAAAAATGTTTCAATTTTTTCTTTTTTTACTTTTAATACGTTTCTTTCTTGTTTCCATAAAGGAAACAGGGGCGTTTATTAGTAGGAAGTGTTGGGTAAAATGTAAACGAAATAAAAATTTCATTGAAAGTGACATTGAAAAAGTAAGAAAAATACGTTCACTATTGGATCAATATATTTGAAATATTTTATAGAATATACTCGTATTCTTGGAATATAATTTTTAAATAAAAACTTTAATAATGTAAGCCTTATGGACTTTGAAATTGCACATGTAATTGAATAAATTTTCTAGAAGTGGAGTTGATTAAAGGCTCTTGAAAGAATACACACATAATTGGTCATTACACCATTTATGTTGTGTGTAGTAATTTTATACTTTTGTATTTATGTGCTGTACTTTTGTTTTTTTTTTTTTAAATTAAACTTTTAAAAGTAAACGTAATAAATGTACTCACCTTCAGTATCAATTCACTTGCCAATCTCTTATCAATGTTTACGTGTGTACTCGTGTAATGCAAGTCTTCTTATATGCATGTATTGTGACAGTAAAAGTTATACACCAGAACGTTTCAAGCTAAAATAAATTGGATTTTAATTAAAGTGTGTGTAATTAAGAGAAACTGCTTATAAATATTAAATAAATTACGCAATAAAAAGCTAGTTTATGGGAGCAATGTTAAAATGTATTCATAAATAAAATATTTATCAAGAAATAAAGAAGTGATTGTCGTTTACAATGCTAAATTACTTGTATATTGTACTTAAAGGTGATTAAAAAACAAGAAAAAAAAGTATCAGTATCAGTTTTAAGCCAATAGTTTACTAAATTGTTGGCATAATCATTGAAAAGAAAATCGATTTTTGAACCCCCATTAGACGAGTTCCGGTTAAATTCAGGGGTGCCTTAAGGCTATGTTCTATTTCCATCTGTTTTTGTAATTTTTATTAACGATCAGTTCTCTCTAACTTCTAATCCTATCTACTCTTTTGTATATTACGACAGCAATGTTTGTCATTCATATTCGCTTGACCACAGCCCGGGCCCTTTGGAAATTGAGGCGAAAAGGCGTTATATGAATGACTTGCTTACATCCGACCTACGGTCAATCTTTGAATGAATTTTTAATGCGAGAAAGAGCGAATGACACACACAAGCGCAGCAATAATATTGTCCTAACTGTAACTATAAGTGTTTTAAATATTAGGAAGTCAGAAGCTTTTAATATTGTAATCAAGAAAATTCAATATAATGTTCGCTGAAACCAACATATTTTCCAAGTGTCGAAAGAAGTATTCAAGTGCCTCGCTTTCTTAAGACAGTGCAAGAAATATTTCACTCCATCTGATCTACTTACTATGTATTTCCATACATACAAACATACATAATTGCTCATTACAACCCAGTCAGTCAATATTACGACCTAGTTTCTCACACCGTTTATGTTGTGTGTAGATAATGTACATACATGAATGGCGCGTCCTAGAATTTTATAGTCAATTCCGAACGACAGATTTTGGGAATCTCTTCATGGCAATTTTGTTTTACTCTCAGAGTTTTTCTCAAAAATTTGCGGAAGTCGGAGAAGAAATATTTTTTCCAATTTCGTTTTGTTGGAAGTGTGTGACCTGGGGTTTGAATCGAGGACTCACATCTAATAAGCCAACACACTACCTACTAAACTAAGGCGACTTCCTTTATTATTTACTACGCTTGTATTTCAGTAATAACTGAAAATATAGTTTAATATATTAACTTACATACATAAATACATAGATATGTACATACATACGTACATTGTTAAACACAAATGAACGTACGTACAAATACATACATACATATGTATACAAAGAGATTTATTGTCGAGGTGTATTTGAAAAATCAAATAATGAGTGGTAATGGCGAAAAAAGAAAAGAAAAATAAAAAAGGACAACGGAAACAATTGCCACAATGCAAATTGCAAAAGTCAAGTGGAGTGTACTTCCGCAAGGCAAACCTTTGAAAAAAAAAAATGCTTTTACGTATACGTGTGTGGGTGCGTGTGTGTATTCAGTCATTTGCACTAAGTGCTTAACAAGCCTATTGTAAACAAACGCACTCATACTGACACCATATGAAAGTCAAATACTGCCTCTCTTGTTTTTTTTTTTTTTTGTTATGTTTTATACAGACAATACAACACCTACACACCCACACACACGCACAAACACTCGTGCAAACGAACAGAGACATGTTGCGGTAGTCTCTCACAGTATTTATGAGGATTTAATATGAAAAAATAACAACAGCAACCATATTATCTCGCGTATTACAGTTATGTATGCATATATTTATGTACAAACGTAAACCGCATACCAACAACAACAATCATTTTAAAAAAAGGAGAAACAAAATAACTGTTTTTTTTTTAAACGTTAGTTGGAGAGAACAATAAAAGTGTCTGCTAAAAAAAAGATGGCAAAATAATGAAATGTTGTTTTTTTTAAACTTTACACTTAAAAAAAAAAAAGAACACAAACAGAGTATAATAAATAATTTTTCAAAAAGAAATATGCGAGGAGGGAGTGGATAAGAAAATTGTGGACTTAATCTGAAGTCATCTAAACAATGAAAAAAAAAAAATCAGAATAAAACTTTAAACTTTACAAATCTTAGAAAATATTTTCAAGTTTTTTTCTCTTTTCTTTCAACACATAAATTTTTTTAAAAGGAAAAGGCCTTAAGGCCTAAATAAAAATCCAAAGTAAGAATTTTGCCGTCCATTTTTTTCTTCTTGTTCTTGTTGACGTAGATAACAATTCCATTTTCACTCTCCCTCTGCGATATTTACATGAAATCATTTATCATTTTAATGCGGTAGAAAAGAAATTGAAATACTGGGACTGCTTGTATTTAAACGATCCTTACACACGTAATAACATTAAATTTTATTTACTTCTCCTCTCCTCGAATTCAAGCAAACAATACAATAAAGAATGGCCATTTTACATTTTTTTTGTATTTGTTTTTGAATCTTCTTAATTATTTATAATTTACTGCTGCTCCAGGATATTCCATATTAAGTAGATTGTTTAGAAGACAGTTTCTATTCATACTTGTTATTTTGATGGCGATGAAGATGACGTCAGTGCACACGTAGTCGTTTAGTTAAGGCTCTTGTTTAATAGACAGTATACAGTGATAAAAAAAATATTTATAGAGATCCCATAGTAAAATTGTGGTTTAAACATACATACATACATAATTGGTCATTACAACTCTTCAGTCAGAATTACAACCTAGCTTCTCACATCATTTATCTTGTGTGCGTTAATTTTATACATGAGTGGCGGGACCTACAGTTTAAAGTCGATTCCGAACGACAGATTTTTTTTACGAAACTTTTGAAGGCAATTTTATTTATTCTCACGGTTTTTGCCAGAAATCTGCTGAGGGGAAGTCGCTGGGATAGGAACAAACTAATTTCGCAGAACGTTTTTGAAGGGGAGTCTATTAAAAACGATGTATATGTTGTCATCAAGTAGGGACCTGCATCGCCTTACGATATTCATATTCCGGTCGATAACTATACGTTCGATATAGTCAGTGAATTTGTTTATCTTGGCTCTGCCGTTACCAGCAAAAATGATGTCAGTCTGGTGATCAAGCGTAGGATCACTCTTGTCAACACGTGCTACTATGGTTTCAATAGGCAATTGAGTTGCAGAGCTCGCTTTCGTACAATGAAACTCATAATCTACAAATCGCTCATCGTCATCGTGCTTCTTTGTGCCTCAAAACATGGAAGCTATTAAGCAATTGTCGTGAGGCTATACATACATAATTACATTACAACAACCCTTCAGTCAGGATTTCGACCTAGCTTCTCACACCACTTATGTTGTGTGTGTTAATTTTATACATGAGTGGCGGGACCTACATTTTAAAGTCGTCTCCAAAAGACAGATTTTTGAGAAGCTCTTCATGGCAATTTTATTTACTCTTAGAGTTTTTGCCAGGAATCTGCTGAGAGGCAGTCGCCGAAGAAATATTTTTTCATATTTCGTTTTGATGCCTGACCTGGAATACGAACCCGGGCTTTACGTCTAATAAGCCAACACACTACCTACTAGATTACGGCGACTACTGAGGGATACGGGGATTACCCGATGTCTGTTTAGAGGACGATCTTGTCTGCGTGGGAAAGACCAAGTCGAGGAAACCGAGTTTGAACAACTGGCAAACGCAAAAAAAGAAGCATAGGCAGCTAAAAGGATGTGTTACAGCAGACCGAAACGACGTTAATCGGGTTGTTAATGGCCAATTAAGTAAGTACGCGGTGGTAACCACAAATAATTAATTTTAAAAATCTTGAATTATCTTGCAATTGAAATGAATTCTTTAAATATTTCAAGGAATTTTACTTATTCATTAAAAAGGAAACAAAAATTGATATTTTCTCTAAAATCTCTTTAAATTGATGGTTGTTTTTAAAATCTTTTTCAATATGAAGATAATGTTTAGCTGAATAAAAAGTGTACGTTGTTCGTTTTACTTATTTTGAAATTCTTTACAAGTTTAATGAAGTCTTATTCAGCTGCTGTTGCTGTTTTGTAAGAGTGTGTATTTGGGAATATTTAAAAAGAAAAAATTAAATGACATCCTTTTCATTTCATTCATTTAAAGTTTTTCAAAAAATAGGTAAAAAAGAAGAAGAACAAGGGATGGTGTTGTTTGCCATTTAGTCAACTTCCTCAAGATAAGAACACCTTAAAAATTTACACACTTTTTCCTTATTTTCTATTCCACGCCTTTATAGTCACTCCCCCTCTGTCTACCACTCTCTCGCTACCTTTCTTTCACTCTTTTATACACTCTTTGCCTTTCTTTATTATATATTTACAGCTTAAAGTGTGAATGTGTGTGTGTGTGTTAGTTTCAGTTTAATAAATGACTGCAATTTAAGCTGTCATTCTTCTTTATTACACGTTCTTTGAGAATAGAACAACACAGCTGCAAATGAAGAACAACGAACAAACAGAGAGAGAGAGATAGAGAGAGAGAGAGATCGCAATAAAAAAGAAATACGAAAAACACAATGAAAGAGAAAGGAAAATTAAGGAAAAAGAAAAACAAAAAAATAAAATAAAAAGGTCTTCGTTGTTGCTTTTACTGTTTGTTGGGTTAGTTGGGTTAGAACGGAAATGATGTTGTCACCAGTAAAAGAAGTTTCATTTCCGTTTTAAAATTGTTTAGATTATTGTTGTTGTCGTTGTTCTTTCCATTTTTCCTAGTCACACACACACTTGCTTGCACACAACTGTGTGTATGTACAATGTAGTTACGACCACCATTCAGTATGTGGGTTTCTGTTAACAGATAAGCGTGTGTGTGTATGTTTTAACGATTTTCTATCCAGCGTTCTTGCTTTCCTTCTTATTTTCTTTTTTTGGTTTAGTTTTGCGCACACATAATAAAATTGTTGAGCATTTGGTTTGTCTTTTTGTTTTATTGCATAAACGTGTGTTGCCTTATTAAACAGAATTTGTCAAATTCATTTGTTTGTCCGTTGTGTACCGTTGTTGCTTCATGTTTGTATTTCAAAGCTTTGATGGTATCAGCCTTTTTGTACAAATTCCATTATGTTGTTGTTGTTGTAATCGAGTCAACATGTTAAAACGGATGTAACACTCATGTGACATTAAACGGGGGGAGCATAATGTGAACGATTACATCGGGAACTTAATATTAAATCGTCTCTAATGGCATCGCGTACAGCCAAAGATATTAATTTAATGCATCCATTCATCTATGGAGATTAATTAAAGTAGACAAAACGATTTTCATGGTTTATTTATAAACGCTTTACAGAAATTCGTTAAACACGTTCTCTATTGCCACACATTTGGAAAATAATTAACAAAATTAACAACAGAAATTATAACAACGTGACTGCTGAACATAATGCTGTTCACGAAAGGATAGTCGATAATAAAAATGACAGAAATGCAGCAGCCTCTATGAATAAAACCTTAAAAATGTTTTGATTGTATACCAATTGATTTCCAGACAAATATTGACCATAAAACTAAACATTGAGGCTGAAAATCAACAGATAATCAACATTTAAAGCATTTTATAACAATTTTTATTTAAATTTAAATAAATAAACAAAAAAATAACTGCAAAGGTAGTGAAACAATTCCTTTGAAGCAGTTATTGATTGCCAGCGATGGCTTGAATTCTTTTACAGCCGGTTTAAATTTGAACCACCGGTTATTTCGAATCTGACAATACTAATGTCATTCTATTCTGTCACAAAATTCAGTAAATCACATCCACTGAATGGAATGAATCGATTTACTTTTGAGCAACGTTGAGATTTATTGGGCCAACGAGAAACTGCACGATGATGGCGATTTTGCCAAAAATAAATCATCTTTTCGGATGAAGATCATTTTCATCTTGATGGGTACGTTAATAAGCAAAATTACCGTATTTGGGCCTCAGAAAACCCATACGTGGTCTTTTCGAAGCGAATGCACCCATTATGAGTGACTGTTTGGTGCAGCTTGTGGATCGGAGGCATCATTGGCCCATATTTCTTTGACAATGACGACGGCACAACAACAACAATCAATGCCGACAACTATCGCACCATGATAACTGCTTTTTTGAACCCGCTCTTCATGGTATTGATGTAAACGATGTTTGGTTTCAACAGGATGGTGTAGCTTGCCACACATCTCAAGCCACAATCGATTTACTTGGGGCTCCGTTAAAGAAAAGTTATTTAAAAGGAAAAGGCCTTAAGGCCTAAATAAAAATCCAAAGTAAGAATTTTGCCGTCCATTTTTTTCTTCTTGTTCTTGTTGACGTAGATAACAATTCCATTTTCACTCTCCCTCTGCGATATTAACATGAAATCATTTATCATTTTAATGCGGTAGAAAAGAAATTGAAATACTGGGAGTGCCTGTATTTAAAAGATCCTTACACACGTAATAACATTAAATTTTATTTACTTCTCCTCTCCTCGAATTTAAGCAAACAATACAATAAAGAATGGCCATACATTTTTTCTTTGAATCTTCTTAATTATTTATAATTTACTGCTGCTCCAGGATATTCCATATTAAGTAGATTGTTTAGAAGACAGTTTCTATTCATACTTGTTATTTTGACGGCGATGAAGATGACGACAGTGACCACACAGTCGTTTAGTTAAGTCTCTTGTTTAATAAACAATAACAAGAAGCTGTGATTGTACACCGTTGGACTATTTACTTGGGGCTCCGTTAAAGAAAAGTGTTATGCCGACAAACCAGTAACAATTGAGCATTTGAAGGGCAATATTCGTGATGCCATTTCCGAGATACGACCCCATACACTTGAAAAAGTCCACAAAAATTGGTCCCATCGAATGAGGTACTGTGAGCACAGCTGCGGCAGCCACATGAATGAAATAATATTCCATTTCTAATCGGAACAATTGTACTTCACAACAAAAAAATAAATTTGGTAAAATTTCAAATCGTTTATGTTTTATAGCATTTTTAAATATAAACTTTTAAATGGCCCACCCTTTATTTAAACATCCCGACATAGAGAAGATATTTGTCGAGAAACATTTTCAGTATTTTCTTAACGTTTCAAGATTCAGAATCATACTATACGACACAAATATGGAAAATTTTGATTTCTAGACTGTCCTACTTATTTAAACGCCATATTCTCGATTACATGGAAAATCAGTCGCTGGCTTTATTTAAAAGCAAACTTACATCATTCAAAGCGTCAGCCTTCATTGTTATCATTCATACTATTGATGTGCGTCCCGAGTGAAAAAAATTTTATTGATTACACTTGCCTACTGTTGAGGTACCTGGGAATATGCCCACAGCAATGCTTATGTTGAATTATTAATTACATACATAATTGGTCCTTCAGTCAGGAGTACAACCTACCTTCTCACACTGTGCTGTGTCTGTTAATTTTATATATGAGTGGTGGGACCTACAGTTTAAAGTCGATTCCAAACGTCAGATTTTTGAGAAAAATTTTATGGCAATTTTGATTTACTACCAGAGTTTTAACCAAAAATCTGCAGAGAGAAAGTCGTGGAAGAAATATTTTTTCATATTTCGTTTTGCTGTAGATGTCTGACCTAGGGGTGAACCGTAGCGTCACGTCTAATTAGCCAACACTTTACCTACTAGACTACGGCGAATTACACGGTGCGACAGTGAAAATACACCCGAGTAACTACATAGTCCACGTTGTTCAGTTAGTTGAGTAGAACTCAAAAATACCTTTTTTATATTTCTCGAACCCTCCAAACTTGTTTTATTTTACAAAAACTGTTTTTTTTTTTACCTTACGCACAAATTTCTGGATTACTCAAACATTTCCGATTTCCATAATTGAAATCTTTTCGGAAAGGGGAGAGATGGACCTTTAAAACGGTATACATATATCAATTATTCGACTCAATATGCTATGAGATTTGATAAGGTAAACTTGGAAAATTCGAATTTTTTTCATATTTTTTCAAGTTTGCCCATTCATAGTAACAAACTTTAATAAAAAAATATAGGATAAGTGATAATATTCGTAAAGTCTGTTCTCTTGTGAAGAGATTAAGTCATCATTTGATAAAATTTTATAAAAATTACCGTAGTTATTAGTTAAATAGATTTGATCAAACAAAGTGCCAATCTCTTCACAAAGTAAAGTTTGCTACTATGAACGGACAAACTTGAAAAAATATGAAAAAAATTCGCATTTTCCAAGTTTACCTCATCAAAACTCATAGCATATTAAGTCAAATAACAGATATATGTATACCGTTTTAAAGGTCCATCTCTCCCCTTTCCAACAAGATTTCAATTATGGAAATCAGGTCAGAAATGTTTGAATAATCCAGAAATTTGTGTGTCAAGTCTAAAAAAAACAGTTTTTGTCAAATAAAAAAAGTTTGGAGGAATCGAGAAATATAAAATAAATATTTTTGAGATCTACTCAACAAAACTCACAACATACACTATGTCATTAGCCGGGTGTATTTAATTTTTTTAATTTTGCATCATAGTGTTATTAATTGCACGTTTCAATAAAATATCTTAAAAGTTTACAGTTTAAACAAATAAATACATATGAAAACATCATAATTCATTCATTGTAATACAAATTTTACAATCTATTGTTATAAACAAAATACGATAAAGTTTTATTATTATTATTGTTATGCAGAGTCTTGTCAATTCATTTTAATTTGTTTCATTTTATAAATTTACTTGACATTTATCAATATGTTGTAGTAGATGATAAATAACCTTTCAAAATAAAGTTGCTTTTTTTTTCTTGTAAAACATAAATAAATCGTTTTTAAATAATTTTCCTTCTATTTTTTGTTATTAATTTAAATAATTTATCTTCCTGTACAGGATTTTAGTGTCATATTGTTATTTAAAGAAAGAAAAAAAAGAAAAAAAGAAAAAAAAATTAAAAACTTCTGAAACAACCAACACATTTCCTAACAAATGACCTCAATTTCTAATTGAGGATGTCAAATACTATGAAAACAACTACAAATACATACGAGTATGTAGGCATACGTACGTACACACGCATATGAGCTTAGGAGCAACTTATTCGTGTGTATGTGGGGAACATGTTCGAAACAAACATAACATTTTCAATACTCCACAACAATTACCACTACAAGTAAAAATAATTGTTTTTTACGAACATGATATTTTTGTTTTGATTTTTTCATGTATGCTTTGTTGTTTGTTATTGTAGTTGTGATATTTTCATATCAGAGCTGAGTAGAGGTATGTGAGTGTGTGTGTGTTTATATGATTAATGACTGCTGCTGATATGCCATTTGATTGTAACGCATAAAAAGATCATCCATTTCGATAACGAACAACTGAAAAACAACGACAGCAACAAAGCAAACGAAAACAACGGAAAACAAACAAAGAATAAAAACAAAAGAAAACGAAAAACAAAAAACAAAACAAACAAAAAACACATAAAAATCCATTAGAAATGGTAATTGTGATGAGGGCTTCACAATATTATTGGAAGTTGTTAATGATGATAATGATGAATATTATTGGACCGACATATGCCACCAACTATGCCATTAAATAGAGTCGCCCACACACACACACACATACACTCTAATTTTCATTTTCATGCTCATAAACATTAAATGAATGGTAAAAAGTGTGTATGTGAGTATTATTATAAACAAATAACAGTAACAGCTGTCGTTTGTTTATTTAAAAGTTAGCCTTTGTAATTATTGTTATTGCTTTTGTTGTTTATTTAATTGTTTTGCAATTCCAGCATAAAAAAATGACGAGAGTTTTAATATGAATCAAAAAAGTTTTATTTTTGTTTTTGGCCGTCTTAATGATTTTTACGGTCAATTTTGGAATTTTGTAAATTTATAATTCTTTATGAACTATTTTATGGCAATTTTAGAAATTTACTTCGGATCGTACATTGGACGTACTAGACCAATGCTTGTGAGTTCGAAAAGCACAAAGAAATTTGAACAAATATTTGTTTCGGTAGTTTGCTCTCAGCACAGTTCTGGTTAAAGATTTAAGAGTTAATAACATACATGCATACATAGTTGCTCATTACAAGTCAGTCAGAATTACGACCTAGCTTCACACACTATTTATGCTGTGTATGTTAATTTTATAAATGAGTGGCGAGACCTACAGATTAAAGTCGATTCCGAATGACAGGTTTTTGAGAAACTTTTCATGGCAATTTTATTTACTTTCACGGTTTTTGCCAGAAATCTGCTGAGAGGAAGTCACCGAAGAAATATTTTTTCCTATTTCGTTTTTTTGAAGATTTCAAACCTGGGGTTTGAACCGAGGCCTCACATCTAATAATTCAACTACGGCGACTAAATAAAATTACCATTAAAAGTTTCTTTAATCTGTTGTTTGTATAAAATTAACGCTCACAAAATGTGGGATGAAGTCGCCGTAGTATAGTAGTTGGTAGTGTTTTGGCTTATTAGACGCAAGGCCACTGTTCAAACTCCAGGTGAGACATCTGATCGAAAATATGAAAATATTTCTTCGGCGACTTCCTCTCAGCAGATTTCTGGCAAAAACTCTGAGAGTAAATAAAAATGCCTTGAAGTTTCTCAAAATCTGTCGCTCGGAATTAACTTTAGACTGTTGGTCCCGCCACTCGTATATAAAATTAACGCACACAACATAAGTGGTGTGAGAAGCTAGGTCGTAGTCCTGACTGAAGGATTGTTATGACCAATTATGTATGTTGTGTTGGATTCATGAAAATAGATTAAGGTAGGGAGGAAAGATATTGTGTGTGACAGAAAAGCGTTCCAAATATGAATAGTGCGACTGAAGATTATTTTCCCTGTAATGTATTGTGCATTCCACAAACGACCACAAACTAATGTGCTCTGCGAAAAAGACGAGTACTACGTATAATGAACGTATGATTTTCGGGAATAAGCCGCTTTATTTCGCCAGAGCAGAACCTGTTAAGTAGCGATAGAATATTGAAACACTATTCACATTGTAACGGTGCATCAATAGAGAGAGAACGTTCGGCCTTCCCTGTACGCGGTCGAATAGCCTTAAAATAAATTTTGAGGCACCGGCTTATATATGAGAGTTGTATTCCATTCTCGGTCGGATATAAGTGGTCTAACTAGTAAGGCGATCAGATGGAGTGAAGTATTTCTTGCACTGTCTTAAGAAAGCGAGGTACTTGTATAGTTCTTTCGACATTTGGAAAATCTGATGGTTCTCGCGAACATCATATCGAATTTTCATGACCAGAATATTAAGAACTTCTGACTTCCTAATATTTACAACACCAATAGCTATAGAAGACATAACAACATTCGTTCTTTCTCGCATTAAATATTCATTCAAAGATTGCCGTAGGTTGGTTGTAAGTCATTCATATAACGCCTTTTCGCCTCAATTTCCAAAGGGCTTGGCCTGTGATCAAACGAATATGAATGACAAACATTGCATATGGCATAAGTAAAAGAGTAGATAGGATTAGAAGTTAGAGAGAACAGATCGTTAATAAAAATTAGAAAAACAGATAAATAGAACATAGCCTTGAGGTACCCCGGAATTTAATCTGAACTCGTCTGATGGAATCCGATCTATAACAACCACTATAGAGCGTTGTGTGAGAAGCTGGCTAGAGTGTTATAATGACCAATAAATTATGGAAGTGTATGAATAAAAGTTTCAACTTCGCTAGTTTTAATAAGAAGACTTTACGGAAATTTAAAATTAAGAATTCAAATGCAAAAATATTGAGTTTTCTTTGTCCTCTAGTTGTGCTCTACTTGTGCATTCTAAGCAGTTCATATTAAAAACTATAAATGGCAATAAGGCCACTTGAATAGAGTAACAAGGCTTTAGGCTTTTTAAAACTTATTCTATTGTATACGATTGGAAATGTAATTTATTTCATTCATATATTGTATGAATGAATGACTAAAGCGGCATTATAATAGAAAATTGTACGACGTATTTTATATTGTCTTTCTCACAAAATTTGTACTGACATTAAAACCTTATTTTTTGTATCAATGTTAACAGATTGCCCCATTTGACCACACTTATTTCTCTTAAATTTCTCTTAAATCATCTCCATTTGAACAACTTAATGTTAAATTGTAAAAATTTTATTAGAGATGCTGAGCAAAAAATCAGATTTTAACAGGTGTATTCGGGTGTATTCATGTGGGTAGATAAACATTTGGACTCCTGTCTTTATTTTTCTCTTTGTTAGTGATGGCGATGACAATGGCATATTATTCACATGATATTCATTCGTACTACACTCACTAATTCACAAACTCTCTTATGTTTGTCTACCATATGTAGCTGAGCATAGGGATCACACATGGCTGGCTGGCAGAAGGAATGAGTGAATGAATGAAAGAACTAACGAATGACTGAATGACATAATAAAATATATAAAATGCCATCTCATTGTATGGCAATAATAATAGAATTTTATACTCATAATATGGTTATGATTTTATTATTACAACATCATCGTATGATATGGTCATAGAATCATGTCATCATCATCATAAAATGGAAGACGAAAAAAGAAAAACTTAAAAATTAAATTAACAGTGGGACTAATAGGATAAAAATATGTGAATTGCGTTGCATTGTTACAAATAAAATTTATTATTAATCGAAAGAGTATAATAACAGTTTTTGCATTACAACATTTCGGAAAAACATACACAGTATGTGTACAAGAGATCAGCAATGAATCGTTTTTTCGCTATTCATAAGCACTCATGAAATTTTGAATATAAGTCAGTCGAGTCAACAATATTGAAATTTAACTACTCTGAATAATTCGTACTCACTACAACGTTGATTTATAAGTACAGGTTGCAATGAGTATGTGTGCAATGTTGACATCAAACTCATACCATTCGAAATATGTTTGATACATAAGCCTACTCATTTAGATTAGATAATACTTATGAATGATTCGATTTACAGTCTTAGTTGTTGTTGCATTTAAAAAAAGAGAAAAAAGACACATAAGCAAAAAAGACAGACCAGCAATCAGAGCAAACATACAATCTTCTAGTAAGTATTTTAGTGTTCATACGCGATTCATACTTATATTGTGCTTCGTGTATATGTTAAGCCGAAATCATTAACATCATATGTGTTCTTAAGTATGAATATGATGAGTACTTCAAACTTTGAATATGAGTAGAGGTTCCATGATATTAAAATAAGTATAAATGCGTATAAGTATCAGAAATTATGAGTATGATTCGATTCTACTCATCTTTTTGAATACTCATTGCTGATCTCTAGTGCAGAACCGATTTGCTTTATTACCATTTCACTGTTAAAACAACATCTGCTGTTACTTAAGCGTATACGCAATATTTAACTGACATTTAAACTTCTAAGCAAACGAGAAGAAATGGTCGAAATTAATTAAAGTGTATACTTCCCGAAGGACCCTTTGGTCTTTTTTTAAAGGGTCCGCCAAATAACTTTTTTTTAAATGCTTTATAAAAAACTACCGAATATTTTCTCAAATTTCTTTTTTTTATTTGGAAGTACAATCCCTCCGGTTAATAATGGAAAATAATTTCATTCAAATGGCTGCCTCGGCTGGCCATGCAGTAGCCTACACGATTGGTCCAAGGTCTTTATGCAAAATTTGTCTCAATGATGTCTCCGAAATGTTCAATTGTTGAGAACGACGGTGAGTTGATGTTGATGGGTGTACGCACTGTTTTTGGCTATTCACGCTTTGGTTTATCGATCAGGATGCCAGTTTCTTTCACTTTTTTCACAAGATAACGAACATACGCAGCTGACGGTGCTTCTCTTCTTCCAAAATCCGTACGCAATTTTCGCACACATTCTGCAACATTACCATGATTTCCAAAGTAATGTCGCAATATTTCGCAGCGTTGTTCAAGCGTATACACAACCATATTCGTTTAGCGGAATGATAAAACTAATTATCTGTCAAATCAGACATGAGCTAAGTGTTATTATTTCACGAAATAAGCACTAGTTGAAAAAAAAAAACGTTAGATGGCGGACCCGATAATTGATTGTTTATAGAAAAGAATTTTTTTTTTTTCAATTATGGTAAAGCCCCAAGATGGTACTGAAGAAGTCTGAAGAGAGCCATCTCAAAAACTGGCGACCATGATTTGAGGAGGTCAAAAATCTCCAACATTTCGAAATACGAAAAGAAGACTTCCTCTCAGCAGGCTTCTGGCAAAATCTCAGCGAGTAAATAAAATAGCCAGGAAAAAGTTTCTCAAAAATCCGTCATTCGGAGTCGACTTTAAACTGTAGATCCTGCTACTCATGTGTAAAATTAACACACACAGCATAAGTGGTGTGAGAAGTTAGGTTATAAGCCTGACTGAAGGGTTATAATGAACAATGATTTGAGTTTGGAGTGTTTGAAATTATGAGTATGATTCGATTCTACTCATCTTTTTAAATACTTACTGATCTCTGATGTGTACATAATATTGAAGTTTTTTTTTTGGTTTGCTTACAATAAGCATTATTGTGTACTGCCGTAAGCCACTGTTCGCTATTGTATTGTATTTTCATAATTCATATGCATCTACAGCATATACTCAGAGATAAATGCAAAATATTATTCACATCCAGTGTGCAGCTGTGCGTATGGGACTTTGTAAATGTACCTGCATCAATAATAAATAGATTATGACCACATTTTTACTCTCTCTTTCTCTCTCTCTCTCTTTTTCTCCGCTACAAATCAATGTAAATTATGTTTTATTTGCACTTTTCTCCTGTATTATCATTTACTATGACTTCATAGAAAACATTTTTTTTTTTTTTGTTTTATTTTTTTATTTGAAGACTTGTTGTCACAAGAGGCAAAGGTTGCAGAGAGTTTTAGTGGCATATACAATACGTAGGAAAACAAAAACGAAAGTAAAAGAAGAAAAGGTATCAAGGAGAGAATTTTGATTTATTTGATGTTGCAAATGTAAGTTTTTTATTTTTTTTTTCAAAAAGAAATATAACAGTGACAGTGAGAGAGAGAGAGGCACCTAAAGGGAAGTTAAAATATATCATCATATTGTATAGTATGCTGTTGTTGTTGTTGCTTTTATATTTGATAAAATTTAAAACATGACATGATAGTTTAATGCCAACATACCAATTGCTGGCATTTTTAGTTTAGTAATGCCATGGAGAGGAATTTCTATCACTAGTTCATCATCAGCTATTCATCCTTAAAGTGAGACGGATGTATTAAAGGAAATTCGTGGTAATCAACTCAACTCAATTCAATTCAATTTCATTATATCTCTCTATAACTGTAAATCTATGTATATATCACACGCTGTAGATTTGTTTCTTTTTTTTTTTTTCTATTATATACAAGAAATGTCCATGTGTTTATTTGTTGGTTTGTAATTTTGAATTTTACATGCTACATGACATAACGATTTGTTTATTTTCTTCACCATATTGCCTGGGAATGTCATTGTAATTAAACATATTTGTTTATTTGATATCCTATCAATGCAATCAAAATCAATTTCTTTAAATTAAATTCCAATTGAAATTGATTTTAATTCAACTTGATTTTGTCTTATAATTTAAAGAGAATGAAGGAGAAGTTTGTTTAGGCATAATTGCAGACATGATATTGAATTGAATAAATAAACACAGAAATTTTTGATTATTATTTACAAAATTATAATAATAACGTAGTCTATATGGGAATAAAGTGAAATAAATTTAAAAAATTTTCTTAAGATACGTTGAAACTACAACGAATACAGCTCTAGCAATACTTGAATCGAAAACACGTAATTCAGATTCTCACTTGAAATATAAATTTATAAAACTCACAACTTTTCAGACCACTGAATGGCCGTATCACCATCAACAGTCGTTGTCTACAAGCAATGCCTAATTTAAAAACATATTGGGTTGGCGAACAAAGCTCATTGCGTACTATCATAATGTTTCCTAACAGGTGCCATTTCCTAACCGCCCTATAACCTTTGTTGTTGATGTTATCCTTTCTCTGCCGATTAACAATCAATAAAAGAAGCTTCGAAGTCGCCATAGTCTAGTAGGTAGTTTGTTGGCTGATTAGACGTGTCCAAACCACATATCAGACATTTCCAACAAAATGACAGGCGAAAGAAAATATTTCTTCGGCACCTTCATCTCAGCAGATTTCTTGCAAAAACTGAAATGAAAATTTTTTTAAAAATCTGTCACTCGGCGTCGACTTTAAACTGTCGGTCCCACCACTCATGTTTAAAATTGACAACAGAACAGAATCAATCAAATCTCTGATAACAGAAGCATTTGGAAACATTTTTCTTTAAATGATATTTTATACGATATTTAGTTTGAGTGCTAAAATAAAAACCTATCCTTAAAGACAAAAAGCGATACTTTTCAATGTAAAAATCCGATAGTCTGATACTACTCCTTCCGGCTCTGTCGCTTAAAAACTTCAAAACTCGTTTAGAATTTTGCAAAACTTATGGTAAATGGATAGTTGACGAATGGAAACGCGTGATCTGGTCGGATGAAACAAAAATTAATCGATTTAAATCAGATGAAAAAGAGTATTATTGGCACCGGCCGCATGAAAAACTTCAAAGGCATCAGGTAAAACAGACAATCAAACATGGAGGTGGAAGTTTAATGATTTAGGGATGATTTGGTGAAAAAAGGAAAACTATCTCAGTCTCCTTCAAACAAAATTGCCAGCATTCATTGAAGAAAGTGCGTACCCTGAAGAGGAACTGTTTTTCCAGCAGGATAGCGATCCGAAACACACCGCCAAAATTGGTTGTCCTATCAACATTTTCAATTGATTAAAAGGCCACCACAAAGCCCGGATTTAAATCCAATAAAAAAAACCATAGAAAATTTAGTGGAAAGTATACTCCAGTGCATTAAAAGCGTAAAAAAATAAAGAACTGTGGACAAAATATTAAAAATTAATAAATATTTAAAAATTACGAATACGTACAAAAGCGGAATAATCGAATTGTTTAAGTTTTTAGCAAATAAATGAAGTACATTTAATTTTTTTATATTTATTTTTATATCTTCAAAAAATATATCGAAAAATGTAATATATACTTCAAGTTTTATTTAATTTCCTTATTTATTTAGGATTTTATTGTAGTTTTATGTGTACATACATACATACATAATTGGTCATTACAACCCTTCAGTCAGGATTACAACATAGCTTCTCATAATTCAAACTCTCAAACTTTTAATGGCAATTTTATTTACTCTCAGAGGTTTTGCCAGAAATCTACAAAGAGGATGTTGCCGAAGAAATATTTTCACTATTTGAACCGTGGCCTCACGTCTAATAAGCCAACACACTACCTACTAGACTACGGCGACTTAAAATGAATGACGTATTTAATGAATGACCATTTAAGACCGGCTGCATAAGGAGGGGACAGTAAAGTTTAAGACTTTTTGTATGTATATCTTGTAATAATTGTTCATAGTGAATTAAAAAAAGTTCACGTATTGTGTTGGGAAAAGTGCAAATAATTATTATTAATTAAAATTAATCATACGCCACGGTTGAAATTTGTGGTTGTTAGGAATTATGTCATACTATTATTGAAATAATTGACGGAAGTTTTGTTATATTTTTTATTTATTAATTGGAATACGATTACAAATCATATTATAATTTGGAAGAACTGACTAACTTAGGCCTTACAGCCCAACCTAAATTACGGCGTAAAGCGCAACGTAATTTAGCGCCCAGCTTTTACGCTGTAATGAGCAACCTAAATAAAAGCGTCAACGTTGTGCCAAGAACAGTAATGTTAACTTACCATGTTAAATAAAAATCGCCAAATGAAAATAAAAAATAGAGTAAAATCGCAAAATTGGACTGAAAGCAGCTAACAATGTCATTACTTAACAAATATAAAAGTAAACAAATAAAAAAATCACTTGTTTTACAACAAACTTCACTTCTTTACGCTCTGTCAAAATTGGATTTTCCAATTGCAAAGCGTTAACGCCGCGCAATTATGGTTGGTCTCATACATTTTATATGGGAATGAGAAATTTTGACATTTATTTTGCGCTTTACGCCGTAATTTAGGTTGGGCTGTTATACTCGATGTAGTGAAACAGGTCAGAGTTGGGTATCTAACCCACGCTAATAGTCTAGCCAGTTATCCACTTTAGTACCAGGCCATTCAAAAAATAAAAATAAAAATGGCTAATAATTAACGGCTGCTAAAATTGTTAATTTGTTTAATGTCTTGAACTCGTGAGCGCTTAACGAGCAACATTCATGTGGGCTACTTTTTATTTTTATTTTTTTAAATTATTTTGTTGTTTTGTATTGTATGTATATTAATGTTATAATGTTTTAATATTGATTTTTGGTTCTCTTTAGTTAGTGCTCTCATAATAATAATTAATAATAGGTAAAAACGTCACAAGAACTTCATAACAAATTATAATATTAAAAAATTAAATGTTTTTATTTTTTCAGTTGATTTTAAAGCAGCAAACGAGGAAGTGAAATAGAGAAAAAAATGGAAAAAAATTTTTGTTTGTTCATTGGGATTTTCTTTTCAATTACTTACTACACACGAGTCGTAGCGCGGCTATTTGGTCCGGTTTAGTTCCATGGCAAGTTTTACCAATTAAATAGTTTTTGTGCCATGCCATTAAGCAATAGAACTGCATACGTGACCTTTTTTTCTCTGTTGTTCAGTGTTGAAAACAAAAAATTCAGTCATTTCTAAATACTCACATGTGTATATGTACATACATACGTATGTATGTATATACAATGGCCTGAATTCATACAAAGCAAAGAAAATACGCAGACATAGTGAATTTTAAAATTGCTGACCAATGGTCCATAGCGGTTTTACATTTACTTAAAGCTTAAATTGCATTTGTAAATCCACATTCAATTTTGTTTGTTGCATTAAAACAGCATATGTATGTATACATGTACAAAGCGACACAAATTGTTAGATTTATATGCACAATACAACACAGTAGCCATACTCGTGATGGAGTGTTTTAAACAATTTAAATTCAAAAAACCTGTAAAAGAGACATTTTACGTTTCAAATTCAAAAACTTGGCAAAAAGACATTTTACGTTTCAAATTGGGAGAGTGCTTTAAGAATATTTTTTTTTTCTTTTTTTGTATTGAAAGAGTTTCAATTGAATAATAAAGTTAATTTTAAAACGTCTTAACAATACTCGTACATTGTTGCTTTCTTGTTAACATGAAATGAACTCCCCATACACAACAAAGATCAGCAATGAATCGTTTTTTCTCTACTCATAAGTACTTATGTAATTTTGAATATAAGTGAGGCAACAATATTGAAATTTAACTACTTACTTTAATTTATTCGTACTCACTACAAAGTTGACTTATAAGTACAGGTTGGAATGAGTAGGCGTACAACGTTCACATCAAACACATACCATTCGAAATGGTATGTTTGATTCATAAGCCTAGTCATTTAGATTCATAACTTTAGAAAAATACTTATAATACTTATAAATGATTCGAGTCACTCGTTAGTTGTTAGGCATTTGCAACAAAAGAAAAAAGACACATAAGCGAAAAAGACAGATAAGCAAGCAGAGCAAACACACAATCTTCTAGTGAGTACTTTAGTGTTTGTATGCTATTCATACTTATTTTGTGCTTTTTGTATATACATATATGTTGAGTTATGGAGAGTCGAAATCAATAACATAATACGTGTTGTTAAGTATAAATATGATGAGTACTTCAAACTTTGAATATGAGTAGAGGTTTCATGATATTAAAATAAGTATGAATGCGTATAAGTATTAGAAATTATGAGTATGATTCGATTCTACTCATTGCTGATCTCTGATACACAACATCCATATCAATTTGAGTTAAATTACTTCAGCTAAATTTGAATTGATTCTAAAATTGAATTGCATTTTTTTCCTTCTACGTTGAAATGAAATGATGGAATGTTCCAACAAATTCTTCTCTCTTCTCTTTATTTTTAAGCACAACACCAACTGAAAAGCACTGTGAAAAAGGCAGGTCCACAACTACTTAGTGTTACCGACCAATATGCCACATTTTTTTTTCATTAAGAATTCACCTTTCAAATGAACTTTAAAAATGCACACAAACTGGTTTACTGGCTTATTAAATTGCTGTTTAATTTCCATGTAAACAGTGCTCTCTTCCTTCTCTCCTCCCCCCTTTGTTTGGTTTCAACAAAATAATAAAGTTCTTCGTCATTTGCTTCTCTTAAATTGTGCGAGGAATGAAAGGAGAAGGCAAAAAATCCCTCTTAATCTCGTGAGAGATCCTTTTTGCTTTTTTTTAATATTGTTTTTATTGCAGTTGTTTGGTTCTCTTCTCCTTTTGGCTTCTCTCAACGATATAAGCTGCTTTTAATGGGAGGGTCAGCAGGTCACTTTTATAAAACAATTCTTCAATATGGCTGTACCAATAAAAAAAAAGCAATTTCTGTATAAGTATATGTATATGTATGTATGTGTGTATGTACGTGTGATGCCATGATTTTAGTTTTATTGTTAGTCAGCAAATTTTTATGCGAACGTTGACACTATTCAGCTTCATACTCATTTTATGTTGTTGTTCTTCAATAACAAGTGATGTGGCTGCTGCTGTTGCTGACGATGATGATGATGATGTTGTTGTGATTGTTTAATAAACAATTTTCAATTCAATGTTGTTGTTGCAAATATCGTATTACTTTGTTGTGGCTTTTTTTTCTGGAACACTTTGTTTATTAACGGTACGCCATCCAGTCCCAAAAACCAGCCTCATTTACATTTCCCTTAGCCGCAAGGATTTTTTTTTTTGTTTTTATTTAGTAGAAACTTTATTTTGTAAACAACACAACGACGAAACATTTTTAATGAAAATTTTTTTTTTTTGGGAAAAACAACCAAATTAATGATTTTTTTCTGTGGTGTTTAGCAGGTGTTTTGCTTGATGAGCTCAAGTTAGGGTAACACAACAGTTTTGCAAAATTTTAACAAACTTATGTGATGCATACCCAGCATACGCTGTAAAACTTTAGCTTCCTACTCTGCATTAGGATTTTAAACAACTTTTTGTACATTTTCTACATAATTTTGAGTAAATTTGAAATCATTTTGATTTATAATTTTGCAATTTCTGGCAAGGGTTAAGGGCAAGGCAAGGGTATAGTAATAGAGTTGTAGTTATTTCTTGCATTATAAAGTTCTCAGAAGTTTTCAAAAATCATTTTGGTTGCATGCCACCATTTTTGTTGTTGCTGTCTTTGAATTAATGTATGTATAAGAGTGTCTTAAATGACTTTAATTTGACTGTCTTAAAAGCTCAAGTTTTTAACAAGTTTTCCATCCAAAAAAAAAACAAGCATGTAATTAATCATGTTTAAAATTGAAATTGTGAAGCCATACTGACACGTAATAACATTTAATTAACTTTATAAACAGAAAGTTTTTCCATAAAATTTTATTTTACGAATGAAATGAAAATGTTCTTATTTAATGCCGAAGAATATGTTAAAATTAAAATAAGACACAATATTTGTATCGGGTGGGGCATTTATCGGTTTAAATACTGGCAATACTTATGTATGTCATTCTATTCTGTCACAAAATTCAGTATTTTATCTTCACTGAACGTAATGAATCGATTTACGCTTGAGCAACGTTGGGATTTATTGGAAATTTATTTCCAAGGCAAAGACAAAAGCAAAAATTTCAAAAATTGCAAAAATTTCAAAAATTGCAAAAAAAAAACGGTATTTTTACGGATGAAGCTCATTTTCATCTTGGTGCATACGTTAATAAGCCAAAATGCCATATTTGGGGCTCAGAAAACCCACACGTGGTCTTACAGAAGCCAATGCACCCATTACGAGTGACTGTTTGGTGCGACTTTTTGAGCGCAAGCATCATTGGCCCATATACCCGTTGGAAGTGAGGACGGCACAACAACAATGGTCAAAAGAAATATTTAACGCACTATGATAACTGCTTTTTTGGACCCGTACTTCATGGTATTGATATGAACGATGTTTGGTTTCAACAGGATGGTGCAATTTGCCATACATCTCATGTCACAATCGATTTATTGCGTCAAACATTTGATGGCCGTTTAATTAGCCGAAATGTTGATGTCAAATGACCTCCTAAAAGCTGCGCCTTGACACTTTGACTTTTTTCGGTGGGGCGCCTTTAAAGAAAAGTGTTATGAGCATTTGAAGGACAACATTTGTGGTGGCATTGCCATACACTCGAAAAGTGCACGTAAATTGGTCCGATCGAATGTGGTACTGTGAGACCAGCCACGGCAGTCATATGAATGAAATAATATTCTATTTCTAAACCGGAACAATTGTAATTCACAACAAAAAAAAATTTTACAAAATATAAAACCGTGGCCACGTATGTATTTATTAGCAAGCGCCAAGGGATCTTTTGTTAATATCTGGATCCAAGCAAAATTTTTCTTTCGCTTGAAGGCTGTAAAATTTTAAATGTTAAATCGTAACACCATGAAAAGTACGAGATTTTTTTAATGCAACCTTAATATGTTTTTACCGAGTTTACTAACAGTATGTACTAAACAGCCTTCAATTTATGAATAATAAATTCCTATATTTGATGAAATTATAATTTTATATCCAATACATACATATGTACATACATACGCACACACAATTGATTGATGATTGATCATTACAATCCTTCAGTCAGGCTGAACCTAGCTTCTCACATCACTTATGTTGTGTGTGTTAATTTTATAAATGATGGTGATGGGACCTACAGTTTAAAGTCGACTGCGAACGACAGATTTTTGAGAAACTTTTTCATGGCAATTTTATTTTACTCTCAGAGTTACTGCCAGAAATCTACTGAGAGAAAGTCGCCGAAGAAATATTGTTTTAATGTTTCGTTTTGTTAGAGATGTCTTACCTGGGGTTTGAACCGTGGCCTCACGTCTAATAAGCCAACCCACTACTTATTAGACTAAGGAGACTACAATTTTTTTTTCATATTCAATATTGTTTTAAAAACCAATTTTATAATTGTGTACAGTACTAAAAATAATGGGAAGGTTAGGTTAGAGGACGTGTACTTGTTAACTGTGACAAGTACAGTACCCGGAGGTCGAACTGACCCATTGTACAAAAAATAATGGGAAATTGTTTAAAATTTTTCTTGTACACATATTGATATGATATTGTATTTTGTTAATTAAAAGCTTCTGTAAGAACATACCACCAGAAAAAGGAATATAAATTACAATTCATTGGCAATCAATCATATTACGGTGGCATATTATCTTCGAATTGGTTGGTTGCCTCATTTTGTTAATATAAATTATAAAAAATTAAAATATTCTTAATATTTTATCCTTTGCAGTTCTTACTTTAATAAATGTGAATGTATGTATATATTAGAGATCAGCAATGAATCGTTTTTTCGCTACTCATAACCACTCATGAAATTTTAAATATAAGTGAGTCAATAACATTGAAATTTATCTAGTCTGATTCATTCATAGTCAATATAACGTTGATTTATAAGTACAGGTTGCAATGAGTATGAGTACAACGTTGACATCAATCTCATACCATTCGAAATGGTATGTTTGATTCATAAGCGTACTCATTCAGATTTATAACTTTAGAAAAATACTTATAATACTTATAAATGATTTGAGTGACTGGAATCATTCATCACAATTTACGGTCTTAGTTGTTGTTGCATTTACAACAAAAGAAAAAAGACAGAACAAACAGACAACCTTCTAGTAAGTATTTTAGTGTTCGAACGCGATTCATACTTATTTTGTGATTCGTGTATATGTTAAGTTATGGAGAGTCGAAGTCAACAACATCATACGTGTTGTATGAATATGAATATGATGAGTACTTCAAACTTTGAATATGAGTAGAGGTTCTATGATATTAAAATAAGTATGAATGCGTGTGTAAGTATCGGAAATTAAGACTATGATTCGATTCTACTGATCTTTTGTACGAGTATACTCATTACTGATCTCTGGTATGTATGTTATTTAAAATATTATTTAATTTGCTTGAGTTTATAAAAAAGTCTTAATCTTTACAAATCTGTTTAAGTTTTAAAAAGTACACAATACCAGTCTATTTTACCATAAAAATTAAAAAAAAAATTAAATACGAAGACTTTTAAATGAAACTCTTCATTACTTTCTCTCTATCAAATTTTCATAGAAAACTTTAACTATTCGCATACAGTTGTATTTTACTTTTTTGATTTTTGTTCTGCTATTTTTGTTTACTTTTTTATTATTTTCACATTGTATTTATACAACGAATATTATTTTTATATTTCTCCCTCTCCTACTCTATTTCATTATTTTGTTGTCAAGTGGCAAAAGAGAGAGCAAAATCGTTTACCTTTTTATTTTTTTTTAGTACTAAAACACTACAATACATATTTATATTCTGTATGTGTGTATGAATGTGTGTTCGTTCGGATTGAGTTTTCTGTGTTGTTTTTATTTTCATCTATCAGATCAGGATATCAGAAGTGCTACTAGAGCTTTTGTCAATCTAAACACTTGCTAATGTATGCGTGAGTACGTACATGAAATATTGTGTGTATTGTATCTACTGGAGTACTTGCGGCCATTTTGCAATATCTCACTCTATGCTCTGAGAGTTTTGTACAAAAAAATAAAAAAAAAGAGAATAGAGACACAAACATTCTCACAATTGCCTTCATGTATGAACGAAATTTGTGCTACTCTACAGTGATTGAATAGCATTTCTTATGGTGAGATTACTGTCTTGCAATTGAACACAGCTTTAGTGTTGCAAGAGCAAATAGGGTGTCTTCAAGTCAAATTATGTGCTCTATGAAATGTATTTTTGAAATGTTACGTTTTTAAAATGTATATAAGTACAGTCAAAGGCCGGTATAACAAATACTCACTTTAACGAATTCGGGATATAACGAATGAGTAAATTTCTTACATTGACTTCCTTATATAACGAATGTTTTATAATTTTCAAGCTCAGTATAACGAATGATTTAAAAAACGTGGCTCCTCTTATCCAGCCAATGGACCAAAACGCCATTCGCTTACTTAAATTACACTACAGAAATAGCCTCCTTTCAAAAATAGTGGCATCTGAAACAGATGACATCATAAATTTTTTAAAAAGTCTTTTTCTTTATGATGCATCCTTTATGATTGGTTTCGCCTGGAACAATGTTAAGGAGGACGCATTATCTAAATGTTGGGAAAAAAATCTATTTTTGGAAAATTTTGAGTCTGATGATGAGGACAAGATCCCCCTTTCTAGACTTTTTCAAGGGGATGAAGTACAGTGTATAAGACGTGGAGTCAGACTATTAAGTACAATTTTTCCAAATGTAAGCAAACTTAAATCCAAAAACAATTAGTATTTCGAGAAATACAGGAAGAAGAAATGGGTTACTTGTAAACTAACGTCTATAAATGATTTTTTTCCACCAACATAAATAATTTTTAACACTTTTACTCACTTATTGATTATCAAATATATTTTTAATAAAATTAATAATATGTACTTTTCTTTTTTTTTTTAATAAAATTTTGATAAAAAAATTTGCGATATAAAGAATTTTTCACTATAACGGAAGGGCCTGACAATATATCGTTCGTTATACCGAGCTTTGACTGTATGTATGTATGTATGTACGTTTGTGTAAATGTGTTATCATATGAATATTGTGCTTTATTGTGTTCAAGTGCAAGTGCGTTTAAAGCAAAGACTGCATGCAATTGGTAACCCAATATTTTATATCGAAAAGTATGTGAAAGGGATGTGAACTCCCTGCAACCGTACTCTACATACACTTTTATTAAATGTATACCATGTCAGACATGAATGTTAAGAATAAAGAAAAATAAACACTGATGGAAAAAGGATCCACACCACATGTAGTTTTTATAGGAGAATCGATAATATAACTGACATGTAATAAAAGCACACATACAGTGAGCGTCAAAAGAAACTGTACATTAAAAAATTAAGGTTATTTTTAATTTAAGATTGCTTCATTGCCGGTTTTTTTAACAATGAATCAAAAAAAATTTGTTATCAAATTTTTTGCGGGTGATTGTTAGAATATTATCCAAGCTGTACTGTTTCTTTTCACGCTCACTGTACATACAAGTCCATGCTTTTATGTCTATCCTACAAGTAGAGTAGTTTGTTTAATTTTGCAGCAATTTATTGAATATGAAACAATTGAATGAAAAATTACAAAAAAAAAAAAAAACCAATTTAAACAATTCGATTCAATTATATTTTCTTTATTGAATTTAAAAATAATAAATTTCAAAGACATAAGAGGAAGATAATATCTTAGTTTAGTAATAAGAGCTTTAAGAATTTAAGAAATTCAATTTGATTTTTTACCTTCTAATTGTTGTTGTCCTTTAAATAGTTTGATGAGTACTCATGATATAATTGTTTCGAGAACATTTTATATTTTGTGTTACTGATTACAAAAGTTTTTCTTTTTCGCAAGAAATCATTTAAAGAACATCTACAACTATTGAAGGCTTCAAACTTTTTACTTTGTGGCACAGCAATTTACATAAACAAAACTTGCAACAACATGCTCTCTAAGCTTAACATACCAATTCCAATTCATATACACCTCGAAACTGAGGAGAAGAAATGAAAAAAAATATCTAAAATACACGTTAAACTTTGTAGTTTCGCCTATTTTTCTTTTTTTTTTTTGCTTCTTATTCATTTTGTTTTTAAGCGGTTCTTGATGAAAACTTTTCAGTACGTTTTGTTTTTGTTTTTCTTTATTTTTAAAGCAAACTTTTAACTTTATGTTAAAAAAAAAGAACAAAAGCAATAAAAGAAAAGAAATCAAAGAGAGAAAACAGAAATTAAGACTCAAGAAAAAAGAAGAAATCCATTTATTTTATAAACTTTAAAACACGTAAACACACATCAAACAACACATCAATTTAGAAGGCAACATTTTTAAATGGTTTCTTCAAATAATACCGCCTTGTAAATACCCTTAAAGTCACTTAAAGAAAGCAGATTGAAACATTTGATAGAACCCAGTGAACAATGTTTTTCTTGATGTCTGCGCATCAAACATTAGACGACAATTGATTACAAAATTCAACGAATGCCACAGATATTTAAGGGAATACTTAATAAAATAATTATTTATTACAACTATCTGTTGCCTGTTGCTTGCTTACATGATAGCAATGAACTTTAATCAAGGGAAAATATTCTGTGGGTGGTGAATGAGAGAAAAATTATAAAACAAAAGAATGTAGAAATGAACTAAAAAGCTAAAGAAGGTTAAGAAAAATAAGTTTTCAACTCAAACTTAACTCATCGACACATATAAACAGCAGCAAACAAAAACAACGGAAACCTCATTTAAAACTTTGTTCTGTTGTTTCTTTGTTTGTATGTGTACAAACAAAAACTCTCTTTCACATGCACTAAGCCACCTACTACACGTATGAATATCGAATAATCCCTACATGTTTGGTTTTTATCTCTTTACTAAAATGACAAATTAAGAAAAATAAGAAAAAAAATTTAAATCTTATGAGAGTTTCTTTGATTGCATATACATAAATTCTTTAAAACTCTAGGAATTTTATTCCCTACTTTTTCAATTCGGGGTTTAAGCTGCATCATAATCTCAATGGCACAATAATGGAGCTTTAAATAAATATATAGTTTTTAGTTCGAAAAGTTCGTTTAATATCTCCATTATTTGAACTCAGTTTCTCAGTCGAATAGAAGACTTATAATATGCGATCAATTTTAAATGAGTATTGTTCCATTCGCCATAGTCTAGTAGGTAGTGCGTTGGCTTATTAGACATGAGGCCACGGTAGAAACCCCAGGTCAGACATCTCAAACATAACGAAATATGCCACTTCCTCTCAGCAAATTTCTGATAAGAATTCTGAGAGTACCCATGAAAAGTTTCTCAAAAATCTGTCGTTCAGAGTCGAATGTAAACCGGATGAAGCTAGGTTATAATCCTGGTTGAAGGCTTGTAATTTATGTACATATATGCATATACATATGTGTATATGCTAAGAGATGCTTTTAAATGCTCTCAGTTGATGTAATCCATTGTTTCGATAGTTTTAGCAATATTTCACAGTTTTTCTTATCAAAAAATCCTGTTTCGAATTCAAAATTTTTATTTATTTCGGTATTATGTATGCATGTATATGTAAAATCTTATTAAGTGATTATGGAAAAGAGAAAAAAAAACGAAGAGATTTTTAACATTTTACTAACGAGTTTATCTTTTTGAATTTTGTCACATAAATCGTGACAATTTACACATGGATTGTATGTTATTTATATTCTGTACATACATACATTTTAACTGACTGCCAGCTCGTAATAAACTGCACACAAACAAACACTTTAAAACACATAAGTATGAGTACACAATAAATACAAAGCCCAGAATACACTTCTCATACGTACGTATACAAGCATTTTGTAAGTGTAATGGCTGAGAATATGAAAATACTTCTTTAGTTCTAGGTTTTTTGGTAGAATAAAACAACAAAAAAAAAAATTATATCTGCAGTGAAATTACCACAGCATACCATGACTGAGGTTTAAGCCACATAACCACACACAGGTGGTATAATGTTGTAGTACACATACTCAGCCGCATCCACATGCATGCATTCATACTACCGGTAGACAAACATCCCAACATAGCCAGTCATATTGGTATCAAGTGGCATAAAGTAAATCTGTTACGTGTCAATATGTCAGATTTAATGCAGTAAACCCCCTAATATATACACAAAAAACGCAAACACACACAACCACACAATCACCTATATACATACATATATGCATACATACTAGCAGAGTAGTGCCGGTAGACAAATTTAAGTAGAAAGAGACCGTCAGAACATAACAAATAGAAGAAAAAGGAAAGTATGAGAGATAAAATATAAAATATTTCTGCTCATAATACAACAAACAAACATACATACACACACTCAGACAAATACACACACATTAACACCCTGAAAGAACAAAACAAATTTTGAAACAGCAACAACGAATTTTGTTTTAGGAAACTAACGTCAGTTTGTTAGTTGCTGCAACACTCTTACACACAAACGCATACTCACACGACTGCTTGCAGAAAAGCTTTTTGGAACCTAATAAGAAACGTATGCTGAGCTGATAGGGTTTGGTGGGATGATAGCATTATTATACTCTCAGCTGCTAAAAATTCATTTGCTTCTAGGGATTCACAAATGCTTTGTAAACCACCACCACCACACCACAACATACTCTTGTATTCACAAAAAATAATACAAAATTTTTCTCTCTTTTTAATCAAATAGCACATATACACACACACACACATGTTCACTTATAAAAAAAACACATATTCATGCAATTGCATCTCGTGGGTGGTACAAGAAACCTTGCAAGCATTTTCACACCATTTTATACGGTCCTTTCGAACACATAATGACTGTCGTGAAGGTGGAATCAAGATAAAGACGGCGTTTTCTACTGTGATCACCGTTAATCCGTATGCATTCCTTCGTCAAGGCTGATCAGAGTGAAACTACATATTGCCACAGTACAATCTGCCCATCATGTAGTCAGACTCGGCGCTTTTAGACCGCCTTTTAGAGCGGTTCGAATGAGCCACAGTTATAAGAAATAGTTTTCATCTCTCTTATTTTTTATGGCTTTTTTTTGACATATTTTCAAGACCTTTATTTGCAGTTCTCAAGATTGTGAAAATTGGGAGCAAAACGACGATTATTATTTGTGCAACGAAAAGAAAACAAAAAAGAATCTCTTTAAAGCCAATAAAGAGATTTTGTGAATTTATCCAAAAATAATGGACAGCATGGTTTTTATTTGTATTCAAAGTGTGTGAAGTTAAATTCTTTTTTACAGTGAATGTTATGTTAACAGAGACTGTTAAGTTAACATAATTAAAAAAATTGGAAAAGTAAAGAGAAGATCTTAATTAATCGAAAAAATACAATTACGTTGGAGATAAATGGGAATGTAAGACGAAGGAAGCTAAGCCTTTGAATTTTATAAGAAAAAAAGCATGCCAGTACCAATTTGTTTATTGGAGATAATAAAGTTTAAAAACCAAGGTTTTTTTTTTTATCAAATACGCCCTTCATAAATGGGGTAAAATGGGATTATGGGAGAAATGGACATAGTGAGGTAGATAGGCATGATATAAAGACTTCCAAAACAGTTACAATACGGGCGGAACTTACTTGGGGTCGGAGGTGTAGACGACGAAACTTTTTTCAAACATTTTTTCAAATGATCAAACAAACAACAACAAAAGTGTTCTATGTAAAGTTCGATAAAACTTAAAAAATTAAAGTCATCAAGCAAAAACAAAGCAAAAAAAAAACGACAAAAAAATTCAATTCATCGACCAAAAAATGTAAGTCATTTACCAAAAAATGCAAGTCATTTACCAAAAAATGCAAGCAATCGACCAAAAAATTCAATTCATCGACGAAAATAATGCAAGTCATTGACCAAAAAATGCAAATTATCGACTAAAGAATGCAAGTCATCCACCACAAAACTGCAAGTTATCAACCAAAAAATGCAAGCCATCGATAAAAAGAGCAAGTCATCGACAAAAAATTACAATGCGATAATTTTGCCTGATTAATATAGGGGCAATTTCGTGTCAAGTGACCCAATTTTTAAAATCGATGTCTTCCGATTTGGATGAAATTTGCACCAAGGTTAGTACTATTGGATAGTTGGCCAGACACAAATTTTCAGCTCTATCAGTCCAGAACTGCCGGAGTTAGAGGGGGTCAAAGTTGGACATTTTGGTCATACAGGGTTTTTTTAAAGTGTGTGTAACTTTTCACCTATTGGTCCTAGCAAAAATTTTTCAAAGGATATTAGATAACTATTTCTATTGAAATTCTATTGAAATATTGAAAAATCTTATTCTTGAGTTAAAAAATAATTTTTTTTGATAGATATCCCACTCGCATCCCATTAAGCGATTATGAAGGCCTTAAAGGAAATTTTAAAAACTCCGGCAGTTCTGGACTGATAGAGCTGAAAATTTGTGTCTGGCCAACTATCCAATAGTACTAACCTTGGTGCAAATTTCATCCAAATCGGAAGACATCGATTTTAAAAATTGTGTCACTTGACACGAAATTGCCCATAGAGAAAACTGTTTTGCTCATTTGAAGAAAATAATTAGTTTCGTCGCGTTTATGTAACTGTGGCCCCAAGTAAAGACCAACCTGTTTTGGGAAAACTGCAGCTTTTTTAAATTTTATTGAATTTTACGCGATTTATGGAGATTACATTTGGTTATTTTCATATTATTATTATCTGTTTATTTTTTTAAGTCAAAGATTTTGTTTTGTCTTCCTTTCACTTTCTCTACAGTTTATTGCCATTTTTGTGATTGTTTAAGATTTTCTTTCTTCACTTTTTTTAAATTTTTAAATTATCTTCACTTAACAGTCGCTGTTAACATAACATTCACTGTAAAAAAGAATATAACTTTCGTAGCTAACTTCACACAGATTTATACTCATCCTGATGAAATATATTTTAAGAGCAAAATTATCAAATCTATGTGTCGTCCTTCATCGAAATGAGTGTTGATGCTATCTTAAAGTGCATTACAGAATGACGATTAGTTTGATTTTGTGTAGAAATTCATTAGAGAATTAATTGACTGCAATCAAGTGGTTTACCTATGTTTAACAGTTTGACATTTAAAAGAACAGGGATTTCAAAAATAATTTTCATGTCCTGTGATTTAATTCTAAATTTCAAATTTACAAACTTATAAATCCAACACCACAAGTTTGAAATTATGTAGTAGCAAAATTAATTTTTCTTTGCTATTGTTTTAATTAAATACTTATTGACTGAGAGTGGTAGAGAGCGGCAGAGTGTAATACTGTTCAACGACAATTGAAAAACACAACAATATTGTCAGTCGACCAACTGAAATGTTTTCGCCTTTTGCCATGTCCATAGTCGATGTTGGTTTGTTTATTAGACAGTCTTGTTTTATATTTGGTGGGTGGGGTGAAGTAGTTATAAAATAAAATTTTTAACATTTCTTTTTATACGGATGACAATAACAGTACTCGAGCTACTACCTATACCACCTATATCATTACATATGTACGTACCGTACGTGCTATTGTTAATTCTTCTGCAGCAAATGTATTGTTTCCTTTCCAAAGACTATTGTCTGTGGCTTTGTGTATGAGCAAGAGTGTATTTGTTTAAGTAGCTGTGTGAGTGAATGACACTTTACCTTTGCCTTTGTTTTAAACACTACACTGAGCCATTGTTATTTGGGGTCGTTTTAATTGTCTTTAATTGACTATTTTTAATGAAAATGACAAAAGAAAATACAGCTGAGCGTTGAGTTTTCTTTTCTCTTTATTTTTCTTAGTTCTTGTTTTTTTGTGAAATTTGCTGGAAAATGAAATAAAACACGTGTAAATAATGTTTAGTTTTATATGCAGAAAATTGTCCATACGAAACTCAAGTCCATCCAAGACAAAAAACCAATAATAATTAGTATATCAGCGTATAGTTAGGAGGGGAAAAAATAAATTTGTAACAACTAATTTGAATAATTCAAGCTAAGCATTAAGCCTTAGAGTTAATTTGAATTTAATTTGAATTTTGGTTACATTTTGCCATCAGATAGGAATAAAAACTTGTGTTTAAAAGATAAAAATTTTTGTTTGGTACAATACTGTAATGTCGAACACTGCGTTGAAATAGTTTAAATATTTAAAAGGAAAGAAAACCATTTTATTTTAAATGTATTCACCCTACACAGCATTTCATTATATCGGGCATTAATATTTTATAAAGAAATGAAAAATTCATGCCCATTTACATACAACACTCACAACCAACACCCACAAGTATCAGCAGCATCATCATAATCACAATCGACATCATCTGTATTTCATTTAATGAAATAAGTTTTGCCTTCATTTCTTCATAGGAGGATTATATTACAACAACAATGTTGATGATGGAACTTACAATCAACAACAACCGCTATTACTGCGACCACTGCCAGCAATGTTCTTCAAACTATCACAACTAAACCGAAACTATGAATGAATAAGTAAAACAAACAACATTTTCAAATATTTTTACGATTCATCCACGTACCTAAGTACACTGAGAAAAAAATGATATGCCTTGAGTTATCCGTAACAATACACAATGAGCATTAAGACTTAATCCTACAAAAAAAAAAAAAAAATCTAAAACAAAACTCAGAAAATAAGGTTCATAACGCAGGCCGTTTCTAGGGTCAATTCGATAAAAGAAAAATGAATGTAATTTCACGGAGAGTTTTCTCCAAGTGTTTCATTTTATAACATTCAACCTTTCACCAACTTTAAATGAAAAAACAGAAAAACAAGAAAATATTGTTTAACGTGTTGTTTAACAGTAATTTTAAAATCGGTCGGTCTTTATGGTATTAAACTTTAATGAAGAATGTTATTGACGTTTAAGGCGAATACATATAAAAGTATCCCCCATATAAATTTAACATTTTATGATCAAAAAGATATCTTTTTGAAGAAGGTCATCTTAACATCAATTTTTAATCTATAAAGTATAGACCATCAAACGTACATACATATATACACCAGCAAGTGTCCTTAATTTAAGTCTCTTCTATTTATTTTACACAGAATTTAACTAATTTTTAATCATCATGAAATGTAGCCCGTGTACAACAAGGCATCATATACAACGGCAGATATAAATACAACTTACTGGGCAATTCCAATGGGTATAAATAAGAATTCTTGCAGGTTAGTGGAACGAGTCCCTAATGAGCAGTTCCATATGTTCTCATTACAAATGTGTTGCACATAAATTTAATGCAAGTAGTATATTCTTGATTCAGGAATTGCATCAAGATGTAACAAACAAAAGCAATAACAAATGTATTATAAACTATGTGTACATATACATATATACATATATATGTGTGTTTGTATTTAAAATTTCATAACATTTATATGTATAATTCACTTTATGAATACACATTTACGCGCACAACTTAATGTTCAGGTTGTATACGCAGGTTGAAGGCATGCTCTCAAAAGTCCCTTAAAAGTAGTTTAGGAAAATACAAACATATGGTTATGATAGCACTTAACACTTAAATAGCACTAATGATGATTTAGTTATTACTGGGCAGCCAGTCTCTTGTATATAAAAACGAAATCGGAAACCATTTTATTAATGTTCCTAAATTTAAACAGCAAATCTTAACAGTTATGTCTTAATGAATTAAAAACAATTATTGCCTCAAGTCGTCTATTAGATGTGAGCCTACGGTTCAAACCAGTGATCAGCAATGAATCGTTTTTTCGCTACTCGTAAGCATTATTTTGAATATAAGTGAGTCAACAATTTAACTCGTCTGATTCATTCGTACTCACTACAGCGTGGATTTATAAGTAAAGGTTACAATGAGTATGCGTACAAAGTTGACATCAAACTCATACCATTCGGAATATGTTTGATTTAACAGCCTACTCATTTAGATTCATAACTTTAGAATAATACTTGTAATTCTTTTAAATGATTCGATTTACAGTCTCAGTTGTTAGGCATTTACAACAAAACAAAAAAGACACAGCAGCAAGCAGAGCAAACACACAACCTTCTAATGAGGATTTTAGTGTTCGTACGCGAATCATACTCATTTTGCGATTCTTGTAAATGTTGAGTTATGGAGAGTCGAAATCAACAACATCATACCGTGTTGTTAAGTATGAGTATGATGAGTACTTCAAGCTTTGAATATGAGTAGAGGAGGTTCCATGATATTAAAATAAGTATGAATGCGTATAAGTATCAGAAATTATGAGTATGATTCGATTCTACTCATCTTTTTGAATACTCATTGCTGATCTCTGGTTCAAACCCCAGCCCAGACATCTCGAACAAAACGAAAGTGGAAACAAATATTTCATCGATGACTTTCTCTCGGCAGTTTTCTGGCAAAAACTCTGTCATTAAACTGTAGGTTCCAACACTCATGTATAAATTTAACACACACACATACACACCTGATTAGTGTAAGAAGCTAGGTTATAATACTGCCTAAAGGGTTGTAATACTCAATTATGTATGTATAAATTATTGCCTTAAAAGGCCACTCCACTTTGATATCCTTGCCATTTCTTTGTTACTTATCAACGCACTTGTGCGTTGTGTTTGTGTGTATAAGAAAGAAAGAATGAAATAAAAAAAGTGAAATTCAGTGGTTGTAAGTGAGTAAAAGAGTAGAGTTATGTAAGTAAGTGAGCAATGGTAATAGTTGTAAAGGGGTATTACTTAAGGTTTTGCAATTTTAATGAATTCCATGAATAACAAAACACTTTGGAAGTAAGAATGCAACAACAGCGAAAATAGCAAACACCAACAGCAGCTTTAATACGAGCATAAGGAATATTGTATGGAACATGGACTACTCTAGTCGTTTACAGTAATTCTTAAGAATTAATTCTTATTTGTATGGGCCTTGATTTGTGTGGGCCTTGATTTTGAAAAATGATTTCTGATGATAAGACTTTTGAATGGAAAACTATATTTTAAGAATGTGCTGGAATGCTAATCAAGTGTTGGATTAGCTTGTACGGTCCTGCCAATTCTACTTAATCCGTAGAAGAAGGGATACGGCCACGATAGATTTCACTTTATGATGATGTCGTAAACGACATGCTCTTCACCAATAGTCACTATACGCGTCAGAAAAGGTAGATATAAGATACCAACAAAAGGAGAAAAACCCAAAATAGTACAACTCGTTCAGGTACGAGCAACTTAAACGCATTTTTCTCGGCATCACTTTTTTCGACCTGGCAACCTCGATTTAACAAAAACTAAATACTTGACCGATTTCGCTGAAATTTTGGCACAATGATCCGAGTAGTTTTTGCCTAATATTTTTAATGCGTTAATAATTAATAACTTTATTAAACAATTAAGTTAGAAAAAATAGGCGAAAACACCTCAAATCATGGTCGACATATTTTCAGATGACCCTCTTCAGACGACCCTAACGCGGACGGACTTCGCCGGCAGTCCTTTTTAACATATAAAAAGATTCATTTGCTTAAATAAATTTTCAAAAAATTCGTATGCTAACCCCTAAATTCCATTTGCTGGTGCCGACTTTAGATGCGCCCAAGAAGCCATTTAGAAGCCATGGCCAAGAAAACAATCAAAGTTAAATAAAATAAGTTTACAAGTGTAAGTTTTTATCTCTCAAATGCCATTCAGCATTATAACTTCACACTTGCACAACGTACAATACGGATTTCCACAAAACATTGTGATTTTTGTGAAATAAAATAAAAAAAAATCGTTTGCTTTTAAATAAAGAAATGATTCTTTTATGATTCTGATGTGATAACCTTCTTACTTCAGTAAAATCTCAAGTTTTTCAAACTATTTAAATATATGTATGCATGTATAAGTGAGAGCATTTTTATGTGTATGTTGGCAAACAAGTTGAATATAATGAAAACCCCAAAAGGTGTAAGTTTAACAAAAGGATGAACAACGGCAACGTTAGCAGGACAGAAAAAAAATATAAAACACACTCCTAAACACGTTAACAACATCTATAGAATGTGTTCTAGTGTTGCTATTTATTCGAATGAATTTAACATGTAAAAAAAATGTTTCCAAAATAGAAATAATAGCAACAACAATATCGAAAAACACAACTAAGAAAACATATCGTATTGTAATTGCGATTGTTACAATACAATTCAGTTATTCGGAGCTATTTTCAGATATTTGTTCTGAATGCAATCTTAATTGCATTGAGATTTAAATGCTTACACTGTAAGGTCCCAAATGCAATTTCTTTTAAAATGTATGGAGGTATTTTGAAAATAATGCCTTAAAATTCAAATAAAATATTCATTTTAATCGTCGTAATTCGAAACTAACATTAAAATCCCTGAGTTCTTATTGTTCTTCATACATGTTATGAAGAACCGCATTTATCTGGTCTGTCTCTTGATTTGTTTCCACAGCTATGAGTTTAAAAGAATTGCTACGAAAACGAAAAATCTAGATACCGGTGAAAAATCTACATACATTGGTTAACATTAAAATTATAAACAAAAGCTACAAAAATAAAACAATGCAGTAAACAAACCTGTTTACAAATTATCGTACTGCTTAATATAACAACAAACACCAGCATAATAAAAATTGGTAAACAAGTAAACAAAAATATAACAACAACACTACAATATTAAATGTAAACAACGATGTTTACATTTATAGAGATTTCGAGAAGGCGAAGTCATGAACATTCGCCTTCAAGAACATTCATCAGACTGTTTTCTTTGCCATATAAAAAACAAGGCAAAGCAGGCGACAGAGTTAATGAAGTTCAGTCCGTCTTGTGTGAAGACGCGTTGCGTTTGAAGAGAGTAATCGTGATTTGAAAATCTCCGTTATAAAGATCTGTCGAAGAATTGTCTAGTAATTGTTATTGTTTATGCAAAGAGTATAAGCAGAGGAGTAACAAACAAGGCAATTGTTGTTGTTTACATAAAGTTGTGAACAGTGGCACACAGAATTATGAGAATAATAAAGAATTTTAATTAAAACTAAACACAAATTTATTTTTATTTTATTTGCAATCTACGAGCTCATATTTTAAACGTTTTTATAAAGGTAAAAACGTTATAATATGTACTGAATGTATGAAAAATTGAATTTTTTCCAAAAAAAAAAATCATTTCATTATGTAAGGCTCTGCTGTTTTTTGCATTTTTTTTTAAATTAAACTTTTAAAAGTAAACGTAATAAATGTACTCACCTCCAGTATCAATTCACTTGCCAATCTCTTATCAATGTTTATGTGTGTACTCGTGTAATGAAAGTCTTCTTATATGCATGTATTGTGACAGTAAAAATTATACACCAGAACGTTTCAAGCTAAAATAAATTGGATTTTAATTAAAGTGTGTGTAATTAACAGAAACTGCTTATAAATATTAAATAAATTACGCAATAAAAAGCTAGTTTATGGGAGCAATGTTAAAATGTATTCATAAATAAAATATTTATCAAGAAATAAAGAAGTGATTGTGGTTTACAATGCTAAATTACTTGTATATTGTACTTAAAGGTGATTAAAAAAGAAACAAACAAAAACACTCTGTTATATAATATCAGTATCACTTTTAAGCCAATAGTTTACTAAATTGTTGGCATAATCCTTGAAAAGAGAATCGATTTTTGAACCCCCATCAGACGAGTTTAGATTAAATTCCGGGGTACCTCAAGGCTCTGTTCTATCTCCATCTATTTTTCTAATTTTTATAAACGATCTGTTCTCTTTAACTTTAATCTTATCTACTCTTTTACATATTACGACAGCAATGTTTGTCATTCATATTCGCTTGATCACAGGCCAGGCCCTTTGGAGATTGAGGCGAAAAGGCGTTATATGAATGACTTACTTTCAACCGACCTATGGTCAATCTTTGAATGAATTTTTAATGCGAGAAAGAGCGAATGACACACAAGCGCAGTAATAATATTGTCCTAACTGTAACTATAAGTGTTTTAAATATTAGGGAGTCAGAAGCTCTTAATGTTCTGGACATGAAAATTCAATATGATGTTCGCTGGAACCAACATATTTTCCAAGTGTTGAAAGAAGAATTCAACTGCCTCGCTTTCTTGAGACAGTGTAAGAAATACTTCACTGCATTTGATCTACTTACTATGTATTTCCATACATACATATGTACATACATATTTGCTCATTACAATCCAGTCAGTCAAAATTACGACCTAGCTTCTCACATCACTTATGTTGTGTGTGTTAATTTTATAAATGAGTGGCGAGACCTATAGTTTAAAGTCAATTCCGAATGACAGATTTTTGAAAAACTCTTTATGGCAATTTTATTTTATTTTTGCCAGAAATATGTAGAAATATTTCGTTCTGTTCGAGATGTCTGACCTGGTTTGAACCAAGGCTTCATGTCTAATAAGCTAACACTCTACCTATTACACTACGGCGACTTCATTGTATTTAAATGCATTTACACCACTTATATCCGATAGAATGGAATACAACTCTCATGTTTGAAGCTTCTCGACAGCGTACAGGAAGGTTCTCTGTCATGACGGTAGGGTATCAAACTCTATTGACTCATTCGAGCATTGTCGCAATGTAACTTGTGTTTCACTATTCTATCGCTATTGCAATATATTGCGAAATATCACGATTACGACCTAGTTTCTCACACAACGACAGATTTTTGAGAAACTTTTTTATGACATTTTTATTTAGTGCCCCAGTTTTTGCCAGAAATCTGTTGAGAGGAAGTCGCCGGGGGAATACTTTTTCATATTTCGTTTTGTTGGACATGTCTAACAGAGATCAGCAATGAGTATTGGAAATGGTGAGTAGAATCGAATCATACTCATAATTTCTGATACTTATACGCAATCATACTTTTTTAATATCATAGAACCTCCTCTACTCATATTCAAAGCTTGAAGTACTCATCATATTCATACTTAACAACACGGTATGATGTTGTTGATTTCGACTCTCCATAACTCAACATTTACAAGAATCGCAAAATGAGTTTGATTCGCGTACGAACACTAAAATACTCATTAGAAGGTTGTATGTCTGCTCTGCTTGCTGCTGTGTCTTTTTTCTTTTGTTGTAAATGCACCAACAACTAAGACCGTAAATTTTGATGAATGATTGAAGTCACTCGAATCATTTATAGGTATTAAAAGTACATATATTTATAAAGTTATGAATCTAAATGAGTAGGCTTATGAATCAAACATATTTCGAATGGTATGAGTTTGATGTCAACATTGTACACATACCCATTGCAACCTGTACTTATAGATTAACGTTGTATTGAGTATGGACGAATCAGAGCACTTCAATTTCAATATTTTGGACTCACTTATATTCAAAATTTCATGAGTGCTTATGAGTAGCGGTAAAACGATTCAATGCTGATCTCTGCTTTGAATTGTGGCCTCAGCTCTAATAAGCCAACACACTACTACTTCACTTTTCTTTTTACTACACTTTAATTAGATTAATAAAGAATTCCTGTTTTCTTCTCATTTAATTGCTGTTTGAATAAAGTTAATAATACTTTCGAATTATATTTAACTCTCTACATATTATGTATGAAAGGAATGAGTGAATGAAATGAACAAGTAAATGATTGCCAATTCTGTATTAAAATCTCCATGCCACTTAAACTTTAATAGGGTTTGCATTTAAAGGGATTTAATTTTAATTTAAATTCTCATTCCTTGTTCATTGTTCGTAACTTTTTCCCCACATATTCTTCAGTTTATTTTTATTCCCCTTATCTTTTAATGCCATTTTAAGCGGCTTATAACTTAAATTCGCTGCTGCTGCTATTTAAGCGTTTCCCCTCTAACGGTTCTTCTCCCTCTCTATGACTCTTATTTTCTTTTTTCTTTTTGGTATTCTTTTTTGACGCTTAATAGTTGTAATCCAATGATTTTTTTTACAGCTAAATAAACCGTACGTACGAATTTATTAAAAATAATTCCGAAAATTTCCTGCTGTTGCAAGAGACGAATAGTGTGGATGATGGTGAATGTGAAAATATTTGAAAAGCGTAAAGTGTAGAAACAATACGATGATGTTGGTAAGCAGAACAAGCAGTTTTGCATAATCCAAAAAAAAAAATGAACTCTTTGCGATGTTCAATTTCGAATGTGTGGTTTTTCTTTCCGCAGTCAATTGGGGTACCCCATGGCGTATGATTGCTAAGCAATAATTTATTAGAAACACTTGGGCGTATGGTTTTTATAAATATTTATTATTTCAAATGGGTTTTAAGAGGATTTCGATTCGTAAACAATAATCAATTATTCAGTCATTCATTCAGAAAATAAAAATATTTTTATCACTTAGATTGATAGACAATTTTTACCATTGTGGTCTTCAAATTAAACGCTTTGAAAGACATTTTGCCTTCAGTAACTGAATAAATAATGATGAGTTACATCTCTAAATAACCTGCGTAATTGTCTTACTGCATTGCAGTACATCACTGATTTCGTATATTTGTTGCCATTTTTTTCATATGATTTTTATTTTTGTTTCTTCTTATTTGGAGCACATCACATTCCCCATAATTAATGGCGCAAAAACGTGTCAAGTGTTGAAAGGTTGAAATGAATTTTTAAGAGAGAGGGAGAAAAAAACTCTTTTTGAATAAAATTAAACACTAAACCAACAGTCACTGCTCTATTGACTTAAGTATATCCATAAGCATCTGTACGTATGTGTATGTATGTGGTACATACAGTGAGCGTCAAAAGAAATTGTACATTAAAAAAGATATACATTAGTAAATTACCTTTATTTTTATTTTAAAATTGTTTCATTGCCAGTTTTTAAAATTGAAACGAAAAAAAAAATTACAAAAAATTACGAAATATTGTAAAATTTTGTTTGGACACACTCCTTAAGTGGAAAGTTGCGTTTAGTGATTGTTAGAATTTTATCCTTAGTGTACAGTTTCTTTTGACGCTCACTGTACATAATATATATGCGTTAATGAATGCCTTTTAGAGTACATTTATATCATTGTTAGATTTCTTTAAGCTAATTACAGTAATTCTTGACATTTGTTACCAGCACACACAGTAAAACTCATTTATTTGATTAAATGTACTCGTGTCTGCTGCATACTCATATAGGTACTGAGTAAATACACTCGCATATACATATGTATATTGTATATACCATACATGTGTATTGGAATTTTGAAGTGTGCAAAGCATCAGTTGCTAAGTATTTAGAAAAGGGTCATCAAGCCTTAACAATGTCCATATTTTGCATTACTAACTAGTTGTTAATAACTACATAGATAACAGGAATACTATTGGGTGGGCCATCTATCGGTTTAAATTTCAATCATCGGTTATTTCGAATCTGGCAATACTTATCTCATTCTATTCTGTCACAAAATTCAGTATATTATCTTCACTGAACGTAATGAATCGATTTACACTTGAGCAACGTTGAGATTTGTTGGACCAACGAGAAACTGCACCATTATGTTGATTTTGCAAAAAAAAAAAAAGAAATAATCTTTTCGGATGAAGCTCATTTTCATCTTGGAGGGTACTTTAATAAGCAAAATTGCCGTATTTAAGGCTCAGAAAATCTACGCGTGGTCTTACAGAAGCCAATGCACCCATTACGAGTGACTGTTTGGTACGGCTTGTGGAGCGGAGGCATCATTGGCACATATTTCTGTGAAAATTAATACGGCGCAACCATTACGCATATCGCATCATGATAACCGGTCTTTTTTTTTTTTGTTTGTACCCGTTCTTCATGGCATTGATGTGAACAATGTTTAGTTTCAATACGATGGTGCAACTTGCCGCACATCTCATGCCACAATCGATTTATTGCGTCAAACGTTTGATGACTGTTTAATTAGCCGAAATAGTGATGTCAATTGGCCGCCAAGAAGCTGCGATTTACCACCGTTGGACTATATTCTGTGGGGCGCCGTTAAAGAAAAATTTATGCCAACAATCCAGAGAAAATTGAGCATTTGAAGGCAGACATTCGAGATGCCATTACCGAGATACGACCCCACACACTCGAAAAAGTGCAAGAAAATTGGTCCGATCAAATGATGTACTGTGAGGCCAGCTGCGACAGCCATATGAATGAAATAATATTCCATTTTTAACCGGAACAATTGTACTTCACAACAAAGAAATAAATTTGGCAAAATTTCAAATCGTTTATGTTTTATAGCATTTTTAAATATAAACTTTTAAATGGTCCACCCTATATTTCTGTGTATTATTTGCACAGGCAAAAATCTGTTTGTCAGACAACAAAGTAAAAAAAATTGTTGTTTCATTAAAATTTCACGCAAAATGATGGTGGGTTTAATTTATAAGCCTCTCTCCTTCGTCTCTCCTTGATATAAAAACACACATACAAGCCTATTCTGACACAAAGAAACCAAAATGATGGCGATTTGATGTGTGTGTATGAGTTTATCAGTGAAGATATACAAAAAGAATTTAATGAGTGACTTGGAAAGCATGCTAATGCTTGAGTTCTAACCACTAAATATCCCAAGAACACAGGTGAAATTCTTGACAGACGCGTCGACACTTTTATTTACACAAGAAAACAACACATGAGATACAAAATAACTTTTGGTTTTCTTGTTCATTTTGACTGCCTTTGTTTCTATTGTTGCCCAACTAATGAAGATAATGTTGCCGTTATAGGCGTTTGTACACACAGACACACACGTATTTATTTTTAATTGTCTGTGTGTGCGAAAGTGTGTTATTGTTTTGCAAAAAAGAAAACGTTGAACACATTTACATGAACAGTGTTGAAGTACATGATTTTTACTGGAGGTTGGGTTGTCAAATATTTAAGTTTCAAAATGAGTTGAGTGAGTGTAAATGATAGCAAAATATGCTCATGTACGAGCATCTGTCTGTGATTGTTCGTTTAAATATTTAAGAAATTTCTTCACGCACATCGTTATAAATTAATTTTATTTGTGTAAATAAATCATTTTGAGATTTCGTTTCCTCTCTTTTTGGCACCTGCTAAAGCAAATTAATGCCTATGTACCAACACATTTAATGCTTACCACCACATGACAATATTCTTGTCTTTATTTGAAGGGATTTAGCTATTTGGGTTGTTGTTGTTGTTTTTTTAATACTTTTAATGCTTCTTATTAAGTATTCTTTTGTTATTTTTTTCTATTTAATTAGAAAAAATCTCATTTTAAATGGTATTTACTTCAAAAGCATTTTTTTACGTTTGCAAAAATGTATAGCAAAAGGAATGGTCAAAATAATAAGTACACCCTATATTTTTTTTAAGGCTCATAGACGAAAATTTATTTCAATTAAAAGAAAAAACAAATACTAATTTGTTTTGTTATAATATTAGAAATAAAATAAATACTAAAACAATAACAAAAAAATAACAAATATTCAATTCAGTCTTTTCCAAAAAATAAGAAATTAATCAAAAAACATTAGACAAAAAAATAAGTACATGTGGGTAAAATAAGCAAGGTTTTTCTGTTATTTCATACAAAGTTTTTTGAATAAAATTCCAAAGCTGATCCTTATTTTTAAAAACCTCCCTTGGCTTTGTTTTAACTCTCCCCAAAGATTTTCAATCGATTTATGTAAGTCCGGAGATTAACTTGGCCAGTCAAGAAGGGCAACATTATTATCTTGGAACCAATTCTTTATCAATTTAACAACTTCCCTGTCCCCGTACAAATCAATTGGTCATTGATTAAATTGGTTAAATAAATAATATGCATATAAACTATAAAATATTATTTTTATATAAAGTACATACATAAAGTACATACAAAAAGAGGTGATGTTACGAAACCAGATGCAATAATTGACTATAATGAAGCAAAAAAAGGGATTGATATTTCGGACCAACTAGCTATATTTTCATTCTCCGGTACGTAAAAGTTTAACCTGGTATAAGAAAGTAGCAGTAGTAAATAGCGGAATGTACACAACAAACTCGTACGAAAATGATGCAGTGGGTGCTACGTCAAATTGAAAAATGAAGGACAACTGGCTAAAAGAGCAAAACAAGTATATACTGAATGCAAAATGCTTCATTAAATTGTATATAGAAATGAGTCACAGGTGATATATGACTCATTGGACAGCGAAGTTGTTAAAAGTATACTTCGAATCGTTTTCCTGCTGGAATGCCCATCTAGGAGGCATACTTTCCTCAGGATAGGTCAACATCGTATTTTCCAAGATGCCTTTGTAGTCGAATCTGATCATAGTGTCGGTAATTCGATGTATCGGACCGATACCATACCACGAGAAACAAACCCAGACCATAATATTGCCGCTCCCGTGCTTGACCGTCTTCTTTGTAAAGTGAAAATTCCGGGCGCAGTCGTATCCAAATAAATTAATTTTTGTTTCATTGCTCCACAAAATATTTTGCCATCTGCTCCGGATCCATTGGAATGACTTGCAAACGCAAATATAAATTTTTTTTTGTCTAAGCAAAGGAACTTCTCTGGCTATCCGTCCTGGTAAATGTGCTTCTTGTAGTCTAGGACGAAGCGTTCGCGTGTGAAATTAAATTTCCAATTTCAGCTGAAATCGCTCTTGAAGAGACAAACGCAAGTGTTACAATACGGATATCTGTTGTTTTTTAGGTTTTTTTGGGTCTTCCGCGAGTTTCGACGGGCTTTTTAGGCTTTAAGGCATTTTGTACAAAAAATAGCGACCGATTCATAGTTTTTGCTATAGAACGAAGACTTTGGCCACTTTCTCTTAGTCTTGAAACAATTTTTCTCTCCTCCGGAGAACAGTGACTTTATCGACGCATGGCTGATTTATATAACTAGTATTTCAAAAAAAAAAAAGGAGAGCAGACTGTGAAAATATTTTAAGAATTGAGCAATGTATTTATTATTTTATTCAAGTACTAAAATCACGTCTGAACAAAACTAACTCACAATGAAAACAAGGAGGAAGCCACAGTTTTGTTTTTACTTTTAAAGGCATTACCATGTTAAAATTATTTAAATAAAAAGAATTGCCATGTTTACTTTCCGTTAAAGTAACTAAAACTAAACATAAAGCAAAAATAAGCAAGTGTACTTATTTTTTCGACCATATGTGTATATATACAGTGAGCGTCAAAAGAAAGTGTACACTATAGATAAAATTCTAACAATCTCAACTCAAGTTTTCCACTTAAGGAGAGTGCTCGAAAAAATTTTACGATATTTCCAAAATTTTCTAATTATTTTCTTCTTGTTTCAATTTTAAAAACTGGCAATAAAATAATTTGAAAAAAATTAACGGTAATTTATTAATGTATATTTTTCTTTTGACGCTCACAGTATATGGTTTCGGAAGGAAGAAACCGAAGAACACACACTATGGATGCTTAAAGTTGCTTCTTGTATTTATTGTTTCTTCTATACAAAGAATTTTAATTAAAAATGTTCTCACACCATCAAAAAGTTTTTCAATTCTTATGCTCAGATTTCTGCAGGTAAAAAAAAGTTTACGAAGATTTCATTTACAATTTTTGCGCATTTAAAAAAAAAACTGACGTACTTTCGTATAATACGGGAAAAAAGCCTAATTTTTCTATGTAATGTAAACAGTTGTTAAGTCAAATTATAATGCGTTTGAAATTTAAATACAAATTAAAATGAATAACAATTTTTTAAAAGGTATACCTAGAGAGAGAGAGTGAATCACTTCTTTGAAATTCTATTATCAAAGAATGAGGCAAATGATGTTAAAAACTTTTAAGAATAAAATTTCATTTAGAGAATCATTTTTAAACGATTTTTATATTTAAACCAAACTAATTTCATTAATGCGGTCTGTAAAACTTTTATAAAGAAAAGGAAATTCAGTTCGTATCCTTATTCAAGAGATTATTATCATAATTTCCTTTAACTTGGACCACACAATACTTTTTCTTTCTTTCTTAATGTTTATTCCCATCTTGTTTATTTCATTATTGTTATTATTTTTTTCTTTATTATTATTATGGTTACGATTATTACGTTTATGATTATGATTATTTTGTTGAAACACAAAAGAGATTGCAATGGACACAAGGTAGAAAGAATTCCTTTCAACAAAAAATGTACTGAACTGAACAGTTACTTAAAAAACCAACGAAATAAATACAAAAGAAGACATACAGTTTTGAACTGAAATATAGAAAAGGCAGCCCAGCTAGTCTAACTAGTAATGAGCTAGGCTGGTAGTCTTTGTCATCTTTATCGTGATAATTTGAATACAAATAAATTGTTGTTGGCATTGAAATTTTAAATGATATCAGAGAAAATTGAAAAACATTGGATTTTAATTTATTTCAAGAATTGTAGTATTATGTCTATCTTCTATGCCCACTACTGTTTTTAAATATGTTTTTAAGAAATTTGCCTTTTGTTTTAAGCATTTTATTCTGTCCGTTTTTTAAGTAAAATTGTTTTGCTGTTTCGCTTCCGTTTCCTCTTTATATTATAAAGGGTGATCCATTTAAATGTTTAAATTTACAAATGCAATAAAACTAAAACGGTTTAAAATTTTGCAAAATTTGTTTTTTTTGCTGTGAAGTGCAATTGTTCCCATTAGAAATGGAATATTATTTTATTCATATGGCTGCTACGGCTGGCCTGCCAGTACTACATTCGATTGGACCAATTTCCGTGCACTTTTTCGAGTGGATGGGGTCGTATCTCGGCAATGGCATCACGAATGTTGGCATTCAAATGCTCAATTGTCTCTGGGTTGTTGGCATTACACTTTTCTTTAATAGCGCCCCGCAAAAAATAGTCCAATGGTGTCAAATTAAAGCTTTTTGAGGTCAAATTGACATCACCATTCATCCGAAAAGATCGTGCAGTTTCTAGTTGGCTCATCTAGCGAAGCGAAAACAAAACGAATGGTCTTGAGGCTTCAACTCTTGAACCAATTGAACTTTGTAGGGCGTCATACCGAGATCTTTTTGCAAAGTTCGACGTAAACTGGTGCGTGGAATGTTCAATTCTTGAGAACGATGACGAGTTGATGTTGATGGCCACACACACTCTCAGCCGTAAATTCCATATTTTCGCGTGTACTGCATGAGTACGCTCACGTCTTGTTCTTTCATTGTTGATGCAATGAAACCAGTTCACAAAGTTTAGCAATAAACTTGGATATACCTAGCACTATTGGTCCTTCTCTGCGACCAAATTTTGTACGACATTTATTGTGCAACTTCCGACTAATTGTCTTTGTTTTCAAAATAAATTTCCAAAAAATGTCAACGTTGCTCAAGCGTAAATCGATTCATTATGTTCAATGGAGATAATATACTGAATTTTGTGACAGAATCGAATGACATAACTATTGCCAGATTGGAAATAACCGATGGTTGAAATTGAAAACGATAGATGGCCCACCCGATATTTAGTTGCAGTTGTTTTTATATTATTGCTGTAGACACTAAAGGTAATTACCATTATCAAACATAAAGAAACGTCAGAAGAACTCAAAAACATTATTGAAAGTAAATATTGTAAGAATTTCAGACACACTTCCTCTTTCAAACAAATAAAAAAAAACATTTAATACGGTAAACAAGAGGTTACTTTAAGTATTTTTTTTTTCTTTAATGTATTTTTCATTGTGTTACATATTGAACTGTTTAACTGATAATGCCATCTTTTATTTGAATGACTCCACATCAAACAAAAGTCATGACAATAAGGACAATCACCCTCAACCTGAGATTCTGAAGGAACAAAAGTACCGTTCAGTATAAAAATAAAAACAAAAATGAATTGATTGAATAAAAAAGAAAATGAAAACAAAAAAGAGGAAAAGGATGTTGACAAATACAAGAAAGAGATAATTTGATTACACGTGGAAAAAGATTTTTCTTTTCTTATTTTCTGTTTCAATATGAATGACGATGACAATTCTTGTAAAGGCTTTAACAAGTGCCGTCAAATTGTGTTTGCTTAAGGAGAACGCAATAAAAGTATGCCTGATTTATACATACATAGTACGGCACGGCACTTTAAATCTCTTCTTTCGTTAATTAACATTCAAACATTTATATTGGAGCGCTCTCTTATACTTATTTATTATTCCGATGTGATTCAACGACAAAAACATTTCAATTTTATATGAAATTAAATAATTTAAAAGTACACTCAGTCGTGGGGAGTAAAACGATTGGTATACACGCAACGAAAATAAAGGAATTTTAAATTTTTTTTGTTTATTTAAATTGGAAATTGAACAACTAAAAGCCAAAGTAAAAATAAACTAACTTTAATATATATTATTTGAAATATAATTACCGGCCCAACAGATCAAGTTGGAACTAATTGAATCAGCAGAAAAAAGCCTTTTGAAGCATGCTTAGAAAGCATGTAGTCTAGTACGCCGTATGTTCGCTCATTAGACGTGAGATCACAATTCAAGTCTGAGGTCAGACATCTTCAGCAAAATAAAATACTAAAAATGGGTGCCCTGGTAGTCTAGTGGGTAGTGTGCTAGACTATTAGCGTGAGGGTCGTGGGTTCGATTCCCACCAGAGACTCTGGTCTGTGACACTACACCGAGCATATGGTCAAGTTACTCCGCTCGTATATAATTAAAATATAATTTGTAATTGTATTGTAATTAATAAATAAATAAATAAAATACTAAAAATATTTCTATGGCTACTTCCTCTCAGCACATTTCTGACAAAAACCGTGAAAGTAAATAAAATTACCATGAAAAGTTTTTCAAAAAATCTGACGTTCGGAGTAGACTTGAAACTGTTGGTCCCGATACTTATGCATAAAATTAACACACACAACCAGCGTTGCCAGTAATTTTTTTAAGAACTTTTTATTTCTAGGAAAAAAACTTTTTTACCAAAAAAAACTAGTTTTTTACAAAAGTACCAATCTTTTTAAGGGAAACACTGGAGCCCGGTGCCCTCTGTTGGTGTTTCGTTGTTTCTTTTGCCCGGGACTAATAAAATACGAAATATATTATTTAAAAATGTACATATTTCGTGTTATTATTATTGAATTTATTAAAAAAAGTTATAAATTTAATTCAGTCGAAAAAACTTGTTTTGTTAGAAAACAAATTTAATTAAAACTTTTTTGCATCCCAAAAAAACTTGGAAAAAAAGGGAATACTTGGCAAATGGCAACGCTGCACACAACATATGTGGCGTGAGAAGCTAGGTCGTAATCCAGACTGAAGGGTTGTAATAACCAAATATGTATGTATGCATGTATGTAAACAATTCAAAAATAGTTCAATAATAGTGTCCCTATCAGAGATCAGCAATGAATCGTTTTTTCGCTACTCATAAGCACTCATGAAATTTTGAATATATGTGAGTCAACAATATTGAAATTTTAACTATGTACTCTGATTCATTCGTATTCCCTACATCGTTGATTTATAAGTACAGGTTGCAATGAGTATGCGTACAACATTGACATCAAACTCATGTCATTCGAAATATGTTTGATTCATAAGCCTACTCATTTAGAATCATAACTTTAGAAAAATACTTATAAATGATTCGATTTACAGTCTTAGTTGTTAGTCAAAGAAACCAGACAAATAAGCAAAAAAGACAGAGCAGCAAGCAGAGCAAACACACAGTGTTCGTACACGATTCATACTTATTTTGTGCTTCGAGTAAATGTTGATTTATGAAGAGCCAAAATCAACAACATCATACGTGTTGTTAAGTATGGATATAATGAGTACTTCAAACTTTGAATATAAGTAGAGGTTCAATGATATTAAAATAAGTATGAATGCGTATAAGTATCAGAAATTATGAGTATGAGTCATCTTTTTGAATACTCGTAGCTTATTTATGATGACATTCTTTGAGATCTAATTTGATTTGTTGAAATAGGATGTTATGAATAAGATTTCAAGTTGATTTTCTTTCTACATATTTTTGTTATTGTCAATTATTTTAATTATCATCGTTATTATTATTATAAGTGTCGAGCCAGTATTAAAAAATAATAAAAAAGAACAACAAGCAAAGAAAGAATTTAATCTGTTTTTAATCAACTGAGAATGTGATGATGAAATATTAATAAAATATTGTAAAAGCGAATGTTTTGATTTATAAAGAGGTCTTTATTTGGGCTTGTTTTTCCCATTGAATGCAACATATTGTGTTTATTTACAGGAAAGTAAAGATTTTTCTGTCATAAAATTAGGAGAAGTAAACTTAACGCATTTATTTTAGAGTCTATTATTTTCTCTTTTTTTTGTCCATTTTACAGTTATATTTCCAGCCAAATGGCACAATTTATGATGGCCCAGAGATTATATCCGTTGTGTACACTAACATACGAACATGTAATTGTGTGCGTTCTCCGTATTTACTAAACACTGACACTTGGTGACATTTTTGTGTATGAAACAGATTTTCACATTCTTGTCTATAAGTTATGTATGTATGTATGTGTGTGTGTAAACATTTGGGAATTAGCAGGTCGCAAAACTGAATAATCCAGTTTTTCGAAATCCAATAAGAATTTGACGCTGCAGCAGTTTAATGTGGAAAAAGCAATTATTTACACTTTGGCCATAAAAACAAAAATCCAAAAGGAAGGAATAGAAACAATGAAACCCATAACGTTTATTTCTCTCATCTCTAGTTGTAAAAGAAAAATCTGTCTCCACACAAGATCACACAAACAAACTCCCCCGCCAGCAGATGCCGCTGGACAGACATGACCATAAAACGTTGTTGAAAGTTAAATTTATTACAGCACACTCGTATATTATTTTTATTTGGCAAGCCAAATAATTTTTCTTTTGATTCCTTTTTGCACGTTTATTTTTCATGGTTTTTATTCTCCCTGTGTGTATGTGTGTGTGTGTTTTGTTATTTCAAAGTATAATCATCAATTTTATGGGGTTTACAATGTTTGTTGTTGTTGTTTTTTGCTGTTTTTTTTAATATTTTTTTGATATACTCCTTAAGAAAATTTAGGAGGGTCACGCGATTCGTCTTTAATGTTCTTTTTTTTTTCTTAAAATATTTAAAATGACTTTGAATACCAAGAACATTAAAACAATAAAAACACATACATACATATCTATGTACATAAATATACGCTAAAATAAATTAGTCACTGGAATTATTTTTTCATGTTTATTCTGACAGTTCCGTTAGGCAATTGTGAAATGAAAGAAAACTTGTACAAAAAATAATAAATGAAATCAACAACAATTATGGTCCTTTAGAGAAATTTTTAGTTTTCAGATTAATTTCTAAGAACTAATTTAAAGGTTAAAAGACCCGTATTACCAAATTTAAAAAGCAACTTAGCACATACTGTTATATGTATACTATTTAGTACAGTGGTCGGCACCAATAGCCCCCGGAGATCGAACATCTTCGGTTTTTTACGCACATAGGACACGAACATCAACTAAGTTCGTAAAAAGAGAGTAAAAATGCATTCAGTTCTTTGTCAGCTTCTAAAGAAGAAGGTTCATATCGCTTTTTTTTCCGATTTCAATTATACACCCAAAGAAATATAACGATATGATTTACTAATATTCAATAAGATTCACTAATAACAATGAGAAATGATTTCGAATTTTGGAAAAATATTTGTCAATTTAAATATGTACGCTGTCTTTAGGGATTTGGCGCTGCACATTTTTCTATATTTTCCGCGACATATACATACATATTATTAGGTTACACTTGAAAATATTATTAACAATTTTCCTCTGGGTTATACACATGCTTCTCACGACTACAGTCACATTTTAATCATGTTCTCTTTATGCCGACCACTGATTTAGTGTTAGTATTTCATTTTTTTATTCTTCGCTTTACATGTATTACTGTATACCAATAACATTAAATTTTCTCTTTGCAGATACGCCAGTAATGTTTAAACAGCCTACTTTGTGCTTGCGTTACACTGTCTGCCTGTTTTCAAGTGGTTTATACGTATGAGAGTGTTTGTTTTTAAGGAAACACGAAAAAAAGTCCTTAAAAACCGACTATATGGCGGCAAGAAAGTGATTATTATGATTTCCTTAACTCATTAAACCATGCGCGCCGCAATATTAGTTAAAGTAGCAGCAACAGCACCCTCACCAATACCAATACTTATATCACTACCACTACTACTACCGGCGTCGTTAAATCATTTCCAAATTTCAAGTGGCTTTTATACAACAACTTCAACAGCTACAATAACAAAAAGAGCACATTTTATTCGAGGAAAAACAAATATAGACGAAACCTCTACATTGAAAACACAGGCACAACAACAACATCTAAATACATAACAGTTATTGTTTTTGTATTATTAGTAGTTTTAGTCGTCGTAGTAGTAGTTGTAGTAACAGCCATACTGAAGCATTTTCGTGTAAAATAACAGCCGTAGACTATAAAATTAAGAAGAAAACAAACAAAAAATCGAAAATACACATACGCACACATTCATACCCACATTCAAACGACGACAGCAATAACAAAACCAATAAAGACTAAAAAAGGGCAAAATCATCATCGTCATCAAGAACATCGACACAACATTCTTATCATTTTTAATATTCCATCATTATCGTTATCATTATCATCGTAATCGTCATTATTACATTGCCGTTATTTCTGTTCGCATAATCGTTGCCGTTCGTACGCTCGTTCAGTCACTCAGTTTTAAGATTGAAGAAAATTCAAATACGTCGAAAGGAAAACAAAAATTCATACCATTTTAGGAAAGCTAAATCACGGACTTTGAAATCTGTTACAACAACAACAACAATTTTAACTATTTTGTGACAGTAAATTGTTTCTACCGTCATCATCAGCAACAACAACAACAACAAGAAAGAGAAACACAAATTTAGCAAGAAAATTAACAACAATATGCTGCTGCCATTGCTGCCTATGCCTTTTAACTTGTGGTCTTCAACCATTACGGTACTTGTTGTATGTGTCACTATGATGACAACAATAACAAATGGTAAGTTTAACACACAATCATACACAATCATTTTAAAAGACGAGCACACTCATAAGAATGCATGTTTAAACGGTTTGTTGGTAATCTCGTAAACGATTAAAATTGTTTGGCTGAAAACAGTTGCTGTCAGCTAATTAGAGGTGATGTAACATATGTAATCGTTTAATGGCGCATAGCGACACAACAAATTTAACTGATTAAATTTACATATGTGTTGGTAATATTCGTGTTGCTTAATACAGCAACACATTAAAATTCAACCTTCAAACTTCATTGTATTGTTGTTGTGAAGAAGAAAAGAACATATGATTTATGCAATGCAAGTAGTAATTTAATATTCTTCAAACCCACCTAAGCCTATACGTGTGAGTATTTTTTACCAACACAATAACAAAAAAGGTGAGTTTGATTCAAAGTTTGATGTGTAGCCGGGCAACTTAACAAAAAGAGTAGATTTCCTTAAATAATATTGCTAAAGGGGTTTATGCATTCAGTTTCAGGATAAAATGTTACTTTTCATTGTTTTTTTTAATTTTGACAAATAACTCTGCAGCCTTTTTGGATTAAAAGGTTTTTTTAGCAGACAAAAATGAGATTAATTGTCACCGCTTAATTTAACTCTGAAATCGGACGTAGTCTAGGAGGTAGTGTATTGGCTTATTAGACTTTCAAACGTTCTAACACCAGGGCAGACATCTCCAATATATCTGCAGATTGCTGCCAAAAACTCTGAGAGTAAATAAAAATTGCCATGAAAAAGTTTCTCAAAAAATTTGTAGTTCGAAGTCGACTTTAAACTGTAGGTCCCGTGAGAGAGAATTTTGACTGAAGGGTTTTAATAACCAATTATGTATGTACGTAATCAGACAATAATAACAATCTATTGAAGTAGCTATTTCTAATTAGCTAAAAGCCACTGTATTCGAAAGAGTATGTGTATGTTTTTTCGCTTTCGATGTGACAAATTTCGTGCTGTAGTTCATGATTTTTATCTTCTTTTGTTTGTTGCTTTTTTCATCTTCTCTTTCCCCACTCAATTTTCTTTTGCTTTTACTTGTTCTTTACAGTTTCTGCCATCGATTGCTTCAAGTGTGTTTCATATAATGGTGCCAACAGGGCATGTGATGATCCTTTTCACAATAATTACTCAACCGGTATATTGGAATCACCGTGCATGGGTGGACGTAAAGGTAGAAATGGTCTATTTCCAGCTACGGCATGCATTAAAATTGCTGGTTACTATGGTAAGTTTACGGTCGATGTAATTTTTTTTGTTTAGCATTACTTGTGCTTCGCTTCTTTTATTTCCAAAATGAACAAAGGGAGAGAGACAGAAAGAGAGACCTATAGAGCCTAGGGTAGAGATGGGCTGTTAAACGTACAGGCTGACATCGATGATTTATGGCGATTATCTTGATTATGATGATGTGTTCATGGTTTTTATCAGGGAAATTAGCAAAAAGGTTCACCTACGTTATTAGGCAAAAAAAAAATTTTTAAATTATAACCTCCCTTATCCCTTTGCAATGCAAAAAATATCCATGCAAATATGGTTTCATTTCGAGTGCCATTAATTTTGTGGTGACAAGGAGCGAAGCATTTGAACTGAAGTGTTGCAATGACATATGATAGTTCCAATAAAGGGCATATTAAAATTTTGTTGCCACGGACAATAGGTTAACAATTTAAAAATGCTTGATTCGAAGCCTATTTATTATAGCGTATCATTGTCTACAATTTGATATTTATACAATTTTACCACCCCTCCCCACACCATTTGCAGATGATACTGGCGAAACAATAACAGTAAGAGGCTGTGCTTTAGATAGTGGTACTTTAACCACAGACACGGAAATTATACGCATGTCACATTGTGGTAAATTTTACTATGATGACAGGTAAGTGATGATGACTGAATTATTAAGCAGCACACTCAATTAATGTAATTATTTTGAAATTTTCATCATCATCATCGATGCCAAAGATACGTGCATGGTTGCCTGCAGAGTTGTAGTGATGCCGATGCCTGCAATACTGCATCTCAATCTCGACACATGACGCAATGGAAAAATTTGCTGATACCTTTAGTTTTACTTGTAATAAATAATTACCAATTGGATAACAGGTAGCATTATATTATACTGTAATTACTGTTATAGTCTAAAATAGTTTTTATATAGCGCTAAACAAAAAGAAAACTCCCGAACAAAAAAGAAATTAAACTATATACATACATACATACATGTACGTGTATCATAAGATAAGAAGTTATTTATTATCTGTTGTAAATTTCGCAAGCAGTCAAGTCAAAATGTAATTCAAAATCAATATCATAAAATATTATACATACATATATACAGACATACATACATACATATGTACTTAATCGAAAAAAAAAATATTAAAAATAAAAAGCTGAAAACACATTTTATAGATCGTAAAACGAAAACTAAATTCACACCTTCTACTCCATAAATCTACTGCAAATTATATTCTAACCATTATTTATAGCAGCATAGAGGAAAAAAACGAAAGAAGAAGAAAAAACCGAATTGGAAACCTATTAAAGTTATTTGAAGAAAGCCATTTTAATATTCTATGCACTTTAAAATATGAAAAAACGAACAAAACGTTCTACGCCGGCATTAGCTAAAGAAAAACCATTAGAAAGCATATGTATGTTTTTTTTTCTTTCCTGTACTTAAAGCATTCATCGAAAAAATATGAAGATGTTCTTTACTACATTAGTTAGATATTATTAGATTGAAGAGAGAAAAATCCACTTAATTATGGCACGTAACTTTGTCATTATACACTTAAATGAATGTGAAACGATATTGAAGACGATTTTCCTTCCAATCAATTTTGATTTATTTTACGTTTCCTTTCGATAATTTGTTTATAATTTCGAAATTCCTTTCAAACAAGAAATATTCAAATAGTAGAAATATAAAAAAAAAAAAAAATTTTAATGTGATTTAAATTTAATGCAATTTATAAACTAAGTAAACTCTGTAAACTAAATCTTATACTATATAATAAATAAATACATATGTACACATACACACACTCAACTAGATCTATAACTTAATTAAACTGACAACTAAATTGACTAACTAAGTATAAGTTGTTTCTAAAAATTGACTACTGGTTTAAATTTTTTTTATTAATAATGAATAGTTAGTTAGTTTAATAGGATTAATTGAACATTCAATTATTTATAGAAATTTGTATTAAAACATAATCAGTTCTATTTTATTATATATAACTTGAAATAAATTCATGAAACTTTAAATATTTGATATAATTAAACATATCGATTATATATTACTAATGATTACTATTGTTTTTGTTTCCTTTGAAATTACATATCGAAAAATATTACGTTATGAGGTTTTCATATATTCGGTACAGTCAACCCTCCTATAACGCGATACTCTCAGAAAGCGGTTTCCATATAACGCGGAGCTGAAATTGCGACAGCCCTCCTATAACGCGGTACTCTCAGAACGCGGTTTCCACATAACACGGTGCTGAAATTACGACAGCCCTCCTATAATGCGATACTCTTACAGTGCGGTTTCCGTTCAACAACATCCCATAAGTTGCTTGCGCACAGCCTATGAATTACTCTAGTAACTAGATATTGTAAGAGGGTTTAATATCAGTTTTATTTTCGACGCAAAGCACAGCCGAGACATACATATAAACAACATGTTTATATAAGCATGCCAGCTTATCTCATAGCCGTCTACGACATCGGTTTCAGTCATCTCAGAGCTCTTTCACAGTACACACGATTTGTTGGTGACCAGGGGTGCGTTCGTAAATTCAGCAAATTTGTGCACGACTGCGGCAGTTATGCCAAGTTTTGTTGCTAATGCGTGATCAGCTGTTGCAGGTGCTTTGCTACTGCACAATAACTAAACAGAATTTGCTTTTTAGAACGTTCTGCAAAAATTTCTTTGATTTTTTTTAATTTTTAATAAAACTTTTCCCCACAATACTGACTTCTCCCTTGTCCCTTCCTGGAAGTCTGACCCAATATCCAGTCTAGTTCGTATTATTAACTTTTGTATGTTAAATGTGAGATCTTCATCGGAAATAAAAATACGAATAATTAACATTTTCTATAACAATATCGGTTAAGTTTTATTACATTTCCATTTTTCTTCAAATAAAGCAAAATTTTCTTTTGTTTAATAGCTTTTATTTCACGAAACTACAATGTTGTCTAAGAAAAGGTTTACCGCGAACTATTGCAACTGAAATCAAACTGTTGCAATATTTGCAAAAATTTGCGACTGCATTGCCATTTGTCTGCAAAAAAAAAACGTTCGACGCAAGTCAGTGCTGCCAAGTATTGCATTTTTGAACATTTGATTTTTATTATGCTGCATTGTTGCACAACTACTGCATTTACGAACGTACCCCAGGTCTTTCTAAAAAATTTTCTACAACTCATATCTGACAGTGAGAATGAATTTTGGAAAATTACATAATTTCACTAAAGTCTTTATTTTTATTGGAAAACGGTCTTGTGGTTTAGTTTTTGTTTCATTTTTTTTATCAATCCTTATATGAACTCTTTAATTCAATAAAAATAATTCATAATTTAACTTGTCTTGGTCTCCATATAACACGATACGAATGATGTGATTTTTACTAATTCCGAGTTTCTTATAGTGCGGTTTCAATAAAACGCGGTAGACGGTTTCCATAGAACGCGCTACGAATTAGCCTGGTTTATACGGTTAAATCCGAGTTTCTTATAGAGCGGTTTCCATACAATGCGGTACGCACTCACCGCGTTATAGGAGTGTTGACTGTATTTACTTTTATAATTGTTACTAGTTATTGTTTTATTTTACCCTTAAGTTTTTAAATTATCCTCAACCATTTTTCCACGATTCGTAGTTAGGTTGCCTATGAAATTTTTCTTTTATAGTAAAACAAACAAAAACAAAAAAAAAAACTAAATTTATTCAGGTATTTTTATTCAATCATTAAAAACACTAATTCTCTGTAAATATTATTACAAAAAAATAAATTTATTTTTATTAATTCTTTAAAAAAAAGGTAAAATTTATTAAAAAAAAAAGAAGAAAAAAAATAAATTGCTAATGTTATGCATGTTATAATGAAATTAACATCGTTAAGTAATACAAAATGAAACGAGCAAACACAAATAGAAAAATGAAATAAATTGACATAACTATGTAAATTTTCCAACCATCATCAACAACCACAAACTAAATTGAAAAAAAAAAAAAAGAATAAACAAAAATTCTTTGGAACAACAAGGATATAACACAATAGACTACATCAAATAAAATATCTTTTCATTTAAGCTCACACACACGAAATGTTTTTAATAAAAATCCCATAGTATATACATACCATCATACAACATATTTAATTAATTTTTGTTTAATCTTTGTGTTACCAACATTTTAACACATCTTTAAAGCCTGTTACTTAATTTATATGTATAAAAAATATTTAATATTCATAAAGAAAAGGTATATTTTTGTTTTTCATTCATTCAAAAAACGACAACAACCCTCTTCTTCTGTTAATTTTTAATGGTACATTAATGAATTAAAGCAAACCAGCCTAAGTAAATAAATAAAACATAACAAGGTAAATATAAAAGGACCAAGTTTAATATATATATATACTATTATGTATATACATACATATATACTATGTGTATATGTATAGAAAACATAAAAACCATAATAAATATGTAAAAAAAGAAAAAATATATATAAAAATACACACAGGTTAGGCAAAAAAAAAGGTGTGATAATGAAAGGAATTTTTAATTCTAACAAATAAAACACCTGCTAAATCAGCAAACAATATAAAAATAACATACAAAAAAAAAAACATACAGAATATTATAATAAATTTAATATGAACAAAATTAACATTCTTCATTTAAATACAAATGAGCTTGTTGTTAAGGTTTCCTTTATAAAAAAAAAATAAATAAAAATTAAAAAAAAAAATAAAAAAAAAAACGGAAAAACAAAAAATTTTTAAATCAATTTTACATAATTTATAAAACTTGGGCTTCAGGCAAACAAATTAAATAAACATTAGATTAAATTGAAAAGCTTACATTATATTATGGACAAAATCAATTACACACTCACTAAATAAAAGTTAAACAAAAAAACCAAAACCAAAAACCAAAAGAAAAATATCAAAAAATCAATAAAATAGCGTAATAAAATAAAAATAATAATACTCCCAAAAACAAGCTTAAGTTTTAATTTGTGAAAAATAAAACCAAGCTTCAAACCATATTATAATAAAAAAAAAAAAAAAAAAAAACTGACCAAAAAATCAAAAGAGAGATAAATTTGCAATTTTCTATTAAAAAATTATACATAAAAATAAAAATGAAAATAAAAATGTCTTTAATATTTATGCTACAAATGAGAATTTTAATTAATTGAAATTCATTATGTAAAGAATTCAAAAGAAATTATGTATATTTAAAAGTACATTTATTATACATGTATATTTATTGTTTGCATTTAAAAGCATTTGCTTATAAAAATAAAATCAAAAATCAAAGAAACAAAAAAAAACGAAAGGCATTACAAATAAATTACCGCTAAGAAATGAAATCTATTACAATAATAAAAAAAAAAAAAACAAATAAAACCAAAAATCAGTTTCAAATGAAATGGAGTGTTTTATTTTCCCCAGCAAGTTACAGAAGATCCTTCAAATAATCCTGATCTTCTTTCACAAACTTTTCGGCGACATCGGCAGGTACATCCACCTGTTTGTAATCGTCCAAGCCAATCTCATCTTCTCTCCTGCAGAAGAAAATTATTAGCGGCTATCGTCTAGTATGAAAAACCATAATAAAATTGTTTACTTTATTAAAATATCCACAACATTTTCACAGGCCAAAAGACAGTCTTTATCTTTGCCGGTTTTTGCCTCCCATTTGTGATATTCCCTGAGAATTTCGTAAACACCCTTTTGCCTCAGATGTTCTCTGGACTTTTTGGTCGAGCACAATTGTAGTAATGATTCCAATAGCATTTTACGTAAATCCGGATCCTCTTCGCGTCTTTTCGTTTCGGGTAAATACTGAAAATTTAAGATATTAAACATTCGATAAAAATCATTCATTTCGAAATCCTTATTTATTATTATTACTGTCATGCAGACGTGCCTTCTTAGTACTCAAACTTTATAGACTGTCTTTATGTTTCCTTCAAGCATATTCTCCTGATCAACTTCCGAATGATGCTCGGCGTCAACAAAGACAATTCCCTGCCATGCACCTGATATACACCCAGATCTTTCCCTCTGGGATGCAATAATGCTGCACAGGTTCAATAACTGTATTCTGATGATTTATTCTCATCATCACAGAGTCTACTTGTTGGGTTCAAGACAACCTCTATTCTGATGTATGACTCAGATCTCTTCTTATATTCTGAAAAAAGTTTTGATTGCCTAAAATGCATTTGGTTTGAGAAGAGTTTTTTCCTCGTTTTATCTTTCCTTTCGTTGAGTATAGTTTTCCATCCTCTCCTTGCAAGTTCGACTGCCAAGAATGCCCTTATGACCTGGGACCCAGCAGTGGGTAACAATATCTTCCCATACTATCTTCTATTAAACAATTAAGAGCATAATGCTAAAATGACGAATTGATAGTATTGTTATGTACTTTCTTTTGTACCTCCAATCGAAGTTGAATTGAGCACATACGTAAGTTGTTTTTTTTCTTAACAATAGTCTACACAGCTCTGGTTTTTACTACTAGGCGACAGTGGACTTAAATCTTATACAGTATCCAGTTGCGCAATAAAATGTGTTCTTATTGGTTTGCATTCTCAGGATCTCCCTGAAAGCCTTCAGCATATCACTACGGCATGTCTAGCCTTTCCTTTAGGTCTACTTAAACTCGACTTTTATTTTACACTGAGAAACAAATCACTTGGAATTTAAACACTATTTTATAACAATAACGATAAGACTTTTCTACTAATTCCATTTACTTGTAAATAATCTTATTTTTTTTCAAGTCAAAGACACCATTCAAAATAACACTGAACACATTTTTAAATGCCATACCTTAGCGTTTTTTTTTTTTGAAATCTTACCACGAAAACAATGGCAACAATAAAGTATTAATTCATTTCACAATATTTGTGAAACACCTAAATTTGATAAGAACGGCGGTAGTGGAAGAGTAATAGTTTGCCACTACAGACAGTCTTTGTTTATGGCACAATGATGCATCTAAACCTATTAAAAGTCAAATTTTTCCAAACTACATGTTACATCTACGAGTGGCTCTTTTTGGTACAGTCAAACTCGTTTATAACGAACTCGGTTATAACGAATTCTTGGTTATTACGTACATATTTTCAAGTCCCAACGTTTTAATAACAATTTTCATACAAAAAACATCGTTTATTACGAACTCGTTTATAACGAATTCTCGGTTAAAAGGAACTACTTTAAATGGTCCCAGTAATTAAATTTCATACATTTTACCTTTTTATAACGAACCCTCAGAAATATGAAGCAGTGGAGCGGGCTTTGTTGATATGGTTTCAACAGGTACGTGCCGAAAATACACCCGTTTGTAGAAGTTTAATGATGGAGAAAGCCAACAAATTAGCAAGAGACCTTAACATCAAGTTTACGGCAACAGATGGCTGGTTAGGCCGCTTTAAAACTAGAAATGAAATTGTTTTCAAAAAAATATGTGGAGAGTCTAATAGTGTCGAACCAGAAGTCACAGCAAATTGGACAAACAAAATACTACTTCCCCTTTTGAGAAAATACGCAATAAGTCACATTTATAATTGTGATGAATTTGGCTTATTTTATAGGTGTTTGCTCGATAAAACACTAGCATTTAAAGGAGATAAATGCTTTGGTTCAAAAACCTCAAAAGCGAGGCTAACCGTTTTAATGGATGTAACGCAGATGGCTCCGATAAACTTCCATTATTTGTGATCAGAAAATTTAAAAAGCCGCGATGTTTTAAAAATGTTAATGGCTTCCTTTGCAATATGAAGCAAACAAAAACGCTTGGATGGCATCAGAATTATTAAAAATATTTTTTGTTTTTAATAAATGAAAAAAATTATTTGTATTTTATATTTTCTTCCATGACCCCGTTTATTACGAACTTTGCCTATAACGAACTATTTTTTCTGGTCCCACGGAGTTCGTTATAACCGAGTTTGACTGTATTATCAAAACGACCCGAACGAAATACAAATCGATCAATTTTAAACTAAAATTATTAAAAAAAAAAATAATAGAAATGGCTCTAATGAAGATATGGTCAAAGGGCTACACCAAAAATACAAAAAGAAATCTTGTTGCCTCAATAAAAACCTGTATTATAGACGTATATAAACAAAAGGAATTACATACGTACCAAATGCTAACATACATAATTAGTCACTTCAACCCTTCTGTCACGCTTACGACCTATCTTCTCACACTACATATGTTGCGAGTTTTAATTTTATACACAAGTGTGGCGGGACCTACTATTTAAAGTCGACTCCGAACGACAGAAGGCCGAAGAAATATTTTTTCATATTTCGTTTTGCTGGAGATGTCTGACCTAATGCTAAACCAAATTAAGAAGAGTTATTTTTCCAATATGATAATCACACAACATACACAGAAATCTATAGGGAAAAATAAAGGTGAAGTTTTTATTTAAGCGCAGAACAACTAACTGATTGTTTCGATAAATTCGAATCCCTTCAAGTCTTCAAATAGGAAACAAAAACTGACTCAAAGTCACTGTTTCAAGTCGCAGAATAAGAGAAACACTTAAGAAGACGCATATTTGCGCAAAAGATAGGAGTTTGTCAAGCAACTCCTACATCGTAATAATAGGAAAAACGTGTCTATGATCTGATGAAGCTCAAATTAATTTGTTGGAGCCAGATGGTTGTACAAATGTAAGGTTAATTAGCCAAACATAGCAATAATATGGGTGTTTCAGTAAATTTGATCGCACAAGTGATCTTAGAGAAGCCAATGCAGCCATTACGAGTGACTGTTTGGTGTGGCTTGTAGAGCGGAGGCATCATTGGCCCACATTTCTTTGAAAATGAGGACCGCGCAACCATTATGGTCAATGGAGAAACTTATCCCATCATGATAACCGCTTTTATGGACTCGCTCTTCATGGTATTGATGTGAACGATATTTGATTTCAACAGGATGGTTCAACTTGCCGCACATCTCATGGCACAATCGATTTATTGCGTCAAACGGTAGATGGCCGTTTAATTAGACGAATTGGTCGCCAAGAATTTGCGATTTGACATCGTTGGACTATTTTCTGTGGGGCGTCGTTAAGGAAAAGTATTATGCCGACAAACCAAAGACAATTGAGCATTTAAAGGCCAACATTCGCGATGCCATTGCCAAGATACGAAAAAGTGCACTAAAATTGGTCCGATCGAATGAGGTACTGTGAGGCCAGCTGCGACAGTCACATGAATAATATCTAACCGTTGCATCATAGCATTTTTAAACTTAAACTTTTAAATTTCCTCTCACTATATATAGAAGGGTTTGCTTATTGGTAATATTTGTAAAAATGATTCTGACTGATCCTTGCTTTTCAAGGCTTTATTAATTTTGATTCAGAAAATTTAACATCTTTTAATTAGAATACCTACTGCGTTTTACTATTATTATGTATTATGAAATAATATATAACACTTGTAAATATTGAAAATTTAGTGGGTTCCAACATGTATCTTTAACCATCGTATATAAATGGTCTTTAAATCTATATGTGAGGGCGGAGAAATGCACAGTTTGCACATACATTTGTTATTACCCATACTACTAAAGCCAGTTGCATTCATAATAAAAAAAAAATGACAAAACTTTTAATCAACTTACCTGTAATTCCAATGGCAACATTTCATTCTCTTCGTCTGAAAATTCTTCTGGACCACACAGTGGATATAAGATGGCATATAGAATGTCATCAGTCTCTCTGAGTATAATATCATGGTATACTGGATCAAAACAAATGTTTTTCAATATGCCTATGGTACCACCACGTCGCACTAAAGACTCCTCGTATGATGCAAAAGGTAAAATTTTGTCCAAAAGATTGTATTTGTTGTGACAAAACAATTCCCGACCCCTTGAGGTCTGTGTTAAATTACAGAAAATGGGGGCCAAATAATGCAATTTGGACTTCTTTGTGTTGTAATCTAATTTGGCAAAAGCTTTTGCTAAACTTAAAAGTGTTTTGGGATCCTTTTCCAATTCATCTAAGATTTCATGAGCCAAAGATTCAACTCTTGTGAGGTTACTTAAAACCATTGTCCAGGGATCAGCCAATTCGGAATTTTCATCTGTAATGTGTTTAACAGCGGCAGCTACAATTTCATATTTCTACGGGCAAATAAAAAAACTCCATTATAATATAATTTTAGTCAAGCCCACACTCAAATCATATACCGGGTGCACTTGTTTGGCCGTTTGAAATATTTTTATAGCACCGTCCTCATCGGCTGTTAAATTGATTAAACATAGCACAGAGTCCTTAGCAATGCTCAGATTTGAATCGTTTGTTAAACTAAACAAGGCTATCACCATATCATCCAGTGATAAAATAACAGATTTTCCTTCTGGCGAACCCGTGAGACCTTTTTAGAAGAATTAAAACTCTAATTAGTTTCCACCATTTTGAAAATGTGCGACATTTTTAATTTGTAGTTTTCACTTATTCATTGTATAGTTCACTTACCTAAAACATGTGTTAGTGCAACAGCTTTTAAGTCCAGCCTCTGATTGGGTTGCATAAATTGCACAAATTCACTTAAGCTTTCCATAATTTTTACGTTTTTATGTAAAAAAATATCACAAAATTAATTATTTTACAACTGTTTTTATGCGTGTTCCGTCCTGTCTTATTGTTTACTACGAAAAACTGAACAGCTGATGTGCTCGCTACACGTGCAATAACAAACAAGGAGATGCCAGATGGTTATATTTTAATCATGTGGTTCCCAATCGTTGATGACAAGCCAACCAAGTGGCAATACGTAGAAGTCGAAACAAGTAATGCCATGTGGATGTTTTTTTTTTTTTGTTATATTTTCATCTCTCAGTAACACACGGAAACAATTTTCGGCTGCACAATTTTCGCTCTTTCAAAAACACACGAAATGATTATTAATTTGGCATGGTATTGGCATTTATTTGATTTTAAACATGTGTATGCATTAGTTTTATACTGTTAATGCAGGATTGCAATCAGCTGAATCTTTACGCTACCACAACATAACTTTTCGGTCCACCTCTCTTTATAATAAACTATCATTTCATGGCAGCGCAATTGTTTTTGTGTGAATAGGGCCACTGAAAATATTCAACATTTCAAGTAAGGAAAATTTATTAATGTCTTGGTTTGTGCCTGTGCTAAGCTAGAATGGGAAGTAGTTGCTGGCTGATACCGCCGCTTTTATGGGGAATTAGTTTGGTTTGGCGGATATAATTTAGGAAAGGGATGTAGAGCAAAAATAAGACCAGACCAACGCATCTTACGGGCGCGATATCCATTGGCTGTAAACCGTCGAGGCGCGTAATTTGTTAAATTTTTACGTACTGCGTTTGACGGTGTGATGAGTTTCAAATGCATGGTGAATTTTAAGAAATGGTGAATTCAGAGGTAGTGCTGAATAAAATGATATTCACCACAGGTGCCGTTATTCGGAATAAAACAAACCATACACGGCCTTACCGATATGCAGGCACTACATCTTTTACACGCATTTTCATTGGCGAAATTTCGAGGTTCATGTCTGAAATAAACGAATTATAACCCGTATAGCTAATTATATTATTTACAATTTTTAATAGAAATTAAATTTTGTGCCTCAAATGATTATGTCAAAAGTTGTCAGAATATTTTTTCATGACAATTTTTTAGTTCGCCGTTAAATGTAAGCGAATAGAAAAAAACATTATATTCATCGGTTCGTGTATATGCTGTACAGGAAATTTCATTGAATTAATTAATGTACATATATTTTTTCATTATACTTTCCACAATACTTTCAAAAATTATCCGTTTCTTAGTTTATGGCGCAGTAATAAAAAACCAGAGATGTTTTAGATAAAGTGTTGCAAAATTGAAATTTTGAAATAGTACTGAACTATAACAGAAAGAGTACTTTTTTGCATCAAATGGTACTTTTATAAAAAAATATTTATTTGTACTTAATACTACTACTGTATGGAATGGAATAGAAAACCTAACCTAACTACAATATACATATACATACATATACGAACCAAAAACGAAAAGTAAAAGTCCCGTTTAGTTAAATGTAGACGGAACGTTACAATTTAGCATTCGGCAACTCTCTTTTCGTAATCTGAAAGCGAACATACATCAAGAATTTCCAATTTGCAAGCATTTTGGGGATAAAACATTAAATTAAGAAATTATTCAAAAATTCATTTACAAAATAATTTAAATTTAATAATTATTTTTTGTACGAATTTTAATTTTTTTTATGACACAATGGCAACATTCCTTCCACTAATCGAGATTAACAAACCACACCGTTGGGGGTAACCAGACATATCGGTGAATGCCTCCACTAACAGATGTGAAAATTACTTATTCTAGATACGCACCGTCCAAATCACGATGTGTAGTACATGTATCTATGATAATACGGTACCATTTCGAATAACGGCACTTTGGTGAGTTTCGATTTTATACACCACATCGGATTAATTCACCACACCGGATAAATTCACCACATTTTGTAAAAACTCACCACACTAGAAACACACCTACAAACTACAAAATTCACCACACCTAAAAAAATTAAAAAAAGAAAATTTTTTTTCTATTTTTCCTCCCAAACCAGCAGCGGGGCAACAACATCTCTCTCACACACAACAACATCCACACATTTATGTTTTTGTTTTGTCTGCTTCGTTTTGTCTTACCTGGGGTCAAACCGTGGCCTTTGGGCGTCTAATAAGGCTATTATAACTTACCTATTAGACAGACAGACAGACACAAGAACATTAAACGAACGGAGGGAGTCTTAATTTTTACTTAATAAACCCGGAAACGGAAAAAGAATGTGCGAATTATTATAATATAATATTATAAAGTTAATGGCGCAGTAATAAAAAACCAGTGATGTTTTAGATAAAGTAAATACAGTTATTTAAATACCAAAGCTAATGGGCAGGCAGGGTTGCTTCCTAAATTAATTTGTTTTCCTTCCATTATTCACACAATCAATTCATTAATGTTAACAAAATTTAATTTGATCGTTAAATTTGAATGTGTTATATTCATTTTATTTTCAAACTAATTTTCGAAGTTACATTAAAAATATATTAAAAAATTAGCATTAAATGTAAATAATTATTTAACGATTATGATTATTGTTTCCGAAGACCGCTCAGTACCCAACCAAGTAGTCGTCAATCAATGTGATGACTGTTAAGTTAAATTTTTATGGGTTTTTTAATTTTTTTTTCAATTTCTTTTCCTTTTTCGATATGAAATTTTTTAGCCTGCATGTGCAATACAAACAACTTTTTACTTGATTTGGTACAGGTACAGAGAGCAAGCAGCATCATCAATAATTTTTGTTTCTGTTGTTGTCTCTCACTTTATATGGTTATATGGGATGGTAGTGACGCTGGAGAGAAGTTCGTAAAGCAGTTAAAACGAGTATACCGTTACACATAAGCATTTGGAAATTATTTAAAACGCAAATGTTCATGCGTACGTCCGTTGTACTCACGCAAATCCGAAGTACTTCCACTAAATAAATTACGTCATCAAGTTTTTTTTTTTTTATCAAAATTTCAATTGAATTTTATTTAAAACATTTTCATAACGGTTCATATGTTAAAAATATCTTATTGAGGTCTTTAAGGTAACATGTTAGTGTGTGATAAATATAATTCAATAAAAAATTTTATTTTTTGATCTTCTAAAAAGGGAATTATTTTATCTCCTCCATTAATGGTGTGTAGCAAGTATAAGGGGGGAAGCACACTCTTAGTGTAAAATTAAATCGATTGCGATAAATAAGGCAGCGGCTTACAAATTATTATATGATGTACATACAGTGAATCACAGTGAAAATTGCCCACCATGAAATTACATCAGTATTTGGTTAATATTTATTTATTAAAAGGGAAGAAAATAAAATAAATATTTTTGTTTAAAATAAAGTTCATTTGGTATTCAATATAAGGAACTAAAAAATTCTTTTAATTACATTATTAATTCATTCAAATTTATCTCACAATGAAAATGGCCCAGTAGGTATATTATTATTAAAGAAATAACGTTTTTTATTTTTAATATTTTGTAGGAAAGCCATTTTGACTTATTACCGATTTTAAACGATTAGGAATGGATTCTACTAACTTTTTTGTGTAACTTGGAGAAATTTTTTTGAACTGTTTTTATTTCTGATGTAAAAGATCAATGAATTAATAATGTAATTAAAAGAATTTTTAGTTCCTTATATTGAATACCAAATAAACTTTATTTTAAACAAAAATATTTATTTTATTTTCTTACTTTTTAATAAATATTAACCAAATACTGGTGGGCCATTTTCACTGTAATTCACTGTATGTGGGGGGAAGCACACACACTCAGTGTAAAATTAAATCGATTGCGATAAATAAGGCAGTGGCTTACAAATTATTATATGTATATAAAATGAATGAATCAGGGAATAAGAATTGTTTTTTTTAATAAATGTTTTGTGGTTTTGACATAAAACAGTCAGATGGTTGGCTATTCTATTTGATTTAAATGTTCAACACTTACTTCCCGATTACATTTTGATAACTCAGCACGTAACTAATTATTTATGTGAGTGATATGGCATAAATTGCTTACCAAAAATTGGTGGCAACATGTAAAATAGGAAATATTAAACCATAACGCTACTAAACACACATGCTGGATTGTTTACCTTTCTTAACAACCGCCTCGTTATGTCTCTCTCTAACGACGTATCTTTTTTACACTATGCTGTACGTGTCAACGTAATGATTGATAAAAGTGTGTATGTAAGGGGTGATTTTTTAAGAGCTATAGGAAAATTTTTCAAAAGAAAACACATAAAATTCAGAAAAATGTATGAAATCTTTATTTGAATCGATAGTACGGTCCATATAATTTAATGTTTGAAGATTATTTCATGCAAATGTTGAACGCGACTGCGCCTCAAATGGTCCATCCGCTTAGTCCAATTTTGGCATACTCTTTCCAACATTTCGGCCGGTATCTCACGAATAAATGCTTCAATGTTGTCTTCAAATGCGTCAATTGAAGCGGGCTTGTCTGTATAGACATGAGCTTTAACATAGCCCTACAAAAAATAGTCTAAAGGCGTTAAATCGAACGATCTAGGCGGCCAATTGACCGGTCCAGAACGTGAAATAAAATGTTCAACGAACTTGCCTCTCAATAAGTCCAATGTTACGCGTGCTGTGTGGCATGTGGCACCGTCTTGTTGAAACCACATGTCATGCAAGTCAAGCTCTTGCATTTTGGGCAAAAAAAAATTGGATATCATCTCACGGTAGCGCTCACCATTCACAGTTACGTTACGATTCGCAGCATCTTTGAAGAAGTACGGTCCAATGATGTCAAAATTCAATTATTTGCAAGCGTTGTTCGTTTGTAAGACGATTCATGGTTAAATTATAGACCAAACTGAAGATGTTTGACAGTGAAACAAAACACGAAACGTGCGTGAGCTGTTTAAACCAGTGTTGCCAAAAAGATAATAGCTAAAAAATCACCCTTTAAAAACTATGATGTAATAATATGGTAATACAATTAACTTCAATGTTCTTCCGGGAATTCCTTTACTAAACAATTTACAATTTCATATATTCCCTTTACTAATAAACTATAGGGCCAGAAAACCTAAAACTGACCACCATTAAAAGTCAGAATTTGTAAAGAATTAATAGACTTTAGGCTTAATGCCCAAGTTCGTTCATATGTTATAAAGCATTTATTTGTAGACTTAGATTAGCCTCAAGTAAATAATTTTCCAATCCAGTCAGGTATTTGTACCTTGTACTCGAATATTTCAATTCATCAACGATAATCGTATTCGTGTTTTTTTTTTTTTTTTTCGTATTCATTTGTTCTTAAGGCGTTAGTTAGTTAGTAGGTAATAAAGAGAATCCTAAACTAATTTAATATTCAGTTGACACACGATTGAATACGTTGTTAAATAATCGTTTAATGCTTAAATATACGCGCTTTTCTGCTGTTGTTATTGTATTTTCAGCAAACGAGTAAAGCGTCGTCATTTGCATTAAGCTCCGCGATTCGTTTACGCTCGCTCAATCAAGCCTGTTGGTGAATATTAAGTGCACAGACGCGCGCTTTATAATTTTTATTTTTATTAATTTTGTGTATAACTGCGTGATTTAATTGAGAATATAAATTTATCGGTGGTCAGTTTTTATTACCATTTTATACTAGGCAACGAATGTTTTAAATTTAAATGTTGAAGCACTTTTTTTTGTTTTTAGAAAGTCTAAAAACATCCCGTTGTTAAGTTGTGTAGGTGATCAAGACGTAGTATGGAAAAACCCCAAATCTAAACACTGTCTTATGTTAAGCACGCAATATTGTGGTTTTATTTTCCAGGAATAACACAGCGGATAGAAGATATCAGTAAACAATTTTTTGGGGGAATTTTTTCCCAGTTAATGTGCAAAATTTGCATTTAGAATGGGCCTCTCAGTTTAAATTTTTTTATTTTTATTTTTTTTTTATAATAATTTATTGTTTTATGTTGGTTTTGTTGTTATACATATTTGCAAGAAGTGAACTTAAATTGCGGTCATATCAAGGATATTGTATCGGGTCCGCCATCTAACGTTTTTTTTTCCAACTAGTGCTTATTTCATGAATAGTAACACTTGGCTCATGTCTGATTTGATAGATAATTAGTTTAGCTGAACGAATATGGTTGTGTATTCGCGTTTTCGCTTCGCTAAGTGGGCCTGCGATCGACTTACAGAAGATGCCGATTTTGGCAAAAAAAATCATCATTTCAGATGAAAATCATTTTGATCTTGGCGGGTATGTAAACAACCAAATTGTCGCATTTGGGGCACAGAAAACCCGCACGCATACATTGAAAAGCCGACGCACCCAAAACAAGTCACAGTTTGGTGCGGATTTTGGTCCAGAGGCATAATTGGGCCATTTTTCTTCGAAAATGAGCAAGGATTGGCCGTTACAGTCAATGAACGAATTTTTGTTCACAAAAATTGAAGAGTAGGATATTGGCAACATTTGGTTTCAACGGGACGGCGCTACGTGTCACACAGCTACACTCGATGTTTTGCGCCCTGTTTTTGAAGATCGCATTATCAGCCGCAGAGCTGATGTCGTTTGGCCACCTCGGAGCTGCGATTTGACACCGTTGGACTATTATTTGTGGGGTGCCGTCAAAGATAAGTGTTACGCCGACAAGCCAGAGACAATTGACGCTTTAAAGCAAGGGTTACCAAAAAATTTTTGGTTATGTATTAGTGAGTAAGAGAGAGAAAATAAGTGAGAGAATTTATTTATTTACAGCCATAGAAAAGTGTTTGTAATATACGCTATTTTGATTTTCATTTTATCAACATACATAAAACTATCTATGTTCGGCTTAATAATTTTAGATAAATAAAAATAAAAAATCCATTTTTTACATATTAACATGCAAAATGTCTTTTAAGAACATATTCCCTACATTCTTTAAATGTTTTATAACATACATATAAGGCATTGAATATTAGCATTAACATAAAATATTTTTTGAGTGTCATTCCGAAATAAAATGCTAATGCATCCGCCGCACATGTGTTCTTGTCGCAGTCTGATCGAAAACTAAATCATAAAGCACATGAATGCGTGTGAGTTCTCTCCGCACAATTGTGCTATGAAATGGTAAACACTGCTTTAAAGGACAATATTCGTGAAGCCATTGGTGAAATACAGCTGCACACAATCGATAATGTGCTTAAAAATTGGACCGATCGTGTAGGCTACTGCATGGCCAGCCGAGACAGCCATTTGAATGAAATTATTTTCCATTATTAACCGGAAGGATTGTACTTTCAAATAAAAAAAGAAATTTGAATAAATATTCAGTAGTTTTTTTTTAAAGCATTTTCAAAAAAAAAAAAAAAACGTTATTTGGCGGACCCTTTACTATTTTCTTTAAATTAAAAGAAGCTGGCAACCATATGAACTTACTTACTTACTTAATTGGCCATTAACAATCCGATTAACGGATTTCGGCTTGCCGCAACACATCCTTCCAGGCGCCTCTGCTTCTTGCGCGCCTACGTCAGTCGGTCACACAAATCGATGACAGGGCTTCCTCGATTTGGTCCTTCCAACGCATACAAGGTCGTCCTCTTCGTCGACTTCCGCAGATCCCCGCATCAAATACCCGTCCCGCCGAAGCATCCTCCTCCATTCGAACGACACGGCCGAGCCAGCGCAGCCGCTGGATATTAATACGCTGCACAACGTCTATGTCGTTGAGGAGCTCATACAGCTCACTGTTGGATTGGATGCGGAAATCATCGCCAACTCGCACTGGACCGATGATCTTACATAGGACTTTTCCATCGAATAATCTCAAGGCTGCTGCATCAGTGCTTAGTAGGGTAGGATGTGCGTCTTGTAGAGTATTAGTTTTGTCGTACGAGAGAGGTCTCTGCTACTCAATTACCTATTGAGACTATAGTAGCACCTGTTGGCAAGAGTGACCTTGCGCTTGATCTCCAGACTGGCTGACATCATTTTTGATGGTAACGGCGGAGCCAAGATAAATAAACTCCTTGACTATATATTTCTCGGTCGTAATCTGAGAATCAATACTCCCGCACGTCTGTACTTGTCGATTACCTATAACCATACAAACTATCAGACGAATGTATGTAATTATCGATAAATAGATGCGATAAAAACAACATTTCTTAACAATTTTTTTTACAAGAAAAAAAAACAAGGTTTTTATTTGCAATTTCTTTTTCTTTTTTTATATTCTTTTTCTTTAATTTGAAACTTTTATCTTTTCAAAATTCTCATCATTATTGTCTAGATTAAAAAAATACTGGAGATGATAATACGTGCTGAAAAAATTTGAGATAAAAAAGTGCCAAAATGTAATAAGATACTGATGTTAAGGAAGAAGTATCATATCCAAGACATATTGAACATCTGCTGTGATCTCAAGATATAATTATTTCCGTTTTTTACCGGCAATAATGTGATCCTCTTCACAGCTACAAAGCATTGCTCTTTTGCTGCTTGCTTCCTCGTATCGTAAGAGGGGCAATAATGCTCAGTGATCAGTGAAATTATCTTCCGAGTTTCCGACTTTTTTCGTTTTTTTTCTGCATTTTGATACATGAAACGCCATTGTCTGGTAGGAGGTCATAAAACGGATACAAATTAATTATCTTGTTAAATATGTACAAGCATTTATTAAATGACAACAACATTCTAGTTGAATAGTTGAATACATACAACAGATATTTGAGTTTGAAAGGGAATATCCGTTCAGATGTTTACAATAATCATTGTTTGTTTTATAAATAAAACTGAAGAAGAAAAATTGGCTGATGTTACATTGCAAATGTCCTTTATACTGCACCAGCCAGTCAGCCATCCAGCCAGCCAGTTAGCCATCCTGCCATACCATCCATCTTGCCAGACATTTGTGATTTTTTTTATCGTAATCGTAAAGCAATAATTGTGTAGTACTTTGGTGGTAATTGATCTCTTTTGTCACATCACATATTGAAAAACTCAATGTGTGTCCCGGCTCTTTGCCTTACATCCCATGTTTTCACGTTTAACACTTCATGTCTGGCTGCATCTTATATACAATGTCCATCCATAAACGATAATAATGATGATTAATATGCCTTAACTTTAAATATACATACATACATACATTCATACAGACGTGCTGACCATACCCAATAAAGAAATTTAACTTTTTTAAAAATAATTTTTTTTTTTGACACAATAACATCATCACGACGATGATAATGATGAAGTCAAGAGGTTAATAACATATTTTGGTAACCTGATATAGTCAGGAGGTAGACGACCGTTTCCAATTCTGTTCAATTTTTTTTTTCACTCTTTCTACATAAAAACAGCTGATTCTTTTGTTGCACTGCACGCCTTTGGCTGGCAACGATGTGTGGCAAGATGTTAAAGTGTGTTATAGTGGATGACCTGTCGTTGATAAGTGTTGTCTTGTAATTTATACATTCGTATGGTCGTACTTAGCTTAAGACCTCATTAAAATTGCTTAAAAATAATGGCGTACGTTTCTTTTACATTATCAGCAAATAATTTTTACAACAATTCGCATTTTGGAATCGTCGTTTTGGAGTCTAAGAAGATGGGTCTGGCAGTAAATGAGGGCAAAACAAAGTATATGTTATCGACATGTAGAGACGTGCGGCGTATTGATTCTCAAATTACGGCCGATAACTATACTTTTGATACAGTCAAGGAATTCATTCATCTTGGCTCCGCCGTTACCACCGAAAATGATGTCAGTCTGGAGATCAAGCGCAGGATTACTCTTGCCAACAGGTGCTACTATGGTCTTAATAGGCAATTGAGTAGCAGAGACCTCTCTCGTAAGACGAAACTAATACTCTACAAGACGCTCATCCTACCCGTGCTTCTTTATGGCGCAGAATCATGGACCCTATTAAGAACTGATGCAGCTGCCTTGAGAGTATTCGAGAGAAAAGTCCTACGTAAGATCTTCGGTCCAGTGCGAGTTGGCGATGATTTCCGCATCCGATTCAACAGTGAGCTGTATGAGCTCCTCAACGACATAGACGTTGTACAGCGTATTAATATCCAGCGGCTGCGCTGGCTCGGCCATGTCGTTCGAATGGAAGAGGATGCTCTGGCGAGACGGGTATTTGATGCGGGGATCTGCGGAAGTCGGCGAAGACTTGTATCCGTTGGAAGGACCAAATCGAGGAAGCCCTGTCATCGATTGGTGTGACCAACTGGCGTAGGCGCGCAAGAAGCAGAGGCGCCTGGAAGGATGTGTTGCGGCAGGCCGAAATCCGTTAATCGGATTGTTATGGCCAATTAAGTAAGTAAGTAATCGTCGTTTTGAAATTGGTTTTTGTTGTTTTTTTTTGTTCATCACCAATGTCTGCAGTGCTATTGGGTGGGTCATCTATTGGTTTAAATTTAAACCATCCTGTATTTCGAATCTGGCAATACTTATGTCATTCTATTCTTTCACAAAATTCAGTCTATAATCTCCACTGAACGTAATAAATCGATTTACGCTTGAGAAACATTGGGATTTATTGGAAATTTATTTCCAAAACAAAGACAATTGGTCAGAAATTGCACGAAAATGTCGTACAAAATTTAGTCGCAGAGAAGGGCCAACAGTGCACAGTATACCCAAGTTTATTGCTAAAGTTCGTCAAACTGGTTTCATTGTTGATGCGCGAAGATGTGAGCGTGCTCGTATAGTGCGTACACCCGAAAATAAAAATAGAAACTGTGGCTGCAAATGTGAGTGAGAATCCATCAACATCAACTTGTCATCGTTCTCAAGAATTGAATATTTCACGCACCAGTTTACGTCGAATTTTGCGGAAAGATCTCGGTATGACGCCTTACAGAGTTCAATTGGTTCAAGAGTAGAAGTTGGATGACCATCCGCCTCGTTTTCGCTTTGCTCGATGGGCTAACGAGAAACTGCACAATGATGTCGATTTTGCCAAAAAAAAATTACCTTTACAGATGAAGCTCATTTTCATCTTGGTGGGTACGTCAATAAGCAAAATTGTCATATTTGTGGCTCAGAAAACACACACGTGATCCTACAGAAGCCAATGTACTCATTATGAGTAACTGGTTGGTGCGGCTTGAGGAGCGGAGCTATCATTGGCCCATATTTCATTGAAAATGAAATTGACCATTGCGGTCAATGATGACTCCTATCGCACCATGATAACCGATTTTTTGTACCCGATCTTCATGGTATTGATGTGAACGATGTTTGATTTCAACAGTATGGTGCAACTTGCCACACATGTCATGCGACAATCGATTTATTGCGTCAAACATTTGATGGCCGTTTAATTAGCCGAAATGGTGATGTCCATTGGCCGACAAGAAGCTGCGATTTGACACCGTTGGACTATTTTCTGTGGGACGCTATTAAAGAAAAGGGTTATGCCGACAAACCAGAGACAATTGAGCATTTGAAGGAAAACATTAGTGATGCCTACACTCGTAAAAGTGCACGAAAATTGGTCCGATCGTATGAGCTACTGTGAGGCCAGCCGCAGCAGCCATATGAATGAAATTATATTCCATTTCTACACCGGAACAATTGTACTTTACAACAAAAGAAATAAATTTGGCAAACATTTCAAACCGTTTTTATTTTATTGCATTTTTAAATATAAACTGTTAAAGGGGCCACCATTTAGAAATGAATTCTACGCTTGATTCAAAGTGTGAATGTTTTGTCGAACTAATAAATTTCAGTTTAAACGTAGTCGCGCCGTATATCTTTTGGCTCGCAACTGCTCCTGAAATGTTAAATTAAATTTATTTTTTAATATTAATATCTATGTAATAGTATATGTATGTATGTGTCTGCTTCAATTTTTTTTTACCCATGTTGTTGTCATTACATTTTAAATTTAAAATAATACAGCTGTCCCCGAAAAAGCAATTTAATTGCAGCTGTCATTAAACCATTGCATAAATTTTAATAATTAAGGTTAGTTGGTGGCTCTAAAATTTAATAAAATTTACAAATTTAAAGAATTATTTTGTGTTGTTTTTATTGTGATTTCAAAAAAAAAAAAAATTAAAATAAAATGTTTTTCATGCACAAAATAATTTTTCAAAATTTTTCCATTAAATAAGCAACTGGTTGGCTATGTGCTAACGTTCTGAGTGGCAGTACTTTTTTAATTTAATTTTTTAATTTAAATTAACCTAATTAACTCACACTATAAAGAAACTGAAAAGTTATGTATTATTTATTAACCTTAATGGTCAGTTAATATAGTTTTTTCTGTTTGAATTTATAGAATTTGTAATTTAAAACATCGACTACATAGTCTGTTTGTGTAAACATCAGTGCTAAAGTTATAAAGGGTGGGGCCACTTAAAAGTTTAAATTTAAAAATGCAACAAAACAGAAACGATTTGAAATTTTTTGAAATTTATTATTCTGTTGTGAAGTACAATTGTTCTGTTTTAGAAATGGAATATTATTTCATTGAAGTCGTCGTAGTCTAGTTGGTAGTGTGTTGGCTTATTAGACTGAAGGCCCGAGTTCGAATCCCAGGTCAGACATCAAAACGAAATTATGAGCAGATTTCTGGCAAAAACTCTGAGAGTAAATAAAATTGCCATGAAAAGCTTCTCAAAAAACTGTCGTTCGGAGTCGACTTTAAACTGTAGGTCCCGCCACTCATGTATGAAATTAACGCACACAACATAAGCGGTGTGAGAAGCTAGGTCGTAATCCTGACTGAAGGGTTGTAATGACTAATTATGTATGTATGTGTATATTATTTCATTCATGTGGCTGCCGCAGCTGTGCTCACAGTACCTCATTCGATGGGACCAATTTTTGTGGACTTTTTTAAGTGTATGGACTCGTAATTTGGGCAATGGTATCACGAATGTTGGCCTTCTAATGTTCAATTGCCTCTGATTTGTCGGCATAACACTTTCCTTTAACGGCGCCCCACCGAAAATAGTCCAACGGTGTCAAATCGCAGCTTCTTGGCGGCCAATTGACATCACTATTTCGGCTAATTAAACGGCCATAAAACGTTTGAAGCAATAAATCGTTTGTGGCATGAGATGTGTGGCAAGTTGCACCATCCTGTTGAAACCAAACATCGTTCACATCAATACCGAGAAGAGCGGGTATAAAAAATCGGTTATCATGGTACGATAGGTGTCTCCATTGAACGTAATGTTTGCCTCGTCTTCATTTCCAAAGATATTTGGGCTAATAATGCGTCCGCTTGACAAGTCGCACCAAACAGTCACTCGCAATAGGTGCATTGGCTTCTGTAAGACCACGTGTGGTTTTCCAGAGCCCCAAATACGGTAATTTTCCTTATTAACGTACCCACAAAGATGAAAGTGAGCTGCATTCGAAAAGATGTTTCTTTTTTTTTATGGCAAAATCGACATCATCGTGCAGTTTCTCGTTGGCCCATCGAAGCGGATGGTCATGTAACTTGAACTCTTAAACCAAGATCTTTTCGCAAAATTCGACGTAAACTGGTGCTTGAAATGTTCAATTCTTGAGAACAAGCACACTCTCAGCCACAGTTTCGATATTTTCGGGTGTACGCACTGTACACGCACGCTCACGTCTTCGCGCATCAACAATGAAACCGGTTTCACGAATTTTAGCAATAAACTTCGGTATATCGAGCACTGTTAGTCCTTCTCTGCGACCAAATTTTGCACTACATTTTCATCAAATTTTCGAGCAATTGCCTTTGTTTTGGAAATAAATTTCCCATAAATCCCAACGTTACTCAAGCGTAAATCGATTCATTACATTCCGTGGAGATAATACACTGAATTTTGTGAGAGAATCCAATGAAATAAGTATTTCCAGATTCGAAATAACCCATGGTTTAAATTTAAACTGATAGATGGTTCACCTGATATTTGTGAAATATTTTTTTACTTCAGGGAGCTGTTGTATAAATCGCTTAATCGCATACACTGTCAATGTAAAATTAATTTTTTTTTTCAAAATATTTTAATTTTTACAAATCCACTTTTATTTTTAATATTTAATGATTCAAAAAGTCTTTTACCAACACCATAAAATTACACAATTCTTTACATTTTAGTTAAATGTATAGAATTTATTAAGCGAAACGAACATGTATTCTCTAAATTGATTGGAATTGAAATAAATTTGTGGAAAATTATTTTTTTTCTTCAACTTAATGTTTTCAAAACACAATTAAATGCAAAAAAATGCATTTAAGAAACGAATGAATATTTAGTGACCGAGTACTGAATTAAGAATAAACACAATAATTAAATATTTTAACGACAAGAGGTGTGTCTCCACTTGCATAATTCACTCTACTGTTTGTCATTTATTAACGCCAAGGCGTTAATAGTGTCGACAAACTGCAATTTCTATTAACGAAACGACTGAAAAGGGTCCTTGGATTGCAACAAGAGAAGAAAGAATCAATTTACAACCGGAACCGAACGACGTCTACTGCGACCAGCACTTGTACTATTTAAAACATAAAAATGAAATGCAACACAAATACACATGCATAACTCAGCGACAGAACTTCTGCTTTAAACAAAGAAAGAAAGAAAAAAAATTCTGAATTTATTGTTAAAATTCTGTTTCGGTAATTTAAGTTGTCCTCTTTGGCTGTTCTACCAAACTAAAAACACAAAAACCCATTTTTTTCTGTTCTGTTTTACCAAAATGTTAACCTTATTGCTTAAAATGTAAAAAAAGAGCAATCCAGGGCAAAATGAAAAGTACCTACCACTCTCTCTCATGTTGTTGTATCAACGCACACAACGGCAATGTGCACATCCTTTTCATAAGAAAAACGGAAGTTTAAGAAGAAAAAGCAACAAAACATACAAATGGAATGACAACAAAATAAGCCGGCTGATTAAAAAGAAAAAACTTTTTGTTGTTGGTTGTCATTATTGCAGACGTCATGTTTTGGTTGTGCTTGCAACTCGAACATGTTGGCTTTGAAAATGAATCTTTATGCAGCAGAAGAAGCCGAAAACGTTTGTAGGATATTAAAACACGTGACTTTTTTCTTCTGAAAAAATCTAAAAATGACAATCAAATATGCACTATGGGTAGACATATGTACATAGCAGGTAAACATTTATTTTCATAACGAAATGTATACTTTTTTTTGTTATTAAGAAAGTCAAAAGATATGTAGCACAAGACTTATTATTATTTTCAAATGTTTCAATCAAATTATTTTCAATCTTGTAATCGATATATCGATTTAAATTTGAACCATCGGTTATTTCGAATCTGGCAATATATATGTCACCAAATTCAGTATATTATCTCCACTGTACGTAATGAATCGATTTACGCTTGAGCAACGTTGGGATTTATTGGAAATTTATTTCCAAGACAAAGACAATTGGTCAGAAATTGCACGAATAAGTAAAATTGCCGCATTTGGAGCTCAGAACATCCAAACGTGGTCTTACAGAAACCAATGTATCTATTACGAGTGACTATTTGCTGCGGCTTGTGGAACGGAGGCATCATTGGCCCATATTTCTTTGAAAATGAGGACGGCACAACCATTACGGTCAATGGAGACATCTATCGCATCATGTTAACCGATTTTTTTGTACCCGCTCTTCATTGTATTGATGCGAAGGATGTTTGGTTTCAATGGGATGTTGCAACTTGCCACACATTTCATGCCACAATCGATTTTTTGCGTTAAACTTTTGATGGCCGTTTAATTAGCCGAAATGGTGATGTCAATTGACCGCCAAGAGGCTACGATAAGACTATTTTCTGTGGGGCGCCGTTAAAGGAAAGTTTTATGCTGACAAACCAGAGACAGTTGAGCATTTGTATGCCAACATTCGTTAGAAGTCGCCGTGGTCTAGTAGGTAGTGTGTTCGCTTATTAGACTGAAGGCCCGAGTTCGAATCCCAGGTCAGACATCAAAACGAAAATATTTCTTCGGCGACTTCCTCTCAGCAGATTTCTGGCAAAAACTCTGAGAGTAAATAAAATTGCCATGTAAAGCTTCTCAATAAAATTTGTCGTTCGGAGTCGACTTTAAACTGTAGGTCCCGCCACTCGTATAAAATTAACACACACAACATGAGTAGTGTGAAAAGCTAGGACTGAAGGGTGCGGGCTTCTTGGGGACGATTGCTGTAGACTGTGACTGAATGGTGAAGGTATAGCACTGGCCATTTTATAGTCACCCAGCAGCAAATCGTTTCCTTACCGTTCGCATCTTGAGCTGTCCACAAACACTACTCCCTCTCTTCCACCTTCCTATAATCCATTTTCCTAAAACCTGCACAATGCACTGCATGAGTAGGGGCCATCCCCTGAGTGCTGGTTTCACCAAAAAAAAAAAACATTCGTGATGTTATTGCGGGGATACGCCACCTAACAGTCGAAAAACTACACGCAAATTGGTTCGATCGAATGACCTACTTTGAGACCAGCCGCGGCAGCCATATGAATGAAATAATTTTCCATTACTAAACCGGAACAATTGTACTTCACAAGAATAAAATAAATTTGGAATTTTTAAATTCATATGTACTTTTAAATGTTCCACCCTTTATGTATATTATTTTGGTACTTACGAAATGAATAGAATGTTAACATTACCTATGTATGTATATGGTTTGTATTTGAGTTCTGTTCTAAGATGCAACCTAATCGGCCCATAGTAACACATTTCAGTACATTTAACACTTTGTAACACACCGTTGCCAAAGACAACAGACGATAAAACTGATGGCAGTAATGATTATGATGATAACGATGTTGATGGTGGATACGTTAGGTTGTGTTTATGTTTGATGTCATACGGAGTAGAGGTTGCAGCAAAGAAAATAATGTTGGTTTCAGGCCAAAAAGGACAACGGAAATATGCAAAAGGTTCGATTCGAAGCAATTTTCCTTTCATTACGGTATCGTTTTGAATCGTCTCGTCACATATCGCTGTGAATCGTGTTTGTTGCTGGCTGGTCTTATAAATGTGTTGAAATTTTAATATATATGAGGACAACTTCAGTGTGTTCGATTGTTAGTTGTTAAACGCATTTTGATCAACAACAAACTGTAACTATTTCAACTTGCGGAGTTTTATTATGTCAGTTTAAGTGTAAGAAGGAAGGAAACTAAAAGAGTTCTTTCTTAAAAAATAAATAATAAATTCACAATAAATTGTAAATTTATCCATGTGAAAGTGAAAATTATACGCGTTAAAAGTAAAAATCAAAGATATTTTAATTAATTTATATTAACAATAAAAAAAAAATGGATAACGGAAACGGAAATTAAAATAATATTAAACATTCAACAATAATTAAATAAGGTACATAAATGCATACATATTAATTTAATTTATTTAAAATCCTATATAAAGAGAGAAAAAGAAAGAAAATTATTATAAAAAATAAAAAAAATAAAATAAAAATGAAAAGAAAATGAGAAAATAATAGAGTTTACCGCATAAAATCGATATTTTTATTGATGGTATGTTGTTGTTGTTGCTTTGAGTTTCACAGTTTTCAAATTGCATTCAATGTGTGTTTAAACGGGTGTCTAAGAATGTGGCTCTGTGAGAGTGAAGTTGCTTTAAAAGAGTGCATTTGGGATTTGTGGCAGTATGTTAAACTTGCAACAAAATAAAAGCATGTATGTATTGTTTGTTTGTGCTTTTTGTTTGCAATTTGTTATTATTTAATTTCGTTTTGGCTATCACACATACATACATACATACATATTTATTAACTAAACTATTAGAGTGTATGTTAGTTAATGAATTTTTCTTTTTTGTTTTTCTTTCTTTCGTTTTCTACCTTTTATTACAATAAATTCATGTTGATTCTTCAAATGAAAACAACACACCCAAATTAAGTTTATCATCAGAGCAGTTACTTACTTAGCTGTTGGTGGCCATTATTGTCGTTCTATTGCCAGTAATTCATGCTCATATTGAGTTTGTTTTGCATTGGCATTTACAACCAACATTGCTGTTGTAAATTTCCTGCAATTATATAGTTTTCTAAGACGTAGTCATCGACCAAGTACAATTCCATAGGATATCCTTCCAATTTATTTACGTTTACTGGTTAATTCATATATACTCGTATGTATGTTGGTGTTGCTGAACCCTTGGTTGTTGGTGTAGGTGTAGGTGTTTCTTTGTTTGTTTGTCTTTCACGTTGTGTATTTTGCAATTAGTAATAATTGTTGTTGTTGTTATGGTTGATTGTTGCTGTAAAGGTCCTGCGAAATAGAAAACATGTGATGTTATCATCTGTACACATTTTTTCTATTCTCATTATTATATTATACTATTAAATATTGTTGTTGTTGTTTTGCAATTGTGTTTACAACAACTAATTGCGTTGTCTTTAAGACTGACTTTAGTTTTATTTTTATTTTTTATTTTCGCCATTATTTTTTGTTACCTTACGATACTGTTGTTTATTTTTTGTTTATTTTCCAAGATGTAAACATTTAGTTTTTTTTTGTTAACGTTAATAGATTATATACCTACATATGTACATACGTATATAATATTTACATAAATATGTACTGTGAGCGTCAAAAGAAAGTGTACAATTCAAAAAAATATACATTAATAAATTACCGTTAATTTTTTTTCAAATTATTTTATTGCCAGTTTTTAAAATTGAAACAAGGAGAAAAGAATTAGAACATTTTGGAAATATTGTAAAATTTTTTCGGGCACTCTCCTTAAGTGGAAAACTTGAGTTGAGATTGTTAGAATTTTATCCATAGTGTACACTTTCTTTTGACGCTCACTGTATGTATGTATGTATATGCGTTTTTCTTTATACGTCTAAAATATCCTTAAAAAGCATACGCCAGGTTATAAAATATTTATGAACACCATGACGCTAATGTTGCAATACGTTTCGCATTTTACACCATTTATTGGTGCCATTATCCAAAACAGTATACATATTGTATCGTAAAGATATTTGTGATCCCAGGGTAATAAAACTGACATTTTGTCGTCTCTGTAAAAAGTTAATTTGAATAAAGCAAAAATGATTTAAAAACTAAAAAATGAAAAATAAAAAAATACCACCGAGGAGCAACAAAATTCTTTTTAAGTTTTATTATTTAAATATGTATACGCGCATGATGTCATAAAATATCCCCAAAACTCATACGATATTAAAACTAATTTTTTTTTTTTGCTTACGGTTTGAATAATTTTAATTCTGGAAAAAGGTTTTTTAATGTTTTAAAATTCATAGACAATATTGGTCAACTGTATTTAATATTAATGCATGCATACATGCATATGTACTAAAACCAAAATATTCAATTTATTTAAAAAAAAAAAAACAAATAATTTTTGAGACATAAACTTTAACTCAACCTAACTACATACATATATTAACACATGTTCGGAAAGGACATAACATTTACTTAACTGGTCATTACAACCCTTCAGAGTCAGAATTACAACCTAGTTTCTCACATCACTTATGTTGTGTGTGTGTTAATTTTATACAAGAATGGCGGGATCTACAGTTGAAACTCGATGCTGAACGACAGATTTTTGAGAAACTTTTCATGGCAATTTTCTTTTACACTCAAAATTTTTGCCAGGGAACTGATGAGAGGAAGTAACCAAATACTTATGTTTTTTTTTATTTGTTTTTTTTTCGAGATATCTGGCCTGGGGTTTGAACCATATGTCACCACTTCACATTTCAAAAAATCCAAGACATGTAAAGGTTTATATTAGAAGATCTTTATTGTGCTTATTTTCAGGACAAAAAAATGTTCATTAAAAGGGATTTCGGTGGCAAAATTATTTACATTCGATTAAGACAATGTTCTTTGTGCAGCACTTGCGCTGACCAACTTCTCCCTCATTGGCTCGGAGGAACTTGGTCAGTACAGGGACTGCGTTCACTTGTGGCGCCACAACGGGCCGCTATGCGTGCTCAAGTGAGCTTTTGGTATAAAGCTACCACACTAACCTAACCTAACCTAAGACAATGTTCTTTAATATCGAAATAATTTAATATACTTTTCAAATGCAAATTATTATAGTCCAAACTACGAAATATAATGTACAAATGATTTCTTTAATTAATATTTTTAATAATTCAGTTAAAAAACAATTAATTTTGCATTTAAGCGCACTCGTTTTATTGAGAACATATGTACATACATCACATAATCGGTCATTACAACCATTCAGTCAGGATTACAACCTAGCTTCTCATACCATTTATGTTGGGTGGATTAATTTTATACATGAGTGGCGGGATCAACAGTTGAAATTCGATTCCGAGAGACAGATTTTTGAGAAACTTTTCATGGCAATTTTCTTATACACTCAGAATTTTTTCCAGAGGACTGATGAGAGGAAGTTGTCGAAGAAATATTTTTTCATATTTCGCATTGTTACACATGTCTGTCCTGGGGTTTGAACCGTGGCCTCACGTCTAATAAAGCAACTCACTACCGATGCACTATTTATTTATTATTTGTATTCTGTAATTCTGAGCAGATAAAATTTAGTTTTCTACTACACTTAAACCTCGTTTTATGCGATTAATTCGTTTCGCAAAAAATCGCATAATACAAATTCGCATAAAACGATACACTAGCTTCATACAAAATCCACTAAAGGGATTTAAATAAAAAAGCGCATAAGTTCAAATTTAACCTTTAAAATTCAAACAAAATCGCATATAAAAAATCAACAAAAAATTAATCCCTTGCTGATACCATACAAAATAAGGAATAAGATAGGAAATAAACAACAACTAATACAAAATTCCAAATAATGAAGAAAATACATAATTTTTCAATAAAATAAAAATATAATATTACTCCACGTCCATAGCATTTGAATAATACTTCATACATCAGAACCGGAAATGCCGAAAAAATTTAAAGATAGTAGTAACTTTGTTACGAACAACAAATTTTTTTGGATTTTAACATTCAATATTTTCTTAAAATCGTTTTTGCAAAGAAAAAATTTGAGAATTTTGAAACCGCATAAATTTGAATTCGCATAAAATAAATTCGCATAAAACGAGGTTTGAGTGTACTATCTCATCTTTTTTAAATTTCTTTATAAATTATAAATTGTCTCTTAGTAAAACTTTTTACCGCAACTTGTTTTTCTATTTTTATTCATACACTCATGAAAAATATATTGAAAGTTGAACACCACAACAGATCTGTGGTGTTAAGGTCTTTGTGTGTGTTTTTTGCATTCAAGAACAGTTGCATGAAAAATGATTATATTTTTGAAACTTTTGAATTGTTTTGAAACAATAGTTGTCTAAGAAATGAAGACACTATAAATCAATGCAAACTACAATTTGTATTCGAAATTCGTTTGCCTTAAAGTTTGGTTTCTTTGTGGATACATTCTACATGATTTAAATGTAAATTACGTTGTATACCATCAATTCTAAAAAATAGTAGAGATTGTAAGTGTTTTGAAACAAAAAACTATTGAACGATGCTATACGACAAAATGAATTTGTTGTACGATTCATAGAGATGATGATTAAATTCATATATTTATGAACTTGAAGTTGCAGTGGTCTAGTAGGTAGTGTGTTGGCTTATTAGACAGGAGGCCACGGTTCAAACCCCAGGTCAGACATCTGTAACAATGCGAAGTATGTAAAAATATTTCTTCGGCGAATTCCTCTTAGCAGATTTCTGGCAAAAACCGTGAGAGTAAATAAAATTGCCATGAAAAATTTCTCAAAAATCTGTCGTTTGGAATTTAGTTTAAACTGTAGGTCCCCACCACTCATATACAGTGAGCGTCAAAAGAAAGTGTACACTATGGATAAAATTCTAACTCAACTCAAGTTTTCCACTTAAGGAGAGTGCCCGAAAAAATTTTGCAATATTTCCAAATTTTTCTAATTCTTTTCTTCTTGTTTCAATTTTAAAAACTGGCAATAAAATATTTTGAAAAAAAATTAAAGGTAATTTATTAATGTATATTTTTTTTTGAATTGTACACTTTCTTTTGACGCTCACAGAATAAAATTAACACACATAATATAAGTGGTGTGAGAAGCTGGGTTGTAATCCTAACTGACTGGGTTGTAATGACCAAATTATGTATGTATTTATGAACTGAGAATACAAGCTTCAGTTATACGATATTTATTTAAAGTTTGAACACAAACAGTGTAACTATTGATGGTAGTCGTTTGAAAAATATTTCTTTCATTTTACTGGCTTAAATGAAGACAAAGTTAAACATACATTTCTCATGGAAAATATAATTTGAAAGAAAAGAAAATATTGTGTATACGTATGTCCATATAAGAAGAGGATTTATAAACATGTTTTATTAGGTACTCATTGTAAAAAATAGTGCAATTTTTAACATATATTTGGCTTTTACAAATGTATAGTACATGCATATGCCTGTATGTACAGTATTGGCCAAAATTAAAGCACCCCCTCAGTACATTTTTTTTTTAAATGATAATTTTTTTAAGAAAACAAAGCTATTAAAATTTTATTTTTATTTTTTTTTATTTATTTATATCCTTATTATTGAAAAACACAAACTTAAAGAATTCAGAATTTAAAAAAAAAGTTAGAATTCAAAAAACATTTTAAGTCGCAAATATAAGCGGACAAAACTAAAGCACCCCCCAATTAAGGTGCACAAAAAACTATTGAAATCAATATTTCGTTGCGAATCCTTTATTCTGAATGACACACGCACATCTTTTAGGCATAGGGGAGATTAAATTATTAATTAATTAATTTCAGGAGATATTGCTTCCCAGGCTATTTTTGCGGCTTCAAATAAATCTTCTTTGGTTTTGCAATTTTGTGAGTTGATTTTTAAGTTAATGATTGGATTGGAGAGCAGGCTTATCAAGGCATCAATTGAGTGCAAAATATTCAATCAACAGATCAATTATTTCTAGGCTAATTTAAAAGTTTTTACAGACTGGTCGCACATCTCCTACTCATTCTGGAGGAAGGTCACGTGAAACCTTGCGACATGAAGACTACTTAATTAAAAGGACAATCCAAATGATCCTACAGCATCTTCTAGTCACGTTCGAATCCGCTTAGATTTAAAAATAATCGAAAGAACGATTCCCAGAAGTGCGGTAGAGGCCGGATTATTCAGTCGACGACCAGCAAAAAACCTTTGATATCGCCAAACTTGAATTCGCCAAGACCCATCTCAACTGGAGTGTCCAAAAATGGATGAATGTGCTGTTTTCTGACGAATCTAAGTTTAAATTAAAGGATTCAGATGGCATAAGGCATCCAGAGGCAGGCCAAATGGACAACGACGGTTCAATCCTAAATGTACTGAGGGGGTGCTTTAGTTTTGGCCAATACTGTATGTATATATGCATGATAGAAAGAACAGACCTAATTCGTTTGCATGAAAGAATTTTGTATCTGCATGCGTGCAAGTACTCGTATGTCTGATGGTGAATGTCATTGCCAAATGTTGGTTCATCTACTCGCACAAGTACAAGTACAAGAACATGTGTTAACAACATACCAAAAAATAAAAAAAACAAAGATTTCCAACTGTTTATGTAAAAATCTTACATGAACTTGTTTTTTTGTTTTTTGTTGTTATTATACTAAGTATCTGTAAAACGAAATAAAAATAAATATTACATTTACTTTCTTGTTCTTTAATAAAAGCAATGTAAAGTAAAGAAAATAAAAAAATTCAAATTTTATTAAAGTTTTTCGCCAGACAAAAACGTGACTCCATTGTTTTTTTCTCTTCTCATTTTTCTTAAATTAGTTTTCTTGTTGTTGTTGTTGGGTTTTTTTCTGTGTCACATAAATAATAATGTTTAGAAAAATAATGTGACGAGAACCTTGTAAAATCGCATAAACATAGCAATGTTGCTTGTGAGTTTATGTCACATAATGTAGCATGTGATTGTCACAGTTGATAAGAATGTCGCATGTATGATATGTGTATGAAAACACGTTTATAATATACATACAGTGAGCGCCAAAAGAAAATGTACATTTGAAAAAATATATACATTAATAAATTATCATTATTTTTATTTTAAAATTATTTCATTGCCTAGTTTTAAAATTGAAACGAAATAAAAAATTACAAAAAAATTTCGAAATTTTGGCAAATTTTTTCGGGCACTCTCATTAAGTGGTAAAAGTTGAATTTGGTTATTTTTTAGAATTTTACCTATACTTAGTGTATAGTTGCTTTTGATGCTCACTGTACATATGTATGTATACAGTGGTTGGAATTGATATTGATGGTTAATTGAAAGTTTGTAAAGTTTGAAATCGATAGGAAATACTAAAGGAAAGCCACATCACATTACTTTATCATTATTTCAAAACAACAAAATCAATGTTATTGAAATGTTCACTACACTTCATATACATACTTGCATATGCTGTGATTTATTTTCTCTATTAAATATTTTATACACACACACATGCATACACACGCACATGCATAATATAGTAACCAACTTGACCAATTGTTTGCAATTCTCATAGTCATTAGTGTTGCTATCCTACAAGTGTGTAGTGAGAGTGACATGTGTACGGTAAACACATCCATTAATACTCTCTATCTCTCTTATATATATACATACATTTGAGTTCCTCCTTCTATTGACTCCAACAAGTGTGAAAAAGAAGAAGAAGAAAAAGAAGAAAAAAACTGACTTAAATTTATTCGTAATCGTTTGTTTATTTCTTCCATTTGAATAATAAAATTTAATGATAATTTTCCTTTTTCTCTGTGACTGTGTCTGTGACTGTGCCTGTGTGTCTTTTCTTTTCGATTGGAATGTTTGCCGTTTTACTAATGGTCGTGTATTAAGGGCGTGTATTGTAGGGCAGTGGGGTTACAGGAAAATGATTCAATTTTGTATTTAGTTTTTCTTTCCCACTGTTCCCTTAACTCACCCTCTTCCTCTCTCTCTTTCTCTTTCTGGCTGGCCGTACTATTCACAGTCTTGTCTTTAATTTCAGCTATCAATTGTATGTTCATTTTCATTTTCATTGTCTTTGTTTTAATAAATTAACGTTTAATTTATGTACTTGCCTTGCCCCTCCCCCCTCTATATGGGGGAAAAAAAACTACAAGAAAAAAGCAATATTTTTACAAGATGTCGTCATTTCGATGACGTAGTGTAGGGGTAGTAATAGTTCAGCTACACCTCCCCATTTCTTGTTGTGTGTGTGTGTGGTCTAGTCTAGTTAATTACATTTTTTCTATAATTTTCCGTATTTCTTGTGCTATTAGTCAGTCACCTGGGGAAGTTATAAGAAGAAATAGTTGTGCGGTAGGCAAAAAAAGGCGTTTGGGAGTTAAAGGCCGTCTACCGGTACGACGATGGGTAATAATAGAGTCGTGTTATAATTAAATCGATTGAAAAATGATTAAGGTGTACTCTTCAAGGCTGTCAATGGCTTCTTATACTACGTATATACTTAGTATATAAGAAGTAATTTATTTTCAAAATGCAATACAGCAACATCAAGAAGATAGAAACGGTATTAAAGCGCAACACAAAGAAAATGATTGAAATATAGGTCACCGGGAGGAAATAGCTTTTCTTTATATAAAGTATGCACATTTTATTTTTTGCCTTTAAGCTACATAAGTATGTCAGTAAGGTTATGTGGAAACATGCAGGTAATTACAGTTTCTATAGAATCTTTTTTATTTTTTTTTTTGTGGTTTACATGACTTTAATCAAAATGAAAAAGAATAAAAATTTCTAAAAATCAATTAAGTTTTATATTGCCAGAGACAATATACATACATACATACTATACATATGTATTCTACTCTATTCTATTAACAGATAATGAAATGAAATGTAAATTTCCGTTGACAGACTCTTAAGAATGCTGTTGCGGCTAATTAAAGTAGATGTAGAGCTTAATTAATTACTTGGATTTAGTTTGGTGGTTATATGTATATTAATTGTTTTTATTACAGCTCAATTAGGCCATATGAAGGTCTATAAGAGACATGAACAAAAAAAAAAAATAACAATCAAAACAAAAATGACAATGACTATGAATGACTAAAACAACATTAAAAATAAATAAAGAACATATTAAACTATGACATCCATCAAGCAAAGTATTACACAACTAACTGTACGAATGTGATTGAAAACATTCAACACGAAAGTTACTAGCCATTATCAATATACAGTGGACAGCAAAAGTCTTAGTACTCCCCAATATACTCGTATTTTGACAAAAAAAGTCCCCACATGCTTAATACTCTTGCAGAAAGTTTTGATATCGCTTCAAGAGAGTATTTAGGAGATCATTTGAAAGAATGGTTATGTAATCGCTAAACCTCAAACAAAACTTGCTCATGGTGCCACCGGAAAACAGTAAACAAAACTTGTATATTCAATTCCAAATGGTTTAAATGGAGTACTTGACCTTAAGGGATATGTATTCTACTAAATACAAGGGATATTAGGAATTTGAATTTTAATTTTACTCAGGGTTCCTATAGAGTCATTTGAAAGTTTTCCTTATTTTTCTCTTGTTTTATGAAAAACATTAAAAAATTTTATTTTTTATAATAAAACGGAAATAAATATAAAAACCTAAATTTTTTATATAAACTGTTGGTTAAAATTCATGAAATTGTCAAAATATATAGAAGCACTAAGGCTTTTGCTGTCCACTGTATGTATGGTATGGCATATGTACTTATGTATATGGAAAGAGTAAGAGAAGTAGTTCTCTCTCTCTCTCTCTATCCGCCAGTAAGTAAGATTAGCACAAGTTGTTGTATTAAAAGACAACTGCTATCTTGAAGGATTTCATTTGACAATGAACTTAATAGCATTAAATACTCGTGAGAGTTATGTTTCAGCCTTAAACTTACAACACACACACCTTTTATTAAATCTGTTCGTCCAACTTCCCTACTAACGTTTATATACAGAATAACCGACGAATGAATTGCTCTTCATACAATCGGTTAATTAATTACTTTTATAACATCGTCGTACAAATTAAGTTCTTATTTAATAAACATTTGTTATAAATACACGTATAAAAAAAATCTAAACGACAACGATGAAAACATATACATACACACGTTAGGATATAATATTTGGCTTTATTAGATTCCAATGTAAGAATTATTATTATTGCGTGACTTATCTATATAAAAAGAAAAGAATGAAAGAAAAAAATTACACACACACACAGACACAAATTCTGGTAAATACAGTAGGCGTCAAAAGAAAATGTACATTTAAAAAAAAATATTATTAATAAGATTTATAATATAAATATATTCATTTTCAGCTTTTAAAATTGAAACAAAAAAAAATACAAAAAATTTCGAAATACATATTTCTAAATTTTTTCGGGCTCTCCCCTAATATGGTAATAGTTGAGTTTGGTGTTTGTTAGAATTTTATCCATAGTGTACAGTTTCTTTTCATGCTTACTGTACATATTAGGCAGCCATACAAACACCTTTATGTGAACAGTTGCAATAGAACACTGTTTTTTCTGTTTTGGAATAGAGTTTTTAAAATTTAGTTCCATACGGATTGCATTGCTAATGATTTTCTTGATTTCTTGTCCTTGTAATGAAGATAATCTTAACGTAACTGTGCCGTAGTATTTTCATTTTCAATTGCAATTGAAAATAAATTTGCAGAATTATGAGTAACTAAGATGTACAGGCTTATCAACAGCCGTATTTATTGTTTCAGTTTAATACTATGTTCAGATATACACTTTTATTGAATCAATATTCGGTTAATTGAGAAGAATATTTTAAGTATTCAGGCATGATGATATACACAATTCAGCTATATATTCATATTCATTTGGCAGCTGGTAAACAATAACATTGTTTTTATTTTGGTTGCGAAAATTAGTGTCGTTTGTTAGTTTATTAGTGTTTGTTTGTCATTGTTGACATTTGAGTTGTCAAATATCAACAGAAAGTGTTCGGTTAATTGTAATATGCTCACTAAAAACAATTATGACAGTGCTGCATTTTAAGTTTTACTCAATATTATAACAATTTGCGTATTTATTGCGCAATTATTAATTGAAACTTTATAAGAAATATTGAGCTCAATAATGGCGTTTATTGCAATTTACGCAATAAAGGTGCATATCTGAACACCGTATATGCCTTCAAAACTCAATTAATGATTACATATACATGGAAATTTTATTTTTTTTTACATAGTACATATACATACGTGTTTACTGTTACATTGTATAAAAGTAAAATATGAAATGTTAACAGATTTCTAACATTATTTCGTAAAATATTTTTTATACAAAATATTCGTTGTTTTCGTAATCTGAAGAAATATATTTTTTTTGAATTTCAAACACTGTTTTTATATTTAAAAATTCTCACGGGTAATTTTTTCATTTATGAGGGGTTAGTATAGTGCCTTCTGATTTTTTTTTCACGGTTTAGATACTTTAGAACTATACGATTAAGGTGAAAATCCCTCAAACAATACGAAAAGAATGAGAAAATCGAAAATAGTATATCGCGTTCAGGCGCGTGCATGTTAAACGCGTTTTTCTCGAAATCATTTTTTTTCGATTCGGCGACCACAATTTAGCAAAAACTACTTGACCGATTTCGATGGTATTTCAGGACAATGTTTCTAAGACGAGTAGGATATTTTTAATCAATAATTGATTAAATTGAGTCAGTAATTAATAATTCTATTAAACAGTCGAAGCCGTCGTGGTATAGTAGGTAGTGTGTTGGCTTATTAGACGTAAGGCCACGTTTCAAACCCCAGGTCAGACATCAAAACGAGATATGAAAAAATTTCTTCGGCAACTTACAATCAGCAGATTTCTGGCAAAAACTCTGGGAGTAAATAAAATAAAATTGTCATGAAAAAGTTCCTCAAAAAAATCTATCGTTCGGAGTCGACTTTAAACTGTAGGTCCCGCCACTCATGTATAAAATTAACACAGGTCGTAACCCTGTCTAAAGGGTTTTAACGACCAATTATGTATGTATTAAACAATTAACGTTGAAACAATAGGCAAAAATAAAGGAAAAAATCAAAACGCCAATATTTGGTTATTGTGGACCTTTCCAAAATATCCCAGTTCAGGTAGAAAATGGCGCCATTTTGTTTTTTTTTCAATTTTTTTAAATATTCTCGTTCAAGCATATTTTATAAGAATCCATGTCGATTTTTTCTTTCAGACACTCCTAACTCCTTAAATAATGGTCGCCCGATGATGAGTCCCTTCACCAACACCGACAAACTTCACCACAATTGAAAAAATTTTGTTTTTAGAAACAATCAAATGTCCTCCTTAACATATAAAATGATTCAAATATTTAAACTTTAACTTTAAAAAATGAAATCGAATAAAAGACTCTTGAGAAGTATACTAACCTCTTAAAACGAATTTGGAATTTGTGGTTGAAATATTTAATTTCCAGACTAAAAAAGAAATTCGCCTACATAAATACTTATCCCAAATTTTCAAAAACCTGCATTTAGCTAGAAAAGCAAAACTACAACGAATATCATAAAATGTTAAGTCTTAACAGATTTATAAAACGTTTCAGAAACATTCAATATATTGTGCATAGGATTGGTTACATCAAAACCCCATAATCTTTGTGGCATGGCCAACAACAATACAATTCCATTATTTCCTGTTTTAACGCTAACGTAAGGAAAAATGACAATGTATGCGTATTACAGAAGAGACACACGCGTACACATAGAGAGAGAGAGCGAGAGTAAGAAAGAAACATATACATATGTATGTATGTAACATAGTTTCTTCTTCTTCTTTTGAAATCACTTTCATATCCGGTTGGACTATTTGATGATGACTTTTGCTCTTTACTTTGCAGAGCTTAGCTTATCTCTTTTATAACATTTATAAGTTAATTTTATATGTGTATGTATGTGTGTTAGAGTGTGTGTAAATGTGCTTGTTTGTATTGCTATTCATTTATTATACATTTGAAAACTGCTCTACATATTATATGATGGTTATAAATTGTATACATATGCATGTGTGAGGATAGGTGAGGGTATAGTTTTTACCTTTTTCTGTCTTCTCTTTTAATATTTTATAAACCAGCAATTTCCATTGTTATTGATTGTTTTTTCTTTTTTTTGTTTATTTACATTATTTATTACACATACACGTGCAAATTCTCAGTTAGTGAAAATACAAATATATACGTATGGTAGTGTTAGATACAATTTTAATGGAATTTTTTCTTTTTATTTCATATCAACTAATAGAGAGAGCTATTGTTTTAGATTTGCCTAAAATGTTAATAAGTTTAAACGTTTTTTGACTTTAAAATATTGTTTAATAAGCATTTAGTTACATAACATTCATAACATAATTGGTCATTACAACCCTTCAGTCAGGATTTCGACCTAGCTTCTCACACCACTTATGTTGTGTGCGTTAATTTTATACATGAGTGGCGTTACCTACAGTTTAAAGTCGACTCCGAACGACAGATTTTTTTGAGAAGCTCTTCATGGCAATTTTATTTACTCTCAGAGTTTTTGCCAGAAATCTGCTGAGAGGAAGTCGCCGAAGAAATATTTTTTTTTTCCATATTTCGTTTTGATGTCTGACCTGGGATACGAACCCGGGCTTTACGTCTAATAAGCCAACACACTACCTACTAGACTACGGCGACTACAGCATTTAGTTAATCAACGTTAGTTAAAGTTGATCATTATTGCCAGATCGAAATATGAAAAAAATTGGATTCCTCTCAGCAGATTTCTGACGAAAACTCTGAGATACGAAAAGATTTTTGCCATGAAAAGTTTCTCAAAAAAATCTGTCGTTCGGAGTCGACTTTAAACTGTAGATCCCGGCAACATCTAGTAGGTAGTGTGTTGGCTTATTAGACGTGAGACCACGGTTCAAACCACAGGTCAGACATCTCCAACAAAACGAAATATGAAAAACAAAATATTTCTTTGCCATGAAAAGTTTCTCAAAAAAATCTGTAGTTCGGAGTCGACTTTAAACTGTAGGTTGCTGACACTCATGCATAATATTAACACACACACAACATAGGTAGTGTAAGAAGCTATATCCTAATCCTAACTAAAGGGTTGTAATGATCAATTATGTATGCATTATTGTCATTACATTGTCTTGGTTTTTCACTTTAAAACTTAAAAAAATATGCCACTTCCTATGTCTGTTTTGAATCTTTTTTCACATGCCTTCCTTAATTTTTAAAAGAAAAAAAAAAGAAAAAAAATTCCATTAAAATCCTATTTTGTCAATTTGTTTTGTTGCTATTGTTTGCTTTACATTTTCATTGTTTTCCATCCTATTATTATTGCCTTACAATGGCGTATAACAACATGATGTAATCAATGAATTTTCATGTTATAGAGCAAACTTTTTAATCCTTGAAAAACGATACTGATTACAATTCCGTTTCCAGTTTAAATTCCATTTTAAAGGAACACCAGAAAGTTTGTAATGAATTCTTGTAAATGAAAACATTTTCCAGAAAATATTACAAACAAGACAATCACTTTTCATATTCATTTCATTTCATTCATAATTTATTCGCTAGACCAACTAATGGAAGAATGGTACGGACGTAGAAATCTCGACCTTAATTGGTCCTTGGGTTTTGTGCAGCAGTTTTGTGAATTTTGTGTTCTGAGAGTGTGCGTGTCGTGTATTTGTGGTAAAATGTTAAACAGTGTTAGCGTAATACTAGGCAACAGAGTTGCTCGTGCTGGTGGTGAATAATGAACTCAGACATCATAAACCACTATGACACAATAACACGAGCACAACTAGCAGCTATTGAAACAGTACAGTTGCTGCTATAGTTCCAGTTATATGTAGTAACACCATCATCAGTTGCCGTTCTGTATTGCATTTGCAATGAGAAAATGAAGAAATTACTTTTAGCCTGCAAAATACTAAAGTTTTTATAGCCTGGATTTAAACCATAAATGCTATTTGCCAATGAGAGAGTGAAAATACAACAATGGAAACAAGGGGATAAAGTCTTAAAAACATAAACGTAAAAGTAAAGTTTATTGGCCTGCAACTATAAAGGACATAAAAACAATTGTTGGCAACTATTTGTAAGGCAAGAAAAGTGTGTAAAATAGCCAAGTAAAAAGGAATTTAAACAGTTGTACCCAATAATCCAGCAGTCTTAGTAATAATATTCAAGTAATTTCCGTTACAGAGTTCAATGCAATCCTTTAGAAATAAATTTCCCGTGCTTTATTTACGATTCTCTGAGTCCGTCTGTTGGCATACTGTCTCTACATTTCAATCCTTTAAAAAACAAACTTTTACAAGAAAGAGATAAAATTTCTCATAAAAAAAGAGAACTTCAATTGCATATTAAAGGATTTATTTTTTTTTTGTGGCGAGCAGAGAGTAATTGCAAGTGGCAAGAAGTTGCAGAAATGTAGCAGCCACATGAAACTGAATACATATTTATTCAAGAAAAGAGGTTTAATTGTGATTTTGCATAATTAAAACTTATAATTAAAACTGTTTACTTTTTCTTGTCTCTTATCAACTGCGTTTTTCTGTGTTTTATTTTTTTTCTTTTCTTGTTTGCCAGCATTAATCTTAAGTGAGGTGCAAGTGGCATTCATTTGAAATTTAAAAAGAGAGTATAAAGTTTACAATAGTTTTATGGCTTTAAATTAAATTTAAGACATTTGCCTTTGCCTTATAATTTAAAGCATACAAAGAAGATAGTAGTTGATTATAAATGAGTTCATCGTTAACATCGGAATATTGTTGGTGTGGTGATAGAAATTTGAGTTCAACAAATTGCTTGCCTGTTAACAATTTCTTTACGTTTTTGGGCCTATCGATTGCGTGTGTATTTAGCACCAATAAAGAATTTGTGAAAAATATCTTTCAAACCATGAAAAACAAACAAAAAAACAAACGACTGACTGTCTTGACAACAGAGAGGCCTATACAAAAAAAAAAAAAAAAAATAAAGAAAAAGAAAAAAGTGTAAGCACGTGTAGTGAGTTTAAAAGCTTTTTATTTGCCTTTTAACCACTTGACACATCAAAAAACGGAAAGAAGAAACACTTACAACAAAAGAAAATGAAACAGAAAACAGAATAAAAAAAAAAAAAAAAATTATGCCTAAAACATGAATAATTTTCAAATCAAAAACTAACACATGCCATGCCTTGGCATGTAACAAAAAGATCCCGTGTGTTAAATCATATGGAAACGGAATACAAAAATGGAAAACAAAAACAAAAGAATAAAATAATAAAAATTAAATATTAAAATATTAAACAATCAAAAGACTTAGACAGGCTGTCTACTGATGCATACTCTATAGACTTTTGAATTTCAGACAAATGAATCGTAAAATATTGTATAAAATGAACATACATCCCACAGCAGCTGGCAACATTTGTTGAATTTCCTATTTTTGTTATGTTTCATAATGGTATTGGTGTTGCTGCTGATATTGGTGTTGGTGTTGACTGGTTCGCTTGCCTATGAACAGATAGATGCTTGCTTGCTTGTGTTTTTTTTATGACTTTCCTCTCATTTCCAGTTATTAGACGTTTCAAAATTATGCCAGTATTTTCTTAAATACAATACAAAATACCCGTAGTAATAATAAAAATAAAATGAAATGAACTGAAGAAACAAAATGTGATAGACACTGTGTCGCCGTGGGTAAAAGTTTGGTAAGCAAAGAAATCGCCGATATGCTGTCTTCTGAAGTGAACTGTTAAAACGTGCAAATTATTATGATTTCATAATTTCTAAAAATAGATTTGTTAGAGAAAACAATTAAATCATTGCCTATCCTATCGTATCCAATAAATAAATTGTTTCTTATAATAAAATAATTTTTCTTGCTGTTATTAATAACATTTGCAATGGTTTTTACACTCAAGAAATATTTTATGTATTTGTTATTCACTTTAAATCAAAGTAATGTGCTTAGCAGAGATCAGCAATGAATCGTTTTTTTCGCTATTCATAAGCACTCATGAAATTTTAAATATAAGTGACACAACAATATTGATTTAAGTTTTCTGATTAATTCGTACTCACTACAACATTGATTTATAAGTACAGGTTGCAATGAGTATGCGTACAACGTTGACATCAAACTCATACCATTCGAAATATGTTCGATTCATAAGTCTACACATTTAAATTCATACATACATACATATATACATACATAATTGGTCATTACAACCCTTCAGTTAGGATTACGAGACTTAGCTTCTCAACCATAGTTGCCAGATAAATGAAGCATCAAATCGTCAAATATTTGAGAAAAAATCGTCAAAATCGTCAAAGACGTTCATTGAAATCGCAAAAAAAATCATCAGAAAAAATAAATAAATAAATTGAAAGGTTTTTAAAAACAAAAACATATAAAGTCAATGTTAAGCAACAATAATATTGCATCATCTATAAATATTAGGGAGTCAGAAGATCTTGATGTTATGGGCATAAAAAATCAGCGTGATGTTCACTAGAACTGACACATTTTTCAGTGCCTTGGTTTCTTAAGACGGTGCAATAAATACTTCACTTCATCTGATCTACTTACTATTTACACCATTAATAACCGACCGAGAATGTAATACAACTCTCATGTATGGCTTGACCCTTAACAATTACTTTGAGGCTTCTCGACCGTTTACAGGGGAGGCCGTAGTAGCTTGTTAATCACGATAGTGTGTCCAATTCTATTGATTCATTGGAGCATCATTGCAACGTGGCTTGTCTTTCACTGTTCTATCGGATATTACTTTTGCGAAGTAAGGGGACTTGTTTATGAAAATCATATATTCCTACGTAACACTCGTCTTTCCAGGCCAGCACATCCGTATGTGGTCGATTGGCCAGTGCATCGTACACTGCACTACAGACAAAGTTCGTTTGTTAGACGGACTATGGAACTCCCTTCCTACAGAGATCTTTCCTGTTACTTATGGTAAATTATAATATTCAAACCTAGTGCCCATAAACACTGCTACCTTTTTCCTCCTTTCCATAATATATTTTCCTAGTTCCAAACACAATGCCATCCATCCCCTGATAATTTATGCTCAACTACAATGTTATTTAGGAGTTGAATTTTTTTGCCTTTTAATGTACTAAAGTAAAGGAAATGATGTAAATTTTTAATTGCTAAAAATCGTCAAAATAAGGGTAGAAATCGTCATGTCGTCAATATGATATTTTTGGAGCAAAAATCGTCAAATCTGGCAGCTATGTTCTCAACACCACTTATGTTGTGTGTGTTAATTTCATACATGTGTGGCGGGACCTACAAGTTTAAAGTCGATTCCGAATGACAAATTTTTGAAAAACTGTTCATGGCAATTTTATTTAATCTCAGAGTTTTTGCCAGAAGTCTGCTGAGTGGAATTCGACGAAGAAATATTTTTCAAATTTCGTTTTGAACCGTGGCTTTACGTCTAATAAGCCAAAACACGACCTTTATTCGAGTGACTAGAATCATTCATCAAAATTTACAGTCTTAGTTAATGTTACATTGACAAAAAAAAAAAAAAAGAAAAAGACACATAAGCAGAAAAACAGAGCAGCAAGAAGAGCAAACACACAACCTTTTAGTGAGTATTTTAGTGTTCGTAGGCGACTCATACTTATTTTGTGATTCGTGTATATGTTGAGTTATGGAGAGTGGAAATCATTAACATCATATGTGTTGTTAAGTATGAATATGATGAGTACTTCAAACTTTGAATATGAGTAGAGGAGGTTCCATGATATTAAAATAAGTATGAATGCGTATAAGTATCAGAAATTATGAGTATGATTCGATTCTATTCATCTTTTTGAATACTCATTGCTGATCTCTGGTGCTTAGGCATTTTATAAGTTATTTGCATTTTGTAAATTATTTTACAGATGTAAACTAATAGTATGCGAAATCAAGATACGAGTTATCCGTGATCTGAAACAATACATTAATAATAATGCACGAATATACATACATACATATATGTATTTGAAACTATGTACTTAAGTTTATAAATGCATAACAAATTGCCTTTGGCTTTGTTTGTTTTTTATTTTATTTTGTATATCAAGATTTTCTGTTTGACTTTATAATTTATTAACATTTTTGTGTTAACATTTTGCCAAGCAATATGTTAACAAAACATTTAAAATCTTAAAAAAAACCTGGTTTATTTAATTAAAAATGTTTACATAATGCAATATATTAACACTAGCATTTGACTTGATCTCCACTGGCAAAATTCTTTGTATATTTATGCTTAAGGATTGACCTTTAAAATTTGCAAACAAAACTTCAGTTTTTTTTTTTTTTTTTTAATTTTAAACGCAAAAAAAATTCCAGATATTTCGTAATAATAATGCGTGCAAGTCGGCATTCATGACAAATGAAAATATGTACAGTGAGCATCAAAAGAAACTGTACAGTACATATGGATAAAATTCGAACAATCACCAAACTGAACTTTTACTACTTAAGGAGAGTAACCGAAAAAAATTTGCAAATATTTAGAAATTTTTTTTGTTTCAATTTTAAAAACTGGCAATGAATTAATGAATAAATAAAAATAACGGTAGTTTATTAATTTATATATATTTTTAATGTCTAGTTTCTTTTGACGCTCACTGTGTACGTATTATATTTGTATCCGATGCAAGTTGAATGAACTTGAGTTTTTGTACAACATTTGCTCTTATTATTGTATTGCTATTTATAATAAATTACTGTTATTTTTATTATTAATTTTTGTTTTTGTTTCAAATTTCCCCTCTGTAAAATTGTTCATCATTTCTGCTTAATATTTTCAAAATTAAAAATTATTTATTTTGTTTTTTTTTTCTTGTTTAATTTTAAATAATAGTTCATTACGAGCATACACACATGCATTATTAACATTAAATTTTTTTTTCATTTATGGTCTCTGTTGCCTACATTGTTAATTTACCACAATTGTTTTTTTTTTAATAAATTTCCCTTGTACGGAAGTATCTGCCTCCGGCAAATGTTACACCATACGTACATACATACATATCTGTTGTATGTTGGTGTATTGAAAATTTAATTTTTTAATTTAAATGAAACCCTCTTTAAACCAGACACGTTGACATTGACGTTCACGTTCACGTTCACGTTTTTCTGCGTGCAAATGAAATGAATTTTTGAATTATTAACACGTCCCCAATTAAATAAAAAAAAAGACGAGCGAAAACAAATTGTTTTAATAATAATTAATTCAATTGTTTATATCTTTGTTGTTGTTGTTATTGTTGTATTCAATTTGTTTATTTTATAAATAATTTGTTAACTTAATTACAAGCCTCGAAATTGTATTGTTGCCAAAAATGTTGCATTGTAATGCTGCTGCTGTTTCATTTAATTTGTATACAAAAGTATTTCAATTTATTATTTGTGCTTTCTATAAGGTTCATACATACGATATTAAATAGAATTGTTTTAAATATAAAAGTTTAAGTTTTTATTGCCTGGATTTAAATATTAAATTCTATTTGCCAGAACAAGTGAAAATACAGCAAAGAAAACAAGAGGAAAAAGGCTTAAAAACATAAACGTAAATGTAAAGTTTATTTGGCCTGCAACCAAAAAGGACATTAAAACTATTGTTACCAACTATTTGTAAAGCAAGGAAAGTGTTTAAAATAGCCATGTAGAAAGGAATTGTACCAGTTGTACCCCCTAATTCAGCTGGTAAACAGATCTTAGTAATAATATTCAAAGAATTTCCGATACAAAGTTCAATGCAATGCTTTAGAAATAAAATTTCCTTAACGATTCTCTGAGTCCGTCTGTTGGCATACTATCTCTACATTTTAATCCTTTAAAAAACAAACTTTTACAAGAAAGAAAGAAATTCTCATAAAAAAAGAGAATTTCAATTGCATATTAAAGGATTAGATTTTTTTTGTGGCGAGCAAAGAGTAATTGCAAGTGGCAAGAAGTTACAGAAATGTAGCAGCCACATGAAACTGAATATTTATTCAAGAAGAAACGAAGGTTTAATTGTGCTTTTGCATAATTAAAACTTATAATTAAAATATTCAATATGGTTCATATAAAATATAAAAGTTTAATAACACTATGCGACAAAATAAAAAAATTAAATACACCCAGCTAATGACATAGTGTAAGTCATGAGTTTTGTTAAGTAGTACTCAAAAATATTTTTTATATATTTCTTGAACCCTCCAAACTTGTTTTATTTGACAAAAACTTTTTTTTTTTTTTGAATTTTACTCACAAATTTATTGATTACACAAACGCTTCTATACCGATGTTCAAAATTTAAACCTTATTAGAAAGAAGAGGAATGGGCCTTTAAAACGATATACATATACATACATATATATTATTTGACTTAATATGCTGTGGAGTTTGATGAGGTAAACTTGACAAATGCGAATTTTTTTCATATTTTTTCAAGTTTGTCCGTTCATAGTAGCAAACTTTAATTAAAAAATATGAAATAAGTGAAATATTAAACAAGTAATGACATTCTGAAAGCACATTATCTTGTGAAGAGACTGACACTTCGTTTGATCAAATCGGACAAAAATTACCGTAGTTATTATTTAAAGAGTCTAACAGTCGAGTTATATATTACATATATACATACATACATATACAGTGAATAGTGAATCACAGTGAAAATGGCCCACCATGAAATTACATCAGTATTTGGTTTATATTTATTAAAAAGGAAGAAAATAAAATAAATATTTTTGTTTAAAATAAAGTTTATTTGGTATTCAATATAAGGAACTAAAAAATTCTTTTAATTACATTATTAATTCATTCAAATTTATCTCACAATGAAAATGGCCCAGTATATTATTATTAAAGAAATAACGTTTTTTTATTTTTAATATTTTGTAGGAAAGCCTTATTACCGATTTTAAACGATTAGGAATGAATTCTACTAACTTTTTTGTATAACTTGGAGAAATTTTTTTGAACTGTTTTTGTTTCTGATGTAAAAAATCAATGAATTAATAATGTAATTAAAAGAATTTTTAGTCCCTTATATTGAATACCAAATAAACTTTATTTTAAACAAAAATATTTATTTTATTTTTTCCTTTTTAATAAATATTAACCAAATACTGGTGGGCCATTTTCACCGTGATTCACTGTATATTTTCAGATGAACTTTTAGTTCAAAAATTTTCAGAATTTTTGATGGATTTGGATTGTTATCGCAAAATGTGTCAATTTCATATTTGAACGACCACCAAAATTGGCCAATTTTTGCGCAAAGAGAAATAATAATATTTGCAAAAAACACAAATATTAGCCGACTTCTGGTGGTCGTGGAAACGTGAAATTGATACATTTTGCGATAATAAAAAATTTTTTTTGAGTTCTACTCAACAAGACTCACAACCTACACAATGTCATTAGCTGGGTGTATTTTGACTGTCGCATCGTGTAATTAATAGAATAATCGAATTTCGAATTGTTTACAGTACTATTTTAGATTAAATTTGTAATTATAACGAATTTAAAAGTTGATAGAGCTAAAATAAACTTAATATTCTTTAAATTGAAAAACTATTTATAGGCATTATGAATTCCGATTTCTAATATTTAGTTTTAGTACCATTTTTGAAAGTTTTATTTACAAACATTTTTTTTCAAATTTAAAATTTGCTCGTATTTTCAACAGAAAAATGAAATAAAATCGAACCTGCCCTCTCCATCACACCCAGTAATCAGTAATGATGGTCAAGCCATCCAACAAATAACAATACAGGCATAAATATGTTTAAAAATAAATTCATAATGGAAAAAGGTGCTAAATCACTGCAAAAAAAAAAAAAATAAAAAAAAGGTAAAAAAATTTAAAAAAATTTCTTTAAATAACAGTTAAAACTTATAAGACTGATTGATTAAAAAGCTGAATGAGTTTTTATTTTTTTTTTCAAAATAAAATCACAATAAAGTGTAAATTTATTGTATAAAGAAATTGTTTATTCTCCTATCTTTTTTTTTTTTTTTTGGAGGCCGAACTATGCATAAAAAAAGTTAATTTTATAAAAAATTATACGCTTTTTTTTATTTGAAATTCACATGAAGCAAAAAAAAAAATGGTTGAAATGATCTCAAAGATAAATAACCATAAGATGTGGCGCGTGGCTATATAAAGAAAACAAAAACAAAAAAAAAAAAATTAACGAACAATATCTGTTGTTGTACAGAAGAGTAATTTAATCAAACAAGATCACATGACAGGATCATTAACTTTTTCGTCATCATCATCATAATCGAACGAGATCAACGTGCAACGTCATAATATACATACATTAACCTGGTGACAGTCTTTGGATAACACAATCTGTTAGTTTGTCTGTCTATTTTCTCTGCTGTAATAATATTTTTCAAAGTGTTACTTAAGATGGACCATTTAGGCTTAAGACACAACCAAAAAAAAAAAAAAATTGTTTTTTTTTTATTATTTTTTTTTTAATTTAAGAATTTTTTTTGTTTTAATGGCCTAATGTTTGTTAAGCTTTGTATACATACTCGTACTTATAAATACATACATATGTATTGAAATTAATAATTGATTATTATATTGTATTGGCATTTCATTTCTAAAAACAACACAAAACAAATAAAATTCAAACAGCAATTTCCCAAAATCTGGGTCAAAGCGTGTATACAAGCGCATAGGCGTGTGAGTGAGTCTTATAGAGGGATGAGTGTGTACGTATGAATGATTGAGTGAATTCTAGAAATCTAAATATTCATGGTTATTTGGTAATCACTATTACTTATACAGTGGGGGTCAAAAGAAACTGTACACTAAGGATAAAATTCTAACAATCACCAAAGTCAACTTTTATCACTTACGGAGAGTACCCGAAAAAATTTGCAAATATTTCGAAATTTTTTTGTAATTTTCTTTTTTGTTTTAATTTCAAAACTGGGCAATGAATAAATAAAAGTAACGGTAATTTATTTAGGTATATATTTTTTTAATATATAGTTTCTTTTGGCGCTCACTGTATGCCTATTATAAACGTTTTTTCTTAAGCATATCATACATGGGACTTCCTTATCAACTGTGACCATCACATGTGCTACATTATGTAATATGGACTCACAGGCAACATACCTTCCTTTATGCAATTTTACAAGGTCCGCGTCACATTATTTTTCTAAACATTATTATTTATTTGACATAGAAAAACAACAACAAGAAAATGTATATTTCTTCTTAATGTATAGTTTCTTTTGACGCTCACTGAACTGTGTTGTTTTGCTTCAATTCTTCTTTTTAGTTAGTTCTTGTTTTGCCTTTCTGCCCCTTCAAATCTCCACGATTTCGATGGCTTAGCAAAGAGTCATGGTAACTCTATATTTTTAATATTCTTTTATTTTATTTTATAGACTATAATGTTGTTGTTGTTGTCGTTGCTTAAATAAGTATTTTATCTTTATGAGAAAGTGAAAAAAAAGCTTTTAAAAATTGTCTTTATATTATCATACTACATACGTGTGCCTTTTAAGCAGTTGGCAAATATTGAAATTTATTTAAACTTTTATTTGTTTTAAAAACTGTAGTTTTAATACTGTTTTCAAGATGACTTTGTAAGTGGGTTAATGTCCTGCAGTTTTCTTTAACCCTTCTACTCACTATCTTGTCAATATCTTGTACTTGTAGTTTACTTATGTTCACAAAAATAGAGAAAGAGATGAAGAGGAAAATAAAATCAGAAAAAGTAGAAACTGGGTCAATAGGACACAACAAACTACATGTTCTTAAGAGCAAATGCTTTACATACATATATACATACATGTACACATACTACAAGTACACATATGTACACATGCATACCTCATATAATGTTTATGCATATTGACCTCTTCAATATTCAACATCTTATTGGTTTACTTAGAGCATAACACTAAACGTAAATTGGGTTGGGGCCGGATTATTTGTAAATCCCCAACTGCATGTTTACATTTATAATCCCGTTACATTTGATTGAACAATAACCCTGTTGCTGTTGATTTGTCATTCAAAAGGTCACAAATGGACATGAGCGGCATCAATTGATAATGATGGATTAAAAACTCGATATTTTCTCTTTAAATATTATGCCCTCCTAGTATGTTTGACATGCAGTATTAAGAAGTTTGTTTGTTTTCATAAAAAATAAGGTCAAAATGAGCAAAACCATTCGATATAGTGATATATATATATAATTAGTCATTACAACCCTTTAGTCAGGATTACGACCTAGTTTCCCACACCACTTATCTTGTGTGTGTTAATTTTATACATACATATGTACAGTGGTGGCCATATAATTAGAAACGACTTAGCAACGCCTTTTTAATATTTTTTTTTTGAGACATGCTGGTTTTTTTGCGCAATGCACTTATGAAGTCCCGACTCCTGTAAACTCCTGTCCGTGTGGATATTTCTGACGTTATATTTTGCTCAATTTCAGCCTTTATTCCACGAGAAGACAGGAAATGGTTTCTCTTACTGGCCCTACAAATAATTCTGTCTTCTGCTGGAATGGTTTTTCTGGCTCTAGGCTTCATGGCAGGGGTTTTAAACAATTGTTGTGAGATAAGATGAGATCTTAAGGACAAAAACCCTCGAAATACCGATGAATTGTTTCAGCTGGTGCAACAAAGCTGGCAAGACATATCAGTACAAACAGGACAACGTTTGATGCAAAGTTTGCCGAAAAGACTTGCAGATGTTGTTCAAAACAAGGGCTATCCGACAAAATATTAAAGAATATGCCCATTAAATTTGAATTTATTAAGATATTTTTAAGCTGTTTGTAAGAATTTTCTAATTATATGACCAACCTGAAATTGGTGTTTTTGTTTTTAGCTAATTTTTTTAAAAATGATATTGATGCTTTGAATTTTTTTTATTTTAAACTTAAAGCTAACATGTTGTACTGTCTATTTTAACTATTGGTTTTAACATGGGTAACACAGTTTTGAAAACAAATTAACAAACATACATGTTGCTAAGTCGTTTCTAATTATAAGGCCACAGTTTAAGTTCGATTTCGAACGACCGATTTTTTAGAAACTTCTTGTCAATTTTATTCACTTTCAGAGTTTTTGTTGAGAGGTAGTCGCCGAAGAAAGTTTTTTTCATATTTCGTTTTTTTTTTTGAGATATTTGACCTGGGGTTTGAACAGTGGCCTCCCGTCTAATAAGCCAACACACTACCTACTAGACTACGGCGACTAGTCCAGACCAGTCTGATTATAATAACATTTAATTCTAGTATTAAGAGAGATAAAAATCTCTCTAAGATTTTTGTGTTTTTTGTTCTAATGAGGCCGCTGGTTGTACAATATGATTAAAAAAAAATTCGCAACGTGTGAAGAAGACGACCAGCTTGTTTATTCAACATGTACAGGTAGTCCCCGACTATTCGCACTTACGATCATTTTTTTTTCTAATTTTTTTCATAGAAAATACTTAAAGAAGACAAATATGTAGTTGCGGGGAATTAATAAAATATAAATTTTCTATATATATATAAGTAAATATAAATATAAATTTTGGGTAGTTTCATTTCTCCTGACCCACAAAGTTAGTAGTACAGTATGTAATTTTTTTCTTAAATTTTTTTTTATATGAAATTCGACTTACGAATTAATCGACTTACGACCGATGACCAGGAACCTATCTCGGTCGTAAGTCGGGGAATACCTGTAGTTGTACAACTAATCGCATTTTACAGTTTTGCTTTAATTTGTGCAATCACAACATGAAAACCACATGCTATGGTGAGTCCTGCTTCACAGCTAGACTCACTTGGCCCTCGATGGTTAGAAGGCGCGCCAACCATTTACTCGGACTTGATCGCAACGTTAGCTCGATCACAGTGGCTATGATCATTGTGTTATGGGAAGACATGCGGAAAGAATGCAGCTACCATCTAACGACTTCTGCCGCGGATGCAGATCTGCTGAAGAAGAGGAGACTGTTATCCATTTTCTTTGTCAATGCCCATCTCTTTCAAAGTGCAGATATAGGCTATTTGGCTCTCCAATATTTGTCGGAGCTATTATCCATTGTTGTCAAGGTTGTATCTTCGTTTATAAAACTTTCAGGTTGGTTTTCCTGCATAGGGTAGTCGTGCTTTTAATGTGCAGCCCAACTTCTTCCATAGTTTGATGGAACTCGGTCAGTGCAGGGTTGGCGTTTACCTGCACAAGTGTGCTTTTGGTGTCAATGTTATTACTCCCACCTACACCTACCATATGCCATCAATCATGATTATATTGGTTTTATAAAGAAATTACTTTTATCACAACCCAATTAATATAGTTTGTTGCTGTTGTTTTTATTGTTTTTCGTTTTTGTTTTTATGATTCTAAAAGAGAGTCCATGCATTTGAAAATGATATGAATGAACAGAGCAAGCAGCAGCCACCATCAGAAATTTCGTTCGTTTTTTTAAGTGTACGGACTCTGCATTGAAATCGTAAATTTAAATTTTTTGTGTTTCTTTCGAATTTTTTAATCAATTTTCAGAAGAAATATGAAAACAATCAACCCAAATATTGAATAATTTGCAAAAAAAAAAGAAATAAAAAAAATATTATAATTTTGTTTTTTTCGTTTTTTGTTTTTTATTTCTGATGAAATTTAATTAAAGAACAGAAAAAAAGAGAGAGAAAAAAAAACACGAAAGAAAAAACTCAGAAATATTTTAATCATTCTTTTTCAACAATTCCAATAAATTAAGAAATGTCTTCTTGTTTTCTTTTGTTGAAAACCCTTTCTCTCAGTTTGAAGAATTTCTTGGGGGCTTATATAATAGTTTGCGACAATAAGACTTTGTTTTTTTTTATATTCCATTTATCTTTTATTATTCAACATAAAAAAAAAAAAAAAACAAAAAAAAACGAAGTAAAATATATAATAAATTTTATTTTTAATGAAATTTTATTTCATTGTTATACAGTCAAAGAAAAAAGTCTACATACACCAATGTTTTTCCCCAATTATATTATATTTTTTTAAATTCTTAATTGTAAACACCTTTAATAATGCCATAACATATTTTTCAATTTGGAAAAAAAACATCCTAAAGTGTATGTAGACTTTTTTCTTTGACTGTACATTGGCAGAGGCGACATGAAGACTTAATGTACAACATTTAGTGCACACACAATCTCCTCACTCTTTCGCTCTCTCTCTCTCTCTCTTTCTAGTTGAATGACACATTTGTCTTGTTTTTTTTTGGATTTGGATTTGAATTGAGATTGTGTCAGTTAGTTTTGTCGGGTTTCTCTGGCGGTATTCCTTTTCATGATTATTTCTCATTTTTCCCATGTTGTATTTTGTTTGTCTTGTATTTTATGTTTTATGTTTCGAAATGTTTTCTTTGAGGGCAAAGAACAAGATAAACTAAACCAACAACAGTGGCATGTTGTGTCATATATGTGCAGACAAGTGGAAGTTTTCAAATATTTTAACTCATTCCTTATGCGGGTGGGGGGTTTTTTTGTATCAGTTTGCCTGCTTCCAAATGCTGTCATGATGCATTCTGTAATTCTCTGAACATCTAGCAACATTGCTTAATATTAAGAAAAAAAAAATAAATAAAGAATAGAAACTGGACAATTTTATTAATATTTCGTCTCCATCTAAGTAATAAAAATAATTTAAAATTCGTTAGGGAGCAGTCGTTAGTTATATTTTAAAAAATTTTTTTTTTTTTTTTGGTTAGATGTTGGAAGAAATATTGTCTCCATTTCTATTAAAATATGCTGCTTGAAGGAATTGAATCTTTTTTTCAATTCTTATTTACTTTTCTTGTATATAAATAATGCATTCTTTTAAATCAGTTGTCTTCAATTGTATTCCTACGCATTGAAAGCTGTAATCAAACGCAAGGAAGCGGAAACTGTCAGTGGTGTGTGATGTGCTATTGTTGTTGCATGTTGCTGAGGAAAAGGACAAAAACAAGAAATTTTAAAACATGAGCTGCAAACGGTTCAAACGTAATTGACAGTCAAAAGTATACATTTTTACACACTTCCTCTGTTATGTTGCCATGATTGTATACAGAAATGGAAATGAAAATGTATAAAAATAAAATGTAAACCGATTGAAATCGGTATTGTATTGCGTGTAAAGCATCAAGATGATGATGATTATTATGATGATGTAACGCAAGTGAATAATTTCTTAATTAGAATGAATCAGGTTAAAACAATTCTTTTTAGAACGCACGTTTTCGTAATTCACGTTCACAACAGCAATTGAAAGAGTACAACTTTCACTGACATTAATGAGCACATTCTACAAATCCATTTAACGTTTAACGTTGTGCTGCTCCTGTTTCACTATCACGCAGTAAGTAAGCAGAATTAAAAATTTTCTCATTCCATTCGTATCAGAAATACATACATATTTGCTGATGCAATAGTTTGATTCAATTTTATTTCTGTTGTCGGGGGTTTTTTTTTCTGTTATTTGTGCCACACTTTGTTTTATCTGAGTTTAATTTATGGGAAAAATTTAAAAAATCTTTTAATATCAGTAGCTGTGCTGTTGTGTTTGTTCTTTTTATTTTCTTGACTGGCAGTGTGTTATTCAATTGCAACTAAAAACGATGATTGGCAACAACTTCTAATGAAAAATGCTACATTAAAATGCATTATTTTGCAAAAAAAAAATATTTATTTTTTTTGCAATTCCATGGGAATAGAGGCACCGGCAGAGAGGGCGAATACTATGCGCGACAGTTGAACGTACATAATATTCCCTCGTATAATATTTGTCATTTTAAAAATATTTTTTTATTTTTTATTCCACAAAAATATTTTATACTCGTAACTGCTTAAACATATAAATTTTCAACACATTTTTGTTATTTTTTTTATTTTATATTTGTGATATATTAAAGAAAAAAATGCAATAAATTTTGCTAGAGCTTAACACTGTCACCAAAAAAGAAATGAAATTTTCAGTTTTAATGGAGCATAACTAATACCGCTAACAGGCTATAAATATCAAAAACAATTCTAAATTTTACTCAAATAGAGTACATATCGTTATGTAAAGAAGATGAATATAAAATTAAATTTAAAAGTTTCCTTTTTATCAATAGCGACAACAGAGTTATTAACTCAGTAGGGTACATACATACATAACTGGTCATTACAACCCTTCAGTCAGGATTACGACCTAGCTTCTCCATCACTAATATTTTGTGCGTTAATTTAATACATTAGTGGCGGAAGCTACAGTTTAAAGTCGACTCTGAACAACAGATTTTTTTGTGAAGCTTTTCATGGCAATTTTATTTCACTCTCACGGTTTTTGTCATAAATCTGCTGAGAGGTAGACGCCAAAGAAATATTTTTTCATATTTTCATGGGGTTTGAACCGTGACCTTACGTCTAATAAGCCAACATACTACCTATCAGACTACGGCGACTCTGTAGGGTATACATACATAATTGGTAATTACAACCCTTCAGTTTGGATTATTGACCTAGTTTCTCACACCACTTATGTTGTAATGTGTTAATTTTATACATAAGTGGCGAGACCTACTGTTTAAAGTCGACTCCGAACGACAGATTTTTTTGAAAAACTTTTCATGGCAATTTTATTTACTCTCAGAGTTTTTGCCAGAAATCTGCTGAGAGGAAATCGCCGAAGAAAATACTTTTTGTATTTTGTTTTGATGTCTGGCCTGGGGCTCGAATCCTGGCTTTACGTCTAATAAGCCAACACACGATCTACTAGACTACGGCGACTGCCTCTGTAGGGTATACATATACAATAAAAATGTTGCCAAAAACATGTTTAAAGTCAGTGGCGCTCATGTTAGCGATCGTATTACTAAAATGTATTCAATAATAAAACATAAATTTCTTATGAAAACATTTGTATCTAAAAAAAAATATGCTGTTTTTAAAATAATATCGTATCATATTAACAATTTTTTGTTTCATTATTATTAAATTCCATTAAATATGATACGAAGCATTGTTTACCGATCAGCTAAAGTGAACAGCAATGCAATTAAAAAATACCCGTAAAATGAAAATTGAAAATAAATTCAAAAAATTATGAAAACTTCATAATAAATTACAAGACTTTAAAGTTTAACAATGTTAACATTAAATATAATACACGTTACAATTTCACAAATTATTGACAAAACTTTACGTATTTATTGAATGACTTGGTTGAAACGAAAAATAAATTTCTTAAAACATTTCAATGCCATCATAATCCTTTTTGTCATTTTGTTTTGTTTTCTTTTATTGCTTCTCCTTAAGTGATGATTGTTGTTTGACATGAAATTGTTTGCGATTGCCTTTTGAATGATGGCAAAATGGCAAATATTTTCAGTTTTTAATTTCCAAAACTTATGGTAAAAAGGATAGAAATGTGTCAGCAGTATTGCTGTCAAACTGAAAACAAGAAATTGTGTACATACATACTGTGAGCGTCAAAAGAAAGTGTACAATTCAAAAAAAATACATTAATAAATTACCGTTAATTTTTTTCCAAATTATTTTATTGCCAGTTTTTAAAATTGAAACAAGAAGAAAAGAATTAGAAAATTTTGGAAATATTGTAAAATTTTTTCGGGCACTCTCCTTAAGTGGAAAACTTGAGTTGAGATTGTTAGAATTTTATCCATAGTGTACACTTTCTTTTGATGCTCACTGTATGTACACAAATTCATTTAAATAATATTGTATTTGAAAAAGAAGATTTTAAACAAAATGATTTTAAATAAAGGTCAACTACAAAGGACCCGGTTCGGTTGTGTAGCATTTCGTAACACAGTTTTGAATTGTAACATCGCACTGAAAAGATCTGTAAAATCTGAGTCGCTATAGAGTCTAGTGTGTAGTGTGTTGGAGGCCTCGGTTCAAACCCCAGGTAAGACATATCGATCAGAACGAAATATGAAAAAATATTTCTTCGGCAACTTCCTCTCAGCAGATTTATGGCACAACCAGATTGTGAGAGTGAGAGATTGTGAGAATTTTGATTCACATGAAAAGTTTCTTAATAAAATCTGTCGTTCGGAGTCGACTTTAAACTGTAGGTCCCGGCACCACTCAGTATGTAGTGTGTTGGCTTATTAGACCTGAGACCACGTTTCATACCACAGATCAGACATCTCCAATAAAAACGAAAGTATTTAAAAATATTTCTTCGGCAAATTCTTCTCAGCAGATTTCGGCAAAACCTGATCGTGAGAGTAAATAAAATTGCCATGAAAAGTTTCTCAAAATATATATCATTCGGAGCCGGCTTTAAAATGTATAAAATTAACACACACAACATAAGTGATGTGAGAAACTAGGTTTTAATCCTGACTGAATGGTTATCATGACCAGTTAATTGAATGACATGACTTTTCCGACAATGTGTTAAAATCATTAGGTTGAGTTATTATTGTCGATTTGGTGTAGATTTTATTGCTAAACGTGCTCTATTAGGATCGTGTGTACTTTTGTTTCTTTCTTTGTATGCTTTTTCTAAGTGAACAAATGAAATTATTTTAGGGCATATGTACATTAGAGCGACTCACCAAAAAAAGTCCTAGATGTACCCCCTACAAATGAACCTTGGACTTTTTTAAGATGACATTTAAAATATTTCGGCTCCAGCTTTGACCTCTTTGAAAAAGGGTCTATTTTTGGAACGCGAATTAGCGTGAATTTCAAAAAAAGCTGAGACCCGTATTTACTTAAATCGACTAAAGATTAAAATATATTAATTTGGCATTATTATTACAAACAACCCCGAACAAAAAATTCAAAAACCTTTTTTTTTCACAGAATATCCTTAAAAAAAGGACATGGATGATCGTCCTTGGAAAAATTGTATATACAGTTGGACGCGCCTTAAAAAACCTTTCTCATGATATACATATTTTATATGTTGGTAAGGAAACAGATCCTCAAATGAACAAAACATCCAAAAATAGACCCTTTTTCAAAATAGTCCAGCTCACGAGAGGTCAAAGCTGGAGTCGAAATATTTTAAATATCATCTTAAAAAAGTCCAAGGTTCATTTTTAGGGGGGGTACATCGAGCACGAATTTCACTTCCATACAACTTGAGTCGCTCTAATATACATATGTATAAAACCCATACGAATAGGAATGGCATTAGATTAGGTTAGATCAGGTTGTAGTGGTAGCTTTGATAACAAAGCTTACTTGAGCCGTTATAGCGGCTCGTTGTGAAGCCAAGAGTAAGCTTAGCCCCTTGTACTAACCGAATTCCATTGGACTTCAACGAAGAATAGGAATGGCATTAAATTGTTCAAATTGTTTTAACCATAATGGCCAAGTACCATGTTGCCATGTTGTGTTATTTAAATTTCAATTTTTGTTTATTTCCAGCCAAAAGAAAATAAATAAAACCAAAAACCAAAAAAATTTCCACACTAATCAATAACAAAACGTTATATTTCAAATGAAAATTTTATTTCAAAATTAATTAAAAAACAATAGATAGATAGAGATGCAATGATATTTGCTTATTTAAAGAGCCACACTATATGATGGCATGTTTACAAGAATATATTTTTTACTGACCCAATAAATATGTTATTGAGCTGTCAGCTTCATTCAACCTAAAGAGCTAGAGATGAAAAATAATGTTGACTTTAATTTATTGGAAATTTAAACATTTTTCGTAGAAAATGCAAACACGTGAATAGGCCTGAAATTCAAATGATATGAATGAAACATAAACAATAAATAACCCAGCAAACGTATTCAGTGGGTGTATGAATTTATTATCAACTGACAAATTTAAAGTTTCCTTAGCCGCGTAAACATTTCTTGGGTTATTATGGGAACGCATGCGATTATGCTAATGAAATGAAAACAGAAAACAGAGAGTGGATTTCACCAACCATTATGTAAATTTCATTAAATCCGAATGAGGTCATTGCCTTCTTAAGTGCGAAAAATTGGAAAATTTCTATATGCATTAACGGTGCAGCTATTTTTAGTCATTTACTGTACTTAACTTTACTTTACTTTACTATTTATAAAATAAATATTTTTTCTTTTCTTAAAATAACTTTTTATTTATTTTTTTTTTTATAGTCTTAACTTTTACGTAAAATCTCTGCTATACGTATGAGTAATTCGTATTTGATTTCAAAAAATCCTTTCGAACTTAAATTTATTGCGCCATTTAAAGCGTTAATTTTTAAATATTGAAATCGATTAATCGATTAAGACATTACATATTTGAAATTTAAATGAAAAATTAATTACTTTAATTTACCTTTCCTGCAGCATTTTTTATTTAGATTGTAACTCATTTACAGATCATTTGGGTGATAGTTAGTTATTTGCATTTAAGTAGACGATGTTCAATTATATAAATAATAATAATGATTGAATAGAAATTTCCTTGACTGGCATAAATAATTAATGAATTTTAAATTAAATGCTTTAATAATAAATGCATTTTTTTAAAATTAATATGCAAAAAAAAATAAAAAGTTAAATTAAAACGTATTTAATAGGAGAAGAGAGCAGCAGATATGAGAATACTACTGAATATCAGACGATATTTTATTAGTATTGATGTGCTTCAAATTAGAGGAAACAACTCATAATTTCCTATTGGATTATAAGAAATTGTTCTCTAAAACCACAACTTTAGAGTCCCTGTAAATGATAGTCCTCTGTCCACAAACAGATTTAAGAGTCTGGAATATGGCAAAGCTTTGTGAAGACTGGTAGTTGGTTACAGAAAAATGATTTACTTTCTTAGGTGCCCGAATATCCAAGGTTACTTTGAAGAAAATATGATTAAACTACACATGATCTAGCCTACGTCAGGCGCCACTGGTTTGGTTGAGTATCCTATGCAGATTGTAACCCAACATACATAACATACAGTATGCCCTCGATTTACGTCGTAGAATGTTCCGGAAAAAGGCGACGTAAATCGAAACGACGTAAATTGAATTTCAAATAACTCATACTATCAGATGCATTTATTTATGCACATTTTCCAAAAAAAAAAACTAAAATAATTCAATTTTTATTCTGTATAACTAACTACATACATAAATATAGATGGATTTTTGATTTGTTATAAAAATTTATTTCATATGTTGTTCACAAAAAGTTTAATACAAAACAAAAAATTATCCATTAACACTTAAATATTTTTTTTTTTTAAAACTCTATATTTTATTCAAATAGTTACACACAAATATTGAATTTTTTTTAAAGAGGGAATTCCCCTGATTTTGTTTATAAACAACAGAGGCGACGTAAATCGAATGACGACGCAAATCGAAGTTGAAGGGAACAAAATTTTTGACGACGTTAATCGAAACAACGTAAATCGAGACGACGTTAATCGAGGGAATACTGTAATTGGTTATTACAACCCTGTAACAACCACAGTAACATATTTTATAAGAATCAATTTCGATTACTTGCTTTCAAGCACTCCCGACTCCTCAAATCATATATACATACATAATTAGTCATTACAGCCGTTCAGTCAGGATTAAGACCTAGCTTCTCACACCACATATATTGAGGGCGTTAATTGTATCCATAAATGGCCGGACGTACAGTTTTAAGTCGACTCCCAACGACAGATATTTTTGTGAAACATTTTCATGGCAATTTTATTTACTCTCAAGGTCAGGTGTTGCCATAAATCTGCTGAGAGGCAGTCGCCAAGGAAATATTTTTTCATACTTTCGTTTTTGTTGGAGATGTCTGACCTGAAGTTTGAACCGTGGCTTCACTTCTAATAAGCCAACAGACTATCTATTACTCTACGGCGGATTCAAATAAAATATGTGTTGATATTAAAGGAAATCCAACTGAAAAAATTATAATGAAAAAATGTAATTTTTCTTAAGTCGTACAAAGAACATGTTACCGATATATCCCTCGTTTTACTAGCTAAGAAATATGTGAATAAATTAAGGTTTTACTCAATAGGCATGGTTTTACGACTACTTAATTTTATTTTAGAATTTTATTGTGACTTTATTTTGTTATAAAATGTTTCGGAAAAATCGTTTCTGAAAAATCTGAATCGTTTGGAAACGACTTTAAACTGTAGATCCCACCACTCATATATAAAATTAACGCACACAACATAAGTGGTGTGAGAAGCTAAATTGTAATCCTGTCTGAAGGATTGTAATGACCAGATTATGTATGTATGTATTATACCGGGTTATCCAGTTCGTGGTTTCAAAAGTAAACGTAAATAAAACACATATAAAATATTTTTTTCATGATATTTCTTTTTTTATTGTAAAGTTTGAACGTTGACATTATATGTGAAGAACTACATCGTTGATTCTTTTGAGGTAATTTTCGACCACTTTTTGACACATATTGGGCGGTATCTCAGCCATAATTTGACGAATGTTGGTTTTTAAGTGCTCAAGAGTTGAAGGTTTATCTGCATAAACACGGTCCTTCGCGTAGCCCCACAAAAAAAGTCTAATGGTGTCAAATCGCATGATCTTGGTGGCCAGTTGATATCGCCACGACGAGAAATTACGCGGCCAGGAAATGTCTCTTGCAATAAAGCCATATTCGCTAGAGTTGTGTGGCATGTGGCACCGTCTTGTTGAAACCACATATTCTCCAAGTCGTATTCTTCAATAGCAGGCAAAAAAAAGTCGGTTATCATATGATCATAACGCTCCGAATTGACGGTGACAGTCGTTCCATCGTCGTTTTCGAAGAAATAAGGCCGAATCACACCTTCGGACCAAAGAGCGCACCAAACAGTGACTTTTTCTGGATGTAATGGCCTCTCTTCAATTACTTGAAGATTCTCAGAACCCCAAATACGACAATTTTTTTTATTAACATACCCACCGAGTGGGAAATGTGCTTCACCGCTGAAGAAAATTTTGTTCTATACGTGGCTGTGGTAGAATCACCATTTTTGTAGTAGGTTTTGATAATTTGTATGCGTTGTGTGATAATTAAGCGATCCATTTTCGTCAATGTCAGACTTTCAACTGAAAAGAAAAAAATTGGTTTCACAACTTAGTTTGATAGATGTCGAATTCCAGTCGCATACTTTTGAAACCACGAAATGGATAGCCCTTTATTTTTGTATTTTTAAATAAATCTTAAAATTCAGAAATACTAAATGCAACTAAGCATATCGTTTAATCAATAAGAAAAAAAAATTATAAAATTTACAATACCCAAATTAAAGGATTTTTTTTAGTCTCCCTATCGTCATTCCCAATATCCATTTAAAGGATTTAAAAGTATAGCAAAAATAAAATAAAAAAATAATGATTTTCAAGTATAAATTTAAATGTTTATTAAAAAGATTAAAACAAAACTAAAAGTACTTGGAAACACATTTTAAACAAATTGTTTATAACTAGGATGCTAGTGCTAATGGGTAATTGCAAGTTTGATTGAATAGTCATTAGGTTGACTTAATATCTCTCAAAGCTAAAGCAACTAATCGCGCTTGAAACGTTAAAAGTTCATTGAACTTTTCGCTGCTAAGCAACCAATTTAAAAATTATTAATCGAACATAACTATTTCGTTACTCTGTTGAAATCAAACACGTTTAGAGAACAATTAAATAAAAAAAAAGTTGCATAAAAATATTGTTTAATCACTTTGTAATAAATAATGATGATGACGATGATGATCATGAAAAAAAAGGAAATAAAACTAAATTAAAAATAACTCTGTTGTAATTTGCTCCTCTACTAATCAAACGCTGACGTGCATTGAAAGAACTTTAGACGCGGTTTCATGTATTAAATCACATTTAAGCAACAAGTGTATGTAAATTTTTTTTTTTTTTTTTTGTACAGCACTCCCGGTGTTCAATGTAATAGCGACAGGTGTCATATACATTTTCATTTCTTTACAACTTTTATTCATTTGGTTTTTTTTTTCTTTACATTCTTTGCAATCAAAGTACATAAAGTATAGCAAACAATGCAAATATTTTTTTTGCTTTTCTTTTCTTTATTCTTTTAAGTTGCTTTGGTTTCTATTACAATTCTGTTTGTCTCCTAGCAGTGGGGCAGTGGGTAAGAAAATATAGACGGAATAGCTGCATTTGTACATCATGTATTCATTGTAACAACGACTTGGTAAGTGTAGTTAAATTTTTATTTTTATAACATTGGCTGACTGGCTAGCTTGTATTGTAATGGATTGCATTGTTAAATATCCGCCATAAAACCATCAATTAAATGCAAAAAAGAGGAAAAAAAATTAACGAATTGTACAAAAGCGGATTGTTAGAAACCATGACCATTGTTATTTATTTTTTTTTTGTTCTTTCATACTCATACGTACTCATACTTGTAGCCACACTTGGAAACAGAATAACCAGCTAGTCATTGTTAATGATTTTCAAGATTTATTCATATTCATACATAGCCCCTCTACTTGCAAACTCTTCTGTTTTCTTCTTGCAACCATTGAAAATGTAAGAGTGTTACTTTTGTTGTCAATTATACTTTTATTATAAAATAAATAAATAATATTCATTTGCATTTGAAGTTGTTGATATTGTTGTTGCTGTTGCATATTATATATGCATTAGAATGTATTCTTTGCCATTTTCTCAATAAAAACTTGCATATCTTGTATTCTTCTTTCGTTTTTAGAATTTCATATTTCTCCGCTTTTCTAAAACATAAATGTTTTCCCCTTGGCAGTCTTCAAATGCATAATAAATGTCATTACTACGTGTATTATGCATACCTTTGTAGCAGGGGTTTGTCGCTTGGATTGTTTCTTTCTTATAAAAAATTATTTCTTTTTTTTTCTTTACGATTACACCACTAAATGACCTTCAGCATTTATTTTCTTTAAAAAAAAATTATGAAATATTTATTAAACAACAATAGCAAATAAAATGAGACGATAATAATTAAAAAAAAAAAATATTCAACGTAATTCTAATAGGTAGTGTGTTGGCTTATTAGACGTAGGGCTCAAAACTCAGGTCAGACATCTCCAATAAAAACGAAAATATGATAAAATATTTCATAACCTGATCGTGAGAGTAAATCAAAATTGCAACGAAAAAGTTTCTCAAAAAAATCTGTTGTTCGGAGTCGACTTTAAACTGTAGATCCCGGCACCACCCAGTAGGTAGTGTGTTGGCTTATTAGACGTAGGGCCACGGTTCAAACCCCAGGTCAGACATTTTCAACAAAAACGAAAGTATGAAAAAATATTTCATTGACGACTGCCTCTTAGTAGATTTCCGGCAAAAACCTTGAGAGTAAATAAAACTGCTATGAAAAGTTTCTCAAAAAAAAATTGGTCGTTCGGAGTCCATTTTAAACTGTAGCTCCCCACCACTCATGTATAAAAATTAACACACATAACATAAAGTGGTGTGAGAAGCTAGGTCGTTGTGACTGAAGGTTTGTAATAACCAATTATGTTATGTATGTTAGCTTACTATGTATCTGCATAGGATACTTAACCAAACCAGTGTGGCCAGACGTAGACTAGACCATGTATAGTTTAATCATATTTTCTTTTAAGTAACCTTTGATATTCGGCCACCTAAGAAAGTAAATCGTTTTCCTGTAACAAACTACCAGTCTTCTCAAAACTTGTGCCAGACTCTATTAAAGTTTTCGATAGCCGTTTATGCTTTAAATTATTTAAATACAGAGGACTATCATTTACAGGGATTCTAAAGTTGTGGTTTTAGAGAACAATTTCTTATAATCCAATACGAAATTGTGAGTTGTCTCCTGTAATTTGAAACACATCAATACTAATAAAATATCTTCTGATATCAGTGTTATTCTCATGTCTGCTACTCTTTTCTCCCATGACATATTTTTTTTTATTTTTTTTTTTAAATTTTTCTTTTTACTTATTTACGTTTTTTTTGCATATTAATTTAAAAAGAATGCATTTTTATTATTAAATCATATTCTTTCTTTGCATAATAATTTAAGAAATGCATTTTTTTTATTAAAGCATACATACATACATACATAATTGGTCATTACAACCCTTCAGTTAGGATTACGACCTAGCTTCTCACACCACTTATATTGTGTGCGTTAATTTTTATACATGAGTGGCGGGACCTACAGTTTAAAGTCGTCTCCGAACGACAGTTTTTTGAGAAGCTTTTCATGGCAATTTTATTTACTCTCAGAGTTTTTGCCAGAAATCTGCTGAGAGGAAGTCGCCGAAGAAATATTTTCATAATTTCGTTTTGATGTCTGACCTGGGATTCGAACTCGGGCCTTCAGTCCAATAAGCCAACACACTACCTACTAGACTACAGCGACTTCAATTTATTATTATTAAAGCATTTAATTTAATTGTACTTTGTACGGCATAAGAGAAATTCAATTTTTCCATTATAAAAAATTCTATCAAACGGATTTCCTTCAATATCAACACAAAAATATTTTATTTGATTGTAAAAAATTATATGATTTGTCATAAAGTCATAAACATACAATTTTAACATTTAATCAGTTTGTGGTAACGTTAACGTTATTAATTAATAAGAATGTAAATTAAATAATATTAAATTTTATTGAATTGTTACCAGACTAATAAAACATGTCTATATGCAATGACAGCTCGTTGTGATTGTTACAACTTAAAACTAATTAGACTTAAAAAGAAAAAGATATTATTTTACTAAGTATACTTCACACAAAAAATAATAACATAATGCCTGATATTTAAAAGAACGATAAAACACTAGTAGTCGCCGTAATGCAGTAGGTAGTGTGTTGGTTTATTAGAGGTAAGGCCACGGTTCAAACGCCAGGTCAGACATCAAAACGAAATACAAAAAAAAATATTTCTTCGGCAACTTACTCTCAACAGATTTCTGGCAAAAACCGTGAGAGTAAATAAAATTGTCATGAAAAGTTTCTTAAAAAATTTGTCGTTCGGAGTGGACTTTAAACTGTAGCTTCCGTCACTCATGTATAAAAATTAACACACATAGCGTAAGTGGTGTGAGAAGCTAGGTCGTAATCCTGACTGAAGCACTATGAAATAAAGACCTGAATACATTTTATTTTTTTCAATACGACGGAACTTATTATCAATTTTGAAAGCTACAAACAATGCGAAAAATTTTTAATGAAAGTTTTACTTTTTTTTATCTTTTGTTTATTTGTATATAAAAAATTTTAATTGCATTTTTCTTCATGCCGCTAAAAGAGAATATTTTTTTTTTTTTAATTTAAGCCTTTAAATTCAAATTGCCAAATATATAATCCCTTAGAAATTGCCTTGTGTTGTAAATCATGTGTCAATAAAATTAAATTTTTTTTGTTTTCACTGTTTTTATATGAAATTTTAAATTCTCTTTAAGCTCTGCACATTTCAAATTTTTTATATAAAAAATTTTATTTTCTATACAATATTTATAATAGATTTTGTTGCAATGCCTTTAGAAAATTTTTCCTTTACATTTATGTAACTTTTTTTTTTTTTGCTGTATAAGATAGTAGTGACTTATACAAGCTCTGAAGTATTTTATTGTGTTCGTGTACTACGAGTAGACTACAACAAGTATGACAAAACAAAACAATCTGCTGTAAGCCTTCCTATTATTATTAGTTTGAAATACAAACAATAAGGAAAACTCTATTAAAATGAAAGAAGGGAAATTTGAATCCTACTATACAGTAATAATGGCCAATTAGCATACATACATATACACAAAATGATACAATAACTAATGCAGTACCAATATCAACTCAATTTTTGTCTTTTGAATTGTGCTATTCGAGCTAGTATGAATAATTAGAGTGTGTTTTAATATTGCATAATACAGCACAAGCACAAGCACAGCACAGCACAGTACTTTCTTGCCACAACTCTTGTTAATTGCAGACAATTTAAACAGTTTTGGTAGCATTTATATTTAAATGAGTTTTAGACCAGTCATCTCTACATGACTCGGTACACTCTGGTACATTCACACATACAGTGAGCGTCAAAAGAAACTGTACACTAAGGATAAAATTTTAACAATCACCAAATTCAACTTTTACCACTTTAGGAGGAGAGTGCCTGAAAAAATTTGTATGTATGTATTTCGATTTTTTTTGTAATTTTTTTTTTTGTTTCATTTTTTAAACCAGGCAATGAAACAATTTTATAATAAATATACATACATACATAATTGGTCATTACAACCCTTCAGTCAGGATTATAGACCTAGTTTCTCACACCACTTATGTTGTGTGTGTTAATTTTATATATAAGTGGCGGGACCTACAGTTTAAAATCGATTCCGAACGACAGATTTTTTGAGAAACTTTTCATGGCAATTTATTTACTCTCAGAGTTTTTGCCAGAAATCTGCTGAGAGGAAATTGTCGAAGAAATACTTTTTGTATTTTTGTTTTGATGTCTGGCCTGGGGCTCGAACCCTGGCTTTACGTCTAATAAGCCAACACACTACCTACTAGACTACGGCGACTTCAAATAAATATACATAATTATAATGTACAGTTTCTTTTGACGCTCACTGTATGTACATATGTCGTCTACAACTGCCACTCGTTCAATATATGTTTTGGTGGTGAGTAATTTTGAAATAAAAATAACGGTAATTTATTAATGTATATTTTTTTTTTAATGTACAGTTTCTTTTGACGCTCACTATATGTACATATATATGTAAGTCGTCTACAACTGCTACTCGTTCAAAATACGTTTTTGTATTAAAATTTTAACAATTCGTAAATTTGCCAGTCATGTGTATGTCATGTGGTATGTGATTTAATGTGCATGTGCTTAGAAATGAAATGAAAGTTTAGGGTATCCCTTAAAGCTATAATAAATGGAAAAAAAATTTTTTCTTACAACAACAAATACATATTTTAAAAAAGTTTAACAAATAAAACATTGAATTTAATATAATTTTAGATTTACAATACTTGTTAATCATTTTAAGGCATGCCCTTAAACTTGTTTGAATTCCAAAAAGAAGAAATTAATATTCAAAAATATTGTCAGAATAATTATGGCATTACAAACCCACTAAAACAGCTAAACTCAGTGTACTAGTAGTTAATAGTTAAAGGTTCGTATACTATGGAAACTTTTATTCATTTCAGATTTAATTCATACAATAATTTATTTATTAATTCAAAAGAAATAAAAAATAAAATAAAAAATTCATCTTAAAAAAAAAATATAAAACGTTACTTAGAGTTACAGAGTGTACAAAATGTCTGTGTTTGATTTAAGAATTGCTTTTAAATGTACTGATTTTAATTATTATTAGTCATGTATTGATTGATATCTATCGTTTTAATAATTTGCTTTGTGTCCGAAATTCGAAATTGTGTAATTAAACAGTAATTAAGGGACTCTGATTGAAATCTTTTCAATTTCAATTTCGATAACAACAATGAAAGATAATGAAAATGATTAGAAATGCGGCATGTTCAATGAATTGCTGGAAATAATTCAATTTTCAAAAGGAATATTGTATTAGAAATACAATTACAATTTAATCTATCCTCAAAGCCGCCACCGAAAGGAAATCAAAAGGAAACAAACATTTCAACATAATATCTATCGATTGCTCACCACCAAATGTCCTTTATTTCTGCCAATCGCTTTAGCTTTTAATTTCTTGTAATTTCCTGTTTTGCGGTTTAAATTGATTTAAAGTAATTTTATAATATGGTCAGTGTGTACTGCTCCTAAAGGCCAAGAAGCAAATGTGTTAAGAGAGGGGGGGGGGTTTAGGAAGAGAATAAAACAAATAAAAAAAATCAATATTGCCCGTAAAACTATCGAGAATTTTCACAACCAAACAAAGACTATGTAATAAAATATAACAGACCATCATCGTTGGTTGTCAACACGCAAATACAGTTTGTGAAAAAATTAAACTTACACTTGTCATGGGAAATAATTTTATTACATATTTTGTTGTATTGGCTTTCAAGTCGCCGCAGTCTAGTAGGTAGTGTATTGGCCACGGTTCAAACTCCAGTTCAAACATCGCCAACAAACGAATCACGCATGGTGATGTTTTTGCATATCATGTGGTTGCATCATTGTGCGGTGCGTGGTGGCGCTGGTAGACCCATTGTTTCCATCCGTGCTTAGAGCACCGTAGGGTAAGCCATCGTGGCGATACTCACGTAAAACTCTGGAATAATCTCCAACAAACGAAATAAGGAAAATATTTCTTCGTTGGCTTCCTCTCAGCAGATTTCTGGCAAAAAAATCTGTGAATAAAAAAAATATTGCCATGAAAAGTTTCTCAAACAACTGTCTTTCGGAATCGACTTTATTTATTTAATTATTTATGTCTATGGATAGTAGTTCCTTACAGACTAAATTTAAATTTACAAACAATATATATGATTAACACTTAATGATTCAAGTACAATATAATTTTTCTCTTTAAAGAATAATTGCTTTCAGAAAGATCAATTAAATGATAAAAATTATTAAACTTTAGACATATTTGACGAAAAGAGTCGTTGTTGGCATAGACTGAGCGATGATATTGTAAATTTAATAAATTAAAATTACGAGAAGGTCTAATTGGAACATTAAAATTAATTTTACGTAACAAATAATCAGAATAAACATCTCCACGTATTAAACCCAGAAGAAAAGAGACACTTAGCATTATTGTTCGACTTTTCAGTGTAGGTAGCTTAATAAGAGCGAGTCTACTTTCATACGAAGGGAGAACAAACGAGTTCCATCCAAGTCCTCTCAAGCAAAATAACAGAAAGCGCTTCTGTACAGATTCAATTAAGTTAACGTAAATTAGAAAATGTGGATCCCATATAATAGATCCATACTCAAGAATAGGGCGCACCAAAGATATATATAATTGTTTTGTTACGTAGGGATCAGTAAATTCCTTTGACCAGCGCTTTATAAATCCTAAAACACCATTTGCTTTATTCACCATCATTGATATATGTTCAGAAAACGTCAGCTTATGATCTAACAAGATTCCAAGATCAGTTATACTTAAAACCTTTTCCAAGATTTTGTCTTTAAAATGATAAGAGGTATCAAGTTTAAATGAACGATGAAGAACATATGTTTGCATTTATTAAAGTTTAACTCCAACAAGTTGACTTCACACCATTGACAAAAATAATCAATATCCTCTTGAAGAGTTGATTGACCAGATATACTATCAAGCGAATTAAAAATTTTAACATCATCAGCATACATGAGTATATTAGAATGAATAATAACAGATGGCAAATCGTTTATAAATAATGTGAATTGTACTGGACCAAGATGGCTTTCCTGAGGCACTCCGGAGGGAACATCGATGACTTTAGATAGTGCATTTTCAAATTTCACTTGTTGAGTTCTACTGGAAAGAGAATATATATATATATATATATACATATATATATATAGGTCTGGCCACTCATGTATAAAATTAACACGTACATAAGTGGTGTGAGAAGCTAGCTCGTAATCCTGACTTGAAGGGTTGTATTGACCAATAATGTATTTATTTTATTTTATTTTATTTATGTAAATAAAATAGTATTTATGTAAATAAAATAGTATTTCCATGCAAATACAATTCGAATAACTTTTTAAATTTAAATTTCAAATTCATTCTTAAAAAAATCTTTGACAGGGAAACCAAAACCAATTTCGTTTTATACCTGTAGCTGTACGATAACTTTCTTTAAACACTGTACTCTTTTACACACAGACAACTCAGACATGGGAGTTTTACTGCTTCATATACATACGTATGGTATATTAGGCACACGTCTAAGAAACTAAACTAAACTATTGCTTATTGAATATTGTTGATATTGTATTGGATTTTATAATATGTATAGAAAAACACAACAAGATAGACTAGAAACCAATACCACAAAAACTATCTGATCGATAGCAGGGCCGGCATTAAATGAATAGAGTAGTGTGGGTGGGGGGAACTATGGTTTCGAAAAGTAAGAAAGAAGGCTTATTTAGTTTATGGCATGGCAGTCATTTAATAAATCTTTTTTTGTTTTTTTGTAAATAAAATTGACATTAATGAAACAACAAAAAAACTAATTGAAATTGCAAAAGAAAAAACCAAAAAAATTAAAAAATAGTGAAACAGTGATTTCTTATCTTTGAAAGTGTGGTGGTGGTAGGTGTTAGGAGTCTATGTACTCCAATTGTTATTAATTGATAAAATTTTGTTAAATATTTTGTAAAAAAAAAACTGAATAAAAGAATTATTTTTGCTGTTCATAAATAATTTACAGGCATTGTACATTTGACCGTATTTTTTCGATTATGTTTGCATATCATTTACAGCCAACATATAGAGCGAGACCCACCTGGGAATAAAACGGTTATTATCCAGAGGGGATTAATATTGACACACGTTTATCATGCTGGAATGTGGCATTACTTGTTTAATTTATTTGGTTTTTTTTTTCCTTTTTTGCTTTATAACATGAGTGTTAATTATCATAATTAACATGTGGTTTATAATATTGTCTACGTCTTTAATAAGGGAATATATAATCTAATTTGTTTTAATTTTACTTGCGCTATTCATTTAATTTTACCTTAATTTCTTATTGTATTATTACTACAATATACAGTCAAAGACTGTAGACCTTTTTCCCGTTAACTTTTATATTTTTTTCCCAATAATTTCTATGTTATATTGTTTTCAAATTCGCTTCTTCTTCAAATATTGTTAATTGTAAATGAATTTAACAACGCTATAGCATATTTTTCAATTTGAAAAAAAATCAACAGCAAAAATGTCTATGTATATCAGAGATCAGCAATGAATCATGTTTTCGCTACTCATAAGTGCTCATGAAATTTTGAGTATAAGTGAGTCAACAATATTGAAATTTAACTACTCAGATTCATTCATACTCACTACAACGATAATTTATAGGTACAGGTTGCAATGAGTATGCGCACAACGTTGACATCAAACTCATACCATTCGAAATATGTTTGATTCATAAACCAGCCTACTCATTTAGATTCATAGCTTTAGAAAAATACTTACAATACATACTTATAAATGATTCGAGTTACTCGAAAAAAGACCCTTAAGCAAAAAAGATTGACCAGCAAGTAGAGCAAACACACAACCTTCTAGTAAGTATTATAGTGTTCGTACGGGATTCATACCAGAGATCAGCAATGAATCCTTTTTTCCGCTACTCATAAGCACTCATGCAATTTTGAGTATGAGTGAATCAACAGAATTGAAATTCAACTACTCAAATACTATTTATAAGTATAGGTTACAATGAGTATGAGTACAACGTTGACATCAAACTCACAACATTCGAAATGTGTTTGATTCATACGTCTACTCATTCTGATTCATAAATTTAGAAAAATACTTATAATACTTATAAGTGATTCGAGTGGCTCGAATCATTCATCAAAATTTACAGCCTTTGTTATTGTTGCATATACAAACAAAGAAGAAAGGAAAGACAAAGACAACAAGCAAAGCATACACACAATCTTCTTGTGAGTATAGTAGTGTTCGTACGCGAATCATACTTATTTTGTGCTTCGTGTAAATGTTAAGTAGAGACGAGTCGAAGTCAATAACATCATGAGTATTGTTAAGTATGAATACGACGAGTACTTCCAACTTTGAGTATGATTAGTATGAGTATCATATTAAAATAAGTATGAATGCGTATAAGTCTCAGAAATAATAAGTATGGCTCGAATCTACTCATCGTTTTGAATACTCGTTGCTGATCTCTGATTAATACTTATTTTGTGCTTCGTGTATATGCTGAGTTATGGAGAGTCGAAATCAACAACATCATACGTGTTGTTAAGTATGAATATGATGAGTACTTCAAACTTTGAATATGAGCAGAAGAGGTTCCATGATATTAAAATAAATATGAATGCGTATAAGTAATAAAAATTATGAGTATGATTCGATTCTAATCATCTTTTTGAATACTCATTGCTGATTTCTGCTGTATACATACATATGTTTTGTTAATTCTAATTGTAATTTAAATAAATAATCATTGTAATGTATTTGTCTATGTAATATAAATCTTAAAATTTTTCTTCTTCTTTTTATTGTTGTTGTTGTATCAATTGATACCATATTTAGTTTATTTGCATTGTAACTGCATTGGCTGGTTATTGAACTCTTTACGTTTACATTCAAAATTAAATACTTTGTAGTGCATTTGAAATTTATTTAATTTTCATTTTTTTTCTTCAAAAGTTTATTGAACTTTGCATTGAATTGGGATGCCAATACTAAAAATTATAAGCAATTGAAAAGGAAATTGATTTCTTTAGAAATTTCCTTTTTTTCAAACTATTCCTGGTGCGCGGAAGTTGAGGTGCCATTATTTTCCGTTTTGGGTAAATTTTTGGCATAACATTTATTGAAAATAATAAATAATTTTATTTAATTTTTTGCTGCTATTCATTTAGACATATGGCCTAGATACACAATTTAAAATTTCATTATGTATAGTGAATGGCATGTTACCATTGGAATTTATTTGAGGCCATTGAAATACCACTCAGCAGACTAGCTTATGGGAGAAATTTGCCTGTTTTTAACGAAATTGGGTCAACTTTTTCAATGGAAATTAAAGAATTCTTGGATGTTAGTGGACTGGAACTGTTTATAATCAAATAATAAATGCAACAAAGTAAAGTACTTTAAAATAATTAAAATTTTTTTAAAGGAAAAAAAACAATTTTTTCAACATTTTACATTTGGCTTTAAAAACAATACAGTAGGATCTCGATTATCTGTGATTCGATTATCCGGCAACATCAATTATCCGGGATGGAAAAAGAAAATTTTTTGAATCGACTTAATTTTATTTTGGATGAACTTAAATTTTTTTGCATCGTTTAACCGTGATTACCTCTATTATCCGTGATTATAAGCAAAAAATTTTTTCTATTATTTTGGACAAACAAGCGAAAAAGGGGAAATTCCTCTTTAGTATACGATGAACATGAAATCCTTATCTACTGTTCACTATTTTCTGACAAAATTATTTTTTTTATATTTTTGAAACATGTATGTATACAAAAGCCTTGAATTATTTAGTTTTTATATAAATATGTACATATTCATTTATTAATTAATAAAAATATCTATTAAAAAACTAGCCAAAATTGGTACTCAATTAACCGGGAAAATCGATTATACGGAATGCTTCCGGTCCCGTCCATCACGGAAAATCGAGGTCCCACTGTAATTCAATTTTTAAATTTACTACCTTCTTACTTTCCCCGAATGAACGTCAGTATCGTAAACATTTATCGATATTTACATACATACATTCATACATAATTGGTCATTACAATCCTTCAAGTCAGGATTACGACCTAGCTTCCCAACACCACTTATGATGTGTGCGTTAATTTTATACATGAGTGGCGGAAGGTACAGTTTAAAATCGACTCTGAACGACAGATTTTTTGAGCAACTTTTCATGGTAATTTTATTTACTCTTACGGTTTTTGCCAGAAATCTGTTGAGAGGTAGAAGTGAAGAAATAATTTGGGATATTTTGTTCTGTTGGAAATGTCTAACCTGGATCTCACGTAGTAACACACTACTCGCTAGACAACGGCTACTTTTACAATAATTAAGAAGTTGTAGATACATTTCAGTCATGGTTGAAAAATTTCGTTTCAAAACTAAGTGTTTGACGATTGAAAAAGCATTATTTCTGCTTCAATGTTTTCGTTTTTATTATTGCTTTGAATGAAATACCGAGTGTACCGAGACACCATTTTATACTCAATTTTTTTCTCTCTCATATAAACGTAGGATTCTGGGGAGTCTGATGTAAATTCGTGTCTGAAAGAAATCGTGTTATCGATATATAAATGTACTATTGCTATTTTTGCTGACTTTATTAAACCCTCAACAGTAAACTTTTTTTGTAAAACCATTTAGGTTTTTTACGTCCTATCTTATGTTGTGTAATCCAGCATAAAATTTCATATTAGAATAGAATAGTTTGTGAATATTGAAAACTTTGTTCTTAATTTTCAATTTCCTTTTCTTTATTAAAAACTCATTAAGTATTTATAAATACTTATATTTCACTATATTTCTTACAAGCGAATTTGTTGAACAAAAAAATTTATATATTTATTGAAGGCGCATATTAAATCAGTCTAGAAATCAATAATTGCGTCAAAACATGTTGATGATTTATTAACGTTTTGTTAAGCCTTTTAATACCAGTCTGTTACAATCATTAACTTTTTTAAATGCGTTTCATGCCAAAAAAAAAAAATTTCTTGACAAAATCAATTTGAACTCACTTTGGCTGGTGTTGATGAATTTATTGATGAATTCAGACATTCAGACAAGGGAGGACTATCCCTTACTCACTGTTGTTTTATAGCCTGTTTTCAAATGTATGGCTTTAAGTGACGTAAAGAATGTAAATACATTGCATATACACATATACATACATACAAGGGTATGTATTTTTAAATCTTAAAGTTAAAAATAAAGTTAAAAAAAAAAAACAAAAAAAAAAACATTCATTGTTTACGTTGTATACATACATAGGTACATACATATGTATGTATTTGTTTTTTAAAATAAAAATAAAATTTGTTTACTAACTGTTTACTAAATCATTAAAAACCGTTTAAATAAAGTCAGGCTTTAATTTTAAAAAGAGCCAAAAACGCAAAGCACAAGTCATGTTTATATGACGCTTTTATTCAAACATTTACGAGTAATACGTACATAAAGTATGTATGTATGTATGTATGTATGTATATACTTTGGACTTTTCGAAGAGTGTTAACCAGTTGCTTTAATCCCAGCTAAAACCAATTATAGAATCAAAGGTCATTTGTTTTGTTTTGTCATTTTAAAAATTTCCATAATGAAAGCCTGAAATTAGCTTCTCTTCATATATATTTTAGCGATAACTTATAGAGAATTTAAAACGTTTTTAAGCTGAAAAAGTAGTTGGTTAGTATACGACGTCAATGTTTTCTAAAGATTTACAAGATTTTTTTGTTTAAATTTTTATTTTTTTAATTTTTTCAATTTGAAAATCATTGGTTTTTTGTTTATTTTTTCTCGTTCTCCGGTTTTTGTTATTAAAACTTGTTTTTCTGGGGGAATTCCCTTACAAGATACAGATACAGAGTTCACAGTAAATTAATACAGCTACAACAAAAACAACAAGACAACAAGAATACTAAACAAGTTGTTTGTAGTTCAAAAGTAAACAAACAATCGTATCGACTGCATGGACCATTATAAACTACTCCAGTGAACTACAATTGTAGTTGGCAAGATTGCAGTAAAAACAATCTCATAAAATAGAGAGACAGAGGTGAACAACATCAACAAGTGAAATACTGGCCTATTGTGACAAATTTATTGTTATTTTAATGTATACATACATTATTTATAATTCATCAGTTATAAACAAAACAATCTCTTACATGGCATAATCGCATATGGCATAAATTAACAACGACTGGCTTGGTTAGTTTAATGCGATTAGATTGGCTGGCTTTTTCATAGAATTTTTAATGTTTTGAATCGAATTGTTTAAACACAAAAATATTATTTCAGACGTTACCAATGAAGTTTCTAAATTTAAGGCTTATTGCGCATTATTTGTATTGGTTTCTAGAAACTTTAATTAATTTTAATATTCATTTTAATTTTGAATAATATTTTGTTAACTATAAATAGGAAATTTTCTTATTTGTTTAAAAAGTTTTCCAATATACAGTAGGCATCAAAAGAAGCTGCACATTTAAAAAAAAAATATACATTGATAAATTACCGTTATTTTTATTTTAAAATTATTTCAAAGCCCGGTTTTTAAAATTGAAAAAAAAAAAATACAAAAAATTTCGAAATATTAACAAATTTTTTCGGGCACTCTCCTTAAGTGGTGAAAGTTAAATTTGGTGATTGTTAGAATTTTATACTTAGTGTACCGTTTCTTTTGACGCTCAGTGTACATATTAGGCAGACATACAAACACTTTTATGTGAACAGTTGCAATAGAACACCTTTTTTTCTGTTTTGGAATAGAGTTTTCAAAATTTAGTTTCATACGGATTGCATTGCTAATGATTCTCTAGATTTCTTGTCTTTGTAATGAAGATAATCTTAACTGAACTATGCGTAGTATTTTTATTTTCAATTAAAATTGAAAACAAATTTGCAGAAACAAACAAAAAAAAAAGATACAAATAATTTCAAAATATTAACAAATTTTTTTGGGCACTCTCCTTAAGTGGTAACAGTTGAGTTTGGTTCGTATCCCAGGTCAGACAGATTTCTGGCAAAAACTCTGACAGTAAATAAAATTGCCATGAAGAGCTTCTCAAAAAAATCTGTCGTTCGGAGTCGACTTTAAACTGTAGGTCCCGCCACTTATGCATAAAATTAATGCACACAATATAAGTGGTGTGAGAAGCTATGTCGAAATCCTGACTGAAGGGTTGTTGTAATGACCAATTATGTATGTATGTATGTAGCATTTTATCCTTAGTGTACAGTTTCTTTTTACGCTCACTGTAAATATTCTTTTGTTTTTTTTTTTTTTTGAAACAAAATTAAAATTTATCTTTCATTTAATTATTTTAAAAAATTTTAACCGTATTTAAATGGTTAGCGATGGTGTTGAAATGAGTCATTCAATATTTTTAATACTGAGTAAAATACATGCATACTTGAACCAGTTCGACTATGGCATGAATGAATTTTTTTAGGTTTTTTTTCTTTTAAAATAATTTTTTGGGTGAAACTCGTGCATTAATTTTAACTTTTAATAAAACACAGAATATTTATAATATTTCGTTTTTAAACGGGGATTATTAGTTAAAGTTTTACATAAATTTTAAGTACATATTAATAACGCGTTTAATACTCACATGATGTTTAATTATTGCTTTGGAGATTTCACGTGATATGATATTTTGATTTGCTTTGATTTGATTTTTTGTAACAAAAAAAAAATATTCGCAATTTTTCTTTTCAAAATACAAAAATATAACATTTTGTAGCTTGTGATTGCTATACGGTACCTTTTAAATTCGTTTAATTCTGCAAAATATTTAAAGTTTTATTTAAAATAAAAAAGTTCAAAAAAAACTTTTTAAAAAATAAAGTTGTGGCACTTCAATCATGTATGTTTTTACATTTTTAATGAAATATGTAAGATTTTTTTTTAGTTTATTACACTCTTTCTTATTAATTTTGTTTTGTTTTTTTTTAATAGAAACAACAAAATATGCATTCGTAAAATACTTTTGAATGGATTGTAGTAAAATTGTTGCGGGTATGAGTAAGCCCTAGAGCGTATTAACAAAACCAAGAAACCTTTAAGACTACAGTTCCAGTTCATTGCATTTTGTTAAACAATAACAATAACAAAAATAATAACAATAACAATATTATTAGTAATAAACAATAAAAAAAAATGTATAATTTTTCCACCACAAATGATGATTAATTACGCTTTAAACCAGCGAATTTTGTATCACTTTAACTATGACTGACCGAATGGTTGACTAACTTTAATAAATCGTTGCTTAAAAGTTTTTTCAACTTTTCCATTTGTTGTTTTTGTTATTTATTGTTTTATTATTATAACTTTAAACTCTGTTAATAACATTTAAAATTTTGTTTTTGTAGTTTTACATGCGTAAATTTAACAAAAAAAAAAAAAAATAAAAAAAGCGTGCTACTACTCGTGAATCAAATTGAAATTGAAATATTTTTTTTAAATTTTTTTTTTTTTGGAAAAACAATAACAGGAATAACAAAAACAAGAGCATGTTAAATGCAAAAAAAAAAAAAGCCGTATAAAATTTTTATAATTTGTATTGCAAACAACAGCAAAACAAATGTCATAATTTAATTACTTGTCATTATCATATCAGAAGATGTAATTTTTTGTGTTTTCTCTGGCTACCCAGACAAATAGACGAGAAGTGATATTTAAATATCATTTTAAAATACAAAAAAAAAAAACAAAAAAACAAAAAAATTTTTAAATATTTTTTCCTGTAACGATAAGGCAATCAGTTTCAATTTGAATATTTAATTTATTATTTATTGGTTTTTGTTTATTTGTTTTTGTTTAGGAAAGTATAACAAATTTATAAAAAAAAAAAAAATTCACACTTTAATATATAGAACGTGTGTCTTGAATAAATGAAGAAATGAATGAATAAATGTTTGTATGGGGTCGTAAATTGTTTTCTTTCATTTCTTTTTTGGGGTTTTTCTCAATGTTATTTGTTTTGAATTTTCCAAATACACACTCGTATTTATGAATAAATCGATGAATGAACGTCTAAAATGACTGCAATAAACGATAACAGAATGTATGCGTAAAGCCTACAACAACGGCGGGCGTATATACATATTTAAGCATGATCGATAGCTCGATAAATTTATGTACCCATCCCATACACACATTATTATTGTTTTGCGTTTATTGTTGTTGTTGGCCATATAAAATATTTACAATATTCAATCAAATCAAATAATACTTGTATGGTTTTCATATTGACAACAACGACCTTTCTTTCTGTATTTAACACTCTTACTTTTATTTTACTTTCCCATGCTCTGAATGTAAAATACAAAAATAAATACATTTTTTCTACTTTCAGTTTACTTACAGACTTTATTCAGATTACAAGTTTAATAGTAGTAGTTGTTTAGTAGGGTACATACATATGTACGCTGATGATGTGCAAATTTACATTAGTGCTGACAGAAATGATATTGACGAAGACTTAATGAAGATCTTAAACGGGTTCATAATTGGGCATGTGCGAACGGTCTTTGTATCAATCCCACTAAATCTAAATGTTTGGTAATAACTTCTAGATATATGAAATTTTCTATACGGCCTGAGATTTTTTTGAATAATCAACTGGTTGAAATTGTTAGATCGGCTAAGAATCTTGGGATTATTTTTAATTATAATCTGACATGGAAGGATCATGTAAATTATGCCTCAGGAAGAACATTTTCTATGTTGAGAAATTTGTGGAGGACACAATACTTTACTCCACTTAGGGTGCGTAAGCTGCTCGCTAAAACTTATTTAATTGCTGTTTTGTTATACTAGATAACCCGTGCGAATATTTCGCACCGTTAGTTGTCATTTTTGTAACATAAAATGAAAATAATTAATAGAAATTTTATTAAAAGTATTTTATTTAAAAAAAAAACAAAATTTTGTATAATATAGTTTAACTTTTGTTTCTTTAAATTTATTATGTTTTTGAAATTAACTTTATAACCTTTAAATTACCTTTAAATTTTCACTTTTATATTAATTTAAAAACCTATATGCCAATAAAATAAGACTTGTTCTTGTTGTATTGAATTACTATAAATAAATAAATAAAAATATTAGAAATCATAATATATCATACATATTTACGTACATACTTACATATGTTTAAATGCTTTTATAGTACTTCTTTGAATACAATATTAGAGGTAATGACATGATCATCTTTAACTTTTTGCCCGTACGAATCCTTAATGCAAACAAAAATATCTTGAAACGTACGCACTCGAGAAAAAGCCACGTATAACTGCCCATGTGAAAAGACCGGTTCTGGTAAATACAATCCTACCTTTTGAAGGGTTTGACCTTGTGCTTTGTTTATCGTCATAGCAAAAGCAACTTTCACAGGGAATTGTTTTCGTGTCATTCGGAAAGGCACAGTTGGATCAGAAGGTGTAAGGTTGATTCGGGGTATGAGTACAGTTTTATCAGAATGAATAATTTTTGCTGATATGATATGCTCTCCCAAGTTTGTTACGATTAGCCTGGTACCATTTATTAACCCCTGTTTAGCATTAAGATTTCTGATTAACATTATTATTGCTTTTGTCTTTAAAATCAGTTTATGAGGTGGTAAACCCGATGGATTTAAAGAGTTTAAAAATTCTGTTGGATACAATTGAGCATTGTCAATTTCCTTCTGTTGAACACAATCTGAACTAAAATAAATTTTTTCCTCTCCAAGTAGCAAATTGGAAACAATGTGTTCATTTATTTTTATACAGTCATCGTTTTTTGGACTTAAAATTGACGTTGAATAAAATTGGGAAATATTTTGTTCATTGATTTCTTCGACGTTAAAAATTGCCGAAATAAATGTATCATAACTGCAATAACAATGCTTCGGGATTTTAATTGCTTCATTATTGTAGGTCGTTTGGGCTTCCAAATCACCGTTACCCAGTTGTAGCAACCATTCAGTAAAAGGGGGATCATTAGTTCTCATATTTTGAGTCAACTTATGAATTTTAACTTGGGACCATAAAGGCGATCTCTTTACTGTATTTTCAACAATGGTTGTTCTGTTGGCGTGTCGGACAACGGGCAACACCTGTCGAAAATCTCCACCAAAAAGAATTATTTTTCCTCCATAAGGAAGTTTATTATTCATAATGTCCTTTAAAAGACGATCGACAACGCTTAATGCATGTTTTGGCACCATTGAAATTTCATCCCAAATAATGAGGTCTGTTTTAAAAAGAAGTTTTGCATCCTTTGTGTGAGTGCGAATTGATGAGACCGAGGTGTCTAAGACAGGTACAGGTATTTTAAAAACCGAGTGTGATGTTCGTCCCCCCGGTAAGAGATTGGCTGCAATGCCGGTCCATGCAACTGGTGTAACAATTTTGTTTTCTGCTCGTAAAATGTGGCATATGGTTTTGTAAAGAAATGTTTTACCGGAGCCACCTGGTCCATCAACGAAATAACAATTTTTATTTTTATTTCTTACCGCATGCAAAACTTCCTCAACTACTGCCTTCTGTTCCGTGTTTAATTTTTCAAAAGCTACTTTACCGTTTGAACTTTCTTCTGTGACGTTGTAGGTTTCATATATGAGTTGTGCGACGGTGGATACAGGTGTCGGCAATTTGAATTGTTCGCAAGATCTACCATGACATCTGAAAATATTTTCTAATTCTTGAAGTGTAAGGTTGTAAGCTTCAGGTTTCGTGTGTTGTCTTAGAAAATCTTCTGAAAGGGCGTCTCGAAATTTTATCCACAACTCTAGTATATTTGCTGGAGAGCAGAATATACAAATTATAGCAAAAAGCCATCTTAATTGCTTGGGCATTTTATGATTTAAAGCTTCATGCAGACAATCTTTCCATTCAGCATCGTTAATAACTAAATGTAATTTTTCTGCAGCTTCTTGAAATGTGTTGCACAGAAATCCATTAACTGAACGTAAATCTTCAAACGATTGCGGTCCCTTAACATGCAGAAGTAGTACACGTAAATAATATTTTTCGATGTCGGCTGGATTAACAGTGTAGATCCGCCCAAAGCATTTGACATTTTTTTTTCGAATATTCCATTTTCCATTTGACCACACAAAATGTTCAGGAATTTCGTGGTAAAGGTAATTACGGGCAATAACGTTTTCACTGCACAACTTAAAAAACGCCATTAGTTTGGACATTCTATCACGATTAGCAGCAGCTTCGCATCCAGCTTGAAAGTATACCATATGCTCTTCTGGTAAGTGAACTGGAAGTCTTTCAATCGTATGTGATCGGTGGAAAAGTTTTCGTTCGTGTAATCGCCACATGGCCTCTGGTGGACTTACATAACGACAGTTCAAATAAATGTCAACTTCATCAATAACATATTGTTGTTGTCCTTCGGAACCTAAATGTAATCGAAGAGCTGCGCAGTCATGTCCTTTATACACGTATTTGTACAAATACTTGACAGATTTAATCGAAGAGCAATGCTCGAGATTTATGTGGGATCGATATTTTCTACTAAGAAATCTAGAATATGGTACAATCCACCTATTATCAACAGTATATGTTCGGACTGTCATTGTTCTTCCATCATCACGTCGCCTATACATTGGATAGCCATCAACATTTAAATTTGTTTCTTCTCTAAAATCTTTTGGATAATTTTTAATACATTTCTGTTGTTCCATGCATGGACTATTTGGATTTATTGTACCACATGGGCCGTGTACCATGCATTCCAGAATAACTTGAAAAAGTTGAGGATCGGTAGTCTTGTCTGGAATTTCTGCACAAATTAATGAATCTACGTCTTCTACTGAACGTAATTTATCCTCATTAGACAAAATAAGCAGCATGTGTGCATGGGGAAGACCTCTTTTTTGAAATTCAATAACACAAACATAACCAATAACGACACCCAGTACATGTTTTTTTAAAACATCTTCTAATAACGATTGTAATTTTAAATGAAAAACTCTAGACACTAAATCTGGTCTATGTTCAACTTTTTCATATGGTTTCAATTGAGACGTTATTTCATTCCACTTGGGGTTGCAAGTTATTGTAAGGAATAAGTCAGGTTTCTTAGCTCCTGTTGATGCGCTCTAACGAATGCCAACCTTGAACCCTCTACTTTAACATAACTGTCAACAATATATTGTTGAAATAATTTCCCGGAAGCATGAAGTAAATTGAAATCGTCTCTAACAGCTAAGCGATAGCAGTAGTATTGTAATTGTGTTGTGACTGTTCTACATGCAGTTCGATGAACTTCAACATGTGGCTGACCAACAGTCCATCCAGTATCACCACATGGGAATACCAACGGATAGCACAATGGATCACAATGAGGATTAAGATAAGATATTTTATTCAGTGAACCAGTTGCTTTTGTATACATAACAAAATCAATATTGTTTGGTGGAGTTCCGTCATTCGTTACAAAAACAGCAGCAACTTCACTGATTGTGGGTTCATTCGATCTTCCAGGATGAAATGCGTTGGTGGTAGTAAATTGTAAAGTCATATTTGGTATAGTTTGATCCAAATCTTTTACATATTTAAACAACTGTGCGTAAGGATTATATGTATTTAGCATTGTTTGTAATGTTGTCATTATTTCTTTGCAGCAGTTTTTATTCCTTTTATTCAGTAGACGATGTTGTAATGCAGTATCAAAATCTAAAATGAAAAGTCCTGCATATGATGGTTCAACTCCGGAAGGTGGTTGTAAGCTTCCTATCATATGATACAGCTGTCCATGTAATTTAAAACAATACGGACCTCTACCAGAAAAGTCAACTGATTTCATTTGAATAGAAGCAAATGCCAGAGCATTGTTAAACTTCCTAATATTTTCTAGATAATTCTTGGTAAAAATATCATTTTGCTCTATGAGGTTTCGAAGTTCTTCACAAACTCTAATGGGCTCTATGCTAATCTTTCCCTTGTGGCAACATATTGTAGATGAATTATCAGTAAACTCCCCTGTAAACAACCTTGCAGAGCAATAAACGCACTTTTTATCCATACTACCAACACAATGTGTTTGAACTTCATTATCTTTAGGGAAAAGACGGGCAAGACAATATGTTTTTGGAAGTTTATCTAATCTTATTTTCGTATTGATTTTTTGTTCGAGATGAAGCAAGTAATTTGACGACACAAAGTTATTACCTTGTGCTAATTGTTGTCGGTGATTGTTAAATGTGTCTTGTCTTCGTTGGCGCTGAGTTTCACTGTCTTGCAATAGTCGAATTCCTCTCTGCTCGTCACTTATGGAATTTCTTAATCTGCGCTCTGTGATAGGTTCCAATGTTCTAGTCCTTCTTCCAGGAGGTCTACCTCTTGGTCTGCCCGTCATTATAAAAACTTAATGTACAAATATACCTAAAATAGTTTTTTGTCAAAATGCGATTTTTAATATAATAATTAATATACATATGTGTGTACGTATATCATATACTTTATTATATAACTTACAGTTAGAAAATTGACAAAAAATCTTTTGCGATTAAGACAAAATCTGGTTTTGGAAATGCTATAAGGTAATAAAATAGTAAAAATTAAGAACTAAATAGAAAAAGATGTTTTAATTCAATTACTTGTTTTAATCTAAATGCACGTTATATATATTCTTACGTTGCACGTTATTTTTATTTTAACTGTTAAATATCAGCTGACACTATATATATGTATGTACATATTAAAAGACACCGTATTACTACACTTCATAAAACAAATAATGCCGTGACAATAACGACATTACCAAAATGGCTTTTACATTTTTATATATTATGTGGAATAGCATTATAATTAAGCGACCCTGTTTATCGCACTTGATCTAACAACTACTGCCAAGTATTGCCAAAACAGCTTTTTACAACTTAATATGCATATTATATATAACTGACTTGGTAATAAACGGCATTATAGTAAATAGCGGCATTACCAGAATGGATTTTAATACATACCATATTATGTAGAACTGCATTACTATTAAGCGACCCTGTATTAGTACACACTTGAACAAAAACATATAATCATAATGACAACAGTATTATCTATCATGCAGTTCTATATAAAATATAATTTTTATCAATGAAAATATTAATTTTTCAATTTCTAATTATTTTTCGTCTTTAGTGTTAGATATAAGCTTTAAAATGAGATATCATTCATTAAATTTGATGCGGTGGTATGGGAGATATTAGCAATCGACAAAAAAAAGTGCTTTAGAAATAATATATATGATGCGGTGGTATGGGAGATATTAGCAATCGACAAAAAAAAGTGCTTTAGAAATAATATATATGATGGTTGTGAAGTATTTGCTTCGTGTGACTGTGCTAGTCTAAGGAAATTGAATGTGGCTTATAATGCTGTTGTAAGATATGTCTATGGATTATCAAAGTACGACCGCGTATCTGATTTTGGGAGGTCACTCTATGGTGTATTATTTAGAGACTTATTGAAAATAAGGGTTCTGATATTCTTACATAAGATCATTCACACTCATGAACCGGACTACCTCTTTAGGAGGCTGTCATTTACTCGTTCTCATAGATTAAATGATCTTCTTCAGTTCCGATATCGATCTTTAATATCCGAATGGCAATTCTTCATCTATTCTATACGTCTTTGGAATTCATTACCCACGGGCACAAAAATTATAGGTAATGCTTTGCAATTTAAAAGGGCTCTATTTAAATATTATTCCTAAATATTATTTATATACTTTAATTTTATTTTATTTCTTTTTTTTTTTAATAATTTTATTTTATTTCTTTTTTTAATAATTTCTGGAAATTTTTTATTTTTATTTGGAAATTTTTTTTACTAATTTGTTGTACGTTCTAATTTTAAACAAATTTTTCAATTTTTTAAACTACGTGCTATAATTACTTTATTAATTTTTTGTTCTATAATTAATATTAGTATTTAAGCATATATCTGATTCTGTACTATAATCATAAGACCTCAGGTCTTGTTGTATAGAATATCAAATAAATAAATAAATAAATAAAATAAATAATAGTTTGCCGCAGCAGTCAAACTGTCTGTATCAGTGCATTAGACAGGTCTAGAATTCTGTTTTAAAGTTTTTATTTTTGAAAAGAAAATAAAAACAAAAATTAGAGAACAACTATTACATGTAAATATAAACCACGTGTAATATCGACATCCTTTCACAATCACAATCAATATTGATTGTGAATAAAAATATTTTGATTTTAAACGGCTACATGTGCATAAGTTTGAAAGTTGGGTTGGCCAAATTTGCCAAATATCGCAATATCATCTCATAAACCAACATAAGCATCAGATATTAGCAATGAGTATTCAAAAAGATGAGTAGATTCAAATCATACTCATAATTTCTGATACTTATACGCATTCATACTTATTTTAATATCATGGAACCTCCTATACTCATATTCAAAGTTTGAAGTACTCATCATATTCATACTTAACAACACGTATGATGTTGTTGTTGATTTCGACTCTCCATAATTCAACGTTTATAAGAAGCACAAAATAATTATGATTCGCGTACGAACACTAAAATACTCACTAAAAGGTTGTGTGTTTACTCTGCATGCTGTTCTGTCTTTTTTGCTTATGTGTCTTTTTTCTTTTGTTGTATTGTAAGTATTTTTCAAAAGTTATGAATCTGAATGAGTAGGTTTATGAATCAAACATATTTCGATTGGTATGAGTTTGATTTCAACGTTGTACACATAGTCATTGCAACCTGTACCTATAAATCAATGTTGTAGTGAGTATGAATGAATCAGAGAACGTAGTTTAATTTCAATATTGTTGGCTCACTTATATTCAAAATTTCATGAGTGCTTATGAGCAGCGAAAAACGATTCATTGCTGACACATTGCTGATCTGTCTCTAGGTCTGTCTCCCTTTATTGTACGTATTGTATTTAAAGTGGGAACTTGCCATTGTCTAATAGGTAGTGTGTTAGGTTATTTGACAAAAAGTCATGGTTCAAACTCCAGATTAGATATTAAAGCGAAAATATAAAAAAAAATTTTTCTTCGGCGAACTTCCTCTCAGTAGATTTCTGGCAAAAACTGTGAGAGTAAATAAAATTGCCATGAAAAGTTTCTCAAAGAAATCTGTCGTTCGGAGGCAATTTTAAACAGTAGGTTCCCGCTAGTCATGTATAAAATTAATGCACACAACATAAGTGGTGTGAGAAATTAGGTCGTAATCCTGATTGAAGGGTTGAAGGGTTAAAGTGGAGAATTTCAGAGAATTTAAATAAAAGTATGAACAAATAATAAATAAAAAAATAATAATAAAACGGCCATATTAATGAAACAGTCAATGCACATATGTGCATACATATGTGTCATGAAAATCTTTGTTTAAATATGCTTAGTATGTCAAATATTGTTGACGCTAAAATGTAAAGGGAAAACAGTTTTTTTTTTTTCATTTTTATTTCAAGCATACACTATCGCTATCGCTATTTATTTGCTTTCCCCGTTAAGTTAAGTTGTGATAATAATTGGGATTATTTTGAATAAAATTTTTTTCAATTACTGACACACTTCTGTTATTTATGTTTTATTTATTTAAATTTTCATTTCTTTTTTCAATTCCTAATATAATATTTTAAAAGTGTGTTACTAATTATAATTTTCACATTTTTCATTAATGCGAATCAATAAATTTACATTGATAATATAAATTAATTATTGAAGATACAAAACAGTTAATTAAAGCTTAAAAGCTGATTCAAGAAAATTATTCTTATTGTTTAATTATTAAAAATTCAGTTTATTAATCAACGTTATTACAATATTAAGAAAATTCTATGAATAGTAATGAAAATTTCTATAAAAAAAACAAAACAATACAGAAATAAATCAATTTAAATCTGTGGAGTATTGATTTTCTTTTTTATTAGTTCAGTTTGACCTTGTGTAGAATCTATGTCACTTGCAAATCTCTAGCAATTCTCTGGAAATGAAAACCCTTATGCGGCCCCTACACATTACAATTAGTTGTACAACCTTCACACTTTTTTTTTCTTTATAAAGGGTGATTTTTTAAGAGCTATAGGAAAAATTTTCAAAAAAACCACATAAAGTTCAGAAAAATGCATGAAATCTTTATTTGAATCGATAGTACAGTCCATATAATTTAATGTTTGAAGATTATTTCATGCCAATGTTGACCACGATTGCGCCTTAAGTGGTCCATCTGCTTAGTCCAATTTTGGCATACTCTTTCCAACATTTCGTTCGGTATCTCACAAATAAATGCTTCAATGTTGTCTTCCAATGCGTCAATTGAAGCGGGCTTGTCTGTATAGACATGAGCTTTAACATAGCCCCCCAAAAAATAGTCTAAAAGCGTTAAATCGCACGATCTAGGCGGCCAATTGACCGGTCCCGAACGTGAAATAAAATGTTCATCGAACTCGCCTCTCAATAAGTCCATTGTTACGCGTGCTGGCACCGTCTTGTTGAAACCACATGTCATGCAAGTCAAGCTCTTGCATTTTGGGCAAAAAAAAGTTGGGTTCAGTGGGTCGATTAAACTGACCATAAAATGGAAGAAGCGCGCGATAAACTTTCTTAACAGAGCACGCATTTTGATAATAAAATTCAATGATTTGCAAGCGTTGTTCGTTTGTAAGACGATTCATGGTTAAATTATAGACCAAACTGAAGATGTTTAACAGTGAAACAAAACACGAAACGTGCGTGAGCTGTTTAAACCAGTGTTGGCAAAAAGATAATAGATAAAAAATCACCCGTTATTACAGATAATTTCTTAAAATGATTTTTAATTTAAAGTAAAAAAAAAGAAGACCTAGCACATGCAGTATTTCTACTGATTTTAGTTCATCACCTAAATCTAAAATGTCTGTAGTTCAAATATTTTTGACGACTTAAAATATCATGTAAGTCGCCGTAGTCTAGTAGGTAGGTAGATAGTTTGGAGTGGTAGCTTTAATACCAAAAACTCACTTGAGCACGCATAGCGGCCGATGTGATGCCACAGGTTAACGCAGTCTCTGTACTGACCAAGTTTCTTCAAACCAGGGAAGAAGCAGACGTTGGTCAGCGCAAGGAATGCACATTTAAAGCACGACTACCCTACACTGGAAAACCAACAAGAAAGTTTGATAAACGTAGCTATATCCTTGACATCAAACATCCGTCAAACTGACAAGGATTGGAGAGCTAAATAACAGGGTCCCAGTTCACGTTTCAAACACCAGGTCAAACATCTCCAACAAAACGAAATATTAAAAAAAATTTCATCGGCGACTTCCTCTCCTCAGATTTCTGGCAAAAATTCTGAGAGTAAATAAAATTTCCATTCAGGATCGACTTTAATCTGTAGGTCCTGCCACTCATGTATACATTTAACACACACAACATAAGTGGTGTGAGAAGCTAGAGCGTTATCCTAACTGGAGGGTTGTAAAGACGAATTATGTATGTCTGTATGTATGTATAAATATCATAAGGAACATGGTATCATATTTTCCGAATACATTTCAACCTACTTTCAATCAAACAATAGTTTTCAAGAAATATTTGCATATCTTAGCTTCTAATAAAATTTGTATTAACAACCTTAGCGTTTTATTTTAATTTCTTTTATTTTTTCTCTATTTTTTGTGTAACGTATTAACAAAATATTTACATTTGGCATTAGAGTGTGTGTGTGTGTTGTAAACATTTAACCCTTGTCGCCTTGGCTTTAAAAAGTAAACGAATTGTTATCTTTTATTACATGGCATTTGTGTTTACTTAGCCTTCCCAGAATACATGTGGAAAACCCAAGAATGGAATATTTTTTGTTCTTTACACTTTCTTGGTAAGACAGTAGGTAATAACAGCATCAACTGATACAGCTACAGCTACAGCTACATAGAACAGAACAGCTAGTCAAGATAAGCTCATAAAAGACACAACATGTAACGGAAGATAACTGTGGCGGTCAGATTGATGGGTTTTTTTTTCTTTCTTTCGCCTTAAGTCTCTAGTCTAACTGTTAAGAAAATTTTTCCATAATCTTCTTAAGCATGTATTTAACTAATGATGATTCACACACCGGACTGATACAGGCTAAGTACGAGCGTACAATTCTGGGTTGTAAACAATTAATAAATATGTATGTACGTACGTACATAAAATGATAAATGATTTCAAAATGCCAATGTATAGAGAAAAACTATGCAATGAAATGTTGAAAATAATGAAATGGCCAGCAAATGGCGAAATGACGGAAAAGAAATGAATAGAATGTGTGTTGGTAATTAACATTTGGTTTTAAAAATGTACGCAAACGAAACGAAAAACTTGTAATTTTTTGTTTTGGGTGCAACTGGATGGATAGATGGATTGGCAATTGTTACTTTCTGTCATTAACCGTGTCTTTTGTGGAGCTAATGATGCAAATCTAAAGCAAACTAATGTACTGCCATTACAAGCTATGATCGTTAATCAAGAGTAGGTGTGGGGGCGTTTTTCCCTCCCTATACAAGTTGAATAAACTGCTCGTATGATAAACATATTCCATATGAAACAAATAATATCATAAAAATATTGTTTTAATAACAAAAAAAATATTGTTTTAATAACAAAAAAAATATTACGAATAATTGTTTTCTGTTTGCCAAAAAAAAAAAAAAAAATATACAATATTAAGGAAATTTTTTATTTATTTGCTTGTTTTGTTTATTATTAACAACTAATTATTGATTGTTTTTATGTTCTTGTATCCAATTTCAGATAAACGAAAAAAACTAATAAAAATCAACACTTTATTATTGAAAAAAAAAAAATATCACAGAGTAAAAGAGGGGCTAATAAATGCATGCATATGTACGTCTAGACATACTGATAATAAAGAAATCTGGCAAAAAAAACAAGAGGCAGCATAAAATATAGTACAAATTCCAATTCAACAAAATATCAAAACAAAAAAAACAAAAACCCTATAGCCCCCCGATGATAATGGTTATGATGCTTGTGATGACGCTAGAAACTGCTCACATTTATCATACGCATCATCAGTCCTCATAATTCCAACAACAGCTACTCAATTGAATTAGCATTGTGTGTACATACATATGTGTTTGAGAAGCGGAACCAAAATTGTGTAAAAAGAAGACAAACAAACAACAACAAAAATAATAAACCATTAGCACAATATTTTTAAATATTAAAAGAGAACACATATACATAAATTTAATCAAGAGAGAGAGAGAGAGAGAGAGAGAGAGAGAGTAGTAGCCTATAATTTATATGAAATTATATCATCGTAATTGCTTTTAAATTTATTGTTGTCGTTGTTGTTCTTTATGCTCTTCTTCTTTTCTTCGTTTGCCTTTTGTGATGAGTACTTGAATGCCGCTTTTATTTACAAAATACAATCGTGGGAATTTGTTGACTTACAACAAAAACAACAACAACAACTGCAACAACGACAACTAAGACGTTAATACATAAATAAACAAAAATAAAAGAAAAAAAACATGGTTGAAGAGATTGTTTATTCTGTTTATATTGTTCTCTCATAAACAACCGTTTGCGGTTAGTCTCAATGCTCTCTTTTAGCTCACGATCAGAATTATAATTCAGAAAACCGCAAAATCACAACACAAACCACATAAAGGCCGTTAAATGGGAGAGCTTTTGCTACACTCTGTTGTTATTTTTTTGTTTGTGCAGTGCTCCCCTCCGCCCCAAATGCTCATATGCTTGCTCCCATTTAGACAAACATACAAATAAACAGACACACATTGGTTATTCGTGTACTTTGCGGACTGGCTTTATATACCTCCATTGTACTCAAAAAGCCATTTGCGAATGCTCAACGATCAGTTGTGCTTGAAACGCTTAAGAGTGCAGAACGTTAAATCAGACAAATGAAATAATTGGCGCGTTGTAAATGCTTTTAAACTAAAACAAAAATAAAAAAAAAATATAAATTAAACACAATAACAACAAAAGCAACAAGAAAATTTTAAAAACAAAGTGCAACACAATTTAAATTGAAATTGAAAAAAAGTAAAGAAAAGTATAAAATATTAAAACTTTTATGTTTCTTTTAAAACAAAACAAAAATCAAACAAAAATTACTAAAGACTTCACGCGTTCGGTGTCATAAATAAGCGTTTAAATGATATTCATGACTATGATGATATAAAACAAATGTGTGTTAAAAAAATAAATAAATATTTTTGTTAACAAAAAAAAAAAATTTTTATAAGAAAAATAAATAAATAGTTAAAGAAAAATTATACAAAACAGCACAATTAATTAAAATTGTTTGTATTAAAATAAATACAAAAAAAAAAACCAAACAATTGTTATTTTTTTTTTCTGTTAAAGAAGTGAAAACAGTCATAGAGACTAACTGTGTCCAATTCTCCAAAAAAAAAAAAAGAAAGAAAAGAAGCAAAGCAAAACAAAGAATTCATAAATACTTACAACAAACAACAAGAACAACCTAACAAAAAAAATAATAATAAAATAGAAGAATAAGAAGATGAAAAAAGTTCTGTAAAATAAAACTTTACAGCACAACTCAAAATCAAAATATAAACAGAAGAATAGAGAAGAGAAACCAATGCATAGCATAACCCAACAAACCACAAAATAATATTGAAAAACTCTAAAATCCCTAAACACCACAAAAAAAAAAAACAAGTTGAAATCTAAATTAAAACAACAACAATAAACCAGTAAAAACAATTAAAAACAGAAAAGCAGAGAAACAGAAAAAACAAAAAGATTTTTAATGAGTGTTTAAAAGCTGATACCCAACAAACACGCTTTTTTTTTAAAAAATCTCATCCAGTATTATGCTTAATAATGGCAATAGACTTTTTAATTTTTGCCGTACTTTTGCTCTCGTTTATCATAAATTTTTTGGCTTTGGCTGCATTTTGGGTGACACCCGGTCTCCGTACTACAGCAAATCGTTTCACCATTAATCTGTTGATCATCAATTTGGTTGGTTGTCTCATTTTAGCGCCCACTCTATTTCTCAGTGGCAATATAGTAAGCGATGGCGACAGCGAAAGCGGTAATAACGACAGCAGTCTTACAACCGGTTCCAGTCAGTCTGGCTTAAGTTTTTTAACAACCAACGCAAATGATGACAGCATTGAGTTTTACTCAAAGGCTGGCAATCATCAAATGACTATCCGGCACAATGGTAAATTGGTGGAACAGGAGGGTATTATACTCAGGCGTAATGTTTCGTCGGAGGGTAATGATGGCGCAAATGGTCCACGTACCATTGAGACCATTTACAAGTGTAATGCCACATACTGCCGTGAGCTGACAATCGATGAAAATAGTGAAACATTAGTCATTACCGAAATCGAGGAAGAAGGCCGCATACTGTTGCCTGGCATTAATGTTCAAGAGCACACGGATGAAGTTAAACGCTTGGCTTTGCCCTTATTCACCATGAGATCGTGGGCCATCGACATGGCGGCTGCTTTGGGCGCCATGGGTGTACTATTGGTAGTGGGTGATACCTGGTGTGCTGTTACCGACCCCCTACGCTATCACAGCCGTATATCGGGTGTAAAGTCCTGGGTCCTAATCGCCATTACCTGGTCTATGGGCATATTGTTTGGTGCTCTCTCCGCTTTCAGAGAAATTGATTTTGAGTCTGAAACGATTGTCAGTAAACAGAGACATTTTGCCGAATCCAGCACTACCTTCTTCAGTCTCAACTCGGTGAACAACATCTTTAGTGTGGTGTTTTCCTGTTTATACTTCCTGCTCATTATTCTGCTGCCATTTGGCTTTGTGTGCGGCATGTATTGGCGCATCTTCAGTGAGGCTCGTGAGAACGGCTTGAGAATGCGTCAGAATGGTTCATCTCCTTTGCTACAAAGTGCTTTGAATCTCACGCACAGTTCTCAAGCTGGCAATCAACAGTATTCGAATAGTTTGTGTGTGCATAGAAATTCGATTTCTTCGACCTCCTCGCAATGTGGAGGTTTACAAATGCAAATTGACAGTAACCAGAAGAGAGGCTCTCCCGCCTGTTTGAGACGGGATTCAGCGGCCAAAGTGCTTTTGCCACCTATTTCCGATGATGGCATGTCAGATGAGGCTGATAACTGCAGTACAAACGATCAATTGATCGTGATACCCACCACACAAGACATCACAAATACTCAGTCGCAACAGCAACAGCAGCAAAATATCATTCTCACACTACAAACGGCAAGTGGAGAGATAAAACGCAATTACTCCACCCGCCAATTAGAGCTTTTGGCTACATCTTCGCAAGATCTATGTGATAACAATAGATTACAGGGCATACGCCAAGTACACTCTTCGCCAAATCTACAGAGAAGTGTTACACTGCCGCAACCTTTAAGTGAGAACACTTGCTCACCACACCTTTTGGGTGGACACCTGCCACAAAATTTGCCCAGTATTCACTTGAATCGCCATTCATTTCAACAGAATCCCAACAACAATAGAACCTCTCATCAAAACCATCAGCATCTGCATCATCATCAGTCACTGCAAATACCCACCATACACGCCTCACCGAAGGCTCTCAGCTATATGTCGTCACTGCGACACAGGCTGTCCAATGCCTCATCGCTTTTCAAGTATCGCGACGAGTCGAGAGCTGCACGCATTAGCATATTGGTAGTAATAATGTTCCTGGTTTCCTATTTACCTTTCGGTTTCCTAGTATTGTTGCAGAGTCGTGTGCCTGCGGCCAACTTTGAAGAATCTAGCCAATTGGCCATTTTCATGATCCTACTGGCCAATATGAGTTCTCCATTTATATTTGCCTATCGCAATAAGCGTGTACGAAGGGGAGTCAAAAGACTTTTGGGTGTAGATGCTTTGTGTCGAGACACACAGTTGCATAGGCAGAACAGTTCTAGTTGCCGCATGAGTAGCTCCAAATATGGCAACACGAACTTGAAAAGAAACAGCAGCCGTGTTTCAACATACTCAACCAATTCCGCCAAATATCTTACACCGCAAAGTTCGCTTGTTAGTAATGGCACTACAACCAACAATAACAACAACAATAACAATTGCTCTTCAATGCCGTTAAGACCGAACAGCAGTTGCAGCACAATCATCAATTTCACCCTCAACAAAAGCCATCAGAACTATGAGAAATCCTTAATAGAGACTGAGGAACGAAGAGAACGTGAACGTGAATGCGAACAAGAACGGGAACGGGAACGCAATGTTCAACATCCTGGCACCACAAATAAAAAACCACGTCCGGTATTACAGAGAGGCATAACAATAATTGAACAAGTGCCTCTAAATGGCTGTGCTAATGGTGCTGTTGCTGCTGCTGGTGGTTATGATGGTGGCAGTAGTATCAGCATACATAGCAACACGAATAATAGTAGCAACCCAGCAAAGTTACCAGTCAAATATAAATTGTATCAATTGCTATTTAAAAGTTCCAAGAATTTTAGTTGTGCCGCAGCCGCAGCAGCAGCAGCAGCAGCACAATCATGTGCACAGGGCTCTTCAGATGCTAAGCCAACGGAAGTTTAAATTTTAAGTCAAATCAAGCCAGTCTATACGAGTTTAAGTGTGTGTTTATAAGTTAAAATTTAAAACTAAAGTAAGTTTATTTTCTAACTGAATTAACAAGGAAAAACAAAAACAACAACAACAACAACAAAATAAAATGTATTTGTATGTACATATTGTATATAAATTATTAGCATATAGTATAGCTTATAGCGTATATAGTGAAGTATGAAGTATTATTAAGAAAACTAAACCAAAACGAAACGAAATGAAAAACAAAGAAATAAATTATTAAATTATTGAATAACAATTGATTGTTAAAAGTACATACAAGACAAAAACGGTTTTCAAAAACAAAAAAAAAAAAAAACTGCAAATAAAACAAATAGTAAAGAAAAAAAAAATAGAAGAAAAAGAAAAATGAATATGGAGATGATGATAAGAAGATAGAAAGTCAAGGTTTTCATTAGAAAATGAAAGAAAAATAATTACATTTATTTAATAAAAAAAGAAAAACAATAAGAAAAATAAATAAATAGAAGTGAATTAAATTAAATTAAATTCCAAGTGATATGAATCTCATCAAATAGAGAATAAAAAAGCAAAAAATAATTTTAATTTTTTTAATTTTTTTTTTTTTTTTGTTTGTTTCCAATGACATGATTAATTTCAAAAGTCCTCCCCTATTTGTGTATTTGTGTGTCTGGCACAATTAAAAATTGATAATTTCGTCTGTTAAGACAATTTGTTTAATTTAATTATTGATTATTTATTTATTTAAAACACTTGTGTTCATTCCATTTAATAGAATTTATTTATTTTTTTTTTCTTGGTGCAAATATTTAAATTAGAACGTGATCAATAAATGATGAGGTTAATTTGAACATGGCTCTAGAGAATTATGTATATAATTCTGGGATTCAAATAAACACTCTTAAAAATATAAAAACCGAATGAAATTTAAGAAAAACTGGAACTGGTCATGACTTTATTTTTTAATTGTTAAAAATTTTCCTACTTTAATTAAATTTTTTTTTAACTATTTCTTATAAACAATAGTTCATTATTGTTTTTTATTATTTTACATTACAACTCAAGTACCTAAACGTATAAAGAAAACAAAAACAAAAAAAGAAGTAAAATAAATCAAGGGAATGAAAATAAAAAAAAATGTTTTAAACAAAAAAAAATAAAATAAAATACTTTTAAAAATATAAACAAAAAGGCCTGATAACAATAACAAAACTAAATTAATAAACATATGTTATGCACTTGTTGTAATACACAAACAGACAGACATATAGACAGACATTTACACCAAATAGTTTAACATGTTAAAATTCTATCAAAAAAAACAAAAAAAAAATTTTTTTTGTTAATTTTTTTTATTGTTTCGGAAAGAAAACAATTTTTCTTGTTGTAAAGACCTTACAAAAAATTTTGTAATATTTTTAACACAAATTTTTATTGTTTTGAAAATTAAAGTTGTTGGTTTTTTTTTTCTTTCTTAAATGTTTATGCCTTAAAAGTTAGCTGTTTTTTGATTATTGAAAATATTTGTTTTTGTTATTGTTTGTGTAAAAGAAAACTTAAAGAAAAATGTAAATATTTAAGAAAACAGTATTAACTTGAAACTATTGAAATGTACATTTAAAAAATAGAGTTTATTTTTTTTTAAATATTAATTAAATTTCAATCAATCTAAGGCCTAATTTTGTTTGGAAATTCTTTTCTAAAATGTGTTAACTTTTAATTAAAAAAAAAAAAGCTTTAAATCTATTAAAAAAAAGGAAAACCTAAACATTCTCAATCAACTGAAAGTCTTTTATAACATAAGTGAACAAAATTAAATTTAAATTTAATTCTTTTTTATGTATTTTTTTTATATAACATTTCTAATCCTTAATCGTTTTCTTTTAAAATTTTAATTTTCTTTCAAAAAAAATTTTCTTTTTAACATTATTATTTAATAAACCACAAAGAAAACAAAACGAAAAAAAGCCAAATGAGTATAATTTATTATTAATCAGGTTTTCATATTGAAAACTTTAACGTACAAAAGAATTTAGACACTAAAAATAAATTAAAAAACAAAAAAAACAAAAGATTACTTGTAATTAAAGTCAATTTACTGAATTCAATGATTGCGTGCTAACAGACAAAAAAAAAAAAAAATTACATTCATGAGTATAAAAAAAATCTATTTTATTTAATTGCTTTAAATTTAAAAAACTAAAAAACAAATAAAAAAATAAATGTTAAGAGAAATACATACCTCATTAGCTTTTAATTAAAACCCCAAAACAAAGAACGTGAAAACTACAAAGAAAAATAAAAAATAAAAATTAAAAATTCATTTTATTTACAAATCCATACATATAGCAAATGAACAAAACAGTATTTCTTTTTTTATACAAAATTTTAAATCATATTACAGTAACAGTAACAGAAAATACTTATTGTGGTCATCTAAGTATCCGATTTTTTTTTTGTTTAAAACAAAAACAATGTTCTCAATTATATAATATTTATTAAATAAATATTCTATATTTTCCAATACCTAACAAACAAATCAAAACCAAATTAAAAAAAAACTAAAAAGCTTTATAATTATAAAAAAAATAAATAAATTTAAAACATAAAACACCTGAAAAGAAGTAAAACTATAAGTTTTGCTTTGTTTCAAAAGAAGAAAAATAATATAATAAAGGAAAAGAACACAAAAACTTTTAAGTACAATACAAAATATTTAAAACCTAACTAAATTAAAGTAGTTTTTATTAGAAAATAAATAAAAAAAAAATAAAACAGAAATTAGTAGCATTGTTTTTAGTGGCTTTAATTGGCAAAAACAAAAGCAAAAACAAAAAATTCCCCTCCCTCCCCATAAACTTTGTGTCTAAAACTCGAATTTATTCTGTTGCTGTGTATAATTACTTAGAATGTAAAATGTATACCATACACATGTATTAAAAATATAATTCAATAACATTCTATATATATACATATATATATACATATAAATTAATTTAATTATATTTATAAAACAAAAACCTGTAGTTAATTTAATTACAAATACAACAACAACTATGAAATACAATACTTTGTAAAACTACCAAAAATATGTGATGTTTGCTGAAAAAAACAAAATAAAAAACTAAAAAATACATTATTTTTCTATAAAAATTTATATTTATTTTTTTCTTGTTTTATTAATTAAATAAATATTTTAAAATCAAAAAAAACCAAAAAACATTCTTATTATTATTATTAATTAAATAAAATAAATTAATTAATTAGTGTAATAGCTAATCCCAAAGGAAATCATTATAGAGAAGAAGATAATAAAATCGAAAAAAAAACCAGATTCGCTATTATTTTTAGTCAATTTAGTAACAAGAAATCATGTTAGAAAATACAACAACAACAATAATAAAACAATTTAAATTAATACTAAACAACAACAATTGAATGTGGCTTAAAATAAAACAAAACAAAACAAAAAAAAAAGAGAGAAAAATAAATATTCGAAAAATTAATTACAAACTTAGATGTTTTAATGAAACCGTATTTAATAGCTGGTGTAAGTATGCCTTCGATTAGCATTCAAATTGAAATTAATTACATGGGAAGTAATGCCAATAGAATTCGAAAGTCATTGTTCTTTTTAGCTAATTTTCCTTAACGGGTAAGTATACTTAAGAGCCACAGACTTAATGTAGAAACAGACCCAAGGCATATCCAATAGGTAGCCTTATCTCAACAGCTGATTATTTTTTGAATGTCAAAATTTTGTTGTTTTTTTTTTGTGTTTTGTTTCGATAATCATTTTCGTATTTATAAACCCTCATATGTACCGGATGTATCCTTAACGATACGCACTCTAGAAATTCTTCAGGATTATTTCAAAGCCAATTTTATTAAAATTTTTGCAAGATGATTAATAATATTTAAGCCTTTAACACTAAATCCATATATCTTTTAAACTACAACTTAGATTTACTATATTTATATTTATTTAGACGAGAGTGATGAATTACCCAAACAAGATTTCGGTATCTCCAACTAGATGCATAAACTATGACCAAATAACGTTTGCAGCTGCCATTTTTCTCGATGGCCATATAAAAAGATGTTCTTTACATAAAGTGGAAATGTTATCGACTGCATGGCATATTTCTTTTTTTAATTTATAGGTGCCCCACTATTGCGTAATTAAGCATGACATAAAAATCAAAAGAAATTTCAATATATAAAATTTATTTAGTTTTTTTAATTGCTTTTATTAATTTCCTATGGAGGTTTAAGGGTTAATTTTTTTGACATTCCGCGTACTCTTTAATAAAAACAAAATGCCTGTTGTTTTTGCATTGTTGTACTTGTTGTACAGATGCTATTACCTATTGGATATGCCTTGAACAGACCAGAGATCAGAAATAAGTATTCAAAAAGATGAGTAGAATCGAATCATACTCATAATTTCTGATACTTATACGCATTCATACTTATTTTAATATCATGGAACCTCCTCTACTCATATTTAAAGTTTGAAGTACTCATCATATTCATACTTAACAACACGTATGATGTTTTTGATTTCGACTCTCCATAATTCAACATTTCCAAGAATCACAAAATAAGTATGAATAGCCTACGAACACTAAAAGACTTATTAGAAGGTTGTATGTTTGCTCTGCTTGCTGCTCTGTCTTTTTTGCTTATGTGCCTTTTTTGTGTTTTTTTTTTTTTTTGTAAATCCAACAACAACTAATACTGTAAATCACTCGAATCATTTATAAGTATTATAAGTATTCTTCTAAAGTTATGAATCTGAATGAGTATAATCAAACATACTTCCAATGTTATGAGATTGATGTCAACGTTGTACGCATAGTCATTGCAACCTGTACTTATAAATCAACGTTGTAGTGAGTATGAATGGATCAGAGAAGATAAGTTTCAATATTGTTGACTCACTTATGTATATTCAAAATTTCATGAGAGCTTATGAGTAACGAAACTGATCTCTGGTATAAACCTTCTTTTCCTCAAATGATAAGAAAAGAAGGAAGAAAAACACAAAATAGTACAAAGCGTTTAGATGCACACAATTTAAACACGTTTTTCTCGAAATCACGTTTTTTAGCAGGCGCACCACGATTTAGCAAAACTACATGACCGATTTCGTTGAATTATTAGTAGTATAGTAGGCAGACTGTGTTGTATTATTAGACGTTAGGCCATGGTTGAAACCAAAGGTTAAACATCTCCAACTAAATGAAAAATTAAAAAAATATTTCCTCGGCAAATTTCTTTTCAGCAGATTTCTGGCAAAAACCGTGACAGTAAAATAAAAATTGCCATGAAATATTTCTCAAAACTAGGTCGTTCCGAATCGACTTTAAACTGTAGCTTCCGCCACTCAGGTATATAATTAACACACACAGCATAAAGTGGTGTAAGAAGGTAGGTTGTAATCCTGATTGAAATGTTGTAATGACCAATTATGTATGTTTGTATGTATTGGTATAATGTTCCTAAGATTAGTGGGTTTAGCCCAAATTAGAATATTTTTAATTCGTCAATAAATAAACAATTATGGTAGAAAAAATAGGTGTAAGCAATTAAAAAATATTCTAAACGCCGGCATTTTGTTTACTTTTGATATTTTTAAAACCCTATAGCTTAGTTCAGGCTATAACCAGTAACATATTTTATTAGAATTCATTTCGATTCTAAATTCATGGTCGCCAGATTTTGAAATGACCCACTTTAGGCTGCCGTACCACTGCCGAACTTCAATGTAATTGAAAAAAAAATTTGTTTTTAAAAACAATCAAATGTCCTCTTTAGCATATAAAAAGATTCGTTTGTTTAAAGATGTTTATCTTTAAAAAAGAAGTAGAAAACATAGACTTAGGAAGTATACTAACTCCTAAAAGTTTTAAATAATTTATATGGATAGAAACATTCAATATACAGTGAGCGTCAAAAGAAACTATACACTATGGATAAAATTCTAACAATCACCAAACTTAACTTTTATCACTTAAGGAGAGTGCCCGAAAAAATTTGACAATATTTCGAAATTTTTTGTAATTTTTTTTTTTTTGTTTCAATTTTAAAAACTGGCATTGAAACAATTGTACAATAAAAATAACGGTAATTTATTTATGTATTTTTTTTTTTTTAATGTACAGTTTCTTTTGACGCTTACTGTATGTACAGTATTCCCTCGATTTACGTCGTAGAATGTTGCGGAAAAAGGCGACGTAAATCGAAACGACGTAAATCGAATTTCATATTGCTCATACTACAAAGTAGTATGTTTTTAACAAGGAACTTAAAAAAGTTAGAGTAATATTTCGATTTACGTCACAGTTGGTTCCAAAAAAAGGCGACGTAAATCGAATGACAACGCAAATCGAAGTTGAAGGGAACAAAATTTTTGACGACGTTAATCGAAACAACGTAAATCGAGACGACGTAAATCGAGGGAATACTGTATTGTCGTTTCTTTTAAATATTGATTATTGGTGATTAGCAGCAAAATACTTTAATGCATCGAATAAACGATAAATTAAGTTTTCCATGACATTTTAATAAAAATAACAAAAAAAAAAGTTTTTCTATGAAATACCCCGCCCAAGGTGAAATATTCTCTTTGACAAAAATTTTCCATTGCAACCAGTTTGTGGCCAACTGTCAATACAATGAGTAAAAAAACAAACATTGACGCTTGTTAACTGGTTATTAAAAGTGTAGGGAAAAAATGAAAATTCATTTCATTTGTAATACAACAAACACAAAATAGCACAAAGTATGATGAAATTCGGTGGCCTATCTGTGTATGGTTTTCTATTATAAATACTCTTAAAATTAAAATATTTATGCTTTATTTTATCTAAAAACTCATAAAATTGTCCCCTTTTTTTATCAGTCAGAACTTTTACTACTACTGTATTCATTATGTGTGTCAAGCTTAATTTTTTTTAATTTGTTTTGCCAAAATTTGTATTTTTTTTTTTATTATTTTTTAATTATTTGTGGGCGAAAGTTAGAGAACATTGAGCATTTTTTTTTTATCTTTTCATTTGACATTTATTTGAGCACGTAAGTTATTACCGTTATGACTGGACGATTAAAATGAATATATGGGTGCTCATTTCATTCATTAAACGTTAGTCAGAACGACTAACTAACTAACGTTAAAAATTAGTTGTTAAAATGATGGCACAAGGCATTATCATAATTAACACTCTTAATTAACTTAACTAGTGTGTCTATTTTAAGAGCTGATTTGTATCAAACTGCCTATGGAATGTGATCGTATGATTTATATGTTTGTGCTTGTGTCTAGTTCTGTAAATTATAATTATAAGTTCAAATATTACACAATACCAATGGCAATATTGTGATATTGATTGATTTAAATTTATGTTCTCCAGATTCTGATATTAGTTGTGGTAAAAATATCTCCATATTATGGCTGCACTTGTGTTATATTTTTAGAATTAGATCATGCCCAGTGATGCCCAGTTGATAAGGTTCGTTTTAAAAATAACACACACAACATAAGTGATGTGAGAAGCTAGGTTGTAATCAGATATCAACAATGAATCGTTTTTTCGCTACTCATAAGCACTCATGAAATTTTGAATATAAGTGAGTCAACAATATTGAAATTTAACTACTCTTGATTCATTCGTACTCACTACAAAGTTGATTTATATGTACAGGTTGCAATGAGTGTGCGTACAACGTTGACATCAAACTCATGCCATTCGAAATATATTCGATTCATTTACACAGTGGTGTTGTGCTAATTTTGTTTTACCGGAACGCGTATATATAATTATATAGACAGGGCCGATACTGGGTAGGCGGCCGCTCTGTGCGGTCTCATGTCCCAAATTTAACGACGGGGGTGATTTTCCATGATAATCCTGGCGGCGGCGTTTTTTTTTTTAGGTCTCATGTCCCAAATTTGACGACGGGGGGAGGGAGATTTCCACCAATTCAAATTCTTAAATAGTATTTAGTTCGGGTTCGGGTTCACGTATTTGTTTCGGTTCGGGTCGAGTTCCGATTCAGCAGAAATAAACGTTCCGGACTCCGGTTCACGGTTCGGAAAAACAAGCCGGTTCGTTCCGGTTCGGGTTCGGTTAAAACCCTTGTTTATAAAAATACATATAAAAATTTGTCAAAAATTAGAAAAAAAATCAGCAATTCTTTTTAATTTTTTTTTTTTTCAAACATACATAATTGGTCATTACAACCCTTCAGTCAGAATTATTGACCTAGTTTCTCACACCACTTATGTTGTGTGTGTTAATTTTATACATAAGTGGCGGGACCTACAGTTTAAAGTCGACTCCGAACGACAGATTTTTTTTGAGAAACTTTTCATGGCAATTTTATTTACTCTCAAAGTTTTTGCCAAAAATCTGCTGAGAGGAAATCGCCGAAGAAATACTTTTTGTGTTTTGTTTTGATGTCTGGCCTGGGGCTCGAACCCTGGCTTTACGTCTAATAAGCCAACACACTACCTATTAAACTACGGCGAGATTGTCCCAATACATACATACATAATTGGTCATTACAACCCTTCAGTCAGGATTTCGACCTAGCTTCTCACACCACTTATGTTGTGTGCCTTAATTTTATACAAGAGTGGCGGGACCTACAGTTTAGAGTCGACTCCGAACGACAGATTTTTTGAGAAGCTCTTCATGGCAATTTTATTTACTCTCAGAGTTTTTGCCAGAAATCTGTTGAGAGTAAGTTGTCAAAGAAATATTTTTTTCATATATCGTTTTTGTTGGGTTGGGTTTGAAGCACGGTCTGGGTCTGGGGTTTGAAGCACAGCCTCATGTCTAATAAGCCAACACACTACCTATTAAACTACGGCGAGATTGTCCCAATACATACATACATAATTGGTCATTACAACTCTTCAGTCAGGATTTCGACCTAGCTTCTCACACCACTTATGTTGTGTGCCTTAATTTTATACAAGAGTGGCGGGACCTACTGTTTAGAGTCGACTCCGAACGACAGATTTTTTGAGAAGCTCTTCATGGCAATTTTATTTACTCTCAGAGTTTTTGCCAGAAATCTGTTGAGAGTAAGTTGCCAATGAAATATTTTTTTTCATATTTCGTTTTTGTTGGAGATGTCTGACGTGGGGTTTGAAGCACGGCCTCATGTCTAATAAGCCAACACACTACCTATTAAACTACGGCGACATTGTCCCAATATTTCTATGAAAACTGCCAAGTAGTTTTTGCTATTTTTTTCGTTTTTTATATCGTTTTGTTTAATATGTCTGAACTGGGGTTTGAAGCACGAAATACTAGACTATGGCGACCTCTTAAGCATAGCACTTAAACTAGCTAAAAACTGCAAATAAAAGTGTCAGTTGAAGCAATTTTAATCTTATTTTTAAGAAAATATTGCATTTTCCTGACTTTTATTGAAGAATCATTGTTGCATAGCAGAGAAGAACAAAAACTATATGTGAAGTACCAGAAAAATAAAAAAAGATTCAAAAAGATTACAGCCCTGACATGAATGTCAAATACACTATGAATGTGTAGACAGGGTAATTTACACTCACAATTAATGGAGTAATTCACAGCGTAATGGTACGTTTGTATTGAAGTACGGCTTTTTAATTAAAGCGAAACAAAATCACATAGAAAAAGTACGCAATTTCAAACTGCTACAAATTTTGCAACGATTTATAGAAATTATTTTAAAAGATACCAGGTACCACCAGATTAGTATGAGTATGATTACATATGTATGTATGTATACTTCAACATGTATTTATTTTCTTGTATTTTTTCTTTAAATTGATTTAATTATTCTTTTAAAATGTCATGGTTAAGTTAAATTTTTAAACTTAAAAGAATAAAATAAAAAAATTAATTTATTGTTGATTTTTCTTAAAGTACTCATAGGAAATGAATGTCAATTTATTGCCAAACCAATTGTAGACATGACATTTAATTAATTTCTCATAATTTTCTTAAATGAAATCGAAATATTTGATTTTATTCGAATAAATAGGTATGTAACTAATGTAAGTTCTTTAATGAAAATCAAATTCATTATTGAAATGAAGAATCAATATTGCCAGCCATATACTGACTGTTTGTTTCTTTTTTCATTTCAATGATCATCAAAGACTATTGGAAATATTAACGGAATAAATTTGCAAAAATTATTGAAACCTGCTTGATTGTTTTCTTCTTTGTCTCTTTGAAAATAGCATGTATTTTAGCAAAAAAAAAATTATGAATTCCTAACCTGGCATAAAATTAAGACGAAGAGGAAAGAAAAAAAAAAAATATAAAATTAAATAAATTGAACTTTTGGTTAAAGGAAATAACTGTCCAATGGTCTTTAAACCAGTTTAAACGGTTTAGCCATTTTTTTAAATACATACACCTGTACCTCGGTTTACGCGGGACTCGGATTACGCGGTTTCGAATTTACGCGGTTTTTAAAATGAAGAAAATTTTTTTTACTTATAGTCTATTCAAACTGAAGCTAATTCAACCATTGCACAATCTAATGAGAAATTCGTAAAAAAAGACTTGTTGTTGAAAATGATAGCGACTAAGTTAGCTTAAAAATTTTATGTTTTGTGTAATGAGGTACATAGTATATGTATGTGTATTTTTAATGGAATAAATGTTTATGTTTTTTTTTACTTAAATCATACTTTAGTAAGTTATTAACATTATAAAACTATATTTTATTTTTTTTCAATGAAAAAGCTTTTTTACAGTAGGTATTCGCTTTACGCGGTTTTTCCATACAAAATTGTAAATTTCGATTTACGCGAATTGGACAGGAACGTATCTACCGCGTAAATCGAGGTACAGGTGTATTTACAATTTCATCACTGTATACTGCATACAGTGGAGAGCATAAGTCTAGGTATCACAGGACGTGGTCTAGTAGGTAGTGTGCTGGCTTATTAGACGTAAAAGCCAGGGTTCGAGTCCCAGGCCAGACTTTAAAAAATAAAAAAAAAATACAAAAAGTATTTTTTCGGCGATTTCTTCTCAGTTTCTCAAAAAATTTGTCATTCGGAGTCGACTTTAAACTGTAGGTCCCGCCACTTATGTATAAAATTAACACACACAACATAAGTGGTGTGAGAAACTGCGGGCTTCTTGGGGACGATTGCCTGTAGACTGTCTAATGGTGAAGGTATAGCACTGGCCATTTTATAAGCACCTAGTAGCAACTCGTTTCCTTGCCGTTAGCATCTTCCCCCTTTCCACCTTTCCTAAAAACCTGCACAATGCACTGCATGAGTAGGGGCCAACACCTGGGTGCTGGTTTCATAAAAAAAAAATCACACAGTATATAACCATCAGAAAGTTGTCCATATTTTTCTTATGTTTTGTTGAATTTTTTTTACGGTGAATACTTTAATTTTTTATAAAAATATTTTTCTTAAACTTCATAAAATGGTTTTAATGCATTGATGTACCTAAACTTATGTTATTCACTGCATATAGTACATACTGTGTCAGACCTTGTAATCTGTCTTTTAGCGTTTCGTTTTCATTTAAGTTTGCAAAATAATTTATTAAAAAAAGAAAAAATAATCACATTGTACATGGGCCCATAATCTAAGTTTCTAAAGCTATCCTTTCCTTTCAGAGTACTTTTTTAAAATTGAACTTTCAATTTTATTTTTATTTCGATTTTATTTCTGTATTGAACTCATCAATTAGTTTTTTGGAACAAAAGATTCACGCTGTGGAAGTACGGCAACACTTTGGGGTCTAGCTTTGTAGATATATTCCCGAACTATAGTATTTGTTGGCCAGAAATTCGGATTAAGTAACGTTTCAAAAATATCCGCAGAAATGGTAATTTTAAATGATGAGATAGATCTAGGTTGAGAATAATTAAATTTCTGTATTGATATATCCGCATCATTACCAATAGTATTTCTTATGTAGAAATCAACAGATTCCAATGATGTATCGCGATGTAAACGAGAAATGAAAATTGTCTTTTTTGGAGGAACTGCTATTTATGGATGCAGGAGGATTAATCGTAATTGGAGTATTTATAGATTGTGGAGAATCGGATTCACGATTCGTGTAAGGTTTTTATTTAAAAATAAATTTTTGATTTTTATTCGACCACTTTTAAGTCATTTACTTACGATGTATCGTGACGGAATTTATATAAATATAGGGTGGGAAATATAAAGGTTTAAATTTAAAAATGCAATAAAACAAAAATGGTTTGAAGTTTTACAAAATTTATTTTTTTGTTATGAGGTACAATTGTTCCGGTTAGAAATGGAATATTATTTCATTCATGTGGCTACCGTGGCTGGCCTTACAGTACTACATTCGATCGCAACAATTTTTGTGCAATTTTTCGAGTGTATGGCATCACGAATGTTCGCCATCAAATGTTCAATTGTCTCTGGTTTGCTTTATCAGCGCCCCACAGAAAATAGTCCAACGGTGCCAAATTGCAGCTCCTTGGCGGCCAATTGACATCACCATTTCGGCTAATTAAATGGCCATCAAACGTTTGACGCATTAAATCATTTGTGTCATGAGATGTGTGGCAAGTTGCGCCATCCTGTTGAAACCAAACATCGTTCACATTAATACCATATAGAGCGGCTACAAAAAAATCGGTTGTCATAGTGCGATAGGTGTCTCTATTGAGTGTAATGGTTGCGCCGTCCTCATTTTCAAAGAAACATAGGTCAATTATGCCTCCGCTTCACTAGCCGCACCAAACACTCACCCGTAATGGGTACATTGGCTTTTGTAAGACCACGTGTGGGTTTTCTGAGTCCCAAATACGGCAATTTTGCTTATTAACGTACCCACCAAAATGAAAAAAATGATTTTTTTTGGCAAAATCGACATCATTGTGCGGTTTCTCGTTAGCCCATCTAAAGAAGCGAAAACGAAGCGGATGATCATGCGGCTTCAAATCCAATTGAACTTTGTAAGGCGTCATACCAAGATCTTTTCGCAAAATACGACGTAAACTGGTGCGTAAAATGTTCAATTCTTGAGAACGATGATGAATTGATGTTGATGGCCAGACCCTTAGCCACAGCATCGATATTTTCGGGTGTGAGCACTGTACTAGCACGGTTATGGCTTGGCGTATCAACAATGAAACCAGTTTCACGAAGTTTAGCAATAAACTTGTGTATACCGGATACTGTTGGTCCTTTTCTGCGACCAAATTTTTTACGACATTTTCGTGCAATTTCCGACCAATTGTCTGCGTTTTGGAAATAAATTTCCCTCAAATGCCAACGTTACTCAAGCGTAAGTCGATTCATTACTTTACTTACTTTCAGTTGGGATAATATACTGAATATTGTGATAGAATCGAATGACATAAGTATTGCCCGATTCGAAATAACCGATCGTTCGAATTTAAAACGATAGATGATCCACGCGATGAATAGTTAACTGAACCAATGCTAAAGTTAATGTAAATTTTAATCTTGTTATCTCATCATCTAGGTCGTAATCCTGACTGAAGGGTTGTAATGACCAATTATAAATATCTCATCAATGCATAAGGAAATCCCCATTAATTCTGTTTTTAATTTCACAATATTTTTTAAAAGTGTGTTTATCTAAAACAGTGAATGGAAATTCTGATATAAATTATAGGGATAGTCCAATAACAACTGTTCTTATCTGTCATAGGCCCCTAATTACTAACAGTTTTTGTGAATATGAAAATTTTGATTAAATAACTTAAAAGGCTTGTTACTTACTGCCTTAATCGTTTTATTATCTAACTAGATAGGTGCTGGTAAGATCTCAGTCTAATTAACTTCACACTTGCTTAAGTTGCTGATTATTAATTGCATTTGCTTCGCTTAATTGTTCCGTTTTAAATTGTCCGTTTTAAATTTTCAATTAATTTTTGAAGGTCATGTTTTGAACTAAACGAAATTTTCCGTCTGTGTTAGTCTTATTAGCCAAATATAGGGTGTCTTTAAATCATTTTAAATGAACGTTTATTTTTTTTTTTCGAATGTTTGTCTTTTGAATGCAACACATACATATGTATGTACGTACGTACGCTTGCTTAGCAGCAACAGACAATTTCTGTTTTTGGTTGAAACAACATGCCAAATAGAGTTTTGAATATTTCCGTGGTTAAGACGCTTAACTAGTGATTTAAGCAGAGATTTGTTTTTCTTTTCATTTGGTTTCATTTGTATCTCTTTTCCATTTCTAATAACATTTCGAAATTTTATTTTTATTTTATGTTTTGATTCTTTTTTTTTTGGCTTTCTGCTGAGCTGTTACTTACTAATGACACATGCTGGTGATACAATAAAAAGAAATCCTACTTTTTTTATTTTCATTTGTATTCTTAAATCGTGCTATTCTTTTAAGAATAACAACATGCACACACACACAGTATTAGAGTTTAATTTATTAACAACAATCACCACAACAATACAAAAACGAAAAGGGGAAAAAAAACGCTGTATCATTTTGTAGGCGTTAAAACGCTTAAAAGCAAAATTTATTTAATCTGCTTCGCATGTTGGTTTCGCCAACTATTTTTATTTAAAATTTTTAATTAAATTTATTGGATTAAAAATAAAAACATATACAAAGTGTGTGACAAACATAGCTGCCAGATTTAACGATTTTATGCCCCAAAAATATCATATTGACGATTTGACGATTTATGCTCTTATTTTGACGATTATTGGAAATTAAAAATTTACATCATACTCTTTACTTTAGTACATTAAAAGCCACATTAAGCTTAGTATTTGCTTTGCAATTGTTACTTTGTATTGCAAATTTAGGTTAGTAATAACAAGGAGTGAAGTATTATATTTTTAAGTTATCTACAAACACTTGTGATGATTTTTCTGTATTTTATGTCTTTTTCATCTCTTAAAATGCAAAAAATTAAAACCTCTGCACGAAGGGAGTTCCACATCCGAATAGTTCGACTAAAGAACGAATTTTGTCTGTAATGCTGTGTGCGATCCACTTGCCAATCGGTCACATATGTATGCATGTATGTACTCGTCAAGAAACACGAGTGTTACATAGGAATATATGATTCTCGTGAATCATATATATGATATATGATATATCATATCATATAATCAAAAATATAATCATCATAGAACGGTGAAACACAAGCCACATTGAAACGATGCTCCAATGAATCAATGGAGTTCGATACCTTACCGTCATTAACGAGCAACTTCGCTCTCTCCTGTACGCGGTCGAGAAGTCTCAAAATAGACGTTGCGGCTCTGGCCCATACAAGAGAGTTGTATTCCATTCTCCTTCGGATATAAGTGGTGTAAATAGTAAGTAGATCAGATGAAGTGAAGTATTTCTTGCACCGTCTTAAGAAGCTAAGGCACTGAAAAATGTGTCCGTTCTGACTCTCTAATATTTACATCACCCATAGATTTAGATTTATTGTTGCGCTTATGTGTTAATAAACAACACTGGTATGGATTGTTTAAACCTTTTAAACAATTTTTTCCTCAAAATGATATAAAACTTCTCGATTTTTGGAAAAAGAAAATCAGAAATGAAAATGAGGGATGTGGCTTTTAATTTTAATTTATTAAGAAATATTAGTATTACCACATTCTTCAGTTAATGCAGAGAGAGTATAAGGTCAAGTTAATTTAAATTAATCTAAATTCCTTAGAAGCAATATTATATAAAAAGATTATTTAAAACTTAGCAATCGTATCTGCTTCGACTTTAATATTGTATCTTATTTGATTAAAGTGTTTAATTCTAATATATATATGGGCAATTTCGTGTCAAGTGACCCAATTTTTAAAATCGATGTCTTCCGATTTGGATGAAATTTGCACCAAGGTTAGTACTATTGGATAGTTGGCCAGACACAAATTTTCAGCCCTATCAGTCAAGAACTGCCGGAGTTAGAGGGGGTCAAATTTGGACATTTTGTTCATACAGGGTTTTTTTAAAATGTGTGTAACTTTTCACCTATTGGTCCTAGCAAAAATTTTCCAAAGGTAAAAATTGATACACTTTCTTCTTTGAGTTGCAATTTTTTTTATAGATACACCAAAAAAATAAGTTTTTCCACTCGCATCCCATTAAGTGACCACAAAGCTCTTAAAGGAAAAGAACTAAGCTTTCTTTGAGCAAAAAAAAACATCCATTAAAAAAATATAGTGCATATGGTAAAATTTAAAAACTTTGGATTTTGAGTTAAAATATTTTTTTTATAGATATGCGTCTTGCTACTAAGTGCCCACAAAGATCTGAAAGGAAATGGTCTAAGTTTTCTTTTGAGGAAAAATAAAAAAACTCCATTTAGAAAAAAAATGGGGGAAAATGAAAATGGTACATGTGCCAAATATTGAAAAATCTTATTCTTGAGTTAAAAAATAATTTTTTTTGATAGATATCCTACTCGCATCCCATTAAGCGATTATAAAGGCCTTAAAGGAAATTTTATAAGCTTTCTTTTGAACAAAAAAAAAAAAAAAAAAAAAGGGCCAAAATTGAAAAAAAAATTAAAAAAAATAATTAAAAAAAAATAAAAAAAAATAATTAAAAAAAAAAATAAAAAAAATTTAAAAAAATAAAAAAAAAATTTTTGGAAAAAATGAAGAAATAGCTATCTAATATTCTTTGGAAAATTTTTGCTAGGACCAATAGGTGAAAAGTTACACACATTTTAAAAAAACCCTGTATGACCAAAATGTCCAACTTAGACCCCCTCTAACTCCGGCTGAAAATTTGTGCCTGGCCTACTATCCAATAGTACTAACCTTGGTGCAAATTTCATCCAAATCGGAAGACATCGATTTTAAAAATTGGGTCACTTGACACGAAATTGCCCATATATATATCGTTACGAAAATGAAAAATCAAGATACTGGCGATTTGCTTTTACATCGCTAAACATTAAAATTATAAACAAAAGCTACAAATACAAAACAATGCAGTGCATAACCTGTTTACAAATTATCGTACTGCTTAATATAACAATAAACATTAGCATAAAAAGATGGTAAACAAGTAAACAAACACTACATGAATAAATGTAAACAAAATACACAAACAACAACACGTAATGAAACAACGATGTTTACATTTATAGAGATTACGAGAAAGCGAAGCCACAAACATTCGCCTTCATGAACATTCATTAGAATGTTTACCCTGCCATATAAAAGGCAACACAAAACAGGCGAGAGAGTGAGTGAAGTCAGCTTTGTGTGAAGACGCAGTGTGTTTGAACAGAATAATCGTGGTTTGAAGATCTCCGTTACAAAGATCAGTCGAATAATAGCCTAGTAATTGTTATTGTTTATGCAAAGGTTATAAACAGAGGAATAACAAACGAAGCAATTGTTGTTGTTTAAATAAAGTTGCGAACAGTGGAACACAGAATTGTGCGAATAATAAAGAATTTTAATTAAAACTAAACACAAATTTATTTTTATTTTATTTGCAATCTACGAACTCATTTTTTAAACGTTTTTAAAAGGTAAAAACGTAACAATATATATATTTTAAATATGTACCTATATGTTTTTAACATACAAATATATTGTATAAAACATTCATTTTTATAGTTTACTAGCTGTACACTGCGCGCGTTGCTGCGCCACCAACTAAAATAAATTTGATGGAAAGACATTACACGAATGTCCAATTAATTTTGAATCATTTTATTGATTTTGTTTCCCGTTGTCCTTATGATTCAGATGAAAGGGCTTGAGTAGTACGCATTCGATCAGTTTCTAATCTCACTTTTCGTTGTTCAAGTGGTTCAAGCGAACGGGTCTCAGCGGCATATATTAGAAGATTTTCCAGTCTCAATGCTCGTCTGATTCTGAGGCTCGTAATGCTCTTTTCTTCCGTGCTTGAGATGTAGAGCGACCAATTGCTTGTCATTCATTTTGAATAATTTTCAGTGACGCCATCCATTGGAAATTAATCGCACCAACCTCCGTCGACTCATACGCAACAATTTTGTTAAAGTATGCACAGTTTACGATTTAATTCATTTTGAGTAATTTTCAGAGGCACCACCTATCGGATATTGGTCATACCAAATTAGAAAACTTCTTCGGCTCATGCGCAACAACTTTGCTAAAGATCATAACATGATCAAATGCACAGTTTACGATTTAATTGATTTTAAGTAATTTTCAGTGGCGCCACCTATCGGATATTGGTCATACCAACTTAGAAGCCTTCTTCGGCTCATGCGCAATAACTTTGTTAAAGATCATAACATGATCAAATGCACAGTTTACGATTTAATTCATTTTGAGTAATTTTCAGTGGTGCCACCTATCGGATATTGGTCATACCAACTTAGAAGCCTTCTTCGGCTCATGCGCAATAACTTTGCTAAAGATCATAACATGATCAAATGCGCAGTTTACGGTATAATTCATTTTAAGTAATTTTCAGTGGCGCCACCTATCGGATATTGGTCATACCAACTTAGAAGCCTTCTTCGGCTCATGCGCAATAACTTTGCTAAAGATTATAACATAATCAAATGCACAGTTTACGATTTAATTGATTTTAAGTAATTTTCAGTTGCGTCCCCTGCCGGAAATTAGTCATACCAACTTAGAAACCTTCCCCGGCTCATGCGCAACAACTTTGCTAAAGATCATTACATGATCAAATGCATAGTTTACGATTCTATAAGGTACATACAAACAAACAAATTGAATTTTTCCACGCCCCTCCGCCCACAGACCGGAAATAAAAAATCAGACTTCAGAGTGTTACCCGCCTGAATATTCTGAAGATTCCATGAAAATTTTATCAAAATCGGCCCAGCCGTTTTGGAGTCCATACGTTACATACATACACACATCCACTTTTATATATATAGAGATAGATTGTTAAATTTTTTAAAATTATTTTTGAACTAAAATATGTACATTGACTAAACTTTATATGTTTCACCACAATTTTTTTTTTAACTTTTAATTTATGTATTTATTTTTTCTGACGATTTCCATGAACGTCTTAGACGATTTTGACGATTTTATTTTCTAATATTTGACGATTTGATGCTTTATTTATCTGGCAGCTATGGTGACAAACAATATGATTTTATTGTATTTTTTCTTTCTTTTTTTTTGTATTTTTAACCACAATATTTTATTTTAAAAATAGATCGTTCAGTTTTAGAAAAGCCACTTATGTTAAAAATATAATTCTTCACTTGCATATTAATTCCCCCTGTTAATTCATTGAAAATAACTATGAATGTAGCATAAAAGTTTAGAGGGTGTATCTCTCTTGGTTTTCTTTGTTTTTTTTTTTTAAATTTTTTTGTTGAAAATCTTGTTATTCTCACGCCGCTTAACTGGTATTTTAGTTGGTATTTTTTATTTTTGTTTTTTCGTTGCTATTTTTATAATCAACATAATTTAGTGGGGTTTTGTTTAATGTAATTTAATTTTATTTTTTTCTGTTATTATTATCGTTATTGTTGTTAAACTTGTCATTCTATTTATTTGTATTCATTGTGCGTGTTCACATCGAAGCAAAAAAGAAAGAAAAACAATTTTTATGATGGTTTTTGTATTCAATGTGAGCCAAAATAAAAAAAAGCACTTGTTCGTCTCTAGTCTTCTTTATGCATCCGTCTGGTCTATACCTTCTGATGTACAATACTATGTATTACTGCTTATCTTTATATCTTAAGATTCTATCTTGTATTTGAATTGAAATTGAGTGCAGACCTCTAAAACATAAAATCACTTTGCAATTATTAAATTACAATACAATTTTCAAATCTTTTACTGTACAGTAATATTTAATGCATAAGAAATTTTTCTTATACAAAAAATTAAAAGAAAAAACAAGGCAAATGAATCGTTCAACTTGTTTTTATACAAAAAAAAATTTTTGTTTGATTAGACAGATAAAGATAAAGTGGCAATATTTATCATTGAGAGTTGATTTACATGCCTGAACTCTGTTACAATATATTTAGCAAGATAAACAGTCGACAGTTACAAATGCAAAAATATGTAGAGGCCTTTTGTAAGGCCTTGTACAATTTGCTAACACACTCGAATTTTATACATTCAATCTCAAAATATCGTATTTTTCCCATCATTAATGCCAATGCATGTCAAGCTCACAATTAAGCTGAGAAATATAATCTATATTTAAACATTTTCTTTTTACCAAACTATACCAATACGAAATTCCGAATTAAGGGTGGGCCATCTATCGGTTTAAAATTGAACCACCGGTTATTTCGAATCTGGCAATACTTATGTTATTCTATTCTGTCACAAAATTCAGTATATTATCTCCATTGAACGTAATGAATAGATTTACTCTTGACCAACGTTGACATTTATGGGAAATTTATTTCGAAAACAAAGACAATTAGTCGGAAGTTGCACAAAAAGTGTCGTACAAAATTTGGTCGCAGAGAAGGACCAACATACATACATAATTGGTCATTACAACCCTTCAGTCAGGATTACGACCTAGCTTCTCACACCATTTATGTTGTGTGCGTTAATTTTATACAAGAGTGTGGTGGGACCTACAGTTTAAAGTCGACTCCGAACGACAGTTTTTTGAGAAGCTTTTCATGGCAATTTTATTTAGTCTCAGAGTTTTTGCCAGAAATCTGCTGAGTGGAAGTCGCCGAAGAAATATTTTCATATTTTCGTTTTGATGTCTGACCTGGGATCAACAGTGCCCGGTATACGCAGGTTTATTGCTAAAGTTCGTGAAACTAATTTCATTGTTAATGCGTCAAGACGTGGACGTGCTCATACAGTGAGTACACCTGAATATATCTGTGGCTGAGAGTGTACGTGACAATCCATCAACATCAATGCGTTATCGTTCTCAAGAATTGAACATTTCACGGACCAGTTCACGTCGAAGTTTGCGAAAGGATTTCGGTAATACGCCTTACAAACTTCAAGTGGATCAAGAGTTGAAGCCGCATGACCATCCACTTCGTTTTCACTTCACTAGATGCGCCACCGAGAAACTGCACAATGATGTTGATTTTGCCAAAAAAAAAATCATCTTATCGCATAAAGCTCATTTTCAGTGGTGTTGTGCTAATTTTTTTTTACCGGAACCCGTATATATAATTATATAGACAGGGCCGATCCTGGGTAGGCGGCCGCTCTGTGCGGTCTCATGTCCCAAATTGAACGACGGGGGTGATTTTCCATGATAATCCTGGCGGCGCCGTTTTTTTTTTTCAAAATGTCAGCCAATTCTCATTATCAGAAATCATCTTAAGTTCCGGAACGCGTTCCTGTCCAAAAAGGAAGTACCGGAACGACGTTCCGGGGCGTTACGGCTCGACAACACCACTGCTCGTTTTCATTTTGGTGGGTACGTTAATAAGCAAAATTGCCATATTTGGAGCTCAGAAAACCCAAACGTGGTCTTACAGAGACTAATGCACCTATTACGAGTGACCGTTTGGTGCAGCTAGTGGAGCGGAGGCATCATTCGCACATATTTCTGTGAAAATGAGGACAAGGCAACCATTACAGAGGCACCTATCGCACCATGATAACCGATTTTTTTGTACCCGCTCTTCATGGTATTGATGCGAACGATATTTGGTTTCAACAGGATGGCGCAACTTGCCACACTGCTTACGCAACAATCGATTTATTGCGCCATTTATTGCCACAATGCTTAAGCAACAATCGATTTATTGCGCCAAACGTTTGATGGTCGTTTAATTAGCCGAAATGGTGATGTTCATGAAGGCCGTCAAGAAGCTGTGATTTCTGTGGGTCGCCGTTAAGGGAAAATGTTATGCCGACAAACCAGTGGCAATTGAGCATTTGAAGGCCAACATTCGTGATGCCATTGCCGCGATACAACCCCATATACTCGAAAATGTGTACGAAGATTGATCCGATCGAATCAGGTACTGTAAGGCAAGGCAAGGCAGCCATATGAATGAAATAATATTCCATTTCTAAACGGAACAATAAGAATTTACAGTTAGAAACTAAATTTGCCAAAAATTTCAAATAGGTTTTTATTTTATTGCATTTTTAAATTTAAACTTTTAAATCAACCACCCTTTATAATGGGTCGCACTTTGGCTAAGACTCTATGCTGGGTGTAGTGTAATAGAACAGAGCTTGTAAGCTGTAAATTGAGCTTACAATCTGTATACTGATAGACTGACATTTTACCACTACTAATGGGGAGTAAAGAATTTTAATATTTAGAAGGCCTGCAAAATTTAAAGCCTTGCAATATCAATTCAAAAATTCAATCCTTTGTATAAGTTTCTATATGTTTGCATGCTTTCATATATGCTTTAAAGTCTGGACGTTATTGTCATTTTAAACGTCATCATAGAGTAAAACAAAAACAAAATATTTTCGTTTGTTTTCTTTTGGCATCTCTTTTATATTTTTCACTTGAATATTTAAAAAAAAGAAAAAAAATTTTTTTTTCGTAAAATAAATTCATCTTGGAATTGTTGTGCGAAAGTGACAAGGTGATGATGAAAATGCTGCTAATGACGTTTATTACTGTCATGTTTTCCGTTATTTTAAAGTGATATTGACGAGGTACCGTCGTTGCGTGTATGCTTGCTTGTCTCTATAAGCTTGGGATAGTAACTTAACTACTATTTATCATTTATTATTATCATTTATTATGATATTATTTTTAGTGATTTTTTTATTTTATTTTGCTTTCATACTCACATTGGAATATTCCACTGACATACTTGGCATGCATTAAGTACTTATAGAACTAAGTACTGTAGTGGTTAATAATATTTTTCTCTTTGATTTAATTCTGTTCATGTTGTCATTACTTTTGTTCGTTTCGTTTGATTTAATAATGTTCATGAAAATTGTATTTGGCTGCTTGCAGTTTAAAATGGGAAAATTATTACTCATACGCCATGTATGTGTAACCTCCAAAAAAAAACCAAAAAAAAAAAAAATAAAGATGAGTGACATTAATGATCTTTTCTTGATCTTGCCTTGTTTTTTTTTTTGTTATTAAAAAAAAAAGAAAATCAATTATTTTAACCATATGTGAAGTGCCATTGTTAAAGGCATTTTATATTTTTCAATTAAAATACCATAATTTAATGAAAAATAATGTAATTAATGGGCATGGTAATCTTTTAATTAAATTAAAATCCAATAAAAAAAAATATTTCTTTCACATGAAACCTTGAATTAGCCATTGGTACAATCAATGTTAAATAGTCTGAATTAAGTTTTGTTAGTGGCATTAGTCATCTCTTTATATTTTATAATACATATGTGCACATACATACATATACATACATACATATTGTTGGTCTTTCAGTTAATTTTGTTTCTTTGCAATTTCAATTTCAAATATTTCCAAAACAATTTCAAAGAAATTTTGTTTGAATAGCTTAAACATTTTATTATATTGACACTCCTAACAAGTTTATATCTTTTTGTCGATTTTAAAATTTTATTAATTGGAATCACGTTCGAAAGGCAAACAAATTTATTTTTTTACTGATGACTTAACAATTGAAATCATAAACCTTTGGTTTCTAGTTCAATTTATTTTAAAGCTATTTAACCAAAAAACAAAAAAATATTCAAAAGAAAATTTCCATTTTTTGATACAATTTTACAGACAAAGTTAGCGAACAATTCGTTAATCTGGATAGTTATGAATGGAGAGCCATTTAAAGGTTTAAATTTAAAAATTTAAAATAAAACAAAAACGATTTGAAATTTTACCAAATTTTGTTGTGAAGTATAATTGTTCCGTTTAGAAATGGAATATTACGAGTATTTTATTCATATTGCTGCCGCGGCTGGCCTCACAGTACCTCAAGCGATCGGACCAATTTTTATGCACTTCTTCAAGTGTATAGAGTCGTATCTCGGCCATGGCATCACGAATGTTGGCCTTAAAATGCTCAATTGTCTTTGGTTTTTCGGCATAACACTTTGCTTTAAAGGTGCCCCACAGAAATCACAGTTTCTTGGCGGCCAACTGACATCATCATTTCGGCTAATTAAACGCCTATCAAGAGTTTGACGCAATAAATCGATTGTGGCATGAGATAGGTGGCAAGTTGCACTATCCTGTTGAAACCAAACATCGTTCACGTCAATACCATGAAGAGCGTGTACCCAAAAATCTATTATCATTGTCCGATTGACAGTAATAGTTACGCCGTCCTCAATTTCAAGGAAATTTTACACTACCGTAGTCTATCGAGTCCGCCATCTAACGTTTTTTTTTTTCAACTAGTGCTTATTTCGTGAATGGTAACACTTAGCTCATGTCTGATTTGACAGATAATTAGTTTTATCCTTCCGCTGAACGAATATGGTTGCATCCAATGCGTTTTCGCTTCGCTAAGTGGGCCTGCGATTGACTTCCAGAAGATGCCGATTTTGGCAAAAAAAAAAAAACATCTTTTCAGATGAAGCTCATTTTGATCTTGGCGGGTATGTAAACAAGCAAATTTGTCTCAATTGGGGCACAGAAAACCCGCACGCATACATTGAAAAGACGACGCACCCAAAACGAGTCACTGTTTGGTGAGGATATTGGTCCATTTTTCTTCGAAAATGAGCAAGGAGTGGCCGTTACAGTCAATGGCGATCGTTATCATGCCATGTTGAACGAATTTTTGTTCACAAAAATTGAAAAAGAGGATATTGGCAACATTTGGTTTCAACAGGACGGCGCTACGTACCACACAGCCGAAGCTACACTCGATGTTTTGCGCCTTGTTTTTGAAGATCGCATTATAAGCCGCAGAGCTGAAGTCGTTTGGCTACCTCGTAGCTACGATTTGACACCGTTGGACTTTTATTTGTGGGGTGCCGTCAAAGATAAGTGTTACGCCGACAAGCCAGAGACAATTGACGCTTTAAAGGACAATATTCGTGAAGCCATTGGTGAAATACAGCTGCACACAATCGATAATGTGCTTAAAAATTGGACCGATCGTGTAGGCTACTGCATGGCCAGCCGAGGCAGCCATTTGAATGAAATTATTTTCCATTATTAACCGGAAGGATTGTACTTTCAAATAAAAAAAGAAATTTGAGAAAATATTCAGTAGTTTTTTTTTAAAAGCATTTTCAAAAAAAAAGTTATTTGGCGGACCCTTTAGTAGGCAGGTCAGACATGTTCACAGTAACGAAATATGAAAAAATATTTCTTGGGTGACTTCCTCTCAGCAGATTTCTGGCAAGTGTGTTGGCTTATTAGACTGAAGGCCCGAGTTCGAATCCCAGGTCAGACATCAAAACGGCGACTTCCTCTCAGCAGATTTCTGGCAAAAACTTTGAGAGTAAATAAAATTGCCATGAAAAGTTTCTCAATAAAATTTGTCGTTCGGAGTCGACTTTAAACTGTAGGTCCCGCCACTCATGTATAAAATTAACACACACAACATGAGTAGTGTGAGAAGCTAGGACTGAAGGGTGCGGGCTTCTTGGGGACGATTGCTGTAGACTGCCTAATGGTGAAGGTATAGCACTGGCCATTTTATAGTCACCTAGCAGCAACTCGTTTCCTTGCCTTTCGCATCTTGAGATGTCCACAAACACTACTCCCTCTCTTCCACCTTCCTATAACCCATTTTCCTAAAAAACCTGCACAATGCACTGCATGAGTAGGTGCCATCCCCTGAGTGCTGGTTTCACCAAAAAAAAAAAAAACCGTGAGAGTAAATAATATTGCCATGAAAAGTTTCTCAAAAATCTGTAATTCGTAGTCGACTTTTAACTGTAGGTTCAGCCACTCATGTATAAAATTAAAGTATACAACTTAAATTGTGCGAGAACCTAGGTAATAATCCTGACTGAAGGATTGTAATGACCAATTATGTATGTATGTATTTGTTTAGTATATTTAATTTAAAAAATAATGTGTTATAATGATTGCACATACTTTTTTATCTTCTAAATTTATCAATTACAACCTTTCAGCCAGAATTACGACCAAGTTTTCACACCACTTATGTTGTTTGTTTTAATTTTACCCATAAATGTGGCGGGACCTTCAGTCTAAAGTCGACTCCGAACGACAGATTTTTTGGAGAAACTTTTCATGGAAATTTTATTTACTCTCACGGTTTTTGCAAGCAATATGCTGAGAGGAAGTCACCGAGGACATATTTTTTTTTCATATTTCGTTTTGCAACTGGATGTTTGACCTGGGGTTTGAACTGGGACTTCACGTCTAATAAGCCAACACACTACTTACTAAACTATAATCGATTTTCTAGCTCCATAAGTTAGATATTCTTTGGCAATGAATCCATTTTCGATATTTGGATTCACAAAGATTCTGTTTTTGCAATGCCAAGGCAAAAGCAAGATTATTTAAGTTTTTTCTTTTCTGCAAAAACTTAAGTCCAAAAGTCCATTTCTTTTAAATAAGATTTCAAACCAATGTAAGGTGCACATAATATGCAAATTGTAGTTCACTTATCGCTTAAATAACCGCAATTAATTTTTCAAGCTATTGATTGCAAAAAAAAGGAAAGTTAACGGCAATATTTTCTTGGAAGACAATTTTAAACGGATTTTATTGCAACCTTAAATGTCAAATGTTATCGTTACTAAGAAATAATTATTAAAATTATGTGCTTAATTTTTATAAATTATTCTCTTAGACATATACAATATTGATATAAATTAACTGTAATTTACATACAATTTAATAATAAATAATAGAAGTAAAGAAAAAAAATTTCCTTCAAACTTTTCTTTTTTTTTCCAATAAATTAAACGACTTGGGGTTGAAAACGTCAAATAATATTTAATAACTTAACTTCAAGGAAATATGGGCCAATGATGCATTCGCTACATAAGCCGTAATCTGTGCATTAGCTTCTGTAAGACCACGTGTGGGTTTTCTGAGTCCCAAATATGGCATTTTTGCTTATTAACGTACCCACGAAGATGAAAATAAGCCTCATCCGACATCAAAATCGACATCATAGTGCAGTTTTTCGTTGGCACATCTGTCGAAGCAAAAATAAAGCGGATGATCATGCGGCTTCAACTGTTGAACCAATTGAACTTTGTAAGACGTCATACCAAGATTTCTTCGCAAGATTTCGACATAAACTGGTGCGTGAAATGTTCAATTCTTTGGAACGATGACAAGTTGATGTTGATGGACACACCCTCAGTCACAGCTTCAATATTTTCGGAGTGCACTTTACGAGCAAGCTCACATCTTGTCGCACCAACCATGAAACTGTTGCACTTTTTCTGCGACCTAATTTTGTTCGACATTTTCGCACAATTTCCGACTAATTGTCATTGTTTTGGAAATAATTTTCCAATTAATTCCAACGTTGCTCAACCATAAACCTATTCATTAGATTCAGTGGAGATAATATACAGAATTTTGAGAAAGAATGGAATGATATCCGATATAGAAAATGTAGAAGCTGGCATATGAGTCTATAATTACGTTACATTATTTAAAATGAGAATTTATTTGTTGTTTCGTTTATTTAAAAATTATACGTACATATGTAAGACTTAATTATTCGTTTCGAAAATAGCCATATTTTGCAAAATTTACAATTTTTATGGATGTTAATTTTACTAAACAGCCATAAAAACATTCCTAAGAGTTTAAACAATATTTTTGTAAATTCTATACTATATATCCTTAGATATGCATGTATTCCTTTTAATGACATTTTGTTAGAATTTCAAAAGAAATTAATTTTATATTTAAAATTCGTGGCAAATAAATTTTGTCATTATAAACATTTTGCAACAGTAATTGGTGTTTTTTTTTTTTATTTTTTTTTTTTATTTTTTAATTTAAATTTGTTTCAATTCTATTTTCTTTTTAGTTTTTATAATTATTTTGTAAGCATTTGTTCTTAGCCATATGTTCAATATTTTGGCAAAATGACAATACGGCCCCTTTTTGCAACGTGGGAACAGTGCAAAGATTTCTTATTTCAACATCCAAGAGATTCTAAATTTTGAATATGATTTATCAGCTCAAAATGATGGCAAATAATAATAATTTGTTTATCATTTAATAGCTCATTGGCCACCATAAGTGGATTAGTCAACAGAATTTTGTCTCTTTGATTTTTTATTATTTTTTTTTTTATTTTCTAAAGCTTTAAATTAACAGAATAATGGCCAATATGTAGTAAATAATTGGTAACTAAAATAATAAATTCTTGTAAAGTAAACAAAAATGTAAATAATAAATAATAAAAATATAAAACTTTATGAGTTTGATCACATGTTGTAATATTTTTAAAAATAATCGTGTTTTCTTTTTTGTTTGTCTTACAAACTGTGGACTAAACCCAGTATATGTAGTATATCAATTTTTTTTACGTTTACACTCGCACTAAAATTGAAGAATTTCTAGTTATAATTGATGGAATTTTCTCTGTTTACGAATGTGAAGCAACGTGTGCCCGATTTTTGTTTTTATTTCAGCCAATTTGGTTATATCGGGTGGGTCATCTATTAATTTAAATTTATTCATCATTTCCATCCATCAGTTATTTCGAATCTCATATTACTTATGTCATTCTATTCTGTCACAAAATTCAGTATATTATCTCCACTGGATGTAATGAGTCCATTTACGCTTGAGCAACGTTCGTATTAATTGAACATTTATTTTCAAAACGCAGACAATTGGTCGAAAATTGTTCGAAAATGTCGAACAAAATTTGATCGGTGAGAAGGATCAATACGGAAGTTTATTGCTAAAGTTCGTGAAACTGGTTTCATTGTTGATGCGCTAAGACGTAAGCGTGATCGTACAGTGTGTACATTCGAAAATATCGAAGCTGTGGCTGAGAGTGTGCGTGGCAATCCATCAACATCAACTCGTCATCGTTCTGTAGTATTGAACATTTCATGCACCAGTTTTTTTTTTTTTTTTTTTTTTTTTTTTTTTTTTTTATGAAACCAGCACTCAGGGGATGGCCCCTACTCATGCAGTGCACTGTGCAGGTTTTTTAGGAAAGGTGGAAAGGGAGAAGATCTCGGAATGGCGCGTTGCAAAGTTCATTTAGTTCAAGAGTTAAAGCCGTAAGATCATTCGCTTCGTTTTAGCATTGCTAGATGGGCCAACGAGAAAACGCATGATGATGCGGATTTTGCCAAAGAAAAAAAATAAAATTTTCGGATGAAGCTCATTTTCATCTTGGTGGTTAAGATAATAAGCTCAGAAAACCCCCAAGTGGTCTTACAGAAGCCAATGCACTTATTACGAGTGACTGTTTGGCGCGGCTTGTGTGTAGCATTGGCATCATTGCGATATTTCTTTGAAAATGAAAACACCATTACGTCCAATGGAGACACCTATCGCAGTCAGGAAAGGATTTCAAAAACCACAAGCTGTTACTAAACATGATTTGTTTTCCATTAATTTCTTTGCTATGAAGCATTAAACAAAAAGAAAAGAAATTCGAATCTTAAAATGTTTTTTTACGTCAATATTTAGTGCATTGAAACATACATAGGAAACATCAAATAAAATTTTCATTTTCATTCCTGAATTTAAGAAAATACTTTTAGCAAAAAAAAAAAACATAGGCAAACCTAGTTCAATCACAATTTAAAGCCTTACTGAAGGTAATTAATTCTGTTTTAAACATTGTGTTACAATTTCTTTCGGCGTAATTTAAACGATAAAATTTCTAAAATATTCAAAATTTTTTGTGTTTTTTTTTCATTTTATAAAACGTGTGTCCAAAAGAAATGAAAACAAACACACGATTGCACCTCACATCGTCACATTTGCCAGAAAGTCAAAATATTTTATTTTCAAATGTCTCTCTCGTATTTTCTCTAACGCCTGGCGTATGAAATTCTTTTACAAATAAATTTCACTGCCAATGTAAATAGATTTGTTGCGCTTTATCGTACACACACATATACAGGTGACATGTCATTCAAAAGGTATTTTTTAAGTAAATAAAGAAATGAAACTTCCAGAAAGAATTTTTTTTATTGCAATTTTACTATTCGATATTGGGGCCCCCTGATTGCATTTCCTATTTGGGAATTATTATTGAAACAGAAAAAAGATAGAAAATATTATAAAAATTCTTTCGAGTGTATAAATTTTGATGTCGTTTGTAATGTTAAGATTTTATTTCCTCAAATCAACATAAATTTAAAAAGCATCACCTCTAAGCCCAAAAAAAAAAAACAAAAATCATAAAAAATACATAATTTGGTGAGTACATTGGCACACGTTAAAAAAAAAAGAAAATTTTCATTTATTTATTTTATAATTCTTTGTGTTGTGTGTCAGAATATTTCAAATTTAAATTTATTTTACCATTGTAACGCCTATAGGTAGCAGACACACGTAGTAGGTATTGCAATATACCGGCCACATACTGGCAGAATACCCTCAGCTACAAAAATATATCAAATACGATACGATACATAATGAATGTATTTTGTTTGCTATGTATGTATGTATGTATGTATGTATGTAGTTTTTATTTTAACTTATATTTTTGGCTAATGGCCAAAAAATAAATTTAAAATTTTTTAATATTTGCCACACTCAAGTCAATTTTGTTTCAGTTTTGATTTTATTTTTTTCATTTTTTTTTAAATTTTAAATTATAAATTTACAACAAACATCTAAAGAAACTTAATGGATACATACATACATAGTACATACGTAGTTTACATACGTACATACATAATTTACATACATACTTATTTTATCATACATACATACATCATTTACATACATACATACATAATTTACATACACACAAAATTTACATACATACATAAATTATTTACATACATATGTACAAACAAACATACATACATAATTTACATACATACACAATGTATTATAAATTATTAATTTAATACCATTTTTCTTTTATGTACATATTCATGTACATACATAGGCATGTACATATGTATGTAAGTATGTGATAATATTTTGTAATAAACAGTTTTAAAAAATTTATTTCAATGATAATGTCAAAAAATAAAAAAATAAATACAATAAAACATAAAAAGCGAAAAAAAGAGGCATTTAATGTATAATTGGTATACAATATTAAGCCCAAAAGCTTTTAAATGTCAGAAATCTAATCAATGGCCAATATTTCGATGTCATGCGTTAATTATTGTCTAAATAATTAAAATGTTTGGCATTTAAAGCTGGTCTCTTTGGTTTCTCACTCAATGAAATTAATTTCTATTGAGTTTTTGTATGACAATTACCAACAAAGGCCAAAGACTGTAATTATGAAAAAATAGAGATGTAGATGTATGTTTAAAATGAAGTCGCCGTAGTCTAGTAGGTAGTGTGTTGGCTTTTAGTTCTTAAATCTAACAGAGCCTGAAATGCTTTTATAGAATTGATTCTCATTGACACCGCTATACCAACGCAAGCCAGTCTCTGTATTAAATGCAACTTCACATTTATAGTTTGATTATATGTACATATAAGGCATGTGAGAAGTTGCTGCAATCTAGTAGGTAGTGTATTGGCTTATTAGGCGTGAGGCAACTGTTCAAACCCCAGGTCTGACATCTTTACCGTAACGAAATATAAAAAAAGGTATTTCTTCGGTGACTTCCTCTCAGCAAATTTCTGGCAAAAACCGTGACAATAAATAAAATTGTCATAAAAAGTTTCTCAAAAATCTGTCATTCGTAGTCGACTTTAAACTGTAAGTCCAGCCACTCATGTATAAAATTAAAGTATACAACATATGTAAGTGGTGCGAGAAGAGAGGTCATAATTCTGACTGTATTTATGAATTTGTTCAGCATATTTTATTTAAAAAACAACTTAAAAAAGTAGGCCCCGCCATTCATGTATAAAATTAACACCCACAACATAGGTGGTGTGCGAAGCTAGGTTGTAATCCTGACTAGTTGTCCTGACGGGTTGTAGTGGGTAATTAAGTAAGTAAGTAAGTATAAATGATTACACATACTTTTTTTTCTTCTGAATTGATCATTACAACGTTACTTTAATTATACATATGGCGTTCGTCTTGGATTCATACATCCGTCATTATTCAAGTTTTCCAAGCTAAACAGGTGATTGGTGTATTATGCTGGTACTATGATAATATGATTACCATATATCGTTGTCTATAAAAACAGCCTTCTATGAAATGTTTTGTAAGGTCCAGCTCATGTAGAACTTTAAGATAAAGAGCACTCATTTCAGTTTGCGAGGAAAGGAGCTTTCGAGCTGCCAATGGGGCTAGAATTTTTCCGAACAATATCCTGAAGTTTGTAAGCAAAATAGTATTGGAGGATTATCATAGGAAGATCATATGTACTATATAGATTGAGAATACTACAATGGATAATATAGTAGCAGTACACTCACACCTCTACAACTCAATAATAGGCAGAAAATCATGAAACTAAACTGACTAAGAATGACGAACTCTAGATTTTCACTTTCTCTGAAAGCCCGACGAAAATCAGATCTCTTTCAAATGTAACCTGCAGGTCTAAACTGGTTGGTATTTGCCGCAACGCCATTGATCAACCCTCGTAGCAGTTTAATATGTTAAATTATTACACGTACTTTTTCTTCTTCTTCTGAATTGATTATTATAACCTTTCAGTCACGCTTACGACATACATATCTTCTCACACCACTTATGTTGTGTGTGTTCATTTTATACATATGTAAGTGGCGGGACCTACAGTTTAAAATCGTCTCCGAACGACAGATTTTTTGAAAAACTTTTCATAGCAATTTTATTTACTCTCACGGTTTTTGCAAGCAATACGCTGAGAAGAAGTTGCCGAAGAAATGTTTTTCTTCATATATTGTTTTGTTCGAGATGTTTGACCTGGGGTTCTAATAAGTCAACACACTACTTACTAAACTATTATCGATTTTCTAGCTCCATAAGTTAGATATTCTTTGGTGCATGGACATTTTTGTGGTAATAGGAAACAATTTTTGTGGTATGTTAGCTGTTAGATGGTAATGAATCCATTTCCGATATTTGGATTTAAGGGTTTCACAAAGATTCTGTTTTTGCAATGCCAAGGTGGGAGCAAGATTATATAAGTTGCTTGTTGGTATCATATTTTATCATAATTTTTCAATATAAACTTAAGTGCAAAAGTCCATTTCTTTTAAATAAGATTTCATACCATTGTAAGGTGCAAATTATAGTTAACTTAACGCTTAATAAGCGCAATTAACTTTTTACGCTATTAATTGAGAAAAAGGAAACAAAAAAAAAGCATGCATAGCTTTTAAAAGTTAACGGCAATATTTTCTTGGAAGACAATTTTAAATGGATTTTATTGCAACCTTAAATGTCAAATGTTATCGTTTTGCTTGACTGAAAAAAACTTAACTAAGAAATAATTATTAAAATTATGTGCTTAATTTTTATAAATTATTCTCTTACGCGTATACAATATCTATATAAATTAACTGTAATTTGCATGCAATTTAATAATAAATAATAGAAGTAGAGAAAAAAAATTTCCTTCAAACTTTTCTTTTTTTTCTAATGAATTAAACGACTTGGGGTTGAAAACGTCAAATAATCTTCTTCTTCTTCTTAATATATAAAAATTAATGCCACTTTTCGTTGTCATTTTATAACTCAAGAACGGGCTCACATTTCCAAGCCAAATGTTTAGGCTTTGTTCGGACTATTTAGTAGATGGTTTATGTGAAGTTTGCCACTCCCACTTTTACGCCCACATTTTCTATTTATCTAAAATCAGAAAACGGCTCCATCGATTTGACTAATTTTTTTTATCCATTTAAAATTTTCATCAAGAGCCCACTTTTGCGCCCACTTTTTTTGATTTACCTAAAAAATCTATATATATAAAAATGAACGTATGTTTGTATGTACCTTATAGAATCGTAAACTATGCATTTGAACATGTTATGATCTTTAGCAAAGTTGTTGCGCATGAGCCGGGGAAGGATTCTAGGTTGGTATGACCAATTTCCGACAGGTGGCCCACTGAAAATTAATAAAAATGAATTAAATCATAAACTGTGTATTTGATCATTTCATGATCTTTAGCAAAGTTGTTGCGCATGTACCGGGGAAGGTTTCCAAATTGGTATGACCAATTTTCGACAGGTGGAGCCACTGAAAATGACTAAAAATGAATTAAATCGTAAACTGTGCATTTGATTATGTTATGATCTTTAGCAAAGTTATTGCGCATTAGCCGACGAAGGCTTATAAGTTGGTATTACCAATTTCCGACAGCACTTCAATAAATGTTCATAATCGAAAATCTCTACACTTCTAAAGTTTATGTCACTTTTTTTTTAAATGAACAAAATCAATAAAATGATTCAAATTTGTTTTAGTTGGAGGCGTAGCAACGCGCGCAGGGTACAGCTAGTATTTAATAAAAAAAAAAACCAAGTATTGTAATGCATTGCCCTTGTGGCTGTGTTCATTGCAAATGTTTTTATTTTTTTTTTTATAATTTCATTGCATTTTAAATATAAAAATATCTTTTTAATGGAATATTTTCTTTTATCTGAAGATTATTTATTCGTATTGTCGTTAACTTTTTTTTTGTCTCTTTTTCTATATATCTTAGTCATTCACTCAAATCGTGTGTGTTTTTATATAAAATGTTTGTTATTATATTACAATATCCAGCTCTGTATTTGTATTTTATTTGTTTTGTTTAAATAAAGGCAATAACGTTAGAACAACTTTATTTTGTTTGGCTTTGTTGTGCTTTACTTTGCTTTATTTTAGCTTAAAAATTTACAATTATTTTATTGCTCGATACACTGAAGATACGTGTGTACAGTAAAAGAAGGGAATGCGGGAATGGAGAGGCTTCATGGGACCACATATATGAAACGATGTTATTTTTAAACAAAACAGCCTAAGAGAGGGATTGAAAAAAAAACAAAGTGGCGAGTATTAAATAAAACAAGTCAAGTACTTGTTCAAGTACTACCATTAAATTAATGAATTACTGAACAAACGTATAAATATTGTATACCTTTTTACTTGTTTTAAATTAAATTAAATTAAATTTAATACTTATTATACGTATTTTTCTTTTATTTGTTTATTTAAACGAACTTTTAAGTTTCAACAAACCGAAAAGCACACCGTTTAAAACGTGATTTACAATCATGATTGAGTAGATGGCGATGATGACGATGATGATGATGATGATCTTCATAACGATTTTGTTAATAATAATGGGCGGAGTAATCAACAAATTAAATACAACAACAAAAACAATAACAAGTTCAAATTCTATATCCAGTTAAGATACTATTCCCCGTACACTTACTTTTCATGTCCACAAATAATAATTTTCATTACAATTGCCTTATAAGAAATTCAGAAATCAGTTTTTGTGTCACGAAACTAAATTCATATTGAATTGTTCTACTGGGTTTTTCCACATATTTTCTCAATATCGTATTAGAAAATTATTATGGCGTTCGTACTATTTCGAGTGGAAAATCTTTTTGTAATCAAATGTTAAACTAAGTATTTCCTTTGCAATTATAAGCAATATAAAGAAAATTTTCTTATTCGATGTTATATCGATTTATCGCCAAATACATCGATGTTTTCTGTGCATCGCTATATTTGCAAAAAAAAAAAAAAAATAATGAATTGAAAACCGAACGTAACAGAATTCACGCGTAAAGCGACCAAACGATTTATTAAACTACTCTCAACCTATGTACGAGTATATAGATTAACGCGGTAATGCTTTCTACAATCCTGTTTCTCTAGCAAACTTCAGGAATCTGTTCAAATTGATCCTCATTGTTATAACCCAATCCAACCCTTTTAACTTCAACATTCCGACATTGAGGACGCAAGGAGAAAACTTATGATAAGGACTCAGATATGGCTTGAGGACCACGGTCTAGAGCTCGCAAAGAACAAGACTGAAGTCATACTGATGACAATGGCTCGCATTCCACTCGAGATAAGTATGCAGATAGGTGATGTGTCACTAGTCACAAAAAGGGCAGTTAGATATTTGGGCCTGAGACTCGACTGCAGACTTAATTATTGGGCCCAAATACAGCATGCAGCTACCAAGGCAGCGAAACTAACGGGCATGGTAAGCAGACTGATGGCAAATATTGGCGGACCAACACAGGCCAAACGAAAAGTGATTATGGCGGCGACGAACTCGATAATGCTGTATGGAAGCGAGATATGGGGAGATGCGCTGGAGATTAAATCTAAGCGGAAAGTATTAGCAGCGGTGCAGCGAACAGCGGCCCTGAGAGTTGCCTCGGCCTACCGCACCGTATCGGGCGCCGCGGTCCTCGTGATCGTCGGTGAGATACCTATTGACCTACTGGCATTTGAGCGAAGAAGATCATGGAAAACAAAGAGAGAAAACCTCGCCATTAGTAGCGCAGATCTCAGATCTCAAACACTACGGCGATGGCAAAGTAGATGGAGCGAGGAAACAAGCGGAAGATGGACTTATAGGCTTATTCCGTCTATAGAGACATGGATACGGAGAAATTTTGGGGAAATTAACTATTTTCTGACCCAGTTTCTTTCGGGTCATGGTTATTTCCGAAAATATCTATACCGCATGGGCAAGGTGATTGATCCTGGCTGAATTTATTGCGAGGAAATGAGTGACGACGCTGAACACACATTCTTCCATTGCATCAAATGGCAAGACGAGAAGAACATGTTGATAGATCAAATTGGTGAATTTACACCCGACAACATTGTGAACGCAATGCTCGAAAGCGAGACGAAATGGAGCGCTGTAAGAAGATACGTTGAATGTGTACTCCGCTGGAAGAAGGTCAACCTTGACACAATACAACGAAATGATACATGAGAAGACGAGCCAATAGCATGAAGCTGGCTTCAAATATGGCGTACCCAGACGTGGGAGAGTAGACAACGGTCCCTAACGGGACGTCGTTCTGGGCCCTTCCCGAAGTAATGCAGATAGCCGTCCCGGGAAGGGAGTATCCCCAGAAAAGGAGGAGGGATTGTTTTAGTGGACACGCCAAACAAAAACACGCCAAAAAAAAAAAAAAAAAAAAAAAAAAAAAAACCCTTTTAACTTCAGCACAGTGTCCGCCTCTATTCAGTTTTCCTTTTACAGGATATACTCTTTTTCTGCACTGAAAGGTTCTAGCTTCATTAGCCGCATGGCCGCATGCAGTTTTGCCTGCTTATTGCTGCAACTTCTATTCTAATCTAGTGTCAACCTTTTAGGCATATTCTTCCAGTTCGTTCAACTTGAATTGAAGATCTCTTTCGATGACGTAAACTTTCGCTTGGAAGCAACACGCGAATATATCATTCTGGTACCACAGAATAGTCTCTCTTGTAAAAGAGTACCTATTAATCAACTTATTCCTTTCACTCTTATTACTAAGTCTCATTGTGAAGCATTTCCCAAAACCATCATGTTTACTGGCACTGTTTAGCAGATAATCATTGAGGGAACTATTGTCAACCAATTGATTGGCCAGATCACAATGATCACACTAGACAAGTTTCCCAATTATCTAACCACAGTCTCAATGACTCTGACGCATGAAAAGGGCTTAAATCTTAAAGAGCTTGCAATGGTTTTATATAGGGTCCGCCATCTAACGTTTTTTTTTTCAACTAGTGCTTATTTCGTGAATGGTAACACTTAGCTCATGTCTGATTTGACAGACAATTAGTTTTATCCTTCCGCTAAACGAATATGGTTGTGTATACGCTTGAACAACGCTGGGAAATATTGCGACATTACTTTGAAAATCATGGTAATGTTGCAGAATACAAAACCTTGCAGAACATAGTCAATGGCGGTCGTTATCGGGCCATGTTGAACGAATTTTTGTTCACAAAAATTGAAGAGGAGGATATTGGCAACATTTGGTTTCAACAGGACGGCGCTACGAGCCACACAGATGAAGCTATACTCGATGTTTTGCGCCCTGTTTTTGAAGATCGCATTATCAGCCGCAGAGCTGATGTCGTTTGGCCACCTAGGAGCTGCGATTTGACACCGTTGGTCTATTATTTGAGGGGTGCCTTCAAAGATAAGTGTTACGCCGATAAGCCAGAGACAATTGACGCTTTAAAGGACAATATTCGTGAAGCCATTGGTGAAACACAGCTGCACACAATCGATAATGTGCTTAAAAATTGGACCGATCATGTAGGCTACTGCATGGCCAGCAGAGGCAGCCATTTGAATGAAATTTTTTTCCATTATTAACCGGAATGATTGTACTTTCAAATAAAAAAAGAAATTTGAGAAAATATTCAATAGTTTTTTTTTTAAAGCATTTTCAAAAAAAAAAAAAAGTTATTTGGCGGACCCTTTAGAATTGCTACTCATTGACACGGCTATACCAACACAGGCCAAGCCGTTCTCTGTAGCTAATGCAACTTCACATTCATGGTTTGATTATATAATATATAATATAATGTAAGAAGTCGCTGTAGTCTAGTAGCTAGTGTGTTGGCTTATTAAATATGAGGCCACGGTTCAAACCCCAGGTCAGACATCAAAACGAACACATGAAAAAGTATTTCTTCGCCGGAACATGAAATACTGAAAAATATTTCTTTTGGCGACTTCCTTCGAGAGTAGGCCAAAAATTGTCATGAAAAGTTTCTCAAAATTTGTCGTTCGAAATCGACTTTAAATATACATAAGTACCGCCACTTATGTGTAAAATTAACACACGCAGCATAAATAATCGATATTGACTAATAAAAACAAAACTTAGCTTAACTTTCGATGTATCGATAAGTTTCAACGGGTGTTTTTAAAACATCGATGTATGTATATCTTCCAGCACTAGCACTACAAGCAATTACAGTTCCATGCCCAAAAGTCTTTTAAAATGGAGCATAGAAAAACCTATGGAAATCATTTAAATTATAATCGATATTTTCTTTTAAAAAATGAAGGTGACTCAATAACTTTTTATCGAAATCGCAAAATAGAAAGAAAATCTAAAGAAAATGTGAATGATTATGAGATTTTCTCTTTATATATACACTTTAAATACAGCGTTATTATGATATTATCATCACAGTGTTACTTTTGTGACTTTAATTAGAAGTTTCTCGATTATTTTGTTTTTTTCCTTTTCTTTTCATTGCTTTTTCAATATTTAATGTTTTATTTTCTTTATGCTAACAAATATTTTTATTAAATTTTTAATTTTTTTGTTGTTGTTGTAATTTTTTTGTAAATCAAATAAACAGCCGTACTATACATTATGGAAATTTTTTTATTATTAATTGAAGAAAAATACCCCACCACTATAAAAATCTTAAATGATCAATACATGATAAAAAAAAAAAAGAAAAAAAATCAGTTCACTTTAGAAATAATTTCAATATTGAAGACCAGCAAATGTTTTTATGCGTATTTCGAAAAATAAAAATAAATAAAAATTGTTTAAAACGTTTTAAGTTTCTTTATTTCAATAACCCAATCATTTTTGTATTGAAATAAATTTTACAACATTTTACATTTGCTGGGTTATTTTACTTGTTACTGTGTAGCATTTATAATATCTTTGCCTTTTTAGTTTTGTATTGTATTCTGTTTTAATGTTCTTTTTGGTTTTTTTTTTTGCTGTCCCGTTGGAGCCAGTGATAATGGCTCATATTTTTCGGTGGTTTTTTCAGTCAGTAGATGTCTGCTAAACAACACAGGAGAATAGGTTTAACGATGGTTGGGTTGGTTGGCATGTGCATGTATTGCTGACAGCTGCTTACAAGAAATACTCGACTTTTCTCTCTACTCTGGCCATAATTAGTCGTAAAAATGAAATTAATTTTTAATAAGTTTTTGTCTGATAGCAATGTAAATACAAGATACAAAATAAATGTTACAAGGGTGATTGATATTTGTCACTGCTTGCTTGCTTGTATACATGTTGGCTGTTGTTTCTTTGGAATACTCTGTTGTTTACAAGTGCTGGACGTTAAGGTTTGTTAAACCCGGAATATACAGCCATAAATCATGAAGAAAATTATTTTAAAAAACCACTTAAAACCAATCAGAAAAAGAGGGAATTTTTGTTTTTCGTTAAAGGAAATGAAAAAGTAGTAAATATTTAAACACTAAAAGGGTTACCCAATAGTGATAAAAACGGGGAAAACATAAAAATTTAAAAATTTTTGTTTGCTGACATTGTACTGTAGTTTTATATAAACTTTAGTTATACAAGGCAATCATAATTATATGTATAGGAATTGATGTTCTATATTTAGATATAGGAAATGTTAACCATTATTTAACTTCTTATAATATCAAAATAATTCTACAATTAATGTGCTACGAGTACTATTTAATATTTCATGTTAAATGCTGAGATTGTATAACCCTTTCAATTTTTATTACATTTAAATAATTAAAAAATAAAGCTTTTAATTTTCTGCTTTTAAAATAAAAATAAGTACAAAAGCTAAATGCGAGTACTTCTGTGTACACACGTTCAAAATAAATTCCAAAAATAAAAAAAATAATTTTTTTTTAACAAAAATAATAAAATGGATTCGCTCATAAAATGAAAATAAATCTTTATTTGAAATAAAAATAAATCTTTATTTGAAATTAAAAGCAAATACGTTTTTTTTCTTAGTTGTTTCCTCTTTTTTATGACAATAACAACAACATTAATCACATCATCTTTCGTATCTTTCGTGAGTGCCAATCACCATATGTTGTTACATAAAATTTTATCGCCTAATTACTGAATAGATTGGAAATTGATAACAATTATTATTATTTCTTTTGTTTAAATATATACAATACCAAGGTTAGAAGCCGTGTACTTGTCAACTGAGACAAGTACAGCACCCGGAGGTCGAATTGACCCATTGTACCAAACAAATAAGAAAAACATTTAAAATAAGAAAAACTATTGGAGTCTAAGACTAGGTAAAGAAGACTATTTAACCAAACTTGGCTTGGTACATACATATGTATATGTACATAAAACTAAGCTTAATTTTCCCATGTAGTGAGTTAAATAATACATTATCAAAGACAATATTTGTTTATAATTAAAAACTTTTATTTTTTCATTTCCTTTTTATTAAGTACTAGCTGAACCGGCCCGCGTTGCTCCGCCACCAACTAAAATAAATTTGAAGGAAAGACATTACACGAATGTCCAATTAATTTTGAATCATTTTATTGATTTTGTTTCCCGTTGTCCTTATGATTCGGATGAACGGGCTTGAGTAGTACGCATTCGATCAGTTTCTAATCTCACTTTTCGTTGTTCAAGTGGTTCAAGCGAACGGGTCTCAGCGGCATATATTAGAAAATTTTCCAGTCTCAATGCTCGTCTGATTCTGAGGCTCGTAATGCTCTTTTCTTCCGTGCTTGAGGTGTAGAGCGACCAATTGCTTGTCATTCATTTTGAATAATTTTCAGTGACGCCATCCATTGGAAATTAATCGCACCAACCTCCGTCGACTCATACGCAACAACTTTGTTAAAGAATGCACAGTTCACGATTTAATTCATTTTGAGTAATTTTCAGAGGCGCCACCTATCGGATATTGGTCATACCAAATTAGAAACCTTCTTCGGCTCAAATTTGCTAAAGATCATAACATGATCAAATGCACAGTTTACGATTTAATTCATTTTTAGTCATTTTCAGTGGCGCCACCTGTCGGATATTGGTCATGCCAACTTAGAAGCCTTCTTCGGCTCATGCGCAATAAATTTGCTAAAGATCATAACATGATCAAATGCACAGTTTACGATTTAGTTGATTTTAAGTAATTTTCAGTGGAGCCACCTGTCGGATATTGGTCATACCAACTTAGAAACCTTCCCCGGCTCATGCGCAACAACTTTGCTAAAGATCATTACATGATCAAATGCATAGTTTACGATTCTATAAGGTACATACAAACAAACAAATTGGTTTTTGCCACGCCCCTCCGCCCACAGACCGGAAATAAAAAATCAGACTTCACAGTGTTACCCGCCTGAATATTCTGAAGATTCCCTGAAAATTTTATCAAAATCGGCCCAGCCGTTTTGGAGTCCATACGATACATACATACACACATTCACTTTTATATATATAGATAGATAGATAAATACTTTCTAATTGTCGAATAATTTTTCAAAATATCCCAGCTCTACCTACAGCCAGTAACATACATATTTTATAAGAATTCATTCCGAATTTTGCTTTTAGACACTCCTAACTCCTCAAATCATGGCCACAAGATTCTAAGATAACACTCTGCAATCAGCCGTACCACCACCGGACTTCAGCATAATTAAAAAAAAAATTTGTCAAATGTCCTCTTTAATATAGGGTGGGCCATCTATTGCTTTAAATTTGAAGCATCGGTTATTTTGAATCAGGCAATGCTTCTATTCTGCCATAAAATTCAGTATATTATCTCCAACTGAAAGCAATAAATCGATATACGCTTGAACAACGTTGGGATTTATTGGAAATTTATTTCCAAAACAAAGACAATTCGACGCCTCCATTCTATAACGTTCTAAGTGTACTTAGAACGTTTTTAATGTTCTTGTAACTTAAATGTAACTTAAATACTGTCAAAATTTGGTTAAGATGCGCCGATCCGTTCCGAAGTTATAGGGAAAAATCTACTTAGAATACACATATAGTCGTATGTCGCGTGAAAACTTTGAGAGCTCATAACTCAAAACACAATTTTTCGACTTAGAATGTTATAGAACGGAGGCATCGAATTGGTCGGAAATTGCAAAAAAAAAATTAATATTTTCGGATGAAGTTAATTTTCATCTTGGTGGGTACGTTAATAAGCAAACTTGCCATATTTGGGAATTAGAAAACTGATATGTGGTCTTGCAGAAGCCAATGCACCCATTACCAGTGACTGTTTGTTGGGGCATGTGAAACGGAGGCATAATTTCTTTAAAAATGAGAAAGGTGCAACCATTATGCCTATCGCACCATGACAACCGATTTTTTTGCAAGCGATCTTCATGGTATTGATGACAACGATGTTTTGCTTCAACAGCATGGTGCAACTTACCACACATCTCATGCCACAATCGATTTATTGAGTCAAACCTTTGATGGACGTTTAATAAGCCGAAATGGTGACGTCAATTGAATGCGAAGAAGCCACGATTTGACACCGTTGGACTATTTTCTGTAGGGTGCCATGAAAGAAAAGTGTAATGCCGACAAACCATAGACAATTGACCTACATTCGCGATACTGTTGCCGAGATACGACTCCATACACTGCTTTCTGTTTTATTGCATTTAAAAAATTTAAGCTTTTAAATTTCCCACCCTATATATAAAAGAATGCATTTGTTTAAATAAATTTATCTTTAAAAAAAGCCAATAAAAGACCCTTAGAATGTATACTAACCCATAAAATACTTTAATTTACTTATTAACTTACTAATGTTTCTTTTACTGAAAATAAATAAAAAATTAACATTCACCCTTATTCTGGTTGTCGTCGTCGTCGTCGCCGTCGTCGTCGTTACCAAAAATGATGTCGATAAAATCAGAGTCGACAAAATCAGAGTCGACACAACACAATATCGACGGCGTGTTGACTCACAGAATACCAAATGTGTGTCGACAGTCATCTATAACTGTCAATAACGACAAACAGAATACCAATTTTAAACTGTCGACGACAACCAGAATAAGGGTGATTATTTTGCAAAAAACGACTTTAAATCGAAATTAATCAATAAAAACTGTGATATTTTAAATAAAAAATTTATATTCATCAAGTTTTTTATGAAAAATTTTTTTAAAACATAAAATCACTCATATGATAATCGAGTAGTTTTTCTTTTTGATTTCTACAACAGATAAAACAAAAACTTATTTGACCTTCAAAGTGGCTAGTGGCTTTATTCAAATGCCAATTAAGTGAATTTGAGAATTTTTTTTAAGGCGAAAAATAAATTTATGCTGTCATTTATTTGTCAAAGAACATTTAGTTTTTAATTATTTCATCAAAAACAAAACAAAACAAAAAAATAATAAATAAAAACAGAATACAATCTAATGATTTATTAAAGTTTAAAGATTATCTCTGAATTCTGTATAGAAAAAGAATAAAAAAGAATTAATTGGGGTCAATAAACGATTACAGGTGTAGGAGTGAAAAGAAAGAAAACATATCTTAAGGTAAACAGTAGTATGAGTCTAAGTCCTTGATCGAAAACAAAAAAAAAACAAAAAAACGAATATTGTTTATAAAATTTCTTTGGAAAATTTTACTCTTTCGAAATGATTATGATTTCTAAAACCATTTGTGTGAATTAATTTTTTTTTTAATTTAATATAATATTGCACAATAATTAATTTAATTGAGCATTTGAAAAATAAAAATTAATTGAATATTCCATTTAACTTCTTACACACGCCATGTCTAAGGCCATCCATTCAATCACATTGAACGAGACTAAAGGTGGCAAGCAATTTCAAATTATTTACTTAAAAGAAATCTATTTTTGTATTTAAAATATTTGGATAAATAACAAATAGTATGTACAGTAAGCGTCAAAAGGAACTGTACACTATGGATAAAATTTTAACAATCAACAAACTCCACTTTTACCACTTAAGGACAGTGCACGAAAAAATTTGCCAATATTTGGAATTTTAAAAAAAAAAAACTTTTTTGTACATACATATTAATGTACAGTTTCTTTTAACGTTCACTGTAGGTATGTATGTATGATGCCTACATTTTAGAAAATCTATTTCTTTAATGGAAAAAATCTTGTACTCATTCTAAATAGACAAATCATTTCGGCGTTGGCGTCCATATTATTACAAATCAGGAAATTAAAAAAAATTTGAAAAAAAAAAAATTAAATTTTTAAAAATCACAAGATTTTGCTTTCAAAATATCAAACAAATAATGCCAGTAGCCATCGTTGTCCATTGCCTAGCGTTAGTTTATTACTTAAAATTTTGCACTTCCAAATGATTTAAATGTACAAATTATGACACTTATTTCAAATCACATTTAAAATTAGCATTAAATTTGTAAAAAACAATTTAAATTTTACAAAAACACATTCCTTGTTAAAATATATTTTCCAAGAAAATAAAAAAACATTTTCTTTTTATAGAGAATCATACTGTCAGCATATAAAATAGAAAATTTCGAAAGTTTGTTATTTACGAAACCATAGAATGGATATTTTTGTATAAAAGAAATGTTTTTCACTTCCAATACGAATTCTTAAACTGAAATATCAATTACTTTCTTACACAATCATAGACTGGCAGACATATAGATAGACAGACAGACAGACCGACAGAGACATGCCATTGAAATGCTCGTAGATGGGGAGGAAAACTAAAAAAAAAAATATTTCCGTGATTTCCATTTCCATTCAAATTTATTTTTAAAGTTATTAAGTTGTTGTTGTTGTTGTTGTTTTCTCTCAATATTTTTGTTTGCATGATTTTACTTTCATTTAGTGATTCTCTATGAAATTATAATAATAATGATGAGGGCATCGTAATGCTGTTTAAAGTAAAGAGTGGGCCATTTAAAAGTTTAAATTTAAAAATGCATATTCCTCATTTTCAAAGAAATATGGGGCCAATGATGTCTCCGACCCACTAGCCGCACCAAACATTCACTCGTAATGCGTGCATTGGGTTTTCTGAGGACCATATACTGTCATTTTGCTTATAAACGTAACCACAAAGATGATAATGAGTTTCATCCGAAAAGATGATTTTTTTTTTTTTAAATCGACACAATCGTGCAGTTTCTCGTTGGCCCATCTAACGAAGCCAAAACGTGGATAGTCGTGCGGCTTTAACTCTTGCACCAATTGAACTTTGTAAGGCGTTATACCCAGATCTTATTCGACGTAAACTGGTGCGTGAAATGTTCAATCCTTGAGAGCGAAGACAAGTTGATATTGATAGATTCTCGCGCGCACTCTCAGCCACAGCTTCGATATTTTCGGGTGTACGCACTGTACGAGCAGGCACACGTCTTGGCCCATCAACAATTAAACTACATAGTTTCACGAACTGTAGCAATAAACTTGCGTATACCGGGCACTGTTGGTCCTTCTCTGCGACCAAACTTTGTTCGACATTTTCGAGCAATTTCCTACCAATTGTCTGCGTTTTGAAAATAAATTTCCAATAAATCCCAACGTTGCTCAAGCGTATATCGACTCATTACGTTCAGTGGAGATAATATACTGAATTTTGGTGACAGAATAGAATGATATACATAACAGAGATCAGCAATGAATCGTATTTTCGCTACTTATAAGTACTCATGAATTTTTGAGTATGAGTGAGTCAAGAGTATTGAAATTTAACTACTCTGATTCATTCGTACTCGCTACAACATTGATTTATAAGTATAGGTTGCAATAAGTATGAGTACAACGTTGACATCAAACTCACATCATTCGATTCATTGTTTGATTCATACGCCTACTCATTCAGATACTTGATTATAAATGATTCGAGTCACTCAAATCATTCACCAAAATTTACAGTAGTAGTTATTGTTGCTTTTACAAAAGAAGAAAAAAGAAAAGACAAAGACAGCAAGCAAAGCACACACCCAACCTTCTAGCGAGTATTGTGGTGTTCGTACTCGAATCATACTTATTTTGTTCTTCGTGTATATGTTGAATCATGGAGAGTAGAAATCAACAACAAGTATGAGTACGATGAGTATTTCTAACTTTGAATATGAGTATTATGAGTATGATATTAAAATAAGTATGAATGCGTATAAGTATCTGAAATTATAAGTATGACTCGTGGCTGATCTCTGATACATAAGTACTGCCAGATACGAAATAACCGATGGTTCAAATTTAAACCGATAGATGGCCCAGCCGATAATTTATTTTTTTTATTTAAATATAAAGAAATAGTAAACAAACAATTTCATTTGATTATTCCACAGTATTCTTTACATACGTACATACAATGCAAACAAAAATCATTGATTTTCCTTAAGTATTTTTAAGATGCTGACGTAAAAAAATAAACGCAACTTTTGTTGTACGAAACGAATTCATTCATAAATTACTTTTCAGTTCCACCACTACCCGGTGGGAACAGCGGAAAAAAACTAAAGGAAAAATTTAAATAACAACAAACACGTTAATTCATCACAGTTTTTATTGAATTAAAATCAAGTGGAATACAACATACACAATAAAAAATGCGAGAATACTTAGGGGCTTAGTTATTAATTATGAATTGAAATTTATTATTCGGAACTGTTATTAGAAACAATTGATATATGCTGGTCATTACAAACCTTCAGTCAGGATTATGATCTAGCTTTTCAGGTGTTAATTTTATCCATGAGTGGCTGGACCTTTAGTTTAAAGTCGACTCCGTACGATGTGTTTTTTTTTAATGAGAAACTTTTCATGACAATTTTTTTTTACTCTCCAAATTTTTTCCAGAAATCAGCTGAGAGAATATCAACAAAGAAATATTCAAATTTCGTTTTGTTGGAGATGTTTGATCTGGAATTTGAAAAGTGGTCTCAATGTTGCATAAACATAGGCTGCCTTCCAAAATGTATCAATACAAAGTTTGTATGCAGTTCTACTACTGTATATAAACTATGTAGATATGCAAAGTAACTAAACAATGCATCAACTATAAATCCGATGCCTGTTTGCTTTTTGACTGCGTTAAAAATACACATTGACGACGTTTTGAAATAGAATACATTGTATATATTTTGTACAGCGGCATTATGAAACACGATACTTTGTTCAAACACAAAGCAACTAACATTTTGGAAGGCAGCCTACCTGCGCTAGACTGTGGTAACTTAAATGCCATTCATTGTTGAATCATTCAAAATTGCCTGACATACTGTCTTAGTAGCTGTAATGTTTACGTGTGTCTGTTACGTGTTTAATCCATATAAGAGCATTATTTTTCCATGAAAGCATTCATAATTATCTCACTATTTTCGCTTCTACTATTTCCAACTAAATTTCGACATTTTAGGCGAAATTAAAAATAACAAAAAAAAAACTCTTCAAAATATTTACCTTTCAGACACTAGCAAAACATATACCATTTTTCACTCTAGTTTTGTTTAATATTCAAATCGTTTTACCATCTTTTTTTTTTTCTCGGTAAAAAATTGTGATGATGTTTACATCTGTTAACCCAGTCAAGGCAATATCAAGTGTTGAACGATGAAAAGTAGGCAAAACAGTTCTGTGAAACTATGGTGAGGCTCGGTTTGACATTTGTTTGCATATCATAATCCCCAAAACTGTCAGGAAGCATACATAGATAAAGTCAATTTTGATGTATTTAATATGAAAACGAAAACATTTTGTTTTTATTTTTTGTTTTTAATTTTTATCTAAAATCAACACGTTAATGACGCCATAGCCGAAAAAACAATAACACAACATGGAGATAAACTCCATGTTCGTTTAGAATAAATGTCATGTTTTTTTTTGGTGTATTTTGTACCGTCTATGAAATTCGAAATTGAACACATTTAAAATAATACACGTTTTATTGTATAAAATAAGATGCGTGAAAGTACGTCAATTTGCCAACGCAATCATATGTATTTTTTTTTTTAAATTTAAAATTAAAAAATTTTAAATAAAATTTAATTAAACTTAACAGGGTTGTGTGTACATTTAAATTTAGATTTTTTTTCCTTTTTCAAAAATATTTTAATTAGTTTCTAAAGAAATCTTTTGTATGAGTGTTAAATGCTTTAGGCCAAATAAAATAATTTACATTTTTCCTTTAGTTTAGTATACTTCCTCATTATAAAAAATATCGATTTGTTTTTTTTTTGGTTCACTGTTTTAGTTAGTTTAGAGCCATAGAATTAAGGTAGAAACCATCTTTTCCCTTAAACGATACGAAAAGAATGAGAAAAATTAAAAATTGTACTACGCGCAAAGGTTGAAATCCCAGGTCAGACATCTCCAACAAAACAAAATATGAAAACAAAACCTTTTTTTCTGGTAGTAAATAAAAATTGTCATGAAAAGTTTCTTAAAATCTATTGTTCAAAGTCTCGACTTTAAACTGTAGGTTCCGCCATTTATAGATAAGATAATTACCATACACAGCATAAATGGTGTGAGAAACTAGGTTGTAATCCTGACTGAAGGCTTGTAATGGCCAATCATGTATTTTTGTATGTATGTCCAAGAGCGCGCAACTTAAACGTTTTTATTTTCGATCGTGGTCGCCAGGATTTTGCAAAACCTACTTTACCGATTTCACTGAAATTTAAGATAATGTACCTATGGTGAGTAGTTTTTGCTCGAACTGGAATATTTTTGAGTTAGATATTTTGGAAAAAATAGACGAAAATAGGAGAGAAAAAAGAAATCCTTGTTCTGGCTATAGACAGTAACATAGTTTATAAGAAGCCATTTCAATTTTTACTTTCAGACATTCCGAACTCCTAAAATCATGCTTCCCATAATTTGAGATAACCCTTTCAGGTTGCCGTAACTTTGAGGACATCTCTGTAATTGAAAAAAATTTTGTTTTTATAAACCATCAAATGCTCTCTTTAACATATAAAAAAATTCGTTTGTTTGTATAAATTTCTCTTAAAAAATGTTTGAAAAAAGATTCTTAGAAAGTATACTAACCCCTTAAATGAATTATTTACTGACGTAAATAATAATAATTTCCAATTTATTTTAATATCGCACCATAATAACCGATTTTTTTGTACCCATGGTATTGATTTGAACGATGTTTGGTTTCAACAGGATGGTGGAACTTGACGCACATCTCATGCCACAATCGATTTATTGCGTCAAACGTTTGATGACCTTTTAATTAGCCAAAATGATGATGTCAATTGGCCGCCAAGAAACTGTGATTTAACACCGTTGGACTATTTTCGGTGGGCGCCGTTAAATAAAAGTGTTAAGCCGATAAACCAGAGGCAGTTGAAGGCCATCATTCGTGATGCCATTGCCGAGATACAACACCATACACCCGAAAAAGTACAAGAAAATTGGTGTGATCGAATGAGGTACTGTGATGCCAGCCGTGGCAGTTATATGAATGAAATAATATTCCATTTCTAACCGGAACAATTGTACTTCACAACAAAAAATATAAATTTGAAAAAATTTCAAACCGCTTTTGTTTTATTGCATTTTTAAATTAAAAGTTTTAAATGGTGACGGTATAGCACTGGCCATTTTATAGTCACCTAGCAGCAACTCGTTTCCTTGCCATTCGCATCTTCCCCCTTTCCACCTTTCCTAAAAAACCTGCACAATGCACTGCATGAGTAGAGGCCATCCCCTGAGTGCTGGTTTCATAAAAAAAAAAAAAAAAATTTCCATATTTAGGATGATAATAACCTAATCCCAACGAACCTTTTGTTAAGAAACTTGAATAATCAATATTTACATGTTTCTGTTTAAAATGAAAAAAAAAATATTCTTCAAAGATAGGAAGAGATCCTTATAAGTTCGTGTTGGGCTACTGTCTGCAGAGGATACTCAACCAAACCAGTGTGGCCTGACGTAGGCTAGATCATGTGAAGCATAGGATGGACCATCTGTCTGTTCAAATTTGAACCATCGAATCTGGCAATATTTATGTCATTCTATTCTGTCACAAAATTCAGTATAATCTCTCCATTGAACGTGATGAATCGATTTACGCTTGAGCAACGTTGGGATTTATTGGAAAATATTTCTAAAACGAAGACAGAAATTTTTTTTCCAAAAAAATCATTTCCAATGAAGCTCATTTTTAAACAAAATAAGCCGTATTTGGGGCTCAGAAAACCTACACGTTTACGGTTCCCCTTTAACTAAACCAAAGTTTAACGACAAGTTGTAATAATGGCGCTTAAACCTTTAAATTTCACACGCCATATAATCATATTTTCTTTAGAATAACCTTCAATACACGGGTACCTAAGAAAGTAAATCATTTTTACACAAACTTTGCCCAAAAATGTGCGCCAGACTTTATCAAAAATTTTTGATAACCGCTTATACTTTAAATTATTTAAAAATAGTAACAAACAATGCTTAGATAAACGCAATGAATTTAAATTAAATTCAAATATAAAATGAATGTGAAATATTCAACAAAGTGAAATGAAAAACTAAATTCAAAAGAAAAAATTATAATCAAAAGAGAATAAAGTTATTGTTTCAACAGAATTGAAACTTATGTATATTAAAAGTGAGTATTCGATGATCCAGCATTTAGGCTCTTTAAACAGCAATATATTGACCAAATTGTATATTTTATTTTCAGTGATAAACCTTAAGAAATAAATCTCTAATACAACTCTAACTATCACAAGTATAGATATAAATAAAGTACACAGAGCGCCATAAGTGAGTCAACACCCACTATAATTTTAAATTTTCTATTATAAAAAATATACTTGTAGCATAACAATAATTTTTGCAATTTTTTTGTTTTAACATTTTATAAGTAATAAATAAACGTTTTTAATTTATGCAAAATTATTCGACTATTCTCATTTACTTTTCTCGCAATCCTAAGAAAATCAATTATTTCAGCGGTGTTTACTCACTTTTGACGCTCAGTGTATATATACAAACAATTCGAAATAATAAAATATAAAATATTTCCATATTGCTGCCATTTAGTTTTCAGTTTTCTATGAATGAAATCAAATATGAAAACATTGTTAATTATAAATGCCTTACGTTTTAATTGGCATCCTTAGGCACACAAGAATAGAAACACGTTCTTTAAATAATATTTCATTAACATTTTCATTTTCCAATTTGCCAAAGTTGCCAATTCGTAAAATATTCAAATTTTATTACTCGTATTTGATAATTTGCTTATGACAATGCATCGAAACGTACCCCAAATTGCATGCAAATAGAAAATCTGAAAGATAGACAAAAACAAAACCTGCATTTAAATTTCAACACACCAAATCTTAATGGCCGTAATAAATATCCAATGTTGCCTCGACTGGTGGCAGTTGGCACGTGTTTTTATTGTACCGAATGCAACGAATGCAGCGAATTTAAAATTGGGGGGCAAACTCTAGACAAAAAGTCAAGAGAGTATAATGGCAACAGCCACATCAAATACAACGACATAAAAAAGCATCAGCCATTCCCACGTGGCTTATAAAAGAATAAAACACACTCACAAAGACATACTCACAAAGGCATGCATTCAAGTATGCATGTGATTTAATAATCGCCATTCTCTCCTGCACTTGTTAGAAAAATCCGTGATATGTTTAATATCTGAGTGTGATAAATAATATGACCAGTGTTACCCTTAAGAAACTAATAAATGTTGCATAAGAATTTTTTTTTTACAAAGAAGTTGCTTAGGATCATTCATTTTACTTTACATTTACAAAAACAGCAAAAGGACAGTTTACTTTAATCGATGTACGAGTAGTTTACCGGTCCACAGCGGTAACACTGAAAATGACCATACATATCCTCTTGATAGTTCATAGCAATTATATTTGAACGACACAGATACACATTTAAAGCATGTGCCTATTGAATAAAAACAAACAAACAAACATATTCTCATGTTAACATTCCTACACAACTGCCACTGAAGCAACTTCTGTAGCCATTTATTGCTTGGAAGTGGAAAAAAAGAAAATAAAATTTATTTTAAATGCTAGATGGAGAGAATGAAACTAAACTATTATTTTATAGTCTACATGCATACATATGTCTGTACATACAGACAGTCAAAGAAAAAAGTTAACATACACATCAAATTGAAAAAGACGTTATAGCGCTATTTAAGGCAGCTACATGCCCGGGCATGTTAAGCAGATTGATGGCAAATATTGGCGGACCAACACAGGCCAAACGAAAAGTGATTATGGAGCCGACAAACTCGATAATGCTGTATGGAAGCGAGATATGGGGAGATGCGCTGGAGATTAAATCTAAGCGGAAAGTACTAGCAGCAGTGCAACGAACAGCAGCACTAAGAGTTGCATCGGTCAACCGCACCGTATCGGGCGCCGCGTTCCTCGTGGTCGTCGGTGAGATACCTATTGACCTACTGGCATTTGAGCGAAGAAGATCATGGAAAACAAAGAGAGAAAATCTCGCCATTAGTAGCGCAGATCTCAGATCTCAAACACTACGGCGATGGCAAAGTAGATGGAGAGAGGAAACAAGCGGAAGATGGACTTGTAGACTTATTCCGTCTATAGGGACATGGATACGGAGAAATTTTTGTGAAATAAACTATTTTCTGATCCAGTTTCTTTCGGGTCATGGTTATTTTCGAAAATATCTATACCGCATGGGCAAGGTGATTGATCGTGGCTGCATTTATTGCGAGGAAATGAGTGACGACGCTGAACACACATTCTTCCATTGTACCAAATGGCAAGACGAGAAGAACATGTTGATAGAGCAAATTGGTGAATTTACACCCGACAACATTGTGGACTCAATGCTCGAAAGCGAGACGAAATGGAGCGCTGTAAGAAGATACGTTGAATATGTACTCCGCAGGAAGAAGGTCGACCTTGACACAATACAACGAAATGATACATGAGAAGACGAGCCAATAGCATGAAGCTGGCTTCAAATATGGCGTACCCAGACGTGGGAGAGTAGACAACGGTCCCTAACGGGACGTCGTTCTGGGCCCTTCCCGAAGTAATCCAGATAGCCGTCCCGGGAAGGGAATATCCCCAGAAGAGGAGGAGGGATTGTTTTAGTGGAAGCACCACTCGACGCAGTTGACGACGGTCGCTGTAAGTGCGAAGGCATTTTGAACCCTACCTCACACGCCAAAAAAAAAAAAAAATATTTAAGACAGCTACAAATAAGAATGTTTGAAGACAAAAACGAATACAAAAAAAATATATAACCTAGAAATAACTGGAAAACAAACAAGAAAAATTAGCGGGAAAATAAGCCTACAAACAAGGGTGTATGCATACTTTTATCTGTGACAGTACATATGTCCGTATACAAGCTGTGTTGAGTTTTGTATTGGAATCTTAACTCTTATTTTATTCTTACGACCAGAAAACCATCTATGTCGGTTTCCTTACATTTTACTCCACAATTCTTTGCTGTTTTTTCATTTTTGTTTTCATATTTTTTTTTTCGTAGGTTTGGCAGCCACTGTGTCCTTGACATCTGAGAGTTGTACAAAATAAAAAAGTTGTTTTTATTTTTTTGTTGTTTTTCTTATAATTTTCATTCGTTTGCTCCTTCTTCCTGTACGTAACTGTACTTGCCATCAATAAACACACAGGCAAACAAACAAACGACAAACGATTCGTGTGTGATGTGTTTGTTTGTATTAAAAAATTTTTTTTAAATAGCACCTACGTACATATATTATGCAGTGTTGCACAAAACAAATTGATTTTCCATAAAAAAATTTTTTGGAAATTTTTTTAGAAAAAATCGTTTTTAATTTCCTTTAAAATTAAAGCTAAAGGGTCCCTGTTTAATTGTGTTTTGTTCACATATTTTGCCCCATAGTGTTCTAAAGATTATTGGGTGCAAAGGAACCCGTTCTTAAAACAATACAACTGTACTGACTGGTTCCTAAGGAAAGAGGAATTGAAAAAATATTCTCATTATTTTCGAAATTTTCTTTTTTTTTTGTTTTGTTTGTTTGTTTAAAATGGAATTTAGTTTTTCGTGTTTCATTTAGTTTTTCTCTAGAGTCAGAGTCAAACACTGAATTCGATTCGTTTTCTAGCCGGCATGTTATAAAACTTTTTAGTCTCAACATGGTGGCTCATATACACACACACTTACACATACAAGGGATATTTGTTGTGTTACCTCAATAATGCTGTTGTTTGTGTGTGTGTATGTGCATGAATGAGAAACAACTGTATATATAATGTGTATATTTGTGTGAATAGATGTCTATTTAACACCGGATATCGATAACATGTATTGGTAGAAGAAAAAAAAAAAACTTTCCGTTTCACACAAACAATGGTCATACGTTAATGTGGCTTGCAGGTATTTTCATCAAACCATTGTTGTTGCCGACATTTTTTGTTGTGTGCAAAAATTCAAACAAAAATGTTTTACGTTTCATTTAGTAGCAGGAATGGCATAGAAGAATTTTTCTGGTGTTAAACTCTTCTCTTAAATGCAATTCTGCACTCATGGGTAACAATACAATTACAACAAAACTGACTTTGTTTTTCAATTGATTTAAGATTTATTGTTTGAAATTTCCAAATGAAAAAAATTTTTTTTTCTTTATAAAGCATATTCCTTCTTCAGCAAGTATTCACGTACGTATCATTTATTTGTTGTCACCCTATTTTAGCATGCATACAACTGTTTATTAGTGGTTATTATGGCAGAGATTGTTTGTATTTTTTTTGCCTTCTATTTAGGCTTCTTGCTTCATTGTATAGAAATTTTCATCTTTTTATAATTTTCATTTTCTATGGCTTTTGTTTTTCCCCAAACGCTTATACCTGTTTTCCTTTTTCTATACAATATTACAAGCTAAACCTTACCACAGTAGTTTTTTTTTATCTGCACTTGTGTAATTGTAGGAAGTGTTGCAAGTAAAATTTATTTTAGCTTCTAAAAATTGTTGACTACAAAAACTTGTGTAAGATTACACATACATAGATGGCTGCAGTCTGCTACCGTTTTAGAATGTTCCAAAAATGTCTGTAAAATTTAACGTTATTTATGGGAACAACTGAAACAATAAAGAATTAAGTTTTTCGTTTTTCGTAGTCTTTTTATGCTTTAATTTGAATACCATGTTGAGACTTGTTTATGTCAAAGGTTATGCTAAAAATAGTACAAAAATAAACGCTTAAAGATTTTTAACAAGTTTCGCTGTTGTGTTTTATACATATTTCAAGTTAAAAGGAAATTTCCATTTTTTTTTCTTTCGCATAAAACGGACTAAGGAAAATCCTTATAGTTTAGGATTTCAATAGGATTTTTTCATGCAGTTTAAGAGATTTTTTCTCAAGGGTTTTGGCAGTTGTTATTTATTAAAAAGAGTTTTTTAAAATGGAATTTAAATAACAAGGAACGAGTTTTTTTTTATCAAATATAGCCTGGCCTCACTTGCAGTCAACTGAAAAGTCATTTATGTTCGTTCGCATGCAGTTTTTTAAATTTTATTTCATTTGTTTGTTTTAAATTGTTTATTCAATTCGAATGAAAATGAAAATGAATGCCATTCTTGTTGTTTTTCATTTCCATTTTAACCCTTTACAGCCTTTAATAGTGACACTGAACAAATTGAACACAAACAAAAAATAATTGAAAATACTCTTAAATAAGAAAGAAAATTAAATCAAATTAAAACAAGAAATACAATAATAAAAATTTGTATTGAAATTAAAAAACGTATTGAAAATTAAATTTTTGCTTCAAATTTTCCATCTGTTCGGCAAGTACAAGTACACAGGGTTAATTGCAATTTTTATTTCCGGTTCTTTGTTTTTTTGTGTTCTAACTTGGTTTTTATTTTTTCAATTTAAATTTCGCAATACCAAATTTGCTTAATATTGCAAAATAGATTGCAAATAAAGACTGACAAAAAAAAAAAAAATTGTTAAATTTTCTGTCATTTTATGCTTTAAAATGGAAATTTGCATAAAGTCATGCCTATAGCACATGCATTGTGCCCTCTTTTCTTTACTTTCTTTCTCTAAAATTCTTAACTACTGTTATTGCTGTAGTAGTTGTTGTTGAAAATATTTTCGTGTCATTTACACTGTCTATTACAGATGAAAAAACAGACTACTTTTCTTATTTCAATGTGTGTGCCTCTGTAAATGTGTAAATCTGGCAGTTTGTTGTGTTTTGTTTTTCTTTTTTTGGTGTTATTTGTTGTTGTTGTTGTCGCATCTTAATGCAAGTCGAAGGTCCTTATTATGCATTCTTAAATACACACATACACATGTATAAATTGCATAAACTTGAAAAACAAGGGAGAATATAAAATACACACACACACTAACACACAGACACAGAAAATTTCAAGTGGCAGTTGCCGCATTTAAAATGAATTTTTCATTTGACTTGACTTTTAAGGCACTTGACTTGAGGTAAATGGGCACGTGAGGTTAAATTTTTAAATATTTCTTTCTTATTTTTTTTTTTAATATTTTTTCTTTTTTTCTAAATACATTTAAAAATTTATATAAAAGAAACAAATATTTGTAGATTTTCATTGGAAAAATTAAAACAAACATTAAAAATTTATAAATTTTTCAAGTGAATAATAAAGTATTGAAGGATAAAACTAAATTTAGAAAACTTTTTATTGTTGCTCTCAAATATCATTTTAATCTATGTATAGCTACTTGCAAAAGGTTTTAAATAATAAAATTTGAAAACACCCTAGCTGGAGTACAATCGCATAGTAACCGGTTTATATAAAAAAAGCGTAAAATATATGTTGTGTTGTTAGTGCATCACGGCCTTGAATGTGAAAAAGTGTTCTTTTTTTGTGCAGAGATTCATGCACATGCATGGTGTTTTTTCTTTTGTCTTGAGCCGGAGGTGGTAATCTTCGAAAGATACTTTTGTTCCAACAAAAGCATGCACGATTCACCATCACTGGTGCCTACGTACTAAACCCAACCCCTACTCACTTCAACCACTCTCCCCCCGCGGGACTGCCGTAAGGTATTACTTTGCGGAGGGCTGGTTAGCTCGAAAGCTTTATCACATTAAGACAAATTTCGCCTCCGTTCCTCCAGTCTTCGGAGTTCTAGCATTACTTCAGCCATTTTCTGGCTGTATTGGCTCCATAGCGTCCTAGAATTCAACAGCTCCTCCATGAGCCGGTTTGGTCCTAATCTGGTTTCTCCGGGCCATCTAAATCTGGGGCAGTATGTTAGAATATGCTCCGCATCTTCCTCTTCATCTACACAGTTTGGGCATATAGGGAAAGTATCATGTACAAATCTGTGCAGGTACTTTCTAAAACATCCATGACCAGTTAGGAACTGGGTCACGTAGTAATTAACCTCGCAATGTTTGTTCTCCTTCCAAAGGGTTATATCAGAGACAAGGTGAAATGTCCATCTTCCCTTTAAACTGCTCTCCCATCGTGACTGCCATTTGTGCATGGAAGTCCTTCTTTCGTCCGCTTTTATTGCCGCTGTCCGTCCTGGACATTCGAGACGGCGAAAGTATATCCGCCTCATCTCATCCGCCAATATGTCTATTAGTATTGTCTTTGCCAATACCAATGCCGCTTCATCAGACACTGTCCTGAAGCCACTTATCCGTCTAATCGCGCTTAGACGATACACCGAGGACAGTATTCTCCTTGTCGTCCCCACGGAGAGTGCCTCCGACCATATTGGGCAAGCATATAGCATTATCGACGTTACTACTGCTGAAATTATCGTCCTCTTGAGTGAACCTGGTCCTCCAATATTTGGCATCATCCTCGCCAGTGCTCCCTGCGTTACAGATGCCTTATCGCCGATGTATTTTACGTGCTCCTTGAAATTCAACCTGTCGTCGATAATCACTCCCAGGTATTTTATCGCCCTCTTTGATTCGATCTTTGTGCCTCCAACGGTCACTTCCATCTTCTCCACTATCTTCCGGCCGCTTATCAAGACGGCTTCCGTTTTATGTGCAGCAAGTGTCAAACCTGCCTCATCCAGCCATGCTCCAACATTTCGAATAGCTGTGTTAGTCTTCTCCTCTATTTCTCTTACCGTCTTAGCTACCGAGACTATGGCAATGTCATCTGCAAAGCCCACAATTGTAGTCCCGTTTGGCAATCGCAGTCGAAGTACTCCATCGTACATAATGTTCCATAGTAGTGGCCCAAGTACAGAGTCCTGCGGGACACCCGCCGTCACTACGTATTCCTGCTCTCCTTCATCCGTTACCTTCCTGTCCTGAAAGTAATTGTGCACATGCATGGTGTTTTTTTTTTTTTTTTTTTTTTATAGCTTTACGAGCTAAAGGTTGGGAATCTTCGAAAGACATTGGTAGCCCGGCCTACCAATGTGCACGATTCGCCGCAAGACTTACTCTCGGCTTGCTAAGCGCCTACGTACTAAACCCAACCTCGTTCGTCACACTTCCAACCATTCGCCCCCCCCGGGACCACAATCAAGTATTACTTCGGGGGGGGGGTGGAGATTCAGCGAGTGCCGCCTTCAAATTCCGCTGACCTTGCTCTCTCAGCCAATCTTTGCCGTAACAATACCTTCCTTGCGAAAACACATACTGCGTTCCAATTGTCACATGAGGTTAACATCAGGCTAACTATATTATCGGGCGTTACCTGGTATCCTATTGTACTCTCCAGGCAGTTTCGTTGAACAGCATATCGGGTGCAAGTAAAGAAAACATGCTCCGCCGTCTCCCTTTCATTAGGGCATTCTGGGCATACCTCGTCCACGTCATGACCATACTTATAGAGATATGCCCTATAACATCCATGGCCTGTTAGCAATTGTGTCAGGTGGAAGTTCACCTGACCGTGTCTCCTTTTGGTCCATACGCCTATGTTCGATATGAGTCTGTGGGTCCATCTTCCCTTGGTGGAATTGGACCAGTCCTGCTGCCATCTATCCATAGTATCATCCGCTAATTGAACAGGGTTCGAAGAATCTATTCTCCTCCGTATGTCATGTTTCCTCCTCTCCATGTCCACTACTAGCTTCAGAGGCAACATCCCCGCTATCACCAACGCTGCATCAGTAGACACTGTGCGGAAGGCAGAAATCACCCTGAGAGCTGATCTCCTGTAGGCCGCTTCTATTCCTGCTCTATAGGTCCTTTTATCCATAGCCCCGGCCCATATAGGGCCTGCGTATATAGCGATCGATGTCACCACCTTCATCAGTAACTGTCTCCTCTCCTGTTTTGGGCCTCCTAGGTTAGGCATTATTCGGGCAAGTGCACATGATGTCGCCGCACATTTTCCCCCGATATACGTCAGATGTTCTTTAAACGTGAGCCTGTTATCAATCATTACTCCCAGATATTTAATCGCCTGCCTTGATGTTATGCGCTGGTCACCTACTGTTATTGTAATAAACTCCATCCTCTTTCTACTGCTTACAAGTAGTACATCTGTTTTGTGATCAGCAAGTTTGAGACCTATTCCTGTGATCCAGCTCCTGACCATGCCAACCGCAGTGTTACACGTTCTCACCAATTCATCCAAATGTTTTCCCCTTATCACCAGGGCAATATCGTCTGCAAATCCAATGATTTGCGCACCTTTAGGGAGTCTAAGCCTCAGTACACCATCATACATAACATTCCATAGTATTGGGCCCAGCACGGAACCTTGCGGAACACCCGCCGATACCGCATACGACTTTCTGCCGTCATCTGTGTCATATAAGAGCACTCTATCCTTAAAATAGTCCTTAATGAGTTCCAATAAGTAGTTTGGAACGTCCTTTTCATCTAGGGCTGCTAAAGTGGCATCCCAATCCGCTGAGTTGAATGCGTTTTTGACGTCCAGGGTGATGACAGCGCAGTATTCCTTATCGCCTTCCAGCCAGCGCTCACCGCTGATAGCATCCTTTGCTATTGTCATAACCATGTCTATTGCATCTATTGCCTATACATGCATGGTGTATAGGCATATATTTGTCAATGTGTGTGTGGAAGTAAATTGCATTAGAACAAAGAAGAGAAAGAGAGGGTGTGAGTGGCTGAACAGTTATTAAAAGGTGAGTTTCAAAATTATTTGTAAACCAACACAATAAATTTAATTTAAAGTTAAAGATTTTAAGAAGAAAATTTTGCATGAGTTTAATCAAAAGGCCTGAGTAAAAGGTTTTGAGTGATTAAATTTGTGTTCAAAAATAAAACATTTTTTCTTCAAAATTTATGAAATAGTTTCATTCCTCAATGCTTTAATATTATTTTTAATCAATTTTTATCAATTTAATTTTTTACACAATTTTTTCATGTTGAAAATGAAAATCTATCTGCGACCTATTTGCAGCAGTAGGACAGAGGTGTGTTGATGGCGTTTCTTTCTTTTCAACGCACTAACCATAAAATGTCAATAATATTGTAGCATTTACGAAACAATTTTCATTATTTATTTATTCTTCCTTTACATTTCATTCATTCATTCATTCATTAAATGATACAAAATATTTCATTCTTATCATTCCTTAGACTATAGTTTATACGTACATATGAGTATGTAAAGTATGATTCCTGTTACCAGCTTTAGTCTAAGAACAATGGGTGTTTGTCTGTATGTCTGTATGTCTGTCTGTTTATTGTTTTATTTGCGGATATTTTTGATATGAAACTATTTTCCATTCATATTCAATATCCTGTTCTGTTCTGCTGTCAATTCCATTCAATTTATTTAATGATACTCTGCTACAAACACTGTGTATCCTTTTAGGCACACTCATTTACAGAGGAGTGTTTGAAATTAAAGACACTTAAGTCTGTTTGTGTGTCCGCGTTGTGGGTTTGGGTGTATTGTTGAGTGTTTCTTTCAAGAAATTTAGATAAGAAATTGAAAAACTGTTATTATTAACAGGTGTTCGGCTTTCTTCACCCTTTGACGTATTTAGGAATCAGGCGGAAAAGAAAAAACAGAAAATTCCTGGTTAACTAAGAGGGGCCAGGAAGGTGACATAAGCAATAAAGCAAATGGTAAAATTAAAGGTGTTGGACCTCATTACTTATTTCCATTTTCATACAATAACTGGCTGGCATTTACCTGCTTCAGTGTGTTTAGAAGAAGACTTTTTTTCGTGTTAAAGAAAAACAATGAAACAAATGAAAAGCCAGTAAGGAATTTCAAAGACATTGCTTGATATGTGTGTTTAAATATTTCACAGAGCGGATGGCCCCCAAATGTTTGCCACATTGTGGTGAATCTCTCACATACTCGTTTATCTACCACACCACACCACACACATTGCCAATGAATGTCTTCAGGCAGGACACACACAAACACACACTCAAGAAATGTATGTTTGTATGTGTGTACCTGTGTTGTTCTTCTTATGGTTGCTGTCATCTTCGATTGTAAATAATATTCCAAGAATACCATGACACAATGTGAATGCGAATGTGATGCGTGGGTGTTGTTGCCTTTTAAGATTGTTGTTTGCATTTGAAATGCTTGCTTTCTGTGCTGTTGGGTTATCGTAACTTAACACCGTTAACCTTGCAGTATATTCTAGTGGTAAAAGTAAACTCAACTGCATTAAAATTTTTCCTCTATACTTGTACTAGTTGTTGTAATTGAAACAAACAAACAAACAAAAAAAAAACTTGTTTATTTTCATCTCCAAAGGATTTTCGTCATTGTTGCTTCGTCTTGTGTAGTGTAAACCATGTTGACCATGTTCTACCTTATCTTTGCAGTGGTCTTTTTGCTGTTTGTAAGATTGTGCGACAAACAACTGTTGGTATGTACTTAATTTAAATAAAACATTCACTTTCGTTGTAACTATGCCAATAAGTTTGTTTGTGTGAGTGTGTGTGTGTGTGTGTGTATTCCAAAGAATGAAACAATGTTGTATCATGGAAAAATGGCAGGTGTTTGCCTGGTTGTTAAACCGCTTTTATATCTTAGAAATCTTTGTTAAAAAAAGGATTCTGTTTTATTTTGTAGGTGTATAGGTAAACAGGATTATCTGTACAAAGCTCCTTTTGTTAGCATAAAAGAGGAAAATTTTAAAGGATTCCAACATTCTTTGAAATGGAAATGACCTGTACGCCCATTTATTAGCAACATCATCAGCTCGGTACAGCAATTGGCCAGATAAAGTCAAATTCAATTAAATTTTAAATTATTTCATGCAAAGTATTTATTTATTTGTAAATTGTTTAATTTGTTTATTTTTATTGTTTTCTTTCATTTCTATAGAAATGAAATGAAATCATACCATTAATAACTGTACCGTACTGAACTTGTATTTCACACAATTCAATGCGCTAATTAAACGTTTCAATGCTTTTGACACTTAATCAATTGACACCTGCATTTATAGAAATACTCGGCAGCACGGGATATAATTAAGTGAGCGTGGTACATCATGATATGTTAATCAATTGAAATATTTTATAATTAGCCATTAAGAATTAATATTGCAACTATTGTCCCTTCACAAAAGAAATTCTTAATGATGCTTTTAGATAAATTAAATCATTAGCAAACTATGCAGGTAAATCAACAAAACACACACACCTGCTATGCATACAATGAAAACTGCAAGACAACAAAAACAGTTCGTTGGACGAAAATCTGTTTTGTCGCGATTTAACTTCAACGTTCAGAACGTTAAAGATCAATGACCATGCTAAATAATATTTTAATTGTTGTAATCACTTTAAGTTCTTCACACCAAAAACAATAACAACAACAACAATAGTTCATTATCCTTTCGTGGTAGTGTAAACTAGTTGAAGTAAATTTAGTTTTACAGTGAACTCGCGATAACGTGAACTAATTTTTACCAAGGCAGTTCACATTTTCGAGTTTGTTCACGTTATCGAGTACACAAATTTAAAACAAAAAATTACCCTATTTAATATGAAAAATGATATTTTAATAAGTAAAAAATCATTGGTGTCATCTTTGAAATACTTTTCCAGCAATTGTTTAAAGAATTGTTGCGAAAATTTTACTCCATGCTGAGTCCAAAAGATTAATTGCATCTTTTAAAGTTAACACCGTAATAGAATCCAACAATTCTGTTTGTTTTCCAGCCACAGAAGCCAAGAGACTGTTTCTATAATACAGTTTTTTATTTTAAAAACATTCTGGTCCATAGAATGAATTAACGATGTGACGTAGGGTGGCAAAAACATTGCACAAATGAATCCGTCATCAGAAATCAATTGGGATTCAGCCGGATGTGAAGGGGCATTGTCTATTAACGGAAGGGCGTTAACCGATAGCCCCTTTTTAGTCAATAACTCAGTAACCTAAGGCCAAAAATTATAACAAAGTTTTTAGTTTTAAATTTGTCAGTTAAAGTCTACCTCTTTAACAAAACATTGATGAAACCATTTTACATGTCATCCATGCTGACTTGGAGAAATTGTGATTGACTGGACAAGTAAAGTTTTTGAAACTTCGTGGATTTTTAGATTTCACAATTAAGTTAAGTTTGTGAGTCCCCGACGCATTTGAACAGCCCATGAAAGTTAATCATTGTTTCTCCATCTTTGCCGCTGGAGAACTTTTCTCCACTGATGAACAACTGCTTCCAATATAAACCGGATTCATCAGCATTATAAGGCTTATCTTCACAAAGAGAGATTTCTTCCATTTTTGCTTTTAACTTTTTCTTAAGTGGGTCAACATGTTGCAGCTGCGAAGAAAGCTTTTCTCCGGAAATTTTAAGAAGGCGAACACCAAACCTTTATTTAAAATTTTAAAGCCATCCGTCACTGGTGTTAAAACCACAATCATTTTCTTTAATTTGATAGTGAATTTCTAAAGATTTCACAATTTAAAAACAGATTAAAAAAAAAACAAAATATAAAAAAGTTTTCACGTTTTAGAACTTTCAGATTTTGTTCACGTTTTAGAATACTCTGTGGAAAAATAAATTTGTTCACGTTTCTGAGACGTTCAGACTTTCGAATGTTTACGTTTTCGCGAGTTCACTGTATTTAAGCAACTCTACGGAATTCTGTGCAATAATTAACTGCTTGTAATGGCTGGCAAATATTTTCACAGAGTTTAAGTGGGAAGAGAGACATAAAATGTTTTCAATTTACTGTTCGTGTCCTTAGTTTATCGCATTTGCTTAATTTGGCATGATGGCTTATTGAAGCATGGAAGGATAATAATTGCCATTACCAACTGGTAGCGTATGATTAATAGAGTTCAGAGTGTTACTACTGGACGTATCATTAATAAATTTATAAAATTTGTACAAAACGTTTTATAGTCTAGTGTTGTGTTGTGTGGGCTTATTAGACGGTTCAAACCCCAGATCAGCCATCAAAACGTAATATGACAAAATATTTCTTCGGCAACTTCCTCCCAGCAAAAACTCTCTGGCAAAAACTCTGATAGTAAATAAAATAAAATTGCCATGAAAAGTTTCGCAAAAAAAATCTGTCGTTTGGACGTAGGTCTCACCACCATCATGCATAAAATTGACACACACAACATACATAAGTGGTGTGAGAAGCTAGGATTACGACCTGACCTGAAGGGTTTTAATGACCAATTCTATGTGTTTATATTTTATTTTAAAAGAAGATGAAATTTTAAAATGAAAAAAAAAAAACAAAAACGGTTTGAAATTTTTTCCAAATTTATAACAATTGTTCCGGTTAGAAATGGAATATTATTTCATTCATATGGCTGTCGTGACTGGACTCACAGTACCTCATTCGATTGCAATTTACAAGCGCTTTTTCGAGTATATGTGGTGGTAGCTCAGCAATGGCATCACGTAGTTTGGCTTTGAAATGCGCAATTGTCTCTGGTTTGTTGCCATAATACTTTGCTTTAACGGCTTTCCACAGAAAGTAGTCCAACGGTGTTAAAACGCAGTTTCTTGGCGGCCAATTGACATCACAATTTCGGCTAATTAAACGGCAATCAAACGTTTGACGTAGTAAATCAATTATGGCATGAGATGAGTGGTAAGTTGCAGCATTCTGTTGAAACCGAACATCGTTCACAACAATACCATGAAGAGCGTGTACAAAAAAAAGTCAGTTATCGGTCTTCATGTCCACCGTAATGGAGGCGCCATTTTCAAATTACAAGCCGCACCAAACAGTCACTCGTAGTTGGTGCATTGACTTCTCTAAGACTACGTGTGGGTTTTCTAAGCCCCAAATACGGCAATTTTGCTTACTGACGTACCCACCAGGATGAAAATAAGCTTCAACCGAAAATATGATTTTTTTTTTTGTAAAATCGACATCATCGCGCTGTTTCTCGTTGGCCCATTTAGCGATGCGAAAACGAAGTGGATGGTCATGCGGCTTCAACTCTTGAAACAATTGGCCTTTGTAAGCCGTCATATCGAGATCTTTTCGCAAAATTTGATGTAAACTGGTGCGTGAAATGTTCAATTCTTGAGAACGCTAACGAGTTGATGTTGATGGACGCACCATCAGCCACAGCTTCGATATTTTCTGTCGTGCGCACTGTACGAGCACGCTCACGTTTTGGCGCATCAACAATGAAACCAGGGGGGTTACTGTGTAATTCGATTCGAAAGAAAAACTGATCGAATTCGATGAATTGGTACCGTGTAATACGATTTTCGATAAGCAATTATCGAAAGTTAGGAAATTCTTTCGTCATTTCATAATAAAAATTTCCCTTTCGTTAATGCAACTGTGTAATACGAAAACGAATGTCAAAAAGCTTGAACACTAACAGCACTTGAAGAAAAAGTGGTCGATCTGCTTTCAATTGACGAGGCTGTTAAAGCTATGGCAGGAACTCCATCGTTTAGAGTACGACCATCCACTATATCCAATTCAGCGTCAACAACAAATGTTGTAAACGTGATCAATGCTGAAAATCAAAATGATGCTCGAATAGATTTAGACTCATTAACTGAAGATGTAGGCAATGATGGCTCCGTCCTAGCTAGAACGGTTCAAAAAAACAAAGCTTTGGACAAAGATAGCCTTCTTCAGAGACAAGTGGAAAACCAAATATTATTCCAAGAAAATATTACCAGTTTCACAAGCTTTAGCAATAAACTTGGAAATACCGGGCACTGTTGGTTCTTCTCTGCGACCAAATTCTGTACGACATTTTCGAGCAAATTCCGCCAATTGTCTTTGTTTTGGAAATAAATTTCCAATAAATCCCAACGTTGCTCAAGCGAAAATCGATTTATTACGTTCAATGGAGGTAATATACTGAATTTTGTGACAGAATAGAATGAAATAAGTATTGCCAGATTCGATATAACCGATGTTTCAAATTTAAACGGCTAGATGGCCCACCCAATAGTAGCACTTTAATTTTGTCATTCATGCATGATGTGGTCATTCATTTGTTAAATGATTTTTATTTCTTTTCTTTTCTTGTTTTAAGTGTTGCTAAAGCCAATTCAAACAAGAAATATCGAGAAGCATTTAATAAAGAATACATTTGATTAATTTGTTTATTTCTATTGTTATTATTCATAAAAGTATTTGTACAATATGTTTGCAATTTCTGTTATTCTGTTGCTCGTTTTTATTAGTTTATCAGTTAATTGTTTTATTGATCGAATATCCCACTAAAAAAAAATTTAAAACTTAATGGCCAATTAAAACTCAAACCATATTTGGGTGTAGTGTAGCAAGAGTTGCAAAAATTAATTAATTAATCATCACAATTGCCATAAAAGTATAGATGACATGCGAAAAAACAAAAAAATACCAAACAATTTATCTCCGTTTAATTTATCTGGTATTTAATTCAGTTGTAGAGATCATATCTCAAAGTGTAATTGAATATAAAAACTATGTACTTGGCGTGTGTAGGCCTGATTTATAAAAAAAAAATAAAACAACCAAAAAAATAAAATATTGGATACCAAAAGAGTTCAAAATGAAGTTCAAAAACTATTAATTTTGCTTTAAAATAATCAATTGAATTTTAATTTTTTTTTTTATTTATTTACTCGTTCTATAAATAAAATTTGGTAAAAACGTTTAACACATTCCAACAACACGGTAATGGGGAATAATGTTAGCTAAATACCCTATTTCATATGTAGTGTTTAATTGAGTCTTTATGTTATCCTTATAATCAGAAAATAATTGAAAATATCGCCGTAGTCTAGTAGGTAGTGTGCTGGCTTATTAGATGAAAGGTCACGGTTCAAAATCCAACCCAGACACCTCGATCAAATCGAAATATGAAAAAATATTTCTTCGCCGACTTCTTCTCAACAGATTTCTGGCAAAAACTCTGAGAGAAAATAGAATTGCCATGACAAGTTTCTTAAAAAAATCTGTCATTCAGAGTCGACTTTAAACTGTAGGCCCAGCCGCTAATGTATAAAATTAACACACACACAAAATGAGTGGTGTGAGAAGCTAGGTCGTAATTTAAAATATAAAAATATTCTGGCATATTTTCCATGTAATTTATTTAATCCGATTGTATTTTCAAATTTTTATTTTGCAAACATGTCATGCTTGCATATGATATTGTAGAAGATGTAAAACTAGCGATGGATGTTAAAAGAATTTCTTTCGCTGTAATGCAGGGTTTACCGAAAATTTTTTGGTTATGTATTAGTGAGTAAGAGAGAGAAAATAAATTGAGAGAATTGATTTATTTACAGCCATAGAAAAGTGTTTGTAATATACGTTATTTTGATTTTCATTTTATCAACTTACATATGTAAAGCTATCTATCTTTGGCTTAATAATTTTAGATAAATAAAAATAAAATAAAAAATTTATTAAAAGATCGTAAAGGTATCCATCTTTGGCTTAAAAATTAGACCATGTTTTTAGATAAATAAAAATAAAAAAAATAAAAGAGAAAAAGCAAGCATTCCAAAGCATTTAAAAAAAATTATACTATGCGACAAAATATATAAGGCATTGAATATTATCAAAAAAAATTTAACATACAATATTTTTTGAGTGTCATTCTGAAAAAAATGGTAAAGCATCCGCCGCACATGTGTTCTTGTCGCAGTCTGGTCGACAACTAAGTCAAAAAACACAAGAATGCGTGTGAGTTCTCTCTGCACAATTGTGCTATGAAATGGTAATCGTTGCTGTAATGCATTGTAGAGAAGTATCGATGTTATATCGATTTAACACAAAATGCATCAATGTGTTCTGTGTATAGACTAATTTTTTATAACAAAATGATACTCATCATTGGCCTTGAAGCAATCTGTAGACTAAAACAAGTTTTCTTTGAGTCTATTAAGTCCGGTAAAACTCCTATTACAATCCTTAGGCTATTTCTCGATAGTCTAATGCTCAACTCAAATCCCTTCTCATTATAAATAACCAACAAAAGTCTCTCTTCATCCTTAATTTCATAGAGCATAACCTTCAAAACCCCTCTTTCTACTAAACCAAAAGGATCTGGCCCCACCAGCGGCAAGATAATATACCCGCTTATTGCTGCGAATCCCTTAACTGCTTAACTGGTTTAGCTTTCGATTATAAAGTCGAGTCAATCTGAAAAGAGGTGTGAATCCCATATAGCGCGGTTGTCGACCTTGCTTTCAAAGTTGAACTGAGAACATCTTTCGATGGTGTAAATAGTTGCTAAAAGTAACTCGAAACTTTCTCCATGTACACTATGAGACTGCTTCACTATATGACCGTGACCCATCAGTATACTATAGAAAGTTGTCTCACATAAAAGTCTCTTGTTGGGAGGCCCTTCTCAAAGTCATAGCGTTTACTGGAATTTTCTAGGAGACAGTTCAGGAAGAACATGCGTTGCGTTAGACCATGATTTATATTGTGTTAAACTTACATACGTACATAATTGATCAGTACAACTCTTTAGTCAGGATTAGAACCTAGTTTCTCACACCACTTTATGTTGTGTGTGTTAATTTTACCAATAAGTGGCGGGACCTATAGTTTAAAGTCGACTCCAAACGACAGCTTTTTTTTTTTGAGAAACTTTTCAACTTTTCATGGCAATTTTTATTTACTCTCTCGGTTTTTGCCAAAAACCTGCTGAGAGGAAGTCGCCGAAGAAATATTTTTTCATATTTCGTTTTGATGTCTGACATGGGGTTAGTATTACCCCACTTGACTTTGACTTTCGTCAAATTTTGAGTACCGGTTAAATGCTCTCGTCACCATTGTCTAGATAGTAGTGTGATGACTTCTTATTCATGATGTCGTGGTTCAACCCCTGGCTCAGACATCTTGCACAGCTATGAAAAAATATTTATTCGGTGACTACCTCTCAGCAGTCTTCTGGCTAAACCGATGAGAGTAAAATAAAAAAATAACCATAACAGATAGGAAAATATTAAAATTCATCATATATTCTCTCGTACATGCTGCTCTATACATTTGTATGAACGTGTTTAACTTAATTTGCCCTTAAGATTAATAATGAATTTTTATGTTTTTATTTTCTATCAAAAGTAATCGATCATTTAATATAAACTTTCTCGTGTTATTTTTTTCTTCTTACAATAGAATCGATGAATTTGTAAGAATGTAGCCATATACGAGTATGTATGTATGTATGTATGTTGCGAAATGATTAATAATGATTGGCTGTGTAAAAAATATTTCTTTTTTGCTTCTTTCACTCTGAATATTAAATAGTGCCAACATATGTGGTATTTAAGCCCACATATCTAACAATTACGAATGCGATAGGAATGAATAAATACTGTGTGATATACATATATTTCATGAATTGGAAACAAATATTTGATAACTTTGTTAATGGTAAGACAAAACATCAAGTTTAAATTGAATTTTTATAAAAGTTTCGATATGCAGTTGTAGCTGGTAGCTGGCAGTTGGTAGCCAGTAGCTGGTTACATTAAGTCTATTTATTTAAGCTGACCTTCAAGCTGAAATTTAATTTTTATAAAATAGTTTCCATATGCAGTTGTAGCTGGTAGCTGGCAGTTGGTAGCTGTTTACATTAAGTCTGTTTATTTAAGTTGACCATCAAGTTTAAATTGAATTTTTATAAAATAGTTTCCATATGCAGTTGTAGGTGGTAGTTAGCAGTTGGCAGCTGGTAGCTGGTTACGTTAAGTCTGTTTATTTAAGTTAGCCATCAAATTTAAATTGAATTTTTATAAAAGTTTCGATATGCAGTTGTAGCTGGTAGCTGGCAGTTGGTAGCCAGTAGATGGTTACATTAAGTCTGTTTATTTAAGTTGACCATCAAGTTTAAATTGAATTTTTATAAAATAGTTTCGATATGCAGTTGTAGATGGTAGCTGGCAGTTGGCAGCTGCTAGCTGGTTACATTAAGTCTGTTTATTTAAGTTGACTATCAAGTTTAAATTTGAATTTTTATAAAAGAGATTCGATATGCAGTTGTAGCTGGTAGCTAAAAGCTGGTAGCTGATTACATTAAGTCTGTTTATTAGCCATCAAATTTAAATTGAATTTTTATAAAAGTTTCGATATGCAGTTGTAGCTGGTAGCTGGCAGTTGGTAGCCAGTAGCTGGTTACATTAAGTCTCTTTATTTAAGTTGACCATCAAGTTTAAGTTGAATTTTTAGCTGGCAGTTGGTAGCTAGTAGCTGGTTACATTAAGTCTGTTTATGTAAGTTAATGTTTTTGTTGCCAACTCTGCAGTGACAACTTGGTTAATTATGAATGAAGGAATAAAAAATTTTGTGTTTTTTCTGAACATAAACTTCTCCACCCAACTAAGAAGACAACAGCTATTTATGAAGTCAGTTTGCCTGACATTGTTCATGTATGTTGATGTAGTCATGCATTTATAGCATTCTGTTACAATACCACATATTTAAAGACACAAAAAGAGTGGGAAAATATTAAAATTTTTTATAAATCTACATGACAAACTTCCTTTTCTTCTTCTTCTTCAAGCATGCATACATACACACTTATATATTTCTATGATGGATTTGCATGCTTAAAAGATAGCGCCAGAGAAATAATGCAGCACATGAGCTTTATTTGTATGCAGTTGGTGTTTGTTTTAAAATTATAAATAATTTTGAATTCTTTTTTATTTTGGTTTGCAAATAAAATTATTAAGAGGCGACTAAAAAAACTATTCATTTAATTTATCTCCTAGTAATCATATTTCTTAATGAAAAACTTTTATGATTTAATTTTAAATCCAATTAAATTCATTGTTTCAAGCTGAATGCTGATTATTTGAGTTTCCTTTAAATCAGTTTCCTTCTCTTTTTCCTGGAATTCGTTCAAAACATTTTCAAACGATTTGCCGTCAAATACCGGTAAACCAGTTGAAAATATTTTCTAATTACAATTCAAGGCTATCACTTAATAATGTATTGTGTCTGCGCATTAAACGATATTTTCGTAATTCCTTACATAGGGATTGAATGAATGAATGAAAGAAAACGCGTTTAAATTGCAAAAGTGTTGAAAAGAAAAACTTGTGCTATTTTATTTCGTTTTTTTTTTTTGCAAATTAAAAAATTCTTTACTGATGTTCTACTTTTATTTGGCAAAATAACAACAAAAAAAAAACAAGAACCAGAATAAAATTAAAATACTTGAACACTTGCAGTGTTTATGAGGCGTTAAATTTTTGCTGCAGGAAATCATGAAGAATAATTACTACAGCCGGCATCTTATTACGGGTAAACAGGCATACATTTTCCAACACTTAAACGAACACTGCCACATACACACACTGCCATACACAACTGTTGTGTCTGCCTCAGTGCCTCAGAATAAAATGTGTTGGTTCGTTTTGACAGCCAAAGTTGTTGTTAAAGTTTCCATATCAAATCCTTTAGACTCTTATGCCAAACTTAAACAAAATATAGGGTATAGAAGCGAAAGAATGCCTCACACTTAAACAAAACATACTCAAACACTGCAAAGACTAAAATTTTTAATTGAGTTTCGAAAAATGCCAAGGAAAGGCTTGAGAAGGATGAAGGAAAAAGTATTTAAAAGATTAATTATTTAAAATTTTCGTTTAAGTATCTTTTTATGAGGAAATATCATACAAAGAACAAAACTCTTAATTACTGAAGATTAATTTCATCCACCGCCAGTCAGTGTGTCTATGCACTGCGAAGTATTAAATTTAAATTAAAAGTGTTTAAAAACTTTTTAATGCCACTTTAAAACCAACATAATTAATCCAATGCAATGCATTGTGCTGGTAGAAAGAATATAAGTATGTATGTTTCAAGAGAACTGAAAGAGGAAATATCTTCACCAGATGATAGTACAACAACTATTAAAATAAATTGAGCCAGTCACTGTTCACTCGATTACAATCAATTATGTCCTGACAAAAATTTGACATTTTCTACAACAATATTGTTACGTTTTTACCTTTTTAAAAACGTTTAAATATGAGTTCGTTAATTGTGCCACTATTCGAATTTATACAACAATAACTTATTCTTATCACACAACTATTAGCTAGACAACGGCGATCACGATCAAACCACGACTGTTTTGTTCAAACGCAACTTCACACAAGGCTGACTGAATTCTTACTGACTCGTTGCCTGCTTTGTATTGCCCTTTTATATACGCAAGAGATCAGTCTGATGAAAGTTCTTGAAGTGGAACGTTCGGGGTTTCGCCTTCTCGAGTATTCTTTTGCGACACATTGCTTGTTGTTGCGTTTGCTTACTTGCCTATCTCCTTTTCTCCTACTGATGTTGTTGTTGGTTTACTTATAATAAGTTCGATGTACATATGTGTTAGTGTAGCTGGTAGCTTTTGTTAATCGTTTACATGTAAAATGATATTAGGTCGTTTCCATTTGCGTAACAATATCTTCAAATTCTTAACAAATTAAAGGGTTAGTTCCTAATTACTAAATGCCAAAAAATCGTATTTTATTACTTTAGAGCCATTAAGGTAGAAATCCTCTTTTCCCTCAAACGCTACGACAAGTAAGAGAAAAACACAAAATAGTACAATGCTTTCAACTCTGTGTTACTAGTCTAGTAGGTAGTGTGTTCGTTTTCGGTTCGAACCCTAGATAAGACATCTACAATAAAATGAAATATGAAAAAAGAACACTTCTTCAAAGATTGCCTCTCAGCATATTCCATGAAAAAAACTCTGGAAGTAACTAAAAATTGCCATGAAAGGTTTCTTAAAAAGTCTTGACTTTAAACTGTAGCTCCTGCCATTTATAGTTGAAATTATCACACACAACATAAATTGTGTGAGAAACTAGGTCGTAATCCTGACTGCAGGCTTGTAATGGGCAATTATGTATTTTTGTATGTACATTGTACATACATACATACATATGTCCAAGAACGCGTAATTTAAACGAAATCACTTTTCTCGAAATCACTTTTTTCAACCCGGTGACCCACGATTAAGTAAAAACTACTTGACCGATTTCACTGAAATGCTGGTATAATGTTCCTAAGACGAGCAGTTCCATCCATCCACCCATAATTTTTTTACACAGTTCAGATAGTAAAATGCCGCTATTTTGTTTTTTTTTTTTTAATTCCTTGAAATGTCCTCGTTCAGTAATATATTTTATTAAAATTCATATTCGATATTTGTTTTTTGAGACTCTGAACTACTCAAATCATGATCGCCAGATTTTGATGTAGAAAGTTTTCCATCTACATTGCATCAGAATTTTTACACGATCTAACTGATAAGTATGTATTATTTTTGTTTGTTGTGTTGTAATTTAAAAAATTTGATTGAAATACATACGTAGTTGAGTGTGTGTATAAAGAAAAATAAATCTAAATAAATACACTTCAAAGTGACAGATAAACAGAAATTGTTTCTTTGGAAACGTTTTACTAATAACTGCCGGACACAAATAAATTTCATTCATAAATTTTACAGAAATTTAATGAATCGTTTACGCTTTTATTATGATATTCATTCACTTGTAAGTGATATTTCAAACAATGTTTGTCGATACAAAAGATTATCTGCTCTCCACCAGCTCGCTAAAATTCCTTCAAGTGTAATGAAATGAAATACAATTGAAGTTTTTCTTTGTGGCTCAATTGGGGTCATTAAATAACGGGGAACTTGTAGCGGAATGTAAAAAAAAATGGATTCTCAAAATTTTTGTATCACATTCTAGAAAATTTAATATGATTAACCCTAAAAAGACTACACAGTTTGAAATACCTTACATGAAATGCTTATTTTGAAGAGCTTAAATAATAAGATCCTTACATAGAGCCTCTGAGTACGTAGAGATCCAGACTGGTTAATATTAGCTGGATAATAAGCTCATAGCCACAAGAGCATACCATTAGAAAGTTGCTTTCACGTCTTTTGTGGTCTCCTTCGATTTCACACCCAATCTGAACGTAATCTGAACGATTAACCCTAAAAAGACTGCCTAGTTGATCAAATTTTTTATCACAAATTAAAAAGCAAGAGAAATATTATAAAAGAAAAGAAACAAAAAAAAAAAAAAAGAAAACAAATAAATCCCAAAACAAATGAAATCCATACAGAAGCTGAGGGTTAAAAACAAAATCAACCCATTCATTAAAAAAATGAAAATAAAATCAAAAAATAAAACAAAAGTATATTAATGTGTACCAAAAAAAAAAAAAACAAAAAACGTTCATTCATTCATTTATTTATTCATTCATTTGTACATTTCTTCTTTATTATTGTTGTTATATTTTATTATAATATTTATTTAATTTTTTTTTTTTTTCAAAGTTTTTTCTTCTCTGTTGTTGGGTGCAAATTCTCTACATCTTGCAGATACACAAACCGTTTTATACGGAATTGTTATCTTAATGAATACATAGATTATTGTCGCATCATTTTCAAAATATAATAATAATAATGGTGATGCTGATGATGCCGTTGGTCGTGGTGCGGTTGCTCATATTGTTGACGATTTTAATGTTGACATTTATGAATAATAATCAAGAGACGAACATTTTCAAATAAAATGTAAATAAACTAACCAAAACACACGAAAAAAAAAATAGCACAAGCTTTTTTCGAAATTGTGCAATTAAACTCAAAGTGACAGCAACTGAAGTCGCCGTTGTCTAATAGGTAAACTTTAGCTTGGAAGCAACACGAGAGTATATCATTCTGGTATCACGAACGCCACTTGATTCATAGATATATCATAGAATAGTCTCTCACCTAAAAGACTACCTAGTAATCAACTTATTCCTTTCACTTTTATTACAAAGTCTCATTGTGAAGCATTTCATAAAACCATCAAGTTTATTGGCGATGTTTAGCAGATAATTATGGAGGGAACTACTATCAGTCAATTGATTTGCCAGGTCACAATGTTTTATGATGAATCTCATGTTAGACTAGTTTTCCAATTACCTAACCACAGTCTCAATGACTCTACCGTAACAGAGCCTCCAATGCCTTTATAGAATTGCAACTCATTGACACGGCTATGCAAACACAATCATGGTTTGTTTATGTATGGCATATGAGAAGTTGCTGTAGTCTAATAAATAGGTAGTGTGTTGGCTTATTAGACGTAAGGCCACGGTTCAAACCCCAGGTCGGACATCTCCAACAAAACGAAATATAAAAAATATTTCTTCGTTGACTTCCTCTCAGCATAGAATCGTTCGGAATTGACTTTACACTGCAGGTCCCGCCACTCATGTATAAAAATTAACACACATAACATAAGTGGCGTGACAAACTAGGTCATAATCCTGACTGAAAGTTTGTAATGACCAATTATGTGTGGTCGATGGAATTACCATTTAAAAATATACTTATAATTAGTAAGAAATAATATTACGTCATTAAACAATTTGTCTACCATACGTCAAGCATTTTTCACTTTCCATTCTAAAAGAAAATAATATCAATTCCCTATAAAAGTAATTCAAATCGCAGAGGATTACATACTTACATACATAATTGGTCATTACAACACTTCAGTCAGGATTACGACCTAGATTCTCACACCACTTATGTTTTAGGCGTTAATTTTATACATGAGTAGCGGGACCTACAGTTTAAAGTCGACTCCGAATGACAGATTTTTGAGAAGCTTTTCATGGCAATTTTATTTACTCTCAGAGTTTTTGCCAGAAATCTGCTAAGAGGAAGTCGCCCACAAATATTTTCATATTTTCGTTAACAATGGAAGCGTCATAAGGAAACAGAAGCATACGTGTAATACACAAAACTGACAAAAATGTGTACAAAATTGTACTAGTTATTGTCAATTTAACAGTAAGGTTTCGAAGAACACAACAAAATCTTTATGTCAGTGAGTTATGACAAAGTAATCCTCTGCGATTGAAGTCACCGTAGTCTAGGAAGTAGTGTGTTGGCTTATTAGACTAAAGGCCCGAGTTCAAACCCCAGGTCAGACATCAAAACGAAAATATGAAAATATTTCGTGGGCGACTTCCTCTCAGCAGATTTCTGACAAAAACTCTGAGAGTAAATAAAATTGCCATGAAAAGCTTCTCAAAAATCTGTCGTTCGGAGTCGACTTTAAACTGTAGGTCCCGCTACTCAAGGCATAGCACACATAATTGCGTGAAGAATAGACCAACCTATCATGTAGTAGCTGAGATGTTAGTATGATGGCCGCAAGAATTCTTTATGGAACTTAGTTATTCGAGTATTGTCAGCGTAGTCTAATAGGTAGTGTGTTGAAAATGAAATATGGAGACGGAAGGATTTCTGGCAAAAACTCTGAGAGTCAATAAAAATTGCCATGAATAGATTCTCAAAATTTTGTCGTGCGAAATCGAATTTAAACTGTAAGTCCCGCCACTCTTTTATACAAATTAACACACACAACATAAGTGAGGCGAGGAACTGGGTTATAGTCCTAACTGAAGGGTTGTAATGACCAATTATGTATGTATGTAGTTATTCAAGTAGATCAGTATCAGAGATCAGCAACGAGTATTCAAAACGATGAGTAGATTCGAGTCATACTTATAATTTCAGATACTTATACGCATTCATACTTATTTTATTATCATACTCATACTACTCATATTCAAAGTTAGAAATACTCATCGTACTCATACTTAACAATACGCATGATGTTGTTGTTTTCGACTCTCCATGATTTAACATATACACGAAGCACAAAATAAGTATGATTCGAGTACGAACACCACAATACTCGCTAGAAGGTTGTGTGTGTGCTTTGCTTTGCTGTCTTTGTCTTTTCTTTTTTCTTCTTTTGTAAATGCAACAATAACTACTACTTTAAATTTTGATGAATGATTCGAGTGACTCGAATCATTCGTAAGTATTATAAGTATTTTTCTAAATTTATGAATCTGAATGAGTAGGCGTATGAATCAAACAATGAATCGAATGTTGTGAGTTTGATGTCAACGTTGTACTCATACTCATTGCAACCTATATTTATAAATCAATGTTGTAGCGAGTATGAATGAATCAGAGTAGTTGAATTTCAATACTCTTGACTCACTCATACTCAAAACTTCATGAGTACTTATGAGTAGCGAAAATACGATTCATTGCTGATCTCTGATCAGTATACTTTTAAGATATATTCTGCTCCCACACTATGAGCGCAGCCGTGGCATCAGTTTGCATTAAATTTGGAGGCGGTTCTTGTTGTCCTTTCTAGTGGTATCTGGACGTTTCATGTTCCTATTTATCGACAACATATTCCTCGTTTTGCCCGCCATTTAGGCCCATTTTGATAGACTCCTGTTCTATAACGCTAAAGGCAGCAGTAATACCATGCCTCTAAGCACTCAGCCTAAAGTCTTCGCAAAATATAGAAACTGCATAGGCTAGTAGAGATGCCTGTATCCAGTATAGCAATACGTTTCCCAATATTAGGTCTAACTGATCACATTATTGCAAGTCTAAATAAAGAATTTCATGTAAAAATAATGCCACTTAGTTTACAAAACCTTATTTACAGTACAGTTGTAAGTGGATTATTATTATATGCTTTACCTATGACATGTAAGCTCCGCTCCTTTGGTCTTCTAAAACCTCCAGCATCCTTTACTAATTTTTTAGTTTTTTGTAATATTTTAACTTTTATAGGGGAATTTGTCATCTTTAATTTTAAATCAATTTCAAAAATGTTTAACTTTCAATGTCAATAAAACGTTTTCTCATATGCGTATGGCATGCATATGATGGAGACACTGACACCGAATGGATGGATGAATGAATGAATAAATGGCTTCTTTCAAATATGTTATAGCAAATGTGTGTATAAAAATATTCATTCTGATTGTTTAAAAATAAAAATAAAAAAAAAACAAAACAAAAAGCAATAAAATGCTAAACCCGCCAGACCTTCTCTTCATTTTTGCATTTTTTTCTTTTGCACTTTCGATAACTTATGAATCGAAACGCATTCAAACGAAACGTTTAATGGATGTAGAAAAGCCATTGGAAAATGCGTGAAAATGATTGATAGCATTTCAATTAAAATGAAGAAGAAGAAAAAAAAAATGAAAAAAATATTTCCATTTCTGTGGGAGAAGGCACAATACAAAAGAACATTTAAACAAATCGTACAACAGCTGTAGACATTAAAATTAAAGAAATTCGTTAAAGAGACTGACAAAAAAAAAGGGAAAACTTGTCATAGCAACTACAACAAGGTCGTTGACAAAGTTTAGCGAGACTCTGAAAGTACATTTAAGCAGCAGCTTGTCATAATTTAAATTCTATTTTACGCTTTCAATTCTTATTTTTCTTTTTATTTTTTGCCTTTTTTCTTTCGCTTTTAAAATGCAATTGCATTCGCTCGGGCATTTCTTAATGACATCTGTGGCACTGACATTAACATTGATGGAAAATAAAATACAAAATAAAAGTGCATAACAAAGATGCCACAAAATTACGACAATTGCAACGCACTTAACAAAACAACATGAACACGAACAAATTATACATCGTGACACAACTATAACAAGGCAGTTTGCTGTGCGATGTAGCGATGCTTATAGCATAGGCATCTAATTAATAATGGAATCTGTTAAGTAAACAATTGATTGATTGATTGATTGATTGATGCTCAAAATAATTTTCACATTAAAACAAAATTATTTTCGTGTGTTACATTGTCAATCACAGGAATATGCGTCAAACAAAGTGTTTAGAAATCGTTTATTGACATACGACAGTGTGTAAAAATGTGAACTTTTGTAAAACTTAATGGGTTAATCCAAGGTAATGCACGGAAATTACACGGTAAAACAATAAAAAAAATGCAAAAAATTGCTGGTGGAAATCATTTTCCTACAAACTAGTTTTGGGGTGAAGAAAAACCAAGCTGCGTGCTTAAAATTTGCTAAAGAGCACAGAGTCTAGTAGATAGTGTTTTGGCTCATTAGACGTGAGCACAGGGTTCAAACCCCAGCTCACACATCTCCAACAAAACAAAATATGAAAATAATATTACTTCAGTGACTTCTTCTGCACTGATTTCTGGCAAAAACCGTGAGACATACATAATTGGTCATTACAACCCTTCAGTCAGGATTTCGACCTAGCTTCTAACACCACTTATGTTGTGTGCATTAATTTTATACATAACTGGCGGCACCTACAGTTTAAAGTCGACTCCGAACGACAGATTTTTGAGAAGCTCTTCATGGCAATTTTATTTACTCTCAGAGTTTTTGCCAAAAATCTGCTGAGAGGCAGTCGCCGAAGAAATATTTTCTTCATATTTCGTTTTGATGCCTGACCTGGGATACGAACCCGGGCTTTACGTCTACCTACTAGACTACGGCGACTACCGTGAGAGTAAAATAAAAATGCCATGAAAAGTTTCCCAAAAAATCTGTCGTTCGGAGTGGACTTTTAACAGTAGGCCCCGCCACTCATGTATAAAATTAGTATACATAACATAAATGCTTTGAGAAGCTAGGTCGAAATCCTGACAGAAGGGCTGTAATGACCAATTATACGTAATTGGGCACACGAAATAAGCTGTGAGCCACTGTATATATACGATGTCTATCAGAGATCAGCAATGAGTATTCAAAAAGATGAGTAGAATCGAGTCATACTCATAATTTCTGATACTTATACGCATTCATACTTATTTTAATATCATGGAACCTCTACTTATACTCAAAGTTTGAAGTGCTCATCATATTCATACTTAACAACACGTATGATGTTGTTGATTTCGACTCTCCATAACTCAACATATACACGAATCACAAAATAAGTATAAATCGTGTACGAACATTGAAATACTCACTAAAAGGATGTGTGTTTGCTCTGCTCTGAGCAGCAAGTCTTTTTTATTTTTTATTTATTTATTTATTTATTAATTACAGTACAATTACAAATTATATTCTAATTATATACGAGCGGAGTAACTTGACCATATGCTCGGTGTAGTGTCACAGACCAGAGTCTCTGGTGGGAATCGAACCCACGACCCTCACGCTAATAGTCTAGCACACTACCCACTAGACTACCAGGGCATAACAACTAAGACTGTAAATTTTGATGAATGATTCGAGTCACTCGTATCATTAATAAGTATTTTTCTAATGTTATGAATCTAAATGATTAGGCTTATGAATCAAACATGTGGTATAAATGGTATGAGTTTGATGTCAACGTTGTACGCATACTCATTGCAACCTGTACCTATAAATCAACGTTGTAGTAAGTATGAATGCATCAGAGGACATAGTTAAATTTCAGTATTGTTGACTCACTTATATTCAAAATTTCATAAGTGCTTATGAGTAGCGAAAAAACGGTTCATTGCTGATATCTGATGTCTATATGGGACTCTTAGTATCAGTAATAAAAAATATTTCCAATAAAACTCAAATGTGCCATCGTTTGAATAGTGCTTCATTTGAAATCAAACTAAAATTGCTATAGTTATGGCTGGTGGTGTTGCTCTTGTTGTTAATAATGCTGTTGTTGCTGCATTTATTTAAATTCATTATTTACCCAGACTTCTCACAATTAATGCATTAACTTGACTTATAAACATCAAAGTTTTTATATTTTATTGTTGTTGTTATATTTAATATAAGCTGCTCTTTCTCTCTCTCTCTCACACACACACAGACTATTTCCATGTTACACATGCTGCTGTAAATAGAGAAATAAATTTTTTTAGTGAATAAATCCAATTGTTAAGACTCCAAATTGAGGGTCAGGCACGTCAATGTTATTGATTGTTGTCAACATTAGCAATATCACCATCAACATCACCATCATAGGCAAAGTTATCGTTGTTATTAATATGTACAGTCAAAGAAAAAGTATACATACACCACTGTACAGTGATGTACAATATAAACTCTTTTTCCGCTGGTTTTTTCAAAACTGAAGAAGATGTTACAGCGTTGTTAAAGGCATTTACAATTAAGGATGTTTGTATCGGGTCCGCCATCTAACGTTTCTTTTTTTTCAACTAGTGCTTATGTCGTGAATGGTAACACTTAGCTCATATCTGATTTGACAGATAATTAGTTTTATCCTTCCGCTGAACGAATATGGTTGTGTATTCGCGTTTTCGCTTCGCTAAGTGGGCCTGCGAGCGACTTACAGAAGATGCTGATTTTGGCAAAAAAATCATCTTTTCAGATGAAGCTCATTTTGATCTTGGCGGGTATGTAAACAAGCAAAATTGTCTCAATTGGGGCACAGAAAACCCGCACGCATACATTGAAAAGCCGACGCACCCAAAACGAGTCACTGTTTGGTGCGGATTTTGGTCCAGAGGCATAATTGGGCCATTTTTCTTCGCAAATTAGCAAGGAGTGGCCGTTACAGTCAATGGCCATGTTGAACGAATTTTTGTTCAGAAAAATTGAAGAGGAGGATATTGGCAACATTTGGTTTCAACAGGACGGCGCTACGTGCCACACAGCCGAAGCTACACTTGATGTTTTGCGCCTTGTTTTTTAAGATCGCATTATCAGCCGCAGAGCTGAAGTCGTTTGGCCACCTCGGAGTTGCGATTTGACACCGTTGGACTATTATTTGTGGGGTGCCGTCAAAGATAAGTGTTACGCCGACAAGCCAGAGACAATTGACGCTTTAAAGGACAATATTCGTGAAGCCATTGGTGATATACAGCTGCACACAATCGATAATATGCTTAAAAATTGGACCGATCGTGTAGGCTCTGCATGGCCAGCCGAGGCAGCCATTTGAATGAAATTATTTTCCATTATTAACCGGAAGGATTGTACTTTCAAATAAAAAAAGAAATTTGAAAAAATATTCAGTAGTTATTTTTTATAGCATTTTCAAAAAAAAAAAAAGTTATTTGGCGGACTCTCAAGAAGAAGCGAATTTGAAAACAGTATGTATAACGTAGAAATTATTGGGAAAAAATATAAAAATTAACGGGATAAAAGTCTACATTGGTGTATGTATACTTTTTTCTTTGATTGTATGATTGTATTTTCTTTGATTGTATGGATAGAAACAATTTATTGCCATCGTTGATTGCTACTGCTTCATTCGTTAAATACTTTTTGTTCTCTGTGCTTTATTTTTTCTTTTTCTTCTAATCAAAGAATCATTTTTATGGGTTTACAATTGCTTATGACGACCATCAATGCAAACAAGTTTAAAATTTTACGGTTTTTTTACAACTTTTTTTAATTGTTATTTAAAAGTTTTTTATTTTACAGCAATTAAGTGTAAAATAAAATTGTTACAGCAAGCTGGTCAATTCATTTAAGCCGCCTGTAGAAAATACTTCATAAAATTTATAATAACGCTGCAAGAAAAAAATAAAGCAAATACATACAGACAGTCTCTTTCTCCTCCTCAGTTTCACAGCTCCTGCAGAAGTCATTCATCGGAATGCCTACCAAAAGAACAGTGGCTCATAAGAATCGCCATTGTATGATGGATGGCCATGAGATTTAAGGACAGAAGAAAGTCGATTCTATTCATGTCCATACGTGCCCAGCCGAGTCTAGCAATATTGCATGTACCCACCTGCCGCCAACGAGATTAAGCCTACTCGTATAACGAGTGGACAATACATATAAACATACGTACATCATTGGTTATTAGAAAGCTTCAGTCAGATTTACGACCTAGCTTCTGACACCACTTATGTTGTGTGTAACACAACATTTCATATCAATTTTATTTACTCTCAGAGTTTTTACAAGAAATCTGCTGCAAGGAAGTCGCCGATTTAGTTTTGAAGTCAGACCTGGGGTTTGAACTGTGGCCTCATTGCAACTCTTTAGTCAGGATTACAATCTAGTTTCTCCTACTATTTATATTGTGTGTGTCAATTTTAGCCATAAATGGCGGGACCTACAGTTTAAAGTCCGACTCTGAACGACAGATTTTTTTTGAGAAACTTTTCATGGCAATTTTTATTAACCCTCAGTGAGAAGAAATATTTTTTTATATTTCGTTTAGTTGGAGTTGTCTGACCTAGGGTTTCCACCAAGGCTTCACGTCTAGTAAGCCAACATACTATCTACTAGACTACGGCGACTATTTTATATGAGGATTTTTACACTTTTATCTTTTGAATTTGATATTTTCTTTAAATTTATTTCTTATTTTCCTCTTAAGGCATTACAGTTTAATACTTAAACTTTTAGAACTTTATGCTCTTATTGCCATGCATATTTTCGTTTGTAATTTATTTATTATTTAATTTAAATGTTTATCATCAAATGGTCGTAAATATTTCAATTTGTTTATTTATTTTTTCGTCTTTTATTTTTTTTTTTGCGAATATTTTAGAAAGTTTTTGCCACACGGTTGAGTTATTCATCAAAACAACAGAAGAAATAAAAAAAAAGAAAAATAAATCAAAAATAATTATTAAAATCTTCCATAGCATTTAAATGATTATATTTTGTGGTTTTCATATGTATATCATGGCAATTTATTTCAAATATTTTATTTATTATCAAATAATTGTTTTTATTTTTTATTTTGAAAGACCATTCCAGATTGAAAAGATTTTATACGTAAAATTATTATTTTTTTCGGTATTATTGGTCTATTGGGCAAAAGTATTTTCCCCCAATCTTCTGTTTCTTACGTATCAGATAAGTCGACTTAGTCTTAGTACATACAAATCATGTACATATTGTCGTTGCAAATCTCTTATGCATTTAATTGTGTGTATCATATCGTTCGACAATTACTAGTCAGAGCAGGATTTAAAATGATTGAAGAAATCATTTTTTAAATAAAACAAATTATTTTACAATTACAATCGCCGTAGTCTAGTAGGTAGTGTGTTGGCTTGTTAGACGTAAAGCCAGGGTTCGAGCCCTAGACCAGACATCAAAACAAAATACAAAAAGTATTTCTTCGGCGATTTCCTCTCAGCAGATTTGTGACAAAAATTCTGAGAGTAAATAAAATTGCCATGAAAAGTATTTCAAAAAATCTGTCGTTCGGAGTCGACTTTAAACTGTAGGTCCCGCCACTTATGTATAAAATTAACACAAACAACATAAGTGGTGTGAGAAACTAGGTCAATAATCCTGACTGAAGGGTTGTAATGACCAATTATGTATGAATTTTACAATTTTAAAGTATGAGTCGCCGTAGTCTAATAGGTAGTGTGTTGGCTTATTAGATGTGAGACCTTAGTTCAAATCCCAGATCAGACATCTACAACAAAACGGAATATGACTTTAAACTGGTCGGAATCGACTTTAAACAGTTGCTCCAGCCACTTATTTACTAGCTTAATTGGTCATTAACAACCCGATTAACGGATTTCGGCCTGTCGTAACACATCCTTCCAGGCGCCTCTGCTTTTTTAGTGCCTACACTAGTTGGTCACCCTAATCGATGACAGGGCTTCCCCGATTTGGCCCTTCCAATTCAAACAAGGTCGTCCTCTTCGCCGACTTCCGCAGAACAACTTTTGAGGGGATCTTTATAGAGTCTTGTGTTGGGTTTTCATTGGATGACATTTTACGTGGTGGGTTCCAAGCCCTACGCACAACCCAAATTTAAAGTCCAGGGGATTGGACTTTGCTGAACGCATTATGTTCGACTGTGGACTGTATAGGTAGGTGTCGTGGTCGAGATTCTATTGTGATGACGGATATACTGTTGTGATGGTGATAACACACTCCTGCTGAATCAAAATTGCACTTTCTGGCAGGAATAAAAAAAAGAAAACGAAAGATCAGAAATGAAAATTCTTTCGAACTAGGGAAATAAAACCAACACTTTCCTGTTTTAATTTTAAATGGCACTCGAACAATTTCCTTCTTTTTATCCACTCACTTGATGTAATGATTGGTAATAAGCACTAACAAACGACCTTGAGCGTATTTAAGTTTCTTTTTCCTTTGTATTCTTTATTTTTTTTTTTTTCATAAAATCTTTGTAATATTTTTCTTTCATATTATTAATATATGTATAGCACTTAACACAATGAATTTATGGTTAAATTAAATAGTCAAATAAAATCAAGTAACTCAACTTTGGACAATAGATATTCAAAACAATATTTACTGATGCTGGTTTAAAATCGAATGAATCTTTTGCAAGGATTTTACAACTCAAAAGCCTAAATTAATTTAAGTTACATGAAATGTTAAAAAGTCCTAAAAGCTTTAATTACATTACATTATGTTATACAAAAAAAATTACAAAAAAGCTTAAATTAATGTGGCGCCCTCTATTGGACGTTAGGCCTCTTCTGGTTGATCGCAAGGGAAGGGATTTTTCGATCTCCGGACATAAACACATTAGTTAACATCTAGCGGGTGCTAGTATGCTGTCCAGGAGTGGCTACGAAGAGGCTACGTATCAGTTGAATACAGTAAGACAAGGATCTTGCTGGAGGTCGATAAGTTGACCACAGTAAGAAACTTTACCTTGTTTGCATGCATCCCATTCCATCCCTCCAGCCACTCACGGCTCCAGCCACTCATGTATAAAATTAACACACACATCATAAGTGGTGTGAGAAACTAGGACGTTATCCTGACTGAAGGGTAGTAATGACGAAATTATGTATATCTATGCATGTAGAGTATGGGTAGGTAGACCAAGGTTGGATTTATTATATCTTTCAAAAACACCATTATCCCGCTCTTTTCCATTAGCTACGTCCCTGGTTTCTAAGTAACAAACAGTTTTAAATCAATTCATTAAATGTATTTATAATATCTGCTATTAGCCAATGCCTGGATAATTGGTACGTTTTTCTTTCATTTTGCGAAAATTAAATTTAAAATTCAAAATAATTCATTACTAAATACAATAAATAATTCATTTTAATATTTGTTTACATACTCTGTATGTAAGTAATTAATTGCAAGTATTAATTGCAAGTATTAATTGCGCCTTAATATGATGGCAATGAAGTCTCAACTTTTAAGTCGTTTACAAAGTGGTTTTAATTCTTTTTTTTTTAATGCAAAAGAAGTAAATATTTCGAATATAAAAACATTAATTTGAGCTATGAAATGTATTAACATTGTTTAAATACAATTGTTTAAATACACAATTTCTCATTACTTTTTTAAATTTCCATTGAGGAAAAATTTAAAGTGAAAAGCATCTTTAAATTTTTAATAGAATTTCTAAAGTGTTGTTTGTAGTTTTTTTAAAACCAAATTTAAAAATCAATAGATAAATAGAATTACGGTTTTACTTATTGAAACACTGAGAGAAATCGAATGAGTACATAGTATTTTTAAAGCAGCATTTTTACTAAACATCGCTTTAAATAATAAAAATCCATTACATTTAAAAAAATTTTGAATATTTCAAGAGTAAAACTCATATTGAAACGAACATAGTTTTACCGTTCGTCATTGTCTATGAATGACGAGGATATCTCAGAGATATTTCATCATAGTCTCGTAGATAGTATGTTCGCTTATTAGATGTGAGGCCACGGTTCTAACTCCATGTCAGACATCTCCAAGAAAACAAAATATGGAAAAAATATTACATCGGCATCTTCCTCTCAGCAAATTTATGGCAAAAACCTTTAAGAGTAAAATAAAATTGCCATGAAAAGTTTCTGAAAAATCGACTTTAAACTGTAGATCGCGCCACTCATGTATGAAAATACTACACACAACATAAATGGTGTGATAAACTAGATTGTAAGCCTGACTAAAGGGTTGTAATGACCAGTTATGTGTATTTCAGATCATACAATGGTAACTTTCATGTGGGTTTCGCGGCACACAGATATCGAGCTTTCCAAGGCCGGTACAGAGCTCTCAATCAATATGTCAGATATTGCGGAATATAGTAGGTAATCCGATTGCCTCAATTAATTTAGATATTGTCCGCTGTAGTTTAGTAGATAGTGTGTTGGCGTGAGGCCACGGTTCTAACCCCATATCAGAGATCTCCAAGAAAACGAAATATGAACAAATATTTCTTCGGCATCTTCCTCTCAGCAGATTTCTGGCAAAAACTCTGAGAGTAAATAAAATTACCATGAAGAGTTTCTAAAAAATTTGTCGTTCGGAGTCGACTTTAAACTGTAGATTCCGCCATTCATGTATGAAATTACTACACACAACATAAATGGTGTGAGAAACTAGATTGTAATTCTGACTGAAGGGTTGTAATAATCAATTATGTACGTATGTTTGTATGTATTACGAGTAGGCTTAATGCAATACTGCTAGACCCTGCTAGACACGTATGGACAGGAAGAGGACTGTCCATAAATCTCATGGCCATCCATCGCACAATGGCAATTCTTATGGGCCGCTGTCCTTTTGGTAAACATTCCGACGAACGACGTCTGCAGTATTTCTGTGGGTCTGAAGAGGAGAAAGAGATTGTCTTTCACCTCATGTGTCGGTGCCCTGCTCTTGCTATAAAAAGGTGGCGGTTTTTTAACTTCTCATTCTCTGACATCCTTGATCGAGCTCTCTAATATAAAGATTGCTGCAATGGCAAGATTTGTTTTGCACTCGGAATGGTTTTCTTTGGGAATAATTGAACACCGGGTGGTATCACAAAACTATAAAAAAATATTTCTTCGGCGACTTCCTCTTAGCAGATTTCTGGCAAAAACTCTGAGAGTGAATAAAACTGCCATGAAAAATCTGTCAAAAAATCTGTCGTTCGGAATCGACTTTTAACTGTAGGTCCCTCCGCTCAAGTATAAAATTAACACACACAACATGAGTGGTGTGAGAAGCTAGGCCGTAATCCTGACTGAAGGGTTGTAATGACCAATTATGTATGTATCACAATGGGTCTGAATACTGACCTAAATGTGACCTGTTTCTTTAAGAGGGCTCCACCAGTATATTATGTTTTGGTATGAAAAAAATTTTTCTCTGAACTGTTTAAGTTTAAAATAAAAACTTGCCTTAACGTATTTGAATTTCTATACGTTTGCCAAATCATTTCTTCATTGTAGCAAGGCCCAACTAAACTGCATTAAAACTCTTTGCCGGAAACAAATTATTTCAGACATCTTAAATATTTCCTCAGTGTATGGGGAAAACGTGCGAGAATGCCAACATTGGATTCCTATTGAGTGCAAATACTTGAAACGAATGTGTTTGTGAATGTTTGTAAATGTAAGTGTAAGCGACTAAGCACATTTTAATGTTTATGTCACTCTGTTTATTGTCAAAGTTCTCTATCTCTTTAAAGTTTTTTTTTCTCTTCTGGGTTTTTCTTCTTTCATTTTGGCTAATACAAGTAGTTAGTATGTGGTAAAATAAATTGTATTTGCGAACTGATTTATTTATTTGACGTTTTTGTATGTAACAGTTGGACTTTCGGATGCACGTTTGTTTGTTTAGTTGCACTTGCAATGGGAAAAAAAAACCTTTTTTGAACGAAAGCAACACAGGATAAAGTGAAATGCCAAAACAATTCAAATCAAATTTAGTTTATAACATTAAATAATTGCATTAGAGAGAGAGAGAGAGAGAGAGAGAGATAGAGAGAGAGAGAGAGTAAAGAAAGAATAATTCAATGAAGAAGTTCACACACACGTTCAAGCTCAAGGCAAAAATGCATTGAACGCACGTATCGAGACCCATGAAAATGTGCAAAGAAAACAAAAATAAAATAAAATTAAAATAAATAAAATTAAATTAAATTAAATGAAATTAAATAAAATAAAATACAGAAGTTAACAACAATAAAAAAAATAAGAAAAAATTATAAACAATTTACTTAAAAGATTAACAATATCATTTAAAATCTTATATTGTTTATATATTTATTGTTTGTGTTGTTATTGTACATATTCTGTGTCATATTCAAAATATTATTGTAATAAGCCATGTTAATGGAAGAACAAATACTAGGTGACTCTGAACGAAAATGTTATAAATTTCGCATAAATAATTAAACATTGCTACTCTACATTAAATATTATTTATTTGCTTATTATGTTAAGCACTTGACTGTGTGTGTGTGTGTGTGTGTTTTTTATATAGTATACTGTATTTACAAACAGTCTTATTCAGATTGCGTCTGGTGGTTAATTTAATACCACACATAACAAATTCAAAAAAAAAAAAAAATACAGAAAAAAATGTTAAAAATATTTAAACAGTATCTGCTGATATTACCGGAGATGAAATCCGTATTCTGCACGTAAAAACAACGAATTTCAATCACCCTTCAGTTTTATTAAACTGCTTCAAAGGGAAAGTCGCCTTAGCATAGTAGGTATTGTGTTGGCTTATTAGACGTGAGGCCACGGTCCAAACCACAGGTCAGACTTCTGCAAGAAAACGGAAAAATCTAATTTCCCATGGAAAGTTTCTCAAAAATTTGTAGTTCGGAGTCGACTTTAAATTATAGGTGCCGCTACTAATCTATAGAAAATTAACATACACAACATAAGTGGTGTGAGGAACTAGGTCGTTATCCTGACTAAAGGTTTGTAATAACCAATTTATCAGCGTTGCCAGATTTTTTTTTTAAAACTTTATTTCTGGGAAAAAAAAACCTTTTTTACAAAAAAACTTGTTTTCTACAAAAGTACCAACATTTTTAAAGGAAATTCCGGAGCCCAGTGACCTCTGTTGGTGTTTTTTTGTGTTTTTTGTCCGGGACTAATAAAATACACAATATTTTATTTAAAAATGTAAATATTTTCTGTTTAAATACTGAATTTATTGAAAAAAATTTTAAATTTAATTTTGCCGAAAAAACTTATTTTGTTAGAAAACAAATTTAATGAAAACTTTTTCGCATCTCCAAAAACTTGAAAAAAAGGGAAAACTTGGTAAATGGCAACGCTGGCAGTTATTCGTGTAGATCAGTATGCTTTTAGAATACATTCTGCTCCCACACTCTGAGGGCAGCTGTGGCATCAGTATTCCTAGAGTGTATACGAGCGTTTGATGTTCAGTATACTAAATACAACTGGGTTTTGCATCGAATTTTGAACCAATATAGAAGTTCTTGCTATCTGTTCTAGTGGTATTTGGACATTTCATGTAGCTATTTGTCGACAACATATATCGGGTCCGCCATCTAACGTTTTTTTTTTCAACTAGTGCTTATTTCGTGAATGGTAACACTTAGCTCATGTCTGATTTGACAGATAATTAGTTTTATCCTTCCGCTGAACGCATATGCGTTTTCGCTTCGCTAAGTGGGCTTGCGATTGACTTACAGAAGATGGCGATTTTGGAAAAAAAAAATCATCTTTTCAGATGAAGCTCATTTTGATCTTGGCGGGTATGTAAACAAGCAAAATTGTCGCATTTGGGGCACAGAAAACCCGCACGCATACATTGAAAAGCCGACGCACCCAAAACGAGTCACTGTTTGGTGCGGATTTTGGTCCAGAGGCATAATTGGGCCATTTTTCTTCGAAAACGAGCAAGGACTGGCCGTTACAGTCAATGGCAATCGTTATCGGGCCATGTTGAAGAAGAGGATATTGGCAACATTTGGTTTCAACAGGACAGCGCTACGTGCCACACAGCCGAAGCTAGACTCGATGTTTTGCGCCCTATTTTTGAAGATCGCATTATCAGCCGCAGAGCTGATGTCGTTTGGCCAACTCGGAACTGCGATTTGACACCGTTGGACTATTATTTGTGGGGTGCCGTCAAAGATAAGTGTTACGCCGACAAGCCAGAGACAAATGACGCTTTAAAGGACAATATTCGTGAAGCCATTGGTGAAATACAGCTGCACACAATCGATAATGTGCTTAAAAATTGGACCGATCGTGTAGGCTACTGCATGGCCAGCCGAGGCAGCCATTTGAATGAAATTATTTTCCATTATTAACCGGAAGGATTGTACTTTCAAATAAAAAAAGAAATTTGAGAAAATATTCAATAGTTTTTTTTTTAAAGCATTTTCAAAAAAAAAATTTATTTGGCGGACCCTATACTGGTTCAAACCCCAAGTCAGACATCTCCAACAAAACGAATTTTGAGTATTTCTTGGGCGACTTCCTCTCACCAGATTTTTGGCAAAAACTCTGAGAGTAAATAGAAAATTTCCATGAAAAAGTTACTCAAAAATCTGTAGATCCCGTCACTCATGTATAGAAATATAACACACACAACATCAGTAGTGCGAGAAGTTAGGTCGTAATCCTGACTAAAGGATTGTAAAGGATTGTTTCTGGAACAAGCTCTACATAACAATGTATTATACAGTGAGCATCAAAAGAAACCGTACACTATGGATAAAATTCTAACAATCACCAAATTCTAAAAATTTACCACTTAAGGAGAGTGCCTGAAAAAATATTTCGAAATTTTTTGTAATTTTTTTTTTTTTTTCAATTTTAAAAACTTGTAATGAAACAATTTTAAAATAAAAATAACTGTAATTTATTAATGCCTGTTGAAAAAAGACGAGGTGATTTCTATTAATAGCCAGCGTTTGAAAATAACAACAAAAGATTAAGAAATAAATAATTTAAAAAAAACAGAAGAAATAAAATTTGCAACTAATTTTAAACGAGGTGAAAATAAACGGGTGATAAACAAAGGCGCAAAGACACACGAAATTATGCAAATACAGTCAAATCTGCTATGACGAGACGCCTTATATTAATCACTATTCGAATGTATGTTCATTTTCCGACATTTTGAATATTCTCTATATTGTATAATTTCCTCTAGTTAGGCCGTTTACAACAACGTATGGTCTTATAAATTTAAATGGTTTTGGAAAACAAATACGTACAAATTATTGTGTGTTTGAGCAAAATAAATAATGAGATAAATTTCCCTTTTTTTATAAATAACAAAAATGGAGAGAATAGAGATCTAAGAAAGCCGCTTTAGATAGCTCCAAATGAATTGAATCAGGACTATTAATAACTCACTGAGCATCACAATTGTATCAGATGCTAAAAATAGCTGTATGAAGAAGTATTCTGTGGAAGATAATTATTAGAAACAAGGTCAACATACTTTAACAAATAAGACACGAAAAGAAAATTATATTTCATGCCATACAATTGGTTATGAAGGAAATATTTCCGCAGAGTAATAAATATTTAAAATCTTAGGTTTGAAGACCAGTTTGTGATCAAACATTTCTGGCAAAATATTTGAGATTTAACAAAAATTGCCATAAAAAGGTTCCCATAACTCGGTCGTTCAAAGTCGGCTTTAAACTGTTTTGCTCTTCAAGTCGCCGTAGTCCATTGGGCAGTCTGCAGGCTTATTAGACGTAAGGCCACGGATCCAAACGCAGCTCAGACATTTCCTCTCAGCAGAATTCTGGAAAAAACTCTGAGAGTAAATAAAATAAAGTTGCCATTAAAAGTTTCTCTTTACTCGGTCGATCGAAGTCGACTTTAAACTGTTGGTTTTGCTATTTAAGTCGCCGTAGTCTAGTGGGGTGGTCTGTTGGCTTATTAGACGTAAGACCACGGTTCAAACTACAGCTCAGACATCTGCAACAAACGAAACGATGACTTCTTCTCAGCAGATTTCTGGCAAAAAAGCTCTGAGAGTAAATGAAATAAAATTGTCATGAAAAAGATTCTCAAAAACCTGTCGTTTAAAATCGACTTTAAACTGTAGGTTCGGCCGCTCATGTATAAAATTAACACACATAACATAAGTGATATGGGAAGCTAGGGCGTAATACTGACTAAAGGGTTCTAGTGACCAATTAAGTAAGGAAGTAAGTACCACGCCCATAGCTAATTTTGATCAAATTGTGAACAATTTGAGTGGAATTTTCTTTGGAATTATTCTTATTTTAATCAATTTCCTGTCACTTGGAATATTATTCTGATGTCCACTGCTTAACCTATTTTAAATATGCGTCACAAGAAACAAAACTTTCTTATCAAAAGCAATACTCTTTCAATATGTGTGTGTGCGTATAATGTATGACCATAAATTTTGAAAAATCTTTTGGTATTTCCTGTTCCGATAATGACACAATTAGTCAGCCATTGTCCATAAAACGGGGGAAATATATTTTAAAAATAGTAGTTAACTAAAAAAACGTAAATATTTTATTATAGCACCACTATTAAACAACTGTCATTTAAGTTAATTATCAATTAATCCACTTGTGTTATTATAAACTTATTTAAGGCCCCATACAAAATCATGACCACTTCACATTTGATTATCATAAATTAAAATTCAAAATCATCGTGAAATCGTTATCATTATTCACAATTTAAATTCAACTGACAAAGGCAGGCCTTCTTTTTTTAATAAAATTATGTTAAAATATGCCATACAATCTAAAAATGCCATTTTAATGTCATTGCACTCTTCTTATCTTAGCTGTATGGCTGGCATATGCAACATTTCCATTCTGCTCTCGGTCCATTATGTTGATATGCCACTGTTTCATTTGAATTCATTGCCAAAGCTGTAGTTATCCATTTATTAACTAAAAATACAAGCATTTCGTTTTATGTGTTGTTGTTGCCTTTCAATATTTCGCATATTTAAGTTGTGGTCTTTGTGTTTTTGGCTTCTTACTCGTTTGAACATACATACATAATAACACAGCTTTAATCGTTTTTACTAAAACAGCTGACAGTTTAAAAAAACCAATACAGCGTTTTATTTTTATTTTTTGTCAAACTTTTTTTAAAATAATTGATTTGACACAATGGGTATTGGCAATATTATTTGGGTAGATGACTTACATCAAGCAAAACTGTAGCTTGTTTGATGGCTTCATTTTGTTAGCAAACCTTAATCAAATCATATGGTTTGTTTGAAAGGTTATCTACGTTGAAAAATAAAAACGCTTTTTTATTATAGAATAGCTGAAGTGGTTTTGATGCTTATCATCGCATTATTTTGATGGTAAAGAAGCATCTTGATCATCATTGATCAAACTTTAAAAAGGCTTTGAAATCATGTGAAAAATTGAGAAAAACATAAGGAGTGCCAGTTTTGTTAATGTGATACACAAAGAAGGAAGTCGTCGTAGTGTGTTGGCTTCTTAGACGTAAGGCCCAGGTTCAAACCCTAGGTCAGATAACAAAACAAAAATGTAATCAAAAATATTTCTTCGGCGACTTCCTCTCAGCAGATTTTTGGCAAAAACGCTGAGTGGAAATAAATTTCCCATGAAAAGTTTCTCAAAAATCTGTCGTTCGGAATCGCCGCTCATGTATAAAATTAACTCACACACAACATAAGTGGTGTGAGAAGCTAGGTCGTAATCCTAACTGAAGGGTTGTAATAACCAATTATCTACATATGTATGATACACAATGAAGTTCAATCTTTTGGGTTTCACATGAATTAATGAGCAGAAGAAGTGAGAAATAAGTCTTCTCTTCCTTTAAACGATGCGAAAAGAAGGAGAAAAACGCTTAAGGTAGTACAATGCATTGCTCTCGAAATCACTTATTACGATTCGCTATGATTTAGCAAAAACTATTTGACCGATTTTGTAGAAATTTTTGAATATAATCTTTGTAAGACGAACTAGTGCCATTTTTTGATCCGTGAATAATGAAGCCGCCGTAGTCTAGTAGATAGTGTGTTGTCGCAGTAGACATGAGGCATTGGAATCAGATTTCTGGCAAAAATCTCGGAGAGTAAATAAAATAAAATTGCCATGAAAATGTTTCTCAAAAATCTGTTGGTTCCACCACTCATGTATAAAATTAACACACACAACATAAGTGCTGTGAAAAGCTAGGTCGTAATCCTGACTCAAGGGTTGCAATGACCAGTTATGTACGTATATATATGTAAATGACCATTACAAAACTTTCGTCAGTACTATGACCTAGCTTCTCACATCATCCGCAGTTTAGTGAGAAGATTTGTTGATTTAGTGGAGTCTTTTTTTTCTAATTCTTTTAAATGATGGTTCAATATTAATTGGCTACATTGGCTATGTCTATAGTCCTCTTAAGTATTTGTAGAGAATTTGTTTTCTATTTACAAATACTGGCAGACACTCATTTCCACCGAAACAAATAAGTATTTAAACTGATGCAATGTGACACCTGACTTAACACGAGAGATAAAAGATACTTTTTTATAAAAGCAATAATAAGTTTATGGGAGACATTTAACTTTTCTTAAATAATTAAGTGTGCAATCAAAATGATTGCATTGCGTGAAGGTCGCAATCTACTGTCGTTACATGTTACTTACAGAGTCTACGATGGCAGTATTTTATCACAGTTAATGGACGAACATATGAACTGATATTTTTATTTCGTTAATTTAAAAATAATAAGAAATTTTGTAGTCCCCGTAGTCTAGTAGGTAGTGTGTTGGCTTTTTAGACGTAAAGCCCGGGTTCGTATCCCTGGTTAGGCGTTAAAACAAAATATGAAAAAAAATATTTCTTCGGCGACTGCCTCTCAGCAGATTTCTGGCAAAAACCCTGAGAGTAAATAAAATTGCCATGAAGAGCTTCTCAAAAATCTGTCGTTTGGAGTCGATTTTAAACTGTAGGTCCCGCCACTCCTGTATAAAAAAAATTAACGCACACAACATAAGTGGTGTGAGAAGCCAGGTCGAAGAGTTGTAATGACCAATTATGTATGTACATATGTAAAAAATTTTGATATTTTGAGGAGTCTTCACAGTGATCACGAACTTTGTTCTTCACACCGAGCTGTAGGAGATGATCAAAGCCTTCTCCAACCAGCCGGCATTTCATCGTATACGAAGCTATTGACAGCAATAAAACAAATAGAACTCTATCGGCTTGAATGACAAGCGTCTTTTTGCTCTCAGGTGTGGGATTTCAATATAAGAATTTCTCGGCTTACAAGCACTGTCCTAAAAGTATTTTTGTAATAGGAAACTTTTATATTTTAAGGAGTCAAACGTCACAATCAGCTGTCCTAATAAATTTCGGATGTATTTAAGCTTGTCTCATATAAATAATGTATGATAGAATTGGAGAAAATTCTCCACAGCAACTAGTATCATTAAAAAGATAGAGAGAGATAGAGCCCGATTTTTTATTTTTCTACAATCATTTTATTTGAATTAAGCGCTAAGGTGATTTTTTAGCTATTATCTTTTTGGGAACACTGGTTTAAACAGCTCACGCACGTTTCGTGTTTTGTTTCACTGTCAAACATCTTCAGTTTGGTCTATAATTTAACCATGAATCGTCTTACAAACAAACAACGCTTGCAAATCATTGAATTTGGCATCATTGGACCGTACTTCTTCAAAGATGCTGCGAATGGTAACGTAACTGTGAATGGTGAGCGCTACCATGAGATGATATCCAACTTTTTTTTGCCCAAAATGCAAGAGCTTGACTTGCATGACATGTGGTTTCAACAAGACGGTACCACATGCCACACAGCACGCGTAACAATGGACTTATTGAGAGGCGAGTTCGGTGAACATTTTATTTCACGTTCGGGACCGATCAATTGGCCGCCTAGATCGTGCGATTTAACGCCTTTAGACTATTTTTTGTGGGGCTATGTTAAAGCTCATGTCTATACAGATAAGCCCGCTTCAATTGACGCATTGGAAGACAACATTGAAGCATTTATTCGTGAGATACCGGCCGAAATGTTGGAAAGAGTATGCCAAAATTGGACTAAGCGGATGGACCATTTGAGTCGCAGTCGCGGTAAACATTTGCATGAAATAATCTTCAAACATTAAATTATGTGTACCGTACTATCGATTCAAATAAAGATTTCATGCATTTTTCTGAATTTTATGGGTTTTATTTTTGAAAAATTTTCCTATAGCTCTTAAAAAATCACCCCTTATAATGGACCAGTCACATTGTACTCCACAGATCAGCAATGAATCGTTTTTTCGCTACTCATAAGCACTCATGAAATTCTGAATATAAGTGAGTCAGGCTGCAATAAGTATGCGTACAACGTTGACATCAAACTCATACCATTTGAAATATGTTTGATTCATAAGCCTACCTCATTTAGATTCATAACTTTAGAAAAATACTTATAATACCTATAAATGATTCGATGTACAGTCTTAGTTGTTAGGCGTTTACAAAAAAAGAAAAAAGATACCTAAACAAAAAATTCAGAGCAGCAAGCAGAGCAAACACATAACCTTGTAGTAAGTATTTTAGTGTTCGTACGCGAATCATACTTATTTTGTGCTTCGTGTATATGTTGAGTTATGGAGAGTCGAAATCAATAACATCGTACGTGTTGTTAAGTATGAATATAATGAGTACTTCAAATTTTGAATATGAGAATAGGAGGTTCCATGATATTAAAATAATGTTACGTTTTTTAACTTTTAAAAACGTTAAAAATACGAGTTCGTAGATTGCAAATAAAATAAAAATAAATCTGTGTTTGATTTTAAGTCAATTCTTTATTATCCGCACAACTTTTGTGCCACTGTTCGAACTTAGTCCACGTATACAATGATAACTTTCACAATATTTGCTTTTTCGTGATATTTCTCTGCTTATAACCTTTTTTATAAGCAACAACAACACTTGTTAGTTATTCTTCTTTGCTCACAACCTTTTTTGTAAGCACCCCACTAACAACTGTTTTCTTCACGCAACTTGTCTGCACACAAGTCTGACTGAATTATAACTCGATCTCGTATCTTCACACACCACTGGTTGAATTCTCACTCAATTCAACGCGACGTCGTCACACGACTAACTTAACTCGAACTCCGAGAATAACGTGTCTTCATACACGGCTGACTGAATTCTAACTGAATCATCGTTGCTCGCTTTAGAACAATCCAAAAATGTAAACAACTTGTTTCCATTTTTGTTGTTCGTGTATCTTGTTTACTTTCGTCCAGGCAGAGTTGTTGTTGTTTTGTTTGTTTGTCTTTCTGCTATATTTTTTATACACGGACGTTGTTACTATATTTTTGTTTATTCATCGATCTTGTAAACAAGCCTGTTATTTTTGTTGCTATATGTTTACTCATTCGTTGATCACGTGAACAACTGCATTGTTTTGTTTTTGGAGCTTTTGCTTATTATTTTAACAACACCATTTCCATTTTCGTAACAATAAGTATAAATGTGCATAAGGATCAGAAATTATGAGTATGATTCGTTTCTACTCATCTTTTTGAATACTCAGTACTGATCTCTGTTGTACAAATTGAATATACGAAATGTCAGCCATGTCTGTCTTAGAAATATTGTTGACCTTTAAAATAATTTTCAACCCATAGTGCTGATATTTGTTTTGCATAATTTTTAAATTAAATTTAATATTCATAAAGTTTTATTGCAAAAACAAACCCGAAACAAAAAAAAAAAAAACTAACCGTACATAAATTATTTTATTTGCTAATAATAATGTTTTTATTATCGATCTCACAGCTAATGTTGTTTTTTTTTTTGTTTTTTCATATTTTGTTTTGTTGTAAATAAATCAAAAAAATTAAATTAAATTAAACTTGGTTTTGATTTTTTTGAATTATTTTTTTGTTATTCTTCTTCTTTTTTATTATTTAAGGGTTCAGTTTTCAATTAACTTGTGAGTGTTTCTTCTATCGAAGCTTTTCGTTTCTTCTTTTTGTTTCGATTTATTTCTAACGTTTTTAATTTGTTTCTATTGATTGCCGAGTCTCTAATGTTTGTTCCTCCGTCTGTCTGTCCATGTTCTAGTGTTGCTTTTCAATAAAAGATTGTTTTTTGTTTAAACTTTTGTTTTGTTTTTTTGTTTTTGGTTTTTTGGTTAATGTTTTGATACGCTGTGTTTTGATTATTTTTCTTGCCAGTGATTTATTATGCGTTTTAAGTAGAATAATTAAAAACAAGCATTGTGCCTTTCAAGAAATTCGGTCCAAAACAATAACAGAAAAATAGAAAAACATTATTTTTTAACGCATCTTTCAACTGCTTCTCAATGCTTGTTTTCCTTTTCTATTTCCTCTGCCAAATAGCATTTGCGTTTAAAGTTTTTTCGGGTCGTTTTATTTAAATTTTTATTATATTTTTAAGTGTTTTAATTAAATAGTTATTAAGCACACCATCATTATAAGAAGCCTGAAATTTGTTTATATTCCCCTTTTTACAGGCGCAGTCGTGTGTAGGCCATTAAATAGTGAATTTGTTGTTATAGTGGGGAAGTTGCCATATTTGCACGGTTCAAACCCCAGGTCAGACATTTCTAAGAAAACGAAATATGAAAACCTATTTCTTAGGGGACTTCCTCACAGCAGATTTCTGGTAAAAATTCTGAGAGTAAATAAAAATTGCCATGAAAAGTTTCTTAAAAATCTGTCATTCGGTGTATTAGCAGAGAATTTATTTTCATATTTACAAACACTGGCAGGCAGACACTCATTTGCATCGAAACAAATAAGTATTTAAACTAATGCAATGCGACATCTGACCTACCACGAGAGATAAAAGTTAAGCAATAATAAGTTTATGGGAGACATTTAAATAATTAAGTATGCAATCAAAATGACTGTATTGCGTGAAGGTCGAAATCTACTGTCGTTAAATGTTACGTACAGAGTCTGCGATGGCAGTATTTTATTTGTATGTATTTGCTAGACAGCTAAAGATATCATAGGTAATGGATGAACATGTGATATGAACTGATATTTTTATTTCGTTAATTCGAAAATACAATATTCCCCGGATATAAGCAACCCGGATATAAGAAGCACCCCCGGCTAATAGCACTGAAACTTAGCCAATCTTTGATTTTTTTTTTTTTTGTACTGAAATTATTTCGATATATGCATGCCGCTTACAAACGTGAAAAATTTTAACTCATATTTTAAATTTCATTCATTCATAATTGGACATTACAACCCTTCAGTCAGGAGATTTCGACCTAGCTTCTCACACCACTTATGTTGTGTGCGTTAATTTTATACATGAGTGGCGGGACCTACAGTTTAAAGTCGACTCCGAACGACAGATTTTTGAGAAGCTTTTCATGGCAATTTTATTTACTCTCAGAGTTTTTGCCAGAAATCTGCTGAGAGGCAGTCGCCGAAGAAATATTTTTTTTTTTCATATTTTGTTGTGATGCCTGACCTGGGATACGAACCCGGGCTTTTCGTCTAATAAGCCAACACACTACCTACTAGACTACGGCGACTACATAAGTATTTTAAATTTACTTTCTTTGTGACAACTTTCTTTTCAAAATTGATCATGTTCTCTAGCTCCGTAGTTCTTGCGATGAAATGTTTCTGCATTTCTTGAGGCAATGGGAACCAATGTATACCAATAATGCCATACAGCAGTTTTATTGTAAAAAGTTGTAAAAAAATTGGATATCACAATGTAATTCCGTAGAACGTTACTTATGGTTTCATTCTACTTCAGGCAGAAGCTGCACTCTGTCAATGTCAGATAATTGATTCCTGATAGCAATCAGGAATTCTTAAAGTTGCCGTAGTCTAGTAGTTAGTGCGTTGGCTTATTAGACATAAGGCCACGATTCAAAGCCCACATCAGACATCTCCAAGAAAACGAAATATGAAAAAATATTTCTTAGGCGACTTCCTCTTAGCAGATTTGTGCAAAAATCCTGAAAGTAAATAGAAAATTGCCATGAAAAGTTTCTGAAAAAACTGTTGTTCGAAATCGACTTTAAACTGTAGGTCCCATCATTCATGTATAAAATTAGCACACACAACATAAGCGTTGTGAGAAACTAAGTCGTAATCCTGACTGAAGGGGTTGTAATTATCAATTATGTATGTTATGTATTGGAAACCAATATCACCATTAACGTCGTAAAAGTAGTGAAAAAAATTTAAGATTACAATGCAATTTCATGGAATGTTTCTTATGGTTTCATTCTGCTTGAGGCAGAGACTGCACTCTGTCCCATCCAGAAGACAGAACCATTTGGCGCAATGCAATCTCAGATAATTGATTCGTAATAGAAAACCTACAATGGTGGTTGCCTTTCGTAATTTGTAAAGCTCTTCTCCTACTAATCTGACCTGGTACAGACCTCGATCAAATTAGCGGCATGATTCTCTGCCTAGTTAATGCTACAGTAAGAATTTTGACTATGTTTATAAAGCCTGCTGCTGATCCATTTCCTCCAGCAATTTCTTTGCAGTGATCACAAACTTTGTTCTTCACACCGAGTTGTAGGAGATGATCAAAGTCCTGTTCAAGCAGCCAACATTCCATTGTATAGGAAGCCATTGACAGCAATGAAAAAAATAGAATTCTATCAGCTTGAATGACACGCAGCTATTTGCTCTCAAGTGCGCGATTTCGATATAAGAATTTCCCGGCTTACAAAGTACTGTCCTACAAGCATTTGTGAAAGTTTGCTTATATCGGGGGAATACTGTAATAAGAACCTTTTTTTGATTTTGTGAAGTCAAAAGTCATAATCAGCTGTTCTAATAAATTTCGGTTGTATTTTAAGCTTACCGCACATAAAAATAATCTGCGATAGAATTTCTATTTCTGAAAATAATTTTTTTTTTTTGGAATTTCATTTAAACTCGTCTTTCAATTATCTGTTCTTTAGGCAATTGAAAAATGTGCGTATGTGTTTCCAAGTAAGTGATAAGTCAGTTTAATTTATTTGTGATTAACAGAAAACAATTTTTTCCAAATTTTAATATTATTTTTGAGACTTGGGTTGGCAACAGAGAATGCCCTGAATTATAGGACAAGGCTAATAATTGTTAAAAATTTTTTTTTTTTTTTATTTATTACTGGGTCATTGTGAAATCAACAATATTCGTATAACTTAGCTATGCTTTTAGTATTTGTTTAAATGACTCTCTAATAGACTTTCGGCAAATAATTTATCTTCTTACAGCCACTATTTGCATTCATTTTCTCTTTTCGTTCTTGTAGCCTATAAATTAATTTCACAGTCTTCATATGAAATACTTGAACAGCATTTTGAATTTGGATTTTTCTTGTTTTCACCAGACTCTTAAGATTATATAGATGACTTTTAGTTTTCTTTTTTTCTCTCTTTAGCATTCTATTTTGTGTTGGTTTGTAATCATAAATTTTTTAATTAATTGTACACACTTTGTTATCGATTATAAAAGTTCATTTATTTATTCATGTTCGAATTTAAATAGTGGGAGTTTCATAATGCGGGTCTGAATAACACTTAAAGAAAAACAAAACGAAACACTTATGAGGAGATCATCACTATTGATTACAATCTTTTATTATTATTTTTTGTTTTTTTTTTTTTGCTGGTCATGCCTTTAATTGAATTTCAGCTTATATGGATGAATTGCCTAAACTTTGATAAGACAAAAACCAATTTGTCAATAGTCTTATAAATGAATTTAGTTGTACAATATATTTAAAAATCAATCAAGCATTAATAATAGTTTTGAACAAACTACGTCATTTAACCACCCAATTAGTTGGGGTACTTAAAGGAATGCAAACTTTAGTTAAAGTTCTTTAACGAAAAAAAAAAGATAAAAATTAACAACTTCGATTGTATCGAATATATGGCATAAAAAAGATGTATTTCAAACAGATCCACACATTTAAATACAGTCCAAGAAAAAAGTCTACATACACCACTGTACATACCAGAGATCAGCAACGAGTATTCAAAACAATGAGTAGATTCGAGTCATACTTATAATTTCAGCTACATACTTATACGCATTCATACTTATTTTAATATCATACTCATACTACTCATATTCAAAATTAGAAATACTCATCGTACTCATACTTAACAATACGCACGATGTTGTTGATTTCGACTCTCCATGATTCAACATATACACGAAGCACAAAATAAGTATGATTCGAGTACGAACACCACAATACTCGCTAGAAGGTTGTGTGTGTGCTTTGCTTGCTGTCTTTGTCTTTTCTTTTCTCTTCTTTTGTAAATGCAACAATAACTACTACTGTAAATTTTGATGAATGATTCGAGTGACTCGAATCATTCGTAAGTATTATAAGTATTTTTCTAAATTTATGAATCTGAATGAGTAGGCGTATGAATCAAACAATGAATCGAATGTTGTGAGTTTGATGTCAACGTTGTACTCATACTCATTGCAACCTATACTTATAAATCAATGTTGTAGCGAGTACGAATGAATCAGAGTAGTTGAATTTTAATACTCTTGACTCACTCATACTCAAAATTTCATAAGTACCTATGAGTAGCGAAAATACGATTCATTGCTGATCTCATACATCATCTCATACATCGTACATACATCAGACTTTTTTTCGATGATTTTTATCAAATTGAAAAAGGTGTTATAACGTTGTTCGAGGCAGTGACATACATGCATAATTGTCCTTACAATCCCTGTTGTGTGTGTTAATTTTAAAGTCGACTCCGAACGACAGATTTTTGAAAAACTTTTCATGGTAATCTTATTTGCTCTCAGAGTTTTTGCCAGAAATCTGCTCAGAAGAAGTCGCCGAAGAAATATTTTCATATTTTCGATTTGAAGTCTGACCTGGGGTTCGACCTTACGTCTAATAAACCAACGCACTACCTACTAGACTACGGCTACTTCAAAATATAAAGAGTGGAAATTATAGTGTGTTTAAGGCAGTTACAATTAAGAATATTTGAAGACAAAAACGAATATAAAAAAAAGATCACCCAGAAATTATTAGAAAACTACAAAAAAATTTGCAGAAAAAAACTCTAGATACAGCGGTGTATGTAGACTTTTTTCTGTGACTGTATGTACTTAATGCCACTCTGTTGTAAATATAACTTGACTATGCTAACGATATAGATTTTTCTGCATGAAATTTTAAATAAAAAATTACAAAATCTTCTCAAATAAAAAGCTTGCATATGAGCTATAAATGAGTTATTTTAAGATCTGCTTGACATTGTATGTAGTTGAACATGAGTTTGAATGTTTGCATTACTTTAAAGCTCTGTGATGCAAACTACATACATGTATAAAATTAACAAGCCAACTTACTTACTAAATACAATATCCGCCTTCAATTATTATTGCTATTGTATGTATGTGTAAATCTACATATGTATGTATGTGCATATGGATATGTATGTGTAATTTAGTATGTAAATAAATTAAATATGAGCTGTGATTTAATTCCCATCATAGTTGCCACTTCACTTTATAAGTCTTATTGAAACTCTCACCAATCTACGCCCTCACTTATTGGCTCATTTTAACCACTTGTGAATAAAAGAAAATTATAACGTCAGCCAAGTTGCGATGAGCAATTGACGGGTATGACTGAATGACGGACGGACGGACGGAATGAACAACTGAATGTGCGACCAATACGTTCGTTCGTGCATTATTAATTGAATTAATCGTGCACAGTGATGAGTTTTTGTTTTGTCATAAAGTCAACTATGAAATCAGTTGGTTAAATACAGTCTTTCTTAAGCCAACCACTCGTACTCACACTCACACTCACACTCCCATTCGCCCACATTACTCATTCTTGTGACTAAACTTAGTCTCCAGCATAATTACACGCTGATCACGTAAACTTGAGGATTTTCTTTGGGTGCAAAATTAAATACATACCGTAAATGAAATAAAAAATGAAGAAAAACCGAATAACGAATAGCGAAACGTAATGTTTTAAGAAATAATTGCCAAAATGAATTGACATTTTAAATGAAATTTAAGAAATTGCCTTAAGGTAGCGAAACATCTACGATGAGTAATTTGTCTTTGACAAAACGCAATCCATATGCGCCGTGGCATGTCTTTCTATATCGTTATAATAATTCAATTATATTTGTATATATGTATGTACTCGTATGTATGTACATAATACAATACATGTTGTATGTATATATGTGAGTACATTAATAGTATGTACGTTGTGTACATAATTTATTTAAATGTACGCAAGCGAAACAATACATACATCAACTTGCACGAGATGAGTCTTAAATGAAAAATAGAACGTGAAATACAATTTCCCTTTTACTTATTTAATGTGCCTTAAACCACTTATACTGCATTGTTTTCATTGGATCTTTTTTTTCTTGTTTTTGTATCCCTTAACCGCTCTAAGCGGAAAATGAAAAAGTGTACGAGGCTAGTACGATTTTTTTTTTGGTTTCTTGAAAAGTATTTCCTTGTCAAGCGATAATTATGTTGTTCTTTTTAAAGTTATGCCTCCGGTACACTTGTGCCTCCACTATTGTTAGTTCTCAATACTGATAAGGGCCTATTTGAGATGATTGAGTTTTGTAGCCATAAAGTTGCCGTAGTCTAGTAGGTAGTGTCAGGCCACGTTTCAAAAACTCTGAGAGTGAAATGAAATTTCCATGAAAAGTTTCTCCAAAAATTCTGTCGTTCGGACGCGACTTTAAACTGTAGGTTCCGCCACTCTTGTGTAAAATTAATACACGCAACATACATATGTAAGTGGTGTGAGAAGCTAGGTCCGAAGGTTGTAATGGCCAATTATATACAGCTATGGACATTAAATTAGCACAAAACTTCATTATAAAAACAATCACGTTTTTTATTGTATTTTAGGACTATTCATAAACAAATTTAAGCTTGAGATGCATATTCTTCTTAAAAAAAAAAAACAAAAATTTTGGCGAAATTGCCAATCGTCTGCTCATTAAGACCTGCAACATATCAAACGCTAGATTTTAGCTGGACAGTAAAATAGCACAAATTAAAATTTCTGGAATAAAAATAATATATTTTAATAAATAGTAAAAATATTAATGTTTTCAGTTTATTTGATCAATATTTGTCTCTAAGGGACAAAGTTCTTTGGAAAAGATTTCTGGGAATCGAGTACCAAGCGTAACGTATTCCAATCCACAAATCGTCCAAATTTTTGTACTTTTGTTGAGCAATAGTACATTTCACATCGTTTCAGAGGTTTTCTATCGAGTTTAAGTCAGAACTTTGCGCCGGCCAGTCTAAAACGGGAATGTGCACTTTATAAAATCAATCCTTAGCCAGCTTAGATGTGTGTTTGAGGCCACTATCTTGCAAAAATATGAATAAAGCTGGCATGTATTAAAAGCTTATTGGTTCCATTTTGTTCTCTAGAATGTCCAAATACTGATAACGGTCCATTTTTTCATTAATTTTCACAATGGGACCTACACCGTGCCATGAAAATTCTCCTCACGTCATTGTGCTTTCTCGACCATGCGTTATGATCCTTTGAGTATAGCGTTGATTTAATTCTGGCCGTTAAACAACCACTCTACCATCTGGTCCCATACGATTTAGCATTGTTTCATCACTCTAAAATATTTTTTCCAGAATGGGAGATCTGTACCCTTGTGGGTGCGAGCAAACGTTAAACGCTTGACTATATTTTTCTTTTGGTAGAAGTGGCTTCTTTCGGCAAGAGCGTCCAAAGAGCTTTCGAAATTCGAAATTTCGGCAATTTCAGCCAGGTTTTTCCCATTATTCCACTAGTCAACGATAATGAGCTTCTCCTCTAGCGAGTAATCTTTTCAACATCCCATTTTTTAAAAAAATTACTATAAATGCCATAAAATTAAAATAATATACCGTAAGAATAAAAATACTTGAACAAAGCTTGTACCTAAAACACTTTTATGCACGTTGTGCTAATTTACTGTCCAGCTCGAATTCAGCTGCTGATACAAATTAGCAGTCAAAACAAAAAATATGTACGATAACGGTAATATTTTTTGTTAAACAACAGCTAGATGTCATCGTGCAACATTCCAGACCAAAACAATTGGCCTAATTAGGATACAAATGAGAAAAAATTCACAATCAAACTATATATGAATTTTGTGCTAATTTAATGTCCATGGCTGTATGTATTGTACGTATTTTTGTTGCCAATACCATTAACCGATGCCCATGAATCATTCCACGCTAATATTGAAAATTTAGCCTTTCTTTTAAAAAAGCAAATTGCCTAACATACTTTAGTAACACACGTCTCTGACCCTAAAATATCCGAAATATCTCATAATTAATATGAGCTCTATGTTGATGATATCACTAGTTTTACAAAATTTTCATTTGTTATGGATATCGATACCGTGAAAGATTTGTTCTAATGAAAGAGTTGAATTGTAAAATTTCTACATTTGGTAAAAGTGAGTTAACATCAGGGAGAAAATAAAAAGTATATCACGTACATAACTTTTTAAAGCATAACTGACTGTGTTGGAACCATTTTTAATACTCTAACCAATAAAATGGACTCCACAAACATATGCTTCAACGATACCAGCAGCAATTGTTGGTCAAACTTAACGTACGTAATTGGTCATTACAACCCTTCTTCAATTAGGATAACGACCTAGCTTCTCACGCCACTTATGTTAGGTGTGTCAATTTTTATACATGAGTGGCGGCACCTACAATTTGAAGTTGCCTCTGAATGACAGATTTTTGAGAAACTTTTCTTGCAATTTTTATTTACTCTCACGATTTTTGCCAGAAACCTGTTGAAAGGAAGTGGCCGAAGAAATTTGTTCATACATATTTCGTTTTGATATGTATCTGATCTCGTGTTTGAAGCATGGCCTCAAGTCTAATAAGGCAACACACTACCTACTAGACTACGGTGACTTCAGTTGCTGGTCAAAAGTTTTATTTTTTCCAGGTCTTTGAAATTTCTTCTTTCATACGAAATTTAAATATTTCTTCGGCAACTTTCTCTCAGCAGATTTTTGGCAAAAACTCTGAGAGTAAAAAGAAGTTGCCATGAAAAGTTTCTCAAAAATCTGTCGTTCGGACGCGACTTTAAACTGTAGCTTCCGCCACTCATGCATAAAAATTAACACACACCACATAAGTAGTATGAGAAGCTAGGTCGTAATCAGAGATCAGCAATGAGTATTCAAAAAGATGAGTAGAATCGAATCATACTCATAATTTCTGATACTTATACGCATTCATAATTATTTTAATATCATGCAACCTCTACTCATATTCAAAATTTGAAGTATGTACTCATCATATTCATACTTAACAACACGTATGATGTTGTTGATTTCGACTCTCCATAACTCAGCATATACACGAATCACAAAATAAGTATGATTCGCTTACGAACACTAAAATACTCACTAGAAGGTTGTGTGTTTGCTCTGCTTGCTGCTCTGTCTTGTTTGCTTATGTGTCTTTTTCTTTTTTTGTAAATGCAACAACAACTAAGGCTGTAAATCGAATCATTTATAAGTATTATAAGTATTTTTCTAAAGTTATGAACCTAAATGAGTATGCTTATGAATCAAACATATTTGGAATGGTTTGAGTTTGATGTCAATGTTGCAAGCATACTCATTGCAACCTGTACTTATAAATCAACGTTGTAATGAGTATGAATGAATCAGAGTAAGTAGTTAAATATCAATATTGTTGACTCACTTATATTCAAAATTTCATGAGTTCTTATGAGTAGCAAAAAAACGATTAATTGGTGATCTGTGGTATGTATGATAGAAGTAAATAAATTCCGGCCAATTGATATTTTATTGTATGAATGATTCTTTTCTTTTTACTGTAAATGAATCTTTTGTCTTATCGATTTAATGCTTCGTGGCCTGTTTTGCTACCTTTCAAAGAGGTTAAAGTTCATTATACACATGCATGTGCGAGACAACAAAATTTTAAATTCTAGACTGTTCAGGGAATAAATTCTTTTTTTTTTTTAAACTTTTGAAAAGAGTAAAATTTAAAAAAAAAAGAAAATAAAAGAAACAAGAAGCACAGAATTGTTTTTGAAATAAACTTGAAATGGATGATTTAAAGTTTAAGTTGAGATCGAAATAAGGCATATTAAGTAATAAAAAATAAAGCACAATACAAGTATAATTCAGTCATTATACGGACTACATGGCTGTAATAAATTTAAGTTGCCAACTTGTTGTTGTTGTTGGCATTACAAAGTGGTTAAATTTAATTGTGCAGTCATCGCATCACCACTGTGTATATATGTATACATATATACTGTTGTGCGACTAGTTGTGTGTCTGACTTCAAAATGATTTCTCTATAACATCTACCAGGTTTGGAAGACGTTGGTTTAAGTGGTTTTGACCATTTTGCAGTCTCTGTTTTACAAGCATTGTATTTTTGATATCTAATTGAAAGCTCTTTTCAAGTTGTTTTTATTGTTATTGCTTTTTTTTTTTTTTCCTTAGCCAAAAAGTCTTTTCCGAAACTGGGTAAAGGGCAAAGTTGCTGCTACGACCATAGTCGATCGATGCAGCTGCTGTCACCGCCATTCATTGCATACCAAGCGAAGCCAAACAAACAAACATTGACTATTTGTCCAAAGGACAGTCGGTCGGTCGAGTTGACCAAATGGCCAAACAGTATGATTTGTTGTTGAACGAATGCGGAATGCATTTAAAACTGGTTAACCGATTAATAATGAATGCACAATCAATAAATAAACGTTCAATGGACTGTTTATGGATGGATGATGGGTGATTGGATGATGGTCGAGTGGATAAGCAAAATAAGAGGCTACATACACACACACACACACACACACACATACAATAGTCACAACATTTACATTCAATATGACCAATAAAATTTACATAGAAATCTCAAAATAACATAGCCATACAATCAATAGATGTGTGTATATATGTATGTACATACACGCATATATCGTCACGTATACACGTTTTTTGTAAAAACAATTTTTAATTATTTTTTTTTTTACAAAAACAGTTCTAGAAACAAAGATTTTTCGTTCATTAAATCGTTATTTGTTGACATATACATAAGTTCAACATTTTACAGGGACAAGTAATTTAGTCTAGTCTAGTTTAGATCATAATCAATCAAAAACTGAATTTTGAATTTGTTTTTTACTGTTGAGCCCTTTTGCTATTACAATAACACTACAAATATAAAATGCCAAAACAAACAACAAATTTAACAATTTTACATAAAACAGCATAAAACCAGTATGTGAATAAAAAGTGTTAAACAAAATTTTAATAATTAAATTAAAATAACAACAAAAATATTTTGAATTACGTGCAAACCAGAGGACCTATCATCAACGCTTTGAATAAAATTGTTTTCATTTGTTTACAATTAACGGATCATAGTAGTAACAGGCACAATTACATTTTAATTGCATATTTAAAGGCGCCAATACAAATCAGAAAGTTTTTACCCAACAAACATTGATTTTTGTAGCGCAATTTTCAAATTTTTTTTACAAAAGTTATAATACAGAAGGACCTTGATTATCCGTGATTCGATTATCCGGCAACATCAATTATCCGGGATGGAAAAAGAAAATTTTTTGCATCGACTTAATTTTATTTTGGATCGACTTAAATTTTTCTGCATCGTTTAACCGTGATTACCTCTATTATCCGTGATTATAAGAAAAATTTTTTTCTATTATTTTGGACAAACAAGCGAAAAATGGGAATTCCCTCTGTAGTACATGAAATCCTTATCTACTGTTCACTGTTTTCTGACAAAATTATTTTTTCTTATATTTTTGAAACATGTATGTATATAAAATCCTTGAATTATTTAGTTTTTGTATAAATATGTACATATTCATTTATTAATTAATAAAAATATCTATTAAAAAACTAGCCAAAATTGGTACTCAATTAACCGGGAAAATCGATTATACAGAATGCTTCCGGTCACGACCATCACGGAAAATCGAGGTCCCACTGTATTTTCTTATATAAAGCTTTTCTTTCTTTTGTTTTAGTTATTATTTATTATGGTATTAATTAACATTTTTATAAGCAACAAATTGTATTTAAACATCATAAATTACCGTCCGAGACCTACATATTTTTACAAGCATGATAAAATTGTAAATGACATACATATTCTTGGATTTCTTTTGCTTTCTTTTTGGCACATATTATCCATTTGTGTATACAAAGTAAATATTTGTTTGACCCATTAAGCGTATGTCCTTTTCATTTTATTATAACCCCTAGACAATAATGATAGTAAGGCGTGATTTTTTAAGAGCTATAGGAAAATTTTTCAAAAAAAAACACATAAAATTCAGAAAAATCCATGAAATCTTTATTTGAATCGATAGTACGGTCCATATAATTTAATGTTTGAAGATTATTTCATGCAAATGTTGACCGCGACTGCGCCTCAAATGGTCCATCCGCTTAGTCCAATTTTGGCATATTCTTTCCAACATTTCGGCCGGTATCTCACGAATAAATGCTTCAATGTTGTCTTCCAATGCGTCAATTGAAGCGGGCTTGTCTGTATAGACATGAGCTTTAACATAGCCCCACAAAAAATAGGCTAAAGGTGTTAAATCGCACGATCTAGGCAGCCAATTGACCGGTCCCGAACGTGAAATAAAATGTTCACCGAACTCGCTTCTCAATAAGTCCATTGTTACGCGTGCTGTGTGGCATGTGGCACCGTCTTGTTGAAACCACATGTCATGCAAGTCAAGCTCTTGCATTTTGCGCAAAAAAAGTGAGTCGATTAAACTGACCATAAAATGGAAGAAGCGCGCGATGAACTTTCTTAACAGAGCACGCATTTTGATAATAAAATTCAATGATTTGCAAGCGTTGTTCGTTTGTAAGACGTTTCATGGTTAAATTATAGACCAAACTGAAGATGTTTGACAGTGAAACAAAACACGAAACGTGAGTGAGCTGCTTAAACCAGTGTTGCCAAAAAGATAGTAGCTAAAAAATCACCCTTTAGTATGGCAAACATTTTCTGGAAAATTTTTAACAACAGCTTTACAATGTATCGTTAACTTTTATTTGTTAATGATATTTGAAACTTGTTCGTTTTTGTTTGCTTCAATATTATAATCATCATAATATCGGGTGGACCATCTATCGGTTTAAATTTTGGCCATACTTATGGCATTCTATTATGTCACAAAATTCAGTATATTATCTCCATTGAACATAACGAATCGTTGGGATGTATTGGAAATTTATTTCCAAAACGAAGACTAATGGTGGGAAATTTATTTGCCAAAAAAATCATCTTTTCAAATAAAGCGCATTTTCGTCTTGGTGGGTACGTTAATATGCAAAATTGAAGCTTAGAAAATGTTTGATGGCCAATTAATTAGCCGTAGTGGTGATGTCAATTGGCCGCCAGGACACCGTTGGATTATTTTCTGTAGGGCGCCGTTAAGGAATAGTGCTATGGCGACAAATCAGAGACAATTGAACATTTGATGCTAAATCAAATCGGGATGCCATTGACGAATTTTCACCCCATACACTCGAAAAAGTCGACGAAAATTGGTCCAGTCGATTGAGGTTCTGTGAGGCCAGCTAAGACAGTCATATGAATGAAATAATATTTCATTTCTAACCGAAATAATTGTATTTCACAACAACAACAAAATAAATTTGGCAATATGTATTTCAAATTTAAACTTTTAAATCACAAACCCTATATATTTGAGAATTAAATTCTAATTTAAAAGGAAAACATTTAAAATAGTAATAGAAAATTAATTTCAAATTGTTGAAATAAAATAATACGTTTCAAGATCTGGACATGGACTGAATCAATGCACGATTTTAAGTTTTGAATTTCGATTTTCAAACTTAATTCACAGACAAGTTCCCCCCTTCAATTGTACGAAATAACTTAAAATTTAAATTTGATAGAGCCTTACATCGTCCTTAAAAAATATACTAAGGCTCCAAAAAATTTAAATTTTAATGTATTCCGTAGAATGTGTTCATATTTTAAGAATTTGTAGGTTTTGCAATCATATTAAACGGATTATCTCACCATATTTAAGTTGTTGCAATTGATAATTTTTTGTATTAAAATTTTACAATTGTAAAAGGTGATTTTTGAGCTATTATCTTTTTGGCAACACTGGTTTAAACAGCTCACGTACGTTTCGTGTTTTGTTTCACTGTAAAACATCTTCAGTTTGATCTATAATTTAACCATGAATCGTCTTACAAACGAGCAACGCTTGCAAATCATTGAATTTGGCATCATTGGACCGTACTTCTTCAAAGATGCTGCGAATCGTAACGTAACTGTGAATGGTGAGCGCTACCGTGAGATGATATCCAACTTTTTTTTGCCCAAAAGACGGTGCCACATGCCACACAGCACGCGTAACAATGGACTTATTGAGAGGCGAGTTCGGTGAACATTTTATTTCACGTTCGGGACCGATCAATTGGCCGCCTAGATTGTGCGATTTAACGCCTTTAGACTATTTTTTGTGGGACTATGTTAAAGCTCATGTCTATATAGACAAGCCCGCTTCAATTGACGCATTGGAAGACAACATTGAAGCATTTATTCGTGAGATACCGGCCGAAATGTTGGAAAGAGTATGCCAAAATTGGACTAAGCGGATGGACCATTTGAGGCGCAGTCGCGGTCAATATTTGCATGAAATAATCTTCAAACATTATATTATATGGACCGTACTATCGATTAAAATAAAGATTTCATGCATTTTTCTGAATTTTATGTGTTTTTTTTTTAAATTTTCCTATAGCTCTTAAAAAATCACCCCTTATTTAGCATGTGATTACGTATAAGAATAAATAATAAATAATTAAAAATTAAAAAAAAAATTCTTGACATATTTAATATTAAACACTTTAAAAAAGTTTAAAAATTTCTTATTTTTGTAAAACTCTTAGAATTAAATTTACTTCGTGTGCTACAATACAGCACAACACACGCGAATTAAAATATTTTAAAAATATTTTTAATAAAATTCTTGTTGATTGTGGAAATATAAATAAAAAGCAGTGTGCACACACATTTCTATATCAATATGCATGCATATATGTACAGTGAGCGTCAAAAGAAACTGTACATTAAGGATAAAATTCTAATAATCACCAAACTCAACTATTACTACTTAAGGAGAGTGCCCGAAAAAACTGGACAATATTTCGAATTCTTATTTATTTATTTTTGTTTCTATTTTAAAAACTGACAATGAAACAATTTTGAAATAAAAAAAAACGGTAATTTATGTACAGTTTCTTTTGACGCTCAGTGTATATAGTTTATGTGAGCATATACACATGCACATAGATATACACATATCATACATATTTATATACGTATGTATTTTTATAATACCAAACATTTAAAACATTGCATCTACGGCATCCAGATAAAAAAAGATAACTTAAGTATTTAAAATTTCTAATAAATGAATGCTTTATTTTCATTTAACAACATTTATAATAATAAATAGTTACAAATATTATTTTGTGTTTAAAAATTATTTAAAGATGGGACTAATTCTCCTTGACATCGATATGGTAGTGTCCATAAATTCTAACGTACACATATTAGATCATAATTGTTTCTGGTATTTTTAATTTTTTATTTTCTTGCAACAAAGCTTTTCAAAAATGTGTCTTTTCTTGTGCTACGTTTTTCTTTTTCTGTTTATTAACAATTATTGAAAGCATTCTAAATAATGTACAGTTTATTTTTAATAAAAAATACAAAATTTACATGAGGTACACGGTTTTGTTATTGTATTTCTTTTAGTTTTTTTTGTTATTGTTTTTGTTAATTGAAGAAAATGAAAGACAAATTGAGTTTTTTGTAGATCTTTTTTTATGATTTTTTTAATGAGTTTTTCTTTTTTATTTTCTTTTGTGCTTAACAATTAAAATATAAATAAATTATATAATGTAATAATGATGTTGAAGAGTTGTCATTTAAATTACAATATTCTTCATGATGTTGCAGATTTTCTAATAATTTCTCTTTTTTGTTTTGTTTTGGTTTTATTTTGCTAATGTCTTCATTATAACAATAATTCTGCTTTAAATTTGTATGTAATTCATCTTTTGTTTGTCCTTAATAAATAAATTGCAATAAACAACTAACAATTCTCAACTGTTGAATAAATAAATTAATAAGCATGGTTGGCAACGAACAAAGTAGCATCGGCACCAGCACCTACAACACTACCGGCAACGTATTTGCCAACAGCGGCTTCACCGTTACCCTGAAAAGGAAGAAATAAAAAAAAAATTAAAATTTATTACTTCCAATAAACCTCCTTTCTTTTTAACAAAAAAGTAAAATTTCACAAACTCTTTTCAATAATTATGAAAATTATTCTTGTGAAATTAGACTTTTTTGGTTAAAAAACTTTTAACACAGTTTCTCAATTAGTTACACGACTTGTTTTTAAGTTATCTTACAACTAGTATAACTCTACAGTACATAGTACATATCTTGTGGTTTTAAGAATAAAAATTTTATTTTACGGTCATCATTTAAAATTGAAATTCACTTATAAAATATTTTTAAAACAAAAATTTTATATAAAATTAATAAAAAAAAAAGATATTTAAATATAAAAATATACATCAAGACAGGCACTTTTTAAATTTTAAAATTGCACTGGTTCCTGGCGGGAAGTCTATGTTTATGTACGCAGCACTGCATTATTTTAGTTAGATTTAGTATTTTTTTTTTTTTGGAAATTAATTTTGTAAACAAAGTTCCAATTGATTTACGTTGTTTTGTAAGCCACACATCAACTTTTCTTCTGCTACTATCAACGTTTTATCCAATTAGTCTTATGCAGTGGCAGTGTGTGTATTTTTAAATAAAGTTAAGCAAAGTTTCATTTCATGTTTAGTATTTGTGCGAGGCAACAAATAAACTGGCATTGGCAGCATAGGAAGGAATAGAGCCAGCTTCGTATTTGCCTTGACATGCAAGTGCGTTAGCCTGCATAAGGTTTTAGAAAACAATAATAGATTTGGTGAGTTAAAGTAAGAAATAAAAAATTTTGTAAATAAATAACTAGAAACATAAGGTAACAAGCCAATCAAAACCAAAATAAAAATTGCAAGCAAATTTTGTTTAAAATAAGAAAATAGAAATTAATAAATAAAGATATAAATAGAAATGCATGAATTAAAAAGCCAATTATTAGGTTAATAAGCTAATGCTAATGAAGAAGTGCAAAAAATATAAAAGAAAAAAATTTGCAAAATTAAAAATGAACAATAAAAAAGAATGATTTTTTTTTAGTAGAACTTACTTACTGTCCATCAATCAATAATAAATTATTATGCAAAATTGTGAATGGAGGAATGATTTAAATCAATGGAAGAACTTTGTTAGTCTTGAATTAAATTTCAATGTTAAAATTTAGTACGCATGATTCGGAATAAACAAATTAGCACCAGCATCATAGCCTATTACGGAACCAGCAGCGTATTCACCAAGGCATGCATCACTTACAGCCTAACATATATACACAAAATTTGTACTGCTTATACTTAAAAAATATAAAGTAAGTGATATAGATATCGTTTCCTAAAAGTTTTTCTTTCAAATTATCAATAAAATTGAAAGAAACACGAGTGGTCGATTTTCCAGATGTAATGTTCATGTACTATTGACTAATACAATACAAACTTATAATTAAATGACATACTACATACATATTCAAAAACATAAAAATAAATGTTCTTATTAATCTTAATACTATTGTGTAATTAGTATATAAATATGGGTGTTAAAGTGTCATAATTTAATGCATAGTTCATATACAAAAAATTCAAATCGAAAATTCAATTCAATTCTCAAGTACGGGAATATATTTACAATATTTTCCCATGACACTAATGATAAATATCTTAATATTGAGGAAACCCTTTAGTACTGTTTAAAGCCCACAAAACATTCTTTTCACTTTGACTTTGACAACCACAAAATAAAGCCCTTATTTTATTGTGTATGTACAGTTTTAAATTTCCAACTTACCTTAGCACGTTTAAGCAATTCGTTTTGACCGGCGGCAACATTTTCCTTCTTGCCACCCCAGGCGCGGAGTACGGAAGCTTGCAAAGCACGACCGTATGAGAAGGTCAAAGCCCATGGTTTCAACAAAGGTACTTGGTTAATGGCATTCAAATGAACGGAGGCTTCTTCTTCGGATTGACCGCCAGACAAGAAGGTGATGCCTGTGTTTAAAAAAAAATTAACAAAATATTGTAAGTTTTCTCATACATCGTAAGATCGCATTTAAAATAAACTTACCGGGAACGGCAGCTGGTACAGTTCTGCGCAAAGCAACAACGGTAGCCAAAGCAACTTCTTGTGGGCTGACCTTCTTGGAGCAGGATTGACCGGGGGTAACCATGTTGGGTTTCAACAAAGTACCTTCCAAGAAGACGTGATGGTCGTTCAAAGCTTTGTAGACAGCAGCCAAAACGGTTTCTGTGACTTTTTGGGCACGGTCCAAATCGTGTTCACCATCAGGCAAAACTTCTGGTTCAACAATGGGGACAATACCTTGAGACTGGCAAATGGAGGCATAACGGGCCAAAACATTGGCATTCTCCAAGATGGATTGGTAAGAGGGGGTGTTCTTGCCAATCTTCAAGACACAACGCCACTTGGCAAAGTCACAGCCGTCCTTCTTGTATTGGGCGCAACGAGCAGCCAAGTCATCCAAACCTTGGGTGGTGCATTCATCTTCAGAGCCCATCAATGGGACAACACCCTTGTCGACCTTAATGCCGGGAATGATACCGCGTTTCTTCAACAATTCAACGAATGGAGTACCGTCATCAGCCTTTTGGTACAAGGTCTCGTGGAACAAGATGACACCAGAAATGTTTTCGCCAATTTTGGGGTCAGCGGTGAACAAGAGTTGACGGTAGGCGCGACGGTTGTCTTCAGTGTTTTCAACACCGATGTCCTTCAAGCGCTTGCCCATGGTGGAAACGGATTCATCAGCAGCAAGAATACCCTTGCCGGGGGCAACAATAGCCTGGGCAATGCGGGTAAGTTCCTTTTGCAATTCGGCGGATGGGTAGCTGAAGTAGGTAGTCATTTTGATGAGATTCGCTTAACTGTAATAAGAAAAAGAAACGGAAACAAATTAGTTCAGCTGTATACAAGGGTTCTGGAGTACTAAACTGAATTCTTATAAAATTCATACATTCTGAATTAATACAACAATTTGATTTTAAAATTCATTTGAAGTTAAGCTGTGCATCAAATGTTGTGACCTTTTGCTGTCACAATCTCTAGAAACAATGTTCCCAAAGTTACAAGAAACATCGGTATTTCGATTTATTATACAGAAATTCTCATTATAATAAATTATAATGATTTATTATTATTTTTATTTAATTTAGTTAACTAAACTAAAACATTTTGTATCATTTTTATCGCCTGCATAGAAGCGTTTATATTTTTTTTTTCAAATGTTTTAATAATTATTTGTTAATTTATCAAAAAGTTTCTCCATAACTTATGGTTAAGAAAAACAAGAAGAAGAATAGAATTAAAAATTTAAACAGTTTTTAATTTAAAATTTAAAAAAAAAAAAAATGTTTGAATAAAAAATTTATTTTATTTTTTATTTTTGAGTACCTTGAAATGCTTTTATAAAAATTTCCTGAGATTGTTGAACCTATTCGTTTAAGGCAATCTTACAGACTGATGTAATAACTGAATGTACTACCGAAATATTTGTGGGGTTTTTAAAGGAAATCTAACCGTTTTGTTGAAAGGCAGTGGTGGTCAAATGCTTTAATTCCTGTAGTATTACGTAGGTGGTGGTTTAGTAACTGTGTGTATATATACTAGAAATGCAAGTATTTAGGAAATAAAAGTTACTTTCCACAAAACAACTTTTACTTTCACTCTCTCCCTCTCTCTCCCTCTTTGGCTATTTCAATTCAAATTTCCTTTTAAATTATACACAAAAAACCGGCACATGCGCCCAAAATATTTACGTCTCTTACAAAATACAATGTCTGTGGGCTGTGTAAGTATATTCATTAATTGAAAAGAAAAAAAAAAAAAACAAAATGGAAAATCGTCAAAAAAAAAATTTGTTTTTATTCATGTTTACACTTGTGATTCACATTAGCAGAGTAGAGTAGAATTTGTTGAGAGGCGATGAAACTACGTAAAAACAAATAAAATTCCGCATTTGACATTGACAAAGGTCGAAATTATATAGAAATGTTGCAGACACATTTTTGGGTTAACTTATCACGCAACATTTGAATGTTTCGATTACGAAACTCTGGAAGTGTCATAATAAAATGTCCTAAGAATGGTCATGGAAGTCTATAGCTCACGCGTAGTTTTCATGCACACGCGTAGAATTGTTCTTTTTTTTTTTTTTTTGAGATAATTCAAAACAATCTTATAGACACACATTCGAAACACCCTTCACACTTTCTTATAGGTAGATAGTGCATGGAATAAGAATTCGAAAATATATTTGACTTCTCCTTGACATTGAAAATTCCAAAATATTTATAACTTTAGAGGGTAGAAATATAAAAAAGATATTCAATATCTTTTCATGTATATGAGTATAATGGATGGTTATATTATACATATGTATATTTCTTTCTCCATATTGACTAGTTAAGGTAACCGCAAATAAATTAAATTATAATCCATTAAAATGCACTTTAGTTTGTAGATACACTTTCTAATAATTTGTTAAAATACTTAATAAAATATTAATTTTTTTATAGTCTTTTTAAAAATTATTCACTGACACACACCTTGCTTGTTGAACGGCCCAAATAAAACTGTATTTAAAAAACGAAATACGTTTAGACGTTTTTCGTCGTCGTAATTTGTTTTTTTTATAAAAAAGTAAAAAACCAGCCACTATCAACAACAAGCGAGTATTTAGCGATATCAGGAAAAAAGACAAACAACAAAAATAAATATGTACTTATTTTAAATAAAGTGGGAAACACATATAGAAAAAGAAAAAAAAAAACACCAAATAGGTGCTGATAAAAATAACACAATAAATAAGAAAAACAAAAATTATTTCATATACATTTTATGTACATAGGTATGTATGTATGTTTGATAAAGTATATGCTTTTTATTAATGCATAAACGTATGTTTTAATATTTAAAAGTTTCACGCGTTCTTGTTTTTAGATGTATAGGATGATATTTTTTCTCCAAAGATATCTCGAAAACGAGTATACATAAATACATATATATGTACATATGTATAATAGCTAGAAACGAGCCCCCCAAAGCCACATATGATAATCAGTATATATATATGTATATTCAAACAAGAATTTGAATGACATTTAATACAAATATGGTTGAAGTTTTTGAAATGTACAGTTCAGATGAGTTTCTACGTCAAAAAGCCAACTTAAATACAAATTTGCTTACCAAAACTTTGGTGGAAGGTACAATTAATATTTTGTGGGTTTTATTTTCGAAATGGTAGATAGTTTTGGTAATTTATTTTTAATTTTATTTTAATTACATACATACAGTATGTATGTATTAATGTTGTTAACCGCAATATTAATTGTGAAATTTTCTAATCATCTTTATTTAGATCTTCTAATTGATTTTTATGACTTAAAAAAGAAAACATTTTAAATATTCTATAAAATACCAGTTATCACTGTACGTTTGCTATTTGGTCAAACAGGCCTGTTGATAAGTACCGTCTTTTGAAATGATTTTGTTTATTATGTACACGAGAATATATTATTTTTAATCTTATTTGTTTAAAATATTCTAGATCGGTTTATAACAACAAAATTGTTTATATTTCTTATGCAAAATTTCGATTTTTATTCGTGTTTGAGATTTCAAAAGAAAACGAAAATAATTTGTCAATTAAAATTAAACTTGACAACAGTTATTGGAATACCAAATGATTTAAAGTATTAAAAAATGGATTTAAAGTTATTAGTTTTTATTTAATATGTACATTATGACTTCAAATCTAAAAAGCTTCTCGTATATAAGAACTGTATGTACATTGAGAATGTTTATCATAATTTGTTCCATTCTATGTTTCTCCGGAACAGAAACGATTTTAAAAACGTTTGGATTACGGCAGGAGAACGAGAAAAGAACAAATAATGTATGAATTAAAGATATATGTAGATAGACCGATTAATATTGTGAAGTAGTATTTAGATGAATTAGATGTAAACATCTAAATAATAGAAGTTAAATAGCCTCATATGTTAGTGGCAGAGGACTTAACACATTACTACAACTTTTTTTTTTTAAATTTTACTAAACTTATCTACCTATCATTTCATAGAATACTTAATAAATAATTTTAACAATTAAAGACAAATTATGGCATTCAATTTCGAGCGAAATCTACCTTTTTAAATAGTATCGTTCTAGAGAGGATTCTTATCAGGAATAGGCAGCATTCCACTTCTCATTGGAAAACTTAAACAATGGAAATGAAATATATTACCACTCAACAACGTACATATATATAAGTATACATATAAGGAAATGTTCACATGTGTGTACATATTTTAATATATGTATGTATATATACATAAAAGTCTCCGTAGTCTAGTAGGTAGTGTGTTGGCTTATTAGACTGAAGGCCCGAGTTCAAACCCCAGATCAGACATCAAAAACGAAAAATATGAAATATTTCTTCGGCGACTTCCTCTCAGCAGATTTCTGACAGTACAGAAAATTTCTGAGAGTACAGAAAATTGCCATGAAGAGCTTCTCAAAAATCTGTCGTTCGGAGTTGACTTTAAACTGTAGGTCCCGCCACTCATGTATAAAATTAACACACACAACATAAGTGGTGTGAGAAGCTAGGTCGTAATCCTGACTGAAGGGTTGTCATGACCAATTATGTATGTGTATGTATGTATATATATTTGTCAATTTATTGTTAATCAACGAGTTTTAAGTCAATCTACCCAAACTTTCTATATCAGAATTGATTTCAAAACAATATTTGCGCACAATATAAAATTCCCTAATAACTGTAGGTAAAAATGCATACATTTTAAGCAACAGAACCAATTAATGTATGTTTACATTCCCCTACATTTACATTAATTAAACTTGATAAATGTATACTTAAATCGAATAAATTTCTACGAAATAATGTACAGATTTTGATTATTACATAGAGGTCTTAAAAGTCTATGTACCTATCATTGATAGGTTTTTTTAGTTGAATTAGAAAATGAACTCTAGTATCCCTATTGACGACATCTATCAATTGGATGCAAAGCACCTGTTTTGTTCGTGATTTCAAAACAATGATGCTATGTTTTCCGTTTTGTTTTTAATTGAAAACACTTTCACTTTAATTCCGCATGATAGAAACTCATGTTCGTTCGCTCATTCACGAAAACAAGAAAACCTAAATTCGAAATAAAATTATAAAAGAATTAAAAAAAAAAATATTTTTGCCCAAAAATACACGATTGGGGAAAAAGAAGCACAAGAAAATTGAGGAAAGCTTTCAAATGATAAAGCTCTATTGCAGAAAGAACTTTTTGATAAAAGTTTTCTCAAGTGTATGATCGAATGAAATTGAAGAGAAGAATAAATGTTTGGGAAACAATGACTAACTGCAAGTATGCTATTTTCTTATAACACTGCTCTCGCTGTATTAAGTTCAAACTCCAATTGGAGTTAAGCCGGTGCTCCAACAAAATAAAGGATTTCATTTGGTAAAACCATCTGAAAAACTATCGAAACGATTTATTTTCACATTCAATAAAATTCCAATTGTTGCATTTTGTTAGTAAAAATGTAGTTGATTACGAAATACATACACACAACACTTCATTGCTTTGCACTTTTTCATCTACAAATTATTCACTTTTTTTCTTTTAAAAACTATTGTTATTCACTTTCTCTATTAAAACTTAAAGGGTAAAAAAGGAAGAAGAAGAGACTCACTCACCTGCAATGTATAATAAAATTCACAAAAATTTAAATTTTCTTTTCTAAAGTATTCCCGGAGTTTTGCTGATGCTTCTCTTCTGGAGGGCGGACACAACACGACTTATATTCCAAATAAATTGTTAACGAGTATAAAAAACAAACGTCAAAAAGGTTGTTTGAAGGTCGTTGTAGCTAAACCAAACAACAACGAGTAAAAACAATATGTCAAAACAACAACGACTCTGTGCACACAGAATAAATAAAACAGGGTTGTTATAAACATATGTTTCATTGATTCTAGGAAAATGAGAGAGAATGTAGAAAACATAATATAAATATTCCTTTTTTTTTAATATATTTTTTGAATCATATACATTAATTACTTTTTTATTTTTAAAAAATAATAAATCTAAATAATTAATTAATTATTAATTTAAATATTAATTAATTAATTAAATAATTAATTAATTATTTTTAGTGTTTTTTACTCTCCACTTATCTTATTATTTTTTGAATTCTAAATTAGGTGAAAATAGAGCCAAATATTGACATCTAAAGGTGACCTTGGGTACGAACGTATTTCGTCATGACGGTTTTTTCTTACGTCATTAAACTTTGTTATTTTTATTTATCGACGGTACAATGTGCACGCACTGTATTAGTCATTGATTGTTGTTGCTGACCATGTAGACAACAAACAAACCAGTGTTGAAAAATTAAGTACTTTTTTCAGTACTTTCTCATTTCAAAAATACCGCAGTACCTCGCTACGTTTTCAGTACTTCTTTATTGGTACATATTTTATGTCTTGCGCTTTTCAACAATTAAAGCATTAGCAACACGTTCAACGCAATGCTAAAGTAGAATTAGGTTTTAGCCCCCGGTTAGCCAAACGTCCACGGAACATACGTTCGTTTTTAGAATACGAAAAGCAATGAAATGCCGAACCGTGATGTAATTTCGCTAAGCATTGCTCTTAAAACGTATGTTACCATTACGTTCCATCGACGTGACTAAACACGGGACTTTTACGTTTTGTTACATTCTAAATCAGCCTGTCTGTGTATTAAATATAAATAAAATAGTCTAGTAGGTAGTATGTTGGCTTAGTGACCTCACGATTCAAACCCAATGGCAGACAGACATCTCCATCAAAACGAAATGTGAAATTCTAAGAGGAAATAAAATTGCAAAAATAAAGTTTCTCAAAAATCTGTTGCTCGGAGGCGATTTTAAACAGCAGGTCTCCGCCACTCAGGTATAAAATTAACACATATAAAATAAGTGGTGTGCGAGAGAAGTTAGTTAGGTCGTAATCCTGACTGAATGGTTGTAAGACAAAAGTAGTACTATTTGATGCAAAAAAGTACTTTTTCGGTTATATTTTAGTACCATTTGAAAATTTCAGTTCTGTGAGTTTTTTAGAAGAATATTTTTTCCTTTTTGGCGACACTGATGCGGTTGAGAGAGTACCAACATTTTTTCTTACTGGCAACACTGTTGGTTGGAAAAATTAGTTTTTGTTCGTTTAAAAAAATAAACGAACTAATTCGCACATTCTTTTTCCGTTTCCGGTTCATATAAGTAAAAGTTTAAGCCCTGTTTGTTTTAATAGGAATTTATGGCGGCGTGGTGTGTTTGTCTGCGTTTGTTGTTGGTGTGTTTTCAGCTTGGTGATGTGTGTGTGTGCGGTGCGTTGGTTTCGTTCGCTGTGCTGCTGGTTTGGTGTGGTTGGTTGGTAAAAAAGCAGGCAGTCTGAGAAAGAAGTTGGTGCGGGGGGCGAAAGTGAAAATGAGCAAAAGGGAGGAAAGGGGTGATGTAGTTTAGTTGTATTTGTTGTGGTTGTTGTGGTTGTGTTGCGCTGCTCTGTATCCCGCTCTTCGTTGTTGTTTGTGTACGACGGACGGAGAAGGAATGATGCAAAATTAAAAATGGTTTTTTATTTTTTGGAAGTGTGGTGAATTTTTTGAGGTGATTTTCCAGTGTGGTGACTTTTTACAATTTATCCGGTGTGGTGAATAAAATCGAAACTCACCAAAATGCCGTTACTCGAAATGTATTACCATATACCAATGTACTGTATAACATAGTGAATTGGACGGTGTGTGTCTAGAATAAGCAATTTTCACCTCTGTTAGCGGAGGCATTCACCGACATGTTTGGTTACCATTATGCACTGTATTACCAACGGTGTGGTTTGTGTTTGGATTAAGGATAATTTATCTAGATTATGGAATATGATTTGTTATCAAAATGAACTACATGTTATTCGATATTAAAAAATAGCGGATGGTTTTAGTCTGGAATGAATAATTTTCATCTCAACTTGCGAAGACAGCAATTGATGCGCATATTATTAAGAAAATAAAAGTTTTTTTCGGCGTTTTCATTACGGACTATATAATTTAGAATAGAAAATAATTAGCGTTTTTAGATTTTCGTTTGAATTTTGATTCTGTGTTACTGTCAGATTTTCAATCCGAAAGTTCCCTAAAATTTTGGGTATGATAAACAAACAAGTACACCTTAGATACCCACCTTCTACGACTCATATTCGAATTGGTGGTGAGTTTTTAACGCAATGACACCGCTAACCAAGGTAAAAGTTATTTATTTCAGACACAAGCAGCATACTTCAGCACCACGATGTAGCTATGGTAATACGAATATTATCGGTAACAAATTGCATTTTTTGAATTAACGGTACTTAGGATTTATATCAATTTGATTCACCCACTGCACACATTTTCCATTAAAGTTCAACACATTTAAGCTCGCGATACCTTAAAAACTAACCATTCTAATAAATAAATTGTTCGGCGAGGAGAGAGGAGGGGGTGTTGCGTCCGTCAGTGTTCACCATTCTCTTGCTTTTCTCACCCACTGAACGTAATGAATCGATTTAAGCTTGATAAACGTTGGTATTTATTGGGCCAACGAGAAACTAACTGAACGATGATGTCGAATTTGCCAAAAAAATTAGCTTTTCGGATGATGCTCCCTTTCATCTTAGTGGGTACGTTAGTAAGCAAAATTGTCATATTTGGGACTCAGAAAACCAACACGTGGTCTTACAGAAGCCAATGAACCCATTACGAGTGACTTTTTGCTATGGCTTGTGCAATTTTTTTGTACCCGATCTTCATGCTATTGATGTGAACGATGTTTGTTTTCAATAGGATGGTGCAACTTGCCACACATCTCATGCCACAAACGATTTATTGCATTAAACGTTTCATGGCCGTTTAATTAGCCGAAATGGTGATGTCAATTGGCCGCCAAGATGCTGTGATTTGACATCGTTGGACTAGTTTCTGTGGGGCACCGTTAAATAAAAGTGTTATGCCAACCAGACCAGAAACATTTCAGTATTTGAAAGCCAACATTCGTGATTCCACACACGAGAAAAAGTCCAAGGAAATTGGTCCGATCGAATGAGGTACTGTGAGGCCATCCGCGTTAGCCATAGGAATGAAATAATATTCCGCTTCTAACCGGAACAATTGTACTTTACAACAAAAAAATAAATTTGGCAAAATCTCAAACTGTTTTTGTTTTATTGCATTTTTAAATTTAAACTTTTAAATGGCCCACTCTTTAGTTTATGTGAATACAAATTCTAAAAGGTATTTAAGAATATAATTGAAGTAATTTGAACGAACCCTTTTCCGCTGTTGCAGGTATTTGGCATCTTTAGCCAAATTTTATTACCAATAGCAGCTTATGGAGCAAAGCAAAAAAATTGGCAGTTGAAAATAGATTTGTAGAAGAAAGTGTCCGCATGTAAAACAATAATGGAAATAGGATCTTCGGAAATGACAAGCAAATCAATTGATTAAATGTGAAATTGTGTTACTTTTCAGCTTTGTTATCCAATTTATTATAGATTTTGCGTCTTTCATTCAACGTATGATTTGATTTTTCCTCCGTTTTCTTCAATTCGTGTAACTATTTTAAAGGGACAAATATAATGTGCATGTACATACATATGTATGTATTTATTGTACATACAAACAAACCAATAAAAAATGATGATTTTTTTTATTTTAAACAAACCAGAAGATACATTTCAAATGTTGGTCAGTAGTGGAATTTGAGGAACACCATGTTTAAAATGTTAAGGAATTTGAGTGTGTGTGTGTTTGTGTGTGCATGTAAAGAGAGTGTTTGTGTATATAAAAGTTCAGCTGTCAATCGTGATTAAAGACCTTAAATTTGTTTTTTTTTTCAACAGCAAATTTTGTTAAGGCAGACGACCAATACCAACAAAATGTATGCTTTACACGAACTCGTAAAATCAGCTGGATATACCAACAACAACAACAATAGCAATAACAAAAAAATGGAAGAGCTTTTAAAACGGTAATATTTTCCCAGTATTTGAAAGTAATGTTGGACCGAGAGAAACAAAGAGAGAGAGAGAGAGAGTGTGTGTATAATAAATGAGAAAAATTTTAAGAGAGCAATTAAATGAGAGAGAGAGAGAGAGAGTATATTACTGTTATTATTTGCGCAGGACTCTACAATCGTAAGAATTTTAAGAAATATTTGATCCAAAAATGCATTTTAAATTATTTCAATAGAGGATGTGTGCTTTGAAATATCTGATAAAACAACATTAAAAAAATGTAAAAGCAATTACTTTTGTTTTGTTTTGTAATTAAATAATGGTTGGCTATTGTAAATTATTTTGTTTTGTATTTTGTTTGTTTGTTTGTAGTTGCCAAACGAAAGAATTTCTTTGATTGTTGATTTGTTCTTATTGTTGTCTCGTCATTGTTGTTGCATTTCCTTTTTGCCATCCTTAATGGTTATTGTTCGTTTGTGTTTTAAATGTTTTAAATGCAGAAACAAAAAAAAAAAACCAAGAAAGAAAGAAAATTGCAACAAAAACAATAATAATAATAAAAGAAGAAGCAGAAGAAGAAGAAGAAGAAAAACATACTTTCGTTGAATTTGGCCCATATTACTAAGTGGTGTTGCCTGTTGTTCTTGTTCTCAAAGTTGTTGCTGTTGTTTTGATTCTGCTTCTTCTCGTACAGCTACTTGTTTACGTGAGTGTAAGTGTATGTTTGTACATATTTTTGTTGTGATGAGGCAGAAACGAGTTGAGTCGCTACCAGACGATTTCACTTGAGTTTAGTTTCATTTCAAACACAGAACGGTTAAGTTGGATACGTTAGAAAAAGCTCTGACCGACGGGAAATATAACCAAAAAAAAAACAAAAGTATCAACAAAAAATATAAGAATAATAATAATAAAAGAAAAATTATTGTATACATTTCCACGACTACAAATATAACAACAACAAAAATAATAAACATCAACATACAGCAACTGAAGAAAAAAAAAAAAAAAATAGAAAAGGAATTGCACAACATAAAAAGAACCAAACGAATGAAATGAAATCACGTAATGTCCCAACATAAATTCCTTCACATACATAAACATACTTATACTCATACATACATCCACGTACGTTTTGTATGCCATTTACACATCCTATCGATAAAGTTCGTTGTTACGGTTTAATGCAACACAATACCAGGGGATCAATGTTATAAATTTTCAATGTTTATGTTGCGTTAAAAAAACACCCCTAACAACAACAATAACAACAACAACCACAATAATAACAAAATAAAAAGAAAAAAGTAAAAACAATACAATTTACAAGTGAATGAATTGAAAGTAAAGTAAACGTGATGGCTCTTTAAAGTGTTTTTGGGGTTTAACAATTAATTAAGTGTGTGTGTGGTGCCTGTATAAAGAGTGTTTTCAAGTTGATTTTTTAATTTTATTTAAAAAAAAATTAATTTATTTATCTCCTAAGCAAGTTGTGTTGTGTTACCAATTATTGTAGGATTATTGCAGATGTATGTATGTGTTCTTTTTCGTAATAATAAAAAATAAAATCCTTGCAAATACACAGCAAAAAAAGAAGAAGAAAAGCATGTAAAAGTAATAAGTTCCCTTAAGTATGCAATATTTCTTTTATTGTCCTGCATAAATACAGAAAGTATAAGAAAAATCTGTGTGTGTATACATGACTGCCTCTGTTGAAAACGTAATAAGATTACGTACATGGCAATTGCCTTTTTTAAGGGACTTACATGCTTAACATTATTAATCATAGAGGCCATTTGAAATAGCTCATGTGAAATTTAGTCATGTGTATTAATAAAAAAAAAATCATGAGTCTACTACCTTAATGATAAATTGAAAGTGATATTAACTGTCATTGCCATTTCACTTGGCCACTTGTCAACACACTGATGTAAACAGTTGTCAGACCAGCATTAAGTTGTTTTCACCAAAAATGTCATTACTTGTTGACTTTTTGACTTTTCAATCAAAAGATGTGAAATAAATATAGCAGACTGGATAGCGTATACATTATATTTCTATATGGGATACTAATTATACGCCTCAGTTGGCTTGTAATTGTACATAATCCTATAGAATATAAAACGTACATTCAGTAAAACGAAAACTCATGCTACTAAGATAATAGATTTTTATTTAATATTGATGCTCATACTTAATGCTTTAATTTATAGGCATAATGAAAGCTCTTTCAATGCTTGATGATGATATTCTTTGAAAAATTGTTCAAATCATGCTAAACATTAACTGAAAAGTCTTTTGTTAGAACGAATGCTTATGTGTTCTTGAGAAATATTAACCCTTTTGCTTTCAATGATGCAGCATAACTTTTGTTTGAGTGAACAATAAATTTAAAAAAAAAATTTTTTGGCAAAAAGTATAAGAAAAAAATAGAAGAAAATCAATTAAAAGTTTAAAATCAAAAAGTCTACATATGAAAAAAAATAATAAAATGTAAAACATAAATTAAATAAAAAAAAAATCTTGTAAAAAAACTAAAATCAAGTGAATTAAATTAAAAGTTTTTTTAAAAAAAGCCTTAAAATATAATTAAATAAATGTGGTTATAAAAACAAATAACAAAAAGATGTTAGGAACCCATTGTAGTTTTGGTAAGTATTTTTTAGTACCTTTATTTTTATGGCATTCTTCACCTCTTGTACTCAATTACAAGCCCAGCAAAACTCAGAATATTGAAACATTTAGCTCAAGACTGGGTAGTAAATAAATTAATTACTGAATTAATGAATGAATAAATAAAATAAAAAAAAAATTAATTTTTGCTTAGACAGTAACAATGGGATGGCATTGGTTGAGCTGTTTTAATGGCATTAATAAATACTCGTAATCGTACGCTTTGTTACAAATTAGGCCCTTAAAGCATTCATTTTATTTGTTTGGTTGTTGTCGTTGAGTTTTTCGGTCTCTTAATTAGCTTCACCTACTTTGTTTTCTAATTAAACATTTTGCCACTACCCGAATACCTTTTTTTTTGGTTTTTGTACACACACAGCAAGATGGCCAACAACCAACGAGGCTAATAAGTGAGAGTCAAGTCTGTGTGATATTTTTGTTAATAAAGTTTGTTTTGTTTTCCTTTTTTTTTGTTTAACTTGAAAACAGCAACTCATTAACGTAATGAGTGTCTTCTTTACAACGTAACGCATTACATTACAAAGCATTTTATCGTTAACGTTGATTAAATACAGTGCAGCGTGAGAAAACCTTTTGTTTCGAAAAAAAATTATTTAAGGAAACTAAATTTAATTTAATTAAACATTGTTAGTTAATGTTGCAACAATTAAAATATTTAATAAAACATAAACAGTTTAAAATTTTAATTTTAATGTCTTCAGAATGCTCGGCTTTATTCCTTCAATTCATATGAAAGAGAGGTAACAATCCTGTTTAAATATTTAATATTCCTTTACAAATTAATTTTACAAAATTTAATGACTCTCTCTCTCCCTCTCTCCACTTTGCTTATTACAGCCCTGAATCATATGTTGCGTATACGTAATGTGGTTGCGTGTGTATGGATTTACGATATTAATTATACGTCTCAGTGGGCTTGTTTAGGTTTCATGCTATGAAATCCGTTAAAGAGGTGTTTAATTCGTTTGTATCAATAAATAGCCTCTACTATACATACTGCTATTGTGTATGCATTTACACTACATACATACATACATGTAGTATATGGCTAATCAGGGAAATAACAACATTTTCTAATGCATATATCGATGGCGACCATTTTCTTAATTGAGAATCAAATTGTTTTAGAATTAAATTTAAATAAATTTTTGGACAAAAATTGATGGCAATACAATTTATGATTTATGAAAATAATTTCAATATTTTATAATACAGCTACAAAGGTGTATTCTAATAAATGCTTAGTCATTCATATTTGTATCGTCATTATTGGCATTTAAATATAAATGAAATGGAATTTAAATGAAATATTAGAGTAATAGGATAATATAATTAAAATTTGTTAATTAGGCATTATAATAATATATACAAACAGAGTTATTATACAACATCCAAATTGTATTGAAACTGTTAAATAGGCTTCATAAACTTCAACTAACATTTTATGCTTTATAAGACTTGGGCAGTTTTGCTGTTTTTATTATCGTTTAATAAAGTTTAAATGAAATGGATGGCATACAATGTCCGTATCGAAATTGGATATCACAATCGATATTTTCACTTTTTTATGCACAGCTGTACTGAAGACGGATCTAGTACTCGTGTTTCACCAAAATTATGAGACTCCAAGTCCTTGATTTCCTGGACTTTTCCTTTCTTGCATTCTTTCTTTGCTCATTTCAATTTCGTGTCACATGACATGTCCAAAAAATATTCTAATTTACGATATTTGGTGTTATCAAGAATTTTATGCTCTTTTAGTTTTCATATTGGGCCTGAACCGATTTTTAATATCTATCCTCCAAACAACAGCAGACCAATACATAATTGGTCCTAACAACCCTTCAGCCAGGATTCCGACCTAGTTTCTCACACCACTTATGGAGTGTGTGATAATTTTTTATACATGAGTAGCGGCAGCTGAGAAACTTTTTCATGCCAATTTTTATTTACTGACAGAGTTTTTTCCAGAAATCTGCTGAGAGAAAATCACCGAGAAAATATTTTTTCGTATTTCATTTTGTAGGAGTTGTCTGACCTGGGTTTTAACCGTGGCCTCACGTCTAATAAACTAATACTTTACCTACTAGACTACGACCAGACTTTGAATACCTGAATTTTATTCATTAGAAGTCATTAATAAATTCCTAGACACAGTAATGAAAAGACGTAACGTTTAAACATTCACGCTCTTTGTTTAGACATTCAATTATGTCACACAACAAGTTATTCATCTTTGTGGAAATGATTCCTATTTTCTCAATTTAATTGTTTATTTCCTTGAATTGTTTCCAGTCAACATCTAGTTGACAGTCCAAATAGTTGTAATTTTCAAATTTTTCCAGAACAGATTCGTAGGTGTCCTGATTGCCTCAGTTGGACTCGATATTCTCCGATAGTTTTATGGGCAGATCAACTTCTTTGCCGGAACCAAGCAGAGTAATTGCTATTTGGTCCAGACTACTCCCATGATAGATTTTAAATCGGTAAACGAATGAGCCGCCATAGTCTAGTAGATAGTGTGTTGACCCCAAGTCTGACATCTCGATAAAATTGAAATAAATAAAAATATTTCTTCGACGACTTCCGCTCAGCAGATTTCTGGCAAAAACTCTGAGAGTAAATAAAAATTGGCGTGGAAAGTTTCTCAAAAAAAAAAAAAAAAAAAAAAACTGTCATTCGGAATCGATACACACAACTTAAGTGGTGAAAGTGAGAAGTTAGGTCGTGATCCTGACTTAAGGATTGGAATGACTAATTATGTATGCATGTATGTAAATGAATAAATTTAGTTTCGTGCAGTTTAGAACATTGGAAGTTAAAATTTCTTTAGCGACTATAAAAAAACGAATATTTTTACATACATACAGTCACAGAAAAAAGTTTACAAACACCGTTGTATGTAGACTTTTTCCCACTAATATTTTTGTTTTTTTTCTAATGATTTCAGGCTTATATTTTTTATATTCGATTTTGTCTTCAAAGATTCCTAATTGTGTCTGCCTTAAAGAACGCTATAACATCTTTTTTAATTAAAAAAAAAAATCGCCGCTGTATGTAGTCTTTTTTCCCTGACTGTATATATGTAATTGGTTCTCACACCAACCATGTGGTGTGTGTTAATATTAACCATGACTGGCGGGACATACCATTTAAAGTCGACTCCTAATGACAGATTTGTGAGAAACTTTTTCGTGGCTATTTTATTTAACTCTCAGAGTTTTTGCCAGAAATCTGCTAAGAGGAAGCAGCTGAAGAAATATTTCTTTATTTCGTTTTGTTGGAGATGTCTGACATGGGGTGACTTCAATATTTTTGCTCAACCTTTTTTATTCATGTATTGTTTGTCGCAATTTGATTAAAGTAACTAAAGTTCAAGTTTTTTTTTTCGTTTTTGAGACTGAAGTTTTTCACGTTTGACAATTCCTTTTCGATAGAAAATGTTCCAGTCTGCCATGTAAAAAGGCTGTAAATTTGGTGACTTTGCTAAGCTGTTATAATTTCAGAAAGCATGGCTGTTTTAAAAAAAAAAAACTTGTCGTTAAAAACTACCTCAGTCTTGTTATATCGTCTTTAAATACTTTAAATAAGAATGAATTATAGAATGCAATTCATTCTTCTCTCAGATGTAAATGCCTGAAATGATAAACGTATTCCAAACATTTTTTTTACTTCATTTCATAGGCCCTTCCTTAAAAGAACCCTTAATATTATAATTTTTAAACATTTATAGCACGTACTATTTTTCAACTCAATTTAATTTTTCTACAAAAAAAAAATTAAAAAAATATTTTTTTAAGTTATACATCACTTAAGAAGGATAGCATAACCCTTAAAGGAGCCATAAACATTTGGTTTATGTTCGAAGAGCATCAATTTGTTCAAGGAAAATTTAATTAATTTAACAACAGAAACTTTGAAAACAAACTGAGTAAAAAGTTTTGTCAGTTGATAATCAACTTAAAAGTTTTTACAACCCAAAACAGCTACACAGGCATGCCTTTGTTTAAAAACTATTGAAATGCTTTAAAAGCCAAGAGAAAAAACTAAAAAATTAATTTTAAAAATGCTTGTTTAAATTGAATTTTCTTTAGAAGTGTCATTATAAACTCATAAATATAAATATAAATATTTAAATATTTTAGTGGTCCAAGCTTATAACACATGTTTCAACTTCAATTATATTGACAATCGGGGTTAAAGAAATTTTGCTGATTTAATAAAACAAGTAATAAAGACGTTAATAAAGCAGTTAAAGCAGTTGTTTTTTTGTTCCTAGCTCTACTAGAGCTAGACTTCCAGTTTGTAGCGTATTTAGTAAGGAAGTGAAGTGTTTTTGATAATGTTACCAAGCAGAGATCAGCAATGAATCGTTTTTTACTACTCATAAGCACTCATGAAATTTTGAATATGAGTGAGTCAACAATATTGAAATTAAACTACGTACTCTGATTCATTCATACTCCTTACAACGTTGATTTATAAGTACAAGTTGCAATGAGTATGCGTACAACGTTGACATTAAACTCATACCATTCGAAATATGTTTGATTCACAAGCTTACTCATTTAGATTCATAACTTTAGAAGAATACTTATAATACTTATAAATGATTCGTGTAACTCGAACTCGAAAAAAAGAAAAAAAAAAAAAAACAAACTAGCAGACAGAGCAGCAAGCAGTGTAAATACACAATCATACTTTATATAGAGCCGAAATCAACAACATCATACGTGTTGTTATGTATGAATATGATGAGTACTTCAAACTTTGAATATGAGTAGAGGTTCCATGATATTAATATAAGTATGAATGCGTATAAGTATCAGAAATTATGAGTATGATTCGATTCTACTCATCTTTTTGAATACTCATTGCTGATCTCTGTTAACAAGTTGAGACAACTTTTCTTCACATACTTTGTCATGGAGTTAAAGATTCGTAGTTAAGTATTGATTCATATTAAAAATTCAAGGTTTAATGATTAGAAATCGATTAATTTTGTTTGACATTAAAAACAACGCCGTAGTCTAGTAGGTAGTGTGTTGGCTTATTAGACATAAAGCTAGGGTTCGAGCCCCAGGCCAGACATCAAAACAAAATACAAAAAGTATTTCTTCGGCGATTTCCTCTCAGCAGATTTCTGGCAAAAACTCTGAGAGTAAATAAAATTGCCATGAAAAGTTTGTCAAAAAACCTGTCATTCGGAGTCGACTTTAAACTGTAGGTCCCGGCACTTATGTATAAAATTAACACACACAACATAAGTGGTGTGAGAAACTAGGTCAATAATCCTGACTGAAGGGTTGTAATGACCAATTATGTATGTATTAAATTTCTTTGATTTTTCTGAAATCGCATTTCAAATTACAATACTTAAGTAGAGTAGAATAATCCTATTCAGAGGAAGGTAATGCCATTAAATGCATCGTGTCTATTAGAAAATCAATTACAACAATCGAATATCATAAGTTACTAGAACATTAGGGTGAATTTTTTGAAAATTTTTTCAAAAAATCATTCGTAATGATTTGCCAGACATCTCTACCAAAAAACGAAATATTTCTTCTCATCAGATTTCTAGCAAAAACTCTGAAGAAAATAAAATTGTCATAAGAAGTTTCTCAAAAATTTGTCGTTCGTGGTCGACTTTAAACTGTAGGTCCCGCCACTCATGAATAAAAGTAACACACACAACATGAGTGGTGTAAGAAGCTAGGTTGTAATCTTGACTGAAGGGTTGTAATGACCAATTATGTGTGTATGTGTGTGTATTACATTTTACCAACAAAGCTTCTAAAGCTTTAGACGATTCATTTTTGATTCATTTAAACGAACACAATCGATGGAAAAAAATTCTCTTCTTATCGGCTACAGTTGCCTATTTGGCAGTGGAATAGGCTTTCAAAAGTAGGTGTCTAAATAGTTTTGCAATGTATAGGAACATCTCATATTAGGTGATTCTTAATTAAGGACTTCCTAATTGTCAATTACATACAACACTTCTGTCACAATTAAGACCTAGCTTTTCACACCTCTTATGTTGTGTGTGTTAATTTTTTATTCATGAGTGGCTGGAGCTACAGTTTAAAGTCGACTCCGAACGATAGATTTGTGAGAAACTTTTTATGGCAATTTTATTGTCAATTAGAAACCACAAAACTTTTTTATGGCAATTTTATTGTCAATTAGAAACCACATACAGATTTATAAAGACCATTTCTGTTTAACGTCCCCGTAAATGAACAACTCTTTATTGCCATTTAATATCCTTTTGAGAAATGATTCGAATGAATTCGTATTTTTTTTAACGTGCTACACATCCTAAACACCGAATTAATTTGTATTCTCAGTCTGTGTGTATCGATAAACTAATATATTGTAATAAAATCCTTCTAGGGTTGTTAGTTAAACTGCTACTAAGGGAAACTACTTTTCTAATTCCACCAGCATATTGAGCGGCTGTCTAATCAAAAACAATTGTGGGTATTCTGAATAATGCCCACATTTTGGTCAGGTATGATTTTTCATTGTTTTGTGAACAATCGTCTACTAAAAGTCTTTAAACGAAATTGGCAAAGCCAAAAAAATAGTGTTTGAATGTGATTCACTGAATTCACAAGAATTATCAAAAAAAGTCTGAAAATTTATTTTTATTACAGCCCATAACAGGCATACGTGCATAAAGCTTACAAAACATTTGCTTGTCAATGTTAAATTAAATAAGAATTTTTACTGGAAAGTGCAACTAATGAAGAATTAGAACTAATCGATGTGGCATAGATGCCATGGTTAAATTACTTGGGACTGCAAACCCAAAGCAGAAAAACAAATTTTCATTCTAATTGGCGAAATGAAGTCGCCGTAGTCTAGTAGGTAGTGTGTTGGCTTATTAGACGTAAGGCCACGGTTCAAACCCCATGTATGTGGAACTCCCTTCGTGCACAAGGTTGTCATTTTTTAGCTTTTAAGGGATAAGAAAGGCATAAAATACAGAAAAATCATCACAGGTGTTCGCAAATAACTAAAAAATATAATACTTCACTCCTCGTTATTACTACCCTAAATTTGCAATAGTAACAATTTCAAAGCAAATAAAAGGCTTAAAGTAGCTTTTAATGTCCTAAAGTAAAGAATATGACGTAAATTTTTAATTTCCAAAAATCATCAAAATAAGGGCATAAATCGTCATATCGTTAAAATGATATTTTTGGAGCTGAAAATCGTCGAAATGACGATAAATCGTCAAATCTGGCAGCTATGCACACAACATGAATGGTTGTAAAGATCAATTATGTTATGTAGTAGGCGAAATCATAAAATTAGGAGGCTTTCAATCAATTTAAATAGGAATACTTTTGATCCCCTTTATCCAGAAAGGACGTATATCATATCGTTTTCTCTCTACGAAATAGTAGGATTTTAATCAGCAAAAGCTACGCAGCATAACATCCAGCAATGGTTACAGAGGGCGTTATATCTAGGTAAACATAAATCGACTTGCTTATAGCAGACAAATCACTTGCCTTGCTGACAAAACTTGATTCATGTAAATGAAAAATAAAGCAAAAAAAAAATAAATAAAAGAAGATGGGAACTGCAAATGTTTATTAAATTTAAAGTCTTCTTAAATCCTTCAAAATACATTTTCCCAATTCTGAAAATAATTCGCATACATTTTCTTTTTTTTTTTGTTTTACTTTCCGTTGCCTGTGACTGACTACACCAATTATTGTTTAAAACACACACACACACAGCCACACACACAAAAGTTTATTTTAAAATGTAATTGAGAGAAAAGAGAAAATAAACATGTACAGTTACATTAAATAAATTCATGGTTACACTGGCGTTCTCTTCAGTTTTTATTCTTACATACTCGTGCAATGTTTCTGCGTTACAAAAACACTTACGCAAGCACACACACAAACACATGCAGAGAGACAGGAAATTCAATTTGTTATGCTGTTTCTTCTCATTATGGTTGTCTGTTGTTATTGCTGTTACTGTTGTTGTTATTGTTATTGTTTTGTACCAGTGAGTAACAACACTTTAAATATTAAAATAACAACAACTATGGTAGAAATACAATAGCAAAGTTTTAATATCACATCACATTTTGTGTCACTTGTGAGGCATTTTTTTTTGTTTCTTCCGTTTCTCTTAGAAACTTCTTGATAATTTAATTTATTTCAAGTACATAGATTTTTTTGTGCCCGCCATTGTTTTGTTGTTATTAATTGAAGGAACATTTTAAATAGTTGCATGGAATATTAAATGGAATTTGTTTTTGTTGTTTATTTATTTGAGTATTTGTGTGGAAAAAGAATTTTTTTGACGTTTTTATTATTGGTTGGCTTTTGTTTTTCTTCAAAAACATTTAAAAACAAATTGTTTTCATGTTTTTGTTTTTTTTTTTCTTATTTTTAATTAAAATCGAGTACAAGTGACTACAGGCTAGACATGTTAATTACAATACTTAAACATATTATTTGTTGTTGTTGTTATTTTGTACTTTTTAATAGTTTTGTTTTCCTTATTTGGCTTTTACTTTCAATTCCGTTTAATGTTCGAGTTGTAAATTTAATTGAATTTCAATGTTTTCGGGGTTTTTTTTTTTTGGTTGTTTCTGTTCTTGCAAATGTAAATGAATTACGTTTGTAAGCGAAACAAAAGGCTTAAAAAGTTTCCTAAATAGAATTTAAAGTTTCTCTTTTGTTACTTGGAAAGCGAATTAAGCAAAACAAATGCATGTTATTCAAACTAAACAGTCTATTGTGAAGACTAAAAAGCAAATTATTCATTCATTCAAAAAGAATAAAACTTTTAATGTTCATTTAAACTAAACATAGATACATAGATACTATATATAAGAGGAGAGGATATTATACAACTATTGTTGTATATACATATGTATGTAGTTACGTAAGGGAAACCCATGGCTATTGAGTTAATTTAATGAAATTAATTTAAATTTTTTTTTTTTTTTTTTTTTTTGGAGAACGTTATTCTTATTATTATGATAATTTAATGGCTCAATGATTTCATATCACACACATCTGACATGAGGCGTATGTTGTGTCCTTCAAATATGACACTTTCACAAAAGAAAATTCCCATCTACTGTGTTACTTTCCTGTCCCGCTGACGTTATTATTATTTAATAACGAAATTTGATTTGAAATTAATTTTCAAAAAGTTATTTTCTTCTCTGCATTAGAGTAATTCGATGGGACATACCGTCAGAGAAAAAAGTCCACATACCCTGTTTTTTTCTATCAATTTTTATTTTTTTGTTTAAAATTATTTCTATCAGAGATCAGCAATGAATTGTTTTTTCACTACTCATAAGCACTCATGAAATTTTGAATATAAGTGAGTCAACAATATTTAAATTTAACTCGTCTTATTCATTTGTACTCACTACAACGTTGATTTATAAGTACAGGTTGAAATGAGTATGCGTACAACGTTGATATCAAACTCATACCGTTCGAAATATGTTTGATTCATAAGCCTACTCATTTAGATTCATAAATTTAGAAAAATACTTATAAATGTTTACAGTCTTAGTTGTTGTTGCATTTACAAAAAAAGCACATAAGCAAAAAAGACAGAGCAGCATGCAGAGCAAACACACAACCTTCTAGTAAGTATTTTAGTGTTCGTACGCGATTCATTTTGTTCTTCGTGTATATGTTGAGTTATGGAGAGTCGAAATCAACGACATCATGCGTGTTGTTAAGTATGTGTACGATGAGTACTTCAAACTTTGAATATGAGTAGAAGAGGTTCCATGATATTCAAATAAGTATGAATGCGTATATGTATCAGAAATTATGAGTATGATTCGATTCTACTCATCTTGTTGAATACTCATTGCTGATCTCTGATCTATGTTATATTTCTTTTTTTTATATTCGTTTTCCTCTTCCAGCATTGTTGATTGTAAATGATTTAAACAACGCTACAACATCTTTCTTAATTTGATAAAAAGTATTACCGGTCGCCGTAGTCTAGTGGGTAGTGTGTTGGCTTATTAGACGTAAAAACCGGGTTCGTATCACAGGTCAGGCATTAGAACGAAATATGAAAAAAAATATTTCTTCGGCGACTGCCTCTCAGCAGATTTCTGGCAAAAACTCTGAGAGTAAATAAAATTGCCATGAAGAGCTTCTCAAAAATCTGTCGTTCGGAGTCGACTTTAAACTATAGGTCCCGCCAGTTATGTATAAAATTAACGCACACAACATAAGTGGTGTTAGAAGCTAGGTTGAAATCCTGACTGAAGGGTTGTAATGACCAATTATGTTATGTATTACCGGTGTATGTAGACTTTTTTCAATGACTGTATGTGAAATTATTTCTTGATTATACCTGCCTCTGTATGTGTGTCTGGTACATTTTCATACACCGGTGCATGTAGACTTTTTTCTTTGACTGTATGTGAAATAATTTCTTAAATATGTTTCTCTAACAGCCAATACCTGTATGTATGGCTGGCAAATTTTCATTTCTTCTTAATTTATTTATAATTTTTGTTTATTTAACTTTTATTTCAACTTTTTTCTTTTTGTTTGATTTTGTTTTTGCTATTTTCGTACGATTTATACATTGGAATTGCCTTTAACTTCTTAAAGTGCTAAATCATTACAATCCTTAGCTGCTTTTTCCTTCTCTAAACACATTCATTCCTTCATTGAAATGTACATACATATGTATGTATGTGCATAGCTGTTGTACATATATACATGGAAATCTATGTTTGTATTTCAAATATTATAAATACGAACGATATCACGTGTTAGTTTTAGTTTAGTTTTCAAACTAAAACCACATTTAATTTTGTTGTTTTTTGTTGAATTTCTACTATTTATAGCAGATACACTCACTTGCATGGCAGCGTATATAAGCAAACACCTGTATTTTCAATAGAAAACTTTAATGCAGCTAAAAAGGAATCTCTCTCTTACGTGCTTGTGCACAGAATAAATACTCATACACAGTCGTACATTCACCGCTATATGCTATATGGAATGTTTTATTATTACTTGTGAGATAATCAAGGCTTTGTTTTATAGAATCTAAAACAAAACAAATACACTCACACTCACACTTTGATTTATAAATATATTTATAGTGCTGTATGCATGTATGGTTGGCGCTGTTGTATGTATGTATGTATTGTTTTTTGTATTTATGTTTGTGTACTCTTCTATTTGTCTATTTATAAAGAAATTATTTTCATTTCAAATAAGCATTCATTAAATAGTTTAAAATGTTATTAAAACGAAAATAAATTTTATTTTCAAATGAATTCAATAGATACGACCGAGCATTTATAACGTGTGTAGAATATACACACAGCGTATGAGTGAATGAATGAATGAATAAATGAAAGACAAGTAATAAATTCCTAATAATTTAATGTTTAAGGATAATTTCTAAGGAATGCCATAAAATTTAGGGGAATTTTATAACACAACCCTGCAAATTTAAAACAAATTGATGTTTGTTTAAATAAATTTCAGGGAAACACTATAAAGCTAATGCAGATCAAAATGAAAATTGAAATTTACTATGTATTTAAAAAATTCTAGATAACTGTCTAAATTATTTGGTAAAACATTTAAATGATACATTACAGTGAGACAATTTAATTGTAATTAAATTTAATTTGCCTTAATTGAGATTATTTTATAGGCTGATTGTATACTTCAGCCTCTCTGCAATAATTGGCTCAATATTTTTTTCATTCAAGTAGATGATAAAGAAGTACCCGTAGTCTAGTAGGTAGTGTGTTGGCTTATTAGATGTAAGACCACAGTTCGGGTCAAACATCAAAACGAAAATATGAAAAACAATTTCTTCGGGTACTTACTCTCAGCCGATTTCTGAGAATTAATAAAATTCCTATGAAAAGTTTTTCAAAAATCTGTATTTCGGAGTCGACTTTAAGCTGTAGGTCCTGCCACTCATGTATAAAGTTAGCACACACAACATAAAGTGCTGTGAGAAGCTAGATCGTGATCATGACTGAAGAGTTGTAATGACCAATTATGTATGTAATAGAGATCAGCAATGAATCGTTTTTTCGCTACTCATAAGCACTCATGAAATTTTGAATATAAGTGAGTCAACTACTCTGATGCGTACAACGTTGACTTCAAACTCATACCATTCGAAATATGTTTATAAGCCTACTACGAATGACTCGAATCATTCAACAAAATTTACAGTCTTAGTTGTTGTTGCATTTACCAAAAAAAAGAAAAAAGACACACAAGCAATAAAGATAGAACAGCAAGCAGAGCAACCACACAACCTTCCAATAACTATTTTAGTGTTCGTACGCTATTCCTACTTATTTGTGATTCGTGTATATGTTGAGTTATGTAGAATTGAAATCAACAACATCATACGTGTTGTTAAGTATGTATACGATGAGTACTTCAAACTTTGAATATGAGTAGAGGTTCCATGATATTAAAAAAAGGATGAATGCGAATAAATATCAGAAATTATGAGTATGATTCCATTTTACTCATCTTTTTGAGTACTCATTGCTGATCTCTGGTATGTATGTTATTGGCTAATGGTATACTTCATCTTCTCTGCACTAATTCAATCAAAATATTTTCATTCCAGTTTGTGGTAACTAGCAGAAGTTAAATCGAATTTTTACTTCCAACTAAGCAATACTTTAGCCGTCTCTTTTTTTAAAGAACTTATGTGAGTTATGCGTTCTCTGTAATCTTAAGATCAAAAGAGATTTGTTCAGAAAGTACGATAATTTCAGAGTGGAAAGTATGTTGAATTATAAGGAGATAGCTCTGAGTTTAAACAAAAATAATTTGCTTTTAATAACATCCTCTCAGCAGTCTGTTGCGAAAAGATCTGAAAGTAAACTAATTGAACATGAAAATGCTTTTTAAACCTGTTTTTCGAATTCGACTTTAAACTGTAGATCCCGCCACGTATTGATAAAATTAAAGAATACACCGCGGGTAGCAAGTCATCCTAATCTAGTAGGACCCTTGGGGGCTTTAACAGAGATGCATACGATATATCGAATAATCCGATTTTAGAACATCGCATTAGATGAACAGTTAAAAAGCTCCCATCCCTTTAAATCTATGGGTCCTGATGGTATCATACCTACGAATTTACAAAGGAACATAGGCGTCCTTATTTTGGCTTTTGATAATTTTCAGACGAATTCTTGTACATGTTAATGATAAAATGTGTCTAGCCAAAGGTGATATCAGAAAAATCCACACCTTCATAATAGACCCTCGAGTTGGTGAAGAGATACCAACCAGAAGCTATAATCACATGGCGGAATAGAACAAGGTTGCCGTAGGCTAGTTGGTACTTATTAGACATGGGGCCTCAATTCAAATCCCAGGTCAAACATACGAAATTTAAATATTTCTTCGGCTACTCCCTGTCAGCAGCTTACTGGCAAACACTCTGAGTGGAAATAAATTTATCATGAAAAGTTCCTCAAAAATCTGTAATTTGGAGTCGACATTAAACTGTAGGTCCCGCCACTCGTGCATAAAATTACAAATACAACATAAGTGGCGTGCGAGGTAGATTGTAATCCTGACTGAAGTGTTGTAATGACCAATTACGTATGTATTTACGTAATAGGTAATATTGGTGTTAAAACAGGACCTCACAAGAGTAAGCTATGGCCGCTAATATGGCTGCCAATTCAAACTAACCTAACTTATATTAGATTTAAATGGAAGCAACTTGTGGTAGACCTATTATACCTATAAAATTTAGTGAAAATTATTACAATCTTGTGAATATTAAATAATATTAGAAAATAATTTAGGGCTGTGTATTGGTGAAGTATGTATACATACATGTATGTATATTAGATGAAAGAAATCATGATTATTTAAATACATATGTATGTGTTCTATTATTTATTTATTTACTACATATTATTAGAATATGTTATTAAATTTTTTTTTTTAATTCCATTGGAAGTCCGAAAGAGAAAAGCAACATTAACAATTTTCACATGAATTTTATTGAAAACAAATTCTCGATTTAATTTCATATTTTCGCTTTCAATGCTTATTTTGTTAACATTTTCAACTCGACACAAAGTTCATTAGAAATTAAATTAAAGTTCTCTGCAATAATTATTTTCATAATTCCGAAGGAACAAATACTAAATATAAGGAATGCTTTTGTGCAAATCATTTAAAATAAAATAATTTTTATTTCTTTTACGTACATACATAATAATATGGGAAATGTAAACATTTTCAGAAGTTTTAGAAGTCATTATTCAAAGCATTCATCATTCATTATCATCATCATTATCTATTCTATGTATCTTCAGCTTCATCTGCATATGAAAATATTTATGTTTGCCATTAGCAACAACAATTAAAATAAACAATTAAAATAAACAATTAAAATTGTTTATTTACTCTCTTCATATAGAATAGAATAGTGTAAGCAGAGTTCACGTCAAAGACAATGAATGTCGTCTAGAGAGTTTTGTTTCATCACAAATGTCATCACAAGTATGTTGTATTCTAAGATTTTATTTGATTCGATTTTGATTTTGATTAAACTCTATTTATGAATGTGATTGAAACGTGAGTTACAGAGAATTTAAAAAAAAACCGAAAAAATGTTTGCACAACTTTCAGAATAAAATACCGCAGTTATGTTGGTAAAAAAAGTGATAAGATATCCAATGTTATTCCAATAACACAGTATTACTCTAAGACAACATATCGAAATATTGTAAGTCGCCGTAATATAGTAGGTAGTGTGTCGGTTTATTAGACATGAGGAGGGCTCGGTTGAAATATCAAGTCAGATATCTCCATCAAAACGAAATATGAAAAAATATTTCTTCGGCGACTTCGTCTCAGTCGATTTCTGGCAAAAACTCTGAGAAGAAAATAAAATAAAATTGCTGCCGCCACTCATGTACAAAAATTAACACACACAACATAAGTGGTGTGAGAAAATAGGTCGTGAAACTGTCTGCAGGGTTGTAATGATTAATTATCTATGTACATATCAGAGATCAACAATGAATCGTTTTTTCGCTACTCGTAAGTATTCATGAAATTTTGAATATAACTACTTACTCTGATTCATTCGTACTCACTACAACGTTGATTTATAAGTATAGGTTGCAATGAGTATGCATAGAACGTTGACATCAAACTCATACCATTCGAAATGGTATGTTTGATTCATAAGCCTACTCATTTAGATTCTTAACTTTAGAAAAATACTTACAATACTTATAAATTATTTGAGTGACTCGAATCATTCATCAAAATTTACAGTCTTAGTTGTTGTTGCATTTACAACAAAAGAAAAAAGACACATAAGCAAAAAAATATGGAGCAGCTAGCAGATCAAACACACAACCTCCTAGTGAGTATTTTAGTGTTCGTACGCGAATCATTCTTATTTTGTGATTCGTATATATGTTGAATTATGCAGAATTGAAATCAACAACATCATACGTGTTGTTATGTATGAATATGATGAGTACTTCAAACTTTGAATATGAGTAGAAGAGGTGCCATGATATTAAAATAAGTATGAATGCTTATAAATATCAGAAATTATGACTGTGATTTGATTCTATTCATCACTTTGAATACTCATTGCTGATGCCTGATACAGATGTATGTATGTATGTATTTAAATGCCTTATAAGGCAGGACAACAATGGAGTAAACAAGTCTGTAGATTACTAAGTTACTGCGAACTTTTTTTCAAACTCTTTGTAGCTATAAAGTTGCCAATTATATGCAAATGTTGAAAGCAGAAAGTAATTTGAAAATTAAAATGTTATTTTCAGCATCCAAGCATTAAATTTCAAAGTTTCATAAATAAATTTTACGTTAAAATATTCAAAGTTTATGACTTTTGTATGCGTAATTCAAAAATTAATTGATTTTAATTTAATCGCTTTATTTGTAATGATTTTAATTCGTTTAATTTTTATTTCTAAAATGGAATTGGAAAGAAAACAGATCCCGAATTTAATTTATTTCTTTGTTAATTTCAACAATTTAATGATGTTACCACTGCTGTTGCCATTGCTGCTGTTGATGTCATTGCCTTTGTTAGTACATACATATGTATGCTAGTAATTCTATTGAGACTCCTCAATAACAATGACAGAATAAATGAAAAGAATTTCAAATGTTTCTTTCTAACCCAAAGAGAGAAATTGAAATTTTTATAATTTTTTTCCTCGCACATATAAGCATGTGTGTGAACGTCATTATAAGGCTATTATGTTGTGAGTGAAAGGAAAATGAAACGAAAAATAACGACTAAAACAACCCAGCATTGTTGACTGTTTTAGAACGTTATAGACAACAGTCATGCTGGGAAATTATAATTTGCCGTTTAATGTTAAATTGATTCGATGTGATGATATTTAATTCACATACTCTTTCTCAATTTTATTAAATTCTGTTTAATTTATCAAAGTATCATCACAGTTTTTTTTTTTTTTTTTCATTTTCCCCAATTGTTGGTTTCCATTTCGTTTTGGGCATTTCAATTTCTCTTTCTATTTCTGTTTTTTTGTTTTTTTTTTTCTTTTTTTTTTTAAACTTTGAAAAGATTCCTTTTAAAAAATTATGGAATTGATGGGTATGACGTGATTGACCCAATTCTATATGAACACATTTCTTTTTCTCTCTCTCTCTATTTCCATTTAGTTTTTATTCTCGCACTATCTTCTCAATTCTGCTGTTGTTGTAGTTTTTTTTTTCTAAATTTTTTCACTTAACATCCAATTTTTTTTGTTTGTTTCCCTCATACACATTCGCATGGATTGGCGCATGAATTAATTTTATTTCCATTGTACAAATATCATATTGAAGTTTAAGTATGTGTTTGTTTGCTTAAATATGAGATTACCCAGTAAACCGAAATGTACACTGGAAAAATAATTCGTGTTTTTAAGGCAAAAAACTAAACCCCTTTCGATTGAGTCTGAAGTAAAAGTTAATTATCTCCGACCCAGTCTCAAGACTTTTAAGTAAAACTTAGTTTACAATTCAATTAATTTAAAACAAAATTTATTGTGCTTCCGTTTTCCAATACATATGTTTATTGGGTTGTTTTAGACGCACTTTTCCCAACGCAAAGTTGTGTGTGTGTTTGAACATTTAGAGAGAAACTATTTGAAAAGAAAATACTGAAAAGCAAAATTTTAAATAGAAATGAAAAATAAAAAAGAAAAACTTAAGCACTCATTTATGTTATAGTTTAGCTTGAAAGTTTTCCAAAAAAACACTCAAAAAATTACTTCAGTTACATTAAAGAAGGATTCTATAAATCCTAGACATGGTAATATAATTTTGTGTTTAAACGCAATCACCGTAGTTTAGTAGGTAGTGTGTTGGCTAATTAGACGTTAGGAGACGGTTCAAAACCCAGATCAGACATCTCCAACAAAACGAAATATGAAAATAAATATTTCTTCGTCAACTACCTCTCAGCAGATTTCTGGCAAAAACTATGAGAGTAAAAAAAAGGTTCTCAAAAAAAAAAATCTGTCACTTGGACGCGCCTTTAAACTGTAACTTCCGCCACTCATGTATAAAAATTAACACATACAATATAAAACGGCGTGAGAAGTTATTTCGTAATTCTGACTAAAGGGTTCACTACCTACTAGACTCCGGTGACTTCAGGTCCCGGCACTCATGTATAAAAATGAATACATACAACATATGTAGTGTGAGAAACTAGATCGTAATCCTGACTAAAAGGTTGTAATGATCAATTATGTTATGTATGTATGCACACTTGATGTGTATCGGACATTTTGAAAGAACTTTCGCCACATATTTAGTGTGTGTGTGTGTGGTGATGACATGCTGTGGTCTCCGACCTGTTAAGGTACGTTTGAAACGGAATCGAGATCCTTTCTTTTCCAAAAACCATGTTAAATTTTTTAAGAATCTTTTTCATTCATTCTCATTTTTTTTCATTTTACTCTTAGAGTTTTTGCCAGAAATCTGCTGCGCCGAAGAAATATTTTTTGTTCACATTTCATTTTGGTGGAGATGTCTGACCTGGAATTTGAACCGAATTTTCATGTCTAATAAGCTAACACCCTATCTAATAGATTACGGCGACTTACAATATTTCGATATGTTGTTTGAGAGTAATACTGAGTTATTGGAATAACATTGGTTATCATACCACTGAGGTATTTCAACCTCAAATCCTTTCGGTTTTTTAAAATGCTCCGCAACTACTCATTAAGTTGCATAAAAAAAGAAAAAACGTTTCAATCATATTTATAACCAGAGTTCATCAAAATCAATTAACAAAAAATGGCTGATACACATACATACATAATTGGTCACTACAACTCTTTAGTCAGGAACATGACCTAGTTTCTCATACTACTTTATGCTGTGTGTGTTAACTTTATACATGAGTGGCGGGACCTACAGTTTAAAATCGACTCCGAACGACTGATATTTGAGAAACTTTTCATGACAATTTTATTTTGCTCTCAGAGTTTTTGCCAGAAATCTGCTGAGATGAAGTCGCCCAAGATATATTTTTTCTTATTTTCGTTTTGATGTCTGGCCTGGGTTTTGAATCGTGGCCTCACGTCTAATAAGCAAAACGCACTATCTACTAGACTACGGCGACTTGGCTGATAACTTCAGTTAAATGTCGTGAATCAATTCAAAAAAGTGTGTGAAAATTTTGCTTGTTATACTAACATTTTCCTTCGAGTGCATGTTTAACGATTTTTTTTTGTTTTGTGACAATTGCAAATTAACAGAGCGAAAACTTTTAAAGAAAATATTTTCGTTCTCCAAAATTAAAAGTAGTGACAACAAATAAAACTAAGAAAAATAAGAAAAAATTCTAAAGATTCCCTCCCCCCATGACTGTCTTACTATTTATTTTTCTTTCCAGCACGTAAATAATACGAACACAATTCACGGTTCCGTCTATTTTGGATAGAAACAAAATGGAAATTTATAATTTACATTTAAAGTTAAATTATTATGATTATTTTGTTAAAACACAAAATAGGTTTTTTCTTTTTAGTTTTCCGGCAAAATAATTATTTTCCCTAAAACGAAAGCTTCTTATTCGGTATGAATTTTCTGCCATTAAGCCGAGTTTATTTAATTCCGTATAAAAATTTTTCAACATTGTAAGGCCAAGAGAAGAAATATTCTATGAAAATTCGTTAGAGAAAATCCATTAAAAATAATTCGTTTAGGGAAATTGCAAAGTAAAGTAAGCAAGCAATGAAAATCTAGAGTAAAACAATTTTTTTTTTGCAATTTTGGAAGCAACAGCAGAATCATAAAGGGAAACAAAAACCGGTTAATATCGAATTAAAAAAAAAAACAAAGAATGAAGAAGAATGGATTAAATTGACTGCAGCTGCAGTTTTAAATGCCATCAAAAAGCAAAGCAAAGCAAAGCAGGGCAAAGCGACAGTGGCTAACATAAATTGGGTTACATTGAGTGGCGATGTCAAGAATGTTGTTTATGGCTAAGGGCTTGGAAATGAGTTTGAAAGGCTGAATGTATAACAATATTGATTTTATTTCTGTCTTTAAACACTACAAATGGCTGAAAGACAGACACAAAGATTGAGATTGAGAGAGAAAGAGAGAGAGAAAGAGAGCGGAAGAGCCAGTTAATGAAAAAGTTTTCATATTTATTTCTTTGTTTATTTTTATACATTTTTGCAGATCTCAAAGTAATTACGACGCCACTTTAAAAAGGCAATGAAATCGCGGAAGCTTCCCAAAGGCTTCGTGCTTTGTGGCTTAAATTGCTTAACTTTTGTTTACTTTCCATTGGTTTTACCGATTGTAATATGCTCGGCCAACGACTACGACTATCGTCTGCAGCGAGTGAAAAACGTATTAAAGGAAGTGCCATTAATAGACGGGTAAGTTTAACTAACAAATATAAAAAAGCAACAACAACAACAACAACCACTATTAAAAACAACAAAGTGTGAAAAACAAAACCCCAGCAGCTTTATAAAACCGAAAAAAAAAAAAACAAAAAGAAAAAGCAACTGGAAACTGTTAAAAGCAAACGAAAGGAAAAACTTTTTCCCAAACAGATTAAATTAAAGGCAGGGGGAGATTGAAAAACAAAAAAATAAAACAAACAACAAAAAGAAAAATGTATAAAAATATAAAAATAATGGTTGAAAATGGTACAGAGAAAAAAATAAAAATAAAAAAAAAAACAGAAAGAGGAACTTAAAATTAAAAACCACTTAATTAAACTACCAAAATGCAGTTAATGTTGGGTTGCTTTCCACGTATCGTTTCTCTCTTTTTTTTTTATTATATTTTTAAGTGGATTAATTTAATTTTTTTGAGTTTTTATAGTTTATTGCTGTTGTATAATGAAAATTTAATATAAACTTTACAGACAAAAAAAAATTTAAAAAAAAAATTAAATTTTTAATTCTATTCGTTTAGACACAACGATTTACCCTGGAATATACGGAAATTTTTAAAAAATCAATTGAAAGATTTTCATTTTGCCGGAGACTTAAGACAAATTCAACCATGGGCAAACAGTGCCTGGAGCCATACAGATCTGCGGAGACTCAAAGAGGGAATGGTCTCAGCACAGGTAATTACCCATTCTTTTTTCCTTTTTTTAATAACTTTTCTCAAGTTTTTAAATTTTTATTGCAAAAGTTTTTTTAAACAATTTATTCTTTGAAGCATAAAATTACTTTGTCTTCAAAGGTCGTAACAACAAATGCTTTTCACTGAAGTAATACAATATTATGTACAGTGGACAGTACGACAAAATATTTTAGCAATTTCATGAATTTTAACCAACAGTTTGTATAAAAAATTAACGTTTTTATATTTATTTTGTTAATTTATTTCTGTTTTATTATAAAACAAATAATTTTTTAATGTTTTTCATAAACCTACTTACTTAATTGGCCTAATCCTTTCAGGCGCCTCTGCTTCTTGCACGCCTACGACAGTTGGTCACACCAATCGATGACAGGGCTTCCTCGATTTGGTCCTTCCAACGCACACAAGGTCGTCCTCTTCGCCGACTTCCGCATATCCCCGCATCAAATTTCCGTCTCGCCGGAGCATCCTCCTTTCGAACGGCATGGTCAAGCCAGCGCAGCCGCTGGATATTAATACGCTGCACAACGTCTATGTCGTTGAGGAGCTCATACAGCTCACTGTTGAATCGGATGCGGAAATCATCGCCAACTCGCACTGGACCGAAGATCTTACGTAGGACTTTTCTCTCGAATACTCTCAAGGCTGCTGCATCAGTTCTTAATAGGGTTCATGCCTCTGCGACATAAAGAAGCACGGGTAGGATGAGCGTCTTGTAGAGTATTAGTTTTGTCGTACGAGAGAGGTCTCTGCTACTCAATTGCCCATTGAGACCATAGTAGCATATTTAAAATTCAAAGGCCTAATATATGAAAATGTTATCCCTTGTATTTAGTAAAATATCCCTTAAGGTCAAGCACTCCATTTAACCCATTTGGAATTGAATGTACAGGTTTTGTTTAGTGTTTTCTGGTGGCACCATGTGCAAGTTTTTCGGTTGACTTTTGTTGGAAATTTAGCGATTACGTAACCGTTCTTTCAAATGTTCTCCTAAAGTCATATCGGGACTTTGTGCAAGAGTATTAAGCCTATGGGGACTTTGTTTTTGTAATAATATATTGGAGTACTAAGACTTTTGTTGTCCACTGTATGTCGAGAAAAAAGATTATGAAAAAACGAGTAAGAAATATCACAAACTAAAACTGAAAGGTGTTTAAAAATATATTTTTTTTCTTCAATTGCTGTTAATCATTAAGAGTTATGGCCTCTTCTTTAATATTATTTTCGATTTAATTTTGTTATGAAATTTGAAGCAATGCCATTATATAGGGTGGTTGATTTAAAAGTTTAAAATTTAAAATGCAATCTAACAAAAACGATTTGAAATTTTGCTAAATTTATTTATCATACATATGGCTGCAGTGGCTGGCCTCACAGTATCTCATTTGATCGCAACAATTTTCGTAAACTTTTTCAAGTGTATGGAGTAGTAGCTCGGCAATGCTATCAAGAATGTTGGCCTTCAAATGCTCCATTGTCTCTGGTTTATTGGCATAACAGTTTTCTTTAACGGCCCCCCACAGAAAATAGTCTGACGGTGTCAAATTGCAACTCCTTGACGGCTAATTAAACGGCCATCGAATATTTGACGCAATAAATCGATTGTGGCATGAGATGTGTAACAAGTGGCAGCATCCTGTTCAAACCAAACATCGTTCACATCAATGCCAGGAAGAGCGGATACAAGAAAATAGGTTATCATGGTTTAGTACAACGAACTTTCATTGGATTGCCAGATTCGAAATTACCGATGTTTCAAATTTAAAACGACAGATGGCCCGCCTTATATTTGGCGGCATTAGCCACTCTTTGATATCGCTTGTATTGAATAAAATTTTGAGCATAGAGCGACGTATTTAGCGCTCTCTTCGTTGCGTTTTAAAAATTCTCTGTTTCTACTACAAAATATTTGAAGTTAATATTTACTCACTTACTTCACTCATTACTTTAACTTATCATGATCTTTTCTTTTCGTTGAATAAAATAAAATTTAATTCAAATGCTCGGCATTGCCATCTGCCACATTAAGATTGTCTAAGAAGATTTTGCACAATGCTTGATTAACATTGAGTTTCGAAAGGTTTTAAGCGATGTTACGGATCCCAAAAATTATTTCTAAAGATATACTTTTACTAAACCTAATCTAACTATGTTAACCTCATCTAACCTAACTTTTACTAAGCCTTGTTAGTAACTTTTTTCGTGACATATTGTTAAAACGTTTAAATTATGAGCACGTAAAAAATAAAAATAAATTTGTGTTTAGTTTTAATTAAAATTCTTAATTATTATTCGCACAATTCTGTGTGCCATTGTTCACAACTTGATGTAAACAACAACAATTGCTTTGTTTGTTATTCCTCTGTTTACACCCATTGCATAAACAATAACAATTACTAGACAATTGCTCGACCGATCTTTGTAACAGAGATCTTCAAACCACGATTACTCGCTTCAAACACACCGCGTTTTCACACAAGACTGACTGAACTTTTACTCACTCACTCTCGTCTGTTAGGAACTACCTTTTATATGTCAACGTAAACAGTCTGATGAATGTTTTTGAAGGCGAATGTTCATGGCTTCGCCTTCTCGAGATCTCTATAAATGTAAATCTGGTTGTTTCATTATTGTTGTTGGTATATTTTGTTTACATTTATTCATATAGTGTTTGTTGTTGTATTTTTGTTTAGGTTAGGTTAGAGGACGTGTACTTGTCAGTTAAGACAAGTACAGTACCCGGAGGTCGAAATTGACCCATTGTACAACGTCCTTAGAGAGGAAATGAAATTGAGGGATTAGGATGAAAGGAGGGCATGTAGGTAAGGGGGGATGGGAATCACACAGAAAGGAACAGACACAAACAAAAAAGGGGTGAGAGCGCGACGACACTTATGAAGCCCTAGCACCTCTCAACCAGCCCAAGCTGCTAATGAATCTGAGAGCCTTGATGTCGGCTCTCGACACAGAACTCAAGCTCTCAAAGAAGGCCCTGCCAAGGGTCCTCAACCTCAACCTACCAAGGGCTGGGCAGTTACAGAGGAGGTGTTCGATAGTCTCTAACTCCTCCTCATCGCAACATACCCTGCAATAGTGCGGCTGGGATCTGTTTTAGATCTCCGTCAGCGACCTAATCTCGCAGTGCCCCGTGATAAAACCGACAACCAACCTTAAGCTGGCCTTGACCAAGCCCAGCAGCCAATCTGTTCTCTTACTGTCCACAGCAGGCCATAGACGTCTAGAGACAGAACAACCCGATCCGTTCCCCCAACGCCTCTGCTCTTCCTCCCTGACCCATCCATCGATGAGGCCATACAGGTGGCAGACTGCAAGTGTATTTTTGTTTACTTGTTTACCATTTTTTATGCTGGTGTTTGTTGTTATATTACAAAGTGCAAGAATTTGTAAGCAAGTTCATTATTTTGTTTTTGTTGCTTGTGTTTATAATTTTAATGTTAAACGATGTAAAAGCAAACATATTCATTGATTTACATTTAAATTCTATTCAGTTTGAATTGCGGCGACCTCTTAACTTTTCTTGAAATACATACATGTTGTATTCAATAATATGTAAACATGTTCGTCTTCTAATGAAATTCTGAATATAATTCAGTATTCATTTTGATGTCTTCTGACTCTTCTTTATAGAGCAGGTGTAGTTGTCACATAAAATTTACATATTCAAACAAACGAATATCAAAGAGATTTTATGTAACCAAAAGATAATATTTTTCCTTTGAAATTATTCAAATTCTCAATACAGAAAAGAAACTAGAATATAAAAGCAAACAACAACGTTGTAAAGATTAAATTTTTAAATTTTATTTTTTCCTTGCTTTGTATTTACAGTTTTGGTCAGCATATGCCCCCTGTTCGTCACAGCATCTGGATGCTGTACAACTGACTTTAGAGCAAATAGATCTGATACGACGTTTAGTCAATCTCTATCCACATCATATGTCTCTTGTAACAACTGCCTCAGGTAAGTAGAAGAATTGTACACGAATATGGAGTAAATGAAACAAAGAAGAAACATCAACTAAATTATGAAATAAATCCCTAATAAATGGCATTTAAATTAGGTTAAATGCTTTAACAATCCCCATTAGAGATCCTTAATGATGATTAACAATTGTATTATGCTTCTGTAGTCATCGCATAGTTTGGTGTACATATGTAATCTTAAGTAATCCTAGGGAATAAGAATTTAATTTTCGATTCTTTGCACATCGTTCGGTTTTAATTACTTATTAAATTAATTGCAAATCATGCTCTCTTTTCTCTGTGAAAATTTATGTGAAAATTAATTTCAAATCGCTTTCAATCCGTTTTTAAGTTCAATTTGAAAGCCGTCTTATAAGTGTGTTTGTTCATGGCCGGAAGCCATTTTCAATGATTGTTAATTTTCCCCATTTTCAATGATGGCCGATAAATTAAGCGGACATTAAATGTTGAAACAAAAAACATGACATATTCTGTTCATATCTTTTGAAAATATTGAGATAAGAACGACATGTACGAACTACACTACTTTTCTGTTGTCTTTTATATCCACTTAACACACAGATACTCAAAGAAATGCATTTACTTATAGATACATACATATGTACATATGTACGTATGTATGCTGCAAACGATTACATTTAAATATTGATTTTTGCTTGTTTTATGTACTTGTACGCAATTAAGGTATAGAAGTGTATATGTACCTCAATTTGAAAAATAGGGCAGTTTGGTCTCTCTGAGAGCAGAAAATTGAAAAATAGAGCCTTTGTTAAGTGGAACTGCTATTCATTTAAACAATATTTTTCTAAATATTATCGATAACGACAATTATTAATAACAAAATTGATTTGATGCAGCGGTTGATTAGAATCTCAGCGAAACGCATTTATTCCGTGCTCCATGATTATATATTCGGGTCGACAGTCAATTATTGTTTCGCTAGTGTTCTAGGATACTAAGTATGAAACCTTTAGCTCTCTACGAAACCAATATCTGGTGTAAACCAGAGATCAGCAATGAGTATTCAAAAAGATGAGTAGAATCGAATCATACTCATAATTTCTGATACATATACGCATTCATACTTATTTTAATAACATGGAACCTCCTCTATTCATATTCAAAGTTTGAAGTACTCATCATATTCATACTTAACAACACGTATGATGTTGTTGATGTCAACATGAGTGCTTATGAGTAGCGAAAAAACGATTCATTGCAGATCTCTGGATTCGCTAGTGTTCTAGGATACTGAGTACAAAAGCATAGTCGCCTTTAGTTTTCTACGAAATCAATATCTGGTGTAGACTCTTCAGATTGTTATGAAATTTGGGTTGATAATATATTTTTCCAGAAGAAGAGGATTTTTTGAGGAACATACATACATACATACATAATTGGTTATTACAACCCTTCAGTCAAGATTACAAACTAGTTTCTCACAACACCTTTGTATGTTGCGTGTGTTAAATTTTATACATAAGTGGCGCGACCTTCAGTTTAAAGTCATCTCCAAACGACAGATCTTTTTGAGAAACCTTTCATGGCAATTTCATGTTACTTTCAGCTTTTTTTCAGACGAATGCTGAGAGGAAGTCTCCAAAGTAATATTATTTCATATTTCATCAACGCGATTTCAAAAAAACTCTTCTTTTAGTTTCTACCGCATAAACTTCGGATCAAAACGTTTTCAATGTAGCTCTTTAGTTTATTAGTTGCGATAGTCTAGTGGGTAGTGGCTTATTAGATGTGAGACCACCACGGTTCAAAAGCCAGGTCAGACATTTCCAACAAAACTAAATATGAAAAAATATTTCCTTGGCGTCTGTCTACCTCTCGGCAGATTTTTTGCAAAATAAAAATTTACTCTCAGAGTTTTTGCCAAAAATCTGCCGAGAGGTAGACGCCAAGGAAATATTTTTTCATATTTAGTTTTGTTGGAAATGTCTGACCTGGCTTTTGAACCGTGGTGGCCTCACATCTAATAAGCCACTACCCACTAGACTCTCGCAACTAATAAACTAAAGAGCTACATTGAAAACATTTTGATCCGAAGTTTATGCGGTAGAAACTAAAAGAAGAGTTTTTTTGAAATCGCGTTGATGAAATATGAAATAATATTACTTTGGCGACTTCCTCTCAGCATTCGTCTGGAAAAACGCTGAAAGTAACATGAAATTGCCAAGAAAAGTTTCTCCAAAATCTAAAAAAAAAAATTATACACGGGTGGTGTGAGAAGTTCAGGTCATAATCCTGACTAAAGCGTTATAAAGACGAATTAAGAAAATAAGTTTTGTTATACGTGATATAGGCGCGCTGTATGTTTGTATAACGCGAAAGAACATTGGTGTGGCACCATTGATAAAAAGTTAATGAACTGTTGATTTTGCTCATGCTTTGCTGTTGGTAGCTTGCCTTAGGCTGCAATTGTTGAGTATTTGCTGCGTTGCGTGTATTGTGTTTAAGACATTAGAAAGGATTTTATTTATACAAATTTTAAAAAAAGTTCCATTCTTCTGCCACAAATCGAAAATTATTCCCGTAGATACTATCTTTACAGGGTAAAACACGTAATATTCTTGATTGTAAATTCTTTTGCAACAGTTGTACCCTAATATTTGCACATGAAACAACACAAATTGTTGTGTTTAATAACAACAACAACAACAACAAGAAACACTTATAATTCATTAACCATGGCAAATATGTTTGTAATTAAACGTATTTATTATGCACTCTGAGAAATTGTTTGATCATGTTGTCGTTAATGATGACGATAACGATGACGATGATGATGTTGATGACTGTGACAATAATAATGAAAGCGATTGTATTGATTGTTAAATTTTTTATAACAATTAAAACATTTGTTGTAAGTCAATGAAATATCGTTTGATTAACAACACATGATGATGACATAAAAAGCAGGAAAAAAATATAAAAAAGAGAACAAGTGAAACTGAATGGGACAAAACTGTGTATATATGTATGTGTATACATACAATTGCCCAAATATAAATGTTTGTAAGGCAAATAGAAAACTCACACACAGTCACATACAAAGGCATGCATACACATACATATATTCATTGAGAGAATAAATAAATCGCTGACAAATTTATTTGTGTTTAATGTAAAATACCTGGTACAAATCCTTGCAGTCACACATACATATTTTTACATGAGAGAGTGTACATGTGCACATATTACCCAACTTGTCGCAGGCACAATAGCCAATACATATGGATGTGTGTGTACATACATGTTCGTATAGCTAAATTGTAATTGTATGTGTTTAAATGAGTCTCGTTCGTTCTCTTTAAATATAAATGTAAATACAATAACGGCATATATGGCTTAATTGTAGTTTCAACTGTACCGGTTGCCGTTATTCAAATGTGAATCTGTGTGTGTGTATGTGTGTGTTTGTTTATATACATATAAATATTTTACAATGCAGACTAAAACAGTGGGGCAGTTGGAGGAGCAGTTGGAATTGGTGTGGTTGCTGTAGAGTGTAGAGAGACAAACAAGTTGACATGTTAACCAACCTTATTGACACCTGACATGATTGATATGCATTCTGTGTCAGTAAATTCAGTAACAATTAAAATTTGCTGTCAGAATAAATACCAACGTACCAAATGCAATAAATTTATTCATACAATTCCATTCAATTCAATTCAATTCAATTGTTTTTTATTATTATTTTCTTTATTTATTTTTATTTTTTATATTGTTTTTAATTTTATTATTATTTTTGTTGTATTTTTGTTGCTGTATTGCAAATAAAAACAAACAAAAAAAAAAAAAAAAAATAAAACAAGAAAATTGTGACCATTTTTATATCTCTACTATCCTTCACTATATCGTTGCCTAAAATATAAAATGTGCTATGAATAGTAATCAAAAATCCAATTATGTTTGTAATAAAATAATTCAAACGATAAGTTTCAAATGTTATTTAAGCTGTTTTGTATTTAAGCTGGCGCTATTTTTTATCAGTTTTAAGCATTTATGTTTGTGTACCATTGTAGGTTTTATTTTTGTTATTGTTTGGACTTAATACTGACGACCACATTTGCTTGTTTTTTTTACGTAAATATTTATAGTTTTTTTCTGTTTGTTTGTATTCGGGCTAAAGCCATATTTCAGCATTGTTTTAATTTATTTCAACATGCAAAATTGCCCCATAAACTTTGCCATGTCAATTTCATTGAAATTTTATTATAAAGGCTTAACCTGGTCTTATAAGGTATTGAATGGTTTTTTTTTTTGGGGAAATTCCATGAAATAAGATATTTTAAAATAAATGCATATACCATGTATATATGTAGGTATACGAATAGGGAAGTTGGAACGCCTTAGTGAATATTTTTAAACCTAGAAAGAATGATAACAACAATGATATTACACTTCTATGGCACAAGCATTCTGTGTTATCGTTCGAACTTGTTTTATCGCTTACTTACTTACTTAATTAAATAGCCACCAGAGATCAGCATGATTATTTATTCGGGTCGACAGTCTGGTTTTGGTTCGCTAGTGTTCTAGGATACTAAGTAGGAAACCATAGTAGCCTTTAGCTATCTACGAAATCAATATCTGGTGTAGACCAGAGATCAGCAATGAGTATTCAAAAAGATAAGTAGAATCGAATCATACTCATAATTTCTGATACTTGTACACATTCATACTAATTTTAATATCATGGAACCTCTACTCATATTCAAAGTTTAAAGGTACTCATCATATTCATACTTAACAACACGTATGATGCTGTTGATGTCGACTCTCCATAACTCAACACGAACACTAAAATACTTAGTAGAAGGTTGTGTGTTTGCTTTGTTTGCTGCTCTGTCTTTTTTCTTTTTTTTGTAAATGCAACAACAACTAAGACTGTAAATTTTAATAAATGATTCGAGACACTTGAATCATTCATAAGACTTATAAGTATTTTTCTAAAGTTATGAATCTAAATGAGTACACTTATGAATCAAACATATTTCGAATGGTATGAGTTTGATGGTAAAGTTGTGCGCAAGCTCATTGCAACCTGTACTTATAAATCAACGTAGTAGTGAGTACGAATGAATCATAGAGTACATAGTTAAATTTCAATATTGTTGACTCACTTATATTCAAAATGTCATGAGTGCTTATGAATAGCGAAAAACGATTCATTGCTAATCTCTGGTACCGACCTTTAGTTTGGATTACGACCTAGTTTCTCGTACTACTTATGTTGTGTGTGTTAATTTTATTCCTAAGATAAAGCAGATTTTTGAGAAACTTTTCATGGCAATTTTATTTAAACTCAGAGTTTTTGCCAGAAGTCTGCTGACAGGAAGTTGCTGAAGAAATATTTTTTTCGTATTTCATTTTGTTGGAGATGTCTGAGCTGTGGTTTGAACCGTTGCCTAATGTCTAATAAGCCAACACACTATCTACTAGACTACGGCAACTAAATTGCCTGTACATTTCCTTGTAAAATTTCATTATTTCTTTCGAACACATTCGATTGTAGTACCAATACGCTATTAATAGGTTTAATGAACGACTTACTTTACTGTCAATAACGTACACTCACTCGCATTCTTCTGCAGGCTGGAAAGAAGCCTCAAAATACATTATAACAGATCGAATTCTACAAAAAAGTTTAATTTCCTATGCAAATAGTTATAAATTCAGATAAAAGATATATCTGGACTGCTTTAAGCATTTTATGTGAGATATCATGGACTTTTTATTCGTTTCAGAAACCTACTTATGCCATTATGTGTAGAATATGTGTATAACATCGTTTATCAAAATTTTCCAATTTTAAACTGAATGCTGCATTTGATCAATTGTATGGTCTATGTTGGCTTTGAGGACAGCTTTGCTTCGCGGAAGTTTTAATTACACCTGCAACTTAAAAAACAATGCTCAATCAAAAGTCTAAGTTGCCGAAGAAATATTGTTTTCGTATTTCATTTTGTTGGAAATGTCTGAGCTGGGATTTTAACTACGGACTCACGTCTAATAAGCCAATACACTACTTACTAAACTACGGCAACTTTATTGGTTATGTAGTGCCTTGTAAGATCTCATCATTTCGTTATAGCACATTCGATTGTAGTACCAATATGCTATCAATCGGGTTGATGAACGAGTTACTTAACTATTAATAACGTACACTTACTCGCATTCTGCTGCAGGCGGGAAAGTAGCCTCAAAATACACTATCACAAGAGTCTTTCTCTCTTGCATATAAAAGCAGATTTTTATAGTTTTTTTAAAGCTACATGAAGTTACTTAAAACACCCAGTAGGTTTACATTGTTGCATGAAATGAAAACTTAACACGTTCACTGTCCACAGCCCATATATGGGCTATGAACGGAAAGCACCAGCAGTCCATTGCCCATATGTGGGCTGTTTACCCATACAAATTTAAAGAGCTTTAAAATTGTGGACGTTGAGAGAACATCGTTTATTTGACTTGGACTTCACAGAACAGACCATAAAAAACAAAATATGTGCTGGGACATGGAGGAAATCTCGTTTTTTTGACATGGACCTGACAGTTTGGATGTATTCCAATATCATATTCGTTATAAGACGTTGGTTTCGGCCTCTGGACATCGTTTGTTCATTTGCGTGGCATGTAGATAACATAAGGACATCCCTTTTATCCTTCCACTTTAGGATAGTGACATGGCTTTTTTGAGCAGCGATTTGCTTGCCTCTCTTTAGTTTATTGTTTTTAACCAATAAAGGCAAGTCCTTACGGTTTTTTCTCAAAGTTCCACAAAGATCGGTTTTACGTTGGAGCAAATAGTTAGCCAATGGTAGACTTGTGTACCAAAAATGTATTATAAAAGCTAAAAATATTCGGAGCCCACATGTGGTCTGTGGACTCTGAAAACGATTTATAGAAGATTTTGTTTCATGGAGTCCACAGCCCATATGTGGCCTATTAACAAAAACACCCTTTTAGCTATTTATATACATTTTAAAAGATGTAGATATTTATATTTATTGGGGCTTATCTGAAATACACCGATTATGCAAAAAAAAAATCGGACGTGTGGGGCACTCCCCAGTTTTTACCTTGGACAGTGAACGTGTTAAGAACTATACCATAGTTTTAATTTAAAGACATAAATTAGTTTACAATATCTAGGGGCCATTGGTTGGTCATCACAGCAAAGTATTTAAAACAATTTCATTTGTGAGAATCCCATGCGTTTGTTGATCGGCCATAGAAACGTAATGCAATACAAAACAGGGCAAATGTGGTGCAATTAAATTGTATCTCTGTCTATGGCAAAAGGGAAACAAATTTTGTAGAATAACGGATTTAAAGGAAATTCATAGCAATTTATAACTGTAACACCCCCATTATATCTATCTGATGGCTTTGAGAAAAAAATAACAACACAGTGTAACTGTAAAAATTTTTTTCTTAAACTTGTTAAACAAAAAGTGAAATTAAAACGAAAAGGAAAAATAATACAATATTAACGTATTATTCTTTTAATTTCTTTCTTTTCTCTTTAATTTATTCCCTTTTTATTTTTTAATGCCATGCTTGGCATCTCTCTTTCTCTCTCTCTTAGGAATCGAAAAAACTCACAAAAGTGGAAAAATAGCGAGTTTAATTGGTGTAGAAGGCGGTCATGCAATTGGCACAAGTTTAAGTGTACTTCGTATGTTTTATCAGCTTGGTGCTCGTTATTTGACTTTAACACACACCTGCAATACACCCTGGTAAGTAAAATGAAAATGAAAATAAAACAACAGAAACAAATAATTTCTATACAGATTTAAAGAAAAGAAAAACAACAGAAAATGGATTTCAGAACAGCACCAAGCCGGTTGTGTTTGTGTGTGTGTCTCTTAAGATTGCTTATCTAAAAACGTTAAACGAAATACATATCCTGACTTAAAGTGTTGACATATAAAAATTTATGGGGGGGGGGGGGGTAAAATTAAAACAAAAATAACGATAGTTGGAAGACACCAAAAAAGAAAACACAAAAGATAACGATAAGTAAACAAGAAAAAAAAAAACCAAAAAAAAGGAAGAAAATATGTTGTAGTCGTGGAAAATGTTGACATTTTTCAAGTGTCCTTTGGGATGCCTTAAAACGTAACAGCGAGAATGCATGAAAATTTGTTACGATAGTGAATAGTGCGTTTGCTTGAGTGAAGATGAAGACAATTTTGTAGAATAATTTTTTTTCTTTTTTGTTAATTTAAATTTATTTTATTTACAAAAAGGGGCAAAACTACACTTTCAATTCCATTTTTTTTATTGAATTTTTATGTTTTCAGGGCGGATTGTTGCAAAGTTGACGAACCTGGCAAATATCCCCATATTGGTGGTTTATCAAAATTCGGAAAGGTAAGCTAACATTGTGAAACAGTTCTTAAGTAAGTGGTTGTAAATTATTTCATAGTTTTTTTAGTTTTTTTGAAATATAAAGCGAAATTCAAGGAAATCTTATGTTTAAATCAGAATCAGTACAAAAAACGTATTTTTGTTGAATTTAATTTGAACAAAATTTTTCCTATTTGACTTACCCTTTAGCCAGAACTACGACCTACATAGCTTTCCACACCGTCAATGTTGCGTATGCTATTTTAATCAATAAGTGGCGGCATCACTACTCCCGACGTAAAATTTTTGAGCAACTTTTCATTGCAATTTTAATTAGCCTCCGGGATTTTAACAGGAGACTGCTGAGAGGAAGACGCCAAAAGAAATATTTTTTTTAATGTTTCGTTATGTACGAGATGTCTGAGCTAGGGGTTGTGAAACCAACACACTATCTACTAGGCTATGCGGTCTGTTTATTTCTATAAATAGACCGATATTATCATCACATATAGCGGACAGCAGAAGTCTTAGTACTCCAATATATTGACAAAAAGAAAAAAGTTCCCACAGGCTTAATACTCTTGCACAAAGTCCCGATATGACTTCCAGAGATTGTCTAGGAGATTTGAAAGAACGGTTACGTAATCGCTAAACCTCAAACAAAAGTCAACCGAAAAACTTGCTCATGGTGCCACCAGATAACAGTAAACAAAACTTGTACATTCAATTCCAAATAGGTTAAATGGAGCGCTTGACCTTAAGAAATATTCTACTAAATACAAGGGATAACATTTTCATATATTAGGCTTTTGAATTTTAAATTTATTCAGGGTTCTCCTTGGGAGTACCTACATATGGAGTCATCTGAAACGTTTCCTTATTTTTCTCTTGTTTTATGAAAAACATTAAAAAATTGTTTTTTTTTTAATAATAAATTAATAAAATAAATATAAAAACCTTAATTTTTTATACAAACTGTTGGTTAAAATTCATGAAATTGTCAAAATATATTGGAGTACTAAGACTATTGCTGTACACTGCCTTTAGTCAAGATTACAACCTAGCTTCTCGCACCACTTATGTATGTATTTTGTGTGTGTTAATTTTTACACATGAGTGGCGGGACCTTCAGTTTGGCGACAGACTTTTGAGAAACTATTCATGGCAATTTTATTTTATTTTCTCTCAGAGGAAGTCGTCGAAGAAATATTTTTTTGTCGCATTTCGTTTTGTTGAAAATGTCTGAACTGGATTTGAACTGTAGCCTCACGTCTAATAAGCCAACACACTACCTACTAGACTACGACGACTTTATTAAACTTTCTTTTTGATCCTATAGTTTCTATCATTTAAACCTTCTATTTTGCCAGATGGTAGAATCAGTTTTCATTTACAAGTTCTTTGTGAACTAAGGTCAAAAGACGTAACGTGCTTGGATCACTTATATCTGAACAACAGGCATTCTTCCTATGAGATCGACCATGTAAATGGGGTAGAATGTAAATGATGTTCAGTCTGGAATAACGACAAATTTTACTATTATGAACTGAGATCGTCTTGATGGTTATCTCATGAGGAGGTGATGTGAACTGGCCGCAAATCATAGCTGTCCTCAAAGCCACCACTAACCAACACAATCTATCAAATTCAGGCTTCAGTTGAAAATTGGAAAATTTTGATAAACGATGTTATACACATATTCTACACATAATGGCATAAGTAGGTTTCTGAAACGGATAAAAAAATCCATGATATCTCACAGAAAATGCTTAAAGAAGTCCCAATATATCTTTTATCTGAATTCATATGGCATATGGCATTAAACTCTTTTGTAGAATTCGATTTGTTATAATGTATTTTGAGGCTTCTTTCCCGACTGCAGGAGAATGCGAGTGAGTGTACGTTATTGATAGTAAAGTAACTTGTTTATCAAACCCATTGATAGTGTCTTGGTACTACATTGGAATGTGTTCTAAAGAAATAATGAATTGTTACAAGGCATTGCACAGGCAATTTAGTTGCCGTAGTCTAGTAGGTAGTGTGTTGGATACGATTCAAACCCCAGGTTAGACATCTCCAACAAAATAACAACGTAATACGACAAAATGTTTCTTCGACTTCTTCTTCTCAGCAGATTATGGGCAAAAACTCTAAGAGTAAATAAAATTGCCATGAATGGTTACAAAGTTTTTCAAACAACTGTCGTTTTGAGTCGACTTTAAACTGCAGGTGCCCCGCCACTGATGTATAAAAAATCGAAAAACACAACATACATACATACATAATTGGCCATTACAACCCTTCAGTCAGGTTTACGGCCTAGCTTCTCACACCACTCATGTTGTGTGCGTTAATTTTATACGTGAATGGGGGGACCTACAGTTTAACGTCGACTCCGAACGACAGATTTTTGGGAAACTTTTTCATGGCAGGTTTATTTACTCTACTACTACTATTTACTCTACTCTTATTTTGCCAGAAATCTGCTGAGAGGAAATCGCCGAAAAAATATATTTTTTTCATATTTCGTTTTGATGTCTGACCTGGGATTCGAACCCGGGCTTTACGTCTAATAAGCCAACACACTACCTACTAGACTACGGCAAGTTAACACAACATAAGTGATGCGAAAAGCTAGCTCGTAATCCTGACTGAAGGGTTGTAATGACCAATTATGTATGTACATATGTATTGTAATCGTATATATTCAAAAAAAAACTTTAATTTTGTATCAAAAACGTCTCTTCTCTACGACTATCCGTTTATTAAATGATTAATCTTTTCATAAAAATGTTACCAACTATGTACAAATGTTGCCTACTTATGCTAGTGATACTATACATTGAACAAGAAAGAAAAGGATAAATATATGTACTTAGAATAATCTAGAATTTCATGTATACAAAAATAAGGAACCGTTACTTTCATGTATGTATGTGATCACAAACTAAAATATACAAAAATGCATACATACAAGTATCGATAAATCACGCCACGTAGACAAATATAGGTAGAGAGTGCAAGGAGGACTAGTTCACATAAATGTATGTAAGTAACCGACAAGAGATGGGTACAGTTGGTAACCGCATTGCTACAGTATGTAAGTATGTATGTGTGTATGTATGTATGTATTATTTTGCATTGAATTTTTTTGCGTTTCAAGTCTTTCTTATTACTTTCAAATTGTTTGGTTTACAGAAATTTTTTGGTTTTTTTCCAATTCTAATGCATTGCCTGCTAATAGGCCTCCCCCCTAAGTGCGGGTCAGATCATAAAGATACTTTTTTTTGCCGTATTTTTTTTTGGAAATATTTTGTTTCAATTTTTCTTTGAAATCAAATCCTCTGTCATAACAAAATTAAACATTTCATTTGAAAGTACCCAACCAAACAAAAAAAAAAAAGAAAAAATATTCGTCCCTTCTGTTTGAAATGCTGAAAATGTTGTCATTTTAATAAAAATGTCTTTGACGTTCATTCAATTAAATAAATTCTCGTTTTCGTTCTCGTTCTGTTACAATTTCTTTTGCTTGTAAAAAAAACGCGGTTTTTTCAGAAGTTTTCATCAGAGGGAGAGAGAGAATTCATTAATAATGTTTGAAACATTTTGGAATTTTTATGAATGCATTTTACTTTTATACATACACTTTATTTATTTCATTATACAGAAATTGTGATGGTAGTTGTATTTTTTTTTCTTCGATGGCCAAACTATCTGAAAATCTAATTCCCTATTCAGTTAAAAATACGTATAAAATGTTTGCAAATAGGATTTCGCAAATTTTTTCTTTTTCTTTTTACACTTTTGTATTGCAATTATTATTATACGTTATCCTTCCTCACTATACCCTATTCTGCAGCTATTTGCAAAGGTACAAGAAGAGAATAAATTGCACTTAAAAGAGAAGAAGAAACGAGTTGCAGTAATAAACATTGAAAAAAGGCGAATTTGCATTGAGTTTTGCATTCAAATCCAGTAAGAGAGGGGGGGAGATAGAATGGAAGAAATTTTTTAACTTTATTTATAATTTATTTGTATTTTATATTTTTCCATGCTGCATACATACATACATACACATGTACATATTATTCGGTATAATTTAATAGAAACTTTCTCTATTCGAAGAGCATTAGTTGGCTGGCTGGCTGGATGGCTGTTGGATTTTGTATTTATTTTAGTGTTGTTAGAATTTTATTAAAACGAGCTTCTGCTCAAAACGTATTCTCATTGCTATTCCTTTAAAGATGGTTTCTCTTTTGGTATTAAAATAAATTTTTCCATTTCCTTCCGAAAGCCAGAAAGGAAAAAGAGTGTGAGCGGAAAAGAAATATGAGTGAATGTATAAAATTTTCTTCTTCAACATTTTCATACATTAATAAGCAATAATAATAATAATTATTATGTTCTATTATTATTGTGATCATTATAAATATTTGAATAAACACTTCCCCACACCTACACACACACATAATGATTACTTGGTTTCTTTTAGTGTCCTTATGCATACATATGTATAGTATGTATGGATATGTTTATATTTGTGTGGGCGTACAAGTTTAATTTATTGACAAACGAGCTTATTAATAATTTCTTTCATTCATTCACTCATTCATTCATTCCTTCATTTCAATTGAAATTCCATAAAAATTCCTCTTCAATTTATTCTCCCTCTCTTTCTCTTTCTATTCTCACTTAACGTTTGACAATGAGGAGTTGTAAAGGTATTACTTCGTAAGCTGGCTTAAAAACTTTAATGCTTTAAAAGGCAATATAAAATGTTAAAAATTTAATGGAGTACAAAAACAAATTATTGCACATAAATTAGGCTAAATTTGAGCGCGGATTATTCAATTACACCCGGGACCTAAGAAAACTCCTAAACAAAAAGTCTAAAGGGTCAAATTAGAAAATCTCAGTGGCCAGTTCACATCATCTCCTCATGAGATCAATACGATCAATACAATATGAGCCATCAATACGATCTCAGTTCACAATAGTTCACTATTCCAGGACATTAACATCCTACTCTAATTACATGGCCGATCTCACGGGGAGAATGCCTGTAGTTCAGATATACTAAGAGACACATTCACATTGAGTCTGTTGATCTTCACACGAAAACAGCTTGTAAATGAAAACTAATTCTACCATCTGGCAAAATAAAAGGTTTAAAGGATAGGAACTATAGGCTCAAAAAGAAAGTGTAATGAAGTCGCCGCAGTCTAGTTGGTAGTGTGTGGACTTATTAGACATGAGGCCTTGGTTCAAACCAACTTCCTCTCATCAGATTTCTGGCAAAAACTCTCTGAGAGCAAATAAAATTGCCATGCAAAGTTTCTTACAAAAATCTGTCATTCGGAGTCGACTTTAAACTGTAGGTCCCCGCCACTCATGTATAAAATTAACTCACACAACATCAATGAATGATGTGAGAAGCTAGGTCGTAATCCTGCCTAAAGGGTTGTTATGATCAATTATGTGTATAAGTATGTAAGAACTCTCAATCATGTCTATCAATCATGGTTTATTTAAAACGATATTGTTTGTCGGATTTCGCAACGTGAGCTCAACTACGTGTGATTTTTCTCAATCTCTGTTTGTACGCATCTTCTGTTAATCTCTTGTGGCCAAAACAAAAAATCCTGTTGTGTGGCCATGATTTGCATCGAATATTTTACAGGAATCGGTTGATGGAAAGCTGAAGTATGTTCGTTGTTTTCACTGGCATGCACCATGTTTCGCTTCTGAAGCGTGCACTTTTGCATTTAATATTCCTATATTAATGACATATGATAACAGCCAATCACTGGAATTTCTGGAGCTTCAGCCCTGCCGTCTGGTATAATCAAATATTAAAAGCAATTTGTTGTTGCATTTAGAACTCAGGAAGACTGTACACCTCCTTTTTCATTCATTAACCCTCTTGGAAGCATATGGATTCTACATTTCCATTTCTTATACGGTTGGCAGCTGTTATTTTTTTCGTTTCCTTTATAGTATTGCACTGTTCTAGATCTTGAAGTGTCGAACGTCTCCAGGTCTTCTCTGGCAGGCCACGGCTACTTGAGGATTCTACTCAAGTGCCATCCTTGTTATAGTAGCAGGATTATTTATGATAGTATGGCCGATCCATTTCAATTTCTTATGTTTTATTTGTATTACTATGCGTTGCTCTTTGGTAAGGTGCCAATAATCCATGTACATATGTACATACATACATACATAATTGGTTATTACAACCATTGAGTTAGGATTACGGCCTAGATTTCCAAACCACTTATGTTGTGTGTGTTAATTTTATACATGAGTTGCGGAACCTTTAGTTTAAATTCGACTCCGAACGACAAAATTTTTTGAGAAACTTCTCATGGTAATTTTATTTTACTCTCAGAGCTTTTGTCAGAAATCTTTTGACCTTACGTCGTCGAAGAAATATTTGTTCATATTTCGTTTTGTTGGAGATGTCTGAACTCGGATTTGAACCGTAGCCTCATGTATAATAAGCCAACACACTACCTACTAGACTGCGGGGACTTCCGACTTCCAGAGATCCATGTTGCTGACGTTATTAGGGCAGAATATTTTGCATACGATGCTGAGGCACTTGTTGATGAATACCTGTAGTTTTTGCGTGATGGTTTTCGATACAAACCAGGTTTCACCTACGTACAACAGAGTTGATTTTACACATGCGCTGTATATTCTAAGCTTGGATCGTCTGGATATTTGTGAGCTTCTCCATATCGTCTGAATTCATCCGATTATCGCTCTCGCTTAATTGAGCCTGTTTTTTATGTCTGTTTCTGCGTCGCCATTTGTTGTCACTATAGTGCCTAGATAGCAGAAACTATATACATACGTACTCGACTGGTTGACGTTGCAGCATGATGTTGTAGGTGCTTACGTTGTTAAATCTCATGGCTTAAGGTTTTCTTGATATTTATCTCAAGTCCAACATTGTGCGCTAGTCTTTCTAAGTCTTCTAGCTTTGTCTGCGTGTTGGAGGCTTAGTGCGAGAGTAGACAAATCATATCCGCATAATCGAAATCCTCGAGCAGGTATTTTGAGAGATTTTGAGAATTCAGCTACACTTACGCTCCTGGCTTTTTTTTTTTTTTTGATATGATGCTGTTGCCAGCTTCTGTCCTATTTTCGCTTTCACCAGTATCACTGTAAGGGGAAATACTGTCTGGTTCGTTAAAAATATTTGAATAACTACTTACATGTGTACCATATGATCAAAGTGTAGAAAATTCATTTCTTTACATACTGATCTGTGATTCGTATTGTTGTTGTTGTGAATATTGTTACTTAAGTTGCTTGTAGCAAACAGGAATTTCCGGTAAAAACTTATTTTTGCTCTGCTGGCAACAGTAACAACATAACATCATGAAAAGTATAGGAAAATAAAAGAAAATGGGAAAAATTTTAAAGACAAATTGTAATTCAACAAATTTTTAAAGGAAAAAAAAAAACGTTTTTTTTTCATTTATTTTCTGGCACTTTGCAATGACGTTCGTTACGTTACGGTTATCATTTCTGTTTTATTTAATAATTTTTTTCTGTTAAAATTCTAACAGTTAACATTTATGCAAGTTGACAGTAACTTTTCATTCACAATTTTTCTTTTTAGCTCTTGAAAGAAACTCTTGAAATAAATATTTTTTTCTTTTTCTCTGTTTTTCTATTTTATGTTACTGTGTGCCTGCTGCCTGGCTGGCTGATTTTATGTGGATGCCACTTTAATTTGTGCTGTGCTGACTGGATGCGTGTTGGCTGTCGTGTGTACTGTACAACTGCTCGCTGTGTGGTGGTGAAAATTGAAAAGCTGGTCGTACAAGAGATGAATCGTTTGGGCATGATTGTTGACTTGTCACATGTTTCAGTGCCCACAATGTTGGATGCTTTGGGTTCCTCAAAGGCACCCGTTATATTTTCACATTCTTCCGCACATGCCATATGCAACAGTTCGCGTAATGTGCCCGACCATGTACTACAAAGGATTGTAAGTTTTTAATTTCTTTTCAATTATCCGTTGTTTTCGATTTTTTTCTTTTTCTTTTTTGGGGTTTTTTTTTTTATTATTTTGCTACCAAATGAATATGTTGATTTCATTTTGTTGTATTTTATTTTATAATTTTTATTCCATTTTGGGTACTCATCTTATTTTATTCTTCTTTTTTGGTGTTTTTTGTTTCCATTCAACAAACCGTTTTTTTTTTTGTTTAAATTTATTATTTTTGTTATAATCTTCTTGGTCTTGTGATTCTTTCATTTCTTTCGTTTTTTAATTTCATATTTGAATAATTCCAAGGCTATAAACGGTGGCTTAGTGATGGTTGCATTCTATCCGCATTTCGTTAGTTGTTCTGGACAAGCAACGCTGCACGATGTCGTTGGTATGTAAATTACTTTCAACACACAATCATCTTCTATTTCTTTACTTTTTTTCGTTTTAGCTCTTTTTCTCTCTCCCCTTAAATTCTATTTATAATTGAATACATATTGTAGGGATAGACCAAAAGAGAAATTAAAGTCTTACGAAGTTATTTACAGCAAAAAAAAGAAGAGAATTTAAATTAAAAATAAAATATGTACTCCATACAACTACACTAGTGTTGCAAAATATAGCACTTATGAGATTTTAGTGTGTTTTACAGTTAGATTAGATGCTGTTTTTTTACTCAGCTCTGTACATTTTTATTTGTTTTCAATTATGGTGATGTGCGGCAGTGGTACGGCCGTCTGAACACAGTCATTCGAAAATCTGGCGACCATGATTGGAGCAATTAAGATGTTATTGGCTCTAGTCTGAACAGAAATATTATGAAAAGATCAGAAAATACCAAATGGCCGAGTTTTGAATATTATTTTTAAAATTATTAATTATTTACATACATAACTGATCTTTAAAATCTTTTAGTCAGGATTACGACCTAGTTTCCCACACCACTTGTGTTGTGTAGGAGTTTTTGCCGAATTACTTGTCTTAGAAGATTGTTCCAAAATTTTCTCGAAATCGGTCACTGATCATTATAAGCCTTCAGTCAATATTACGAACTACATAGTTTCTCACACCACTTAGGCTGTGTGTGTGATTATTTTATACATGAGTGGCGGGGCCTACAGTGTAAAGTCAACTGCGAACGACAGTTGTTTGAGAAACTTTTGCATGGCAATTTTTAATTTACTCTCAGGGCTTTTGCCTGATATCTCAGCAGTCGCCGAAGGACTATTTGTTGTTCAAATTTCATTTCATTGGAGATGTCTGACCTGGAATTTGAACCGAGGCCTTATGTCTAATAAGCTACCACACTACCTACTAAACTACGGCAATCTAGTCCTATTCCGGCATGTGATTATAGCTTCTGGTTATCTCTCTACAACCTCGAGAGTCGTCTATGAAGATGTGGATTTTTCTCATATCACCTTTGGCTAGACGCATAATATTTCTCATAAGCCACGGCATAAGGATGTCTATGTTCATTTGTAAATCCACAGGTATGATACTATCAACACTCGGAGACTAAAAGGTATGGAAGCTTTTCATGCGGTGTTCTAAGATCAGTGATATATTATATAGTCGATATATTATATCCATCTCCATTTAAACCAAGGGTCGATGTAGTGAGTTGTTGACAGTCAGAGAAGTGAGTCTCGAAGAGTGCATTCAAAGTGTCAGATTTTATAACATAAGATGGTATTGTAGGTCTCTTTGATAAAATCTTCCAAAACCAACTTGTCTCGGAAGAACTTTCTACATTGCTGCAGAAATCCTTTTGCCTTCCTGATTAACTTTTTTAATCCATTGTATACAGATTTTTATGTGGCTTATTATGGCTTATTTCTTTTGGCCTCATTAACTAAGGCGACTTTATTATTTACATACATACATAATTGGTCATTACAACGCTTCAGTCAGGATTATAGACCTAGTTACTAATTTTCATATTTACGGATAAAAATAGCATTAATTCCGCTTACGAAGATTGTTCCAAAAATTTACTGCGAGATCGGTCAAATTCATACATACATAAATGGTCATTACAACCCTTTTGTCAGGATTACGACCTAGTTTTTCACAACACTTACTATGTTGTGTGTGTTAATTTTATACATAAGTGGCGGGACCTACAGTTTAAAGTCGACTCCGAACGACAGATTTTTGAGAAACTTTTCATCGCAATTTTTATTTACCTCTGCTGACAAGAAGTCGCCAAAGAAATAATTTTCCATATTTCATTATGTTCGACATGTCTGACCTGGGGTTTGAACCGTGGCCTTACGTCTAATAAGCCAACACACTACCTACTAGACGACGACGAATATATCGGTCAAATAGTTTTTGCTAAATCGTGGTCGCTAGGGAAAATGTGATTTCGAGAGCAATGCTTTTTACTTTCTTGCACGTTTTCCTATTTCTTTTCATTTTGTTTGAAGGAAAAGAAGATTTCAACCATAATTCTATGGCCCTAAAGAAAATAAAATCGTGAAAAAATCGTTTTGTTTTCAAAATTAATAAGTATACTAACCCCTTAACATTCTTATTGTAGAGAAAGAGGGAGAGAGAGAGAGAAAGAATATTTTTGTCATAAATAATACAATAACAATGTTTTTTATTTCCTGTTCTCTCTTTTTTTTTCCACAGCCCATATAAATCACATACGAGAAGTTGCAGGCGTGGATCATGTGGGCATAGGAGCCGGCTATGATGGTGTAAATCTGTAAGTTTTACTATACTTTCTGTACTCTACTGTTTGTTGTACTTTTAACGACAATATTTTCATATTCATATTCACATTCATATTTTATTTTATTTTTTTGTGGGTGTTGGAGTTCATTTTTTTCTCTATAATTTTGAATTTTACAATATTTATGCAAATATTGTTATTTTAAGTTGTTGGCAAAAGTTTATTTTACTCTGCTGTACTGTTTTCTTAGTAGTTTGTAAAGAGATTTCTTTTCCTTTCCTTTTTTTGCGTAATATTTTCAATTTAAATACAATATTTCAAGTTGAGATATTCTAAAGTCCTATTGCTTAATACACTTCCTTTTTTTTAAAGGTACACTTATTTGTTTGCTTGAGTTATTTTATTTTTTTTGTTCTAAAAAAAAAAACTAAATTTTCCATAAAAATATTTTCGTAGCCATAGTTTTCTGTTTGTGAGTCCAGATTTCTTTCTTTTTTTTTTCCTTCGCCTTTTTATTGCATGTTTGTAGGAGTACGAAGGAAGTCTTTTATTTTGTTTGCATGTGTATGTGTTGTAAGCGCGTGTATGTAGTACAATATTGTGTGTTGTGTGTTGTTTGTTGCTATAAATTTTCTTTGAATTTCATTTTAGTGTACCCAAAGGACTAGAGGATGTTTCAAAGTATCCTCATCTTTTTGCTGCATTACTAGAGTCTGATAAATGGTCTGAAGAGGATATTGCTAAGCTGGCAGGCAAAAATTTAATACGAGTATTTAAAGAAGTTGAAGCGGTAAGTCACTACAAAACAATGCAAAAAAAACGGTATAAAAAAACGGAAAAAGGAAATCTTTTGCTTATTTCTCAACTAAATTCTAAGAAAATACTCGTCATATTAAAGAAAATATTGTACAATGCAAAATATCTTCGGAAAAACCCAGAAAGAACAGAAGATGAAGAAGAAGGTTTACTTAGGAACACAGTATGTATTGTTGGCTGTAAAAATGCCTGAGATAAGTATTAAACGCAGAAAGACAGGCTGATAGGGAAGGAGAGAGAGAGATTTTTGTTATCATTGTTGGGGCTTAAAAACTATTTTACGACTTTTGCTAATGCCGCTTTAAAATGTGTGTGTGTGTGTGTTTGTATCCACATACTTGACAAACAATCAAACAAATATTCTCCTTTAAATGTCTGATTATATGAATATGTGGCATACATCCATGCAAGAGTAACAGTATAAAGATAAACGGACAGACAGGCAGTCAGACAGTTAGACAGTCATCCAGCCATCTAGCCATCCAACCTTCTCGTCAGATATGCTATACATTTGTGTGATAAATTGCAAAATTAAAAACCATAATAATTCCTAAGCCTTCTTGGAAAGGTAAAATAATACGACAATGCTTGTTAAGTTAAACAATTGCATGCCAAGACGAATAGTTTTCCTTGCTTGCTTTTATTTGTTTCTTAAGCTTAAGTTCTCTTGTTGTGCTACTCTCTTGCAAACTAACAGTTAACCGGTACTTTCCACACACACACACCACTAGATATCTTAAGATATGCCAACTTATATAACCGTTTTGTATATTCATATTCAGTCATGTGTGAGTGGCTTTTATTTTACCAACTTATCTAACAATTTAACATCACAAATGTGGTCAGTTGTTCTAAAGAATGTATTCATTATCATTCCTTTTCCTTCTCAAATGAAAATAATTTTATGTGGTCATACAAAAATACATAATTGGTCATTACAAGCCTTCAGTTAGGAGTACATGTTGCGTGTGTTAATTTTATACATGAGTGGCGGTATCCACTGATGAAAAATATTTCTTTGGCGACTTCCTCTCAGCAGATTTCTGGCAAAAACTCTGAGTTTAAATTAGAATTGCCATGAGAAGTTTTTCAAAAATCTCTCGTTCGACTTTAAACTGTAGGTCCCGACACTTATATATAAAATTAACACACACAACAAAACAAATAGTTCCAAATCACTGCTTCTTGGCGGCCAATTGACATCACCATTTCGGCTAATAAAACGGTCATCAAACGTTTGACGCAATAAATCGATTGGAGCATGAGATGTGTGGCAAGTTGCACCATCCTGTTGAAACCAAACATCGTTCACATCAATACCATGAAGAGTGGGTACAAAAAAGAATCGGTTATCATGGTGCGATAGGTGTCTCCATTGAGCGTAATGATTGCACTGTCCTCATTTTCAAAGACATGTGGGCAAATTATGCCTCCACTCCACAAGCCGCACCAAACAGTCACTCGTAATGGGTGCATTGGGTTCTGTAAGACCACGTCTGGATTTCTGAGCACCCAAATACGGTAATTGTGGTTATTGACGCACCCGTCAAGATGAAAATTAGCTTCATCCGCAAAGATGATTGTTTTTGCAAATTCGACATTATCGTGCCGTTATTCATTGGTCCATCCAGCGAATCGAAAACGAAGCGGATGTTAATGCGGCTTCATGTTTTGAACCAATTGAACTTTATACGTCATGCCGAGATCTTTTTCCAAAATTCGACGTAAACTGGGGTGCGAGAAATGTTCAATTCTTGAGGACGATAATGAGTTGATGTTGGAACTCTCAGCCACAGCTTCGAGCACGCTCATGGCTATGCGCATCAATAATGAAACCAGATTCACAATCTTTAGCAAAATCCTTGTGTATTTTGTATGACATTTTCGTGAAATTTCCGACAAATTGTCTTTGTTTTGAAAATAAATTTCCAATAAATCCCAACGTTGCTCAAGCGTAAATCGATTCATTACGTTCGTGGTGGAGATAATATACTGAATTTTCTGACAGAATAGAGTGACATAAGTATTGCCAGATTCGTAACAAGCGATGGCAGGTTTAGCTTCTCCAAGATGGCCGTTATCAAAGTTCGAAAGTCCCTATTGGAAGACCTGATAGTTATTATGATATAAGCAAACTTCAGTCTATTTTGAACATTATTATTCAAGAATTCATTGAATCAATTTAGTTTATTGAGTATCATTCGTTTATTGCTGAGTAGAAGAGTACAATTTCGAAGGTACATGAATCATTATTTATTTGGTTGCGCTATGGTTGAGTACAAACGTGCATCAAACATGAAGCAAATAAATTAGAGATGTGACGTCATTTGTCACATATCCGTCTGAGAATATGCTTTGAAATAATTTGCACAAATAGCTTCATGTCCTCTCTAACTGTGTTCAAATTATGAACAGTGAAGTGGTTGGGGAATTTGCTACAGTTGCACTAACTTTAAAACCATAGAGTTCGAAAGTATTCTTTTTTTTTTGGAATAGAATTTGAATTTTTAACTATGAAAAGTTAACACAAATGACAATGAAATGGACATGGTTCTCTGTAATAATGGAATGATTTTTTGAATACGTTAAACTGACGTTAATATTGCAAATGTAATCTTTAATTTTCATTTCGGTAGTAGGAGTAGGAATTTCCGCAGTAGGAGTAGGAATTCATTCTTTTCTAAGCCACGTGTAATAAAAACAACAAAAATGATAAAAAAAGAACCACAGCCTTAGCTGCTCTACAAGAAGAATAAGAACAAGAGACACAATTCAGTTTTTTTTTTGATAGTTTTTTGAAGGAAATTCTTTAAGAAAATTCTTAAGAGTTGTTGAACAAAACGAACATGTTTTTTGTTTTCTTTTTTTTTTATCATTTTCTTGTCCTTTGTTTGTCTTTGAAGGACTGTTTTGTTGGTGTAAAAAATGTTGGGTCTGCTTTGCTGACTGTCTGTCCAGTCTAAGTGTAGAGCTCTTTTCTTCAATTCCTTTTAATTTTGTTGCAGTTTGTTGTTGTTGTTGATATTTTCTTTTGGTTGCTAAGACCAACAACTATTAATATTGTTGCTATTGTTGTCTTATTATTAAAATATTACAACATTCTTATTCTTCTTATTATTTTGTAGGTTTGTTTGTGTTCGTTTGTTGTTAAATGGCTGCCTTTTTTTTTGTGCTGTTGAATTCATCTCCGGTAATCATTTAAATTTTTTTTTTGACCAGTTCGTTTTCGTTCTAACGTGCAGGTGGTATTTTCTTCCAGCTTTTCGTATATGTATGGTATGTAAAGGGTGGGCCATGTAAAAGTTTAAATTTAAAAATGCCATGAAACAAAAACTGTTTGAAATTTTGGCGAATTTATTGTTTTGTTGTGAAGCACAATTGTTCCGGTTAGAAATGGAATATTATTTCATTCATATGGTCTGCCACGGCTGGCCTCATAGTACCTAATTCGATCGGACAAATTTTCGTAAACTGTATCGAGTCGAGTCGAGTGTATCGAGTCGGATCTCGGCAATGTTACCACGAATGTTGGCCTTCAAATGCTCCATTGTCTGTGGCTTCAGGGCTAACACTTTTCTTGAATGGCGCCCCACAGAAAATAGTCCAACAATGTCAAATCGCAGCTTCTTGGTGGCAAATTCACATCACCATTTCGTTTAAGTAAACGGCCATCAAATATTTGACGCAATAAATCGATTGTGGAATGAGATGTGTGGCAAGTTGCACCATCCTATGGAAACCAAACATCCTTCACACCGATACCATGAACAGCGGCTACAAAAAAATCATTTATCATGATGCGATAGGTGTCCTCATTGATCTCCATTCATTTTCAAAGAAATATGGTCCAATGATGCCTCCGTTCCACAAGCCGCATCAGACAGTCACTCGTAATGGGTGCATTGGCTTCTATTAAGACCACGTGTGGGTTTTCTGAGCTCCAAATGCGGCAATTTTACTTATTAACGTACCCACCAACATGAAAATCAACTTCATCCGAAAAGATGATTTGTTTTGGAAAAATCGATATCATCGTGCAGAGTATCATTAGCCCAATAAATCCCATTGTTGCTCAAGCATAAATCGATTCGTTACGATTCAGTGGAGATAATATAATGAATTTTATGACAGAATAGAATGCCATACGTATTGCCAGATTCGAAATAATTGATGGTTCAAATTTAAACCAATAGAGGGCCCACCCGATATATGCCTGTTGTGTTGTGTCCGTGTAGGTGTAGGAGTAAGCATACAATATATTTGTGCCTGGCTGTGTATGTGTGAGTGTTAAAAGGGATTTAGCCATTTTAATTTCTATGCTGTTGTAATATTTTCTCTTTCCTGTTGGCAAGTGTTGTGTGCTTTTCGGGACCCTTTTTATAATTTTTGTGTGTGTGTGCGTTATTATTCATTATAAAAGTGTCTACTTTGCTTTGGTTTTTAAAAGCATTTAAAAAGCCATCCAACACATTATTCTATTTTATTATTATTTTTATTTGCCGTTTCCATTTTCTTCGTTGTTGGTTCCCATGACATATTTCAGATTTTTTTTATTGGATTGAAAATAAAAGAAAAACAGGCAATAAGTACCAGACAAAATAATAAAAAGCAAAACGAAAAAGCTTAATGGATTAGATTGATAATTGTTTTTATGTGTATATGTTTCAAAGAATAATATAAAAATAATTTTAATTTTTATTTTCCCTTTTTAAAGGCTCAGTTTGATTGAAAAAAAAAAAAATGTAAAAAAAGGAAAAAGAAATCAAATTATTATCGAATTTATTTTAATTGAAGAAATTTCTTAATGATTATGGATGTTAAAGTAGAATTATTGTGTGTATATTGAGAATAAGATTAAAAGCCAAAAGGCTCAATCAATTTGAAATGTGAAATTTAATTGACAAGGTCCAGGGCAATGTAGAATAATTGTGTTTTTTTCTTATTTCATATAAAGTACATAAAAATTTACTTTTCGAATTGCAGACATTTTATTAAAAGTAATTAAAAACATTTGGCTTTTATAGGGCAAATAAAATTACCCGTTTTATAGTTAGCGTAAGAAAAAAAATTTGAAACTGAAACTGGCAATAATCGTGACATAATTATCTGCATTTGCATTTTATTTTTATGCAAAAAAAAACAAAAAAAAAATTAAAATAATTTAAAATCTTTCTACAGTAAGCGTCAAAAGAGACTGTACACTAAGGAAAAAATTCTAATTCTTCTTGGTGAAGTCGCTGTGGTCTAGTAGTTAGAGTGTTGGCTTATTAGACGTGAGGCCTCGGTTCAGGCATCCCCAACTAAACGAAATATGACAAAATATTTCTTCGGCGACTTCCTCCCAGCAGATTTCTGGCAAAAACTCTGAGAATAAATAAAATTGCCATCAAAAGTTTCTCAAAAATCTGTCGTCGACTTTAAACTGTAGGTCCCACCACTCATGTATAAAAATTAACGCTCACAGCATAAGTGGTGTGAGAAACTAGGTCTTAATCCTGACTAAAGGTTTGTAATGACCAATTATGTATGTATATTTTTTAATGTACAGTTTCTTTTGACGCTTATTGTATATTCCACTAAAAACAAAAAACAAAAAAAAAAACAAAAAGAGTTGACAAAGTGTGGGAGGTACGTACAATTGCCAGCATTAAGATGCAAATTTAAGAAACTGACAATATCACCACGATAATTTTAACACTTAAAACGAAGCGTAACCCCATTATATAATGCTAAAATGGCCTAAAAATAAATATGGCAAGCAAAAAACGATTAAGAATAGAAAATTTTCTATGAAAATTACAATATTAAACTGAATGACTTGAAGAAAAACTGTCTTGCTAAAAAATGAATAAAAAAAATGTTCCGTCATAGCTGTTGCCTTTTCGCTTTGCGCTTCGTAAATATGCAAATCACATTAAGATTCACTCATACATACACTACACACCCAGGGTAGCTAAAGAAGGAAACAAAGAATAAGGAAAAGTTTTTCCTTTAACCGCATTTAGACATTTAACAGAACAGCCTTTGACAGAATAGCAGAAGCTAGTAAAACCCAACAAAATGACAATTTATAATTTCATTTCCTAGCAACACACTGGTCTCAACTCATCAAAATTCTTTACGTTGATAAAGAAACGATTACGCAGAAAGGCCACAGTTGGTCTTGATTTGCTGTTAAAATGTTATGAAAAGGAGACGTTTTTTTTCCTTCTCGTTTTTTTTTTTTCAATAAAAATTTGTGAAAATGTGTAAATGGAATGGGAAAATAATTTTTATGTTAAATGGCAGTAACAGATGTATTGTAGTGAAGAGAAAATAAAATTTAATAAAAATGTTTATTTTTATAGAAAAATAAAACACATGACACACAGTACTATTGGCCTCTTGCAATAACTTCTAGGCCATGTAGAGCCCATGAAATGTGAGTCAAAAAAAAAAAAAGATAAAATTAATTTAAATAGTCTGAAATACTTGAAGAACTAAATGAGGAAAACATTTTAATAATAACGGAATTTGGCTTACTTTTGGGACATATTTCTCCTGTAGGCAACTGTTTTGTCTCTTGTCTTCAAATTACCAAAATTCTTTTGATGAACAAATTCTATTATTCTCTCCTTAAATTCGATACAATTTTTCATCTCTTATTTGGTTTCTTCAGTTTAAACGTTGCCTAGCTACACCAGACTAAACTCCATATATTGGGTGCGCCATCTATCGATTTAAATTTGAACCATCCGTTATTTCGAATCTGACAATACTTCTCAGACATTCTATTCTATCGCAAAATTTTGTATATTATCCCCACTGAACGTAATGAATCGATTTACTTTTGAGCAACGTTGGGATTTAATGAAAATTTATTTTCAAAGCAAAGAAAATTGCTCGGAAATTACACGAAAATGTCGTACAAAATTTGGTCACAGTGTCCGGTATACACAAGTTCATTACTAATGTTCGTGAAACTGGTTTCATTGTTGATGCGCCAAGATGTGAGCGTAATTGTACAATGTGTACGCCCGAAACTATCGAAGGAGAATTCATCGACTTCAACTCGTCATGGTTCTCAAAAATTGAACATTTCACGCATGAATTTTGTGTAAATATCTCGGTATGACACCTTACAAAGTTCAATTGGTTCAAGAGTTAAAGCCGCATGAGCATCGGCTTAGTTTTCGCTTTGCTAGATGGGCAAACGGCAAACTACACGATGATGTCGATTTTTCCAAAGAAAAAATCAAATTTTCGGAAGAAGTTCATTTTCATGTTGGTGGCATAATTGCCCTATTTGTGTGTCAGAAAACCCACACGTGGTTTAACATAAGCCAATGCACCCATTAGGAGTGACTGTTTGCTGCGACTGGCGGAGCGGAGGCATTATTGGCCCATATTTCCTTGAAAATGAGGACGGCACAACCATTTTATTGTAACCGCTCTTCATGGTATTGATGTGAACGATGTTTGGTTTCAACAGGATGGTGCAATTTGCCACACATCGATTTATTTCGTCATACCTTTGATGGCCGTTTAATTACCCGAAATTGTGAAGTCAATTGGGCGCCAAGAAGCTACGATTTGATACCGTTGGACAAGTTTCTGTGGGGTGCTATTAAAGTAAACTGTTATGCCGACAAACCAGAGACAATTGAGCATTTAAAATCCAACATTCATGATGTCATTGCCGAGATAGGAACCCATAAACTCGAAAAAGTGTAAGAAAATTGGTCCGATCGAATGAGGTACTGTGAGGCCAGCCGCGGCAGCCATATGAATGAAATAATATTCCATTTCTAATCGGAATAATTGTACTTCACAATAAAAAAAAAAATAATGAATTCGGCAATATTTCAAATCGTTTGTGTTTCATGGCATTTTTAAATTCAAACTTTTAAATGGCCTACCCTAGATCTATAATATAACCACATTGGAGGTGACTTACATATGTATATCGCATGGATTTGTTCAGAGACATGTTATTATCCAAGCTATTCCTACAGATCGACCAGCGCCAAGGCAGTTAGCGCCCACGCTAGTCCAGTAAGCACTGTGTTAAAATTTTAAAAAATTTCATAGCACGTGCCAAACAATAGATATTTCAGGAGCTTTTATAATGGCAAAGCAGTGATACTCCATCACGTTTCTTTTCATTTGTGCAATATTTTCATTAGTTCTTGAGGCAATGGTGCGTTGAAAGTTTTTCCAGCATTCTTTGAAGAGCAGGGTACCCTTTTTATTTTTTTGCATAAACTCAACAGCTAAAAATCTGGTGTGATCAAATGTCTAGTACGAGTGGACCAATGACAAACTATAAGCGATTCTTTCTTTTCTAAACAGACCTCCAATTGCTCTTAAACCACATGCCTTAAATTAAATTTGTGGCTAACAGGTTAAGGAGGGCTATGTATGTGATCTTTACTAAATGTAAGAGGATAGTAATGCGACCGGATGGCAGCTACTAACCACTATACAGTATATGGTAGTCAGCAGTTGGAATAAAAAGTTGGTTTCAGTATCACTGAACTAAAACGATTTGCGTAGAAAATTCGCTCTTCACGGTTTTATTTTATACCACATGCCACCCTAGTCTCCATACAGCCTCAAAGAGGGCAATTTTTGATTAACAGCCTGACGCACGTCTGCCAAGTTTTAAGTTCGAATGCCTGCAAGTGTTTATTGTTTAACAACAAGCAAACTTTTTCTGAAATTCAATTAAAACGTCAAGTTTTTTTATATCGCCCTCAACCCCCAAAACTTTATGCCCTCCATTAATTAAGAAATAACGCGTCAAATTATAGCGAAACATTTCCATTTTTGATTCATAACTTTTGAACTTCTTTTTTTTTGTTTTCCATCTTTCTTTGGATTACAATTTCAAATTCAAATTGAACAAATTTATAGGCTTTGGCTGTATGCGGGAGAAAGTAAGTGTAAATTAATTAAAGGCCTTAATTTGGATTTTTCTGTTATTTTTTTGAAAAAGGCTGTCATTGACACAGTGTCTCCACATAAAGGCATTTTATTTTTAATTGTAAAAACGAAACGAAATTCTTTTCAATTTTTTATTAAAATTCTCTTTCTTTTTTACGTTTGTTTTTCTTATAAAAAATTGCAAGAGCTAGGGTGAGGCATAATGGCATCATTAGAGATTGTAGAAAAAGTTCGAAATTAATAACAGACGACGCCTAATGATTATTGTTTTATTTGAATTTCATATTCGAAATTGTATGCCAAGCAGAAAATAACAGAGCCACGCAAGAAAGCATCGTGTTGGTAAGGACAAGGAGGCTTAAGTCGTGTTATGGCAAGAAAAAAAATATTTTTTAAAACACAGGCAAAGAGTTAAAATTAGTCTAAAAATTAAGAGTGAGGGAGAGAGAGAGCGAAGGGGGAGCGAAAATTAAATTCATTTCTCCTATGCAGAATGAAAAATTAAAAATTTAAATCCGTAAAAAAATTTCTCCCAAAATGTCTTTGCAAATGTTAGTCATTTTGGCATGTGTATGTGTGTGTGTGTGTGTGTGAAATGGTGAGAGTAGGTTACAAAGTCACTAGAGCAGTGAACATTAATTAGTTTTTACCACTTGCTTTAGTAATAAAGGCAATAAATTGTTTTTTTTTTTCTTTTTGGTTTTTGGTTTTTTCCTTCCCATCGTCTTTCGTTTTTGCTTTGCCTTCATTTGGTTGAGAAGGCAAAGTCGGTTATAATCAACAGAAAACATGTGCATCAGCCATGCCTTAATGTTTTTTTGCCAAAAAAAAAAAAACAATAAAAAATTAAATGAAATAAATTAAAAAAAAAGAACAGCAGCCATGAAATTGTAAATTTTTTTTTGTCGGAACTCATCATCTGCACAAGAATATAATTTTCCATAAAGGCTTGCATAATAAACGGATCTTTAGTTTTTATAGGTACCTTGCTCTACAAAAGTATGGCATGTCAGAGAGAGAGAAAGTGTTCATAAGTGACGTAGTGCGAGAAGAAAGTAGCGAAACCGTTAAAAAATAGCTACTAACTCATAAACTCATAATTAAAAATGCAAATGCAATGAAATGATCTAAAAAGAGATGAAGAGAGGAGGAGCTGACGAAATATTTTTAGAATGTAAATCATCTTCTCGATTTAAAAACAGAAAAAGGGAAACTAGAAAGAAAATTTTATTTCATGGTGAAAGAATCGTTAACGCTAAGCAAAGAAGAAGAAAGTGAAATTCATTAGGAGCAGAACTTCAGCTGACAAAGAAGAGGAACAAGTTTTAAGACAGTCTGCCATAATTGAAGCCGACAGAATGGAAGGGAAGAATACTGTAGTGGAATAATATTTAAATTTAGTACGTTCATCCCGAACGTAACCCAAAATTTCTCCAGAGTAAAGAGCATTTTAAATAAATTAAACGGAAGCAGATGAACTCCTTGTGCTCTCACCTAGTAAGCCACAATACTCTGGTCATTAGACTATGGCGAAAACCCGTGATTTTGGTTTAAATCTGAACAATTAAATCTCATATGTATTGCTAAGGAACAGGTCTTCACGATTATATCGATTTGTTTAAAAAAAGTCATTACGACATAATCAAGTTCAAATGAATCCAATTCATCCATAGGGGGATTAAAAGAGAGTATTACAGTAAAGGTATCCAACGTAATACAAATTACATAATAATTAGTGTTGCCTTGCACACTACTCCTACGATGGCACTGGAAATAAATTTGGGCCACCCACCGCTTGATATATATTGTAGGGGTGTGGCGGCTGGGATTGGCAGGCATCTCTGGGCGACTGGACAATGGCGTGGATCAGACACTGGTCACTCGAGCATCCTGGAGCATTTAATACTATCGGGGACATGTGATACCGCAATATGACTTCTCAATGAAATTCAGGATGACCAATCCGGATAAAGGAGTCTGGAGAAATGGTGCTGTGCACCTAGTAAAGAACTCCGTGCAAATCTTCACTAATGGATTCAAATTAAAAGGAACCATTGGTAGCGGAATTTACTCCGAATCGATCGGTATGGTCGAATCTATAAGGCTGCCGGATTACAGTAACGTTTTTCAGGTGGAAATTATGGAAACAGCACCATACTCTCCGATAGCCAAGCGGCTATTAGGGCAGTGGGCTCCAACGTGATGAACTCCAGGACGGTCTACGGCTGTCGCAAACACGTAAAAAGGGTAGCGGAAGGCCACCCAAATTCTTGCCTATTGAAGTACCTTTGGAGGCTTGTAAGCTCATGATTGACAATGCGTTCACTGACTAAGTCAACCGCATTTGGGCGTCTTCGGATAAGGGCAGAATGACGCAGAAAATCTGGCCAAGGCTGGATGGAAAGGCGCACTGTAAGGCTGCTTCAACTCCAAACAAGCATGCTCAGTGTAGTTGGCAGAGTTGGGACGAGTCATTGCATAATGGGTACGCACGCAAAGCGCATTGGTCTGGGACACCTTGCAAATGATTTCTGTAGAAGCTGCAGAGATGAGGAAGAAGATGAGACTGTTCTTCACTTACTGGAAACATGCCCGGCACGATGTCAAAGGAGAAAGAGACATCTTGGTGACTACTGCATCGATGATCTAGACGATTTATTCACCAGATCTAGTCTCCAGTCTAATTTGTCTTGTATGTGAGCTAAAGGAACAATGAAATTTACAGCGATTGAAAAGCTAAAAAAGATTGGAAAATAGTTGAAAGCATTTTCTATTAAATATGTGAAGCTGATAAGTTTAAAGCGAATCGAATCCATATTGATATGAATAAAGCTGTCGTAAATCAATGGCAAAGGTGCTATTGCTTTAAGATAATATTTAATTACAGAGTTAATTACACTCATGAGTATTAATATTCTAAATATCATATCGTAGCGAAGTCGCGTAGTCTAGTAGGTAGTGTGTTGGCTTGTTAGACGTAATGCCAGGGTTCGAGCCCCAGGCCAGACATCAAAACAAAATACAAAAAGTATTTCTTCGGCGATTTCCTCTCAGCAGATTTCTGGCAAAGACTCTGAGAGTAAATAAAATTGCCATTAAAGGTTTCTCAAAAAATCTGTCGTTCGGAGTCGACTTTAAACTGTAGGTCTCGCCACTTATGTATAAAATTAACACACACAACATAAGTGGTGTGAGAAACTAGGTCAATAATCCTGACTGAAGGGTTGTAATGACCAATTATGTATGTGTATGTATCATATCGTAGAGAATAATTTTACCATAGTTTGTCCATAGATTGTCCTCAATTCTTTGTGGCATGATAATGATAATGATGATGATGGAGCAGCAAAATATTTTTGTTTGTTTTTGGCATTCAAATTTCAATTCTTTTTCTCCGGTTTTTTTGTTTTTCTTTTTTAATCATATGGCCAACTGTATGCAGTACTTCTTTACAGCCTCTATACTTGTAAACTCATATGTTTTTATGACCGTTCCTCTCTCTCTGTCTATGGAGGGCATCTTTACAATAAGTTTTTGGTAGTAGTAGCAGTCGCAACGAGGCGAGTCGAGTCGAGTATGAGCCAGAGGATGAGAAACATAAAAAATAAAAAGGAAAACGTTTGGCTCTTCATTATTAAAATCTACTGCAGTATGATGACTCTCTTTATGTCCTCGTAAAGTTTTGCCTTGAGTTTGCACTTTTTCCACACTTGTCGGTATATGAGCAATATGAGCATTTTATTTTTTATTCGTTTTTATTTTTGTTGGCAATAAAAAGTTAAAATGTACCGAAAATTTGTTTAAGTGTAAATTTTAAAACACGGGGTTATAAAAAATTTATGCATTTTTATTATTTTAAACCCGTTGTAATGAATTAAAATGAACGAAAAGAAAGGAAAAGAACAGAAAAATGAAATTCATTTCACAAGCTGTGTGGCAAAGAGATATTCCTTTACGGTTTGCAGAACGTTTTACATGTTTTCAGTTCAGTTTTCTCGTATTTATTTATCACCGTTTTATGGATGAGAAATGTTAAATAATAAATAATAAATGTGTGACCCGCTTTTTTTGTTTTTTTTTTTTTGCTAGCAAACTATTATGCTGGCAAGATCTTGAACAGCAGCAGCTCGCGGTGAGAAGCAGTTTATAATTGTTTTAAAAAGAAAAACAAAAAAAAAAAAAACAGTTGAAATGAAATACGAATAGAATTTATGGTTATATATGGCGTACGAGCACAGCTTAAACATATTCATTGAAAAAAGAAATTTAGAAAAAGACAAGAAATATGATGAGTTTTTAATTCTTAAATTTATTTTAATTGTCGACTTTTATTTCACTGCCTTCCAAGTAAAAATCCCTGATGGTAAAGCAGAGAAACATATTACCACACTAAGAAAAGAAATGGTCCGGAAGCCCTTATCTGTTGAAACTTATTTCAACAATCATTGGAAATATCTGCCGTGTATGTATAATAAGTCATTACAACCCTTCAGCCAGAATTACAACCCAGCTTCTCACGTCACTTTATGTTGTGTGTGTTGACTTTATACATGAGTGGCGACAACTACAGTTTAAAGTCGACTCCTATCATCAGATTTTTAAGACGAAGAAATTTCAACGAAGAATTTTTTTTCGTACATACATACATACATACATAATTGGTCATTACAACCCTTCAGTCAGGATTTCGACCTAGCTTCTCACACTACTTATGTTCTGTGCGTTAATTTTATACATGAGTGGCGGGACCTACAGTTTAAAGTCGTCTCCGAACGACAGATTTTTGAGAAGCTCTTCATGGCAATTTTCTGTACTCTCAGAGTTTTTGCCAGAAATCTGCTGAGAGGCAGTCGCTGAAGAAATATTTTTTTTTTTCATATTTTGTTTTGATGCCTGACCTGGGATGCGAACCCGGGCTTTACGTCTAATAAGCCAACGCACTACCTACTATTTCGTATTTCGTTTTAATGTCTGAACTTCAGACGGAGGTGGTGGTAATACAGAATTATTGGGGTCTCCAAGCGGAACGTCACCATACTTTCTGATAGCCAGGTGGCTATCAAGGCTCTGAGTTCTAACGTGATGAACTCTAAGACGGTTTACGGCTGTTGCAGATATCTCGACAAGATAGCGGAACAATATGATATCCATATCGTAAGGGTACCGGGGCACAGTGGTATTCCGGGTAACTGCAGATGTGATGAACTTGCCAGGCGGGGCACAACCATCGAGCTCTCCGATGAATTCTCGAATCTGGGATCCCTATGAGGACGTGCAAACTCATAATTGATAATGCGACAGGTGGGCAGCGTCGAACACGGGTAGAACGGCTAGTAAAATCTGGCCAAGGCTGGATGAGGGGTGCATAATGAGTCTACTTAAACTCCAAAGAGGCGCGCTCAGTGTAGTTGTCGGTGTCATTACGGGGCATTGCATTATGGGTACGCATGCGAGGCGCATTGGTCTATGACACCTTTATAACGACTTCTGCAGAAGCTGCAGAGATGAGGAAGAAGAGGAGACTGTCCCTCACCTGCTGGGTACATGCCTGGCTCTTTGTCAAAGGAGAAGGAAGTACTTGGGTACTTACTACATGGACGATCTGGTGGAACTGTCAAGAATTGACATTGGCAGCTTAAATCGCTACATCAGGAGCTCCGAGTTGTTTCGAGACTAGGGGATAGCGGATAACTGTGGTAGCACAATGGGCCCAATGCGGCCTAAGTGAGTCAATCCAAATTTTTCTTGGATGGGCAGACACCTCTACCTACCTACCTACCTCCCTACGTCTGGAACCGTGGCTTCACGTCTAATAAGCCAACATACTACCTGCTATACTACGGTGATTTCCTTACCTTAGGTTGACGTTGTCGTATCCATGTAACTTTGATTTAGGCGTCATTAATTAATTTTACAGTACAAAGCTCTAATGGCACTTCTGGTATGAAGAACCCAATAGTAACCTTGTAGCCAATGGGACCTTTGAAATTTACCCTGATGGCTCAAAGATAAGTTGCAAGTATTGGCTGATATGAAACTTTCTTATAGGCTGCCTAAACACTGCAGTGTTTTCCAAGCAGCGCTCATGGCAATTTTGAAAGCGGCGTAATTCTTTTTGTTTGGCGGCATTTTCCTTGAAAATCTTTTGATTCTTCACCTTGAATAGTTAGACTGCCATCTAGTCCCTAACGAACGTAGTTTCAAAGTTCGTTCTTGTCAATTAATGCCGAGAATATCTCAGAGAAATTTCGAATCATTCAAAGGTAACTCTTAAATGGGTTACGGGATACAGTGATATTGTTGGAAATTGCATTGCTGATAAGTTGCCTTGCTTGAAGTCCCCGTAGTGTAGTAGGTAGTTTGTTGGCTTATTAGATGTGAGGCCATAGTTCAAAACCCAGGTCAGACATATCCAACGAAACGAAATATGAGAAAATATTTCTTCGGCGACTTCCTCTCGACAGATTTCTGCAAAAACTATGAGAGTAAATAAAACTTCCATGAAAAGTTTCTTAAAAAATCTGTCGTTCGAGTTCGACTTTAAACTGAAGGCTCTTTGCGGAACTAGCAATCACTGGTATGTTACAGGGCATATGTATTCCGGTTGCTTTGGTTAATTGGGATATTGTTCACTCCCATGGCCAAAAGGCATGCCGAAAGACTATCACAATGGGCCTAAATGCTGGCCTAAGGGGCACCTCTGCCTTCATGGCGGTCCACTACCTAACGTAACCTAAACCAAGCTCTACTACTTATTTATTTAATGCCGTTTCAACGATTCTTTGAGTAGATATAAGACGAATGGCTTGGAGATATTCATTTGCCTTTTTGATACAAAATGTATGAGTTATCTGACGTGTTATCTTTGAAGTCAGTTCATCAAAATATGTTAAAAGAACCAAATTAAGCTACATTTTGTGTGTTTGTTTCTATTGCTAGTTTATGTATGCATTTTACTGATATTTTCCAAATATCTAACGTCATGCATGCATAAAACGTTGATTTCTAAATGGAGACTTTGAAATTCAAAAGCATTTTATTTCATATTTAAAGCAGTTTACATAAGAAATCTCCCATCAATGTTAAAAACCTTGACAAAAACAATTTCAAAGCAACCGGTGTTTAAAGTGCGATTATGGCGATGATGATGATGTGCATGAGATTTTGTTAGCATTTGCAAGATGCTGGAATAAACAGTTTCGATTTAAATTACCATTTACAAGAGTCTACTTTAAAGGTTGTAAATATTTCTCTTAAAAATTGTGTGAAAAATACATTTTTGCATACATTTATTGCCACTTCTTTATACTTTTCTTATGCTCAATTTGAGTTTTTCCTTTCTGTTTGTTGGAAAACCACTTAAGAGCATCATCAGCATCATCATCGCCATTGTTTTTGTGTCTCAGACCACTTATGTAGTGTCTTATAGTCTACGGGTCTGTCTACATGGAAGTGAAGGATAAACCTCCCTCTAAAGGGGATGAAAAGTGAATAAACCAACAGCAAAGAAAGTCAGATGAGCGAGCATAAATGCAGCTGCAAGAAAAGCGGTAGCACACGTCTATCTAGTTTTTGTTCTTTCCTTGTTTTTTTTTTCTTTTTCGAGAAAATATGCAGGAAAATATTAAAAGCAGTTAGAAAATTTGAAAATTTTTCTTTTCACCATAAGACAAGGCATGCATGAACACAATGACATACTGCTGCAAAAACTCCATAATAATACGGGCATAACCAAATGAAATCCTTACAATTGTGCAAACATTTCAAACTCTTTTCCCTCGCTTATACCGTTGAAAAACATTGAAAATAATATTAACAGTTCTGTTGAAAATTATGGCATTTGACAGTTTTCTCTTCTCTTTTACTTGTTTTATTCGTTTTCTTTTTTTAATAACTATCGGGCTATCGGGATGGTATTGAAAAAAGAGAAAAAAATTGTTCTGCAACAAGCAGCCAGTTTGATTGTAATCCTTTTTTTATGGGGCAAATAAAATTTTATGCTGTACTTAAGGTTTATCGCACGTACTGTAATCCAGTGACACACGGACTAAGAAACACTCACACAGTATAAGGCAATGCAACAAAACCATTTACAAGGCAACTCTTTTGTTTCACATTTCATTTCTTATATACTAGGTGGCGCAAAAGTAAACTTCCGACGTTTTTTGGCTGTAATTAAAAAAAAAATGAAAAACTTTGATTCTTCTTGTGGATTATTTTTATTTGGTCTTTTAATTTTTTTACATCAAGTCAAGAATATGATGTCATGTAAATGGCCGCCGCCACAGTTGGTTGTCATTTGAGCCCTTTTTATGGCATTTTCCATCACTTTAGCCAAAACTTCCGGCGATAGGTCCTCACATTCTTGACGGATATTGTCTTTAAGAGCTGCAAGAGTCTGAGGCTTGTTGACATAAACCCTCGACTTCAAAAAGCCCCACAAAAAGAAGTCTGGAGCGGTCAAATTAGGCGATCTTGCTGACCAGTGCAAACCGCCAAAACGGGAGATTAGGCACCCGGGAAATGCATCCTTCAGCATATCGGTTGTGGGACGTTGCACCGTCCTGTTGGAACCACATGTTTTCCAATCCCAATTCATCAAGTTGCGGCGAAAAGAACTCGTTGATCATTGCTCTGTAGCGCTCACCATTCACAGTAACCGTTTGACCCGCGACGTCTTCGAAGAAAAAAGGTCCGATGACTTCTCCAGCGAAAACGGCACACCATACAGTGACTTTGAGCGGGTGTAATGGCTCTTCGTGGGTTACACGCGGATTTTCAGTGCCCCAGAAGCGTAAATTTTTCTTATTTACGTACCCGCTAAGATGGAAATTGGCCTCATCACTCATGATTATTTTTGATGAAAAATCATCTTCCTCTTGGTGGCGATTAAGGATGGCTTGAGCGTATGTTAGACGCGATTGGCGGTCAGCAGCTAACAGCTGATGCACCGTCTGGACTTTGTACGGAAACATCTTCAAATCTTGTACCAAAATTCGCTGTAAAGACCGTCGACTGATACCCATTTGCGTGGCACGTCGTCTGGTCGATGTCGACGGCGCTTCCATGACATCCTCGGCTACAGCAGCAATATTCTCTGCAGAACGGCTACTCCGGGGTCTCCTACGCCTGGCAGCATCTCGTGTTGTGCCAGTCTCTTCGAGGCGAGCGGCTAAACGTCGCAGTGTTTCACCAGTAGGCGTTGGACGGCCAGGAAATCTGCGACGAAATTCACGTTGTGCCAAAGTCACCGACCGATTATTGGTCAAATAAATAGTCAGCAATATTCGGCGTTCTGGAGCAGTGTAGCGTAACATTGTTTATTAATGTGTATTTCGCATGTGTTTACTACACAAATGTCAAAACAGAACTGACATTGGGGGCCAATCGCGAAATTTATAGCATTTTCTGATAGGAGGATTACTTTTGCGCCACCTTGTACATATGTACATACACAGAGGGTATGTGAAAGGACATGGGAATATAAGCAAATATGGTATGTAAGTGAGTGAGTGTTTTCATATTAAAGTTAATAAAAAACAGTTGAAACGAAAACAGAAAAAAGAAAAAACAATAAGATGACGTAGTAGCAGTAGAGGACAACAATTACATTCAGTATGGAAAAGAAAGGGGAAAAAAAAAAGAAAAGTAAATTGAAGAATGAATCAAAAGAGATGAAATAAAATACTTGAGTCTCATTTCTGTTTAATTTACATTCTCAAGATTTTCTTATTTTTTTTTACTCTCTCCACTGACTGGCTTTTCATTTTACTAAACATTGTTGTTGCTTACTATTGTTGCTGCACTGCAGTACCAGTTTGTCTGTCTGTCTATTCGTCCGTCCGTTACAGTGAAGTTTATTAAATGAACGTGTATTTATTTATTCCATTCATTTCGTTTTACTTTTCATCTTTATTTTGTTCGTTTATTTGAAGAGGATTTTCATATTTATTTGCCTTTTTATTGTTTCAAGCATTAAATGAAAACAATCTTTTGAATAAATGACTGGAAAGAATTCTCAGAAGCAACAATAGCAGCAGCATCAACAGCAGGGGAATATTTTCGCATTATTTCTTGTTGCATTTTATTTACATTTCGTTAGTAAGAACGAGGGTTGGAAGTTTCTGTTTCATATTCTTCGGTGTTATCAGACTCTACATTATTTCTCACTTAATTTCGATTCAAATTTAGGTGTTGTAAGTAGAAAAGATGATGACTTCAAAAACCAATGCTCATAGCAAAACGAATATAAAATGCTGCCGAACGGCAGAGACATTGGCCCAAGCGGTCTCCAGTGTTGTAAATTGGTGGCAACACAGTATAACGTCTACGCAATGCTCAGTGCAAGCTTTACAGCACTTGATATTAAATCGACCAGCTATAAAAGGCCGAATCATGGTTAAAATTTTTGTTGGAAATGAAAACATTGTGTGTGAAGTCGCCGTAGTCTAGTAGGTAGTGTGTTGGCTTCATAGACTGAAGGCCCGAGTTCGAATCCCAGGTCAGACATCAAAACGAAAATATGAAAATATTTCTTCGGCGACTTCCTCTCAGCAGATTTCTGGCAAAAACTCTGAGAGTAAATAAAATAGCCATGAAAAGTTTCTCAAAAAACTGTCGTTCGGAGTCGACTTTAAACTGTAGGTCCCGGCACTCATGTATAAAATTAACGCACACAACATAAGTGGTGTGAGAAGCTAGGTCGTAATCCTGACTGAAGGGTTGTAATGACCAATTATGTAGGTTAGGTTAGGTTAGGTTAGAGGACGTGTACTTGTCAACTGTGACAAGTACAGTACCCGGAGGTCGAACTGACCCATTGTACAACGTCCTAGCTTCTCACACCACTCGTGTTGTGTGCGTTAATTTTATACATGAGTGGCGGGACCTACAGTTTAACTTACTTACAATTATGTAAGTATGTATGAAAACGTTGTGTAAATTTCTGATTTTATAGGGTACTTGGGATTTTGACCGACATCGACATCAAATCCCTGGAAGCTATCATACAGCTTTACGTACATGGGTGTATCCATGTAGAACAGAGATCAGCAATGAATCGTTTTTTCGCTACTCATTCGTACTCACTACAACGTTGACTTATAAGTACAGGTTGCAATAAGTATGCGTACAACTTTGACATCAAACTCATACCATTCATACTACATGTTTGATTCATACTTATAATATTTATAAATGATTCGATTTACAGTCTTAGTTATTGTTGCATTTACAAAAAAAAAAGAAAAAAGATACATAAGCAATAAAGACAGAGTAGTAAGCAAAGCAAACACACAACCATTTAGTGAGTATTTTAGTGTTCGTACGCGGTTCATACCTATTTTGCGATTCGTGTATATGTTGAGTTATGGAGAGTCGAAATCAACAACATCATACGTGTTGTTAAGTATGAATATAATGAGTACTTTTCACTTTGAATATGAGTAGAGGTTCCTTGATACTAAAATGAGTATGAATGCGTATAAATGTCAGATTTTAGTTTTTTGAATACTCATTGCTGATCTCTGATGTAGAATTACTCTCGCACTTGCTAGTGCTGTGTTAAATGCTGTAATAAACTTGTATTATGTTAGGTCGAAGTGGTAGCTTTGATTACCAAAGCTCACTTGAACACACATAGCGGCCTGTTGTGATGCCACAGGCAAGCGTAGTCCATGTACTGACCGAATTCCACCAAACTAAAAAAGAAGTTGGCTGCACATTAAAAGCACGACTAGCCTACCCTGGAAAACTAGTCTGAGAGTTTAATAAACGAAGCTATATCCTTGACATCAAAGGATGATAACTCCTTTAAGCTCACAAGAAATGGAGAGCCAAATAACCTAAATCTGCACCTCGCAAGAGATGGACATTGACAAAGGAAGTGCATAATAGTACCCTTTTCTTCAGCAGATCTATAGACACGGCAGAAGTCGTTAGATGGGAGCTGCAGTCTTTCTGCGTGTCTTCCCCTAACACAATGACCTGTAAGCAAAGCCACTGTGACCGAGATGATACTACGATCAAGCCCGAGTAGTTGGTTGTGGCGCCTTTTATCCATCGAGAAGGCTGGTCTGGCAGTGGAGCAAGATTCTTCATTGAGCCAGGATAGGTGGGTGTCCCGAAAGAATTTCTGCTCAATGGCATACCCGAATCGATTGACGAAGGTTCCGGAAAGAGTGCACCAGCTCTGATGAGCTAGTCGGCCCTGGTGTTGCCCGGAATTTTACTGTGCCCAGGAACCCAGACAAGTGAGACACGGAAAGGCCCAGACAGAACGTCGAGACAGCGGCGACACTCCCTAACGCGCCTAGAGTTAATCATAACGCTTGACAGAGATCCTATAGCAGCCTGACTAACAGAAAAGATTGGGATGCGGGTAAAAGGAGCACCGTTGATGAGGAATAAACATGTATAATTTGTGTTAGATCTCTCCTTGGATTCCATATCTGTTTGATATTTTCGAAATTGTAAGCATTGACGTACTACGTATTGCTAATTTTTATATTCTGGGTCAAGTCGCAGTCGTTCTGATTTTTTAAAGGCTGTAGTTGGCGTTTCAGAGACCTCAATCTATTTAGTAGTCTTCATAATATGTTAATGAGTCCCCTTAACATCGCCTTTCGTTGGTCGTACACAACAACAACTTGAACGAAACTGTTGACAGTGGAATATTTCTCGGAACCAGTCTATAAGGCTACGGGACCATTATAGCATCTCTCAGGCGGAGGTGTTGACAATACAGGCTGCGTTGATAATTATTGGGTATGGAAACATTTCCAATCGGCACATTATCATACTTTCTGATAGAGCTAACAATATTCCAACGTGATGAGCACTAAGACCTTGTACAACTGCCGCAGTCATATCAATGAGGTAGCAAAACGATATGATGTCCGTGTAACTGTAAAGCGAATGAACTGGCCAGGCGAATTCTCGACCGGTCTTCGAATTATTGATCGGTTTTCGATTCCGCCAACGATAGATGGGCGGCATCGATCACGAATAGAAAGGCTCATTTTCGACTAATAAGACTGCTGGCATACCACACATCATTCGATACGAGTACGTTGTTATGTACCGAGTAAGTTTCTTAAAAATTGTTGATAAAATATTTTTAAAACAACACTCGTATCATTAAATAGAAGAGACGAAAAATCTTAAAGTGCATGAAACCTTCATTCCATCATACATGCTCTTGCAGAGATAATGTGGCCGTTTATCTAATGACCTCTTAAAAGGCATGTTGAGTTCAAGTGGTCGGTCATTTGTGATTTCTTTTATTTTGTGTGTGATTTTAAGAAAATATTATAATACTTGAACTATTGCAAAACGTCTGGCCATTATTTGATAAGTTGAAAGGAATAAAATTTCTTTTCATACATGTATTGTTGTACAATAAAATGCACAATTTAGTACGGCAGTAAATCAAGCAATGGCAACAACAAATAATAATCCTGGACAATAAATAACGATGCTTAGAATGTCTGGCAAAGGCCTTCAATAAATATTTATTTTCACTCTGTTGCCAATGGGCTTATGAGAGTTGGCATATACTGTATACGCTTACTACTACAACATCTACTGGCGGCTTATCATTTGAGAATTGAGATTGGCTGGCATCTGAAAAGGGCATATCTCGTGCATTAAGTTCAAGTGGGGAAATTAAGAAATTATTTATAATTTAATAATAAGAAAACTAAAGTAATAAAATAAGTTCGATATGCATACACAATGCCTAGAGTATTTCCTTTAACGTATGTCTAGTTTAAATGAATATTCACAAAATACGTGGGGTGGGAAAGTTTACAATTTAAATTTAAAACGAAAGCGGTTTGAAATTTTCCAAAATTTATTTCTGTTGTTGTGAAGTACAATTATTCCGGTTAGAAATGGAATTTTATTTCATTGATATGGCTGCCACGGCTGGTCTCATTCGATCGGACCAATTTTCGTGCAATTTTTCAAGTGTATGGGATCGCCAAAGGCATCACGAATGTTGGCCTTCAAACGCTCAATTGTCTCTGGTATGTCCTCATAACACTTTTCTTTAATAGCGTCCCACATAATATAGGCCTACCGTGTCAAATCGCAGCTTCTTGGCATCAAATTGACATCACCATTCCGGTTAATTAAACTGCAATTAAATCGATGGCATGAGATGTGTGGCAAGCTGCACCATCCTGTTGAAACCAAACATCGTTCACATCAATATCATGAAGAGCGGATACAAAAAAAAAACGGTTATCATAGAACGATAGGCGTCTCCATTGACAGTAATGGTTGCGCTGATGTCACCGCTCCACAAGCCACACCAAACAGTCACTCCTAATGGGTGCATTGGCTGCTGCAAGACCACGTGTGGGTTTTATGAGCCCCAAATACGGAAATTCTGGTTATTAATGTATCGAAGTCGCCGTTGTCTAGTAGATAGTGTGTCGGCTTATTAGACGTAAGGCCACGGTTCAAATCCCAGGTCAGACATTAAAGCGAAATCGTAATCCTGACTGAAGGGTTGTAATGACAAATTATGTATGTATGTATCGGGTCCGCCATTTAACGTTTTTTTTTTCAACTAGTGCTTATTTCGTGAATGGTAACACTTAGCTCATGTCTGATTTGACAGATAACACTATGAGCGACCACCAGAAGTTGCCCAATGTTTGCGCAAAAGGAAATGATAATATTTGCAAAAAACACAAATATTAGCCGACTTCAGGAAGTCGTGCAAACGTGAAATTGACACATTTTGTGATAAACAATCAAGATCCATCAAAAATTCTGATAATTTTTGAACTAAAAGTTCATTTGATGTGATGACATATATAAAAAATATTACTTCACAAGAGAACAGACTTTAAGAATGTTATCACTTATCCTATATTTTTTTATTAAAGTTTGCTACTATGAATGGACAAACTTGAAAAATATGAAAAAAATTTGAATTTTCCAATTTTACCTTATCAAAACTCATAGCATGTTAAGTCGAATAATAGATATGTGTACAAAGTTTTAAAGGTCCATCTCTCCCCTTTCTAATAAGATTTAAATTTTAGAAATCGGGTCGGAAATGTTTGAGTAATCTAGAAATTTGTACGTAAAGTAAAAAAACAGTTTTTGTCAATTAAAACAAGTTTGGAGGGTTCGAGAAATATAAAAAAGGTATTTTTGAGTTCTACTCAACTAACTGAACAACGTAGAGTATGTAGTTACTCGGGTGTATTTTCACTGTCGCACCGTGTAATTAGTTTTATCCTTCCGCTGAACGAATATGGTTGTGTAATGTTGCAGAATTGCGTACGGATTTTGGAAGAAGAGAAGCACCGTCAGCTCCATATGTTCGTTATCTTGTGAAAAAAGTGAAAGAAACTGGCATCCTCATCGATAAACCAAAGCGTTAAAAGCCAAAAACAGTGCGTACACACGAGAATATTGAGAAGCCATTGGTGAAATACAGCTGCACACAATCGATAATGTGCTTAAAAATTGGACCGATCGTGTAGGCTACTGCATGGCCAGCCGAGGCAGCCATTGGAATGAAATTATTTTCCATTATTAACCGGAAGGATTGTGCTTTCAAATAAAAAAAGAAATTTGAGAAAATATTCCGTAGTTTTTTTTAAAAGCATTTTCAAAAAAAAAGGTATTTGACGGAACCTTTATGTAATGTACCCACCAAGATTAAAATGAGCAACAATAATAACCAGTGTTCCATCAATTTGGGATTCCTACTTACCATAGCAAGTGTTTAAAACTTAATAATTCTGTTTAAGACCATATTCTGGCTATAAAATAGATTAAAGTTTCGTTTTTATTCTTATTCCGGTAAAGTTTTTTAATTACTCGTTTAAAATATGCTTCAAATGTTGTCCAAGGTTTTTATTTTCCATTTTTTTTCTTGTTTTCTTTTTGGAAAATGGAAGAATTTATTTTTGTGCAGTTCGTTAACAAGTTATAGAGACATTAGACCCGAAGCAATGAATCAAATATTTAAATCACTGCAAGGAGAAAAAAAAACTAAAAAAATCTGAAAAAACTGAAAAAAAAATACCAAACTATTGTACGAGTATTCCGATGCTACTGTTCCATTTGCATTGTATTCAAAAACTAGCATATGGTTGGCTCAAAGCTAAATGGGATATTGTGTGTAATTAAAACTTCCGTTTAAATTGTAAGTAAAGGTATATCTTCTAAGAATTTATCATGTTCTATTGAATTTTATTAAATTCGAACAATTCTTTTGTTTTATCGGGTGGGCCATCTATCGGTTTAAATTTGAAATATCGGTTATTTCGAAACTGTCAATACTTATGTCATTCTATTCTGTGGCAAAATTTCGAAATTTATCTCCACTGAACGTAATGAATCGATTTACGCTTGAGTAACGTTGGGATTTATTGGAAATTTATTTTCAAAACGCAGACAATTGGTTTAGAAGTCGCCGTAGTCTAGTAGGTAGTGTGTTGGCTTATTAGACGAAAGGCCCGAGTTCAAATCCCAGGTCAGACATCAAAACGAAAATCTGGAAATATTTCTTCGGCGATTTCCTCTCAGCAGATTTCTGGCAAAAACTCTGAGAGTAAAAATTGCCATGAAAAGCTTCTCAAAAATCTGTCGTTCGGAGTCGACTTTAAACTGTAGGTCCCGCCACTCATGTATAAAATTAACGCACACAACACGAGTGGTGTGAGAAGCTAGGACGTTGTACAATGGGTCAATTCGACCTCCGGGTACTGTACTTGTCACAGTTGACAAGTACACGTCTTCTAACCTAACCTAACCTAAGACAATTGGTCGGAAATTGCACGATAATGTCGTAAAAAATTTAATCACAAAGAAAAACCAACAGTGCCCAGTGTATGCAAGTTTACTGCTAAAATTCGTGAAATTGGTTTCATTGTTGATGCGAAAAGACGTGTGTGGGCTTGTACAGTGCGTACACCCGAAAATATCAAAGCTGTGGCTGAGAGTGTGCTTGCGGAGCATCTATCAACATTAACCCATCATCATTCTCAAGAGTTAAACATTTCACACACCAATTTACGTCAAATTTTATGAAAAGATCTCGTAATGACGCCTTACAAAGTTCAATTGATTCAAGGGTTGAAACCGCATGACCATCCACTTCGTTTTTGCTTCGCTACATGGGCCACGATGATGTCGATTTCGCAAAAAAAAAAATCATCTTTTCGAATGAAGCTCTTTTTCAACTTGGTGGTTACGTTTATACGACAAATTTTCCATATTTGGGGCTCAGAAAACCTACACCTGGACATACAGAAGCCATTGCACCCATTACGAGTGGCTGTTTGTTGCGGCTTGTGGAGCGAGGGCATTATTGGCCCATATTTCTGAAAAATGAGGACGACACAACCATTACGGTCAATGGAGACACCTATCACCTATATACCTATTTCTGTACCCGCTCTTCGTGGTATTGATGTGAACGATGTTTGGTTTCAACAGGATAGAGCAACTTGCCACACATCTCATGTCACAATCGATTTATTGCTTCAAACGTTTGATGGCCGTTTAATTAACCGAAATGGTGATGTCAATTGGTCCTCAAGAAGCCGTGATTTGGCTTTATTTTCTTTAATGAAAATTCGTTGTGGAAGAGACCAAATATATTCGGAGTACATGTGGTTGATAGCATAATTTTAGGCAATGCTATCTATCGATATTACAACAAATGCATAACTTCTACTGCGTATGAAGTTTTCTGTTGAGCAGTGGATATTTGACATTTCAGCCAACGATATTTGTTAGGGATGAAAATTTTGAAAACAAAAAAAAAGAAGAAAAAATCTCAATTGGAAACTTTACTCGTTTTTTCTTCTTCAGCGTTGCGTTATCAAGGTAAAGGGCTTTTGACTTGTTTAGTTTCTATACATTTTTTTTTGGTGTATTTCAGAATTTGTTCATATTCAAGCCAAGAGTAAATATTACAAAAAAAAAAAAAAAAAGTAAAGAATCGTAGCTGTTGTTTTGCTAACTTAAATTCATTTCGACCAGATTCCAGTATTTGTTTCAACAATATTTTGGCAAAAAAAAAAAAAATACGGAAAAACAGAACTTGCAACAGAAACCGAAATAAAATACTCTTTCGAGTTCATTGGATTCGCTTGAATATGAATAAGAATCGATTGTTTTGTACACAAAAATATTTTGGAATTTTTCCTTGCTTCCTTAGTTTTTTTCGTGTTTTTTTTTTGTTAGCAAAGTTAACTCTCCAGTAAAAAGATACAAAAAGTTTTCAAAATTTTTTTTCTGTTCTTTTCTGTTCGTTTTTGGTTTTGATATGTTTAAGACAAGTTTAACAGTTGAAAACTGCAAAAAAAAAAAAGTGAGACAGAAAAAAGGATTGAGAGCCGAAATACTCGTGCATTTGTTATTTAAGTTTTGCAAAATCAATTTAAACAAATTAAAGTTTTTCAATGTAAATATTTTATTTAAATATTCTAGATACGAGATCAAATGGAATTATTAAAAATACCACCTGTTGATCAGTCAATTCCACCAGAAGATATTATGGGCAGATCATATTGTCGTTATCAAGGACCAAGAACGTGATTACATACTTATACAATATTTGTAATAAAATTACAACAACAACTACTAATACAAAAACAAAAACAAAAACAAAAACAACAACAATATAAAAATAAACATCACTTTCATCATCAACTTTATTACCAAGCATATGGTAAAAATGCTCATAACCGACAGCATCAGGATCATCATCATCAGCATCATCATCATAATATGTCATTGTATTTTATATTGAATATTAAGGCCATTGTAATACTTTCATATCTTTGTAATTATATTGAACAACAACAAAAAACCAACAAAATTCTACTAAAAAAATTACCACAAAAAAATTGTTAAAAATTATTTATTTATATTGAAAAAGTAATAAACAAATTGAAAACAGCAGCAACAACAAATTCAAACTATTACCAAAAACAAACAAAAAACAAAAAAAAAATAAACAAAATTTTGTATATGTATTGTACATATAGAGTTACAAATTAAGTAAGTTAAATAAAAATTAAAAATTTAAAAAAAAAAAGAATTAAAAACAAAAAAAAAAAAAATGAAAAACTATAACCTAAAATAAGCAGAAAACTAAACAGAAAACAATTTAACAAATATAAATACAAATAAAAATAAATTGAAAATTTAATTCAAATAATGTTCATAATTAAGCCCAGTTGTATACTCAATTACACAAATATTTCACAGAAAAAAAAAAAACAAACAACAAAAAAAAAAAAATAAAAATAAAAAAATTATGAAATTTTAATTTTAAATATTTATTGTTATTATTTACAATATCCTTATATACATTTTATATTCTATCCTGTTTTTCTTTCTGTTTCTTCACTTAGTTTTAATTACTTTCAAAGACATTTTTAGGTTAAGCCTTATTACTGAGGTTTAAACTTGACAAAAATTAAAGAAATTAAAAATAAAATTCTTTAAATTTGAAAAAATAAAAACACAAGTTATTTAATAAATAAAATCATCTCCGAAGTATAATAGATTTGCAGGTTAAAGTTCTTAAAATTAAAAATAAGACTGGATTGTCTCATACGTACAGTAAGCGTCAAAAGAAACTGTACATTAAAAAATTACCATTATTTTTATTGTACAATTGTTTCATTGCCAGTTTTTAAAAAAAGCAAAAAAAAAAAAATTTACAAAAAATTTCGAAATATTAACAAATTTTTTCGGGCGCTCTCCTTAAGTGCTAAAAATTGAGTTTGGTGATTGTTAGAATTTTGTCCATAGTGTACAGTTTCTTTCGATGCTCACTGTTAGTGTATGTTGAATGCAACAGTACTTTATTGTAATAATGTTTATGGATATACTTCCAGAATCTCTTCGCCTAAACGTAAATCATCACATTGAAGTCACCTATTTTATCGTGTGGTTTTATTTATTTCATTTTTTTGGTTTTTTGAGGTGGCATGATAAAATTCCATATTCAGAATGCAGTCAATAAAAAAAAGGGAAAAATTCTCATCATGGGTACCATTTTGTATTGCTTTTGAAATCCGGTTATACTGCATCACTTGAGACGTGAAGATAGATTAACGTCCACAGTTTTGATTTTCTTGAAACGAATCCTACTATCGTTTACAGGAATGACTTTGCCCTACTGCACAAGCGTTTGGCGCACAGACAACTTTAATTTAAGACGATTGTTAAGCACAGCGTAACAATGTGAAAGAAATGTCTCATCCATACACGATATTGACGTCTAACGCTTAAGTCGAGTTTAGACATGTACTTACCATTTTTGTACTTTAATATATCCTTAGAAGTTGCCGTAGTCTAGTAGGTAATGTGTTGGCTTATTGGGCCTGAGGCCAGGTGCCAGGCCAGACATCTTCAGCAAAATGAAATATGAAAAAATATTTCTTCGGCGATTGCAGCTCAGCAGATTTCTGCCAAAAACTTTGAGCGTTAAATAAAATTTCCATGAAAAGTTTCTTTAAAAAATCTGTCGTCGGAGTCGAGTTTAAATTTTAGGTCCCCGCCACTCTTATATAAAAAATTAACTTACACAACTTAAGTGGCGAGAGAAGTTAGGTTGTAATCCTGACTGAAGGGTTTATGTATGTATGTATGTATGTATTTATATTTTTGTGCTAAAATTATATGCCAACAGTTATATAAGCGATCAGATCGAACATAAATGTGTGCATGAATTAAAAAACTTGGTACGTAGTTGAGTCAAAATGTAAAATCATTGGAATAATGATTGTGTTAGCTTCCACACAAATTCAACATTAGGCAGTTTACTGAACATTGTCAAACTGCAAAGGGTTTTATAATTAAAAGTGGGCGTTCGTTTTGAAAGAAATTATAAACGCTTCGAGAAGGCCGCATTTTTAATGGTGATGCCACAATTCTTCATCACTTCTTCTCATTACTTTTTAAACGATTTCGTGAAGTGTTAAGCTGAAAGAGAGTATAGTTGTTGCACTATCTTCAACACATTATTTCCATTGTTTCAGAGCATTTACTAGTTCTCTATGAATAAAACAAGAAGCGAATTCCTAATTGACTGAAATTGTTTCGTACCTTATCCAAGGGAAACGTGTTGTTTACTCGACAATTAAACTGACAACTAAATCACGCATTTTAAAATTTCAAAAAAATCTTTAACGGATGCAAAGTGTTTAGGTTCATATGGACCAGGACCAATTATCAAGTCGTCCTCAGAAAGTTAACCTAATCTAGCGAGAGCATCCGCTGTCTCATTACCTATTTTTCCGCTATGTCTCGGAAACCAGCATAGACGGATCCGATCTCCGAACAAGCCGTAATTTACACCAGGCCGACGCTGTGGACCTTAGAGCAGCCTGACTGTGATGTACATACATTGAGTTGGATTAGTCGTTGATATCGTTGATATTGCATCACTTTATAGCCGCAATAATTCATAATAAAAACTCTGATTACTTGTGAGGATCATGTGTACTTATGCTAGGCTTACAGAAAAACAAAACAATTCTTTTATATGCGATTATTAAATAAATTTTCAGCTTTACTTTAGTGCTGATTTTCTGTTTCTATAGCTTTAAAATAAAAACTTTCTCCTAAAGTCCTCTTATAGTTAATTTTTATCGGAATATGTGTGCAGGAAAAGGAAAAGGAAAAGGAAAAAAAAACAAAAATTTCCTTTAAACTAATTAAACTAAGAAAACAAAACTAAATTAAATCAAATAAAAGAAAAGAAAAGAAAAGTGTAATACACAACATATGTGTTAAGCTTTAATTTACATTGTAAAAATACAAAGAAAGAAAAAAAAACAGAAAAAACTCTTTAAAAATATATTTTACACCTGATTCTACATGTATGTAGAGGGGGTTTATAGGGAAGCAGAGCTACACATGTTGCTTAAGATCTCATCACTATAAATTCATATCGATAAACACTCATGTAAGTATTTATTACAATAAATACACACACACATACAACAACAAAAAATGTATACACACTTGAACACTATACACAATACAAGGAATACAAATGCAACCAAAAATATTTTTATTTTACGCCATAAACACATGTACACATGTATACATGTTTATATGTATTGTATTATAAGTTTGTTTTATATAGCTGTGTGTATATGTACATATTTGCGTATATTTGTATGTGTGTTTGTAGGTTGTAATTTTGTTTATACAAGTTTATTATACAATATTTAATAAAAAAAAAAAACGAAAAAAAAAAATGTTAAGTAAACCTGAGTAAAAATAAATCCACCAGCAAGACATTAAATGCCAAGAACAACAACAGAAAAACGAAAATATATTTACAAAAATTTCAGAATAAGAACACAAACATAAACACAAACACAAACACACATACAAGTACAAGTAAAAGTAAAAAGTTTACCTTAAAAGTTTAGAATCTTTTCTACAAAACCCTACCGAGTAGCTGTTACAGGCATTGCAGGCAGCAACAATGTCTGTCTGAACTAAACACACAGTAGAGATAACTAAACTGACAGATATAGGCTTAAAACAAAAACAATTCATGTTTTTCTGATACAGTATGGTACACACATGCATGAGTGTATACATATATATGAATGTATGTGTTTACACACACTTCAACAACATCATAGAGAGAGACGAGAGTCAACACTCAATTCAAGCACTGTATTAACAACACAATGAGGTAACGCAGAGCAGCATTAAAGCATCTCTACAAGTATTTGTCTTTGTACGGACATACACACACACACACATTTTAAGAGTGTATAAATGTGTAACAGGATTCTGAAACAAGATGTATTACATGTGTAACTAACGGATAATATTCTGTGTGTGTCTCCATCCTTGTGAATGCTAGCGAGTAGATTTTTTTCTTTTTTTTTCAGAATATACTCTGAAAATCATATTCTAACCTGTTTTTTCTTCTCCTGATTAATTTTATTGTTTAAAAAAAAATTTAAAAAAAAAATTTAACAGAAACAGTTTAGAGAGTTTAAATGTGAACAGAATTTACATTGACCAGCATTATTATTATTTTTTTTGCCAAATTCAAGCGCCTTACTATACATGACACTATGCTGTGGTGCTTTGGTGTGTGTGCTATGCTTTCTTTGTGTAGAAAAGAAATGTAAACATGAATAAACCATCATTGAAAGGAAAAGTTTTGTTTCCTTTTTTCTTTTATTTTTTAAAAGAAAACTTCTTTACTCTGTACATGCATGCAAAACTATTGCCTGTGTGCGTATACATACGAGTATGTATGTATGCATGTCTGTGTTTATGTCTGTCTGATGATGGTTTCACTGATAAGTGAAAAATTTCATTTGTAATTGAAATGAAAGTTTTCGGTTCTTTTAATAGATTTATTTTAAAACAACAACAAACAAACCTGATGAATTGAGTAAAAAACAAAAACCCGTTTAAGTTGAGTACGTGAGTAGATTAATAAGTTAACAAAGTAGTTGAAAACATGATAGAAAGTGTTAAGGCAATGCAATATTTTCAAGTGAACTAAATAAATAATGAAGTTTAAATTTGTAAAAATTTATGATAAATATTTACAATGATTTTCTTTTAATGCTGTTATCGTTTTCGTATGGCAAAGAGTTATCGAACAGGAATAACTAACCAACTATCTTCCTAATACAAGCATTGTATTGCCATACACTAGAGCCCCGACTTGCGTCGATCCGATTTGCGTCGTTTCGATTTGCGTCGCTTTTTAAAAATTGACAAAACTCAGTTTGCGTTGTTGCAATTTCAACTTGCGTCGATTAAATTTAGCCGAATTTGAAGGAATGGAAGAGGATGACATTAATGAACTTTTACTGTCTCACGATGAGGAGCTTGATAATGAAAATTTATTATCCATTAATATTCAGCATGCTTTAGAAGATGATGTTATGATAATTGATAATACATTAGAGGAAAAAAAAAATAACAATCTCCAATATTTCGAAAGCTATGCAATTAATTTCCCATGCATTGGATATATTTTCTGAAAACGATCCTGACGAAAATCGTAGCGAGGGTGTAGCAGCATCTGCTGACCAAGCCATTAGTTGTTACAAGGAAACATATCAACAAAAAAAGCTCTAAAAATTCAACAAACCTTTTCGTTAACAAACCTGTAAGACCACGTAATCAAATGGAGTGTTGTTGATTTGAATTTATTATCTGAAGAAAGCACCACATAAACTAAACAAAGCACAATTTCTTCTTTAAAATTTATTTTTTTTTATAAATGAATTTTATTGATTTTTGTTAAGTTTTTTTGTTAATTTATATTTTTGCTATTTCTTTATAATAATTAGAGAAAACTTTACTGAACTTAATAAAATAATGAAAAATGTTTTCATAATTCTGTTTTATCCGAAATATTAAGTTTTTTTGCTTCATTTTGATGAATTTCAATGCATTTGTATAGAAAAATTTGATTCGATTTGCGTCGTTTCAATTTGCGTCGCAATTCTCCGGTCCCCATTAACGACGCAAATCGGGGCTCTAGTGTATTTGATATTTCCTTTCTAACTATATTTTGGCAAAGTTATGTAATATAATTATATTACCAGCCTATTTAATAAAAAATTGAGTTTGTATTTAAATAGCTGAGAATATTAAATTTGTTCGATAAATCATTGGAAAAATCTCTGAATTTTATTTTCAAAATTCTAATAATCGATTGTAGTTGTTCAATTGTACTCGCCATAGTCTAATAGATAGTGTGTTGGCTTATCAGACGTGAGGCCTCAGTTCACACCTCAGGTCAGACATCTCCAACTAAACGAAATATGAAAAAATATTTTTTCGGTGGCTTCCTCTCAGCAGATTTCTGACAAAAACTCTGAGAGTAAATAGAAAATTGCAATGAAAAGTTTCATAAAAATCCGTCATTCAGGATCGACTTTAAACTGTAGGTCCTGACACTCGTGTATACATTTAACACACACAACATAAGTGGTGTGAGAAGCTAGATCGTAATCCTAATTAACGGGTTGTAAGGACCAATTATGTATGTATTGTTCAATTTGTAAGAGCGCTAAAGAACTATTTATGAGCATTAATAATGCAGTCTAAGCATATGAAACTGCTGTTAAAAGTACAAGCTGCCTTGAAAAGAAAGAATAAATGGAACTGCATAGTCTGTACATGAATGCAGGAAATGATATACTTCGGGAATCATTTATTTAAATATCTGGAATGTTTTTAAAAATTTACCTTCTAAAGAAGTATTAGAAGTCCGAAACTTTGCCGGGTTCTTTACTAACTTAACCTAACATTATATTCAAACTTCATTTTCTATAGGTTTGGCTTTCTTTTCAAATGTTAACAAATTTTTGGAGTAAAATTTTAAATTGAACAACTTACCTGTAGATTGATGGAGTTTTTCACGTGTGTTGAGGTTGTAACGAATATTGTCTACAGTAGATAAATTAGGTTTTTTGAAATTTGAAGCCTGTAATGAAACAAAATTTGATTTACATTTGAAGCGACATGTTGTTAAAAATATTTAAAAATACAAATTTTGTTTCAAGATTGAAATTTGTGAATAGTAAGCGTGTGTTTTTACAACCCTTCAGTCAGGATTATAACCTAGTTTCTCACACCATCTATGCTGTGTTTGTTAATTCTATACATGAGTGCCGGGACCTACAGTTTAAAGTCGACTCCGAACGACAGATTTTTGGCAAACTTTTCATGGCAATTTTATTTACTCTCACAGAGTTTATGCCAGACTTCTGCTGAGACTAACTCCCAAAGAAATAGTTTTTCAAATTTCGTTTTTTGTTGGAAATGTCTGACCTAGAGTTTGAAACAAGACCTCACGTCTAAGAAGCCAACACCCTACGTACGAGACTACGTCTACTCAATAGTAAAATACGGAATTATTTACATGTTTTGACAGGTTCACTAAACTTGTATTGTGCTAAATGGCTGTCTATGTTAAGCAATTAATTTGTAGAAAATTACTGCTTTAAGCCTCTCAAATCATTTAAGTAAGGTCTTCTAAATAAATAAAATAAAAGTCATACACATTACAACAGCAATTAAACACTGAATTAAGCAACTCTTTTTAATTTTTCGTTTTTTTTATGCTGATAATATAAAAATTTATTATTTCCTAACGTTTATTGTGCATTTAAGCCTTTAGAGGACTTGGCCTAAATATGACAATTAACACGTTTAGAAAATGCTACAAACGTAATTGACCTAAAATTGTTCATGATTATGGCAGCAAGCGTACATATTTTTTAATGGATGTGTAAAACTAATAATTTATTGCATTAAGAATAAAAATTAATTTTTTTTCTGATTTTTAATATTTTTTTTATTAAAATATTAAATTTAACGATTATTAAATAATAACAATGACACCATTATGCAATAACAATAATAATAAAAAATATGTATTAAAATAAATGAAAAGAAATAAAAAAGGATTCATTTTACAGTGGCAGTTTAACAAAATTTAAAATTTACATGGAATTAAAGGTAGCAGTATCACTGGGATGAATTTATTTCAATTTATTTAAAACCAAAAAAAGAAAATGGAAACCGGTAGTGGTAGAACATTTCAGTTCATGACTAAATTTAACATTTCAATTTTCAATTTTGGATTTGGCTAGATTGCTTACAGATCTGCCTGTTCTACAATTGTTTTGTGGATTTAAATCAATAGCGTGCCCTACTTAAGTAATGCCATAAGTGATATTCTTTTGTGCATTTTGACATTTGAAGAATTTTTATGATTTTCATTTTTAATAAAATGATATTTTGAATAAATAATAATATAAAGAGGACTTTTGATTGTTTATAAACTAGTTCGGCGGTGCTACGAACCCTGAAAAATCTGGCTACCATGATTTGATGAGTTATGTTATTGACTATAGCCTGAACTAGGATTTTTTGAAAAGGTTAAAATGGCGGTTTTCGCTTATTTTTCTACGTTTATTGTTTAATAAAATTATTAATTATTGATGGATTAATTATTAGGAGCGTTGTTCCAAAATATCAGCGAAATCAGCCGAATACATACACACAAGATGTTGCATAAAATTTTGCATACAGTTATTTTCTATGACCCGGCTCCATAACACTAAAGACAGTATTAGTTTAGGCTCGTGTATGAAACCTTTCTCACCAGGAACAGACAATCTTTGGGTCTCATACATATGTACATACATAACTGGTCATTATAACCTTTCAATAAGGATTACGACTTAGCTTCTCACACCACTTATGATATGAGTGTTAATTTTATACATTGCCAGTGCCAGCCAGGACCTACAGATTAAAGTCGAATACGAACGACAAATTTTTGAGAAATTTTAATGGCAATTTTATTTTATTCTCACAACTTTTGCCAGAAATCTGCTGAAGGGCATTCGCCGAAGAAATATTTTTTCAAATTTCGTTTTTTTGATGTTGGTTGACCTGGGATTTTAACCGTGGCCTTGCGTCTAATAAGCCAGCACACTAACTACTAGACTATGCCGACTAAATCGGTCAAGTAGTTTTTGCCAAATTATGGTCACCAGGGTGAAAAAAGTGATTTAAAAAAAAACTTTAATAATTTCTATAATAATTTACAAATTAATGGCAGCATATAAGCTACGTTTAATATTATAAACAGTACAATTAAAATCAATAAAATCATAATACATGTTAAAATCATTAGTTGCATACAACTGAACGGGTTTTTCTGCATCTTTTCGTATCGTTTGAGGAAAATGCACACTTCTGCCTTAATTCTTTGGCTCTAAAGTAACTAAAACCGTGGAAAAAATAGTTTTTTTTTTAAATAATAATGCTTAACAAAAGCCTAACGTGATAGCATTTGCAACGCTGTAATGCTGTTACATGTTCCGGACACGTGTATTTATTATTGTTGATCTTACAATGTGTGATGATTTTTATGGCTAAATCATAGCATTGCAACAGGAAATAATGTCATCAGCGGATTGTAATTAGGCTACCGTAATAGTAGTAGGAATTTGTTATTTGGAATTCTCTAAAATATTATTTTTATTTCTAAAATTTTTCTCAAACATTACAATATTTGTGACCATTACGTGCTAAATTGTATTTCTTTTCAATATCAACTTCTCTTCTAAGCTGTGCATGACCAAGTTTTGTGAGAGAAAAAACTTTGTTTTTTTTTCGTTTACTAACTGAAGCTACTTTTAACTGCAGTTTAAACTTGTTTCAATTGCTTGGCGAAGTGAAGCTGTTGTGAAACTGAACATTTTGGAGATGAAATTATTTGTAAACAAAATTTGTAATTCTATTCAAATGTAAATAAACGTACAAAAAACTTAATTTATTAAATAAAAAGAAAAACTGAAAAAAATATAAATAAAAAATATGATAAAAAAAAAGTAATAAAAATAATAAAAAAACAAAATAAAATAGTTTATAAGTTTAATTTTGTATGTAAAATATATGAAAATTTTGTTTATAAAACAAGCGCACAAAATTATAATGAAAAAATACCTAAAGAAAAAAATGGAGAAAAAAACAAAAACTAAAATAACAATACAAATACCAATTGCACAAAAATGTAGCAACGATTTAAAGTAATTTAAAACCAAAACAAAATATAAAAAAAAAGAAAAAATAAAAATTTAAATAAAATAAAATAAAAAATAAAAAAACCAAAGAGTTAGAGAAGCGATAGAACAGAAAAAATACTTCAACACTTGAAAAGTTTTCTTTTTTTTATCGTAACAAAATAAAAATAAAAAGACCAGGAGACTTAACTTTAACAAATCATGTAGTTCGAGTGTTTGTAATACATTTTTTTTTCTTAATTTAATATTTTTCATTTTCACATTTTAATATTTCATCGCAAGTATACAGTGGTGGTCTTATAATGAATTACACAGCCCTGCATGGGTTTTGCAAATAATATGGCTCCAGGTGTTTCCGAAGGCATTTTCCATTACGTCAGGTTTTCGAGAAAGAGAGGGTTGAAAACCCTAAAAATATCGTTTTTGCCATTTTTGAAAAATTGTAGAGCTAAACACTGACGTTCTAGAACCATCGCTATTGTCAGAAATTGACAATTGATCTTTGCTCTTTAAAATGAGCCCAAAGCCAAATTGATTGCATGCACCCTTAAAGTATCGTTGGTGGGTTTATGAGAAGGGGTGCAAGAGAAAAAGAAACATATTACGGAGGTCCTTAAAAATTAATCAGATTTACTTGAAAATTGTTACTCAGGGGTTTTTGGGGTCGCTGATTACAGATCCTCATTCAGATTTAAAAAATTCAAAATGGCGGATCCAATATGGCGGTCGTATGGCGTATGGCGGTTTTCAAGTAAATCCGATTAATTTTTATATACCTCGACTACCATATTGGATCCGCCATTTTGAATTTTTAAAATCTTTTTCTCGAAAACCTGAGTGATGGAAATTTTTTGAACCCAGATTCGTGTTCAGCGCGCAAAATGCCTTCGGAAACACCTGGAGCAATCTTATTTGCACAAAAAATTTTCCAAATTTGCAGGGCTGTGTTATACGACGTTTTTCCAGTAGCAAATATAAATGAAATATATTTTCAAAACTTATTTAAGGGCAGTGAAATGTTCTATACAGTATATATAAGCGATGTATAGAGTAAAGGAAACTTCAATGAAAGAATTTAACTGTCATGCCATAATCGATTTATTGCGTCAAACGCATTAAAGAAAAGTGTTTTGCCGACAAGCAAAAAATACTGTAGCATTTGAAAGCCCACATTCGTGACGCCATTGCTGAGATACGACCCGCCATACACTAAAAATAGTGCACGAAAATTGGTTCGATCGAATGAGGTACCGTGAGGCCAGTCGAGCACAGCTATGTAAAGGGTGATTTCTTAGCTATTATCTTTTTGGCAACACTGGTTTAAACAGCTCACGTACGTTTCGTGTTTTGTTTCACTGTCAACCATCTTCAGTTTGGTCTATAATTTAACCATGAATCGTCTTACAAACGAACAACGCTTGCAAATCATTGAATTTGGCATCATTGGACCGTACTTCTTCAAAGATGCTGCGAATCGTAACGTAACTGTGAATGGTGAGCGCTACCGTGAGATGATATCCAACTTTTTTTTGCCCAAAATGCAAGAGCTTGACTTGCATGACATGTGGTTTCAACAAGACGGTGCCACATGCCACACAGCACGCGTAACAATGGACTTATTGAGAGGCGAGTTCGGTGAACATTTTATTTCACGTTCGGGACCGGTCAATTGGCCGCCTAGATCGTGCGATTTAACGCCTTTAGACTATTTTTTGTGGGGCTATGTTAAAGCTCATGTCTATACAGACAAGCCCTCTTCAATTGACGCATTGGAAGACAACATTGAAGCATTTATTCGTGAGATACCGGCCGAAATGTTGGAAAGAGTATGCCAAAATTGGACTAAGCGGATGGACCATTTGAGGCGGAGTCGCGGTCAATATTTGCATGAAATAATCTTCAAACATTAAATTATATGGACCGTAATAAAGATTTCATGAATTTTTCTGAATTTTATGTTTTTTTTTTTTTTTGAAAAATTTTCCTATAGCTTTTAAAAAATCACCCCTTATATGAATGAAATAATATTCCATTTCTAATCGGAACAATTATACTTCACAACAAAAAAATTTATTTGGTAAAATTTTAAACGGTTTTTGTTTTATTGCTATTTTAAATTTAGACTTTTAAATGGCCCACCCTTTATGCTTAACTACCTTCAAAGTATAGCGTGGACTTAAATCTTGCTTCGGTGGACGCTTCATACATACGTACATTCATACATAATTGGTCATTACAATCCTTTTGTCAGGATTACGTCCTAGTTTCTCACGCCACCTATGTAGTGTGTGTTAAGTTTATACATGAGTGGCAGCATCTACTCTTTAAAGTCGACACCGAACGACAGATTATTTTTTTGAGAGAAACTTTTCATGGCAATTTTATTTACTCTCAGAGTTTTTGCCAGAAATTTGCTGAGAGGAAGTCGTCTAAGAAATATTTCTTTAGTTTTCGTTTTGTTGTAGTCGTCTGACCTGGGGTCAAATTTTTCCTGAATAATTTTAGCTTATACAGTGGACAGCAAAAGTCTTAGTACTCCAATATATTTTGACAAAAAAAAGTCCCCAGAGGCTTAATACTCTTGCACAAAGTCCTGATATGACTTCAAGAGAATATTTAGGTGATCATTTTAAACAAAAGTCAAAGGAAAAACTTGCTGATGGTGCCACCAGAAAACACTAAACAAAACTTGTACATTCAAATCCAAATGGATTAAATGGAGTGCTTGTCCTTAAGGAATATTCTACTAAATACATGGGATAACATTTTCATATATTAGGCCTTTGAATTTAAAATTTACTCAGGGTTCTCCTTGGGGGTACCTATGGAGTAATTTAAAACTTTTCCTTATTTTTCTCTTGTTTTATGAAAAACATTAAAAAATTGTTGTTTCATAATAAAAAAAAAGTAAATTAATAAAATAAATATAAAAACGATAATTTTTTTATACAAACTGTTGGTTAAAATTCATGAATTTGTCAAAATATATTGGAGTACTAAGACTTTTGCTGTCCACTGTATTTCAGCGAAAGAGAGACTAGGCGCAGAATTATCACTTGATGCCGTATGTTTGTGTTTAGTCTGCGACGGATGATTTTTTTTTTTAATTAATATGTTGTGCTCTTCCAGAACGAGTTTCTGCATTTCTAACGACATTATAAATGTATCCTCTTTCGTGTGATTAATTATTAGCCGATCTGCTGTGCTAATAGGGTTTCTTGGTCAAGGCTTTTTTTTAATAACCGCAGTTGTTTTGTAATATTTTTAATACGAAAGTATAACTGGACAATTTTTTGGTGACTGCTGCAAGTACTTGCAATTTTCGAAATGTTATATTAACAAAATACACGGTGTGCTAAATAAATGTCCTGACAACAAAAATTTATTTATTTACTAGGTTTTAAAACATTCATCACAAACTTTGTAGTAGACAGGTATCGATGTAAGACGCCGCAGTCTAGTAGGTAGTGTGTTGGCTTAACCTCTTCACGCCCTTGTCCACAAATGTGGACGTTTGATTTTTTTAAATTATAATTGTAATAATAATAAAAACAACAAAAATTTTATAATAACTTATTGACTACCATATCTTCTAACAAGAGAAGTAAACATTTTACCGTTTGTCTGCACTGATGATATTATTTCCGGTGCATAGTTGGATACTTAAAAAAAAAATGTCAAATAATTCTTTGACAATCTGTTTTATTGGATTATATCAAGAAATCGTTAATATTTGAAAAAAATAATATCAGATATATTTAATATAATAAGTTTTACCATCACTACCTAAAAAATCTAACAGCTGCACTAAAGTTAACCCTGGAATCAGACTGGACGGTATAAGTCATTATCCTAAATACAAGGAACTGAAAAATCACCCCAGATGTCACGATAAAAATTGTGTAAGACGGACTCTCTAAATTTGTGAAAAATGTTAAGAATATATATGCCTGATATGCCCGGAATGTATGAAAGCATTTCACACATATATTACCATTAACGCTCAGTGGCCACAAATGTGGACGTTATCGCTTTTTGTGAATTTAAATTTTTTTTTTGCTTTTTGAATTCCTATTAAAATAAAGTTAATTAATTTAAAAAGAAAACAAAATTTAATCACTTTTTTGTCACCATAAAAAAATCGTCCCTGAAGAGGTTAATAGACGTAAGGCCACGGTTCAATATATTTCTTCGGATAATGCCTCTCAGCAGATTTCCAGCAAAAACTCTGAGAGTAAATATAAATTGCCATGAAAACCCTCCCTAGAGATCTGTCCTTCGGAACAGACTTTAAAATGTAGGTCCCGCAACTGATGTATAAAATTAACACATACAACATCAGTTGTGTAAGAAGCTAGATCGTAATCCTGACTGAAGGAATGTAAAGACCAATTATGTTATGTTATGTATGGGTATACTAATTACAAGGCCACCACTGTACATATGTATATGCATGTAGTTCATCCATTAACTATTATTATTATTGTTATTTTTTTGTTATTGTTTCATCATGTTCATAACTTGTAATTTCAGTTCAATTTTTAAATTCGTTTGTTTTCGTTTCATTTCATTTTCGAAATAATTAAACAAATTTAAAAATACCCTTAAGCCATATCGTATGTTAAATTAAAATATAAAAATAAAAAATAAATAAAAATACAAAAACAACAACAAAATGAAAATTACACAGAACCAATAAAATTTTACAATATCTTCACATTTTTTTTTCGTCTTTGTATTTATAATAACAATAATAATAAAAATAAAGATAAAAATAATGAAAATAATAATAATAATAAAATAATAATGTTAAAAAGAAAACATTAATAAAACAAAATATATTTATTATTATTGTATTATTGATTATGCATGTGTATGTATATTTAATCCATATTAATTGAATACATAATTGATTTGTAGATAGTCAATGAAATGTCATATTTAAAGAAAAATATGACCTAATAAGACCTAAAATATGCTATAAAAATAATTTAATTGTATAATAACAATGTATTTGGATTTGTTACAAATACAAATACAAAAATGTTTTTATTTTTATTTCTATTTCTCTATTCTTATTCAATTAAATGCATTTTACAGTAAAAAGTTAATTAAAAACATTTCAATCAAATTTGTACGAAACGTTATAGCCAAGTGAACAAAAAAGCAAATGTATGACAGCCTCCAAAAACTATAAAAGGAACAAAGCTTTCTTCGTGGACTTATCATCAATTGAATGGAATTCTTCACTTAAGGGGTTAACATATTTCGTAAGAGTATTTTTTCATCTGTATTTAGAGATAAATTTATTTAAAAAAATGTATCTTTTTATATGTTAAAGAGGACATTTGATTGTTTACAAGAAAAAAAAAATATTTTTTTCGATTATGCTGAAGTCCGGCAAGGGTCGGCAGTCTAATGAGGTACGCCTCTAAATCTGGTGACCATGATTCGAGGAGTTAGGTGTGCTTGATAGCAAAAATTGAAATGGATTTCTATAAAATATGTATGTTACTGGCTAGTCGCCGTAGTCTAGTGGGTAGAGTGTTGCCTTATTAGACGTGAGGCCTCGATTCCAACCCCAGGTCAGATATCTCCAACAAAACCAAACATCACATGTAAGTACGTTACTGGCTATAGCCCATACTAGGATATTTCGAAAAGAGCAAAAAATAACAAAATGGCGGAATTTTTAATATTTTCCGGTTTTCGCCTCTTTCTTTTATCTTAATTGTTAATTAAAATTATTAATTATTAACGAATGCAAAATATACTAGTTCGGACTAAAATTATTCGTCTTAGGAACATACATACATAATTGGATTACGACTTAGCTTCTCACTCCACTTATGTTGTGTGCATTAATTTTAAACATGAGTGGTGGGACTTACAGTTTAAAGTCGATTCCGAACGACAGATTCTTTTGAGAAGCTCTTCATGGCAATTTTATTTACTTTCAGAGTTCTTGCCAGAAATCTGCTGAGAGGCAGTCGCCGAAGAAATATTTTCATATTTTCGTTTTGATGTCTGACCTGGAATTTGAACTCTGGCCTTAGGTCTAATAAGCCAACACACTACCTACTAGACTACGACGATTTAAACAACGTCTTAGGAACATTGTCCCAAAATTTCAGCGAAATCATCATTGCATTTTTCTCCTGCTTTACGTATCGTTTGAGGGCGAAAAAGATTTCTACCTGAATTCTATGGCTCTAGAGTAACTAAAACTATGAAAAAATTAAATTTTTTTAAAATTGGGAAGTGTACTAATCCCTAAAATTTTGTTTTTGCTCGCATAATTTTTATTAAAATTTGTAGTGTGTTGGCTTATTAGACGTAAAGCCAGGGTTCGAGCCCCAGGCCAGACATCAAAATAAAATACAAAAAGTATTTCTTCGGCGATTTCCTTTCAGCAGATTTCTGGCAAAAACTCTGAGAGTAAATAAAATTTCCATGAAAAGTTTTTCAAAAAATCTGTCGTTCGGAGTCGACTTTAAACTGTAGGTCCCGCCACTTATGTATAAAATTAACACACACAACATAAGTGGTGTGAGAAACTAGGTCAATAATCTGAAGGGTTGTAATGTCCAATTATGTATGTAAAATTTTATTTGAAAATTTGTAGTATTTATGATTACAACAACACAATAATTGTTTGAGTATTTACTATCATTTGTTGTTTCCTTTCGAGAGATCCTGGGTGTTACTCTGCAACAACCACATGGTGTAAATAGAATTAAATTAAAATGTATATGCCCTATTCAGAGTATAGCGAACTTAACGATAATCTTGGTAAGTATGAAGTATATGCAGTCTTTTTAACAAAAAAAATGTAGAATTATTAAATAAACTAAATGAATGTGTATGTGACCTTCATTTGAACACATTAAAATATTTTTTCAAATGCCAAAAAAGAAAAAAGGATTGGAAAATTTTTCACATGAATTAGCTTGAAACTGTCACTTGGGATATTTTTTTTTAATGAAATTAAAATATTGTATTGTAATGTAACAATAATTGCATATAAATTAGTTAATTTCATCATTTTTAATTTGTTAACACGTTTTAGTGTTTTACAAATACAAAAGCAAATTAAAAATAAAAACAAAAAAAGAAAGAAAAAAATTTTTATTTAAATGTTATTGAAGAAATATTTTCGAAATTTAAAGGAATAATTTCTAACAATAAAAATAAAATAAAAAACAAAACATACAAATAAAGAGAATTACTGAAAAGAAAAATTAATAAATAAACTCAACAAAACCTATATTAAAAAAAAATAAAATTAAAAAAGGTAATGCAGAGCATTACACAACTAAATAAATTTAAATTTAAAATAGAATTAAAAAAAATTTAAAAGAAAATAAATTCAAAATAAAAGAAAATGTAATAAAAATCCTTTTGCAATAAATATGCAATTGTTTTTTATTTATTTAAATTTATTTCTCTTACAATAAAACAAACAATTTTGAACTGGTAAATTTTTTTAAAAATTATTATACAAACAACAACAACAAATAAATAAAATAAATAAAAATAAAAGAATTAAAACTTACCAACAAAATAAACGTGAATATTTATGAATCTAAAAAAAGAAGAAAAATTAAAACAAAAAAAAAAACAAATTAATTCCCGCCAAATAAATAAATAAAAAATGGAAAAAATAAACCAATTTGTATATAAACTTGGTGATTGAAATTTATTAATAATTTCCTTTAGAATTTTGTTAAAAATTAAAAAAAAAACAAAAATTATATTTAAAATATTCTCCCAAAAAGTGTGATGATAAATTAAAAAAAAAAAACGAAAATATTTATAAAAATCAAATAATTTACAATTCAGTTAAAAATACTACCAAGTTATTATGAAATTTGGTAAAATAAGTTTTTTTATTCCAAATAAAAAAAAGCAAGAATAAACAAAAACTATAAAAAAATTGAAATGATTGCAAAAATATTATTTTAATTTATATTTAAAAAACAACAACAACAAAAACACTAAAAAAACTAAATAAACAATGTTATATAGATATATAAACTATTATTATTATGATTATTATTAAAATTAATTCATGATTATAAATGAATAAAAGAATGAAATGAAATGAAAGAAAAATGAACAGAAATTGTAATTTAAAACAGAAAACCTAAATAAATTGAAAGCAGAAAAAGGAAGAGGAAGCAGAAGAATAATATTTATAAAAACAGAAAGCAAGTAAAAAGAAAAATAGTAAATAAAACCAAAACAAATAAATAAAAAAATTTAACTAAAAAAATCTATTTATCGACTTTGATTTGATTTAAGAATATTTGTTATTGCCGCATAAAATCATTTGAAAGTGAGTATGAAATCAATGGCACTGATGCGAAAATGTTCGTACACAATTTAGGCCAGTTCTATCGGGTCCGCCATCTAACGGTTTTTTTTCAACTAGTGCTTATTTCGTGAATGATAACACTTAGCTCATGTCTGATTTGACAGATAATTAGTTTTATCCTTCCGCTGAACGAATATGGTTGTGTATACGCTTGAACAACGCTGGGAAATATTGCGACATTACTTTGAAAATCATGGTAATGTAAAGGAGTGGCCGTTACAGTCAATGGCGATCGTTATCGGGCCATGTTGAACGAATTTTTGTTCACAAAAATTAAAGAGGAGGATATTGGCAACATTTGGTTTCAACAGGACGGCGATACGTGCCACACAGCCGAAGCTACACTCGATGTTTTGCGCCCTGTTTTTGAAGATCGCATTATCAGCCGCAGAGCTGATGTCGTTTGGCCACCTCGGAGCTGCGATTTGACACCGTTGGACTATTATTTGTGGGGTGCCGTCAAAGATAAGTGTTACGCCGACAAGCCAGAGACAATTGACGCCTTAAAGGACAATATTCGTAAAGCCATTGGTGTAATACAGCTGCACACAATCGATAATGTGCTTAAAAATTGGACCGATCGTGTAGGCTACTGCATGGCCAGCCGAGGCAGCCATTTGAATGAAATTATTTTCCATTGTTCACAGGAAGGATTGTACTTTCAAATAAAAAAAGAAATTTGAGAAAATATTCAGTAGTTTTTTTAAAGCATTTTCAAAAACAAAAAAAATTATTTGGCGGACCCTTTACCACTTAAGTACTAGAAAAAGTAAAGTTTAGAACAGTGTTGGAAAGTTTAAATTTTGAAATGGTACTGAATTATAACTAAAAAGGTACTTTTTTGCATCAAATAGTATTTTTGTAAAAGATACATACATACATAATTAAAACCCTTCAATCAGGATTACGACCTAACTTCTCACACCACTTATTTATTTTGTGTGTGTTAATTTTATATGTACATGAGTGGCGGGATACTGTGTATAAATACTGTGTATAAAAAGTTTCTCAAAAAATCTGTCGTTCGGAGTCGACTTTAAACTGTAGGTCCCGCCACTTATGTATAAAATTAACACACACAACATAAGTGGTGTGAGAAACTAGGTCAATAATCCTGACTGAAGGGTTGTAATGACCAATTATGTATGTCCAGTTGCTTGTATACGCTGACGACATCGACATCATAGGGTGTACCAAGCGAGATGTCACTGCTGCCTTTAGTGCTATTGAACGCGAGTCTAAGAAAATGGGTGTGGCAGTAAATGAGGGCAAAACAAAGTATTTGTTATCGACAAGTAGAGACGTGCGGCGTATTGATTCTGAGATTACGGCCGATAACTATACTTTTGATATAGTCAAGGAATTTATTTATCTTGGCTCTGCCTTTACCACCAAAAATGATGTCAGTCTGGAGATCAAGAGCAGGATCACTCTTGCCAACAGGTGGCTACTGTGGTCTCAATAGGCAATTGAGTAGCAGAGACCTCTCTCGTAAGACAAAGCTAATACTCTACAAAACGCTCATCCTACCTGTGTTCCTTTATGGCGCAGAAGCATGGACCCTATTAAGAACTGATGCAGCAGCCTTGAGAGTATTCGAGAGAAAAGTCCTACGTAAGATCTTCGGTCCAGTGCGAGTTGGCGATGATTTCCGCATCCGATTCAACAGTGAGCTGTATGAGCTCCTCAACGACATAGACGTTGTACAGCGTGTTAACATCCAGCGGCTGCGCTGGCTCGGCTATGTCGTTCGAATGGAGGAGGATGCTCCGGCGAGACGGGTATTTGATGCGGAGATCTGCGGAAGTCGGCGAAGAGGACGACTTTGGACGACGAAGGATGTGTTGCGGCAGGCCGAAATCCGTTAATCGGGTTGTTATGGCCAATTAAGTAAGTAAAGTAAGTATTTGTTGTTGTTTCTTTTTGGTTTCTTTTGGTTGTTATGCATGCATTTGAAATTAGCGAACAGAGAGGAAAGTGTTGTTTGCACTATGAAATGTAGAATGCAAGAAATCTACTTAAAATTGTTTGACGACCACAAAACAAAAAAAAAAAAAGAAAATAACATTGATTTGTTTATTCTTTTCATTTACAATAACAATGCCTTTATAATTTATAAGGCATGCTAAACTATGCTGTAATTTGGTTTACATTTCGTCAAGTTTTTATGAAATGCTCTTCTCTCGTCTTAAATTTTTGTTTTTAATGTAAAGAAAGCAAAGGTAACAGGCAACCAACCTGTTGTGCTGGTTCTTGTTGTTGCTTTTCAATAATCATGGTGTTATTTGTGTAATTAATGTCACGATTTATTTGTTGTAATTGGATAACATTTTTTGGATTTTATTTACTGTAAGCAAAAACAGGAGTTTTTCTCCCACATGGAGTGCATGGACGCTGAGCTAACCGGGTCTGAAGACTAATTCAACCTTTAGCATTATGTTGAACATGTTGTTAACCCATTAATAGTTGAAAAACGCAAGACATAAAATACATATATACATATGTATGTATGTAATAATAAAAAAGTACTAAAAGTGAAGCGGGGGTACTGTGGTATTTTTCAAATGAAAATGTGCAGAAAAAAGTACTAAAGTACTGAATTTTTCAACACTGGTTTAGATCCTTATATTTAGAAAACTTTTATAAATTAATTGATCATATGATCTGTAACTGTGCCTTTTAGACGTGAGCCAACCCAGCACGGACATCTCCAACAAAATGAAATATCAAAAAAATATTTCTTCGGCGACTAACTCTCAGCAGATTTCTGGCAAAAATTCTGAGAGTAAATAAAAATTATTATGAAAAAGTTTCTCAAAAATCTGTCGTTCTGAGTCGATTTTAAACTGTAGGTCTCGTCACTCATGTATAAAATTAACACCTACAGCATAAGTGGTGTAAGAAAATAGGTCTGGTGGCCGTTCAATTAGCCGAAACGATGTCAATTGGCCGCCAAGAAGCTGCGATTTGACATCGTTGGGACTATTTTCTGTGGGTCGCTGCTAAAGAAATGTGTTATGTCGACAAACCAGAGACAATTGAGCATTTGAGCATTATCGCGGCAATGATACGACCCCATACACTCGAATGAGGTACTGTGAGGGCAGCCGCCGCAGCCATATGAATGAAATAATATTCCATTTCCAACAATTGTATTGTCCATTGTGCAATTGTATTTCGCAACAAAAAAATAAATTTGGCAATTTTTAAAGACGTTTTTATTTTATTGGGTTTTTAAATTTAAAATTTTGAATGGCCTACCCTTTAGATATCAAGTGAATTAAAAAAAAAATCATTTAACATTTTGAACAGGCCTCGAGTATAAAAATGTCAGAGAGATGGAACGAATACTTTGTGTTTAAGCTGAAATTGTTTCTGTTGCAATGTTTATTGATTTAAATAATTGTTTTAATTTTCTGTTGCGTTATTAAATGTTTTTGAATTTTTTGACTCATTGAATGAAATTTCTTGTATTTGTTTGTTACTTTCTTTGACTAAAGTTTTCTTTTTATTAAAATTTTTTACAAAATTCTTGTTAAGCTGCTATTTTCTTAACATTTTTAAAAATCAAATACCAGCATGCAAATATTAATTTTCAAATATTTAATAAAAGAAGACGAGTAAAAACAGAAAACAATTGATTTGCTTGCCTTGTTATTTATTTTTTTTTTTAACATTTTCTGAAATAGAAAACAACAATTCGCATTAAATTTATAAAAATTTTGTTGATTACGTTGTTACAATGTAATGGAAACAGCCATGCAAACCTCTACGTTTAATGCAAACAACAAATTCATTATGAAATTCGCTAAAGAGGAAAATCATGTTGGCCAGCAAATCGGTTTAACGCAACATTTCAATATAATCTGTGCATCAGCAAGTATTTAATATTAAAACAAGTTTTAATCGGACTACTAACGAAATAAATGAACAGAATAGTTGATGAAATGAGTCAACTGTACAAGAGACAGAGAGTGCCATACATCAGAACCAGAGATCAGCAATGAGCATTCAAAAAGATGAGTAAAATCGATCAATACTCATAAATTCTTATACTTATATGCATTCATACTTATTTTAATATCATGGAACCTCCTCTACTCATATTCAAAGTTTAAAGTACTCATCTTATTCATGCTTAACAACACGTATAATGTTGTTGATTTCGTCTCTCCATAACTCAACAGATAGCCGACTCATAAAATAAGTATGATTCGGGTACGAACACTAAAATACTCCTTAGAAGGTTATGTGTCAGCTCTGCTTGCTGCTCTGTCTTTTTTGCTTATGTGCCTTTTTCAACAATAACTAAGACTGTAAATTTTAATGAACGATTCGAATCACTCGAGTATTTTTCTAAAGTTATGAATCTAAATGTGTAGGATTATGAATCAAACATATTTCGAATGGTATGAGTCTGATGTCAACGTTGTACGCATACTCATTGCAACGTTGTAGTCAGTATGAATGAATCAGAGTACATAATTAAATTTCAATATTGTTGACTTACTCATACTCAAAATTTCATGAGTACTTATGAGTAGCGAAAAAACGATTCATTGCTGATCTCTGAACCTTAACAAATGAATGGTTGGGTAGGGTTGGGTTGAATGTTTTAACTAAACTGTTAATGAATTATAAAATTTAATTTTAGAGTAAAAATGCCTAAGAAAAATATTGCAAAATATGGTTAAAACCACCAAAAAAAAAAAAATGTTGCAAAATATGGCTAAAACCACAAAAAAAAAAAACCATCAAAAATACCGAAAAACGAAAAAAGAAGAGAAAGAATATTAAAACCAACAAAATAATTTCCTGTTAAAAAGGGATTAAATTTGCCACCCGCATTTTAATTGAAATTAATGTATTAAAATCAACAGAAATTGTATGTATACGTATACGTGTACGTGAATAAGTATTAGTGGGTAAACATGTAAAACATTCTGACGCACTTTATAATAAATAAGGCAAGTGTGTTCCAGTGAGAGTAAATTCCTCATGGTTGCCATGTAAAGTCAGGTTTTACGATGCCATCGTTGACGGTGATGGTATTAGTGAGTATTTAAGGTATGACAGGTTTCTGTACTCATGATGTGCCTGAGCAGTTTTCAAAAAATTATACTTTTTTTTTGTATTGTTGTTCCGCACCATTTAAAATGTCAAAACATTAAAAGCCGTAACGAGTAATTTTTGCAATTTAACAATAACAATAGCAACGGCAACAGCAACACTAACACCGTCAACTATAACAGCCAAAAACATACGAAATTGTTAACAAATCAAGTGTATTGTACGTATGAGGGCATACTATATCAGAGACATTCCATAACATTTCCAATTGCTGGAGAAAAGTAACAAAAAGCGTTTGGCTTAGAGAGCAAAATATGTATATGATTTGACAATAAATTCCTATGAAATGATTGATCTGTTGCGTATAAAACTTGAAGCATCTACTGCTTACCGATTACATGCACACAAAATTGGTTATTACAACCTTTAAGGCAGGATTACAACCTAGCTTCTAACACAACTCATGTTGTGCGTGTTAATTTTATACACGAGTGGTGGAATCTACAGTCATGAATTATAGATTTTTGAGAAACTTTTCATGGCAATTTTAATTACTCTCATAGTTTTTGTTGGAAATTTGCTGAGAGGAAGTCGCCGGAGAAATATTTTTATATATTTTCATTTTGAAGACTGACCTGGGATTTGAACCGTACCAGAAATCAGCAATGAATCGTTTTTTCGCTACTCATAAACACTCATGAAATTTTGAATATAAGTGAGTTAACAATATTGAAATTTAACTCCTCTGATTCATTCGTACTCACTACAACGTTGTTTTATAAGTACAGGTTTTAATGAGTATGCGCACAACGTTGACATCAAACTAATACCGTTCGAAATATGTTTGATTCATAAGCCTACTCATTCAGATTTATAACTTTAGAAAAATACTTACATATATTACTTATAAATGAATTGAGTCACTCAAAATTTACGGAAAAAAAGACACAGAAGCAAGAAAGGCAGAGCAGCAAGCAGATCAGACACACAACCTTCTAGTGAGCATTTTAGTGTTCGTACGCGATTCATACTTAATTTGTGATTCTTGCATGTGTTGAGTTATGGAGAGTCGAAATCAACAACACCATACGTGTTGTATAGTATGAATATGATGAGTACATTAAACTTTGAATATGAGTACAAGTTCCATGACATTAAAATAAGTGTGAATGCGTATAAGTATCAGAAATTATGAGTATGATTCGATTCTACTCATCTTTTTGAATACTCATTGCTGATCTCTGGTACCTAGTAGACTACAACGACTTTATTGCTTACCAATTAAAACGATTAAATTAGCAGTGCGAACATTCAACGTGTTGGAAGTTTACCTTTTAAAATATAGTCCCACAAAAGTGTTTTCCAATCTGCGAAGTAAGTTTGAAATAACTTATCTAATGCACTCAAAATACCATGTTGATGGTCCATATTGTAGTGCCATTGCCAGTTTATTGAACAAATTTTATTACATTTTTCTTATAATCGTGCCATGGTGCTAAAAGCAGTAACAATGTATTTTTCATTAAAAAAATTTGTTTTTTTTTTCGAAAGCTTTTAAGTATTTTGAAGCTGCTGCTGTTGCTGCTTCTCTGGGTGTCACGCTGATGAGCACCGCTTTTGACGTTTTCGTTGACAGTTGGGTTATATGGTGATTAAGCACTTAATTGGATCCATTCTATACGTAAATATGTTAAAATAAACATGCAACAAAACAAAAACTTTGTTAGTGTTTGCTTTTTACCACTTACACACACACACACACACATACCTCCTATACCATACATTTGTATGTACATATGTGTTCATGTAAAATTTTATTGAATATGAAGCAGAGAGAGACAGAAAGCAAAAAAGATGGAAAATAAATGAGTCTGAGTATGAGTAGGTGCGTATATATGTGTGTCAAGTGTAGATAAAGGCTTTATCCATGCATACATATTCATAAATGCGCTCTTTCTCTCTCCTACTGACATAAATATAAATACACCTGTCCCTCGTTTTGCACGATAGATACGTTCCTGAGAAGATCGTGTATATCGAATTCAAATAAATTTGTATGGAAAATCGTGTAAATCGAAAAAATGACAAAAACTGGTATATGTATATAATATTTTTTTAATATAATTTGATTTGTTTTAATGTGAATAACGTAACAAAGCAAACAAAAGAGAACAATTTCATTTTATTTAACAACCAAATTAAATTAATTAAATACAATACAAATAAGAGAAAACACAAAAATATGTATACATATAAAAATGTTATTAGCAAAAAATCAATACACTGTTAAGCAAAAAAAAAAAAAAAATAAGTTATATTCAACCAATTTCAGTATATGTACCTATATATATTTATTCGTCATCCCATTCTTCGACAACTAATCATATTTCTTCGGTTGGTAACGAATCATCGCTCGATACCTCAATGTTTTCTGGTTCGATGTGGGGACGTGAGGATTTTGAGATATACAGTGAAAGCTCCCATAGGCGGACACCGACCGTCGAGGCATTTTTGTCCGCCTAGGAGAGATGTCCGTCCAATGGATATTTTGTTAAAATACTTCGGGAAAATTTTAATAAATACATATTTACCTGTATATTATTTGTTGCCAACGATAACTGAGATAAAAAATAATCTTTAAAAATATTTTAAATAACTTTTATTTTTCTCATATTCATATACATTGTACATACGTAGATATGTATTTATATTCAGAGTAGCTAATTAACTGACATACATATAAAGGCAAGAAATATTATTAAGATCTAAAAAATTGTTGTATTGTTGTTTGTTTATAGTTTGCTTTCTTGTTTTTTCACACATCCTCGTAGCGGCTCTCTCTCTCTATCATTCCTCGATTTACACGAGAAATAAAAAAATCGTGTTAAATCGAAATCGTGTAAAACAAGTATCGTGCAAAACAGGGGATAGGTGTATACATACTTATGCTTTCACTCCTGTTCGTTTTACAAATTGTTTGTTTTCAATGTTTTAATGCTACTGTTGTTGTTGCCGTGAAAGAGGGTGCCATAGCAAGTAGAATTGCTTTCAGTTTATAAAAGCAATTTTTGTCACACTTTTCGGTTAAAATAATGAGTATAGAAAATCGTTTTTATGCTTTTTGTTGTTGTTCTTTTTCTTCTTGTTCGTTTTCTTCTACATTCTTTGATTCTGATGATTATTTTTCGCTTCTAAGCGGCTTAATAATACATGTGAACACATTAAAAGCAACCACAAACGATAGCAAAACCAAGTTATTGTTTCAAAAAAGGCGTATGTAGTATTGTTTATGTTTTGTAAAGTTTTTCTTGTTGTTGTTCTATTATTATTATTATTGTTTTTGTATTTTTTGTTTGTTTGTTTAAACCAGTGTTTACATAAACAAACATATCCATTAAACTTGAGCACTCTCACAAAGTCACATAGTCTCCCCAGTGCGGCTGGAGCCTATAAGGCGCAAAGTAAGTTTTTTTTAGTCGGAAATCTTGAAATTTTTTTGTTTAATTTTTTAAATGATTTCCGTTTAAAATGAGAAAATTATGCTGCCTGCCTTAAGGGTAAATTAACTAGTTTTTTATTGTAATTTTTTTGTTCTTCTTTAGTTTTGTAATCAAAGCCCATATAATGTGTAGAAAGGAGTATAATTAACACGACTATTTAAATGAATAACGCTGGAAAAGAGGTACACAACAACACTTTATAGGGAATGTCAGTGATTTTTCTCATGTTTTTTTTTTCTATAAATTATTAACCTTATTATGATTATGCTTCCTTGAGCTCTTGTGAGCTTCCTTCCCATTTCAGCGTTTTTCTTTAGTTAATTAAATTTTGTGCGGAAGAAAAGGAAATTGATAAGCTAAAGCAGTACAAAATTAGAATGCGAGGCAAAACGTGATAATTTTTTTTATTTATTTTTTACATTTCTGTATTACTTTTTCATTATCATTATTTTTCCTTTTCCTCTCTCTCTCCCTCTCTCTTTATTTTTGCATAAATAATGTCATTAAATATCACTCATACGTGTTTTACATAAATAGGCATTCATATGTCAGGTAACATTAAATGGGGAAATTAATTTAATAAGACACTCAGACACATAATACAAATGCCCTCGATACATACAGTGAACATCAAAAGAAATTGTACATTAAAAAAATGTATACATTAATAAATTATCGTTATTATTATTTTAAAATTGTTTCATTGCCAGTTTTTAAAAATTGAAACAAAAAAAATTTCAAAATATTAGCAAATTTTTTCGGGCACTCTCCTTAAGTGGTAAAAGTTGAATTTGGAGATTGTTAGAATTTTATCCTTAGTGTACAATTTCTTTTGATGCTCATTGTATGTACTAATTACATGTATGTGTGTATGCGTGTGTACCTTTGAAATCAAATAATTTAAAAAGTCTTTGTTACAGAACAGAAGTATCCGTTACAAGAAATTGGTTGGAGTGCAGGGAACTATTTCTTTGAATATTCCTTCAGTCGTTTAGAAATATTCTGAAAAATGTTAATAATTTGAAGTATTCGTTGCCTTAGATTTGTGTATTCCTTTTAATTAATCACGTCTTAAATCCTAAACTGGTGTATTCTTTGTGGCATATGTGATAACAATTTTAATTATTTCTTACATTTTCTATTAAACAAAATAAAATGTTGATATTCAAAGCAATTCACTGGATTAAATTAGATTTCCTTTTTTTAAATTATGTCGACTTTCTAATAATTTCTATGGATTTATTAAATAAATTCATGTATATATAAGAGGGATTGTTATTTATGTGGGTAAAAACAGATTTCAAAATCTATCTGCCCAGACGCAAACCAAGTCAATTAACAGAGCTCTGTTATGTTACTAACAGAACTCTGTTAACCAATTAATTTAAGGCTAGGAAACAGGAAAAATGATTTAAATTTTTGGATAAAATAAGATAAAAAAACAAAAGTTGATAGAATAAGTCCTACAGTTAATCTGTGTTACAAAATATTGCTTAATAAGAACTACAATAAGCACTTCTGACAAACAAAATTAGTAAATTTGAGATGATCCCAATCCATATGAGATCCAAGAGTATCCAATGCTTTCCGAAAATGTCACTATTTGGTGTGGATGCTGGTCATATCCCTTTGAGAATGACTTTGACCAGCCTATCACAGCCACCGGAGTGCAGTAGTGTAGTGTCTTGGCTTATTAGACGTGAGGCTTTGGTTTAAACGAATACGAAACAATTTTTCTGTGGCGTCTTCCTCTCAGCAGATTTCTGGCAAAAACTCTGAGAGAAATTCTCTTAAAAAAGTTTCTCAAAAATCTGCCGTTCGGAATCGACTATAAACTGTAGATCCCGTTACTCATGTATAAAATTACCGCACACAATATAAGTGGTGTAAGAAACTAGGACGTATTCCTGACTAAGGTGTTGTAATGACCAATTATGTATGTATTGTTACGAAAATGGAAATAATGTTACATCCTTTAACATTAAAATGATAAACAAAAACTATGGACCTGTTTACATGATCAACAAATAAACAAAAATAAAAAAGCATAAAATAAAAAGGGATAAACAACTAAACAACGTAAACAATATACAGAAAAAAGAATAACGTGAACAACATGTTTACATTTATAGAGATTTCGCGAAGGCGAAGTTATTCTCCTTCAAGATCATTCATCAGACTGTTTACCCTGCGATATAAAAGGCAAGACAAAGCAGGCAACGCGGTGAGAAAAAATTCAGTCAGAATGATAGTGATTTGAAGATCTCCGCAATAAAGATCGGTCGAATCGTTTACGCAAAAGAGTGTGAAGCAGAATAAGAAACAAAGCAATTGTTGTTGTTTACATCAAGTTATGAACAGTGGCACACAGAATTGTGCGAACAATAAAGAAATGAATTAAAACTGAACACAAATTTATTTTTATTTTTATTGCAATTTACGAGCTCATATTTCACACATCTCTTTATTTGACACAAAGCCAGCTTTTTTTTTAATTGCATAGTGTATGGCTAATTGTTTCAGTCAGTGTATGTATGTGTATAGATATTCCCAATTCTTACTTAATGTAATCTCTTAAGAAAAATAAACATTTGAATATCTTTGTCTTTAAAGTACTTTGCTAGGAATTTCCAGAGAATTCGAACAAAAAAATTTATCATATGAAGAGACATTGCAAGTGAGTGAGTAAAAATCAGCAACACTCTATGCTCTTTTTAGTCTACAAACATAATGATTTTATAGCAGTTTTGCCCAAGAGATTTGAACCAGTAAACCAGCATATTTGCCTAAAAAGAGTTGTTTTAAAGAAATTTTCAAAATTGTCTTAAGTAATCAAGGCATTCGAAAATTTAAAAGGAAAATGAAAATGAACATGAAATAAGAATGTTAAACACAATAGGAAATTAAATTAAGTTATTTCTTAGTAAAGTAATCATGTAAAATGTTTCATATTATTACAAGAAGTTTCCTATGTATACCTTTTTAGTTGGAAAGTTTCTGTAAAGATTTCTGAGATACATTCTGAATAAAGTTTGCATTTAGGAAATTACTAATTCATTTCAATGGCTGTCATTTTATATATTGTCACGAAAATGAAAAATCTAGATACTGGTGTTTTACTTTTACATCGCTTAACATTAAAATTATAAACAAGAGCTATGAAAACAAAACAATGCTGTAAACAAACCTGTTTACAAATTATAGTACTGCTTAATACAACAAACAAACATCAGCAAAAAAAAGTGGTAAACAAGTAAACAAAAATACAAAAACAACACTACAAAAGTAAATGTAAACAACGATGTTTACATTTATTTATAGAAGTAATTAACATTCACTTTCAAGAACATTCATCAGACTATTTACTCTGCCATATAAAAGGCCAGACAAAGCAGGCGACTGGGTGAGTGAAGTTCAGTCATTCTTATGTGAAGACGCGGTGTGTTTGAAGCGAGTAATCGTGGTTTGAAGATCTCCGTTACAAAGATCTGTCTAATAATTGTCTAGTAATTGTTATTGTTTATGCAAAGGGTATAAACAGAGGAATAACAAAGAAAGGCAATTGTTGTTGCTTACATCAAGTTGTGAACAGTGTTGCACACAGAATTGTGCGAATAATAATAAAGAATTTTAATTAAAACTAAACACATATTTATTTTTATTTTATTTACAATCTACGCGCTCATATTTTAAACGTTTTTAAAGGATAAAAACGTAACAATATTTTTTACTTTACTTTTTTTTTTTTTTTTTTTTTTTGTTGATGGTCTGAGAATGCTATTCTTTACGCACTGACCCTGGGCCTGTGGGACCCATCACCAAGTAGGTCCCTCTGCCCTGGAGTGTCGGGCTCACCTTACGGCACTACCGACTAAACTCATATCCATCCTTAGTGGCGTGGTGAAACCATCCCGGCACCGCCTTGAGAAGCATTACTTCGGGATGGCGCCACTACATCAGGTCCCTTGGAGGGACTCTTCTTTTGGCTCTACGGAGCAGGAGCCTGGAGCAGTATGAGGGACGCGCCTATGGTCCGTCCATCTCTACTTTCTTCTTCCGCAAGATGGCCCTGGCGTACGAAGCCACCTTGTTCCACTCGTTCTGACCTCGGAGCATTATCTCGACAATATTGTCTGGCGAGATGTCTCCGAGGTCCTGCTCCAAGGCGAGTCGTTCGACGCTCCACCGTGTGCATTCGAAGAATGTGTGACGAGCGTCGTCGGCAGTCGATTCGCCATAGGGGCAGTTGCCGTCTGCTACCTTCCCCATTTTTGCGAGGTAGGAACAGAACAGGCCATGCCCTGTCAAGAATTGGGTGAGGTAGAAATCCACCTCTCCCGCCTCTCGATTCAACCAGCTGTCGAGCCGGCTGATAAGTCGGGCAGTCCATCTGCTCCTAGTCTCCTGGTCCCATCTACTTTGCCAGGTCTCGATGCTGTTAGACCTGGCGAGCCTTGATGCCTCCTTTTTACTTTTTTGTACTTTAGACAAATTTAATGTAATAATAATGCCTTGTTTGACGGAAAAGAGAATGTAACCATGTGAAGAAGCCGTTGTAAGCGAATGCGTGTATGTGTGTTCCTAAACCGATACTCGTTCATAGTTTTAAAATTAAAGATTTAAGAAAAATGATATACAACCCATACAGATATACAAACACACCGGCATACACCGTAAAGTTATTAGATGTACGTCGTATAACATTTATGGCTTGATTTTTATGTTTGCATGAGCGAGCTGAACGTTGCAATCATAATACTTGTTCTAGAAAATTTTGCACATACACACATGCACACATCCATATTCAGCAGCAAATGGAGAGAGAGAAAGAAAAATAAAATAAATAATAAACAGGAAATGGTATCGGGTATAAGTAATACGAGAACTTGTGTTTTTTTCTTTGCTGCCATACATGCTAAATACTTGTGTGAAAATATGTATGCGTATGTGTTTGTGAGTGTTACTTTTTAAAAATTGTTAAGATTTCTCTAAAAAAAAACACACACATGAGGTTATGTGTATGTGTATGAGAGTGTGAGTATGATTTCCTCTCTCTCTGCCTTTTCGTTTATCAGATTATTTGTATGCTTTTCATCATGTTTTAAGTGCTCATTGGAGAATTTTCTATTCAAAGCTGCTGCTGCTGTTGTTGTTGTTGTTGTTGTTATTGTTTGCTGCCTTATGATGGAATAGAATAGAATAGAATTGAATGGAATAGATGATGCAACCGTACACTGATGAAGAGTAACTGTAATGAATTTTTCACATAAACTAACAACAACAACTACCATAACAACAATGCCAATGTAAAAGTAACACTTACCCATTAGCAAGCAAACAACAAAACAATTGTTGTTGCTGCTGTTGTTGTTGTTGTTGTTGTAAAAATAAATTCAAAAACATTTTATAAAATTATTTATTTATTCAGTTTTCTGTTTCTTTTCTTCTGTTTTTTTGTTTTTAACAATATGAAGTGAAGAGAGTTGGATGAATAGCTAGATTGATGACTGGTTTGTTGCATGTTTGGTTGGTTGGTTGTACGGATGCTTGAGTATTAATTCCATTTTGTATTGTAAACGTTTGTTTGTTTGTTTTCTTTTTGTTTTGCAGCAGTGTGTTGCAAATGCATTCATTTTCCTTCTTCTTCGCCATCTTCTTCTTGTTTGAATATATTTTTTCACTTTTATTTTCCCAAAAACATTCTTGCCAATAAATTAACACTCAATCTCTTCTACAAACATACAGTTGTTGGCAGGTAAGTAGAAATATATTTTTGTATTCATTATTTTACATAGAATACGAGTTTCGTTTAGATTTGATGGTGCCACTACTACACCATTGTAGAATAATTTCAGTAGGCAATTGAGTAGCAGAGACCACTCTCGTACGACAAAACTAATACTCAACAAGACTCTCATCATCCCCGTGCTTCTTTATGGCGCACGAACACTATTAAGCATTGATGCAGCACCCTTGAGAGTATTCGAGTGCAAAGTCCTACGTAAGACCTTCGATCCAGTGCGAGTTGGCGATGATTTCCGCATACGATCCAACAATGAGCTGTATGAGCTCTTCAACGACATGGACTTTGTGCAGTGCAATAATATCCAGCGTCTGCGCTGGCTCGGCCATGTCGTTCAAATGGAGCAGGATGCTCCTTCGGGACGGGTATTTGATGTGAGGATTTGCGGAAGCCGGCGAAGAGGACGCCTTTGTTTGAGTTGGAAGACCCAAATCGAGGAAGCCCTGTGATCGATTGGTATGATCAACTGACGCATTCAAACAAGAAGTAGTGGCATCTGTAAGGATATGTTAAGGCAGACCGAAACGATGTTAATGGTCAATTAAGTAAGTATTTATACAAAGCTTGCATGCCCCAGTTGTTGCCGTAGTCTAGTAGCTAGTGTGTTGGCTTATTAGACGTGAGGCCACGGTTCAAACCCCAGGTCAGACAACTCCAACAAAACGAAATATGGAAAAATGTTTCTTCAGCGACTTCCTTTCAGCAGATTTCTGGCAAAAACTCTAAGAGTAAAATAAAATTGTCATGAAAAGTTTCTCAAAAATCTATCGTTCGGAGTCGACCTTAAACTGTAGGTACCGCCACTCATGTATAAAAGTAACACACGCAACATAAGTAGTGTGAGAAACTAGATCGTAATCTTTACAAAAGGGTTGTAATGACCAGTTACGTATGTATGCATGCCCCAGTGAAATTTGAGCAGAACTATCATGTTTCCGCAGTCAGTTTGACGTTTATAGGCTTATAGGCTATTCTACCACGTATACACTGCATTATCAATTGCGTCTGACTGTTCTTAACAACATTATAATGGAATACGTTGTTCTGAAAGCATAAGACTTATTGTTGACAATTGCTACATGGACAGTCTATTCACTATGAAGATCCCTTAGCGGCTTCATAGCCCAAACTTCTACAGATTATACTCCAAAAGTTGATTGCAGAGAAGATGGGAACTTTTAAAAAAGTGAGACGTAATGCAGTTGCCAAAATGAAGAAAAGTCTGTGTGAAATTAAAAGGATAATGTGATGCTTGTTGGAGCAAGGGGAATATGTTGGTTGAACTATCGGTTATTTCGAATATGGCAATACTTATGTCATTCTATTCTGTCACAAAATTCCAAATATTATCTCCACGCTTGAGCAACGTTATGATTTATTGGAAATTTATTTCTAAAACAATGACAATTAGTCGGAAATTGCATGAAAATGTCGTACAAAATTTAGTCGCAGAGAAGTATTAACAGTGCCCGGTATATGCAAGTTTATTGCTAAAGTTCGTGAAATTGGTTTCATTATTGATGCTCCAAGACGTGAGCGTGCTCATACAGTGCGTACACCCGAAAATATCAAAGCTGTGGTTGAGAGTGTGGGGAGTATCCATTAACATCAGCTCGTCATCATTCTCAAGGATTGAACATTTCACGCACCAGTTTACATCGAAAGTTGCAAAAAGATCTCGGCATGACGCCTTACAAAGTTCAATTGGCTCAAAAGTTGAAGCCGCATGACCATCCGCTTCGTTTTCGCTTCGCTAGATGGGCTAGATGATGTCGATTTTGGCAAAAAAAAAAAAACATCTTTTCAGATGAAGCTTATTTTCATGTTGGTGGGTACGTTAATAAGCAAAATTGTCGTATTTGGGGCTCAGAAAACCTACACCTGGTCTTACAGAAGCCAATGCACCCATTATGAGTAACTGTTTGGTGCAGCTTGTGTAGCGCAGGCATCAGTGGCCCATATTGCTTTAAAATGAGGACGGCGCAACCATTAAAGTCAATGGACGCCCAGCACGCTGAGCGATTTTTTCGTACCCGCTCTGCATGGTATTGATGCGAATATTATTTGGTTTCAACAGGATGGTGTAACTTGCCACACATCTCATTCCACAATCGATTTATTGTGTCAAACGGCCAATTAGCCGAAATGGTGATGTCAATTGACCAGCAAGGAACTGCGATTTGATTTGACCATTGTACTATTTTCTGTGGAGTCCCGTTAACGAAAAGTGTTATGCCGACAAACCAGAGACAATTAAGCATTTGAAGGCCAACATTCGTAATGCCATTTCCGAGATACGACTCCATTCACTAGAAAAAGTGCACGAAAATTGGTCCGATTGAATGAGGACTGTGAGGTAGAGATGAGCGATATTTTAAAAACTGTGATTTAATCACGGTGATTGATAATTCACTGGTAACTACAGTGATTGAAATTGCCAAATAACAGGTACTAATAATGTCGTTCTTTCAAAATTGTTACATACTCAAATTTATTTCATTTTGTTTTGTTTACTAAAATATTTAGAGGGAGAAAAAAAATGAATTATAAGTTTTGCAAAGCAAATGTGTTAGAAGCAACAGATATACAAACTGAAAACTGGCGGATAAAGTTGAAAAATTAAATGTAAACAAACATTGATTTTGTGTTAAAAAAGGGAAAATTTGGGATATTTTTTAATTTCTTCAATGAAAAGTTAAAAGATTCTTAAATATTTAATTATTAATCGAAATGTATGTGGTCTTTGGTCGCAATGAATATAATTTCTTGTGCAAAAGGTAAGTAAGAAACTAAATATATCAAGATCAAATAAGACATATTGCTCATAAAATTTTTTTCTTGCAGAACTTTGTGTATATTACTAGTATTTATTAATTTCTTGAATGAAAACATTAAAATTCGGCAATTTTGTTATTATTAATCGAACTCTTAGCAATTTCTCTTCACAATGAAATAAGTTCCGTTTGTAAAAGATAAGTAAAAAGAAAAATATAACGAAATATATACTCATAACTTTTTGTTTCAGGAGGTTGTGAATATACCTCTCAATTGGTTAAATACTAAGTTAGTGACAATCGATGAAATGTGTCACCAAATACATTAGTTCCGTATTATGTTTCCCCAATACAACAGTTCATTTCCTTTCAAAACTATTCTATTATTCTACAAAAATATCATCAGATTCTAACAAAATAGAAAATAAAAACCCACCCTAAAATTTAACAAACATAAATAAACAAAAAAGAAAGAATCAGACAGGGACAGAAATACTTGTTGGTAATATTTGCTGTCCCTTTCACAAAATTTTAGTAAACGTCAAACTTTCGTTTCCCTTCACCAGTGTTGCCACGAAAAAAAAAATATTGTAACCAACATTTGTGAAAAAAATCACCAAATAAGAAAAAATATAACCAAAACTAAATTCGCAGTTTTTTTATTTTATTTTTTTCAAATATAAATTATAATTAATACAACAGAGTAAGAAAAGAAACAAAAAATAACAAAATAAAATTTTAGTCTTACTAATTAATACATTTCTACAAACAAAACAAAAGCTCTATTTATAAGAAAAATAAATAACCAAACCCGGAGAAATCTACACATCTACACATTGAACAAAAAAATAACCAAAAACGGCAACACTGATTTTGTTTAGTAGTCTTTTCGTAGTATGTATCTAGTTGTCTCTTTCTTACGACTTAATAAAATACGTTATTGTCATTATTGTATTATTGGAATACTGTGATCACAATCACTGTTTTAAAGAACAGTGATTAATAAATCACGTTCACTGAGAACAACGTTCTTCAAAAATCACTGGATCGCTCATCTCTACTGTGAGGTCAGCCGCTGGATAAAATAGTATTCCATTTCCGAACCGAAACTATTGTGTTTCGCAACAGAAAAATAAATTTGGCAAAAATTTCAAATCGTTTATGTTTTATTGCCTTATTAAATTTATACTTTTTAATTACAAATTTACAACGTTTACTATGTTACACGCTGAATCAACAATAGACGGTAATTTACGCGAACATATTGTAGAAGAAATAAGAAGAGTAATACATACGTCTTTCTAATTACCAAACAAATGCTGTAGATCAATACATAAGTTATTTAGTGAGATGTTTATTTAGCATAAGGTATTCTATGCTGCATTCATCAATTGTGCACTTTTGCCAATATGTTCATAGTGTAGTTGAGTGGAAACAGTTTTATTTTATTTTTACTTTCTTACTCGGTGTTTCTCAAATAAATTATGAAATTGTAGATTTGATTGTTTTATTTTTCCCTTTGCATTTGTTCCAATTTCTCTCAATTTTTCATTTTATTATTCTCTTGTGTTAGTTTAAATTAAATAAACTCAAAAAAAAAAAAATAAAAATAAAAAACACAATCAGAAAACAATGCAATACAAGTAGGTTTTTATTGTTTCTTATAACAAGGGTAATAATTAAAACCAATTTTTGTTTTTCTTATTAAATTAAAAATAAAAATTTGTTATTATTTTTCATCTTCTAAGGTTTTTTTGTTTAGGTTTTAAACTAAAATAAAATTAAAAAAAAAATGTTTGAAAATCTCAATTGTTTAGCAAGGCAATCACTGAACCAGAGATCAGCAATGAGCAAATATTAATTTTCAAATGTTTACGAAGAGAAGAAGAGCAAAAACAGAAAACAATTGATTTTCGTATTTTGTTTTTAATTCAACATTTTCTGAAATAGAAAACAACAATTTGTATTAAATTTATAAAAAATTTGTTGATGATGTTGTTTCAATTAAATGGAAACAGCCATGCAAGCCTCTACGTTTTATGCAACAAATTCATTATGAAATTTGCTACAGAGGAAAATCACGTTGGCCAGCAAATCGCTTTAACGCAACATTTCAATATAATCTGTACATCAGCAAGTATTTAATATTAAAACATGTTTTATTCGAACTACTAACGAAACAAATGTACAGAAGAGATGATGTGATGAGTCAACTGTACAAGAGACAGAGAGTGCCATGCAGCAGAACCAGAGATCATCAATGAGTATTCAAAAAGATATGAAGAATCGAATCATACTCATAATTTCTGATACTTGTACGCATTCATACTTATTTTAATATCATGGAATCTCTACTCATTTGCAAAGTTTGAAGTACACATCATATTCACACTTAACAACACGTATGATGCTATTCATTTCGGCTCTCCATAACACAACTTTTACAAGAATCACAAAATAAGTATGATTCGCATACGAACACTAAAATACTAAATCACTAAATGGTTGTGTGTTTACTCTGCTTGCTGTTCTGTCTTTTTTACTTATGTGTCTTTTATTATTTTTTTTTTGTCAATGCAACAATAACTAAGAATTTTGGTGAATAATTCGAGTCATTGGAATCATTTATAAGTATTTTTCTAAACTTATGAATCTAAATGGGTAGTCTTATGAATCAAACATATTTCGAATGGTATGATTTTGATGTGAACGTTGTATGCATACTCATTGCAACCTGTACTTATAAATCAACGTTGTAGTTGTAGAGTTGGCTCTCTTATATTTAAAATTTCATGAGTGCTTATGAGTAGCGAAAAAACGATTCATTGTTGATCTTTGGTAATCACTGAACACTCTCCTATAAGGAAAATTCTTATTACTTGGCCTTGTAGGTGTATAAAATGAATTATCAAGGTTTTTATATGAAATTTTATTTTTGTTATTGTACCGGGTTATCCATTTCGTTGTTTCAAATGTAAACGTAAATAAAACACATACATACAAAATATTTTTTTCATGATATTTCTTTTTTATTGTAAAGTTTGAACGTTGACATTATGTGTGAAACACTACATCATTTAAATGACCTCCACGCGAAGTGTTGCAAGCATTGATTCTTTTGAGGTAAATTTCGACCACTTTTTGACACATATTGGGCGGTATCTCAGCCATAACTTGACGAATGTTGGTTTTTAAGTACTCAAGAGTTGAGGGTTTATCTGCATAAACACAGTCTTTCGCGTAGCCCCACAAAAAAAAGTCTAATGGTGTCAAATCGCATGATCTTGGTGGCCAGTTGATATCGCTACGACGAGAAATTACGCGGCCAGGAAATGTCTCTTGCAATAAAGCCATATTCGCTCGAGTTGTGTGGCATGTGGCACCGTCTCGTTGAAACCACATATTCTCCAAGTCGTATTCTTCAATAGCAGGCAAAAAAAAGTCGGTTATCATATGACCATAACGCTCCGAATTGACGGTGACAGTCGTTCCATCGTCGTTTTCGAAGAAGTAAGGTCCAATTACACCTTCGGACCAAAGAGCGCACCAAACAGTGACTTTTTCTGGATGTAATGGCCTCTCTTCAATTACTTGAGGATTCTCAGAACCCCAAATACCACAATTTTATTTATTAACATACCCACCGAGTGTGAAAAAAATTCATCGCTGAAGAAAATTTTGTTCGACGCGTGGCTGTGGCAGAATCACCATTTTTGTAGTAGGTTTTGATAATTTTTATGCGTTGTGTAATAGTTTAGCGATCCATTTTCGTCAATGTCAGACTTTCAACTGAAAAGAAAAAAATTGGTTTCACAACTTAGTTTGACAGATGTCGAATTCCAGTCCCATACTTTTGAAACCACGAAATGGATAGCCCTTTATTTATTTGTTTAAATTTTTATACTGAAACTTTCAAGAAACTGTTGTAGTTCATGGAATTAATTAAAACTTGTTTTTCTTTATATTTTTCTTACTGCAGTTTTGTATTATATTCGCTTAGGTTCTGGCCTGGGAAAAAACAAAGACCGAAATAAACATACCAAATATGTATATATCATCTTACACACTTATATATGCATTTTGCAACATGCAGTTACATTTACATCAGGGGTTACCAAAAAATTTTTGGTTATGGATTAGTGAGTAAGAGAGAGAAAATAAGTGAGAGAATTTATTTATTTACAGCCATAGAAAAGTATTAGTAATATACGCTATTTTGATTTTCATTTCATCAACATACATAAAACTATCTATGTTCGGCTTAATAATTTTAGATAAATAAAAACAAAAAAATCCCTTTTTTACATATTAACTGTTTATGTCTGACAGTCCAAACTTCCCATCCTTGCCGACATAAACAGGATTGTTTAAACGAGGGTAAATTGGCAACAGAGGGCGCTGCAGTCTAGATTTAAGCTTTTTTTAGATTTTATCATTAATGTTGTTTTTGGCCTTAGACTTTTTTGATTATTAACTAAATTGTTCGTTTTTTGATCGCCTGGAGAGATTTGGAGCTCCAGAAATATAAATAATTAATTTTGAATTGAAATTTTGTGAAATTAATAAAAAATAATAAAATAATTTAGTGTACTTTAAAATTATTGTGGAAAAAACCAAGAAATATAAGAAATACGGTGTACAACAAAAAAGTGTACAAATAAAAAGGAAAGTGATATGTGTTTGACTTTTTTGTGCTTGCAGTCCTACATATAATATTTGCCTTTTTTGTAGTGACCTGTAATCCCAATCGGAGGAACTGTAAACTTATTTTTTTGCGTTTGTTCATCCCCCATACAGTTCACAATTGAACATTAACAGACAAAATGTCTTTTAAGAACATATTCCCTACATTCTTTAAATGTTCTATAACATACATATAAGGCATTGAATATTAGCAAAATATTTTTTGAGTGTCATTCCGATATAAAATGCTAATGCATCCTCCGTGTTCTTGTCGCAGTCTGATCGACAACTAAATCATAAAGCACAAGAATGCGTGTGAGTTCTCTAAGCACAATTGTGCTATGAAATGGTAAACCATGATTTACATCATGCTAAAAGCAGAGGGATTTTCGAAGAATTTTTTTTCCATTTTCTTCAGGTCACTTTATTACATTTTCTTTCTTAATTAAAAAAAAGGAATTTTTTTTAAATAAAATTTTTCTTTCTTTTTGGCATTTTGTAAATAAAATTTACTTGTGGGTGACATAAATAAACATAAAATAATTAAGAATCTTTGGTTTTTATTGTTTATTGTTTTTCTTTTTAACAGACAATAAAAGTTTTTTGTTTATGAAGTGTTTCTAAAGGAAAAGTACCGGAAATAAATGTTTATGACTTTTTATATCATTTTTATAAATTTATTTTTAAGTAAAAATATTTCATAATATGTAGTATGTGGTTTTTATTTACATTTTATTTGTCATCACAAATATAATAAAAAAATTATTAAAATTTTTAAAAACCTTCTTTTCTTACATTCATTTAAGGCTACTTTGACACTTGCGTAGGCAGTAGAGGTGTGCACAAGACATATAAAATTGCACAGTATTGTATTTTTCCCAAGACCGAATATTGATTGTAGCTGCAAATATAAATAAGTGTGAAGCAAAGATAGAGTACAAAAAAACAACTGCACTCGTAAACCATTGTACAACAGTATATAAGAGAGTTGTGTGAAGAGTGCAACAAAAAATATTGTACTCTTCATAGAGTCACAACATGCATTTTTAGTTGTTTGTTTTTGTTTTTTTAACAACAATGAATAAGAAAGCTCCGAATGTTTTGCTCTCGAGAACCGAACATCTTCGTCGACGCCACCATTGCCAGTAACTTTTTATTTCGGGGAAAAACCTTTTTTATGAGTTTATGGCGAAAGCAAAGAATGTATAGAAACACTTATGTACACATATTTTTCAATATGGCAATACTGAAAATGTAGCTTCAGTAGTAAAATATGCTCTTACAACACAAAGCATAGTTCCGTTACTTCACAGACAAACGAGTGCTGTTGTATACATTGAATAAATGAGAAATACACATTTCAGTGCACTCGTAAAATCAAGAGCAACAGAAAAGAGTACAATACAGTATTGCATTCGGTGAAGGGTGAAGTCTTGTGCACACCTCTAGTAGGCAGTAAAGAAATATTCTGCAGTAAATTATCCAAAAAATTTCTGTATTTTATTTACTATTTTTTTTTCTCTGTTTTTGTTTTTTATTATTGAAAAATCAGTAAAAATTTAAGGAAATTGTTATTTAATATCCTTAAATTTAATTGAAAACATTTGTAGACGAAAGAAAAGAAAAAATTGTAAGTTTATTGAAATATTTCAATTGCTTTAGTTTTGTAATCGAAATTTGTTTTTTAATATCTTTTTAAAGTCAATAAAAATCTTACACAACACAATATTAACTGTGGAGTTTAATAATAAATTTATTCCTGTTGCAGTAAAAAATTTTATTTAATAAAATATTGTTTGAACTGGAAGCCCTTAACGATAATCAGCTCAATAATGTATCCGATATTGATCAAGAGAGCGATAAAAGCGATGATCAGCATGAAAGAAATCTTATGTGCTGTTTCGGTAAGACAAGTGATTTCAGACGAAAGCCTCTTCGTATGGAAAACAAACAAACAACAAAGGTTCACGTAAAACCATTTGTCTTACAGAAATAGTACCTTAATCACTTCAGCTCAAAATGATTCGCTACAGCATGTGAAGTAGCACAGAAGATCTGTATATGTGGGAAAAATTTATTTAACGCATAATTTACTCTCAAGGGATTTAGTGTAGTTGGTCATTAAGTGCTTGACCACCATTGAAGGCTTTATGTTCCATGTAATAAATCTTTCAACATTTTAAGTCACAGAACTTATTATATTGTTACGAAAATGAAAAATCTAAATACAGGTATCCCTCCTACAACACGGTCGATAGGTTCTTATAATATGACGTGTTATGTGAAACCGTGCTATAGGAGACTAGAAGCTGGTACAAAAACAGGGGTTAAGTTCCAAAAAAATATTTTAATGCCACAGAAGAAACTTTATTTCTATTAAAAATAACAAAATAAATAAGAATCCAATTAAATATATAAAAAACAAATATAAATCCACGTAAATACATAAAAAACAAACAAAAATCGGCATAAATATATATGAATGTATATTATGAATTTAGTTTAGTAATTTTCTTCATCATCGCTGTTCAATTCAATTAAATGGGAACGTTTTTTCGGCTGAATAATATTATCTTCACTTTCTGAACTTGCATTTATATTTTGTTCACCTGCTGATATCTTTAAAAAATCCGTAATCTTGCTTTGTTTCCTTGTCCGTCCAAGGTTGTTGTAAATTTCTTGATATGGTGATAGGCAATTTTGTAATTCCCTTTTGAATTTTCGGCTTCTTTCAGCGCAAGGGTCTGCATTCAAGAACAATAATTACAATTTTTTGGCCAAGTCTAAGCCTTCCTGTAATTTTTTAGTGTCAAATTATTAACTTCATTATCTTCATCAGAGCTGGAATTGATTTCATTCACTTGGGGTTCGGATGCGATTTCTACCAAATCTGCTTCCCCAAATTCTTGTTCCACTAATAAGTCTTGCACATCTTAAATAGCCATATCCACAAACCCTTCTCCTCCGATCGAACTAGCAAGTTCTAATATGCCACCAATTTCATTTTCTCCTGATTCATGCACGTTTTCTATCTCAACTACTGCTGACCATATCTTTTTCCAACACCGATTTAATGTTGTTATTTTCAGTTCTTTCAGCGATAAGGATATGATATCGATCCAGTCTTTAATTGAAAATTGCTTCCAAGCTTCCTTTACATCAATAGATTTTGAATCAGTTATGTCTAAAATCCATTGCAATGATCTTCTTATGCAATAAGTCTTAAAGGTATAAATACATATTATAATTTTCTTGAAAAAAAAGGGTTGTAGAAGTACCGTGTTATAAGAGGTTTTCGGAAATTTTTTTAATCGTGTTAAAGTGAAATCGTGTTGTGGGATACCGTGTTGTAGGAGGGATACCGTACTGGTGCTTAACATTAATATTATAAACCAAAGCTACAAACACAAAACTATACAGTAAACAAACCTGTTTACAAATTATCGTACTGCTTAATATAACAACAAACATAAGCATAAAAAATATGGTAAACAAGTAAACAAAAATCCACAAACAACACTACAAGAATAAATGTAAACAAAATACACAAACAACAATAATGAATAATGAAAACATCGAGAAGCAAAGTCATGAATATTCGCCTTCAAGAACATTTATCAGACTGTTTACTCTTCCATATATAAGGCAAGGCAAAGCAGGCGTGTGAGTTAGTGAAGTTCAGTCAGTCTTGTGTGAAGACGCGATGCGTTTGAAGAGAGTAATCGTGGTTTGAAGATCTCCGTTACAAAAGATCTGTCGAATAATTGTCTAGTAATTGTTATTGTTTATGCAAAGGGTTTAAGCAGAGGAATAACAAAGAAAAGCAATTGTTGTTGCTTACATCAAGTTGTGAACAGTGTTGCACAGAATTGTGCGAATAATAAAGAATACAAATTTATTTTTATTTTATTTGCAATCTATGAGCTAAAGCTATGAGTAAAAACGTAACAATATGTATCTCTGGTGTTTATAGATACTTTTTTATATCCGTTAAATTACCGTGAAGTTTGTCATCGATCGGAATATGTAGTTCAGGAACAATACGAGAAGGGCGAACAGAAAAGTTTTTTCTTCGCTCAATCTCGGCAATAAAAAAAAGCAAAGCGAATCTGTAGCTCATTGATTTAGAAATAATGGAAGCATAATAATGTTGTCACGAATACAAAAAATGTTGATGTTAATTAAATTGTGCCAACGATTCGTCAAAGGAAAAGTGCTGTTAGTATTTCCCCAACCAAAAGTGATTCGTTGATAAATTATGGGCATGGAAGACGTTGATGAGATTTATCACGCTCACGAATCAGACATAAGAAAAGGTGGTGGCCAATCTTTGCATATCACTTTGATGTCTCAGTTGCTAATGTATGACTGCTGATGAAAAAGCTACATTCCAATCATCTGACAAGTGGGTCTCTTCACGTTTTTCGTCGAAATCTTACTAGTTCCTACCTTAAATCATATACTACTCAACCTACAGGAGGTTTGCCCATAAACAAATTGACGACATATACAGGAGATATGATTGTAGAAACCAACGTATCCTAAAATTGAAAAACGATGTGGAAATTGCGGAAATAAAACAAATTTTATTTGCAATAAATATGAAAAATGCTTTCATCCCTAAGAATGCTTTAAAAGTGCTCATACGCCTAGTGTACCTTCTACGTAGGCACGGTCTATAATTCCAAACCAAATTTTTTTTTCAGACGAATTAATCACATTATTTCTATTAAGCATTGATGAAAATTATATAAGAAAAGTGGCCAGGGAACTTAGTCCAATAATAGGATGAAAACTAACTCCCAAAGCTTTATTGATTGCAAGGGATGGTGACGACTCGAAGCCTGAACTGCATAGAATTGCTTATGCAAATAATCTGCTGTCAATGTGAAGCAATTCCTAAGCAAGATTGAATTTTAAATTGTAATGGCTCATGAGTATCATAAGCAATGAAATTCATTGCTATCATAATGTTGGTGTGGATATTCTAACTGAAAATTTGGATATATTTTGGGCCCAGAAGACCCACATGTGGTCTTATAGAAGCCAAAGCACCCATTACGAGTGACTGTTTGGTGCGACTTGTGGAGCGGAGGTATTATTGGCCCATATTTCTTAGAAAATGAGGACGGCTCTCCTCTTGGTATTGATGTGAACAATATTTTGTTTCACCAGGATGATGCAACTTGGAAAACATCTCATGGCACAATCGATTTATTACGTCAAGCGTTTGATGACCGTTTAATTAGCCGATATATTAATATCAATTGGCCGCTAGGAAACGGACACCGTTGGACTATTTTCTGTGGGGTACCATTAAAGAAAGAGACAATTGAGCATTTGAAGGCCAACATTCGTGATGCCATTGCCGAGATACGGATCCCATACACTCGAAAAAGTCCACGAAAATTGGTCCAATCGAATGAGGTACTGCGAGGCCAGCCGCGGCAGCATTATGAATGAATTGTACTTCACAACAAAACAATATATTTGGCAAAATTTCAAACCGTTTTTGTTTCATTGCATTTTTAAATTTCCCATACAATCTGGTCAGAATTTCGATTGCAAACAAAACATATGTTTCGTGGACTGAAAGGGGGGGGGGCAATTTTATTGAAATACCATTACCATTTTCTTTAAGACTTATGTGCAAATCCTTTATTCAAATAAAATTGTTTCCAATAGAGTCAATCACATTGAAGTTTATTCATTTTGTGAGATACAAACGTAATATGAAATATTAAAAGTGAGTGCATTAAATTCATGAATTACAAATGAAAGTGTGGACTTTACAAAGCCAGTAAATCGCATTGTAATCATCATTTTAGTCCATACCCGTTACAATTGTCACCCAATTTAATACCGTAGAATATTTCGTAGTCTTTACTGGCCATAAAAAAAATCCAAAAAAAAACTTGAAATTAAATTTTAAAACCTTAAATAAACAGACCTGTTTACGTCTGGCCATATAAGTTTTATGAATTTACTCACTATACTCACGGCAACATGGTGTCAACGACTCAATGATATTAAAATGTAATGGCAATATAACGGTTACTTTATGATCTACACACATACATATATACATACATACGTTGGAACATTCTAAAGAAACAAACAAATGCCAACATGTCGAAACGATACAAAACCAAACGTAAGGAGACTGAAATTCTGTCGTCTTAAGTTTAACTATTACAGGAGCAGTGAAGGTGTAAATGCAACAGCAAAAGCAACAACAACAACAAATATTAAGAAACAAAATAAAAATTTCATGAATTTCATGAATTTTCTTATTATTCTTCTTCTTTTTCTGCTGCTTCTCTCTGTTTTGTTGCTTTCTCTTGCTTGGGGGTGTATAAACTGTGTTTACTTTACATTACGTACGTATGTACGTTAGTTATAATACAGAATAACGAATAAATTGAATCACAATTTATCACACAAAGAAGTTCTTCTCTGCTCCTCTTTTAGGAATTTAATTTCTTCTGTTTTTCCACTGTTTTGTTTACTGTTTTCCTTTTATTTTCTTTTTTATAATTTCAATATAAAAAGTAAACTTTTTCAATCTTGATAAGCAAATCCATCTCGTTATTTTTGGCGTTTGATTTTCTAAGACAGTGTAGATATCATGGGGGCAGGGGGTGACAGCGATGCAATAAAATTTTATTGAAAATTTACGCACAGAAATTAAAGATTAAAAGAAAATGCAAATCAAAGCAGATAAAGAAAAGCTTATGGCATTTTAATACAAAATGCCGTAGCATAACTTATCATCATGTTAATTATAATTGAAGGAAATGCTTCAAATAATACAGGTAAGCGTTGAACACGGGGGTTACGTTCCATGAAAATACCGTGTTAAGCAAAATCGTGTTAAGCGATACAAGAAACCAATACAAAAAGAGGGATTACGTTCCATGGTTTTCAAAAAAGCAAATTTTATTAATTTTAATTTTTTTTTTAATAATATATACATACATGTTAATCCATATCTACGCATAAACAAAAAAATATTTCACGACAGTAATATTAAAAAAAAAATAAAAATACATAACCATAAAATTTCATCTTCATCACTGGATAGATCTATCCGACGTGGACGCTTTTGTAGTGATTCAATGTTGTTACTTTTTTCTTTAGAAAAATCTGTTATCTTTGTCTGATCATTAGAAAGATTTTTGTAAAGTTCTTTGTATGGTAACAAACATTTTTCAAGATCTCTTTTAAATGTTGTTTTAAACGGGGAATTACCCGTTTATTGAAACTAAAAAGAAAACAGAGCCAACTCTACATATAACGCTGTGAATTTATTTCTATGTTCAATGTTGCATTTCAATTTACATCAACCGCTGTTAAAAACAAAGCACTTAAATATAAATAAATCGCGTTAGACCGAGGCCGTGTTAAAAAGAGTACGTGCTAAGCGAGGCCTACCTGTATTTTCAAAAACGGTCACTGGCAAAGGTCTCTCATTAAAAATTCTACTTAAAATGTGAATGTTTTTTTGTTGTTTTTTTTTTTTTTAAGTTCAATTCTTTGAAAGAAAAAAAAAAGACTAGCTCTAAGTAAATAGTTTCAATTATTATTTGCATTGAAATTATTTTCATTAAAACGTAGTAGTTAGAAAATAAAGTTGTTAAGAGGACCCAAGGCAATCGCTTAAGCGTATACGTAACATTAGTTTAACAGAACACAAACAGTACTCATACGTACATGGTTCAGTAAGCCCTTGAACATAAGGTCTTAGCAGTTCATGTCAGTCTTCACTGAAAACTTGTTTGCATTGAAATAATTATAATAAATATAAATAAATAAATATAAATAAATTATAATAAAAGAGTTACAACACAAGTTGCTTAAAATTATAAAGAAACTTAATTTTAATGGAAGTCGCCGTAGTCTAGTAGGTAGTGTGTTGGCTTATTGGACTGAAGGCCCGAGTTCAAATCCCAGGTCAGACATCAAAACGAAAATATTTCTTCGGCGACTTCCTCTCAGCAGATTTCTGGCAAAAACTCTGAGAGTATTAAAATTGCCGACTGTCGTTCGGAGTCGACTTTAAACTGTAGGTCCCGCCACTGATGTATAAAAATTAACGCACACAACATAAGTGGCGTGAGAAGCTAGGTCGTAATCCTGACTGAAGGGTTGTAATGACCAATTATGTATGTAATTTTAATGGAAAAAAAAAAACATAAAAGCATTAAAGCATGTTTGAATAAAGCAATATTTGCTGTAGAGAGTGTAATACTACGTTTTCGATTCCAAACTTACTTACTTACTTACTTAATTGGTCATTAAAAACTTGATTAATGGATTTCGGCCTGCCTTAACACATCGTTCCAGGCGCCTCTGCTTCTTGTGCGCCTTCGCCAATTGGTCACACCAATCGAAGACAAGGCTTCCTCGATTAGGTCCTTCGAACGTAAACAAGGTCGTCCTCTTCGTCGATTTCCGCAAATTACCGCATCAAATACACGTCTTACCGGAGTATCCTCCTCCATTCGAACGAAATGACCGAGCCAGCACTGTTAATACGCTGCACAACGTCCATGTCGTTGAAGAGCTCATACAGCTCATTGTTGGATTGTATGCGGAAATCATCGTCAACACACACTGAACCGAAAATTATACGTAGGACTTTTCTCTCGAATACTCTCAAGGCTGCTGCATCAATGCTTATTAGTGTCCATGTCTCTGTGGCATAAAGAAGCACCGGGAGGATGAGCATCTTGTAGAGCATTAGTTTTATCGTACGAGAGAGGTCTCTGCTACTCAACTGCTTATTGAGACCATAGTAGCCACCTGTTGACAAGAGAGATGCTGCGCTTGATCTCCAAACTGACATTATTTTTAGTGGTAATTGTGGAGCCAAGGTAAATAAATTCCTTGACTATGTTATCGAAAGCAATCCCGTAATCTAGGATCCAATACGCAGCATATCCTTACTTGTCGACAACATTTACTGCCAGACCCATCTTAATAGACTCCCGTTCAATAGCACTAAAGGCAGCAGTAACATCTCGCTTTGTACGCCCTATAATGTCAATGTCTTCAGCGTATGCAAGCAACTGGACGTTTTTTTGAAAATGATGTCTACTCTTACACACACAAACTGTAAGTTCCAGCTGAAGCTTATGTAAAAGTGCTTCCGTTTTGCGTACATTTTTCCAGCAAATATTTGTCCAATTTGCATATAAGTTTAAAAATCCATTTCCAAAATTTTTTTTTTACAATTGGTAGTAAGATTTTCATGGTCTCTATTAGTTTTAAGTTTTAATCACTGAAATCGAGCTCTAACAGACTAAATTTTCATAGAGGATGACAAAATTTGTCATTATTATTCGAAACACCCTTTAATCATAATTTTTATATTATATTGCTTAGCTACAGTAACAATGAATCGTTTTATGAAAAATGTAAAAAAACTTTTGTAATTCCAATTAAAAATAATTTTTGAGGAGCGATAAACTGCCTACTTCGTTCGTCACTACAACCCTTTAGTGAGGATTACGACTTAGACTCTAATACCACACATGTTGTGTGTGTTGATTTTATCCATAAGTTGCAGGCGCTATAGTTTGAAGTCGACTGCAAATATACTTACTGTAGGAATTTATATTTTTTCTAATTTCGTTTTGTTAGAGATATTTGAACTAGGGTTTAAATCATGCCCTCACGTCTAAAAGCCAACATACGGTGACTTCCAATAAAATACAATTTTATAATATCTGTTGGACTATACCCTTTCAAAGATATCGCCGTAGTCTAATGACTCGGTTCAAAACCCAGGCCAGACATCTCCGAAAAACCGAAATTAGAAAAAATATTTCCTGACAGCAGATTTCTGGCAAAAACTCTGAGAGTAAATAAAATTGCAATGAAAAATTAAACTCATGCATAAAATTAACACACACCACATAAGTGGTGTAAGAAACTGAGTCGAAATCCTGACTGAAAGATTGTAATGACCAATTATATACTCTGGAGTTGAGATTGTTAGAATTTTATCCATAGTGTACACTTTCCTTTGACGCTAACTGTATGTATGAATACCCTCTCAAAGATTTTCACCTCGACACTGTAAAGCATGAATCTGTACTAAACACTTGAATGATCAATTAGAAATATTAGATCGATTTGCGTAGAGGTCGCGAGAAACAATGCCCAAAAAGTTCCACTACTGTTACCCTTTATCGTTGTTTGAAATAAAATTTAATTTTATAAGATAAGATGACAAAGACTGAGTGTTACGAAACAAATTAATATTGAAACGAAATCAATTCTTTTATTCGAAGCTTCTTTATCAGCCTGTAAAGGACGGCTGGACTTTACTTATTAGTCTATATCATCATGATAATTATTCTGATATTTTTATAAACATCATCAAAGCACTACAGTTTGTATTCTTGTAGAATATATTTGTTTTTTTTTTTATTTCGGCTTTAATGAAATTTAAAGTGGCATTATGAACCAGATTACACAAATGAAAAATTCAAATGAATGAACTTGAAAATTTCATTCTTGACATTACTTTTCTTTTGGAATATTTTTAATTTTTTTTTTTTGCTCTTTTTTATAAGTTGCCCTAATCTTTTGTTTCATATGCCTGTTAAAATTTTTCATAATATTTTGTGTATAATAATCGCGTGATCCATTTTAATGTACGTACATAAGTTGTCTTGTATTTACATAACAATAGAACAGATTTTTTTCATCATCTTCCATTTCATTGTTGACTTTGGCTTTTGCTATTGCTTTTAATATTTATCTTCCCAGGCTCTGTATTTTGGCTAAAACATCAGTTAAAACAGTGTTTGCTTAAGAAATTTTAATAATTTATATGTGATAAGCAATAAAAGAAATCCAAAGTGTACAAATGCCAAAGCAAATACTGAGCAAGGCCGCCAAAAAATAATGGCCACAGTAAGAATAAAAAACCAAATAAAATACGCAAAAAATCAAAAAGAAAAAAGAAAGGAGGGGGGAGGGGGTTTAGAAAAATGAAGTGAAGAAAAATATTTTAGCAGACGCTATGGCAGCCATAAGTAAACAACACTTAAGCCAATAATTTATTAAGTTTATATGGCTTTTGCTGTTGCTACTGCTGTTTGTACTGCTGTTGCTGCATGTTTTAGCAACAAGAAGACATACTTTTAGGGATTTACACACACAGTATCCTTCTTTTTTAAAGCATTTATTTTGTGTGTTTCATTATTGTTTCCAGTTTTATTGCTCGTCCTTTTTTATTTTCATTTTATCAGTCTCATTCATTCGCTGTTCATGTGGCGTTTTTATCTTTGCGGCAACAACTACAAGGCATGAAAGGCACCCGGTCAGTGTTTCATACTCCGAGTGTGAGCGTGTGTGTGTGTGACATGAATGATTTTTTTTATATTGTCTGCATAAAGTAAAGTTATCGGTAGTCGCGTTATTTTTTTTTTGCTTTCATTCTCTACACTGTGTTTAATTAAAGGCTCTTATGGTAATGGACCATTCATTGGCCATACCAGTTCTGGTTTAGCTTCAAGTATTCTAAAATATGGAATATTTAAAAAGCAAGAACTTAAGAAGAATTCATTAATCATTTCCAATAAACTAATCGAGGAATTATTAAGCAGTGAGTACATTCTTTCAATGCTCTGGAACATAGTAATAATAACGGTGAATTGATTAATCATTTCCAATAAACTAATCCAGATATTATTAAGCAGTAATTACACTCTTTCAATGCTCTGCAAGAATGTAATAATAACGGTGAATTGATTAATCATTTCCAATAAACTAATCCAAGAATTATTAAGCTATGATTACACTCTTTCAATGCTCTGCAAGAATTGATTAATCATTTCCAATAAACAATTGAGTATACTAAGATGGGTCTGGAAGTAAATGAGGGCAAAACAAAGTATGTTATCGACAAGTAGAGACGTGCGGCGTATTGATTCTCAGATTACGGCCGAAACTATACTTTTGATACAGGCAAGGAATTCATTTATCTTGGCTCTGCCGTTACCACCAAAAATGATGTCAGTCTGGAGATCAAGCGCAGGATCACACTTGCCAACAGGTGGCTACTATGATCTCAATAGGCAATTGAGTAGCAGAGACCTCTCTCGTAAGATAAAACTAATACTCTACAAGACGCTCATCCTCCCCGTGCTTCTTTATGGAGCAGAAGCATGGACCCTATTAAGCAGCCTTAAGAGTATTCGAGAGAAAAGTACTACGTAAGATCTTCGGTCCAGTGTGAGTTGGCGATGATTTCCGCATCCGATCCAACAGTGAGCTGTATGAGCTCCTCAACGACATAGACGTTGTGCAGCGTATTAATATCCAGCGGCTGCGCTGGCTTGGCCATGCCGTTGGAATGGTGGAGGATGCTCCAGCGAGACGGATATTTGATGCGGCGATCTGCGGAAGTCGGCGAAGAGGACGACCTTGTATGCGTTGGAAGGACAAAATCGAGGAAGCCCTGTCATCGATTGGTATGACCAACTGGCGTAGGCGCACAAGAAACAGAAGCGCCTGGAAGAATATGTTGCTATAGGCCGAAATTCGTTAATCGGGTTGTTAATGGTCAATTAAGTAAGTAAGTAATAAACTAATCCAGGAATTATGAAACAGTGATTACACTCTTTCAATGCTCTGTTAAATGTAAGCGAATGCAAGAGTATAATAATAACGGCAATAAGCGACAAAATAGTACAATGCTTAGTATTATTGTTTCCATTTCCATTGTATTAGTAGTAGTAAGCATAAACATACAAACAAACAAATATGGTTTTAAGCATTAAACACAGGCAAACCATTCTTATTGCATTGCATTGCGTTTCAATACAACATGCATATGTGTAAGTGAGAGCCTATAGAACCAAAAGAAAAAAGAGAAACAAAGCAAAGTTTCAATAGAAAACCGAAAGAAACTGAAAAAAGGAGAGCATAAAAGAAACAACATGAAACAGACAATAATAAAGCGACTTGTCCTCCATCATTGAATCTCTGCATGGAAATAAGCTCAAGAAACATATTTTTTTTTGGGTATATGTTACAAGGACTTCTTTTTTTTATAGGACTTGATATTTTATGTTTTTTTTATTTTTTTAATTTAATTTTACATTTTTAATCGTTTTTTTTTATGTTTTATTTCTCTTAATAACCTTTCGAGTCTAGTATTAAGCTCTACAGTTTTAATTATAAATTAAATAGTGAGCAACAATAAAAACACACACACAATATAACCCAAAGTGGTTATTATATTGTGTGATTTAAAATGTTGCGTTATTTACATTAAAATATTCTCTTTTGCTTATTAATTAATTCCATTAAATGCTTTCAATTCAATTCAATATGTTTGACATTTGAAGCAATACAATGCAATTATTTTATTCCAATGCAGAGTAGTATTCACTTCACAATAAAGAAAGAGAAAATGTATGGCATTTAACATAAATTTGCATAATAAATGAGTTTTTTTAAACGTTTAATTGAGTTTTAATATTAACAAAAATTTTAATACAAGGATAAAGCGAACCCCTTGGAGGCATAAGCCATTAGATGTGTTGTTTTAAATGACCAGCAACAGCAACAAAACAAAAAACAAATTGTTTGAATACTTCCTTAGACCAATAACACAGTATTTTTAATCGAAATCATTAGGATTTTTTAACCTTCCATAGAGCATTTTGATTATTTATTGTAAAAAGTTGGCTCAAAAAATATACTCAAATTATTCGTTAATTTATTCTTCATTCATTCACATTCTTCCAAGCCCAATGAACTGCTTATGAAGGTTTCTGAATATTTGAGCATTTATTGTTAAACCTTGGCTTAGAAATTTTACCCAAATTATTCTTCATAATTACCTGTAGTCACCGTAGTCTAGTAGGTGGTGTGTTCAAAACCCAGGTAAGACATCAAAACGAAATACAAAAAAAAAATATTTCCTAGGCTTCTTCTTCACAGCAGATTTCTAGCAAAAACTGTGAAAGTAAATAGAAAATTGCCATGAAAAGTTTCTCAAACAAAATCTATCGTTCAGAGATCCCCACCACTCAAATATGGAAGTAACACACACAACATCAGTGGCGTGAGAAACTAGATCGTAATCCTGACTGAAGGGTTGTAATAACCAATTGTGCTATGTATGTGCAGTGAGCATCAAAAGAAACTCTTCACCATGGATAAAATTCTAACAATCACCAAACACAACTTTTACCACTTACGGAGAGCAACCGAAAAAATTTGCTAATGTTTTGAAATTTTTTTGTAATTTTTTTTTTCAATTTTTAAAAACTGGCAATGAAACAATTTTGAAATAAAAATAAGGGTAATTTATTAATGTATATTTTTTTAATTGTACAGTTTCTTTTGACGCTTACTGTATGTATAAATTACCTGCAGGATCTTCACATTTACATTCTTCCAAATCAAATGACTTGCTTATGAAGGTTTTTGATTTTTTGAGCATTTATTCGGAAACCATGGCTTAAAAAATGTACTCAAATTATTCGTCTTAAAATTTTTTGAGCAACTTGGAATACAATGAATTCTTTATGAAGAAATGAAGGAACAAAAAATATTTTCAATATCTTGTTCTAAAATTAAGTGTACTTCGGTGTAATTGATATAAATGATAAGTAACTGGCACCATTTCTTTGATTTTAAATGAACTCTGCTGCAGTATTGGCCATTTGTTCTGGTAAAGTCCTGCCTTCTTCACAGAGATCAGCAATGAATCGTTTTTTCGCTACTCATAAGCACTCACGAAATTTTGAATATAAATTTTGAAATTTTACTTCTCTGATTCACTCATACTCACTACAACGTTGATTTATAAGTAGAGGTTGCAATGAATAAGCGTACAACGTTGACATCAAACTCATACCATTCGAAATATGTTTGATTCATAAGCCTACTCATTTAGATGCATAACTTTAGAAAAATACTTATAATACTTAAATGATTCGAGTTACTCGAATCATTTATTAAATGTGGTTTTAGTGGTTAGGCATTTACAAATAAACGAGAAAGACACATAAGTAAAGAGACAGAGCAGCAACCAAGCAAACACACAACCTTCTAGTAAGTATTTTAGTGTTCGTACGTGAATCATACTTATTTTGTGATTCGTGTATATGTTGAGTTATGGAGAGTCGAAATTAATAACCTCATACGTGTTGTTAAGTATGAATATGATGAGTACTTCAAACTTTGAATATGAGTAGAGGAGGATCCATGATATTAAAATAAGTATGAATGCGTATAAGTATCAGAAATTATGAGTATGATTCGATTCTACTCATCTTTTTGAATACTCATTGCTAATCTCTGCTTCTCACACAAGTCATGTTGTTTGCATTAACTTTACTTATAAGTGGTGGAATATATCGGATCCGATTACTTTACTGCCAGAGTTTTAGTTTCATTCATCAATAAGACTCTTTTTTCATCAAGTTTTTTCGTCAATAAGACTCTTGAACTCTAAGTAAGTAAGTCATTAAGAAAATTTTTGTATAAACACCATATACCATCTATCAAATTTAAAATTCGACAAAACATATTCAAAATAAGCGTTTGATTAAAATTATTTTTCAAATTGAAGTAATGAAGCAAAACATAGCACAAATTAGGCCGATGTTGCTATATGTAAATTGCGAAAAAAATATTCTTATTTTCTCCAAGGACGAGGTGAGTATAAATAAATAAATGCCATGAATAACACCACCTGTTGTGAATCACAGTGAATTTTGTAGCCATAAGTCCTATATTAATTTACAAATCCTTTGAAATCCTTAGTGAATATCCTTATTATCATGATATTGATGTGTAGTATTATTGCAACAATTTTCTCATTAACTTAAATACGTTTCTCTCTGTTTTATTTTTCTCATTGTTTTTGTGTTTCACTGGCATAAAAGCCTAGCTGTTTTGTTTATTCCGGTAACGTTTCATGTTTGACATTTTCTTTAATTTCGTTTTGTCTGCGGTTATATGAGGCCAATTAAATATTTAAAAAAAATACAATAACGACAACAACAACAATTAAAGAAAAAGAAAGATCAACCATTCATTGGTTGTTGTGGCCAATTATTGTTTTATAAAAATTTTTAAACGTTTAAGCTTTTCAAATAATGATTAATGCTGCTGCTGCTTGCCTATTTCACATTGGAAATCGGTTTTGCTTTTTTTCACTTTCTTGTCTCTCACAAATACAAACACAAATAAAATGTTCCTGAATGTTTTATTCTGAAATTCTTAGGCTAAAACAGATTTTCAGCGTTTTTTGTGTTTGTTTTTTTTTTTCAAATATTTTCATGCCGTTTACACAAACACACGTATTGGAATGTCTTGTAGGGGTTTCATTCATTCACTTGGCCACACACACACACACACAAACATACACTCAACAACAATTCTATCGGGATTTTTTGCTTTGCAAAAGGATATAGAACAGTCATAAGGCATATCCTTTATGTAGCTGTAGCTGTCGGTGTTGTTGTTCTTGTTGTTGTTTTATATACACTTCGACCGCTATAAATTATTTGAATGTTTTTAAGTAGCGGTGGGTGTGTTAATTGCTAATTAAAATACTTTGTACGTGACTCTGGCCAAAAAATGAAATCAAAAAACAAACAAACAGAAAACACAACGCAACGCAGACAAAAAACCCATACAAACAAACAGCACAGGCAGCCAGACAGACAAACCACCAGAAAGACAGACAGATAAAACCAAAGAACGACGAGTCTTTATTTAAATATTAACCGAAATAGCTTTTATACAAGAGATATACAAGCATATTATTAACCAGAATATAAATAAATAGGCCCCTTTAGCCGTTAAGCAGCTTAATGGTTGGCTTAAGTTTTTTCCAACATTTTAACGCTTTAAGTGCAATGTTTTAAGAGAAGCAAATTTAATTGCCTTTCTAAATACCACTTACACATTGAAATAGATTTCTATACTTGACAGGCTTTTAATGGGTTAATATAAATACAAAAAATAATATCACTGCTTACAAGCAGCTCCCACCATATTTTACTAGCCATTTGTGATTTCAACATACTTTTAATCATGAATTATGGATTGTTTTCTGTGGAATTGGATATTACAATGGAATTAAATCAAATGCATTACAATTGTTTTGCAAAATTCATTTTATTTCAACTTAATAACGTTACTGTTTTATTAAATGCAAATATTTATATGAAATGGTCATACAAGTTTAAGTTTCTTTTACAGTTTCATAACAAAAACGTATTATCAAGTGATATGCTATCTAGGATATGTCTTCCGCTATTATTTTCACATAATTTTGGCAACATTTTGACATATGTAGTTATGGCTCTATGTATGTTTGTTCATTTGTTTGTGACTTATTTAATGCAACTCTCAATACTATAAAGGCTGGGTCATTTAAAAGTTTAAATTTAAAAATGCAACAAAACAAAGATGGTTTAAAATTCTGCCAAATTTATTCTTTTGTTGTGCTGTACAATTGCTTCGGTTAGAAATGGAATATTATTTCATTCATATGGCTGCTGCGGCTGGCCTCACACTACCTTATACGAACAGACCAATTTTCGTGGACTTTTTCGCGTGCATGGAATTCGTATCTCGACAATGGCATTACCAGTGTTGGCTTTCAAATGCTCAATTGTTTCTTTCTTTAAGCGAGCCCCACAGAAAATAGTCAAACGATGTCAAAACGCACTTTCTTGGCGGCCAATTGACATAACCATTTTGACTAATTAAACGGCCATCAAACGTTTGACGCAATAAATAGATTGTGGCATAAGATGTGTGGCAAGTTGCACCATCGTGTTGAAACCCAACATCGTTCACATCAATACCATAAAGAGCGGATACAAAAAAATTGGTTATCATAGTGCGATAGGTGTCGTCATTGACCGTAATGGCTGTGCCGTCCTGATTTTCAAGGCAATATGGATTAATGATGCCTCCGCACCACAAGCCGCACCCCCCAGTCACTCGTAATAGGTGCATTCGCTTCTGTAAGACCACATATGGGTTTTCTGAATCCCAAATTCGGCAATTTTGCTTATTTACATACCCACCAAAATGAACTTTATCCGAAAAGATGATTTTTTTTTGGCAAAATAGACATCATTATACACTTTCTCGTTGGTCCATCTATTCCAATAAATCCCAACGTTACTCAAGCGTAAATCGATTCATTACGTTCATTGGAGATAATATTCGGAATTTTGTGACAGAATGTCTGATTGCCAGATTCGAAATAACCGTTGGTTCAAATTCAAATCAATAATTGGCCCAACCGATACTTACTTTCTTACTTGGTCATTACAATTCTTCAGTCAGGATCAGAGATCAGCAATGAATCGTCTTTTCGCTACTCATAGGTACTTATGAAATTTTGAGTATGAGTGAGTCAAGAGTATTAAAATTCAACTACTCTGATTCATTCGTACTCGCTACAACATTGATTTATAAGTATAGGTTGCACAACGAGTGAGTACAACGTTGACATCAAACTCACAACATTCGATTCATTGTTTGATTCATACGCCTACTCATTCAGATTCATAAATTTAGAAAAATACTTATAATACTTACGAATAATTCGAGTCACTTTACAGTAGCAGTTATTGTTGCAATTGCAAAAGAAGAGAAAAGAAAAGACAAAGACAGCAAGCAAAGCACACACACAACCTTCTAGCGAGTATTGTGGTGTTCGTACTCGAATCGTACTTATTTTGTGCTTCGTGTATATATTGAATCATGGAGAGTCGAAATCAACAACATCGTGCGTATTGTTAAGTATGAGTACGATGAGTATTTCTAACTTTGAATATGAGTAGTATGAGTATGATATCAAAATAAGTATGAATGCGTATAAGTATGTAGCTGAAATTATAAGTATGACTCGAATCTACTCATCGTTTTGAATACTCGTTGCTGATCTCTGATCCATTCTCACTACAACGTTAATTTAAAAGTACAGGCTGCAATGAGTACAGCGTTGTCATCAGACTCATACCATTCGAAATATGTTTGATTCATAAGCCTACCCATTCAGATTCATAACTTTAGAAAAATACTCATAAGTTATTCGAGTGACTCGAATTCTTGATTCTTGTATATGTTGAGAGTCGAAATCAACAATATCATACGTGTTGTTAAATATGAATACGATGAGTACTTCAAACTTTGAATATGAGTACGGGTTCCCTGATATTAAAATAAGTATGAATGCGAATAAGTATCAGATGTTATGAGTATGATTCGATTCTACTCATCTTTATGAATGCTCATTGCTGATCTCTGGTCAAGATTATCACTTATCTTCTTGCTCATGTTGACAGTCGACTCCAGACGACACAATTTTTTTGAGAAACTTTTCATGGTAATGAAAGTCTACGTAGTCTAGTAGATAGCGTGTTGGATTATTAGACGTAAGGCCCGGGTTCATAGCCCAGGTTAGACATCAAAAAACGAAAAAAATATTTCCTCGGCGACTTCCTCTTAGCTGATTTCTGGCAAAAACTTTGATAGTAGATGAAACTGCCTTGAAAAGTTTCTCAGAAATCTGACGTTCGGAATCGACTTTAAACTGTAGGTCCCGCCGCTCATGTATAAAATTAAAGCACACGACATGAGTGGTGTGAAAAACTAGGTCGTAATCCTGACTGAAGGGTTGTAATGACCAATTGTGTATGTTTCGTGGTAATTTGATTTTCTGCTGAGAGGAGGTCGCCGAAGAAATATATTTTCGTATTTCGTTTTATTCGAGATGTATAGGGATTTGAACAGTGGCCACCACACTACCTACTAGACTACGGCGACTTCAAATGTATATACTTATTCGAAATCAAACAAATGATAGTTCTTAAACCATTTGATGCTTTATATGTACGAACATGATGAGACTGCTGCTAAAGCTGCCACCTAGTCAATGCTATTTCGTAAAATGGCTCTGTATTCTTAGGAAATTACTTTTAATATCGATTACCATCAGTTTGGTTTAAGGACCAATTCTACAATTCTGGAGTAAAAGTGAATCTATTTTATTTTACCGTTATACAAGCTAAAAAAGATAGACACAATCCGAATGGAAAGACCCTGTCTATTATTATTATTATTATTTTATTATTGTTGACAGTGTTTTTAAATTAAAAAATTAT